>JAPDVR010000004.1:49867133-51307133 GCA_026230005.1 Gila orcuttii
GCAATGAATCTAAAATATATGAAAGTTTAATTTTTATCATTACAATATGCAAATTTTTTTAGAAGGACCTGTATATGTGTGAAGGTTCCATTGAGGTGAAGGCATATATTGGGATTGTACAGGGACTTATACTGCCATCAAGATGACATCTTTCAATGCCAGGCCTCATTCTGCACGTGCTACAACAGAGTGGTTTCTTAGACACCTAACTTTTTTGGAGTGTGTTGCAGCCATCGAAATCATGGTCAAAATCAATTGGTTTTTATTTACAAAATACGCTTAAGTTGGTCAGTAAAAATATTGGAAATCTTGTATTTTTTTGTCAGTTAAATAAAGGTTAGAGAGCATTAACAAACCACAGATTCTTGATTTTATTGCATTTTACAAAATGTCCTAACATTTCTGGAAATGTTGTTGCAAATTTGTCTGTAACAAATGAAAGAATATTTCTGGTTGGTCCAAAATTGGTCGGAAGTATAATTTTACCAAAAGTTGTTTGGGTGGTCTTTGCTTGACTTTGGTCAGTAAGAAATTACTTATAAATGACCCTGAATCCCCTAGAAATCACATAACAACACCCTGGCACTCACTCATAACACCCTAGCATCATGGTACCAAGTTTTACATGGCCAAGTTCACATTTTCTTCAGTAAATTTAAAAGTGTAAGTTTCAGATGGAGTCTATCTAATTCTATGAAGCATAACAACAGCCAATATTAGACTGATGTATAAACAAATTTGAGTTGATGCGGTTTCTTTCTCACAGATCAGCAAAATGGAGCTTCATTCTGTGCTGACTCTAAGTGGACTTTCACCTGATGACAATGGCAGAGAGCTCACCTGTGGTGCCGAGAACATTGTGGGCCAGAATGAGACTTCAGTCCTTCTCAATATTCTTTGTAAGAACTCAGTCACATAAGTGAATTTGCTTTGCATTGTTTTGTTAATTTGAGTGAGACCCAAGTTAAGTTTCATTCCAGTTCCCCTCTGACAGAAGGCTTAGAGCTCAAGTAGTGGTGACAAGTGGTATAGACCAAGCACACAAATTATGTACTTGATTTAAAGAAACTTTGATGAAATATTACTCCATAATTATATAAAAGTATAGATATTATTCCAAAATTATATAAAACTATAAACACTCCTTTTAATTTTAAAGGACAACTACTTTTCACTATATATATATATTTTTTTTTATTTTAATGTGATCCTTCCTCATGCTCAAAATACCAATTTAAAGAGAGAAGGTTTTAATGTCCTCCTAGTCACTCAGATAGAATAGAGCTGAAACAGGTTAGAGTTCAGTCCGACATTATTATGAATCATTCAGAGTCAGTGCACTGCTCTGAGGATTATATTACTCCCAGTTCTTGGCTTATTTTTTGTTGCACAAGACTAGTTCAGTGATTTGTTAACTTGTTAGACTCGCTCCAACTGGATCACTGAATCAGAGAGTTATTAACTTATGCAATTGGATCAGTCAATTACATAAATTAATCATTTATTGACAACTGTGAACCAGTTCAACCTTCATTGGGGGGTGATGTCATGAATTGGACATCACTATTGGATCTTGGTGCAGATCTTAATTTCTAAACTTAAAAAATAACTAGCAATGGCATATGAATCAGTAGAATTGTATTTTAGTGCAAATCCATCTCTCACTTGGTTAGAAGCAATCCAAATTTGGCAGATGCCAACATGGACAGGTTGCATTGCATCCTCATCCTTTTAAAGCATGAATGAAAACTATTCAAGCGAAACAGCTGAAAACGTACTCGGTTACTAACGTAACCTCGGTTCTCTCTAGAGAGGGAACGAGTACTGCGTAATATCTTACGCTACGGTGAAAACCTCTTTTCCACGAGATATTGAAGCAAAAAATTATCCTTAATTTTGAATTAATGTAAAACGCTGTGCAGCAGCATGCAGATATAGGCAGGACGGCTCGCGCGCCTCTTGGCTGCCCTGCGGCAAACAGCAGCAGCCTATCGAGAGAGGTGCTGCGTGACATAATCCTATGGGGGCATTTCGCGCCCATTTCATCACGTCCCGCCAGAAAAGGGCGCAATTTCGCTCTATAAATATAGCTCGATAAGGCTGGTACACTGGTTTTCATCGCCGAAGCGAACCAGAGCTGTGTATGCACGGCAAGATACGCAGTACTCGTTCCCTCTCTAGAGAGAACCGAGGTTACGTTAGTAACCGAGTACGTTCTCTTACGAGAGTATCTCTCGTACTGCGTAATATCTTACGCTATGGGGAACACAATGCAAAACGCCGTGCGTACTGGGATCACCATAGACTCACAGAGAGTTGGAGAAGAGAGGCTGCAAGCATCATTCCCCATAAAATAGCATCCTATAGGGGCTAGTTATGTTAATAGTGTTTCACACAGACAGGGTGAACGTGTTCAGCCTGAACTGGTTAAGATTACGGGTTATTCAACACCCATCGAGCCGTGTTATCGCTCAGTGAGCGATGCACAAGCAAAACTCAGCATCTGGGCCGGCACAGCGGGGCAGATAACACTGAATTCTATACCGACAGAAGCTTGGCTTGTAAGGCGGGAACCTCTAGGTTATAAAACCTTATAAATGTAGACGGCGAGGCCCAGCCCGCAGCCGTACAGATATCTTGCAAGGTAACGCCACTATACCATGCCCACGACGAGGCCACGCCTCTCGTGGAGTGCGCTCTGACACCCAAAGGACACTGCAGGCCCTTAGAAGTGTAAGCCAGTTCTATAGCATCGACTATCCATCTGGATAGGCTCTGTTTTGATGCGGCCAGTCCCTTGGAACGTCCGCCAAACAAAACGAAGAGCTGCTCGGTCTGCCTGAAGGCAGACGAGCGGGACACATAAGCTCTCAGTGCCCTGACAGGGCAAAGGAGACTCGCATCCTCCCCCTCATCTTGAACCGAGAGAGCGCACAGGGAAATCACCTGGGCTCTGAACGGTGTGTTGAGGGATTTGGGCACGTACCCATTTGAGTATGACTTTTGAGTCATTAGGCCCAAACTCCATACATGATGCGCTTACTGAAAGCGCTTGTAAGTTCCCTATGCGCTTCACTGAAGCGAGAGCCAAAAGAAACACCGTTTTGAAAGACAGATGCTTCATGTCTGACAAATGGATTGGCTCGAACGGGGCACCTTTCATGGCTTCCAAAACCGTAGAAAGGTCCCACACCGGGACTGAAGGAGGTCTAGGAGGGTTCAACCTCCGAGCTCCCTTGAGGAATCGCACGAATAGGTCGTTCTTCCCCAGTGACTGGCCAGACACAGGTTTTGTAAACGCTGCTATAGCCGCCACGTACACTTTGAGCGTGGATCGGGTTCTGCCCTTATCCAGCAGCTCTTGAAGGAAGGAAAGCACTTCCGTGACCCCGCAGTCTACGGGTGAAAAGTACTGAGCTTGACACCAGGCAGAGAACACAGACCATTTCTAGGAGTAGAGCCGTCTTGTAGACGGGGCCCTTGCCTGCGTGATCGTGTTTAGCACTCCCTCCGGGAGGATAGCGGGTACCCGTTGATGGCCCATGCGTGCAGGGACCATAGCTGGGGGCGAGGATGCCAAATCGAGCCCTTGGCCTGGGAGAGGAGGTCTCTCCTCAATGGTATTGGCCACGGGGCAGTGCTGGTCAGCTGCATCAGGACTGGAAACCAAGCCTGGTTTGTCCAGAGCGGAGCCACAAGCAGCACTGGGCATCCATTTTCCCTGATCCATTCCAGCACTTGAGGCAGGAGCGAGATGGGGGGGAAAGCATAGAGGAGACAGCGGGGCCAAACATAGGCCAGCGCGTCCTTGCTCTTGGAGAAATATTTCGGACAGTGAGCGTTCTCGTTGGACGCGAACAGGTCCACCTGCGCTCTGCCGAATGTCTCCCACAGCAGTTGGATCGGGTGCAGCGACCATTCCCCTGCTGGGACATTGTCTCTGGACAGCCTGTCTGGTCCCAGATTCAGGTGACCAGGCACGTGCGCTGCTCTCAGTGAAAGCAGGTTGTGCTGAGCCCAGACCAGGAGGCACTCCGTCAGCCTGTAAAGGTTTCGGGACTTGATGCCGCCCTGACGATTTATGTACGCCACCACATGTTGTCCGACCGGACCAAGACGTGGTGACCCCTTATCTGGGGACAGAAGCGCCGCAGCGCGTTGTCGACTGCCATCATATTTCCAGACAGTTTATATGTAGGAGCTTTTCCCGTTCTGACCACTGGCCAAAGAACGGTCTGCCCTCGAGCAGCGCTCCCCATCCCGAGGTGGAGGCGTCCGTGGACACCACCTTCACGCTCGAGGGAGTCCCCAGACTCACACCTGACTGGTACCAGTCGGTTTTCTTCCAAGGCTCCAAAGCTGAGACGCATTTCAGACCGACCCGGAGGCGAAACCGACCAGCGGTCCATGCCCTGGGCGGAACCCGCGCTTTCAGCCATAGCTGCAGTGGGCGCATGCGAAGCAGCCCCAACTGGAGCACTGAAGCTGCTGAGGCCATGAGACCCAGCATTTTCTGAAACCTTTTGAGCTGGACAGTTGAGCCGCGGCGAAAAGATTTCGCGGCGCGCTGAATGTCCTGTGCGCGCTCTGGCGACAGATGCACTGTCATAGATAGCGAGTTCAGCACTGTTCCCAGAAAAGATATTTTCCAATTGACTGTGAGACCCAGATTCTCGAGATGTTCGAGTAATGTGGCCCTGTGTTCTATGAGCTCTGATTGTGATCGAGCTAGAATCAGCCAATCGTCCAAGTAGTTCAAAATTCGCATGCCCTGAAGTCTCAGGGGTGCGAGAGCCGCGTCCATGCACTTCGTAAAAGTACGGGGTGCCAGGGACAGGCCGAACGGCAGGACTTTGTATTGGTATGCCTGGCCCTCGAAGGCGAATCTCAAGAATTGCTTGTGACATAACGCTATTTGTATTTGAAAATAAGCGTCCTTCAGATCTATCAACATGAACCAGTCTCCTTGGCGCACTTGCGCAAGGATTTTCCTGGTTGTAATCATTCTGAACTGACGCTTCGTGAGCGTTCTGTTCAGCCGTCGCAGATCTAGAATGGGTCTGAGACCCCCGTCTTTTTTCGGTACCAGAAAATACCTGCTGGATAGGCCCCCTTCGCTCTGAGCCTGAGATAAAGGTTCTATAGCCCCTTTGCTCAGTAGTTTCGCTATCTCGGCTCGAAGTAGGTGAGATACTTCATTTTTTACCGTTGTTTCGACTCGCGCCGCGCAACGGCGGGGGCGTCGAGCGAACTGCAGCGAATAGCCTCTTTTTATAGTGTTCAGCACCCATTCTGATACCCCGGGAAGCTTTGCCCACGCATCTGCATGAAAAGCTAGAGGTAGAATGAAATCTGGGCTCTGGGCGTGATATAGCGGCGGCCGGAGAGCTCCGGTGTGTGGAGAAGTAGACACTGTGTTTATAGTGTGCGAGGCGGGGGGTGCGCTGATCACAGCGGGCAGCCTGACCGCGCTCGGCTTCTCTCTGACGGGATGTGGAGAGAAGGCGAGCGGGGCGAGCCCCGTGGGGTTCGGCATGTCTGTGAGGGAATGTGGGCGCGGGATAGCGGGCACACTCGCTGCACTGAGAACACTGTCGGCTCGCGCCAACTGAAAATGTGTTGGTTTCGTTTTTACAGAAACCGTGGGACATGTTTCATGTAGTGTTTGTGGGCACGTAAACTACATTTATTGAAAAATCGGCATGAGTCGTTTTTTTTTTTTTTTTTTTTTTTTGGGGCTAGCCCTGTATTGTGGCGGGCTGTGTCTGCGTGTGGGAATGGGCACTGAGACGTGGGCATTCTTACAACACTCATAACACCATCGGCCGTGGCCGGAATTCCAGAAAATACACTCTTTTTGGGATTTATCTGGGTCGCCTTAAAGCTGGCGTTTGTGTGCAGGCAAGCGGGCTGTGGTACCAGCTTGTTTACTGCAAAATACACTGGAACAGTCACATTGTTTGGAACTGAACGAGCGAGAAGTTTCGGTAGAGTCTGGCCGCGGCGAGACTTAAACACCGTGGGCCTTAGCTGACTGTATGTGTGTTGGTTTCTTTTACAGAAAACGTGGCACATGCAGTGTGTAGTGTTTGTGGGCACTGGGTTGTGGGCACATTCACTATAATTAATGCACAATTGACATGAGTCGAACTCGTTTGTGCAAGCCCTGCACTTTGGCGGGCTGTGTTTGTGTGTAGAAATGAACACTGGACTGTGGCATTTTTAATACACTCATAACACCATCGGCTGTGGCCGGAATACCAGAAAATACACTGCTTACATGATTTTTCTGGGTCGCCGTGGAAACGGCATTTGTGTGCAGGCAAGCGGGCCATGGTACCGGCTTGTTTACTGCAAAATACACTGGAACAGTCGCATTTTCTCGGAACTGAACAAGTGAAAAGTTTGGGTGTAAGTCTGGCTGCGGCGAGACTAAATTTTTATTCGCTGCGAGAGCTGGGCTCGAACACGGGTCTCCCGTGCGAAGGCCTTGGGTTTCGCCACTGAGCCACAGGGGGAAACGACAAAAGCTTAAAATAGCCCGAGCGGATAAAGAGCGTCATCACAGTTTTGTGTGCGTCGGCGTTTGTTTGCAGGCGTGCGTGTAATACAACAGGCTCATTGCTGCAATATTGACATTTTCAGCCGCTCAAACCAAGAGGAGCTGAGAAATGTTTGAGAAATGGAGATTGGCCCGGCCTCGGCAGGACTAAAAACACACTCTTTCCTCATTTCGCCGGTGACGCATGCCCACGGGGGGCAGGGTAGCTTTCTTATAACGTAAAGAAAGCTAGCCGCGGTTTTGAAGCTGGCCTTCTCTACAGATGCAGCTATCTCGTCGTCATTAATGGAGGAAGCGGCGGCGCGCGGCGGCCGTTGTCCGTCAGCGAGCGACTCGAGTGAAGCTGGTGAAGCTGGCGGGCGAACCGGCGAGCTATCACGGGCTGGAGAAGGCTCGGGGCTATTTCGTCGACCTCAATGGAGGAAGCGGCGTCAGACGGCGGCCGCTGTCCGTCGGTGAGGGACTCGAGCGATGCCGGCGAAGCTGGCGGGCGAACCGGCGAGCTTTGGCGGGCAGGAGAAGGCTCGGGAGCGCGCTGAGCACGGCGCTTTTTACGGCGCGGCGCTACAGCGGGCTGAAGTGCAGGCTCTGAGAAGGATGCCAGGCGAGTCACCATAGGCAGTAGCTCACAGTGAGGGCATCCGCCGTCGACGAGAGCGAGAGCCGCATGATCCTCACCCAGGCAGGAAACGCAGATAACATGACGGTCCCCGTCGCTGAGTGTCGCTCGGCACGAGCCGCAGGATCTTTGCATCTTGAAAAAGACGCAGCTCTTTTAGCAGAGAGAGACAGACAGTGAAAAAATGTGTGTCGCAGCGGCGAACACACACACACACACACAGTTTGAAAAGGATATAACGCCGGAAAGCGTAGCAGGTACGGCGGCTAAAGGCGGCGATGCCAGCGACTTCAGACTCAATGGCTCGTCCCGCTGTGTGCTTTTTCTCAGACGGCGTGGCTTCTCACTCCGGATCCAGCGATGCGTGATGCTTCGCTGAAGAGATGAAAATCAGTGTACCAGCCTTATCGAGCTATATTTATAGGGCGAAATTGCGCCCTTTTCTGGCTGGACGTGACGAAATGGGCGCGAAATGCCCCCATAGGATTATGTCACGCAGCACCTCTCTCGATAGGCTGCTGCTGTTTGCCGCAGGGCAGCCAATAGGCGCGCGAGCCGTCCTGCCTATATCTGCATGCTGCTGCACAGCGTTTTACATTAATTCAAAATTAAGGATAATTTTTTGCTTCAATATCTCGTGGAAAAGAGGTTTTCCCCGTAGCGTAAGATATTACGCAGTATGAGAGATACTCTCGTAAGAGAACCACTAACATAGAGAATTAATTTTATTTCAGGTATCACAGTTTATAAACTAATAAAAGACCAAAGATTTTCTCTGCAAGAAAAGTGAGAGGTACCTATATTGTGCAGTCCTGTAGGACTGTGACAGAAGCACTTAAAAGTCAGACAGTTTTCTTAATTTCCATATAAAAGTAACAATTTAACCTAGTAACCTTTCCCAACACTGCTGATGAACATGAATTAGAAGACTAGAACATGTGATTATGTTTCCATGTATGGGATAATCCTATTGTCAGGTTTCTAAATTGAACAAATCTGGTTTGTATTTAACAACATCATCATGAGAATATACAGTGTTGGGCATGTTACTTAAAAAAAGTAATTAGTTATAGTTACTAGTTACTTCTCACAAATAGTTAACTGAGTTAGTAACTGAGTTACATCATTATAAAAGTAACTAATTACCAGGGAAAGTAACTACAACTTTACTCTTATATAAAAAATATATATATATGTCAGATAGCTTGGATGCCCCCACTATTAAATATGTTAAATGAATGAAATGGACACTGAATAGAATAAATTATTATTATAAAACATTGTACACTTATCTACATTATTTTAATGTTACTGTGGGACAATGAGAGAGACACCTATTAAATTCAATATATTATTTTAAATATTATCATTACTATAGTAGAACAATAAAACACAATAGATGGTTTAGAACCATAATATTTAATATTGCACAGACCACAACTGGCCAACAAATAAGTCTAAAAAGAAATTATTCTTCTTAAGAAATGTACCAAAAATGAATAAATAATGATAAAAAATATACATAAACTCTTCGTGGTGCAAATTAAAATTAAAAAACTGTCACACAACTTCACAACTGGTAGACATACTGTATAGCCCACTTGAAGTATTTTCTTCCTCACAAAAGTAAACAGTTTAACAAGAAGTGCTCTCAATATAATACTGAACAATGTACCAAAAATAAATAATAATAATAAAATATAATATTTTGGGGTTTTATTTTTATAACCTACAGAGAACGTCATCGTCAGAGGTTATTTAAGCCAAATTCTAGGCGTATATGCCACACGTGTTCACAACCGGTCAAACAATGTTTTCTGGGAACGTTCCCTGTAGGTTATTTTCAGGTTTATTTTACAACCTAAAGAGAACGTTCCCAAAATGTTCCCGGTTATTTTTAGGTTTTATTTTTATGACCTAAACAGAACCTTCCCAGAATGTTCCCTGCAGGTTATTTTTAGATTTTATTTTTATAACCATGTAAATTAATTAAAATGTTGCAGATGATAGGCTTCAGAGATTATTCTAATGCCGAAATTTGTAATTCATTTATAAACAAACTATATAATGCTCGGACACCCTCGGTCTCTCGCGCGCATTGTCGAGCGCACTCACGGCATTTGCTTCGCTTTTGTCCAGTCCGGCCCTCACAAACACACACACACACACACACACACACACACACACACACACACACACACACACACACACACACACACACACCATAGAAAAAAACTTTGCAGGTCCTATGGCTGAGAGAGACCCTACTCAGATGAAAACCGCTTCAGTGAGCTCAATTATAGTAACGCCGCGTTTTATTGTCAGTAACGGTAACAGCATTGTAACAGGGGAAACAGTAATTTGTTTGATTACTCGTTACTGAAAAAGATAACACCGTTATTAACGCCGATTATTTATAATGCCGTTATTCCCATCACTGAGAATATATAACTCAATACTTCAATAAACAATACTAGTGTTTAATGTTAAACGTGCAATAAGTGATTTCTGAGAAATGCTGTTGAAAGTGGATCGGACCAAGCACCACAACACACTTGGAGCCAATCAGCGTTAGGGGGCGTTTACACTCATGATGGGGGAGGAGAGAGAGTGAGCAAGAGGGAAATTTGAAGACTGTAGAAAGAGAGATGGCTGAGAGACATTGCAAAAAGGTCAGTGGAATATCACTGGAAAAAGAAGGTTTATGATTAGGCAAGAGCTTTAGGCCCCATGTTAATATTAGAAAAGGTTTCCAGCGCTAGAGAGACCTAAGCGGGAAGGCCTGAAAACGTAACATTGGTTTTGCAATGTTTCACAGAACCAAGATATGGTGTTATCGTAATGTTAGCTATTGTAACAGGACCGTTTTGATTCATTGTTTGTTTGGAGCTGGTATTCTGCTGGCAACTAACATCAAACTCTTGCTTGTATACTCTTGTGTACTGAATAGTATTGGGAAGTTCGGATAATTTTACTGACTCGGATCTTTGAATCTCGTTCATCAAAATTAACGAATCTTTTATCGAGTCATTTTGTTCATTTCAGCAGAATGTATTTAAAATGTTACATTTTAATAGCCAGATTCCCCAAACATATCAAATGTTGATCGCATTTAGAATAAGAAAAAAATTGCAATGCAAGGAAAAGGCCAAATTATGAGAATCAGAAACGATTAATTAATTTATCTAGGTCTTCAGGCTATGCAGTCTGTTAGTTTACCTCACCTCCCGATCTAAGCCATTCGTTCATCCCGTGACATCCCAAAAAAATGAGCTTTGCAGTCTGTGGTACCGGATACAGAATTGATTAGTTCACGTTTCGAGTATATCGACTTCGTGTTCGAGTCATTTGTTCATCACGTGACAGCCCCATAGGCTGAAGCTATGCAGTCGGTACCAGATACAGAACTGATTAGTTCTTATCTTGGGTTCAAGTCATTCGGTTTAATGTCACATAACTGCATGTTGTTATTTGGCTATATATAGGTATCTTTATCAATGTGATCATAGATAAAGTTTAAAGCATTACCAACTCTTCAGTACCACATTCATATGGAAAAGAACCATCATGACAGAAATTCTAAAAATTATAAATTGTAAGAAATAAAAAAGCTATAATTTGAGACCAAAAACGCAGCATGTCACTGTTAAAAAAACTGACTATGCGCTTGTTTGTAAGAAAGTTTGGGAATTATTAACTATTTCCGTGCCCAGACTCCAGCGCTGTCACATCACGTCACGTGACAAAAGAACGAAAGACTCAGAAGAATCAGACCCAAAGATTCGAGAAGTGAACTAATCATTTCTCGGTACTGAACCCATAGGATGTTGCGCATGTGCGGTCAACACAAAATTAATGAATCACTCTCTGAGACAATTAGACAGATTAAAGATTCTTTCAAAATGAACGAATCGTTCATGACCGACCCATCACTAGTACTGAATGTTTATTTTTTGTTCTTCCTTGTTCCTTCGTCATCTTCGCTTTATTTTTCATTATTGTGCTTCGATAAAGCTATGATAAAGATACATCCACTCTTGCATTGTGTGTTCGTGCATTTTGGGGGCGGAGCAATGAAGGGAGGGGTGTGTTTGTTTGGGTTGATTTCAAATATCAACAGTATTTCTCATAAATCGCTTACTGCGCCTTTCAATTTTAGGTTTCCATCAGACTATGTTCCAAATTTAAAAATAAAACTAAAGTCGTCAAAACTATGAAATAAAAGAGATGGAAGTATGGGAATTATGTTGTGAAAAATGTTAAATCTAAAGTATCTTATATTCAAGCTTAAAAGTCGCCACCCTTTGACCTTTACAGGGTCAACATTTATAGCTCTGCACACTCTGGGCTTCCCTCAACCAAAATCATGAGGTGCATCCTAATTTTAAACAGTATTGAAGAAGTTCACATGTTTGCTAGACACTTGTATTTCTTTCACAATCTGCTCCAATACATCTATTTAAAAAAAAAAACTAACTATGTAGTTTTTAAGGGCAATTGATACTGAATGTAGGCACAATTTATTTTCGTCTACAAAACAAATTTGAAGCAGTCAAACATAAACCATTGGATCAAAAGTGCAAGGAACATAAATTCAAGTCAAGTGTGTCCAAACTTTCAATTGGGGCTGTAAGTAAAAATCACTCAACCTCTAATCGTTTTACCATTTTCCATTATTATTTCAGTGGTGTTTTTTAAAGGTGCAATTTGCTTCTCAGAATTTGTGAAACATAATTAATGGTACAGAGCATTCACACTCACAAACATTGTAAGTAATTAATATTTTTCTATGATTTGTATGTTTGATGTCCTCCAGTTATATTTTGACATTTTGACAAAATAATTGGATTTCAAACTGAATTTGAGGTTCTGGGTCATTTGACATGCATGTGTATGGAGATTAGATGGCTTCCTTTAAGAGAATAAAACTATTGGGCCGTATTTAAGAGCTTAAGATACATTTGAAAATGTGCCAAATGCTTAAGATTCAGGAAGTTTCCCCTCAAGCTATCACATTAGTCTCCTGGGGCTGACAAAACTCACATTGTTGCATAATACTGCTTGAAAAACTTTTCAACGCTTTCCCACTCAATAGTAAGCTTTAAGCCTTCTGGTAGAATTTACCCATTTTATTTTATGTTGTTATTATTGCTACTTTCATAGTTAAAGGAATAGTTGAAACATAAAGGAAAAATTAAGATTTCAGTCAGATTCAATGAAGATTATTTACTCACCTTCATATCATTCCAAATGCTTCCAGTTCCTGGAACACAAAAGCAGATGTTTAGCACAAGGTTCAAGCTGTTCTTTTCCATAAAACAAAATAAACTACCATTCAAAAGATTGGGGTCAGTAGAAATAAATGTATAGTTTTATTCAGCAAGGTGTGCATTTAAAAAAGTGCCAGTAAGATTTTAGAGGAAAAAGAAATCTAATAAATGCTGTTCTTTTGAACTTTCCTGAAAGAATCAAACAATCCTGAAAACATTTATCATGATTTGAACACCAAATCAGAATATTAGAAAGATTTATGACGGATCATGTGACTCTGAAGACTGGAATAATGGCTGCTGGAAATTCAGTTTTGTCATCACAATATATTTTTAAATATTTAACGTTTGATCAGTAGTTTATTTGTACAGTAAACTGGGGCCGACAAGCTTTAAAACATATTTCAAATGTCCTGAAGCCATACAATTCATGATTGCAATTCAAACATGGCACATTGAAAACGCCCAGAACGAATGCAAGAAAAAAATACTTTTCACTTAAAGGTGCTCTAAGCTATGTCGTGTGACGTCACTTCTTGTTGACGTTCGAAGTATTGTCAAACAAAACGGAGTCTAGCTAGACCCTCCCTCCTCCTCATCCGCGCACTAACCCCCCAAAACCCCACCCCCACATCCTTCTTGTTGTTTATTGGCTGGAACAGTTTGTTATGTTTCGTGGTGCGGGTTAGCCCAGTTTGTTTTTGTCGCCGTTTTTGAAGCCTGGAGTGTCTGCAGAGACTGCATTTTTTCACAGTGTGTTCAGGGGACAGGCAGCTAGCGGATAGTGAGGAGATGTTTGCTGTATGTGACAAAAAATGTTTTGGCCTAAAAAACGCGTGATATCGCTTAGAGCACCTTTAATTGACGTCAAACATGGCTCATTGCATCTTGATGAGCAGCTTGGAAATTCTGCTGGAGAATTCTGCTGCTAATATAACATCTAATTTTCTCTTAACTTATCAGTGATAAACAAGTTAACAAGCAGCCTTTAGTCTTTGACGACATCCTTTTATCCATTTTGCTTTTGGTTATGCATTGCATGCTTCTTCATGTTGTTTTGTAATATTACAGTAAGCCTCTTCATTTCTTATCATTCTCTTGTATTTCTCACCCTAGAATCCTTCTTTACTGTCCCTCCATTCCATGTGCTGTCAGACACTTTCCTGTCGTCAAACTACAGCAAATTTTTCCACATTCCTCTTGTTTACTCCTGTGGAACATCCTGTGATTACACTTCCTCTCCTCCCCTCTTTCCTTCTTTCTCGTTCCTCTGCTCCTTCTTCTTTCTTCTGGGTCAGTTCCCCCTACTATAGTGCAGCTAGACCAGCCTGTGAAGATCCAGGATTGGTGCATCCCTTTCACTGTGACGGGCAACCCAAAGCCTGATCTGCACTGGTACCACGAGGGAAAGCTGCTGGAGGAGCAGCAGTACATTAGGACCGAAATCCATGAAATCACAGATACGGAGTACCACGGCTGTCTGCGGCTTGTCATTCCCACTCACATTCATAACGGCATTTACACGCTAATGGTCAGCAATGAGTTCGGAGAGGACAGCGGAAACGTGTCGGCACACTTCATGCACATACCTGATGTGGACCACTCAGGGACAGGTATAACTCTATAATGTGATTTATCATTATGTTATAAAATAATACAGCTTATTATAGTGTACAAGCAAACTGCAGTCATATTTTTGTTTCCACAGAGGGAGCGTTCTATTACGGTAAGATAATTTTGGTGAATTATAGCAAGCAAAATTTGAAATACAAGTAAGCTGGATGAATCTTTTTAAAGGAAATCACTCCCCAACAAAAAACTTTCACCCTAAAATTTAAATTAAAAAATGAATTATATTTTGCATGAAGAAATCTGTTTAAGACCTTTAAGATTTTTAGCATAGTGACAGTAATTTTGAAGTAAGTGCATTTCCCCACTAAATTCTTCATTACTGTGCTTCATTACTGTAATCCAAGAAGGAAGAAGGCAGACAAAGTACCATGGTTACCAAGTACCAAGGTGGTAATGATGGGGGGAGGAGCCAGGCAGGCCAGGAATGGAGGAGTAGTCAGACGAGAATCCAGAGCACAGCCAGGATGAAAGCCCACGATGGAGTCGACGGAGGGAGGAGCCATGGTGAAGAATTGGCTGACAACACCTAGGGCGTGACTGACGGAGATGAAGCGATGGTAATGGTGCCCTGGGCGTAGACGGAGAACAGATGGGACTGGGCAACACTGATGGTCCTGGAGGCCTAGGCTGAACTGCAGCAATGAGGTGGAGGTGGAGCCAGGGTGTCCGAGGTGGAGCCAGGGTGTCTGATGACTGAGGCGAAGCTGGTGGGACTGAGGATCGAGGTGGAGCCAGAGGGAAGGCGGAGCCAGAAAGCCAGACGTCTAAGTTCTTGGCTCAGGCAGGGTGAAGTCTGACTAAGGCAGAGCCAGATGGACGAGGGAGCCTGTTGAAGCCGTAAGGATGATGGTATCTGGTGAAGCTGAGGGAGGGAGGATCCAAGGTGGAGCCAACAGGTCGACGGACTGAGGTGGGGTGAGGGGATCAGGAGCTAGAGGCGGAGCCGGGGGATCCACTTGCCTGGGCAATGCTGGAGATTGAAAGATCCGATGCAGATCAACACAACTGAGTGCCGTTAGAGGAGAAATTGAGGTGCTGAAGGAAACCAGCAGAAAC
The DNA here is from genome assembly GCA_026230005.1 of Gila orcuttii. NCBI lineage: Eukaryota > Metazoa > Chordata > Actinopteri > Cypriniformes > Leuciscidae > Gila > Gila orcuttii. The sequence goes on from JAPDVR010000004.1 coordinate 49,882,273, forward strand.
GAGGCTGATGGACTGGCTGAATTGCAAAGCGGAGGCGGGAGAGGGAGGCTGGGTGGGATCAATGACGATGACACAGACTTTGTACTGGGTGACGAAACAGGCTTTACGCTGGGCGGAACTAGCGGCAATGAAGACATAGAAGACTTAGAGCTGGGCAGGACCAGTGGCGATGATGAAGTTCAGTAACAGCTCAGTGGTGGGAGTGTGGGAGGGGTCCTCCAGTCCCACGGTGGCACAGGATTTTGCCGGCTCACACACCTGGTCAGACTCACTGTGGGGTTCAGGCTCCAAGGCGATGGTTGGCTTAGTCCTCTTGTCTGGCTCGTCCATCGAGGCAGATTTGAGCTCCCCGTCTGCGGTGGGCTCTGGCTTAATATTTGTGCATGGCGTAGTTGGCGGTTGGCTGGGCTCTGGACCTGGCGCGGTAACAGGAGCAAGATGGGGCTGGACGATGGTAATGGTATTTCTTTCAGCTTCGCCCACAGTAAAAGAGGATCCATCCACCCAGGGAGCGAAGTTGATGTACTCAGCTAATGTCCAGCAGGTATTCCCCTGGGGCATCAGGAAGCCCATCCAGCCTGCACCTGAAGCCCTCCATAAGGGTGTAGTCATCGCAGGTGGTGCGGTGACAGATTTAGTCATGAAGTCATGAAAATCATCCTGTTCGCACGCAAATTATTATTTAAATTATTATTTATTATTGTAAGTTAAGTTCAGAGCAACAAAAACTATACTTGATATTTTACTTTACAACACACCTTTATAAATAATTTATCATACATTTTAAGTAATATATATTTTATAATTACATTCATGCAAATTTTCGCATTACAGTAGACAACTGGCATTTGGAATTTGTGCTTAATTGCCATGAAAATAATACCACAATGCAAAAAATCATAGTTGTAAAAAGAGACTTTATTTTAGACTGCATTTTCTTTATGCAAAATTTAGTTTCATATGATAATGGGGTGAAATATTTCACAGACATTTCGTATCAGTTTTCATTAGATTTACCCAGCTGCTGAAAAAAATAAAAACATTGCTAAAATATAGTTTACAGAATGATATTTATCACTGAATAATTCATTTCGATTTTTTTTCCATTTAAATGATGTAACACAGACACAACATTTAGTCCAGGTAAGACTGTTTTTTCGAGACTTTAGTTTAGACTGCATTTTCTTTATGCAAAATATAGTTTCGTATGATAATGGGGTGAAATATTTTGTAGACATTTCTTAACAGTTTTCATTAGATTTACCCAGCTGCTGAAAAAATCAAAACATTGATAAAATACAGTTTATAGAATGATATTTATCACTGAATAATTCATTTAAATTTTTCTTTCCATTTAAATGATGTAACACAGACACAACATTTAGTCCAGGTAAGACTGTTTTTTCCTTTATTGCTTACCATTTATATGTATTTGTTCAAACCTTCAGATTTTGAACTGCAATCGTACACTTAGTGTTATTTGTTTTGTCTGTTTTTAAGAAACCCCACCACTGGAGGACAAAGTTGCGGTATGTTTTTGTATAGAGTGATTAAAGGAATATTCTAGGTTAAATACGTCTTGAGTTCTATCGACAACTTCTATGGCCTGCTGTCAATTACTATAGGAAATGTAGTTACTATAGTAATAACTATACATTATGCATAATTTCATGCAACTAACCCTAAACCAAACCTAATCCTAACCCTATAGTAAGTAAATGTAGTTACTTAATTTTACTCAGTACATAAATGTATAATTAAAGTGTAACAAAGACACCTTAAAATAAAGTGTAACCGAAAATTGTTCTTTCAGTTTATACTTAAACTGAAAATCAGTGGGGCCAGCTTTCCAGAGAGTTTGGAAGCAAATATTTTTTTTTAATTTAAATTTTTTTTTTTTTTTGAGGTGGTATTATTTTTGTAGATGGAACGCATTCATTTGTGTTTGCTTTTACAAACTGAGAGAGCAGTCACATTATTTTCAGTGGTAATCGGCAGCAATCCTCAGATACTGTTGATAGAGCTTAACATATATTCACCAGGAATATTCCATTAATTGTTTGATATATTATTGGACAATTTACATTTGCAACAATATTGTAGTAGCAAGTGATTTCAACATGTAAGTGTCTTTCTTTGATACAATGTTACTTCTATAAATTTGTTAGGTTTACTGTGCTAAATCAATTCAAACTGACCCCAGATTGAAGTCACGCTTGCTGGAGTAAAATCTACTGTGTGTTTTTATATTCTAGGTTTACATAGTGGTTGGGATAGCTGTGGTTGCTTTAACTGGATGCATTGTTATGTTAGTTTTCCTCAAATATGGTAGAAGCTCCAAGTTTGGTATGAAAGGTAAGTTCATCATTTAAATCTTTTCACTTCTGTCAACATGAAATCAAAATGGACCCTATTTACCTTCTTAATACATATACCTGGTGTACGATGCTCCCATGTATGTTATTCCAAATAAATGTAGGCATTATTTTAGCAAACATTTTAGGGGCCTTTTACAAAATACTGTTTTCAACTAGAAATGGAAAACTTTTTATGCAGTTTGGCCATTGATTTACAAGACAACTGTGATTTGGGAGCCTGAAAACAAACTTTTGAAAACATTTCAAAGCACAAGTTTTTGAAAACGATACCGTTATCGTCTGTGTGTAAACTATAAAGACACGAATTTGTGAAAACCGTTAAGTCATGCGCATGCATATTACGTGTTCAGTCTAGGCGTGTAGTTTTTCTTTACAAAGTGACATCGCCAACTACTGGCCTGGCAGCATAACACAACGCTTTTAGTCCTTTCCGCTGATCCGTGTGAACAGAGACAAAGGAACGCAAAGGAAAAACGTTTCTGTTTTTAGTACGTGGTTGTCCTGTAAACGTACCCTTTGTTAACTTTCAGGTCTGTCTCTATTCTAATATGCAACGCACGCTTTTCAGTTGTCATTGGAAAATAAAAAGTCCTGGTCTACATTTTTTTCCTAGCTGAATGTCTTGTTTCACTCAGAAATTTCAGCACTCTATGTAAAGTAAAAAGACTTTATTAATGGCTGGCAGATAACATTATTTATTAGTAACACACAGACCACAAATATAGAATACTAACATAGAATAATATTTATTTTAATATTTATTCAAAATAATTGTTATTGTTTCCTCTTATAATATTGCACTTTTTTGAACACATTTGTATGGTATGTTTATTCATGTATATTGACCTCGTGAAGGCTTTTAATTTCTATGGATTATTGTCTGTTTTTTTTTGCTCTCTCCACCAGGCTCCTCGTCTGTCATCAGTAATGACGACGACTCGGCCAGCCCGCTCCACCATGTTTCCAATGGCAACAACACGCCATCATCCTCGGAAATGGGCCCAGATGCTGTTATTATCGGAATGACAAAGATTCCAGTCATCGAGAACCCCCAGTACTTCCGCAACCCTGGCAGTATGCTGAAATCGGACACTCGTGAGTTCCCGTGGCATGTTGGGCTGTCAGCGGCCCCACTCCATCCTCTGCAATAGATTCCAGCTTAGGTTACCAATGGTCAGTTGTCATAGTAACCTCCCCTTCTATCACCATGGCGATGATATCAGGGATGGCTGACGCTGTGTATCTTAATCACTGTTAGACTGTACATTTCAGCAAGCAATCTTCATTCAAATTTTAGGATCCAACACAGTTGATTTGCATTATTCCAACCTGATCAGTCATTAGTGGTGTTTGCTAAAGCAAGCATCCCACAGGGCAGCTCATATGTAGGGTTATGTCAGCATGAAATCAAAATTTACCCTATTTATTTTATTATTGCATATTACTGGTCTTATTGTGAATTGTTAATCCGTACATATACTTTTTTGACCCCTAACATTATCTATCTTTAAAGGGACATTGTGTAGGAATTTCTCCCATCTAGCGGTGAAATTCAAACGAATTGTGCTCTCCAGCGCCTCGCTTTTTCAAATGCGTGTTGCATCTACGGTAGCTGTTATGTACCAAAAAGCTATGACAGGATGTCTTCTAATAGCACTTCGTCGAGTTTTCCTTCGGGTGAACAGGTTTGTTATTTCAAACAAACTGCAAATTGACACAACGAACAAACGAATGTTACAGTATGAATAATAACAGTGCAATGCAGCCTTCTAAACTTGCCGGGGCAGTGACAAGCGCCTCTCACTGCCCTGCTCTGCTCCTCCGTTTCTGCTGCTTTCAGTTACGTGATGCTGGCTCTGAACAAAAACGCGTTGTGGAAACTTGTTGGCCTAGTACTTTTTGACCCTGTCTGCTATTATAGTTTTTCAAGATGGCGGAACGACATGGAAGCCTCCATGGACCTACCCGTCACATGTATATAAAGATAATAAATTCTTCGTTTACGAGGATAAGTCAGATTATTGGCAGAGGTATTTGTACACCATTGAGGACATATTTATGAATAAAAATATTGATTTTAGATAATAAAATACCTAAAATACTACACATTCTCCCTTTAATGCCATAAATTACAGAGTCACATCTCTCTGCTGATGTGTATGCAAGGCTGCGCCAAGGTTATCATTAAATAAAAGTAAGACATAAACTAAAACCATAAATATGTCATTACCTGAAATAAAATAAACATTAACCGAAATAAAATAAATAAAATAAAAAACGAAAACTTATAAAAATGACAAAAACACACAACTAAATTTCTAAACCTATCTAAAATTAAAACAGAAATTATAGAAAAAAAACATTGAAATATTAACATATTATACTGTATAATGATTATAAAAAAATAAATAAAATAAAAACTACTATAATAATATATCAATGATTCTAAAATAATACTGGAACATGTTGCAGTGATTTAGCCAATCACATTCCAGTACACAAGCTCACTTTTTACAATCCAATCAACAACTGATATATAAACTCAAGTCTCACCCTACATTTTCTCTCTGAATTATGTCAGTTGTGACTGAACAACAACACTTAAAGGGATAGTTCACCCAAAAATTATCATTAATCATTAATTACTCACCCTCATGTCATTACAACCCTGTAAGACTTTTCAGGAGTTCACATTTACATCAATTAAACAGAGTAAAGATTATGCGTATTTGGCGTGCTGTCCAGGGGGAGGGCTCCGAGCTCGGAAATTTTTGCCCGAACCCAGAGTGCTCCCCCCTTGTTGTAAGAGTATTTAGGAGAAGAAGTGAGGAGATGGGGTGGTGGAGGGATGCTGTTAGACTGTCAAAGAACTGAGTTAAGTTTGCTGAATATATATCTCTTACCTCATTGATTGGGAGTGTGCTCCACTCGTGTCTAATTAGGCTTGATTACCTGAATGTGCTCCACATGTGTTTAATTATCTGAACATGCTCCTCCCGAACTTTGTTAGGAAACATCATTTGTTCATCTTCGGAACACAAGTGAAGATCTCTTTGATGAAATCTGAGCAATTTCTGTCCCTCCATTGACAGCTACACAACTACCACTTTGACGCTTCAAAAAGTTCATAAAGAGATCATAAAATTAATCCATATGAAGAACCAATGAGGTTCATTCTTGTGTTACGCGGCATGTTTGAGGTTCCAAAAGAACCAATGAGGTTTGTTTTCATGCATCAAGCAGGTTCGGTTGAGCTTCTGTTTATGTTTGCTGATCAATGTTTATATGTGAATAAAAGCCTAAATTAAATCTGTTCATCATATATAGTGATCGAGTCTCTTCAGAAAATTTGGACTAAACCTCTCAATTCATATGAATTAGTTTTATGAAGTGGTAGTTACGTAGCTGTCAATGGAGGGACACAAATCGCTCAGATTTCATTAAAAAGATCTTCATTTGTTTTACGAAGATGAACGAAAGTCTTACGGGTTTGGAACAACATGAGGGGGAGTAATTAATGACAGAACCCTGACAGCTGCCCACAATGCCCTAGTTTGTATATGAACAACCATCACTCAAATAGTAAAAATCTAGTTTTAACTGTAAGTGTTATTTGTTTTGCAGTTGTCCAACACATCAAGCGTCACAACATTCTGCTAAAGAGGGAGCTTGGAGAAGGGGCTTTTGGAAAAGTGTTCTTGGCTGAATGCTATAACTTGTCTCCTGACCAAGAGAAGATTTTGGTGGCTGTTAAGGTATGGTATATTTACACAACAAAGCATTCATTGAAATTACGCAAATAATTTCAAGTATATATATAAGAGATAATACAAAGTAAGAGAAAATACATGTTTTTTTTTATCTCACAGACTCTGAAAGAGGCCAGCGAAAGTGGACGAGCAGATTTCCACCGAGAGGCGGAGCTCCTGACCAACTTGCAGCATGACCACATTGTCAAGTTTTATGGCGTGTGTGTAGAAAGTGACCCTCTCATCATGGTGTTTGAATACATGAAACATGGAGACCTCAACAAGTTTCTCAGGTTTGCATGAGAGCGTTTATAACACCCACACAGTTTTTATAAACATTGATGTTTTAGACAAGTTCTAGGTTACATACAAGTTAAAGGGATAGTTCACCCCCAAATATTTTTTTTCATCATTTACTCTCATGTTGTATGAATTTTTACTTTTGTCCTTAGAGTGAAAGTTAGTGAGGTCCAAACCTACCTTGCTCCACTTTAGACATTCTACTAGCTGTATGTAACTTTGCAACAACATGTCAACTAACTCTCATTAGAGTTTTAGTAGACTGTAGTAGACTGTTAGGTTAGGTGTTAGGTGTCAGGGTTTGGGTAAGTAAAATAAGTTGACATGTAGTTGCAAAGTTACTTAAAGTCACTAGAATGTCTGTTGAGGGACTAATAATAACTAATAACTCAAAATAAAGTGTTAGCAGATATTAAGCAGACAGCCTACTAAAACTCTAATGAGTTATTTGACATGTATTTGCAAAGTTGCTTATAGTTAGTATAATGTCTAAAGTGGACCATTGAAATAAAGTGTTACCAAAATATCTTCTCATGTGTTCTGCATAAAAAGAAAGTCATACAGGTTTGGAAAGCAAATATTTGTGGCCTGTGCTAGCAAAAGGAGTCGGAATGCACACAAAAACAAGTGAAAAATGACAATATTGGTCGATTTCGAGGATTTCAAAAAAATTAGTTCAGATCGCTGTGTAGCGATCCCAATGTTACAAATAGCAATTAAACTTCTAAAAGTATCTTTATTTGTGCGTTTTCTAAGAGGAGTACATTTTCTTTATCCATGAAAAGTGCAGTTTTTCTCTGCTCGCTTCTCGCGCTTCATTTTTGAAAATCTGCTCATTCAAACTCCTTTTGCCAGCATTTGTGTAAAGCAATGCAAATACAATGAGTATATTTTTTTTTACTTTGGGGCAAGAAATGTGAAGCTTATTATTCTAAAGAACATGAATTATTTCAATAAAGAAATTGTTTAGTTGATCTGTAAAGTTTAAGTCTAAGTAAGTTGAAAAACTGAATATGGCTTTACATGTCTTTTCATGTAAATGTGTGTCGTCCGCTTTCTGATCTTCAACTGTTTTCAGTCATACACATGATTATATACACTTGGTCTTACACATATTTTCATCCTCTCTCTCTCTCAGGGCTCATGGTCCAGATGCGGTGCTGATGGCGGACGGACAGCAGAGTTTGATGGTGGAGTTGACTCAGCCTCAGATGTTGCACATTGCTCAGCAGATAGCAGCAGGCATGGTGTATCTGGCTTCACAGCATTTTGTGCACAGAGACCTGGCCACACGTAACTGCTTGGTGGGAGAGAACCTGCTTGTTAAGATAGGAGACTTTGGCATGTCCAGAGATGTGTACAGCACCGACTACTATAGGGTAAGTTTGGGTCACCTCGGAAATGTCCACATTGCTATGGTCCTTTTAGTCTGAGGAACCCAAAATCTACTACAAATTTCATTTAAATCTGAATGCATAACTACATTATATATGATCATACAGAAATAAAATAATTATATAAAAAGAGAATTGTAGATAATAAATTCCTTTTAACAAACATGAACAACAGCATTAACAAAATTATCCACCATATGGATTGAAGGGACAGATTTTAGTCATTGACCCATATGAATTTTTCACTGGTTGATTCTTAAATGATTACATTTGTACACTATACATCTCCCAAAATTGATTATATCAATGTTGAATATTCTTCTGAATTTGAACCACTGAATTTGTGGAAGCAAATTTGTAAAGCAAAACGGAATGGAAATAAAATTATTATAGGTGGTATTTTAAATATAAAATATTTTGGAATATTTTGGAAATGAAATCTGGAGGATGAATATAGATTATTGAATTTTTAAGATTGTTTTCAGATGAAATATTCACAGCTTAAATATAGAGCCATTGTGAATTTCAGCCCCCAAAATACAAGCACTGTTAAAGTTGCAGTAGGGAGTTTTGAGAAAATATTGACTTAGCCTGAAAATTTGAACAAGCACAACTTCCAGGTCCAACCCCCTTGCTCTCTGCTGCGCTACAGCCCTCCCTCCACAGCTCCTCCCCCACAGCGGAGCCTGCTGTGAACGCGCAGGCTAGTAAACAGGACCACCGATGACGGCGGATTATAAACAGTTATGGAACATTCACTAATAGGGACGAAACATCAACAATATGCTTTACATTGACTATGGCCTGCCAATACTTTGACTACAAACTTGGTCCTCAAATCATTATGTATTTTGCAATACATGTAACTTTATAACGTTGCACTCTTTCTATAAGTTATAAATAGCAAGTAAGATAACGTTAAAGGATTAGTTCACTTTTAAAAAAAACTTTTGCTGATAATTTACTCACCCCCATGTCATCCAAGATGTCCATGTCTTTCTTTCTTCAGTCGAAAAGAAATTAAGGTTTTTGATGAAAACATTCCAGGCTTTTTCTCCATATAATGGACTTCAATAGGACACAAACGTTTCAAGGACCAAATGACAGTTTCAGTGCAGCTTCAAAGGGCTTTAAACGATACCAGACGATGAATAAGGGTCTTATCTAGCGAAACGATCGGTCATTTCAAAAATAAATAAAAAACTTTAAGTTTTATAAGCACAAATGCTCGCCTTGCTCTGTTCTGTGATGCACGTTCGTGACTCTCCTGTTTGAACTCGTTCATCAAAATGAACAAATCTTTTTCGAATCATTTCGTTTGTTGAATGAACGAAATGACTCCGAAAAAGACTCGTTCGAAATGAACGAATCTTTTTGCGAATCATTTCGTTCGTTGAATGAACGAAATGACTCGAAAAAAGATTCGTTCATTTGGATGAACGAGTTCGAACAGGAGAGTCACGAACGACGGTACGCGCTCGCGCTGTGCAAGAGAGGGGTGATCAGCGCGTACACGAGCGTGATTGACACTGCTAAGACATTCCTCCTGGCTCTGATTGGTTGTTTCTGACCGGGAGCGGTGTATTTCTGCAAATGGCAATAGGACCACAGGGAGGAGCCAGAGGAGCTTGAGTTTTTCCACAGATTATCTGTCTCATATTCTACTGTGAGGACATAATGACAGTTTTAACAAATATTTGTTTACAAAAGCTACCTACTGGAGCTTTAATGCAATGCATTTTTTTTAACTTGTAATTCAACATGCTTTTTTGTTTCAAAGACATGTGTCACTAATTTACTTCCATAGGGTTTGTTGATCAATATGAATTATTTATTAATGTGAATTAACTATTCTCTCTCTCTCTCTCTCTCTCTCTCTCAGTTACTTAAAATATACAAAAAATATTTTGCTTTATCTGTTACAGCAAAAAAAGGTAGCTGCTTGTGCTGTTACATTGCTCAAAGCTGCATTTTTTAATTTGCGACACCAAACAGAATTGCAAAAAGAAAGAGAAAAAGAAAACTTTTGATAGAGCCAATGTTGCCATGTTGTGACGCTCAATGAAACATATTGCAATTGTGTTTGTTGCCACTTATAGCACAACACATGACATATTACAGTGTTCAGAACCGATTATTTCAAAACGGATTAGAACCAGCCCATTAAAATGCTGCCTATCCATACATTATTATTGGGTGCTTAAACTAAACCACTGAGGAGTGTGAACACAGAAACTCTCCGAGAACTGGTCCACAGGCCCACAACTGCTCAGAGACAAATCTTTGCTTAAACATTTACGAAGTGTGAATGCAAACAGGAACACGTGATGCAACAAAATATGCTAGAGGACTTTTAAAGTGGTTTATGATTGGATGAAAGTGAATGACACTAGCATGTCTGTACCAAATGATTGTTTCCAAACACTCTACTGCCTCCTTCCACTTTATCTCTATCTGCCATTGGAATAAAAAGGTAGTCCCAAAAACGAATGGCGTTTGAGTTGAGGTTGACATGGGCTGCTCAAGCAGAGCATTGACTTGAAAGTGTCACAGAGCTAGTTATTGATCCTCAGCAGTTCAACCAACTGTCAGAGGTCGATTATAATCTAAAGTCAGTTCTATTATTTCCCAATCCCACCTCTCCCTTTTGTTTCCTGACATTTCTTATTTGTCAGTTAAAGGCAAAACACTTTTTTAAAAATCTAATTTGTCGAACACAGATCTGACATAGGGAAAAAATGAACACCTAAAAGCAAAGGGCAGTTTGTATATGTCCATAATGGATAATATGACTGATTTATGACTGATCATTTTCCTAATGAACACTTTTGTTTTTATGATTTATTATGACTAATAATTATTTAAATGCATGCATCTGAACAGCTGATTAAATACTGTAAATATGAAAGTGCCTCAAAAACAAACAGTTCCCCACAGTGTTTTCTTCCAGAAAAAGCCCAGACCATCTGACACTGAAGGGCTCTCCCAAACCTGCATGCTGCCAACACAGCCGGAAACACTCTGCTGTGTCAGCAGCCATGTGTGTGTGTGTGTGTGATGAAGGAATATAAGCTTCCTCTGCTGTATAACAATCAGTGTTGGGCAAGTTACTTTTAAAAAGTAATTAGTTACAGTTACTAGTTACTTCTTCCAAAAAGTAACTAAATTAGTAACTCAGTTACAAATTTTAAAAGTAACTAGTTACTTATGAAAGTAACTATTGCGTTACTTTCAAGTAAAATTAAATTTTAAATGCTCAAATGTGACCCCACCTCTACCCCTCTTTAACGGAACTTAAAATACATGTGCATGTTCAATTATTTATGATAAATTTGAATATTATAATGAAATGGACACTTAATACAATACATTATTAACAGTAACATGAAACATTGTACACGCATCTAAAAAAAAATGTTGATGTGGGACAAAGTGAGACTAGCCTCCAATCAAACGCCATGTATGTAGATATTATGTTTATATAGTGGATCAATGCAAATAACACAATAGATGTTTTGGAAATTTTGATATTTATTGCCCCTCAACAGGCCACAACTGGGCAAAATTAAATTAAGCTTGTTAAGCTCGTCGCCATACCTGTCTCTCGTTGACTGACTGGCTTGTGTTGTTCCTTGTGTGTCCTGTCCTGCCCGACTATGCGTTATGATGGGTCGTTCGCAATTCATGAGCGTTAGCCGTTAGTGATGATGGGTCGTTCGCGAATGAGCGTTAGTGATGATGGATCGACTCGTTCGCGAATGAGCTTTTGATGGGTCGTTTGCGATTCGCGAATGAGCCGACTCTAAGAGCCGGCTCTTTTAGGTGAACGTTGGGAGCTGGCTCGCATATCTGAAGAGCCGACTCTATTTTTACAAATTTAGCCTATAGAAATTAAATAATTATGTAATACAAATTGAAATATTATAGTCAAAGTCATTTAAAGAGCCGTTTGTGAGCCAAAAGAGCCGGCTCTTTTCAGTGAGCTGAGTCAAAAGAGCCGAATGCCCATCACTACTATGCGTGCTTTCGAACACCCGCCCAACTCTACCTCTGATTGGCTTACAATGACATTTTACTCTACCTTTTAGCCAATCGTCAGCATTTATGCGCTTGTCTCGTGCTCTGCCCACTAACCAAGGAAGAACAGTAAAAAAAGTATTTGCCTCTCGCTCAGAGATCTAGTTGGTCTGATGAAAAAAAAAAACAGCTTCATCAGTTATAGTAACGCGCCGCATTTTTTGGCAGTAACGGTAACGGCGTTATTAAGATGAGAAGAGTAATCAATTAGATTACTCATTACTGGAAAAAGTAATGCCGTTAGTAACGGCGTTATTTATAACGCCGTTATTCCCATCACTGATAACAATAGAAAAAAAAACAGGATTTTGTCATTGCATGATTTCCAGGAATCCTGCAATGCAATGTCAAGATAATGAGGTCAAATTGTTTTAGGTTTTGCGATAAACTAGGCATTGTGGCAAAACACTAGTCAGCAGGCACCTGGTGGACTTATATTAGACATTAGCTGCAAACTGTATGTTTCATATCAAGCTAATTCTCTCCTGTTACGCTGTTAAAGCCCCATATGCTCAATCTGAGGGTGGATGAAGTGTCTCCCGTTTATGCAAGCACGATTTTCAATCTCACAGTTATTCTTCACCTATTCTTCTGGTCTTGAATGAGTGGAAAGTTCATTGTGCTATCTAATGAATTGTTCACCTAAATATGACATTTATCATCACTTTGTGAGTGTTGAAAATATTCCCTTCTGTGTTAGCTCTCCAATCTCATTTACACTTCTGCATATTCAGTTCTGCCACATTGTGATTAGTCATGATACACAAGAACCAATGGCATCTGGTACTTGAGAGCTGCAATAGAGGGGAAGCTTAACAATGAATCCTGTCTATTCTCCACAAAGCTGTTTTATGGCTTCAGAAGACTTGGTATATAGCACACAACTTGATTTGGAACTACACAAGGGTGATTACATATTATGACAGTTTTTATTTTGGGGAAATATTCTGGTTGTAATGTAAGGTAAGGTTAGGATTAGGTTTATGTTCAATGGTATTACCTAGTTATTACCCAGTTATTGAAATTACATGACTGTTCAAAAGTTTGGGGTTGGTACCATAAAGGTAACACTTTCAATGAAGACCATGCTTATAATGAATTAGAGCTTCATTTATACTTATTTATAAATATTACTATTTTATAAATACATTTATAAAGACTCACTAAGACCTATACTGCATTATAAGAACAGTTATAGTTATATTTTTGTATTTATATTATTTTTAGAATTACTTATAATTCATGCATTTGCTTTTTCAATGAGCATGCTCATAATCAATTATACACTGATTTTTAAGCATTAATTAGTCAGTCGTATGGTTCCAGGAATGTATTTATAAAGATGCAGCCTCATTGCTATAATGTTATTATATTATAGTTAAAATGACTTTTTAGTAATTCAGATATATTTCTGTCAAATAAGGGAATATACAGGTCCTTCTCAAAAAATTAGCATATTGTGATAAAGTTCATTATTTTCCATAATGTAATGATAAAAATTAAACTTTCATATATTTTAGATTCATTGCACACCAACTGAAATATTTTAGGTCTTTTATTGTTTTAATACTGATGATTTTGGCATACAGCTCATGAAAACCCAAAATTCCTATCTCAAAAAATTAGCATATCATGAAAAGATTCTCTAAACGAGCTATTAACCTAATCATCTGAATCAACTAATTAACTCTAAACACCTGTAAAAGATTCCTGAGGCTTTTAAAAACTCCCAGCCTGTTTCATTACTCAAAACCGCAATCATGGGTAAGACTGCCGACCTGACTGCTGTCCAGAAGGCCATCATTGACACCCTCAAGCAAGAGGGTAAGACACAGAAAGAAATTTCTGAACAAATAGGCTGTTCCCAGAGTGCTGTATCAAGGCACCTCAGTGGGAAGTCTGTGGGAAGGAAAAAGTGTGGCAAAAAACGCTGCACAACAAGAAGAGGTGACCGGACCCTGAGGAAGATTGTGGAGAAGGACCGATTCCAGACCTTGGGGGACCTGCGGAAGCAGTGGACTGAGTCTGGAGTAGAAACATCCAGAGCCACCGTGCACAGGCGTGTGCAGGAAATGGGCTACAGGTGCCGCATTCCCCAGGTCAAGCCACTTTTGAACCAGAAACAGTGGCAGAAGCGCCTGACCTGGGCTACAGAGAAGCAGCACTGGACTGTTGCTCAGTGGTCCAAAGTACTTTTTTCGGATGAAAGCAAATTTTGCATGTCATTTGGAAATCAAGGTGCCAGAGTCTGGAGGAAGACTGGGGAGAAGGAAATGCCAAAATGCCTGAAGTCCAGAGTGAAGTACCCACAGTCAGTGATGGTCTGGGGTGCCATGTCAGCTGCTGGTGTTGGTCCACTGTGTTTTATCAAGGGCAGGGTCAATGCAGCTAGCTATCAGGAGATTTTGGAGCACTTCATGCTTACATCTGCTGAAAAGCTTTATGGAGATGAAGATTTCATTTTTCAGCACGACCTGGCACCTGCTCACAGTGCCAAAACCACTGGTAAATGGTTTACTGACCATGGTATTACTGTGCTCAATTGGCCTGCCAACTCTCCTGACCTGAACCCCATAGAGAATCTGTGGGATATTGTGAAGAGAAAGTTGAGAGACGCAAGACCCAACACTCTGGATGAGCTTAAGGCCGCTATCGAAGCATCCTGGGCCTCCATAACACCTCAGCAGTGCCACAGGCTGATTGCCTCCATGCCACGCCGCATTGAAGCAGTCATTTCTGCAAAAGGATTCCCAACCAAGTATTGAGTGCATAAGTGAACATAATTATTTGAAGGTTGACTTTTTTTGTATTAAGGCGAGACACGGCAGGCAAAAACATCGTTTTTTTTTCACTGGTCAATTTTGAGATTTTGGGATATTTGTCTTCAATAACTTGTTCAATAACAAGTCTTCTTTCAGACTTGTGGTGAAAAAAAGTCCGAAATACACATTTAGGTCTTTATTTTACTACACTTTGTCTGTTTGCGTCTGTAGATTTCTCATAAATTCATCAAAACTTGTCGTTATAAATCATCATGCTGATCCGCGATCGCGATCTGCACCCTGTCATCACACACCGTTAGAAAGCTCTCTCTCTCCTGAACAAGACTGCTGGATCCAAATATGGTCATTTCCTTTTCATCAGCAACCAATCGCGAAAGTAAAAGGGGGGATTTTACTCTAAATGCGCAATCTCATTGGCTGATGCTAAATCTTTAAAGCCCGTTTTCTCAAAATGACTTTTCTGTCATACTCCAAGTCCGAAATCTCCACTTCAGTAGCACCTATATACACCAAACTTTCCAGTCTTGTACCTAGTTATATTATGAAGACATTTACAGAGGGATTTGTAAATATATTATTCGTAGCCTGATTTATATAACATTTTATTCCCAAAAACATGGCGAAAATCATTTTTTTAAGGCTATTGGCAGTATATTCTGATTTACAGGATAACAAAAGTAGATATCCATAAATCCCTCTGTAATTTTTTCCCCATCTGATATGTGAACACAATGAAAAAAATATTTTGAACCTGGCTTTGTCCAATACTCAGATTTCGTTTTTTAAAATATATGCAAAATAGCGCATATTTAATTAGACAATGCGTCTTTTGCATATTTAAACATTAAATTACAGAAAACTTGTAATAATTTTTTCTCATCTTAATGTAGGTAATCAACTGGCAAAGTTTCATGGTGATATCTGATAGTTAAAAAAATTACCCTATTCACCTGTAGTGTCTCGCCTTAAAAACACTTCTTTTATTGGTCGGATGAAATATGCTAATTTTTTGAGATAGGAATTTTGGGTTTTCATGAGCTGTATGCCAAAATCATAAGTATTAAAACAATAAAAGACCTGAAATATTTCAGTTGGTGTGCAATGAATCTAAAAAATATGAAAGTTTAATTTTTATCATTACATTATGGAAAATAATGAACTTTATCATAATATGCTAATTTTTTGAGAAGGACCTGTATTGTTATAAATAGCCGTGTTGTGTTTTATAAATATTTATTGTGAGTTATAATACAGTTACTAATCTCTATAAATGCATCATTGATAGCTGTAAGTAAAGTGAAAACACAGTATGCAATTTTCCTAAAGCAAATGTTAAGAAATCATGAAGATGTGCTCATTATACATTGTACGTTGTTTACTTGTAAATATAACTAGTGAACAATAATTTCTGTAATAAAATAAAGGGAAAAAAAACCCCAGAAATCATTAATACAAACAGGTGAAAAAAAGTATATTTTTTAATGTTACATACTAGCAACTAAAATTTTTAAAGGATAATTCCAAACTGCTATACGCAATACCATGCATATGGCTGAGGAGATATAGATTTTAACAAATCAAAATTACCATTCATGACCTCTAATGCAAACATTAGCCATTAAAGACATAATTGATAACGAATTGGTCCAGCAAACAAGTGTCTCTGGAACTATTTTATATTTTAGCATTTATAAATCAGTGTATAATGGATTATAAGCATGCACATTGAAAAAGCAAATGCATGACTTATAAGAAATTATAAAAAATAATTTAAATGTAACTATAGCTGTTCTTAATGAGTCTTTATGAATACATTTATAGAATAGTAATACTTGCTTATAAATAAGTATGGGGCTATACTTCATTATAAGAATGGTCTTCATAGAAAGTGTTACCCCATTGTTTTACCCATGTCTAGTATGTTCTCAAAATTTGATCAAAATACAGTAAAAACAGTAATATTGTGGAATATTATTACAATTTAAAACAACTATTTTCTATTTTAATAATTTTAAAATGTCATTTATTCCTGTGATGACAAAGCTGATTTTTCAGCATCATTACTCCAGTCTTCAGTGTCACATGGTCCTTCAGAAATCATTCTAATATGATGATTTGGTGCTCAAGAAAAATGTTTTATTATCATCAATGTTGAAAACAGTTGTGCTGCTTAATTTTTCTTTTGACATTTTTTTCAGGATTCTTTGATGAATAGAAACTTATTGAAATCATTTGTAACATTATTAATGTCTTTACTGTTTTTTTAACCAATTTAATGCATCCTTGCTGAATAAAAGTAATAATTTCTGTAAAAAAAAATGTTTTACTGATCCCAAGCTTTTGAACGGTAGTGCACATGGAACAGGAATGTCAGGTCAGGTCAACTCACATTTATTCATATAGTGCTTTTTACAATAGATTGTTTCAAAGCAGCTTTGCAGAGATAACAGGAAAATAATGCAACAAAGTTTGTTTCCACAAGAAAATTGCGTCTCAGTCCAGCTTAAAGGTACATTGTATAATATTTCTGAGGATCTATTGACAGAAATGCAATATAAGATCCATAACTATATTTTCAGTGGTGTATAAAGACCTTGCATAATGAACCGTTATGTTTGTATTACCTTAGAATGAGACATTTATATCTCCATAACCGCGGGCAACCCCTTCTATGGAGGTCGACATATTGTGTCGTCATGTTTCTACCGTAGCCGACAGCGAATAAACAGCGCTACAGAGCGCGTTTCGTCACTGTTTGGAAAAAGAAGTTTTCAGTGGTGTATAAAGAACTTACTTAATGAACCGTTATATTTGTATTACCTTAGAATGAGCAGTTTCTATCTACATACACCACAGATCCCCTTGCATTGAATGCGCCGACATGTTTCTACAGTAGCCCTAAACGAACAAACGCGTTTCGTTACTGTGTTGCTCTTCGTGCAAGGAAGCAAGCTTAGTTCAGCGAATAAAACACTGACACAATGATGAACAAGTAACAATAATATTCACAATAACATATAGTTTTACTGAATAATTAAGTAAACATAATTTCTTAATTTATCCTTGTAAAGAAACCTCATTGCTGAACTGGCTACTCTCTGCTGTCTCAGACGATGACATTTTTCTGTCGGCCACCGTAACTGTTGTTGGTTGCAATTCGTAACCTCACCACTAGATGCCGCTAAAAATCACACACTGCACCTTTAAGTAAGTTCAGTGATGTTTCATTTTTGTTGTAAAACATTATTAATTTAGTTCATTTATATATATAGCCGCTCTGGAGAAAACTGTGATGTCATCGTCCAGCTCAGTTCAGTTCTCATATAATGGTGTCAATGCAGGCAGATCAATAATATTGTTGAATATTCAATTAAATGTAAAATAAAGTGCTACCAATAGTCCTTTAGTATGCAAATAATATATATATATATATATATATATATATATATATATATGTATATAAATGTATTATCTATTGATAGATACAGCTGAAAGAACACTGCAATACTGAACTGTACCTAACAAATTAAAAGTATTAGGGATGCAGGGTTGACATGTGAAAAATTATATTTAACAGTGTTATACAATTATTAGTGTTTTTTTTTTATATTAACATTGAGCGTAAGATGATCACAAAGTAATCTAAATGTCAAAATAAGCTAAGTTAGCATGCACAATTAAATATCAAATATCTACCAATTGATACAACTAAAAAATCTCTATTATTGGCAGATAACTAATAGTACTGATATATTGTACATCCCTTAAATGTATTTACAATTTACTTTGCTTATTATAGAGACACTATTATTAAAATGTTAGGAGATGGATATAACAAGTGCATGTGCTTCTATCACTCACTGAACCCACTGTGAATCTGTCTGTCTTCTATCAGGTGGGCGGTCACACCATGCTGCCCATCCGCTGGATGCCCCCAGAGAGCATCATGTACAGGAGATTCACCACAGAGAGTGACGTTTGGAGTCTGGGTGTGGTACTCTGGGAAATCTTTACCTATGGCAAGCAACCCTGGTACCAGCTCTCAAACAACGAGGTAAGACATCAGATGTTACATACCTAAGCATACATAACCTGTATCTTATATATTCACAAGTAGGGAGGGAAGTTTGATCATTCACACACAGCGATTAGTTTTAGGCTACCTTGTAAAAACTACTGTTTCTAGGCAGACTGATGCACCCTTAGAGGAGCCTGCATTCAGTTCTCATTCTGGACCGTGTTTGTGCTGCCTCCTGCAGGTGATCGAGTGTATCACACAAGGACGGGTGTTGCAGAGACCTCGTACTTGCCCCAAAGAGGTGTATGACCTAATGCTGGGCTGCTGGCAGAGGGAGCCCTACATGAGACTCAACATCAAAGAAATCCACAATCTGCTCCAGAGCCTGGCCAAGGCATCGCCTGTTTACCTGGACATCCTGGGCTGATCCGTTTGCCAGTATGGGTGTGTAATTGTTAGTAAGGAAGAGTGTGTGAATGCATAGAATATGATTTGAGTGATTGAATATAGATTCATATAGAGTGTGTGTCTGTGTGTTCATAAAAATGGCTTGTGCTTCAGCCTTCTCACCACATAGACTAAAGGCCTTAAAGTTGACTGTGTGCATTGCTTTGAGTTTTTCCATGTCTGGACATGTCCAAATCTGTATTGCATCATTGTGTTTTCTAAAAACCCCCCACATGGTCTAGAGACGGAAACATCTGGTTGTTGTAAATATGTATCAGAGACAATGCAGACCTTTTGTTTTAGAACCTTTTTGAAAAAGGTAACTCGGTTTGGGAAAGTTTACACTTGTTTTTCTGTCACCATTTGTTTATCGAGATGGACAAAATTTGGACTTGATGAGGACCCAGCCATTAGCACAACCGCTGATGACACCCTGGCGACATTCTGGCAGATCGCAATACTATTCATTCCAAAAATTATCAAGTAACAATCATGCACCTGCCATTCATGTTTCATTGGAATTTTTCTCAAACACATCAATATAATTTTAGACTATTCTGTGCCAAGTTTTGATGTCTAACGCTGAGGTTGATGAAAGGCATTTTTGCACCATCTAACTCAGTGCGAACTTTGTAATAGAAGCACAGCGACAAAGACTCCTTCAAATTTAGTTTTTTGTTTTTCTTCGGAAGAGGCTTGAGGTTGGACATCGTGTTTGGAGTGAGCACAGAGGCAAAGTCACCAGCAGTGGCACTGACGTATTTCTCAGACTTTGTTTGGCTCCCTGGCCATATGCGCTGAAGTTCTGATTCAAAGGGCACTTGTCTCTCGAACTGTGGTTCGAAGAACAATGAGAGAGATGCTGTTCTTGTGTCAGTCAATGGTAACATTTTTTTTTTGTTTTACCTTAGGGTGCTTACACACTAGAAATTGATCTGATGGACTGACCATCCGTCTGTGGTATTTCCCTGCCTTCAGCCCAATATACATAGGTTTTAGAGAATAGATGGATGGAAAGAGCTGGGGTAGTTTGAAATCAAGCTGGAAATACAGCCAATTGGATTTCTGAAAGCACAAGTGGACCCACCTCCCTGAGATTCTCATTGGTCTACAGATGCCTACGTCAGAGCACGTTGCAGTCAAAATCCCTCCACTTTTGGTCACATAACAGAGCATCAAATCGACAAATTCCCAGTGTTCTCCGACATGGCATAAACTAGTGTGTAGGCACCCTTATCATGGTCATGTTGCAATTTGATGGACCTTGCCTTTGCAAAGACCGAAGATTTTTATCTTAACTGTTCCTGGGAGAACAAACCATAGATGTTGTCCATAATGCAACCAACCTGCCTGAACAGCTGGATTTTATTTGTCTGATTATTCATTATTACGTTTTTGTAACAATTACGAAATAACTGCTAAATAATATGTGTATGTGATAATCTATGATGGATTTGTTTTCGATGTATTGTGGTCCGTTTCAAAGCGATGGGCTTGGTGGGCACTGTGAAGTGAATGTTCATGTGAGAATGACACAAGTCGTACTGTCCCTGAGGTCACGACAGGAAGACCCAATGAAGGGACTGTCCCGAATCAACTTGTGTTCCAACCCCACCAAACAAGTTACCAGAGGAGGACTACAAAGGACTAAATGGAAACTTAAATTGTTATTATCAGATGACATTATATTGCCTTTGGAAAGTATTTAGAAACAGTCTTTTTTCACATGTTGCAGCCCTATGAAAAAAATTCACATCAGTCAACACTCCAAAGAAAAGGATAAATTTGTGAAAACTTTGCAAATGCGTTAAAAAGGAAAAACTGAAATATCACAATGATTTAAGTATTCAGACTCTTAACTCAGTACTCGGTTAAATCACTTTCGGTAGCGATTACATCCTAGAATATTTTTGGATGGGATGTGACAAGCTTTGCGCACCTGGATTTAAGGATTTTCTGCCTTATTCTCTGCGAATTCTTTCAAGCTATGTCAGGTTGGATGGGGACTGTTGGTGGACAAGAGATTGTCAGGTCTCTCCGGAGATGTTTGATTCATTGGGTTCAATTTTGAGCTCTGGTTGCATCACTCAAGAACATTCATAGAGTTGTCGCTAAGCCACACTTGCATTGTCTTGGCTGTGTGCCTAGTTTGGAGGTGAACTTTTGGACCAGTCTAAAGTCTTGAGGGCTCTGCAGCTTTCCTTCTATATTGACCAGTTTCTCAGTCCCTGCGTCTGAAAAAAACCCCCACTGCTTCACCGTTGGGATGGTATTGCACAGGTGACAAGAGGTGCCTGGTTTCCTCCACATGTGATGCTTAGAATTGAGGTTCATCCGACCAGAGAATCTTGTTTCTCAGCCTGAGAGTCATTTAGCTGCTGTTTTGTACAAATTCCAAGCATGTTTTCATTGGTCTTGCACTGAGGAAAGGCTTCCAGTTCTGAAATGATAGAGGCCACTGTGCTTTTGGGGACCTTCAATACAACAGCTATTCCCAGATCTGTGCCTCAACACAAACCTGTCTCTGAGCTCTGCAGGTGAATTCATTTGACATCATGGCTTGTTTTTTACCCTGATATGCATTTTCATCTGTTAGTTAGACCTTAAATAGACAGATGTGTGCATTTCCAAATCACGTCCAATCAATTAACTTTGCCACAGGTGGACTCCTGGGAAAGAAATGGGATTCTGAGCTAAATTTCAAGTGTCTTGGCAAGGAGTCTGAATAGCTGTCAATGTGATATTTCAGTTTTTTATTTTTAATAAATTTGAGAGGCCCGGTAAGAGTTAAGCTCACAACACACCAAACTGACATCAAAGAATTAGCAATGTTTTGTCATCTCGCATCAGCCAAAAAGCTTAGCTTGAGCACAACAGCTACCAGCCAACTAGCACTTATGTTGTTTCTGCATGAGAGGAAATAACTGTCTATTCCAGCAGATGGCAGTAGTCTATATTCAACATTCGTGCTTGCTTACAATTTTGAACATAAATTAGGTTGATCAGTTGGTCTTCACTTTCTCCATTCTAGATGGCCATGCCGTTATAAAAGCCCGTGCAATCGCACACTTCGCACAGCCCATGTGACAGTTCGGTTATGTGGTATGGCGTGTAGATTGAGGTGAAAACACTTAAGCATTTAGGTTAATTTCTTTAAATTTTCACTTTTAGGGTAAACATTTAGCACTGTGAATTTTTACAGGAGAAATCCAGTCACTTCAATAGGAATTGTGTGAGCTCTACTAAGTGAGCTGTGCTTTATACATGATTACACAATTGAAAATGGACTTTTTTTTTGTCCACAAGATTACACTACTGTGACTGCACCTTAAGGGTGAAACATAAAAAATGAAGGAATCTAAATACTTTCTGAATGCACGAAGTATTTCCAAAGTGGAGTTTGCTTAGGTAAACATCACTATTACTGTTGTTCATACCTAGGGCTTACTTTAATATTACTCAAAGTACACATTCGATTCAGTCGTATCTGTAAAACCAGGCCGCTCAAAACGAAATCTCGTCGAGTTCTTTAACCTGACTATGATTACTGTTGACTAATTCCAGGTCTACAGTCCTCGACTTGTCCTCCTCTGCAGGAGTACTTTTTTTTTTATTTTTTTTTATCCAATTCAGATTAATGGGGCTCCTCATGGTCCCCAGCAACAGATTTTGCATCGACTGACTGATTCTTCAAGGTGTGAAGAACTGGAGATGTTTTGCTTTGAAAGCGTCTGTATATATGCAATTAGACTGTAAATATACATGAGCAGGATCAATCATTGTTTGTACACTGATGTCAAATTCTTTCCAAACAGTTTATTGGCAGGACCTACTTTTAACAACCGACATCACGAGTCGTCGAACAGTGTCCAATCGAGTCAAGTGCGGTCGTTACGGTCATGATCTTTTGAGCAGTGACTTATGACCTCTTAGAGCTTTGCACTTTCTTTATAGATGTACTGCTCATATTTTTGTAGTTTTCACCCTACAATTGTAAGCACTGCAAAAAAAAAAAAAAAAAAAATTGCACTGAAAGAGGTTATTTACATTGAAGGGGATTATTTGCTAATGTTACAGATATTGGAGAAATGTATCCGGTCAGTTACGCTAAACAATGTTTCTTCTGTTGTGGCAGACTGACTTTACATGAAGACTTTATTGAACAAACATGGCATTTCTCCATTTTTTGCTATACAGATTTCTGTCTGTTCTAATAGCCAGCCTGTACTTTATAATCCATTCTGTACAGTTCTAATAGATGTCTATATAAATAGTATGTTCTCTCTATATATTCTGTTTTAAACAGGCATCACGTCAAATGTGTGACATTATAAAGAGAAGGAAAAAAACAACATCTAATGGGCCTCTGGCAATATGTGAGTGTACAGTTTATTTTTCGTAACAGTGTATTTCTTTTTCCTGTGGTTGTTCATAATGAAAATATGATTATTTTTTTTAAATATCTGTAATTAATCAACTAGCCTTTTCCCCTGTGTAGTAAACAATTTGATGTTACCAACACTTACGGCGCCCTTTTTTTTTTTAACTGAGGGTTGATTCACATCCAGGGGGAAAGAGCCAAGAGAACCCCCATCCTTGTTTAATTTCTGAAAAGCTCTTAACATTGTATTTGAAAGAAGAACTGTGACACTGTTTATGCATTATCTTGTAATCCAAGGTTTTTTTTTTTTTGTGCTCAGTTGGGTGAATCCCACTAAAACTGTTGGGAAATGTCCTGGTCACCCCAAAATCAAAAGAAAACATGTAAACAAAATACTCTTTTTAGATCAATTACGCTTTTTTTTCTTCTGATTTTGGGATAGAATAAAATCTGGACATTTCTTTGTGAAATGCACTTGTTTAGGAAACTGGACTTAGACATTTATGTTCCACTTTTATTTATTGGTTTAGATGGATCACTGGTTGAGTGTGTGTGTGTGAGTGTGTGTGCTCCTGGAAGACTCGATCACTCATGGCTTTAGGTGTCAGTACTCTATGCTTGTGCATCCTGTGAGAAGCTTCTCTGCAGTCAGTGGAAATGTTCCTTGTAATACTGTGCATTTAATAAAAGTGGTATGTCTTACAACATTGTTTATATGTTGCAAATTATATGAATACCTTTAAAGGTGCACAAAGTATTTCTTAAAAAAAAAAAAGTCATATCAGTTGCCTAATAAAAGAGTTTATTTTGCATACAGGTGGTTTCCTCTCACAGGTTAGTATTATTATCTAAGACCACTGTTCAGGATCAACCAGCTATACATAAAAATGACTTTGTGCACCTTTACAAACCTATTCCACATATATACATTATATATATATATATATATATATATATATATATATATATATATATATATATATATATATAAAATAAAGATATTTATCTATACACACACATACACACAAGTCTAAAAGTTTGGGGGCAGTAAAACTTTTTAAACATTTTAGATATGCTCACCAAGGCTGCGTTTATTTTATTTGATCAAAAATACAGTAAAAAACTAATATTGTGATATATAAATTATTTTTTTTCTATTTTTATATATTTTACATTTTTATTAAATGCAGTGGCATGACATGGCAAAGCTAAAATGTCAGCATCATTACTCCAGTCTTCAGTGTCACATGATCCTTCAGAAATCATTCTGATATGCTGATTTGCTGCTCAAGGGACATTAATGTTGAAAACATTTGTGCTGCTAAATGCTTTTTTTTTATATATTACTTATTTCCCCCAGTATTCTTTGATGAATGGAAAATAAAAAGTACAAGGCATTATTTACTATTTCTTACTAAAAAACTTAAGCTAAACTCATTTCTCTTCATTCTAAGAATGATTTGGTTTTGAATTATTTGTATTATGTAGTTGCTCACAAAGGGTTATTTTGGTAGAAAGGCCACTGTGAGGCATGAGAGGCATCCCAAGGGTAATATTTAGATCTAACAATAGCCGGTGAACTGACAAGGACAGTTGTTCCAAACCAAGGCATGATTCACAGAGACGATCAATTGTAGCTTGCACAAAACTTCTTGTGGCCAAGTGCCCAGGGTAAAATGGCATCAGGTATCTTGAGGCTTGAGGGCTGAAGTCTTAGTGGTGTTCGTGATATTGCCTGTGGTGGACAAACGGTTGACAAGTCAAGCACTTTTTTCTGTTTTAAAGCAGCATCTTTCAATATTTATGGACTTGAATGTGTTACTTTCCTTAATAAAGCTTAGAGATGAAGTGCGATTTTTTTACATTAAAATACTTTATACTATTTAGTCCAATGTGACAACTTCTGTCCAAAACAATGGTGTGAGTTTGGGGCGGGACTACCGGTTTGACCAAAGACTGACCAGATTTGCCTATGTATGCTATTTTGTAGTATGAAGTGTGATGTGTTCATGTGTCCAACAAGAAGCACACTTACCTTACCCAGATGTTTTACTTATTTAGCCGGAAAAAAACGCTCAGCTTTTTTTCAGTAGCGGAAGGCTACTGAAGCTGGATGACATACAACCCTTGTAAAATTCATGCACTAGTACATAGTATGTCATTTGGGATACAACTATGGAGGCGACATGAAAAATCTATTTAAAAACAATCATTGGTATTTTACTAGGCTGTATGATGAGTTTCTAAATAGGTTCATGTGACTAGTATTCAGACCACAGCCACAGAGAGTAAGAGGATGGGGTTTGGTTTTCATCAAAAGCTGTGCGCCGTTTTTATTGTAGTATTCTAAATTTACATTAAAAAAGAAAGCCTGCCCATGTCCTAGATCCATTATGAAAGTTAACGCACAAATTCCATATACATCTCATTGTATTTTACATAGAGGATAAAGAGTATAGGCATGGAGGTGGCATGACCAATCACAAAGCTTAAAAAAAAAATAATCAAGAGATAAAAAAACCCAGAATAAATAGAAGGTGCTGTCTATTAGCAGAGTATGTAAGCATGTCACTCTTTTGAGAAGTTCAACATAAAGCCTGTAGCGTGGCAAATCTCGCGCCCTCCTTTACCGAAGAAGAGAGATGGGTTCCAAGCGTACTAAAAGCAGAAATGTGAGGAGTAGAGCGAAATGACAATGAGAGCTTAACTTGTCTGTACAGGTGCATAAGTTAGAGAGTACATCTGGTTACACAGACACTAAGACATCCACGTCTAGTTAAAATGGTAAAAAGCAGGTTATCTTTTGTCGATACCCGTCTATTCTTTTTCTCGTAGGCAACAAGACATTTAAGGTGTTCATTTGCCACAGCCAATCAGGGCAGACCATTTTAACGTCCTACAGAGCGCAACAGTGTGGTTTCCGAAGTATAAATCCTATTTACTTCCTCCAAATAGAATGATCTACAATGAGCTCAGTTTGGTTTAAAAAAAATAAAACAATAATCAAAGACACTGCTACTATATATGTGAAAAGAAAAAGAAAAAACATTCGAAGAAAGAGTTCCCATAAAAGCACTATGAAAGACATAATCAAGTAAAGGACCGGTCACACTAAGACTTCATTTTTTATTTGAATCAACGGCTCTTAACGAGTCTGTTCAGATTTGCATGCAATCAATGTGAACTTTTTTTTTTTTTTTTTTTTTTTTTTTTGATGGATGGGTGTTATAATCTCCTTTCCAAACTGGCCAACCACCAATAAGAATGCCTCCCAGAGCCACTGCTGTTTCAAAGAGAATTTCCATTTTCACTCCTTAAATAACTTTGCAATAAATATACAATGAAATGTAATGTTATTAGCCTTACTATGACAATAAAGCCGCGTTTCCACTGAAATTACCCAGAACAATTTGTTTTTTTTCCCCAGACCTGTTGCTGTCTGCGTTTCTATCGCGGTCTAAAGTACCGTGAAGATTAGGCAAATTACTCCGATGACGCGACTTCGCATAGAAATCGAATAAAGCCTGAACCTTGTCGTCGGTCCAGCGGTCGTAGTTATTTATTAAATATTCATATTACACTTTTTTTTCTTTTTGATTATGTCATTCACAATGCTTTGATGGGTTGAGGAGTTCAATCCATCACTGAATTTAAGAAGTATACAGCCTTGTACATTCATCTTTTTTTACATACCTTTTTATTTTTAAATACAAATTCAAGTTTGCGATTCATCTCGGAGTTTGTTGGTTTTGTTAATGGCTAAAATTGTTTTATTTTTTTATCCTCATGAAGAAAATGAATGGGAAAAACCCACGTCACTGTTGCGCTCTGTAGTGTCACAGACGAGGAGAGGCAGATTGGAGCCGAGTGACAAAAGCATTTAGCAGTTTTTCTCGCGAAGCTAATGCAGGTTCCAATTTTGCGGTTGATTTCCATATTAAACAAAAACAGAAAATCCTACATCTTTTGATATTTCACCCATTTCAAGTGGGCTTCTGTTCAAGTAACCCTGGGGAAAATAAAGTTAAAGAAAGCTTTGGGATATTTTGCCTTTTTAATGACAAGGTCATTAAAAATCATGCACGCTGCAAATAACCTCATGCAGTAGTTATGGTAAACCATCCAAGCACTTTTATTCATTAATATTCATAAATACACACAGCAGCTTCATTAGAGAAGGTCTCTTGTTTCCTCTTCAGTTTTTGAATGTGGAGTATTTATAAGGAGAGCCTTTTGCAAGACACAGGAAGCAGAGGTTTGCCACAGATACCTACGCTCACCTGCTAAAGGAAAAAAATTAGTTATGTGGAATTGATTATCAACTTATATATATTTATATATTTATATTTCTTGTTTTCTCTCTCGCCCCGATTATCTGTCTCTCGGTTTCGCTCACTCTCTCACACGCCTGTTCTGATGTGTTTAGATTTTTTTTCCCTCTCGCTCTCCTTTCATGGATTTATACAATGTAACAAAGGTGACAGACCTGAAATTACAATCACCAAAAAAAAAAAAGAAAAGAAAAAAAAAAGAAAAAAAAATTAGAGAGAGCTGTGTTTTTTGCCCACCGTCATTGGCAGTTACAGCACAGAGGACATTGTCTGCGTTGTGGTGGGATATCATCAAAGAGGAGGCGGAGGAGGCTCCTTGCCTGTGGAGCTCTCCTTCAGGTTGAGGCTCTCCAGAGCCACGTCTAAAGGCATGATGTCCACGCAGCCCATGGCGCCGAAGTCAGCAAAGTCTCGCCTTTCGTCCTCGTCGGAAGACGAGCTCTCTTCTCGCATTAGTGTGGACAGCAGCAGCTCCTGCACAAACAGGCTGCGGTCCGCTCGCTCGCTCTCCAGCGCCTGCCGTTCTGCTTCCGACATTTTCGGCTCGTTCAACCTGGTGGAGTTAGACGGATAGAGGGTGACTACTGAATTACAAGTAATACACAGGTCAAATGGTCCCTTTTGAACATTCTGTTGACTAGAAGTAACTTTGCAACGACATTTCAACTAGCAGTCATTCGAGTATTAGAAGACTGTCTGCTTAAAGGGACCATCAAAATAAAGTGAAACCCGAAATCTGTAAAAGAGCCCTATGAAATCTTTTAGGATTTCCCAAAGTCCATTTTATTTTTAAGTTTATATTTTAGTTTTCCTGCATTGTGTAAATTGTAGGGCCCTAATAATATCACATTAACATTAAGTGTATGTTTTTTACAACCTCAACTAACCTAGACTTAGGGGTGGGCGATATACCGGTAGAGGTTTTGGACTATCGTCTGTGTCTCGGTTACGCTGTGCTGCGGCACGAAACCGTTCAAACGCAAGAAGCAGCGAAAGAGAACTCATTTCGGTATATGCGCACACACCTGAAACACGAGCACATAAAGCCGCTGCATATAGAGTGTGCGAGTTCTTTTTGGCCCTTTATTGGGCTTGAACACTCAAATACACACACTTGTATGTCAAAATGCCCACCTTTGCAAGAATCGTCATATATTACTTGAAATTGATTTCTTGGTTTGTATTTTATCACTGACTGTTTACTTCTCTTCAGTGAATTTTTTTTTTTTTTTTTACTTTGTTAGCTAGGCTAGTATTAAGTTTTTTCGTGATATTAAAATTGGTGATGAGATTTATGAAAATGCAATGGTATACATTTTTTTATATAAAAACTTATATATTGTGATGTATATCACTATTGTGAAATAAAATTACTCGTATCGTGTTACAATATTTTGGTCATATCGCCCACCCCTACCTAACATTATCTTAAAAAGGTAAAATGATCAGATATTTTAAGACACTTACAAAAAAAAGTTCAAACATTCCAACAAAAACTTATATTATTTTCTTTTCAAAGAAATAACAAAAAATAAAGCCGAACTATTAAGATAGCATGAAACTTGCAATTGTCTTTTTTTTTTCTTACTGTGACGTATAGCGGTTGGACAATGAAACTGAAACACCTGGTTTTACACCAAAATGATTTATTGGTATCATGTGTAGGGCATCCTTTTGTGGCCAATACAGCATCAATTCATCTTTGGAATGACAGATACAGGTCCTGCACAGTGGCCAGAGGGATTTTAAAGCCATTCCTCTTCCAGAACAGTGGTCATGCCTATGTGATGCTGGTGGAGGAAAAGGTTCTCTGACCTGCTCCTTCAAAATACCCGAAAGAGGCTCAAAAATATTTAGATCTGGTGACTGTGCAGTCCATGGGAGATTTTCAACTTCACTTTTATGTTCATCAAATTATTCTGTCACAAGTCTTGCTCTGCGTATTGGTGCACTATCATGCTGAGAATGGTTTGGTTGTCCATGGCAGTGACACGTCCATCAAGCACAGTAGAGAAAGTCATAGTATTGCAGCCCAAACCATCACTGATCCACCCCGTGCTTCACTATGGGCAGCAATAGTCCGGGTGTTAAGCCTCTTTGGGGCTTCTCCACACCGTAACTCTCACGGATGTGGGAAAGACAGTAAAGGTGGACTCATCAGAGACCAATACATGTTTCACATTGTCCACAGCCCAAGATTTCCACTGTTGGCACCATTGAAACTAGGGCTGTAATCTCCCAGTCGATTTATTGGTCGATACGTTCTGGCTCGACCAAAATTGTGATTGGTCGATTTTTTGCCGTGTTAATTTCATCAGGTGGAAAGCACTATTTGCTAATGGGGGTGTTTTCAGAGCACCCCTGTTTCACAGGTAACAGTCTGTCTTCAGAACACCCCCCTTGTTTTCACTTTTTTTGGATTTGCCCAACCCACTGGAGACAGATTGAAGAAAGTAGCTACTAGAAGGCCTTGGTCTGGTGGTTTGCTGAATATTTATTTAATTGTAAGCACTTAATTTACAGTCAGTCCTCCTTTACCATGTCCAAAACATCGGCAGTGTGGCAGCATTTTACAAAAATAGATAACGGGAAAAAAGTCGAATGCAAAGTTTGGAAGCAACAGTTTGCATAACACAGCTCGACTACAAACATGGCATATCACCTAAAAACGGTAAGCTAACTTGTCCGCGTTAGGTTGCCCCGTCTGTTTTGAGTAGGCTATATGAACATATCAGAATTGATATATTTCAATGTTTTAGTCTAATAATCGTTTTATAACTGCAGGCGCACCTACCCACAATGACGGTAGCATCCCCCAGACCACGCTGGATGTTAAGCCTCCTCTATCATCCAAACGCAAAAATAAGATCACGGAGGGAATTGCCGACTTTTTTTTATTAAAGTGGACGTGCCTTGTGTGTTTAAGAGTAAAAGCTTTAAGTTAATAGTCTATTCGTGTCTCAGCCGCGAAGCTTAGCTTCAGCCTCGCTCTGTGCGAGGACATGCACAGAGCGGCTGAAATGATAGTGTCTGTCAGTTATTATAACATGACAAAAACAATTATCTAAATGATGTTGCATATTCCTCAACAGTTCTTGTGCTGATATCACTAGGTTGACAGTACTATTTTCGGAAATCATAGGCTATGATATTGCGCAGGTGCACGTGATGCAACGCTGTCAGAGCCGACAGAGTGTGTCATTTCAGTGCAAAATAATTAAGTCAAAAACGATTTAATATACTGCAAATAGCCTACTAGTTTTTTATGTTTATTTATAATTAATTTAGGCAGACAAGGGTACCAAGTACTGCGCAGCTATTTAATCTAATGTTTTTTAATCTAACCCCCCCAGTCGATTTTTAGTCGAAATATCAGGACCAAGATTTTTTTTGGTTGATTACAGCCCTAATTGAAACTGACATTTGGCATTGGCACGAGTGACGAATATTGACTCTGTGGAGCTCCCATCAAACAGTTTTGGTGGAAACCAGAGAGTCGAGGTGCACATTTAATTTCGCAGTGAGTTGGGCAGCTGTGCTTTTATGTTTTTTAGATACAATCCATGTTAGTATCTGGACATCCCTTTCAGACAGTTTCTTCTTGCTTCGACAGTTACTCCTTTTGGATGTGGTTTGTCCTACGTGGTGGTATGCCGCCATTACCCTGGATACCATAGCTCTCCACACACCACAAAGACTTGACATAATTATTGTGTTTCAGTTTCATTGTCCAACCCCTTTATATCCGAATAAAAC
Organism: Gila orcuttii; assembly: GCA_026230005.1. NCBI lineage: Eukaryota > Metazoa > Chordata > Actinopteri > Cypriniformes > Leuciscidae > Gila > Gila orcuttii. The sequence continues at coordinate 49,913,887 of JAPDVR010000004.1, forward strand.
GGTTTCTTGAATGAGGAAAAAATATTAGGGTGGGACTTCTTCCATCAGGAACTGATTGAATTGTTGGATCATTGTCATAGGCTAATCGCAGAGATTGTTCCTGGAAGGGAGGAATTGAGAATTGTCTGGCTATTGGACAAACTTATATGAAATGTGCAAGGATAAATCATTCATAATAAACACTATATTCTATCAAAAGTAGGTAAAACTTAGAGGATACTTAGATCGAAATCAGGAAGGTTTTTATCACCCTGACGTTTGACTATGTACCGAAAATATCTGAAATTTAAATATTTCATAAAATTCATATTTATAAAAGAAAATATGCTGATCATAGATGGTGTAGTTTTTTTTTTTAAATTAATGTGAGGAAAAAAAAGCTTCATCATGCCATTGACATTAAAAGCAGCAAACTCCCATACACTTCTAATCACTTACTATATTTATTAAGGGTGTCACGATTTCGATTTTAAATCGAAATCGATCGAAATTAATTCACAATTTCAAAAATCGAAATAAAAAATGGAATCGTCGATGCTGTCACGCCCCCATGTCGCGCCCGTGATGGAAAGTTCGGATCGTTTTACTGACTCTATTGTTCAATCTCGTTAATCAAAATGAACTAATCTTTTTTCTAGTCATTTCAGGGGCTTTAAATGTTATACTTTTAACAGGCAAATTCCCCGAACACATCCACCTACGCAATCTTGATCATATTCTGAATTAAGAAATCATTATAATGCAGTCAAAAATAATTTACAGGGAACATTAATAATTACTTGACCTTCCGAGTCTTTTGTTCATTTGTCGCGTGACAGAGGCAATGAACGGATCGTTCATGAACGACTCATCACGGCGCGGGAAAAAAAACACACGTGTTGAAAGGCTGTGAGTCCTCAAACTTAGATTCTATGCCCGAGCCCGAACTTGGCCCGACCCGGCCATAGACGTGCACTCCCAACGCAATAGAGTGCGGCGCGGGACTAGATTTGATGGCCGAGTGCGAGCGCGGGCGGTAATGCACTCACTCTGTGTGTGCGGAAGCAGGGCCGGCCCGTGGCATAGGCAGTATAGGCAAATGCTAAGGGCGCCGGCGCCTTATACCCTAGGGGGGGCGCCAGAGCCGCGTAAGGAACTTTCCGCTTCTATTGTACTTCATTAACACTGCAACGAGTGGAGCAATTACATAAGCCTGCCAGTGGCGCACAAAGTGGGTATACCGATATGTGTAGCGGAGTAGGCGCCCTCATAAGGTTTCATCATAGAATTTTGACACGGGACCCCGCTCCAATAATATCACGAGCGGGCGCGGGTGCCGTGAGCGCTGAGCGAACAGGCACGAGTAGTGAGTTGTCGTCGAAAAAGATGGATAAAGGGGCTAAAATAGAAATAGCCCATTCGTTTTGTTTTGTTTAATCGGCGGTGCTGGGTTAGTGCTGGTGTAATGCATTGGTCAAAAAAAAGTCAGTGTTAGCTTTTTTTCTGACACCGCATGAAACGCGTAGATCAGCGGTTTTCTTGATTGACACTGGGCTGGCCCAGAAAAATACTCTTTCTATTAGTATAGAAATTAGTACAAAACTTATGAGAGTTTCCTTTATTTTTCAGTGCATTGTTTTACAATATACGAGTATTATCATGGGATTAATATTATAACTATTATTATGTAATGTAGACAGACACTAACTAAAAGAGGTTTGAATTTTTCTTTGTTTAATTTGAACACTGAATATGGGTTGGAGCTTTTAATTTTGAACTCTCAAAATGGACCAGATTGATTAATTTAACATTAAAATGCACAAAATTTTCTTACGGGGGAGCATGCCCCCCAACCCCCCTAGCCTTGTAGCAGCCTAATAGATTAGTAATAATAGTAGTGGTGGTAGTAATTGTCATTTATCTACTACAAGTTCCATGGTCAGATAAAATGTATTTGTACAATGCAACTATGTATGATGATTGAAATATCCTTGAACGTTCTTTGTAGCATTTGTATAAACAATTTATTACAGTTCAAGTCATAATTTGCTTATTGAAGTCTTGGAGTGACTATAAGAGCATTTTTGTTTAGTTAAATAAATACTCATTATTTTTAAGGGGGGGGCGCAAAAAAAAAATCTCGCCTAGGGCAACCAAAGGGCTAGAGCCGGCCCTGTGCGGAAGAATGAAACGATTCGCGGGACTCCCGCAAACTAGAAATATCTATGAATAAAACATATAAAAACGAATACATTTTTATTTATTTGTTGCAGAAAAGCAACAAGAACTAAAACAAAATAGAAACGATTTACAGGCCAGAGTTTCTATTTATAACATGTTTGCAGCGTTGAGCGATTTAGCCAATCACAGACATTTGTGTTGATTTCTTGAATGCAATGGCCAATCAGAAGCATTTAAGGTAGACTCTCCTCACCGCTCAAAACAGACTTTTTGTTCAGTGCTGAATTCTGTAAACTGGCAAATCCTCTAATTATAACAAACAAAGTGTAGGCTATATATTATGAAAGATTCATTGTGCAGTCAGCTTCATTGATAATAACAGAGATGTGTGAGATTGCGATGAACTGATGTCAGCTTTTTAGGAGCAACAGCAACCTGTGCTTAAAAAAAAAAAAAGTAAAAATCGAGAATCGAATCGAACCGTGACCTTAGAATCGAAAATGTAATCGAATCGAGGATTTGGAGAATCGTGACACCCCTAATATTTATATTATATAAGAGCAGCCTGGACATTCTACTGAAAAACACATTTTGTGTTCCAGGGGGAGGAGGGGTTGAGCTGATGATGCTGATGATGTAAGACCCAACCCTTTAATAACACATCAACAATTCTGAGCCTATGGCGAGGTCTGAGCCGTACCGTGTGAGAAGGAACTGGGAGCTGTGGGAGGCCAGCGGGTTGCTCTCAGTCATGGCTGTGTTTGTGGCGGTGCTGGGCGGCGGGATGCTGGCGCTGATGTTGCTAGGGTTGCTGCGTTGGCGCGTAGCATTGCGAGCCGTCTCCAGCTGCTGGCGCGCCGCCTGCGCCTGCTGGCGCTCCAACTGAAGCTGCATTTGCAGCTGCTGCAGCTGCGAGGCCGAGGGCCCAGAAGAGTTGAGCTGCCCTCCCGCGGAGCGCCGCACACCCGACAGTTGAGAGAGCAACTCTGGTGATGTAGACACAGGGAGAAAGAGAAAGATTGTGTGAGACGATTCAGGAAACACTACACTTGCATTAAACAAAAAAACAAGGCCAGATAAGAAAGTCCTTACTTCCTGTCCTTACACATTACACACCTGCTATGGGGTCCATGGCTTCCCTATTGCTTGGAGAGTAGGAGGAGCTTTGTGAAGAGGAGAGTCCACCAGTGGAGCTGCTGGTAAAGTGCATGTTAGTCCTGCGTGCCCGCGGACCGCCCAGCCCCCGCCCAGGGTGGAACATCCGACGCACGTGCCGCACGCCGCTGCTCTCATCGTGCACACGCTGGTTAAGGAGCAACTGGTTGAGAATGCGTCACCACACACCCGATGCAGAAGATCGACACATCTCACGCTGATTCAACAAATATAGTCATAATGGATAGACATGGACACAGACACAATGAGCTGTGGTGCTTATATGGGTTCGAGTTTGAGTCTGATTAACTCTTTTTGCCCCCCAATAATTTCCTGTTACTATCACTTTACTACGCAGAGTAGTAAACAGGCGAAAGCCTAAAAAAACAATAATCAAACACTAATTTTCCAAACCTCCAAGCATAAACATGTATAATTCGTTGCTGTCAAAATGCGCTTTTAATCAAACTTGTCCGTCTATTCAGAAGAAACGCGCAGTTTTTTTTTTTTTTTTTTTTTTTATTGGTGCTACATGACTAGAGAAAACTGCAGCATTCCCTTTTGCCAAAAACTTCAACACCCATAATTTATTTTATTTTGGTGCCACCCCTCTGTTGATTGGAATTGAATGTCTTTGGGGGAGGGGGGAATACAAAATGAAGTTTAAACTGTAATTTTAAAGAACCAATATTATGCTCATTGAAAAGAATACTTTTACATGTTTCAAAAAACATTTTTCATACTGTACAGTGCTGCAGAACCTCATTTTAGCCTCTGCCTGAAACCCTCGGTTTAAGCTCCTTTCTCTTTACAGCTACCCTTCCGAAATGCCCAATCTTCTCTGATTGGTCACCTGGGCCCGTCTCTCGTGATTGGTCTGACCATAATCCGGTTTCAGCTTCCTGATCAGCTGTAAACAGTATTACATCTAAAGTAACTATGGCGTCGGTATTGGAAGTCGATACAATGTTTTTCGCCCTTGCAGAGGAAAAACAGTGTCTCCTTGACAGCAAAAGCATAGCTGTTTTTTGAGAACGGGCTAAAGCAGCCAGCTGGCGGGTATTATGCAAATGTATAACATGGTGAAGTAGCCAAGTCAGGGCCATAACCACCTTAGACATTGAGGGGGACACATCCCCTCCAATAATTAGAAATGGCCAATTTAATTCACACCGAAATTCATACTCACTGATAATCCTTACTGCCAGAGATCTATGCTGCGACCAGATCCAGTCAGGTGAACTGTACTTGATAAGCGCATCAGTCCAGTTTGTGAACAAATTATTCAGTCAGCTTTTTTAAAAAAAAAATACATTATGTTTCAGTGAAAAGATCCAATTCAAAAGAACTTTTTATTTATGAATCAGACATTGAAATTTGTTTTGAAACTTAAAAGCCTCCCCATTCAATGTAATTGAATGGAAAAGAACGTCCAATACAATTCTTTGAAATATCTTCTTCTGTGATCCACAACAGTAAAGTCATATAGGTTTGGAACGACATGAGGGTAAATAATTCAGAATTTTAGGTTTTTTGAAAACTTTTACATTCCTCAAATATGCAAAGAAACCACATTGACATCATGCAACCACCGCGCAGAGTCGATAAACATTTGTAGCATAGCCATAAGATTACCTTGGAAGTGACTTGCACATATTCACACAGCCCTCAGTCATTATACATGGATTGCACAAATGAAACAGTGTTTTAGGAATGAAGTCCATTATGTATATACAAATTAGGTTCAGATTAAAAGGATATTAAATCTCTAGGTGCTCTGTGTTCAAGTGTGAGATGAGCAGCAAAGTCATCTGTCACATGATTGGGGTCGCCACCAGGCAAAGCTGCACAGATTGGGCAAATCTGAAACGGAGAAAAACCTTACAAATCAAGAGTTGTAGAATATTTTGTTTTTTACAATGCTGATTACGATTCTGCATTGATGCACAAAATCAAAAGAATAGATACATTTTTTTTTATTAAATAGGCCTATCATACTAAACGGTTTATTGTAAAAAAAAAAAAAAAAAAACTCTTATTAAAGGCTATATTAATAAAAACGTTGCATATTTCCTTTATATGCAAAGCACTCTGTTATTACGAAAAGAACATACATGAATGAGAAAAAGTGTGGGACGTTCTTGATGTTTAACAGAGTTATTAGGGGCAATAAAAAGATTTCAATGCGCTACTTATGCTGACTGACACCCCGGAAGCGCGTGCACAGAAAGATAGCCTACGTGTAAGGTCTTGATGTAAACCTGCTGCTGTCTGTGTCATTAATTTACATCAAACAATAAAAGAAAAGAGGGAATCACTCACTGGTCTTGACAGAATAACTTTTGTAGCTTTGATAATAATCTATTCATTTATTTGTAATTAATACACTAAAGATTATGCATCTGTATTTTTTCTTACTTGAATGCTTCAGTGAAATGGATGTAAAATGAAAAAAATGTAAAGCATTTCATTTCATCATTTCTTTCTCATATATATATATATATATATATATGTATATATGCATAGTGATACATCGAGAATCATTTTATAACTGAATCGTTACCTTCTGAATCATAATCGAATCATCTTTATTACAAATAGAGGTACAAAGCATCAACACATAGTTGAGCCTGATACTTAAAACTATCTGTCAGATTAGCTGTCTTTTGCATTAAAAGCACATGAATGATTAGTTCAGGAATGTGAAGTTTTCTCTCAGTGGTTGATAAAAATTCACATCACGTTCTGCTAGTTTTGGGGTGAATTCCAGGTGATTTGTGTTTGCTGTGAATAAGTACATCAAACCATGGATAATAAAGGTCTTAAAAAAGCCTGAAAATGTTGTACAACAGTCATCATGGGACAAAACGTTAAAGCAATAAAAAACAGCAGCTTCACATCATGTCCAAACCAGACTCAGCGAGCCGCAACAGCTACAAATGACACCTTTTTTTTTTTTTGCAAAGTCACGGCTGGCTACAAGACGACACAAACTGTTTGCTATGTCAGTGCGCTTGCAGCGAGAGCCCGCCCACACGCTCCTTTGATTGGCTGTCATTGTGATTGATTTTGTTTAATCTTTTAGTTTCGTCGTGTCTAGTGTGGAAAGGAAATTTGCTTGTCGCTGGAATCTTATTGCATCGCGTTTAGTTAGGTGTCAGATAGTTAGGTGTCGCATAACTTAAACATTTCAACAAAGACAGCATGTGTACTCACCACCTCTGTAGAGGTCTCTGCGTGCTCTGAGGTCACGTGCTCCTGTAGAGATGTTTCCGTGTAGCCCATTTTACCACAGTAAGGACAAGTAAACGACTGAGGCTGCTCTACTGAGAATGCCTCCCCCCCATAATACAAGTCTGTAGAGAGGTCAGATAAAGGTCAAAAACATTTCAATTTGCATCACCATCATTACCAAGACGCACATTCTGTAATGTTTTAAACATTATTTGAACAAGGTAACATAATGATTATGTGATAGAGTAAAAAGCATGGTATTATTTGACATTACTGCTTACCAAAGTCTACCCTGGTTAGTATGCACTGCATTGGGTGCTCCGTGGTGTGTCTAGTTGTCGTGGCTCCACTTTCGTAGCAAGATGCACAAAGGTCGTAGTCGTAGCAAATTAAACACTTGTATCGGCGCCCTCTGAAGTTCCCTTTTAAACACGCATCACAGCTCACACCTGCGGGAGAACACAGAGGCATTTAACTCAAAACAACAGCAGAAGACCCTCTGAAGACCCCGATCGCATTCAGCACAGGCGGGATTCGTCTGGTCGGTTTCAATCCATTATAAAAAAACAACAACATCAGCACTTCACATGACTGGCAGAACACTTATTCAAAACAGCACTGTGTGTGTTTTGTCTTGTGCAAAGCAGGAGGAAATTATATCACAGCACTGACCACTGATTTGTTCGACATTTGGACGGCAGACTAAGAGAGTTCAATTTACACTGTCAAAACAAATGTTTAAGGACATGGCACATTCTAACCGTCTCTCTTTGAGGGAGCAATAATCCACAATAGGGCTGTGCAAAAAATCAGATATTAACATTTATTTAATTTACCAACATTAGTTAATTTACTGACATTAATGCTTTGATTAAGCATTTATGGGGTTAATGCGTTGGATTATCGGATACAGAAGAAAGCATGTAGAGAACGCTGCTTTTGTTACTGTTTGATCGAAGCACAATTCGCTGTGATTCCTGTATAAAAGCCTCAGTGAGCGATCTTCTGTTTTGTCAAACGGGTTGTATTTTATTTAAAACACTGCAAATGACAATGTATACGCAAGTCATCCTGTCAACAATAACTGTGGTAAATACTTAAACTATTTGCCACAACCAAGATTTATAAAGCATATGTAATAAGCATAAATGTTTCACATTGTTGGCAAATAAATCAAGTGTAATAGCAGGGATGTTGAAAATTAATGTAATTAGCCAATCATAGCAGTAGGCGTTTACTTCCAAGTCTTGAATGCGGCATGCCTATCAAAACAGTGCATTTCAAAGAGAGGGTCAAAAACAGGATAGAAAATAACCCATTACCTCTAAATTGGGATGTGGACCTCAGAGAATATTACAGATTTAAAAAAAAAATGCAGTTCATGACCCCTTTAATAAAAAGCATGCCTTCCATTATTATCCATACATTTGTGCTGTATTTTACTGATTTCTTTAAACATTCTCAATCTATTTGACAACAGTGGAAGTTTGGTTGAAATAATGTTTCTTTCTGATTGAATATGCATTTACATAGGCTATATATATATATAAAAAATAAAGTCAGTCAAAAGGTTAAAAAAAAAAACATTAAGCTACTTAAGTAACCATGTACTTGGTGATAAAACTGATCCAGTGTTGATCGTGTTGATCTTGTTAAACCTCAGGATTCAAACAGCTTGAACAACATCAGCGTAATGCTGTAGAGCTGATCATAGTTCAGATAATCAGTCACTAAAAAACTCAAGTCTTGTTCTGACCATTATCAACAGCAGTGAAGAGGAAACCAGACTTCTGCTAAACAAATATTTCCATCAGGCATGAGCCTATTTCAATTAATTATAGCAAACTGAAAAGAACATCTCTATATAAATCACCAACACAATGTTCAAAATGACTGTGGACCCAGAAGAACCAGCGAAGCAACAATTAATATTTCTGTAACCAAGAGCGAGACTGTAAAAGACTAAACTCCAGATTTAGATTAGTCTCCAGTGTTGACAGGAAAAAGCCTCTTAAGTGTTTCATGAGGTAATGTCATACTGCATGTTTGCAAGTGAGTTGCATCCCAATTTGCATACTTTTACTATGCACATTAGCCATGTTTCCACTGTCGGGCCAAAGCGAACATGCTAGTGTGTGCCAGGGCCAGTCGCGTTTCCACTGTCAGTTCCGGGGGCTTGATCGGGGCTTCCTCTGGGCCAACGGCCAGGGGTTTTTGCCCACCAAATGAGTCAGGAGAGGGTCAACACCGCTGCTCAGTTCCCATGTTATTATATCAGGCCACCAGATAACCTCAACATTTAAGACATTTAATATTTCATCTTAAAACTCACTTTCAGACGCCAGCAAGTGAAACTTCAGAAACTTTCTTTCGATCCGATGGGGATTCTGATCACTGTATGAGGCAGATATATATTTTTATGCAACACTATGCTAACCATCCAACAGCGCAATGCTCAAGCTATTCAAGTCTTACGTACACAAATTCATTCCAAATTAAATTTTTGTGGATATCCGATTAAAATCCGAGTGTGAATAGCAAAAAAATAAGTAAATAAAAATACACACATGAAATGCAATTTTTACAAATCCATTTCGAAATCAGTAGAGACGACAGCAAAGAATAAAGCCACGCACACCATCCTCTTACATTTCTGACACTGCCTCAAAGGCCCCGATATACTTCAAGCAAAATCGAAGAATGAATTGCTGGATTTTGCGTAAAATCAGGCCAAAACTAAGTTTGTTTGGAGTTCATTGAGGGAGTATGAAACAGCTTTGTGAAAAAGTTCGCTACAGCTGGTAAACACCTTTGTACTACCATTGGTGTTGGCGATTATGTAATAGGTAGGTGTGTGCAGAGGCTCTGCCTTCTTTCACACACAAAAATCTTTTCTAGTTCATTTCTACTGTTCAGTCCGTCGAGATTAGACGTTTGCGAGCGAAAACATTAACACACTGGAGAGTTGCTTTAGAGTAGAAAATCAAGTTGTACTTCTGATGAAATGAGAGACAGACAGTTTTTCATGTTTAACATGGTAAAGTTGCTTGATTTTAAGCAATCTATTGTATAAAGTGCTATACAAATAAACGTGACATGACTTTACAAGAATGCCGAATTGCAGAGCTGGTGCAAACATATCCACGTTGCTATGATCAGATGCTTTTCTTAAGATTTATTTTAAAAATGCTTGCTGTTTTCTTAATTTTGTTCTGCGTTTATTTTGTAATTGAGAGGAAAGCGTGCAGCACATATTAACATATTCATCTAAATGCCGCTCTCAGAAGTGTGGGCAGCATCAAATGTTCACTAACAGTATATCGCTGGTCACGTATTTCGAACTTCGTTTAACCCCTAAACGAAGAACGAAAAAGAACTTTGCAGTGAGTATATCAGTGCCTTAAGACGCAGTAGTCCAGCACGGCAGCTACACATTGTCATGTTGCAAATAAGACAACATCTGTATTGCAAACCCCTCCATGTTGCAGTTTTTGTTTTTGGTGTATCCCTACCAACGCAATGTCACTGGCACAGAAACCAATGCAGATATTCCTTAAGACTGATTAATCAATTACAGTATGTGAATTAGGATGCAGCATCAAGTGTTTCTGAATCCACATGAGGACTGAGACTAACTCAAAGCAGACAAAAGCTTCTGACAATAAACTACACACAGAAACTGCTGTGTTAATGTACCGCTGGGAGGAATTAGCACAAGAAACTAATTCCAGATTCAAATAATGAAATGTTTGCTTGTAAAATTAAATCAAATCGCCTCTTAGTTCCTGAGAGGAAATATGTAGCCCAACACATTTTCAATGTTCAGTACGGTCCACATTTTTAGTCTTATATTGTGGTCTCACATATCTTTGGGTTAAAATATGAGGTTTGGTGAGTTGTAACTAGCAGTTCTCTTTATGACCTGCCAAATGACCTCTGCGGCTTATTCACAGCAGAGTCCTGCAAACAAACCAAACTAGGCTACACATTCAAACTAAACCACAAGAGGAAGATCTCCATTTGCTTCAACTGAAAAATGTGGAATGGATGTGTCATTACATTTACCAACTAGCCTTTAAGGATTTGGGTTTCAGTTTGCATCTCTATGTCCTTTTATGATTGACAACATCAAAGTAACAAACAATAACGCATGCTAGTGGTTCTCAACGTTTCCGACTCAAATGGTAAATCAAGAAAACAAGCGATGCAAACAATAAGACTAACCGTATTGAGCTTAGAGCTGGACAGTAATTCAATATCAATATATATCGCGATGTTTTTTTTCTTCAATAACGGAGATATGATTTTTAAACACAATTTCATATTTCAATATACATAACAGCATTTGCCATTGACTGGCGTTAAGCGAGCAGCCGTCAGAAAGAGCAGAACACATTTGGCTACTTTCGTGATGATGTAAACCACAGACACGCAGCCAGTGCTCAGCAGTAACGTTAGTAGGCTGATCTCCAACGCCGCAAGTTTTAGCTACAGAATGAGCGCCATTGACCGCAATACAAATGTGACTGAACGAGCTTCCACAAGTGAGGAGAAAGCAGACGAAATACAGTAGTTGATAAGAGAGGAAAGACTAATTCAGTGGTATGGAAGTGTTTCGGCTATCAGAGATCTGATAAACTTCAGGTTTCAGCGCGCTGCAAAATGTGCCGGAGAGTGGTGCCGACTTGCAGTGGGAACACATCAAACCTGTTCCACCATCTGAAGTAGGGCTGCACGATATATCGTTTTAGCATCGATATCGCGATGTGCGCATCCACGATAGTCACATCGCAGGATGTGTGATGTAAGTAGCCTTAGGGATCGTAGTTGATCCGTGATTCATGATCGGTACGGGCCAGGAGCTCCCCAGCCCATAACGCTTGCGATTCGCGGATTAATTGCAAAGTTTAACCATCATATAGTGAAAGTTTATCATTTGCATGTGTTTTTAAGTCCTGTCAGTTTAAACATCAAGCGTAAGAAGACTGGAACTTGCGCGTTGTTTTCTGTGAGCCAGGCAGACACACAGATCAGTGGTCTTGCTCTTATTTCTGAGCTTGAACGGACACGAGAATTCAAAATAAAGTCAGAATGCCCTTCCTGCATCGAACATTTTTGGCGGCCGCCAAAGCGTATTTTTGTCCCGCCAAAGCCTTATTTGACTGGTGAGTGATAGATGACTGACTGCTGCGCATGTTAAACCGAGAACGAGCAGAGAGAGAGAGCCCCGGTCGCGCGCACGCACTCTCACCGTTTTCAAACTGTCTTGCTCTCTCTCTCTCCCTCCCTCCCTCGCGCATATTAATGAATTAAGTTGACTGAATATCTTTGAGAATACACAATGGTAAAAGGTCGGAAGACCTAAGTTTCACGTGAAGCATTCGGATATATTTTTTTCCTGAACTACCACTGGTTGTAAATTGTGCTAGAAAAATCTCCTCTGAAAAGCATTTTCCCACACATTCAGATAAACCACACTTTCAATAAACAAACAAACAAAAAAAAATCTATCCAGTGATGAAATGTTTTCTGTGTTGAGACAAATCTTGTGCGATGTCCTAAACTGCCGGGATAATCACACAACGTGTGCCGTGGTCCGTTAATGACACCTCCAATTTGCGAACTAATGACTCCTTTGAACCGATTCACTTTAATGAATGGTTAAAACAACTGATCTGTCCAACACTGAACTCACGAGACATAACAAATCGGTAATACTTTACAATAAGGTTCCATTTAATAAACTCTAGTTAACTACATTAGTTAACTATAATAGTTTCTATGCAGATTTACTCCATTACAAAATCACCCCAGTCATTCAGATGATTCATTCTTTCCAAAGTCATCTGGTGAAATTGCTTTCATATCGCGATATATATCGCAGAAAAATAAATTATCGCAATGTAATTTTTTCCCAATATCGTGCAGCCCTAATCTGAAGCAGTTCCACCCGATAGAAGCAGCACAAACAAAACTTTAACCGGCACAAACGAAGCACAAACAAACGAGACTTGTTTGCGTGAACTTCATGCAGTGATTGACAGGGCGGGAGGGGGCGTGATCGGCTCGGAATGCATTTTCAATTTGCACATTGAATTTTGCTACATTCATTGCGGGACATTAAATGAAAATGCAATCGCAAGTGTCTTAACTGTGAGTGTAAATGCTTATAAAAATAGTTTTTGCTTTCATGTCTTTTGGGATTCAAAAGTAAAACTAGAAATCGAGAGAAACGTGGATATGACATCACTGACAGACGACGTAAGGACACGGTCAGTGTCCTGGTTGAAATTGCTGATTTCTCTGGATTTAAACACTGTTGGAAACGTTTGGGATAATGCAAGTAGAACAATGTTGTACGTTTTGGTGACTCATGTAGTGATTTCTGGATATTTTAATAGCTTTGGAAAAGGGCGTGGAAAAAACAAGAAACAACAAAAATAGTCCAGGGCAGCCCTGTGGAGCTGTATGGCCGATGATTTCTGGTGGAGCTGAGGTAGGAAGGAGCCAAGGTGGAGCTTATGTGTTGACAGGCTGCGGTGGAGCGATGGGCCAAGAGGCTAGAGGCGGAGCCAGGGGATCCGGCTTGGTGGAGCTGGTGGACTGGAGACACTTGGCAGATCCTTACAGCATGTGGGATCAATGACAAGGACACCAGTGAAGGCGACGCTAAAGAACTGGCTGTTTTAGGAGGTAGGAGAGGGAGGCTGGACGGGCATTCTGGAAATACATGCTGGAGAAACAGGAAATGCTGGAGACTCAGGAAACACTGGAGATACAGGGGCACTGGGAATAATTAAATCCATCAAAGAGGTCCTTAAGTTCCTCAAGATATCCACCAGAGGGCTTCACCACCGCATCCACCATGGCAAGGTTGTGGGTGGGGCTTCCCTCCAAGCCGACAAACTCCACTTAAACTCCCTCTGCAATCTGCGGTGTTGCTGGCTCACGCACCTAGTCAAACGCTAGTTGTGGTACAGGCTTCGGGGCGATGACTTCTTTCAGCCTCTTCCTTGGTTCGGGATAGTCCATCGCGGCAGGCCGGTCTACACAGTCTGCAGTGGGCACATGCAACATCTCCATCGAGTCGCTTGTTGGTGGTGGATAGCTGGTCTCTGCCGATGCTGGAGTGGGGCTGGTGACGATGTCATCCTCCGCAGGGCCGATGGTGAATGGTGAGTTGTTATTCACCAGCACCCACTCTACGAATGCGGCAAAATACTCTTTAGGACCGTCCGCTGGAAGGAGTGCCTTGGAATGCTCACTCAGGCTGGTGATGTAAAATACACAGTCTCCCTGCTCCAGACACAGTAACTGGACAGAGGGAAGGTCCATAGTGACGGAGGGGAAAAACAAATAAAAAGAAAACGTAGCAAAATAAACACTGTCATGGTCCGTTCTTCTGTCACGTAACGGTAGTCACGAAGCTCACAAAGACAATGAATGTTTAGAATAATCTTTAATAAGAACACACAGGAGATATTGAGGAAAAATGCCACTAACATTACAGGAACGGACCAGAAATGTAGGAAAACCGTGTACAGGGCTCGAATTTCGGCGCAGGATTGCGGGTATTGCACATAATTTTAATAATTTCCGCAGGTCACCCACTTATAATGTGGGAAATTCCCCCGCAAACATTGATTCACTTTAGCATGTAGATGAGAGTAAATTAATCCACACAGATTATAAAATCAAATCAATCCTTTTAAAACTTTCTGCGAGATGCATATTTCACAAACAGTGAAATATGATTCAGCAATGCTGCGACTTCTCTCTCGTCTCTCAAAATGGCCTTTCTCTTTATTTGTATCTTTATTATTTTGTATTAATTTTTGCTACTTTTTTCAATTGAAATCAAAGATTGAAATCAAGCTTCTTTGTGTTGTGTAATCTCTTAACAACAAAATTACCCCATTGTAAAAACGCAATGAGTGAGCAAACATTTAGGCGAGATAAATGTAATAATAAAATTGTCTAAAAAATTGTCCAAAACGAAAATCAGGCCTTGGTGTATACAGCAGTGTTTCCCACAGGATTTTGTGAAACTGTGGTGGGTGGACCTCGGTCCCTCTGGGGTGAAGAATTTTTAAGTTAAATTCATCAATATAGTGCACTTTGAGAGTTCAAAATTAAGAGCTCCAACCCATATTCAGTGTGCAAATTGAATAAAGAAAAAAAGTCTGTGCATCGAAACTTTAAAGGGCACTCAAACCTCTTTTTAATTGTAATTGTGTCTTAGTTCACATTACACTACATAATATTAATAATAATGTTATAATATTATTCCTATGACAGTAATAGCCACATATTGTAAAACAAATGCACTAAAAAAATTAATGAAACTTTCATAATTAGTTTTGTCCTAATTACTATACTTGAAAGAGATAAACACGTAAGCTTTTCTACAATTCAAGTGAAATCCTGTAATCGTCAACTATGCACGCAGATGTGAAAATAATGTGTAACTGAGATGACAGGTGAACTAAATGACTAAACAGACACTGGGAAACTGGGTCACAGGGAAAAAACACAATTAAACATAAAATAACTATGACAACAACACTTTATTAAACAGTTTTACCATGCATCTTGCTCGGAGCGACAGTACAATCAAGTATAATTATTTAATTAAATGTTATTTGTATATAGCCTATTGTTGAGCTAGCCTAATTGTTCATTTTACCAACGTTTTTATCTTTACTACTTCGAAATACATGCTCTTAACGAAAACACTTGAATCATTTAAAGTTCCTGTGCGAATAAAAACTGTTTTATACAACACAACATAATTAGCCTACATAACCACAGTGAACTGTAGCCTACATGATGAATTAAGTTGTAGGCGCAAGCATAAATATGTATTCAGATTTCAGATGAATCATTGTGACATTTGTAATATAAATGCTGAGGTGTCTCATCCTTCAGCTGCTAATCGCTACTCTTTTGAAGATGAACGTAAAAATTCCCGACAATAAACAAATAACCATTTAAATGTTTAGGATGTTTGCATTGTAAGAATGTACAGGGAGACTTCAAATATAAAAACACTGACTCGTTAGGTAATGTTTTCTCATTAAAATAAAATGATTTCCTATTAATTCAATAGAATGTGAGGGAATCCTAGGGAATACCAATATGGCAGAGCGGTGGCTTGACTTTTTATGATGTTATAAGCAATCCAGTCATGAGTGGGTTAGATTAAAGTGTAAAAAAGTTTGAAATTAAACAGCGGCATCTACTGTCAGAGAGTGCATGTGTACTGTATTTTCATTCAGCACGTCTTCTTCACTCATTTTTTTAAGCTAACTCCTTCACTTACTTAAGTAAATAATCGCCTTTTAAAGTTTAATAATCATATTAGGCTGTATCGCTGTTTTTCCATTACCACTCTCGTACTGTATAATGACAGCGGACCTTTCTGAGCCACTCCAGCGATGGACGCAAAAACTATCATGGATTTTTGCAGATAACCGATTGCTGCCAAAGCCGATCAATCGAACTCTAGTTATAATGCCAGATTTGTGCGGCAAAGGCTGTGCAGCGAGATGCTCTGTCTCACCTGTTGCCAGATCACAATTGATCTAGATGTCATTAAATCACCTAAAATACATCACAGCAACTTACTAGGGCTGGGAGAGAAAAAAAATCGATTCACCTAGCTATTGCGATTTTTTTTTTTTTAAGATTCTACAATCGACAAAGGTGCTCTCAGCGAAGTTTCTAATAGCACTTTGTGTTTTCTGTTTTTAAACCGGTCTCCCTCAACGAAACTTAAAGTATGTCTCAAAATAATTTTGCTATCAGATAAGTTATCAAATCTGATCACTCACGCTACAGCTGTGCTTACATGCAGTCATTAATGCAGTGAAGGACAGCTGTCTTTCCTCATTCGACTGCTGTTTGGATTCATCTGATTTCTCATTGTGGTGATGATATTATAATACTGATTCATTCATTAATTTGATCAAACGCAATTCCATTATGTAAGATCATTTAGTAAGATAATTTTCATCATTTTTAAGTAATTCCAAACTTTGTTGAGGGAGACAGGTTTAAAAACAAAAAACTGTTAGAAACTTCGCTTAGAACACCATTATCTTTGTGTCTCTGAAGCATCTGTCAGCACAGCGCGTTCTCACTCGAAGTTAGACAAAACTTATTTTTGTTAGGGATGGCCCGATACCATTTTTTTCAAACCGATACGAGTACGAGTATTTACATTTGTGTACTTGCCGATACCGAGTACCGATACCGATATTTCTACCGCAAAAGTAACTATAGGCTCCCAGAAAAGACGACAGAAGACTATTTTAGAACACAGGTTAGAAGACTGTTTTTATTTTCTTCTCTGCTTGTTTTAACAAGTCTAAAAATAAATAATAATGAGTAAAATAATAAATGTATTAACACACGAACCACTGTTAATTTAACATAAAAGCAAGCAGGCTACTGCGTGCATGGTCTGACATGACAATGCGCGCAAAGTGCCCTCCATTAATAACTCCTAAAAAGCTGACAGTTCATCGCCATCTCACACATCTCTGTTATTATCAATGAAGCTGACAGCACAATGAATCTTTCATAATATCCACACTTTGTTATAGTTAGAGGATTTGCCAGCATACAGAATTCAACACTGAACAAAAAAGTTGAGCGGTGAGGAGAGTCTATCTTAAATGCTTCTGATTGGCCATTGCGTTCAAGAAATCAACACATATGTCTGTGATTGGCTACATCGCTCAACACTGCAAACATGTTATGAATAGAAACTCTGACCTGTAAATCGTTTCTATTTTGTTTTAGTTGTTCTTCTTGCTTTTCTGCAACAGATGAATAAAAATCTATTAGTTTTAATATGTTTTATTCATAGATATTTCTAGTTTGCGGGAGTCCCGCGAATCGTTTTATTCTCTCGCAACCCGCACACAAAGAGAGTGCATTACCGCCCGCGCTCGCACTCGGCCATCAAATCTAGTGCCGCGCCGCACTCTATTGCGTTGGGAGTGCGCGTCCCTATGCCTCAGTTCACCTCGACAAAGCACTCGCGGCGGCCAGTTTCGTTTCGCAAAATTTACGTGGTATCGGGGCGTGGTATCGACGAATTTTTATGAGTACGAGTATATGAGGACAGTATCGACCCGATCCCCGATGCCAGTATCGGGCCATCCCTACTTTTTGTCTTTTTAAATTTAATGCTTTTGTTCTTTATATTTTTTGTTTACACATACTGTTTAATGTTTTCAACTAAAAGAAAACTTTAACATATTTTGTAAGCTTGTTGTGTATATTGCCTAATCGTAAGTTTGTTCAGAAATCTTTTTCATTAAATGTAATTTAAATAAACGAATATTCAATTTGTATGAGCCCGAATATTCAAATGCAGTATTTTTGAAAAATGCCCATCCCTAGTGTTGAGTGACATAATATCCCAGGTTGACGCGTGGAAGAGAAGAGACGTGAGACTGAAAGCACTGAAAAGCCCTCGCGCTACTCATATGCTGACAGAGAGATAAGACAATAGAGCTGCACGATTCATGTTTAAAAGACTGATCTCGATGCAAACACCCACGCGATCTTTCAATTCGTCTGTCTATTAAACTTTGACAAAATCATATCGCAACATTCAAAGCGGTGTTGACGCTTAAACAGAGAGAGCTGTCATGAAACAGCTTCACAAACAGTCTTTTCAACCTCATAGTATCATTATTTCTGTGATGCAATAGTTAAAATGATCATAAAATGTACTTGGATAAAAGTTTAAAGTTCAAATATGAACACTTATGTCTACGATAGCTATCAAAATCAGAAACTTGGTGCTTAAAATAACGCATTTATCGATTACATTGTTTCGCCACTAAGTGGCGACAAGTGACTGTTAAAACAATTTCTTATTGAATAATTTATTCAAGAGAATGCAGTATTGTATGATGCTTCTGGAATAAAACTCAGAAAGATTGTAAATATGACTCATTTTATACATCATGTGCAGTCTCTGTATAAGTGCATGATTTAACTTTTCCCGATGGTCTAGTGTTAAAAAAAATTGCAATATAGAATCTCAATACTTGTAGAATCGCAATTCTTAAAAAAAATCCCAATCGGCACCCTAGTATCGTGATAGAATCGAATCGGGAGATAGGTGTATCGTCCCAGCCCTACAACTTACCCTATCAAGCACCACAAAACTCGTCAACTAAGATTAACAACAGTGCAAAAATAATGTCAAGAACCTTTCTGCACTGTATTGGACACGTTTTCCGAGAGAATCAAAACAGCACCATGGCTGTGAACTTGAGAGCCTTTCTTCATTCACTTGCGTATTTCCCATTACAGAGGTTGTAAGTTCAGTTCTCACTCAGAGCAAAATTCAACCTGTAACACTGGTGCCATGACCAAGATGAAGCACTGTGATGAGCATGGGGACAGGGTAATGGATCCTAACTAGTATATCATTTACTTTGCACTGCACAGACAGAACAATCCTCTTGATTCATCTGCTACCATCTCAGGCTCCCATACCACAAATCCGAATTTTGCTTCATGTGAGATCAATCACATAAGACACAACATGAGCCAACATCTCTTAAGACATTCAATGATCAAAACACATCAATAAAAACTTTAAATTCTTTCTGATCAAATTCAATTCTGCAATAATGTGCTACGTTGCTACATTTCTAAAGCTCCCAGCGTTCCTGTAGAGCACAGAGTTGCCAGGGTTTAATTCCCAGAGAATCCAAGAATCGATAAAAGATCAGGGATATAAAGCTTTGGGAAAAAAGCATCTGACAAATGTATAAATGTAAGTGGTGTCTTGGTTTCCATAGACATGTTACACTAGTCTCACATGTTTTAGTCTCACTAGACAGACGGCAGAAGGTCTGGACTCCATTGCAGCTTCATTGGCCAAGGACCGCCCAGAGGCTGTCTGACTGACATGTAAAGCAACCTAGCAGTTCGTTTTGTACTGCGTCATGTTTAGGGGCGTGAAATTGTAAAGTTCATGTCCCTACCATAACAGACTGGCGTTCATCTAATAAATTATTCATTCAAGAACTTGCTGCAGAACTTTACTGCAATGGCGCTGCAAACTTCACATACTTTTGAAAATCCAGAGTTCAGTTGATCCTGATAAGCGCTCATTGTCACAGTTGTAAACACGACGGCTTTCTTCTTCCATGAGGGAGTTTTGGCGTCATGATGGCTTTGTTTCCAGGCGGACAGTTAAAGAATGTGACACGCCTCCTGGAAATCCTGTAGAATTGTTGTTTATTTTATTATTTTGTGTAATATACAAACGTAATAAATCTGTGTCTTATCACATTGCCGTTGCTGCCATTATAAAAGTAACAATGTACTATCAAGGCCAAATATGACCCCAGATGGCATCTAAAACAAACGCAATGTACACAAAGCTGCGCTCTGGTGAAAAGAAAACTGTTATAAGTGGTCTACGCTTTGATATGAATTAGGGCTGAACGATTAATTGCATTTGCGATAATATCGCGATATGATGAAATGCGATTTTGTAACCGCAAAAGCTGCGATTACATTGGTCACGTGACACGCGAGAGAAAAGCAGTCTGCAGATCAAGCATCAACTTGGCACGCTACGCATAGGTCTGGCATACAGGAAAGAACAGTTTATTTTTTATGTATGTGATATTGTGTTATTTATTCAATCTCCAACAATTCTGGATCGATTCAGATAATTTCAGAATCGAGTCTTAGCTTAGTTTTTAAACACAGATGTGTGATGACGCTGCGCGTGCTTTAGAAACAACCGTATTCTGCTTGCTTCTAATTTCTCTCTCTCTCTCTCTCTCTCTCTCTCTATCTCTCTCTCACACACACACACACGACACCGCTCGAACCTTCCGAAAAATAATCTTTCATAAAGTTTGGGGTTTAAGCGAATTACAAGGACAGTCGCGGGCTTCATTGCACAGGTTTTGCCGCTTTGATGTTACTCTTGCAGTGCGCGGTCTTGGCCGCCGGAATTTTCCTTACAAATGCTCCACAAAGGCATTATTTATGTCTTTTGGAATGCAGTTGCCTTATATATTAAAAATATGAAAATCACTGAGAAAGCTGCTTTCATTTTAAAATACTTACGCGCGCTTTGTGAAGAGTGCTCGTGCATGCGGCTGTGAGCGACTCATTGGTTAAATGTACTTGCATCTCAAAATGCTTTTGACGCAAAATTAATGTAAACACGGTCAGTTATATCTTAAACCAACAGGACAGACCACATTTACAATTTCAAAAGAGATATGTGCATTAGTGTGAATGCAGCTTATCGTATAGGGGGAAAATCACTCCAGCTCTTGAATGGAAAACGTTCAGACAGCCTACTTTTAAATACTGAAAGCACTCTTTGTTTATTGCTTGTAATGTTTTTTTTGTTCCTCTTTATTTACTAGCTTTTATATTTTGAAGCTATATTAGTTTATAGCCCATTTAAAATTGTTAACATGTAATTGGTTTAATTAAATGTGTTTTTATTTATATATATATATATATATATTTAAAGTATGTATATTTACACATGTAATTAAATACATATTTTAAGTGTTATTAAGATTAATTAATAAGAAAAAAATTAGATCGGATCTTGAGCTGCCTAAAGATTCCCATCCCTACTGTACAATGATTTATTGCTTGTCTTTGTCGACTAATACAGAAGGTAAAGAACTTAAAGTAATGGCATATTAAATCGCAATCGCAATATTGGTTAAAAAAAATCGCAATTAGATTATTTTCCATAATCGTTCAGCCCTAATATGAATCTCTTATTGTCATCGTATTTATAATTAGTTGTTAATGAAAGGATTTGTGCACGAGCATCCAAAACTCACGCTGAACAAAAACTCTGCCGTATTGAGCGGATTCTGACTAACTTAAACACATCTGATTGGTCATTGTGGTCAAGCAATCAACAGAACAGATATGTCTGTGATTGGCTACATTGTGCAACGCTGCAAAAACGCGTAGTAAATAGAAACCTTTGACACTCTTTACAGTGTGCTTATACACTCACGGGAGCATTTCAAGCAGTCGGCTATCAGCGAGTACCGCTACTGCAGATAATATCATCACATTCAATTATCAAATAAATCTTTGGCAGGACAAGAAAAACCCTGTCTAATAAATAAGCTTGTTATGACACCAAAAGTTTACATATCAGTGAAATTTCACAATTCTTGTTTGCAATTTCCATAGCAAAAACTACCAGCTTAACTAACATAAAACTCCAAACTTTATTAACGACAAATGAACAGTCAGTAATACAATAATAACAAAAAAAAAAAATGTGCAAGCAATAGCACAAATCAACACAACAGAACAAAGAGACAAATATTAAAATTTTTGAAAGTAGTATTCAGGAACAGAAATTGAATTTATCAAATGTAAAATAACACTGCATAGTCTATGCTTTATAAATTAAATATAGGCTAATCTTTGTTAAAGCTACAATTTCCTTCTCAAATGTTTACGTTAAATTAAGACATAACCTACTGTATTTACTAGGATACTCACCATGACAGGTATTTTGAAATAAAATTTGTCCGTTCAAGCATCAACTGTCATCCGTTTAATTCTGTCAACTGTATCAACGCGTTTTTCTCGCTGACCCGGGCCATTAGGCAGTCCTAATTGTCGAAACCCCTGAACTCTGTCATAGAAAATCAGAATAAGTTTGTTTTGACACAATTTTGCGTTTTTTTATTTTTGTTCCAATGACCTATATGCGAAAGACGATAATTAAAGTCCCTGTAAAGGAAATTCTAAAAAAAAATTCTAAACACATTATAAATGTTAGAAATGTATTGCTAAAACATATCACAAAGACTGAACTGTGAAGTACTGAATTGTGGAGTTAGACCGTTAAACAGTTTTTCACCATTGCTGTGTTCCAGATTTTTTGGGCGGGGCTAAAACGGGGGCTCGATGATGGGGTGGTGATGGCGCAATGGATAAGACACATGCCTTTGGTGTGAGAGACCCGGGTTCGAATCCACTGTGAGACACCAATGTGTCCCTGAGCAAGACACTTCACCCCTAGTTGCTCCATAGGCGTGCGACCTCTGACATGTATAGCAATTGTAAGTCGCTTTGGATAAAAGCGTCAGCTAAATGAATAAATGTAAATGTAATGTCACCATTGGTGTGTTCCAGATTTTTTGGGCGGGGCTAAAACGGGGGCTCGATGATGACACACTGGAGCCCCTGAGCTCCTGGACACGCCCCTACTTGATGACGCACTGGAGCCAGCCACTGAGGCTGGCCCCTCCCCTAACAATATAGAGCACATTCACATCAGTTTGCCGCTCAATCTCGAGTTACTGTTACTACTATTAGCTACTACAGCCTACAGTTTGCTAGCTAGCTATGCCTTCGTCACGGAAATGCGTACTACCTGGATGCGATCACGTACAAAACAGATCAGCCACCTTGATGGAGAGCTGAGGATCACCGCCAAAACTCGCCTCTGTAGTGATCATTTTACACGTGATAGTTTTATAAACTTTCGTCAGAGAACACTGGGATTCACTGATAATCCGGCGTTACTGGTGAATGGGGCCGAACCGACTATCTCCCGCCTCGACCTTCATCCTCCTGTCGCGCCGACAACTGGTGCCATCATCGGCAGTGCGTGCCCACCGTGCGAGCATCCATTCCGGCTGTAGCGGTGACAGTTGAGTGTGGCGACGGTAGCTTTCCCGCGAGTGGGCGTGGTTTCAGCGCAGCCAGCGGACACGCCCCCAGCGTTTGAGAGCAGAGACTACTGCTCATTTTTTAAAGATTTTGATAGCTAATTTTATCCACTTGCCGGCTTTTTTATCATTCAAATTTGGCTGGGTGGCTAATAACACATTTTTCTGTGGTGTGACAAACTCAGAACACATACTTAATTTTGACTTTACAGTCTTTTGAAAAAGAAATGACATCTTGAGCATTAATTACAGAATCCAGTTCCTCTCTTCAAACGTCAGAGCAAATCTGCCACGGTGCTCGAATCAAAGGGCAGCTGCCAAACTATAACCAATCCGGATTTAATAATAATAATTATCTGAGGTGTCAGTTATCACTAGGATTCTGAGGATTCTCCCATTGAAAGCTACTCTCAAGCACCATGTGCTGTTTGCAGAGAAACTAGACGCATGTGTAAGCAGTCTTCATTCACAGGCAGGTGACATCCGCTGTCTTGAAATCTAGTGAGCTGCCACCAACCCAAAGACAGCATATTTGGGAATCAAAGGCACATTTGATGATGCACAGACAAGCTGTCTAGATAGGCACCTCACTAGGTTGAGACAGACATAAATAGCAAACAAATGTCTTAACAGATTATACTTCAAATAACTCACATTGAGTTACTAATATTTCGGTTGGATTCATACATAAAAAAATAATAATAATAAAATGTACTATAATCTGATATGTAGGGTATACTGTGGTGTTTTTTGGATATAAACTATCAAAGTATTCTTTGAAGTACCATATAGTATATCAAAAATGTATTTTGGTAATACCACACTACCCAGTTTTAATATAAGTAAAAATAAAAAGAGAAGCACACAAAACATGACAAGATTTTTTCCCCTTTAACATTCCCATGACAAAAAGCACCGTGGAGGTACCAACTGTACAAAATATGCAAATGTCATTGTACTGTAGAATGTCCAAAAACATGGTATTACCATGGTACCACCATGTCCAAAAGATTAAGCTAATACAGTGGTGATGACCTATGATTATAGCATAAATTATATCAGACCCAAACCGACATTTCAATGTAACGTCATTTGCATGTTATTAATTTTTGAAGTATCGCTGCACTGACAGTCCACATTGAAGCTCTGTCGACTTTTAACAGGACAAATATGTCTGAAGCCACATGATCAAGCCATAACTTTAATGCTGAATCTCTTCCTTGTATCCAAACATACTGGTTTGACTAAATACTGAATGTCTTCACAAAGGGATCTAGAAATATAAACGTGTTTCCAGAAATATCTAATAGAGTAATATTCGTAAGCAATCACAGCTATGGCTTCACTGACACCAGCTAATGCTAAATCCAGACGTGCAAGTCATTCACTTGTGCTGGCCTGAAACATGACATGACTCAAGACGGCTCTCTCACACACACATACTCCACTAACATGAGCTCCAGGGCGGTCTGACTGAGCTCTACAACCGCGTACCCAGCAGAGTACTGGCCTTCGGTCGTCATTCTAGCAGTGCAGGGTAACTTACAGCTGAAAGCTTTAAAATTAAGTTTCTTAAAACAGGCCCAACCGAAGCCCTGACCTCTCCACGGACTACCTGCGGGAACACACTCGCACTCACTCCCGCGGCTGAGGGAGCCGCAGAAGGCCCGGCCTAGCAAACAGGCCCAGCTCAATATCACACCAAGCCGCTTCAGGAAAACGCCCTTAGCGCTAACGATGCGGTGTAAGTACATAAAAGGTTGCAAAATTCACGGCGGCCGCCATGATGAGTCTTTCCCAGTGCATTTGAATTGAAAACATGGCAACCCGCGGGTCAGCACTGGCCTACAATTCAAGCCAACGACGCAGCGATCGGCGGTTTTTTCGCACCTACCTTCATGTCGGGACATCCTACAGACAGTGACACAGCCCCTCCTCGGGCTCCCTAACGTCTATGAGTCGGAAAGGTGCCGCTAAAAACGAAATAAAAGTGGGACGCGGTCTTTCTTTCCTATTTTCTCTCTTGAAGATGGATCCGGGGCTTACTTCTCTCCGCTTCCCCCTCCCCGTCTGTCATCCAGCGAATGTGTGTGTGAGAGATGGACCGGGTGCGGGCGAGGTCTGCCGGCAGGGGGCGCAGGACTCATCTGCTTCTTCTTCTTTGGTGTTTGAAGGGCGGTAAACTCGTGTAGCTGTTGAATGGGTTTCTGTTAATGTTGACTAACGCCATCTACTGTAGCTATATATATATATATATATATATATATATATATATATATATATATATATATATATATATATATATATATATATATATATATATATGATATATATGTATATATATATATATATATATATGATATATATCTATATATATTTTTAATTATTATTCAAAACGCAGAAATACAGTGGACCCAAAAGTATTAGGACTTATTAATTCATAAACGTGTGAATTTAATCGCACTAGATAAAAAATTATAAAAGCAAGTGTAATTTATTTAGAACGAATTTCTCAACAATTATGGAAAATAGATAGTATTTAAATAATAGTTCATTCAAAAATAAAAATCAATAAAAATAAAAAATACACAATCTTCAAAAAAAAAAAAAAAAAGGAATGGCAATAAAATGGCTTTTTTTTGTGGTAGCCTGATATATATGTGTCATGATAACACATCATCATTACAGTTACATGTTACAATGACAAAGTTGAGCTGCTGTGGTACTGTGCGTGCATGTTAGTAGCCTGTAGAGGACTATAACCTTTACAGACCCAAAGACCTCGAACTCAGGCTCTCTGTCCACATTTCTCTGTAACACCTTACACCTTCTTATAAATGTTTAACTTACGAACATCATTATATGATTATTCATTTTTGAACAACAACTGACTTCACTACATTACATAATGCTTAATAGATCATTATTTAGAAAGTTGGAAACTCGTTAGAAACTTATGTCATGAAAATATACAGTGAGAGCCATGTGTTGGGGGAAAGTTGTTTTTAAAAGTAATGCATTACAATATTGCGTGACTCCCTAAAAAAATAACTTGACTTTTTATGGAAGGTAATGCATAACGTTATTTTTGCGTTACTTTTTTCACACCTAGGCTGGGCTTGCTTGTTTGTTTTTTAATAACAAAAAAGTTTTTTTTTTTTTCAAATGCATTAAAATATATTTTTTAAGTACAATCAACTTGGATGTTTAAAGGGTAAATAAACCCCTGGTCAGAGCCTGACTCCACCCACTGGCAATATTTGAAAAATGCTGGGAAAGTGGGCAGAGCCCAGCGGAGGGGGGCGTGCACCTGAGACGCATCTCTTTGTATGGAACCTGCCTACGTCACCAACCACCCCTTACGTCACCAACCAGCCCAAACATCCAATAGGAAAATTCAACTGCAGTAGCCACCGTTCAACCTGAAGAGGGCAGCACTCAGACGTTTTTACACCATATATTGTAGAATTAAAACACGTTATACCCAAATGTCAAAAAAGTTACTCGAATCAATGAACAGTACTAATAAAGCCCCATTCTTACAGATCATTAACTAAAAAAAGTTGGTTTAGGGTTTACTTACCCTTTAAGTCAATTCAACTTAAATGACATTACTAATAAAAAAGTTGAAAATTGCTGAACTTATTTTGATGAGTTAAAGCAATGTAAAAACAAGTTTACATAACTTATTTGAGTCACATACTGTTTTACAGTGTGTAAGGACCCTTTCACTATAAAAGTTCAATCAATAAGCCTCAGGCTGAAAGAAATGCAAATTCACTCATTTGCAAAAGGAACCTTTCAGCTGTACTGCCATTCTGATTCTGGATTGCAGAAAAATAGGAAAGAGGAAAGTTTAAAACTCTTATGCAATAACCAAAACAAAAAATTGTCTACGTCCGAAATCGCATACTCTCTACTCTCAGTGTGTGTAGTGTAAATGTAATCTTGACTATATTCACCATGTTGTCATTATCATGTGACCAGCATCGTCGCTTCACTGCCATTCATAAATCCTCTCCCGTGTACATAAGTGTCCGTCTTATGTACACTTCAGAATCTTACTTTGAAAAAGTAATTCAGATATTTTATTGTAAATTTAAAAGTAATGCATTACTTTACTAGTTACTTGAAAAAAGTAATCTGATTATGTAACTCAAGTTACTAGTAATGTGTTTCCCCCAACACTGGAAAGATCCACTGGAGTACCCTGGTTAAAAACCCTGGGCATAGAGTATTAGATCTACATACATAAATAATGAATCGCACCCATTCAGAACTTAAAAAGGGATTCCAACTAGATTGTTTTGTATTCTTTATTTCTGCAAGTAATATACAGTGCTATCTTATTGGCATTTTTGAGTCCTTAGACATAGAAACAGGCAGATAAACAAAGTCGACACACTAGTGTCATGTACAAAGTGACCGTCAAATGGCCTCCAATATCATTCTGTTAATTAGTTTTATCTGTAAAATACAGTGCATTTAAAAAGACAATTGCAGCAGTTAAGATAAACATTCCTACATGCAAAACATGAACCCCTGTATATCCACATTACATTCCTTACATGTGATTATCAGATTATGAAACAGCATTCCCTTGAACCATACATTACAAGCATGCGTTAAAGAATATTGGATAGGATCAAAACTCCTCCATGCTCTTCTGTGTGTTTTAAAACACAGATTCCTTGGTAAAGCACTGGATTTTGAGGAAGTCTATTGCCAGTAAGTCATTTAGATAAAAAACCTGATAGTTTTGATTTATTTTAAAGGGAAATTCCTAAATAAGCAGGACTTTAAATGAGATGGTGAAAGTGTACTTTAAATAAAGACCATTTTGGCACAAGGGAGTGTTTTTCATTGCAATTTTTTTTGTGTTAGATATGTCTATTATCCTGTCTCAACAGATTTAGACCACCATCTCTTTATTTAAACAAAGCACAGTATGCTTGTTTTCTAAGTTTAAAATAAACTGTTTAGTAGTATTTCTAAAATATGAAATAACTTATGAAATATAAAAACATGTTATAAGGCATTCAGTTGAAGCTTACAGTATGTAAAGGTTCAGTTCAATATCCGCATCTTACTACCAGCGACCAATATTATGTAAAAAACCTTAACAAATAAAATGATTTCGACTTAATGCAACTAACAACTAAAAAGCAACATATGCCCTTGAAAGTACTATGATAATTTGGCAATTATCTCAGCAAAAGCATGATGACATAAATATTTACTGATATACAGTAGATTTGGTTCTTCTCATTACCATCCAATGATGCTCATTCACTGTACAAAATCCGAATTTACGGACTTATCAAATGTCGGCGTGATATGGTAACTGGCTGAGTCACAATGTGGGACGTTTCTATAGACAAACAGTCCGCATGCAGAAGAACCAAACAAAGCCCATCGTTTCTGTCCTTTAAGAGGCCCACTGCAAAAAGCAACATGTTCCTTTCATGAAGGGAAGAATTTTAAGTTCCAGTGAGGCTCTGTGGAGATCTAAGAGACTTCATTCTGAATCTGAGGCTGTTCAGTGTCTGGCTGATCCTCTGCTGTCTTCTCTTTGACAGAGGAGGGGCTGCAGTTGGTTTTGTTGCCGTCTGGGTTGCCGTGGCTTCCTGCGCTGCCCAGTCGAGATGAAGCTACCACCGCTTTGACGGCTGCCTGTGGAAACACAAACACAGAGGTGTGCATTGTGTTTAGAATTTGATTACTTTTATATTTAAGCACATTTTGCTGCACGGTAATGTTTAAATTGATAAATTACAAATATTTTGCTCAAAAATGATAATCATGACTAATAAAGGCCCCCTGAAATCAAAATGTGAGTTTTTTTAGCTTTTAGTATGAATATGTTAGCCTTAAGGTTATGAATGAGCAGGTGTGTTCTAAAACATTGTCAAAATTCGTTTGGGAGATATAAACTTTCAAAACTTAGTCTCACACTTCCGCTAAAATGGATCACGGATTTTTATGACATCACCACGGACGTCAGGTTTTCATCACATCTTCTGTCCAATAAAATGCTCTCTAGAATCTAAAGTGTCCCGCCCCCTATGCTATAAATACCACCTGGCCAAAGCGACCGTTGACACGTCACGGAGCAATATGGGTTGGAGATGTGTGTTCCAACTCTATGTTGTTTAAGAATGAAATGGCTAGAATTTATTCACATCTCTACTATTGAATCCAACATATAATCAGCGCTCGGCTTCGCTTCCATGGTGCTGTCAAGAACGAATTTCACTCTGTGAGGTAAACTAAATGCTATAGGCTATTTAAAAAGGGGGAGGGGCCATTCAATATGCCCCGCCTTAGCTTCCTGTTTCAGTGGAAATTACATCAACGCATCATACAAAGCTGTGCGTTCCAAGGCACTTCAGTGGGCCTTAAATAATTAATTATGATTATTAAAGGGAAAGTTACCCAAAAATGAAAATTCTGTCATCATTTACCCTCATGTTGTTCCAAACCTGTATGAGTTTCTTTCTTCTGTTGAACACAAAACAAGATATTTTGAAGAATGTTGGTAATCAAACAGTTGACGGTAGCCAACTAAAACTAAAAAAAAAAAAAGTCAATGGCTCCCACCAACTGTCTGGTTACCAACGTTCTTCAAAATATCTTGTTTTGTGTTCAACAGAAGAAACTCATTTTGAAACAACATGAGGGTGAGTAAGTGTTGACAGAATTTTCATTTTGGGGGTAAACTATCCATTTAATCACAACTGTTTTCAATTTTTCTTTTTACATTTCATCAGAACTATTGCACTTTCATCCAAGCAAAAATAAAAAAAAGGGAAACTAATACACAGGGTTTATTTGATCTCATTTAGTTTCCTGATTTAATATATTTATCATATACATTAACATTCTCATCCTTAATAAGCTTCTCTCAAAAGCTAAAACAGTAAAAAGTCCTAATATTAACTTCAGTAAATTCAAACTGTGCTAATGTTTTTGTATTAAGACAACAAAGAAAAACTTTGTATTGTAGTACAGAGATTGCGTAAGTGCATTTATTCA
The DNA here is from genome assembly GCA_026230005.1 of Gila orcuttii. Lineage (NCBI taxonomy): Eukaryota > Metazoa > Chordata > Actinopteri > Cypriniformes > Leuciscidae > Gila > Gila orcuttii. The sequence continues at coordinate 49,944,192 of JAPDVR010000004.1, forward strand.
GCAACCAAAATCGCAAGCAATAAAGTCAAGATTCATGTTTAGATTTATTACAGTTCATTACTGAGAAGACTGTCTCGCAGATTTAGTTGCAGCAAATAGCACAAGCAAGCAGATTCATGAATACATTCATTTGACCAGAGAACTGCAATAGAGATTGGAAATTAAATTAAAAAAAACATGTTTCAGGATAAATCTGATCTGACATCTGATTATGCTTGCGTAGTCATGTGTTGTCTGTGTCGTTCTGTTACCTATGTCCAGTATGCAGTAGTTTTTATGGCGATTCATTGTTTGATTAATTCGCAACACCTGTTTCTCGTTTCCTTTCGTTGGTCTGCGTTAGTATATACATTCGTCCCTGTCTCCGCTGACTCCCTTCCGCTTCTCCTTCGTTGACCTCAAGCCTCCTCGCCCTGGATTCCCCCGTCAACCCATCAGCTCCACCTTGGCTCTCCGCTCCCTCGGCTCCACCATTGCTTGTTATCCCTCTTAGGCTACGTCTAAATTAATCGGGATACATTTGAAAACGGCATTTTCGTTTCAAAATGCTCTCCGTCCACACTAGCGTTTTCCAAAAGTTTCTCATCCACACTGAAACGTCAGAAAACGCAAAATTCACCTTACTGCGAATGAGTAAACCCTCCCAAAAGCTCACTGAGACGATACAGACGGAACAAGACATAATAAAGTTCTCACGCTATTCTTCTGACAGGATCATTTTATTTAGCAAAATATCTGACCATTCACTGATGTGTCCAGGTCACACTCAGTCACCATTATATGTTTGGTCAAAAACGCAACTGCTCTCATGTTTGCGAGTACATTTTCTATCATCTTTGCAGGACTGCGATATGAAAAGTGTACAAAGTAACACATCTTTGCAGCAGTGTGAAAGTGTATAGCACATAACAGGCACAATACCGGTATAAAACTAGATATCTATTGGTTCAATATGCATCACATGATTAAACATACGTCATCGTTTTCTAATACCTCAGTTGTCACAGTCCACACTAGAACGGGAAAGCGCTGTTTTCAAATTTATCCACTTGGTAAAGCGTTTTCAAAAAGCTCAGTTTTCGCAGGACAAAAATGTCTCAGCATGGATGGAAGGTGGACATACTTAAAGGACTTTTACTTGCAGAAAAATATAAACTAATTATCAATCAAATATAAATCAAAATCAATCAGATGCCAGAAGGCATGTATTAGATTGTTTATAACAGGTTTTTGGGCAAATTCTTGATCATTTTGATCATTTAGAGGCCTTAGAATTTTGCACATCAAATATGATACATTAGGCTTTACCGGGTTAAAAACTTCATAAAAATGCGTCATTGAGCCAAAAGCCTCAAACCTTGAGTTTTCTTCGAGCATTGAACTCCAGGAGTTTCTTCTGAGCAGTGTCCATATGGGTGAAGTTAACCGCCTTTCCAGTCACCCAGGGGTGCTGCAGCGCCTGCTGTGTCGTCAGCCGTTTCTTTGGATCCTGGACAATCAGTTTCTTCACCTATGGAGCCAAGAAAGACAAGTTACACTTTCAGCAACACTTTAAGGTTTCAAATGTGGATTTGAAACTCAACATCAGCATCCCTGAACTTTCAAAATGACTGACAGGCAGAGATGTTTCTGATTGCCTCAATGTTATTATTAGTTTCCTTTTGTTTTTTCTTGTTCCACAACAATGCGTTTTTGGTGATCCAAAGACAAGTGCCCAGCACTACTCTTGTTGTTAATAGAGAAAGTTATTACGTTTCAGACTAGTTACATTTAAAATATGCACACTGTACCATATGAAGGAATGCAGTATTTGAATATGTGAAAATGAACGTATTATTTTGGAACATAAAAGTATAATATATCAAATATCTTGTGTGTGCATTATAGTGATTTACTGGTTAAGAGGTGTTGTTAGGCACAAAATGTAGCAGATTTAATGAACTGGCAGTAACTAATGTTTTACTTAAAAATCCTTTTATTAACAATAATAGTAAATTACTCAAATAATTCCTCCACAAAGTGATATAGTTCATAATGTACTGAAATAGAATTGAACTGATGTGCACTCACAGGTGAGCGTTTATTTCAGGGGCAAACACAGATCATTCATTTATTAGAACTAAACATTTATTATTTTAGAGTATAAAAAATAACTTAAAAGACATCAATAAATGTTCCTCTGTGTGTGTTCTGTTTGTATACCTAAAATATTTGGATTTTTTTAGAGGTTTATAAGGATTTTATACATATAATGACATTTACTCACAAGGTCCTTGGCATTGAGAGACACATTGTCCCACCAGGGGGAGACAAATTCATATTCACAGTTCAGGATGCGTTTAAACATGTACTGGTCTCCTCTGTCATCAAAAAAGGGTTCAAAACCACATAACCTATAGATAGAACAGAAACAAAAACAATACTAGATTTAACAGCAACCTCATCACAATACTGTAAAACAATATCAAAATCAGTAATATTGTGAAATATTATTACAATTTAAAATAACTTTTAACAGTTTAATGTATTTTAAAATGTAATTTATTTCTGTGCTGGCAAAGCAGAATTTTCAGCAGCCATTACTTAAGGTTTAAGTGTCACATGATCATTCAGAAATCAATCTAATATGCTGATTTGGTGCTCAATCATTAATAATTGACATTTATATTACTTAATATATCTATGGAAACCGTAAAAGTTCAATGAACAACATTTATTTGAAAAAGAAATCTTAAAATTATAAACGTCTATACTGTCATTTTTGATCAATTTAATAGGCTACATCCTTACTGAATAAAAGTATTTATTTCCTTTAAAAAATCTTACCCCAAACTTTTGAATGGTAATGTATAATGGTTTCCACAAAAAAAAAAAAAAATTGAGGCAAAAACTTTTTACAACATTGATAATAATAATAAAAGTTTCTTGAGCACCAAATCAGCATAGTAGAATGATTTCAGAAATAATCATGTGACACTGAAGACTGGAGTAATGATCGCCATCACAGGAATAGATTACATTTTAAAATTAAAATCGAAAACAGTTATTTTAAACTAATAATATTTTACAATATTACTATTTTTACTGTATTTTTAAGCAAATAAATGCAGCCTTGGTAAGCATAAGATAATTCTTTAAAAAAAAAAATATTCCAAACTTTTTATTGGTAGAGTATAATATTACTTAGTATTTTCATGCAATATAGGCATGCAGAAAATAATAAATATTATTATAATATAATAGTACTATTAATATTATAAATATTGAATAGATATATAGATACATGAATATATAGATATATAATTAGGCCAGATTTAATAAACATGGCAAAATAACGTGAGAGCGCAATTCCAAAAAAACGCTAATGCAAGAAAACGAAAAGTTCTGCGCGTGATTTACTGACAACGCGCAAGTTAAAGAACACAGATACAGTCGGATCATTTCCATAATTACCAACGCAATCTACCAAGAGCAGCTCAAATTAGCACCTGGTTTAAGACATGCTTTTTTAGGCGTTAAATAATGGTGCAAATACCAGTAAACTGAAAAGCGCAAACCTTAGTAAATCACGTTGTGCGATTCATTTAAATACTCTTCTCCCATAAATTTTGCGTTTAAAAGGGAAACTCCAACAAATGCATATGAAATAAGGTCAGCCGCAAAAATAACCCTGTCCACGCATTTTCAGCGCTAATTTTTCACTGCGTGTCTTTAGTAAATCCTGACAGTAGGTTTTTAATGGGTTTGTGTTGGCGCAAGGTGTTAGTAAATCTGGTCCTAAATATTATATTATATATAATATGATTAATTTTATAAATATAGAATAGAAAATTACTTTAGATTTACTGCTGTCACAGCCAGGTTGCAACAAAGACGATGAAATAAAAGGTGCTGGATCTATTTGTAGCAGAGTTGTGTTTTATTATAGGACAAGTTCGGTATTTTACACTTAAAGCCCTGTTTTAAGATCGTTTCTGATGAAATAGAACGGTTAAGATTGAAATTTGGACAAATGCTGCTGTCCCGAGAATTTTCGGTTTCTGTGTTAGCACCCCCCCACCTCCACAATGGTTTCATAGGGGCACTGGAAGAATCATTCATAAAACGCATTAAACTTTAGTTTACAAAGACGTGAAACTCACCGAGTGGTCTGGGGTGTTCACTGATATGCTCACACAAAAATCGCTGCAAAAGATGCTTTCCAACAGGTGTTTTACCATTCGTTGTAAAACTGTGGACCTATTTTTCCAAACGCCTCACAACCGGACATTCTTCCGTTGAGAGCTTGAATAATAGACACTCCAGCCCAGTTGGTGGCGATAATGCACCTTTGCCAATGTTTGGATAGCGTAGCCTACAATACCGCGACTGCATAAGACTACAGAAAGAATACAAACAACCCCATTTCCGTCTCCGGCGGCGGAGTAATAACGTACCTCACAGAACATCCAATACAAGTCAATGGAGTTGGACAAAAACTACGATAAAACCTGTTGGAAAGCATCTTTTCCAGCGATTTCTGTGTGAGCATATCAGTGAACACCCCAGACCACTCGGTGAGTTTCACGTCTTTGTAAACTAAAGTTTAAAGCGTTTTATGAATGATTCTTCCAGTGCCAGGTGGGGGGGGGGGTGCTATCACAGAAACCGAAAATTCTCGGGACAGCAGCATTTGTCCAAATTTCAATCTTAACCGTTCAATTTCATCAGAAACGATCTTAAAACAGGGCTTTAAGTGTAAAATACCGAACTTGTCCTTTAAACAAACTCAAAAGCAAAGAACTAGGCATAACACAAGGAATGGAACAACAAGGTAAACATGATGATAATGGATAAATGAACTGGGGGGTATTCCAGACAGCAGGTTATGTGACATAACAGAGTATGTTTAAGGGTAAGTGGATAACCTCAACTTTCTGTACCAAAAAACGGAGTTAACTTTCAGGGTATGTAAGTAGCCATAGCAACTTCTACCTGAACATAACCTGCTCCGGGGCAGGTTCTTTACCAGAGTTAGTTTACTTCAGAGGTGTTCAGCGCTTGCGATGCGTGCCCGTATGATGAGGCTCCAGTGTGCGTGATAGATCGCACACAAAATTAAATATATATAGTTATATCGATATATAAAGCGCTATTAAAACAAGGTAAGGTTAATTTTATTATAATATATAGCTAGCCTATATAATTCTCATCTCAAACATCGTTCGTCTGCATTCAGACTTTTTGTTTTTAAAACTACAAGACTAATGTCTGTCTGTGCACTCTTAATAGTAAAAATGTTACATATTCAATCTGGAACTGAGCAGTTTTCTTTTTCTAATTTCTGCAACTTTGTAGGTACTTTGCTACTTTTTTGTAGGTACTAGCTACTTTGCTAATTTGTGCTAATTTGTAAGTTGTGCTACTTTTTAAGATCGTCCTGTATACAGTACATCTAAATATTATCCCCTGTGGTTAGAAAGTGTATAAATACATTAATGCCTATTTCACTTGAATTTCATTGGAATACATATGAAAAATTAGTTATGGCAGAGTTTTTCAGTGAATAACTAGGCGGTTCCTTACAAATGGGTCAAATGGATTTAATAGCATGTAGGCTAAATAAAGACATTTTTAAAACGTTTTTGACAAAGAGTAAACCTTTCTCAGACTTTTTGTAAAATAATTAATGTCCAATTTCTTGAATTACACACAAAAGTTCAAAACGTGCTTCACACTGATCTGAGACAAAACCAGCCTCTCGTGATTGATATGACAGAGAGATGGAATGACTAAGCACAGCATTCTTGTGAGAGAATAACTTTAGACAAGTATGTTGTGTCACTCACAAAATGTACGTGATAACTCCCACAGACCACATGTCAACCTCAGGGCCATAGGCACATCCCCGTAAAATCTCAGGAGCTGAGGAAGAGAAAGAAAGAACATCAGAAGAAAAGAATAAAGGGGAGACGCTCTGCAGCACTGATGCTGTAAAAAGAATTTGAAAAAAATCTGTAATTCTCTTTGTGGAAATAAGCCACAGATGGTGCTCTGTTAAAAACACTTTAATGAACTCACCACAATAGCCTGGAGTCCCACACACAGTCTTCATTGTTACCTGATCGTCTACAATTTTCGACAAACCAAAATCCGCTGTAAAGATAAATCACACAAAATAAAAACTGATTAACAAAAGAATCTATCTATCTATCTATCTATCTATCTATCTATCTATCTATCTATCTATCTATCTCAAATGTTTTTTTTTTATTATTCTTAGTGTTAAAATTTAAAAACTTGAATACAATAAAGAATTCTTGATACATTCTTGCTAATTAAAAATGCAAATGTCTTAAAAAAAAAGTCTTACTGACCACAAACCTTTGAATATATATATATATACACTATATATGTGTATGTATATATGTATACTACTGGTCAGTAAGACTTGTTTTGTTGTTTTGTTTTTTAAGAAATAAGGCTAACAGTTTAATTTAGTAAGAATGCATCAACAGTAAAGTGACCGTAAAGAAAAATAATTCAAATAAATGCTGTTCTTTTGAACTTTCTATTCATCAAAGAATCCTAAAAATATTTTTTTCCCAAGCACAAAATTACCTTAATCAGAATGCTTCATTCTTTCATAAATAAATAAATACTCATGCTTATAGTGCTTAGTATATGCAAAGACTAGTGCTTAATATTTTTTTATGCATTCCAATAAGTTTGGGACAAAACCTGACCTGGGCAGGTTTTCACGACATTAAGTCACATGCTGAAGTTTAAAGGACAAGTTCGGTATTTTACACTTAAAGCCCTGTTTTAAGATTGTTTCTGATGAAATAGAACGGTTAAGATTGAAATTTGGACAAATGCTGCTGTCCCGAGAATTTTCGGTTTCTGTGTTAGCACCCCCCCACCTCCACAATGGTTTCATAGGGGCACTGGAAGAATCATTCATAAAACGCATTAAACTTTAGTTTACAAAGACGTGAAACTCACCGAGTGGTCTGGGGTGTTCACTGATATGCTCACACAAAAATCGCTGCAAAAGATGCTTTCCAACAGGTGTTTTACCATTCGTTGTAAAACTGTGGACCTATTTTTCCAAACGCCTCACAACCGGACATTCTTCCGTTGAGAGCTTGAATAATGGACACTCCAGCCCAGTTGGTGGCGATAATGCACCTTTGCCAATGTTTGGATAGCGTAGCCTACGATACCGCGACTGCATAAGACTACAGAAAGAATACAAACAACCCCATTTCCGTTTCCGTCGGCGGAGTAATACCGTACCTCACAGAACATCCAATACAAGTCAATGGAGTTGGACAAAAACTACGATAAAACCTGTTGGAAAGCATCTTTTCCAGCGATTTCTGTGTGAGCATATCAGTGAACACCCCAGACCACTCGGTGAGTTTCACGTCTTTGTAAACTAAAGTTTAATGCGTTTTATGAATGATTCTTCCAGTGCCCCTATGAAACCATTGTGGAGGTGGGGCGGGGGGGGGGGGGGTGCTAACACAGAAACCGAAAATTCTCGGGACAGCACCATTTGTCCAAATTTCAATCTTAACCGTTCTATTTCATCAGAAACGATCTTAGAACAGGGCTTTAAGTGTAAAATACCGAACTTGTCCTTTAATACTTCGGCTTATGAGTTCAAATCCTTAACACAAACTATAAATGAGGAAATCATTACAAATGAACAGTGACAGCTACATTTGAATATGACATAATTTCAGTGATTATTCTTCCTTTAAATCTTACAGTGAATGTTCCTCTAATGCACAACAGGATAATGTTGCATGTTTGCAAGCTAATTCCCCAACAAGAGATGTTTAGCCAAACTGCAGTTCCCCCTATCAAGCGAATGGAGAGCCTTACCTATTTTGAGCGGAGCATCTGGCGCTGATGTGGCGTACAGCAGGTTCTCAGGTTTCAGGTCTCTGTGCACTACACCATTCTCATGCAGGTACTGCAAACACACATGTAGATACAGGGGGCTTTCTCTCATTAATCTGTGGTGTACAGACACACGTGACAATAATTAACATGCATTACCTTCACCATTATTTGAGTAATAAGATTTATAGTTTTCAAATTCATATGGGAATCTCCTCTGTGGTTGGTAAACAGATTAATCTGGGCCTGATAATGTGCAAATTTAAAGTAATGACCAAGCTGTACTGATTAAACGTGTTTCATAACTGACATAATTTAGTGCATCAAGAGATCTTTCCTCTGCTCGGAGGCCATTAAAGTTTTACACTGTGTGCAAGGAAGCACTGTATTGATATTCCTCGAACATTTTATGTTTTTTATTTGGAGACACCAGTGTCACACTCGCTATGTATATATAATCAAAAAGGCGTTTTTAATGAACAGAGTAACAGACTAGCTTAACAATAGCAATATCAACACAAGACAAAGGACTGAAGAAACTGAGGGCTTAAATACACAGGGATGGCAATCAAAAGAACAACGAACTGGTGAGGACCAATCAGGAACCATAGTAACAAACAAGTGGTGGGAAAACTGATCACAAAGAAAACTAGGTAAAACCAAAACACACGGTCTACATCCAAAATCACATACTTGCCTACTACGTATATAATAGATGAAAAACAGTAAGTGACAAAAGAAGTGTTTAAATTCACAGTACTCATAAAAGAGTAGGCAAAAAGTACCCGCATGTCCTACTTTAAGATCATGTATACCGCGCCGATCCGAGTCTGCGCCGAGTCCGATTCTGAAGTGTGCATACGACGGACACTTTACTATCACATGAGGCCATGGGTGAGGATTTGTGAATTGCAGTGAAGCGACGGAACGCTGGTAGGTCACATGATAATCACAACATGGCGAATGTAGTACGTACAGATTACATTCATACACACATTTATACTAGAACATACTTTTTTTAGTGGTCGTGAAGTAATTACATATTCAAAATAAGATTTCGGACACAGCCAGGGACAAGAACTCAAGCCAAACAGAAAATACATGTGACGCTTAGGTGTGTTATTTAGGTGTGTTTGTTTTTGAAAGACTATACAGTCAACCATCATCAAAGAAGCCATTCTTATTCCTTCTTATACCTGCAAGGTTTTTCAACCCTTATCCTTAATTCTATATCTGCCCTCTTGAATTTATGACAACATGAATAATTTAATAATTTGTGAATACTTTTCATTTCAATAATTCATGCATCAAAGGGTTAAGATTAAAGGTTTAAAATCTTAAAATGATCACTATTTAAAATCTATCACTGTAAAATCTTGTTCCAACTAATACTTTTTAGTTGAGTTGACTTCATGTCAACAATTTGTTGAATTTAACTTAATCCCGCCAAGATTGTGGGGATTTGGGCTACTTTTAAACTGTTGCTGTAGGCTGATTTTTTTTTTTTTTTTTTCTGTGCAAAGGTTCAACATGCATTGTAATTTACTGGAAAGCTTGTATGGAAATATTTTACCCATTTTATACTCTACTAATGACAAAACTGTGCTAGATGAGTTTTGTTAGGGAGGAACACTGGTAAGGAGCTCTTGAGTGCCTTTATGAAAACTGTGTTACTGTGTTTATGATTCCAACTACATAGTACTTTTAAAGTTGAAATTGTGTATGACGCCTTACAGTGACTGTTAAATATATATTGATATATTGTTTCGTTACAAGCTGTTCACACATTGGCAATACAAAAAGCGATTAATACATGAGAATTCTTACATATAGCCTCTAACCAAAGTTAAATACTTAGTGTTAGGACTTTGTTCAAATCCCTACTCCTCAGAATGAGTAATGCTAAAAGTGACACTTGTCTTAGCAAATACTACTAATTAGACCAATGTCCATCGCTTTCAACAGATCTGAGTTTATAATCAGCCAGACGCACTTGCCAGTGCCTTGGTGAGTGTTACCACGGAAACTCATTAAACAGAGTAGCATGGGCCATAAGTCTGCCTGGTTACAGAGAAACAACACGTGGTCACTATCTATCATGTGCTACCGAGGGAACTGATGAACGTGACAGAGATTCACAACCTGAATAGGTTATTAAAGGTATTTATACCAGTAACAACTACAACAACATCAACAAACATATTTATTAGCTAGCTCATTATTCTAAGGCAAGAATTTACAGTACTATTGCTCCGTCAAAGCAATTTTGATGTGGCCAGTAAGCAATCTCCTTGTAACTACATACTATAGAACATGATAGCAACTGTATAGCTATGTAGAAAAATAGAAGATACATTCTCTTAGAAGAAAAGGTTCCATATAGAACCCTAGGGCTATTGACTTAATTTCAAAAAACGCTTTAGTTTATGCCAAAAAAGACTCATAAGGAGGAATGTATTAAATGATTGCATAATGCTTTCATGTTTAATGAGTAATTTCAAACTTTTCTAGTGATGAAGCATGTTTACTAGCTGTTTCATTCATATATTAATCAAAATAAAAAATGAATTAAAGCTAAATTAATTAATTAAAACAAAATGTATAAAATGATCCGATGATGGAACCGCTAAAAGGTTCTATATATGAAGTGGCTGACAGAACCCTTTAAAGTTCTATATAGAACCATTTGTTCTAAGAATGTGCAACAGTTAGGTTCCAGAAGTAAAAGTTCCATTCATTTTCTCGTTAGGAAAATATAAATCATTAAAGACAAGACCTACTGTGAGCTACGATGTTGTTATACTAGTATATCAGCCCAAATTATTTCAACTTATTTTTAAATAATCATGTTTAACAGTAGAATTCCAGATGAAAAACTACATTACTCATGACTCTCCAAAAATCTCCACCAATTAAAGAATCGAAACATGCAAATCACACAAAAGTGTGTTTCTTTCCTCCACTACTGTTACCTGATGGAGTTTTGGTTCCTTGCCAGTGTCGCCTTTGGTTTTCTCTGAGCTTACAAAACATTTAATATTCTGTAATATTATCAATTTGACTGCACTGACATTATTGGATGAGACTTAATTTAGCTGGTTGATGATGAGACTATGACTTTTGTAAAACTGCTTTATTGCTGAACTGAATTTGTTTTATAATTTATGAACTTTGCAACATCGACACATCTTGTTACTGATCGGAATTGAATCAACATTTAACTGACTTGAGCTAAATAACGAATAGCTGCTTACAACTGAATTACAGTATATACATAATCCACATCTTTAAATCAATAGTTTTAATCCATTGTTTTGTTTCGATTGTCATTTTCAGTGCTTCATGAGATTGTAGTTATTTTCCTCATTAAAGCCGTTAAATACAGTCTTACCTTTGCCTTTTTGTCTGATTTTCAAATACTTCTTTTAAATCAAAGTTTGTAATGTTTTGATTTACCTCATAGCTGGTTGGTTTGGTTAATAGCTTATAACTCTTTCACAAAGACTTTTTAAAAATCCATTTGGGAAAAATAGCTGCTGAAAAAGTGGACAGGGACTGCTGCACTCTATTACCTACTTAGAACATCCTAGCAACAGCATAGTAACACCCTGGCAACAATTCACAATGAATTGTTGTGGCTAGTATTACATTCACAGTTTTTTAGAGAATATTTGTTTGTTTTCATTTGGAGTGTTTACTTTGGTTTGCAATTAAGCGATGCTGAAGTTTCTAAAAGACCCATTATAGACTCACGCCATATCTGTAATCTCTAAACATGGATACTCAGGTTTAAGTGCTCTCCCATATATCATTCACAAGGGAAAATCAAGCCTTACACTGACAAAAAACTTCTCTTAACTGTCAAACTAGAATGCACGACTGCCCATATAAAGGCAGAGTCACCACAGTCCCCAGTGTAAAAACATTCCAAATGGTTTGTTTGCAATAGAGCCGCAGAATGATTCCTCAGAGGACGAGCAGTACAGTGTGCCAGCTTCCCAACACCAATTATGATGGTGACATGAAGGAGTGTTATCTTTTAGTGGGGTCCGAGGGGAATAATACCATCCTGTTCAAAACTCAGTGGAGCTGACACACATAAAGTACATCTTCTCTCTCCTTCTCTTCCTCCTCTCATCTGTCAAGAGCAGGTCTGTAGCTCGCCACTGCTGCCATCTGTGTCCCCACGCCATGAAGATTATTTTAGAAAGTAGCCTCGTTATGTAGGTCCACACAGTTAAAGGTGAAGTGTGTCATTTCAGTGCCACTAGTGGCTCCAAATGGAACTGCAAAATGTAAGTTACTGTAAAGGCTAAATTACACTTCACCAACAGATGTCAAACAACAGCAACAGATACGTTCACGTGGCTTTGTCAGATCCTTCTGTTAGCGTTGGTCAGCGTTTGTTTTCGCCAACTAAAGATGTTCAATCTGCATTTGTTAGGTCACGAAATGTGTGAGAAGTGACATACTGTAATCTGGTGATTGTCGGCGCTGGTCGACATCTGTCGTTGCAATGTGAATTAGCCGTAACTCGTTTCACCCAATGTGATTATTTAATTTCTGAGTGAATCTCACAGTCGGAATACTTAAAAAATAATGTAATGTTTTGTTTGTGCTACAGTGTTTACACTTTTCAGGGGAATCAACCTAGAACTGGCTTATAGTTGACTCCTGTTAAAATGGCACATAACATTTATTCACCATCAAGTGGTCCAAAGCTCATATGACTTTCTTTCTTCCATGGAACATTACTTATTTTGTGTAACAGGAAATAGTCACATGGGCATCGTTTGGAACGACATGATTGTGAGTAAATGATGGCACAACTTCCATCTTATGGTGAACTATCCCTTTGAGGCATCAAATGGAATAGTACATACTGTATAATGGCTGCTTTCAGAATTAAATAAAAATGACTTACTGAATACTGCTCAGAATACTATAGAAGCCTGTGTCCGCCATGGAAATGAGATTTCTCGCAATTCAGAGTTTTATATCTTGCAATTTTGAGTTTACATCTCCAATTCTGACTTTTATTTCTTAGCATTCTGAGATTACTTCTCACAATTCTGACTTTTTTATATCTCTGAATTGCAAGATGTTTACTCAAAATTGCGAGATATAAAGTAATAATTGCGATAAATAAAGTCAAAATGTTGTTAGAAATTCTGAGAAAAAAGTCTGCTCACACTTTAGATTAGGGTCAACTTCTCATTATTAACTAGAACTATTAACTACAACTTTTGCCTCAATAAACTCCTAATTGCTCCTTATTAATAGTCAGTAAGGTAGTTGTTAAGTTTAGGTATTGGGTAGGATTAAGGGATGTAGAATATGGTCAGTGTCACAAACTGCTCTGACACACAGGTTTGAGGATCCAAAAGCAGCTTTTATTGGGGCAATCCAGAGTCGTAATCCATATGACAGACAAGGGTCAAAACCACAGGGAAGACAATCCAAAAAATAACAGAGTCCAAGATACAGGCAAACAGAGAAATCTAGGAAACCGGGCAGAAGGTCAGAAACATAACACAGGAGACAAGAGCATGTGCTCAGAATTGCAGTGACACTAAACAAGACTTTGCAACGAAAGAGTGAAAAAACAGGGCTTATATAGGCAGGGCTTAACAAGCTAATGATTCACAGCTGAACCTAGTCACAACATAATGAGTCCAGGCAATGGGTTATGAGAATTAAAGTTCACAATGACAGGAGGAGTGCCCTCTGGTGGAGATTATGGTCACTCCAGCTGGCGGATGTGACAGTCATGCAGAATAAGGCATTAATATGTGCTTTATAAGTACTAATAAACAGCCAATATCCTAGTAATATGCACGCTACTAAGCAACTAGTTAATAGGGAGAATTGGACCCTTAACTAAAGTGTTACCAAAAGTTACCTATTCTACACTCCTTGCACTGGTTGCCAGTCTGTTACTGAATTGATTTCAAAATGTATTTGTTTATATAGCTCTTAATAATTTAGCCCCTAAATATCTCACCGATCTACTGTTTCTTATAACCCATTCAGATCACTACGATCACAGAAATGTCACCTCCTGTTTGTTCCACTGCTTTCACAGTAGCCGGCCCTAAACTGTGGAATTATCTGGCACTGTCTGGCACTTATTTTTTCTCATGCTTTTAATTCTTAAAAAATATATATATATAAAAGTCCCACCACTTCGTTTCCCACCACTTGTTTGTTACCATGGATATTAATTTAATCATCACAGCTGTTCGTATTTGTTTGCGTCGCGTGCACTCTGTTTCGCCTTGTGGATTGCCTGAGTTTGATTTATTATTAAATACCCTCGTATCGGAACATTTTGACTCTTCTTCATCTTTGGACTTTTATAGTTGTGACAGAATAACTAACCACAAAATTAATTATGAAGCTGAATTTGCTGCGTTGGCCAGGGGAGGCCAATATTTGATGGATTATGTATACTCTTCAATTTTGTCACCTTGCCATTCGTTCATCGTTTGATGATGAAACCATAAAATCTTTGCATTGGATGGGGGGAAATATAAACATCTAATAGACCTCCCAGACATGCAAGGACTGAGTTGGAGGGATGCCATTCTGCTATGTCTGGAGAGGTTCTACACCGGGTCCATCTCATCACCGGACCCAGAGCTCAGCCCACCACCATGCTGTGACACGTAGTGACAGCCGGAGCCCCCAAAAGATGGAGTGCCAGGTCTTGCCACGATGGAGCTGCCAACGCCAATAGAACCGGGTGTGCCCACCATCGCACCAGAGCCTGAGCCCCTTACATCGGACCTGGCATCTGAGCCGGCCACCGAGCCCGTGACAGAGGAAATACTAGTGGAGTTTGAGGGAATGGAGAAGTTCCCCGCTGACAACCACGCAGCTGTGAGTGAGTGCGTGTTGAACTGGGAGACTGATATGTTGGTCACCACCACCTCTAGCTCCAGCCCTGTCTTCGTCATAACCTGTCTTTGTTCATCCCTTACCTCTTCACTGCATCGGAATTCACCTGGGGCATCCCATTAGCCATCTTAGACCAGGCTGGGGGGTTCCTTGGCTCCACCTCGGCCAGTCATCCTAACTCCTGCTCCTCCACTCCTCCCTCCCTCGACTCCTCTGTCGACTATCCGGCCCGCAACGCCGCGCGCTCCTTCGACCTCCCAGCTCCACCTGGGTCATACCTCGCCTGCCTCTGCCATGGACTTGCAGGCCGTCCGTTGCACTCTGGCCCTCCACCCCTGCAGCTCAGTCTGGCACCGGCCTCCCTCAGCTTTCGCGACAGTCCTCAGCCACACCACTTCTGACGCAGCGCTCCGGATCTCCAGGTCCACCTCGGGGGGTGGTTGTGGCAGCTTCCTCGCGGCCTCCGAAGTCAGCAGCATTGCACGTTTCCATCTACCCTCCGTCTGTGCCCAGGGCTCCTTCCCCATCGGCAACATCCCCATCATCCGTCCCCATGGTGGCGTTAAACTCTGTACCACCATGGTTCTTTCTTCCGGCAACGGCATTATGGGACGCTAGGTTGGGCATCTGGGAATCATCCTAACATCACATCGCATCACTCTGGCTTCTACCACCTTCTGCTCCGCCCTGGTTACACCTATCATCACATCCCCAAATACCAACCCTTCGCCTGATCCTCGTTCGCCCCCTAAACTGCCTCCTCTCCCTTACCATGGTGCGAGGCCGCGCCTTCTCGGGAGGGAGTAATGTCACAAACTGTCATTTTCATGGACTTTTAGTTTGCTTATCATTATATCCTGTTGTCTTTGTTCACATTTCCTACCACTTGCTTGTTACCATGGATATTAATTTAATCATCACAGCTGTACGTATTGTTATCATTAGGGGTGTAACGATACACAAAACTGACGGTTCGCTTTTCCCACGGTTTTGACGTCTCGGTTTGGTTCGGTTCGGTTTAGAAAGCTAAAATTGCTTTTTTTTGTTTTTTTTTAAACCGTGGTTTAATGAAAAAATTGTCTTTGTCTTTAAATTAATTCAATTACAATTAAACGTTTCACAAGGATTAAAAAAAAATCTGCTAATGCTGTAAACTATATAGGGAGCCGCACATTACTATAACATTAAAGGTTGTAGCCTAGACTTTTAACCTAAATTCAGATGCTATTTATTTTTTAGATATAATAATCAACACACAACACATTGTATGAAAACATGTAAACTGAACATAAGGCAGTTTTTGCATTAACTTGTGTTTTTACTCTAATTTGTTATTGAAATATAATAATTTTCATTTTCATGAAAGATATTTTAAACATACATTAAATAATCAAGATATCATTAACAGGTTAAGTAAAATATAATATAGGCTAACATAGTGCATTTATTTAGTGCAAGAGTTCATTTATAGGAACCAAAGTTGTGGACACTGAATCACTTGCCTGTTGAGGTAAATATAATGCTAGTGACAAGCTATGCTGTTTTATTGACGTCTTTCCGCTGCTGAAACACTGATTGAGCGATTACACGAGTTATGATGCCTTTCAGTAAGTATACTGTATCTTTCAATATACCTTCAGGTGTCCATTCTGTAACTGAGGAAGAGATGATCGCGTTTACTCGCGCGCCGCGCTGCCGCTTGAAATAAGGAGCCTAGTAGGCCTACAGAGATCTGCCACAAAGAGCGCCAAAACGCCATTTATTGTTTGAATTTCGTGATCAAATAGACAGAATTTGAAAGATAACACCTTGCTTATTATCGAAAGTAACAAAACATGGAGCTTGTTATTTGGTGTTAATGGTGGTTAGGCTACAAAACTGAATTCGTTGTGTACTGTACACATAAGACATGAGGTCCATTGAGCCGGGCTGGGCGGGGCCGGGGTAGCAGGGAGCGGGGCGGGGCGTGTTCGGTACGCAATGAGAGTATCGCGGTTCAAATCGTGAGTTCTGTATCGCGGTTTTTCGGTTCGGTTCGAATATCGCTACACCCCTAGTTATCATTGTATATTTAAGTTCCTGTGTTTCCTCAGTTCATTGTCAGTTATTGTTACATGCACTCTGTTACGCCTTGTGGATTATCTGAGTTTGATTTATTATTAAATACCCTTGTATCAGAACCTTTTGACTCTTGCTCATCTTTGGACTTTTATAGTTGTGACAGAGATGAAAAGTCTCATATCTTTTTATTTTTTAATTTGTGGCAGAAACAGGCTTCCATAGTATACACTGCATGCTGCCTACAGTATTAAATATTAAGTGAAAGAATGTGCATAATTCCACAACATCTATTTCAAATAGTAGTATGCTACATTACTGCCACATGACAAAATAGTGTAAGGCCCGCCCAATCGGCCCAACTATGGTTTCCGATAAGCGGGTGAAGGTTTCTTGCTCGTTCTGACTTTTCAGTGTGGCAAAGTTGTTTAACTCCAATTAAACTTTTATCTGATTCCATTTTATCGCAACCTCAAATTTAGTTTGAAATGCCAAATAATTATTAATTTATTATTATTTAGACACTTGATTATTCTATTTAACTCTTTACTCTTATTGTACTCGTTTATTCGGATACCAATGACGATTAGGCTCTTGCGCTAGCTGTTTAGTCTTGTCACTGGACAGAGGTAATTGACTATTCAGAGGGCCACTCCCGTGCTTGCTCTCTCTGAAAGTATGTTGTTTAGTCCCCACAGATCTGTAAACACTTGAATTAAAAAAAAAAAACAATATCTCTAGTGAGAAGTCATGACCACTAAGTTACTACAGATATAAGCCGACCAACATTACTTTCTCTAATGATAGCTTTGGTTTGGTCATGCCATGGTTTCCCATGTACACTTGAGTAATATTTAGGGATGTGAATTTCTGCCAAAAATGCCATTCGAAAATCGAGGAGCAAAAGTCGATTATCGTTCGAAAAAAAAAAAAAAAAAAAAAAAAAAAACACACACTCACAATGACAGAAAGGGAGGCCAATTTCATCTTAGCGATTTGTCATCAAACAAACTGTTTATTAATTGAAAAAGTAAAATTTTTTCGTCGTTTTAAAAAAAACATAGTAAACATAGAAGAAAAAAAACAATATAGCACGACAGGCCATTTTTGCATCGCTCGTTAGATACAAAAATAATGTCATATGTCATAATGATTTTATGCGAACCTGCCTTGTTACTGCAATAGCCTACTTTTTAAACAAATTAGTTTCAATCAAAACTATTCGTGTGATGCCACTGCGCAATACACACACAACCGCGGGATGGCGGGTGTTCATTTCATAAACTGTGGACAATAAATTGCCTATAAATTAATGTATATGTCCAAAAAACAGATAATGTCATCATAATGTTGTAGTAGTGCTATCGTCCCGTAATAATCTGTTTGGTTGTAAAATGTATTACCTGAATGAAATGAACTCGAATGTATCGTCCTGTGGAATCATTCATTCACACACAGCATACGAAGATGTTCAACTAGATCTTCATCGCTGGCAAAAATATGATGCATTTGCAGATTTGCTTTCACTAGACTAAACTGTAGATCCACGGCCACTTCACACAACGCTCTTGATGTTCTTAAATCTTCCTTACAACTCCGTGTCGAGTGTGAATTGAAAGCACTTCAGACGATTCAGTGCGTGCAGGAAACTGAACAGATCATTCAAACTAATTCGCGAACCGATTTAGACAGATCTGCCAACTTGTTTGATGAAGTCTTTGAACAGAATCGACTCAAAAGAGTGTTTCATTTGTAAACTGAGCATCGCTCATGCCCATAAAAAGATACCGCGCGCACTGCAATGCATTTAACAACATGTAAGTTATTGTATAAAAAATAAAGTAACGAGAGGAACGTCGCCGAACGTAACTAAGTAAATGTAGCCTACTTTGTTACTACCATAGACGGTTACTACCATAGACAGTAAAGGTTATGCCCACCTCTGTTGGGCGCAGAGTTAACGGCCACGACAATGCTCTTCTTCTGTTGTTTACACTATAGTAAAACGCTGGTATCCTAGATCGCGCAGTAGGGGGTTTCATCAGGGTTTCATTCATGTTAGTGACATCTTGTGTCCCCGACAGGAAAATACCCTGCTGCGCGATGTGTGACAGTAGGCGCGCCGTCATTTATGTCACATTGGAATAGCGCGAAAATATAACGATATTCGAAAAAGCAATTTCATGATCGAATTTCGAACGCAGTTCGACTATTTGAAGATCGCGACTCATCCCTAGTAATATTACAATAAACAGAGGTAAGGCTCACCCTATTTAGGTTGGTCGAGCAACATTCTGTTGTCCTAAATGGAAATTCCCTTATATTAGCCTTTCAGTCTTATGCTGCGTTCACACAGAACACGAATTGAGTGTCTGGAGCGAGTGATTTACATGTTAAGTCAATGTAAAGACGCGTTGATGCGCGTCTGGAGGTCCTGCGGCGCATTTGAAGCGAATTCGCGTCTGACGCACTTGTTGAAAAATCTGAACTTTGGCGTCTGTTCGCGCCGCGTTAACCAATCAGGAGCCTGCTTGCTGCTGTCATGTGATGAAGTGACGTGATAAACGCAGCTGGGATAGAGCGCCTGTAGTTGGAGTTCTCCTGGAGGGTGATCCTTGCTCCAATGCGGGACAACAGGTCATCAAACTGTGCGCGGGACAGGCGAAAGTACAGCTGAAAGTGGCCGTCATCCAGGCACAGCTCCTGGAGCAAATGGTGAAACTCATCAAACTGGGTACGCTTCCGGAGGGTCTGGTGGACCCAAGTACGGCGACGATGACCCCTACGCCGCCGTTCTGCTCTCCAGAGCAAATACAGAGCGGTGACTCTCTCGATAATGCTCAATCAACATCAGCCATCTTAAAAACAGACAACCGCTTAGCACTTGCCCCTCCCACAAGAAGCGAATTTCGCCTCGAATGCACGTCTATTCCGCTTTAAACACTCGCTTTTTATGTACGTCCAATTCGCTTTGGACGCACGAGGGGATTCAAAATGTTTAAGCGTCCAACTGGACGCGATAGAAGCGAATTTGACGCTCAATTTGCGTTCGGTGTGAACGCAGCATTAGTACACTTGAACCAGTGCCAAGAGTTTGCCAGAACTGGTGTCCCCTATGCTCCACTCAAAACTGGACTTTCGTCTGTTACTAACCTGACGCAGCTTTGCAGTAACAATGGATAGAATATAATCTACTAGAGTTAATCATTTCAGAGCAAGTCAGAATAAAATAAATGAAGCATCTGGACCAATCACACACACACAATTTATTCATTATATTTAATGAATAGTCTGGCAAACTCACTCTCCCAACAAAGATCTGTGTAACTTCCCCCCGAAACTAACATCACAATGAAGCTAACACCACTGGCAGAACTCAGTGTCCTGTTACATTGATAAGAATTTTTACGACCCCAAAAAAAGAAATGTGGAGTGGGCTGTGACTCTTGACTGAATTCTTACTGTGAAGTAGAAATAAACCCTGTTAATCCTATATATATATATATATATATATATATATATATATATATATATATATATATATATATATATATATATTAGGGCTGTCAGTTAAACGCGTTATTAACGGCGTTAACGCAAAACCATTTTAACGCGATTATTTTTTTTATCGCGAGATTAACGGTCTTTTTGGCCTAGCAAACTTTGTAGTTTTTTTTTCACATGCTTTTGCAACAGGACGCGGCATGCGCGTCGCTGCGCTATGAAACCCATTAATTTCAAGGGCTTGCGCCGTGTGAGGACGTTTTGTTGCTTCGTGGACCAAAGCGCAAATGGATCTAGCTAGACCGGAAACAAAACGACAGGCACGCGCACACACTTGTTTGGGCTTGCGAGCCGGCCAAATAGGTTAACGTTACGTTTTGAGTGAGGAGCGCGAGACGCCGAAATGGATGCCAATAAGATTCTGAATGGAAAGTTTACTTTAAAAAAGTTGCCAAATGGTTCCATTGACTAGACCAAAGTGATCTGTGTGTTTTGTCGTTATGAACTGAGCTATCATCATCGCAGCACGTCCAGTCTGAAATACCACTTGATGATGGCCAAGCACACACACACAGCTGATGCGAATTCTCCGCCCCCTCGTCAATATCAGTACCTCGTCAGTATTTCTTTCACCCTTTTATTGATGGACAGTGTTACATTGTTACAAAGAAATTATTTGCTCCAAGTGAGAATGTTAGTGTGAAATTGAACACAGTATTGCCAATGTTGTTTTCAATTAAAAAAAATGTGCACAAAGCAAGCAATCCACTTTTTTCATGTTGATAAGAGCATTAAAATGAGAAAAAATAACGAACAAAAAGAAATCAAGAGACATTTAGAATAGATAAAAATGTGCGATTAATCGCGAGTTAACTATGACATTAATGCGATTAATCGCGATTAAATATTTTAATCGTTTGACAGCACTAATATATATATATATATATATATATATATATATATATATATATATATAACCACTTGAGAAAGGTATAAACATGTATCTAATTTTCCCATCTCATGATTTTCCTTTTTATGTTGTTTGGCCTATGTTTTCTTGTAAACTTTAATGGGTTAATGTTTCAGAGTTTGCATACTAATGGTTAACCAAAATTATATGTGTGGCATGTTTGGTCTCTATAAACTCCAATCTTCGTTCCCCATTTGTTAATTTACATTACATTTTGCAAACTTTGTGACGCATGGGTATTATAAGAATCTTGAAGATTCTTTTTCTTAAACACCCAATGAAATTACAGATTCAAACGCCTTGCTCGAACACAAAGGGTCGTAAAATCTCCCTCCAAAGGGACAACTTCTTACTGGCTCACACACCTCCAGAGGGTGTGACATCTTCACACTTTAAAAATCACTGATCAAGATCAGCTCTTCCTCTTTGCTCTTTTTACGCTCTCTTAGCTCCCTCTTTTACTTTCTTTTCCTTCCTGAGAACTCCTGATGTGAAGATGATGCTAAACTAGAAGTTTTCTAAGGACCCCCAAGCTTGTGCCAGGCTGCGGCCTTGTCTTTCCATTCACCAAAAATCCTCTGACTCCAACCGGTTCTTTCTCATCAAGACAACATCAGCAAAGATCAACTGGAGCCTCAACAAATTGCATCAGGACAGTTTAATTCAAATGGGCGAGACATGCAAGTATCAAACTTAGTCTCATAATTTGATACATTGAGTATCCTTACCCCTTTTAAGGAAGGGCGTGTTAGAACTAAACTGATGGTTTGCTCAAGGCTGTTGATCTGCTGAATTTCAAACAATGCTATAACTTCTTGCTTTCCTGTATTCTTGTTCAGCTCTCTTTCCCTTGGTAAACTGTATGCATGTATGTATGTGTATGTTAGAGTAGTTTAAATGTTTAGTCTAGTAAATCAAATCTTGTTCATATCACACGTAAAGTTGTCCGTGTCTCAAGCTCATATCTGGAGTCACTAATCATATCGATCTTGACTACTTGCTCTTAGTAGTACTTAGTAAGAAATACATTTCTATGCCCCGGAAATGTACATTTCTTTTAATTAATTAATAACCAATATTGAGGGTTCACAGGATGAACTGAGTAATTGGTTGTAATGTTAATGTAGCTACATCAAGTTAATCCGATTAACTGTCCCAAATATTCATAATCAATTATAACAAGTTATGATTGGTTATTAATATTTCATAGAGTTAATTCGCTACATAAAATATAACAATGGATTATTAATCAGATAAATGTATCATGCCAATCAATTTAAATATAATCAATACAAAACACAAAATGCTCAGAAATAAAGAGTAAAAGACACATATTGCGGAGAGTCTGGATGACACTCAGCATTACGGGCGGATCTGACTACAAATGGCACCTTGAGCCTCTTGCAACATTTCTTTAAATACGCAGACCAAGACAAAACATCCTGAGAGATAACTGGGAACTGAAATAGGAACTTACAATAGGATATGGCTAATCAAGGTCCCAGACCTGGATAGTTCACATCTTTTGGGGAAAGAAGGTAATTTGCATGAAAACTGATGAACCATTGTATCAGTCACACTTCAAATGATAGCAAACATGACTTTTAATTCACTTGCGGAACATTATAATTTTGATATAATCTTTCTACATGAACTGAGTGAAGAAAAGAATGTGTAAAGAGAAGGAAGTTGGGGAAAAGGAACAAATATGAAGGAAGGACAGGAAGGAAAGAAGCTTTCCCGCAACTTCTTTCTGTGGGGTGTGGAGATAAATGGCTGTATGTGTTTGTGTTGTCTATATCTCAAGAGATCAAAGTATCTTACAGGTTCTGTTAGTCTTACAATAGTATCAACTTGATGGCATCAACTAATTTCAAACCTTCTGAGCAAGAAAGATTCTCAATTGCAGCAGTAAAAAATACATCATTTTCGAGAGCTCCAGACTTCAAAAGAAAAACTGAAAAGTCCCAAGCCACTGAGGACATCCCAGCCAATCAGACTGGCAGAAATCTACAAAACACAGATCCAGAGGGATGCCAAACAGCTAGCTGGCTTTGATGTGACAGACGCACATAGTCTGCTGTTGTGAGGGAAACTGTGAAACTCTTCACACAATAACATGTTAAAAAATACTTCCTGGAAAGGAGGGTCACTTCAAAAAGGACTTGCAGTATTCACGTTTCCTTTCCTCTGCTCCGTTTTATGCCCCAGTGGGAGTGGGAGAGTTGGAATTCTCTTATTGCAGCCCACCAACTAAATCCAGCCCATGAGAAATTTGCTCACTTTCTTACTATCTCCTTGGCAACCGGAATCTTTGATGAAGTGAAAGCCAGTTGTGTAGAACACACTTTAAACGGAAATGCTTTTAAAATACATTCACAGAGATGAAGAACAGGTCTACTTTCTAATTCAGGCACCTAACAGTCAAACCAAAAATTATTCAGACACCATCTAAATTTTTATATTTTTTTTACTAGTGGGTGCAGGACACTACAGTTCATTTATGTAAATTAGGATAACAAGGTGTCTGAATACATTTTGGTTTGATTGTATATCAATAAGGCACATGGATCCATGACTGATATAAACAGAAAGTGTATGCACAAGTTATACAGTAGATGACAAGGTAGATAAGACTGATTATACATGAACTAACAAACAAAACACAAGGATAGGAAGGAGAGAGAGAAAGGGAGAAATAAAGTAGAAGAGCTTGCTCTTTGCAGAAGAAAAACGATAAATGGTCTCCTGTGGTCCTCAAATGCAATCTAGATCCACTTATGGTAACTTAATTTTGGAAATAGGATTCTCTTTTCACTAATAATGGTTTCACTGATGATCTAATGTATGCATATACTGTAAGGTTTATGGACAAAAATCTCAAAGCCTGATACATATGCATGAGTTACACAGTTTTGGCGGTTGCTAGGTTTTTCTGAGTGGTTGCTAGGGTATTTCTAGGGTAAGTCTAATAATGCATTCTGGGTCTTCAAGTCTTCATGATTTTGGTCTCTAGATATTACTAGGGTCTCCTAGAGTTTTCAGCCTGTTTTATCATCGGCCAGAAGATAATTGTACATTTGATGACTCAGAAAACTACTGAACATTAAAATCTCGAATACTGCAAAAAATATATTTTTCCTGGCCACAAATCAGGTGGGAAAAGTAGTCCCACCTTAGTCTTTATTAGAATAACCTATGCATCACTGTTGCATAAGGTCAGGATTAACCCAAACAGCCAAAAAAAAAAAAAAAAAAAAAATATATATATATATATATATATATATATATATATATATATATATATATATATATATATATATAATTAAATGATTTTTTTTTTTCAAATATATGTTTTTAACATATTTCAAAATATACAAAAAATATATTTGGTAAAATATATATTTTAACATACAGGTCCTTCTCAAAAAATTAGCATATCATGAAAAGGGTCTCTAAACGAGCTATTAACCTAATCATCTGAATCAACTAATTAACTCTAAACACCTGGAAAAGATTCCTGAGGCTTTTAAAAACTCCCAGCCTGTTTCATTACTCAAAACCGCAATCATGGGTAAGACTGCCGACCTGACTGCTGTCCAGGCCATCATTGACACCCTCAAGCAAGAGGGTAAGACAGAAAGAAATTTCTGAACAAATAGGCTGTTCCCAGAGTGCTGTATCAAGGCACCTCAGTGGGAAGTCTGTGGGAAGGAAAAAGTGTGGCAAAAAACGCTGCACAACGAGAAGAGGTGACCGGACCCTGAGGAAGATTGTGGAGAAGGACCGATTCCAGACCTTGGGGGACCTGCGGAAGCAGTGGACTGAGTCTGGAGTAGAAACATCCAGAGCCACCGTGCACAGGCGTGTGCAGGAAATGGGCTACAGGTGCCGCATTCCCCAGGTCAAGCCACTTTTGAACCAGAAACAGCGGCAGAAGCGCCTGACCCGGGCTACAGAGAAGCAGCACTGGACTGTTGCTCAGTTTTGCATGTCATTCGGAAATCAAGGTGCCAGAGTCTGGAGGAAGACTGGGGAGAAGGAAATGCCAAAATGCCTGAAGTCCAGTGTGAAGTACCCACAGTCAGTGATGGTCTGGGGTGCCATGTCAGCTGCTGGTGTTGGTCCACTGTGTTTTATCAAGGGCAGGGTCAATGCAGCTAGCTATCAGGAGATTTTGGAGCACTTTATGCTTCCATCTGCTGAAAAGCTTTATGGAGATGAAGATTTCATTTTTCAGCACGACCTGGCACCTGCTCACAGTGCCAAAACCACTGGTAAATGGTTTACTGACCATGGTATTACTGTGCTCAAATGGCCTGCCAACTCTCCTGACCTGAACCCCATAGAGAATCTGTGGGATATTGTGAAGAGAAAGTTGAGAGACACAAGACCCAACACTCTGGATGAGCTTAAGGCCGCTATCGAAGCATCCTGGGCCTCCATAACACCTCAGCAGTGCCACAGGCTGATTGCTTCCATGCCACGCCGCATTGAAGCAGTCATTTCTGCAAAAGGATTCCCGACCAAGTATTGACTATTGAGTGCATAACTGAACATAATTATTTGAAGGTTGACTTTTTTTTTGTATTAAAAACACTTCTTTTATTGGTCGGATGAAATATGCTAATTTTTTGAGACAGGAATTTTGGGTTTTCATGAACTGTATGCCAAAATCATCAGTATTAAAACAATAAAAGACCTGAAATATTTCAGTTGATGTGCAATGAATCTAAAATATATGAAAGTTTAATTTTTATCATTACATTATGGAAAATAATGAACTTTATCACAATATGCTAATTTTTTGAGAAGGACCTGTATTTGCGTAAATATACTTTCACGTAAATATACTTTCTAATACATTTTTGTACATTTTAGAAAATATATTTTAAAAATACAAATATATTCTTTTAAAGAATTTAAAAATATATTTTGTCCTCCATATATTTCAAACCAAGAAAATCCATTTTTATATGTCACATTAAAGGAAAAACTTTATTTGTTGTCTATAATAAATTAATATATATATCACATAACAAAATTGCAAAATATTCAAATAAAAATAAAAAGTGAAAATATAAAAATAATAGTTAATTCAAAACATAAAAAAGGTTTACATATTCCACATTTAAAGAAAAACTTTTTTGTTGTCTACAATACATGAACGTTTCCCTAAGAAGGGGAACGAGTCACTGAGTTTGAGGGCGCTATGGGAATGCTCCGTGTGATTCGCTACCGCAGTCAGGTGACGTCACGTGCGCCGGCAGGGTTTTAAAGGGCGCCTAGAGAAAACTTCATCAGCTTACTTGTCTTCAGGTATCCATTTGTTTGATGTGCATGTGGAATTCTGAACTGCTAATCTGTCTGTATATCTCAAAGAAAATTACATGGATAGAGAAAGTTTAGGAGATGTGAAACGCCAGGTCCCTGTTTTATTACACTTTATGTATGGGAGCGGAGCATGTATAGCCAGTTCGCGAGGGAGCTGGTTAGAGTTCTCAACGGGCCGGGTCGGCCGAGTTCGGGTCGAAAATATAAGCAAATGACTCAGGTCGGGTCGGATTCTGATGGAAATTCTACAGGTTATGTGCAATGCTCAAAATGCAAGGTACTGATGAAATATGACAGCAAAAAACAGGGTCGTCCAGAAGATTTTTATTTGAGGCATATTTAGTATACAGCCTATTTATATATTTAAAGTTTGTTTCAGTTGTTTGTATTGTTTGTAGGCTATTGTTAAAAGACGTGAACATTAAAGGTTGATTTGAATTCCCGTCTGCTGGTCACGATAATACGTGTATGAGAAAAAAAGAAAAATGATGTGTCGGGTTACATCGGGTCCGGGCTTTAAAAGCCACGGGTCGGGTCGGGTTGTAATTTTCAGGCCCGTTGAGAACTCTAGAGCTGGTTGTGTTCACTGTGATCGTTTCAACCCTTCTTCTGACTCTGTAGCTTGTTGGAGGCATGGTCAGAAGGCGAGTGTGGCTGCCCATGCCTGTCTCCGAGAAGTCAGAGCTTGAAACGGTGACCTTGCGGGAAGCCAAAAGGGATCTCAGGGAAGTCATTGCGACCAGGAGACAGCAAATGTTTAAGTCCTGAGACTCTTTCAGTGGATAAAGAGAAATCTGCTCCGGACAGACTAGACAAACTTTTCCTCGATGGTCATAATTGTTTTCCTCCCTTGACCCTTCCATTTCTTCACGATCTCCATGAGGAAGTGTCAAGATCTTGGAGGAAATCATACTCAGCTCGTGGGTGAGCATGGGTATGTGGGATTGCCCTGGGTTGAAGAGACACTAGTGAGTTCCCTTTCAGTCGCTCAAGTTCGACGTAGTCGACTGATTGGGATCACGCTTATGGAGCCTGTCATCTTCGAGTACTGTTAAAACGGCCAATGCATATTAGTGTGCGAGATTTTTATCTCACACTCCGCGGCGCGGATATAAATACGGAAGTGGATGCACGCACCAGTTGTCTTTCGCTCCAGAGCCGATCGGTGTCGATGTCTCTGAAGAGTGTTGACGTTTTCAACGAGCGAGTATGTCGCTGTTCTTCTGGAAGACTCTCCAAGTTCTGGTGGTTCTACAGCGCGAGTGCAGCGGTGATCGCTAGTGTCTGAGCTCTAAACTGCTGTTTTAACAGAATCATTTCTGTTTGTCCCATTTCCTGAAAGAGTAACACGGGTGTGTTTGCGAGACATGTTCTCATTGCGAGAACATGACTATTGCGGTGTTGAGATCGAGACTCGCCTTCATGTGTGAAGGTGGAGTCCCCAATACCACACCCGCTACGGCGCCGTGTGGGATGGGTGATCAGAGGACCATTGTGAGGTTTCCCCACCCGGTAACCAATCCCTGTGGCCCCTCACTCTATCACACCGCAGCCGGTGGAGCCCCCGTTGAGCACGCTGGTACCTCTGTAATGGCCATTTCAAACCAGTCATTTCATTCTGGGCCCCTCCAGAGGAGTGGATGCAGATTGCAGCATCGGAGGGTGAACTGACCTCTGGAAATGATGACTCGGCTGCGTTATCTCCCTCTGGGAGTGTAACGTTGCCCGAGAAAGATCCAGAAATGTCAGCTATACTGAAACGGGTCGTCGAGGCTGCCGGGCTCGAGTGGAATCCTTCACCGTGTCCCGAACAGTCTTGGTTGGATGATTGGTATCTTGGGGCGGGCCGCGCTGATTCTCAGCTCGCCGCCCCAGTGCCTTTCTTTCCCAAAGTGTATGGAGAGCTTACCAGGTCATGGACGGCACCTTTCTCTGCCAGAAACTGCCTGAGTGGCTCCCCCTCACTATCCTTGACGGAGGAGCGGTGGTGGGTTACGAGGCTATCCCTCCAGTGGAGCGGCCTGTTGCGACACAGGTGCCCCTGTGTCCGGCGGCCGCTGCCTTTTGGACAGACGATCTTCGTCTCCCCCTAAGGCCTGTGAGTTCTCATCTGTTCCGACGGGCAGAGCTACAAAGCCTGTGGGTAAGCCGCCTGCTCTTTGCATGCCATGATGCTCATAGGTGAGCTCCGCACTGCAACTGACCTCGCCCTCCGGGGCAAGAGCGTTGTGGCATGCACGATCGGTCTGGCGATGTCCACTTTAGTGGTCCAGGAGTGCCATCATTGGCTCAACCTGGTTGATATGGCGGATGCGGACAAGGTTCGGTTCCTGGACTCCCCAATTTCCCAGATTGGGCTGTTCGGCGACGCGGTGGAGAACTGCACCCAACAGTTCCCAGCCTGTGTCAGACATTGCCAATCCAGGTGGCAAGCGTAAGGCCGAACATCCCTGACACAGGCCACCCAGGGATGGGGGAATGAGCTTTTCAGATGGTTACTGTTAGCCGAATCAAAAGAAAGAGCAAATTCCTCTATTCCTGGGTCCCAAGAGGGCCAGACTGGCAGTGTGCAACCCTGTAAAGCCTTGCACCCCTCAGGCCCCTATTGTCTCGCCAGCCGGCAGCTCGGTGTGGTTCGAGGACCCGGTCACGCCTTCTCACGCACCCCCTGCCGTCACGTGGAGACAGGTAAGTGTTGTGCACCACACTCAGACCCTGCTTCGGGCCGCATTCGGCCTTCCGAGCCGGGTCCCTGTCCTCTGTACCTTGCTGCCCCACCCCGGGTACGTCTGTGGTACCTCTGGTTCCCTGGCCGGGTTCACAGAAGCCTAGAAAGTGCTTCCGAACCGGTCCAGTCGGCTCCTCCGTACCATCAGACTCGGCTGCACGATTCAGTTCGCCCGGCGTCCACCCAAGTTCAGACCTGTTCGTTAGACTTTGGTGTTGAGTGAATGTGCCCTGTCATGTGCGCGGACATAGCACTCCTACTGGCGAAGGATGCGATTGAACCAGTATGAAGCCGATATGAAGACCAGCTTCTATAGCTCGAACTTTGTTATACCCAAGAAAGGTGGTGGGTTATGGCCAATCTTGGACCTGCGACTCTTGATTCGGGCCCTGTACAAGCCTCCGTTCAAGTTCTAACGCAGAGATGCATTTTCAAATGCTTCGTCCCCGAGATTGGTCTGCAGCGTTCAACCTGAAGGACGCGTACTTCAGATCTCTATCCTCCGCAACGCAGGCCATCCTGTGTTTTTACGTTTGAGGGTTTGAAGTCTCAGTACAAATCCTACCCTTTGAGTGCTACATTGCCAGTTGGGTCTTCAGGTCAACTGGGAAAAGAGTAAACTCGGGCTGCGGATCTTTTTTTCCGGTAAGGAGCTGGACTCGGTCTAACACGCCTCACAGCAGGAACGTGTCTGGTCGGTGCTTTCAGTGATAAAGGGTCCCACTGAAGCCTTTTCAGAGTTTTCTGGGGCATATGGCAGACGCAGCTTCATTCCACTTACGTTTCCGGCCAGCTCAATCGTGCTGCCGACAAGGTCTCATAACAGCTTATGGCCCAAGGAGAGTAGAGACTCCATCCCCAGGGGTCCAGCTGTTCTGGGACCACTTCGGGGCCGCACAGTTACATCTGTTTGCCTCTCCGGACTCGTCCCATTGCCAGTTGTTTTACTCCCTGTCCGAGTGGACAACCCTCAGCACGGAGACACTGGCTCACAGCTGGCGCCGGGGCCTCCACAGAAATGCGTTCCCCCAGTTAGCCATCTTGCACAGCACTGTGCTAAGTCAGGGAGGAGAAGGAGCAGGTCTTCCTAGTTGCCCCTTATTGGCCTAACCGGACCTTGTTCCCCTGAACTTTTGCTCCTCTCGACAGCCCCTTTCTGAGTACATTCTCAGGGACGGGGCATGATGGCACCCATTTACCTCTGGAAACGCCATGTCTGGTCCCGAAAAGACAGGACGCGGTGGTTCTGGGTGATCTACCACAAACATGTCGTAGAATCCATCACTTCTGCAAGAGCACCCTCTAACGAGGCATGCTTAAGCCCTAGAGTGGAACCTGATTGCTGCCCGAAGGTGTTCGATCACTTCTGTGCTTTCTTTCCTGCAACATGGGTTGAGTAGGGCTGTCTCCCTCCACCCTCAAAATGTTTGTTGCCTCTATATTGTCGCACATCATGATGCAGTGGATACAAATCCATGGGGAAGCACGACTTGATCATCAGGTTCCTGAGGGGAGCAAGGAAACTGAATCGCCTTTGTCGTGGCAGATTTAAGGGCTCTGGTTCAGGTCAGCAGATTTCAAAGTTCTCTAATTCAAGTCTCAAAGAAAATCTTTGAGTCGAAGTTCCAGGTCTTAGAAGAAGTAACTTTATTGAGCAATTCAACAAAGTGAGATGCCAGCTGTTCATCTGACTTTACAATGGTCAACATTCAGGTCTCATACCTTTTTCTTATCGTTGGTACCCAATGAGCATCTGTATTGTTATCTTTTTCTTATTGCTCCTCCTCGACACTTCGCCACAATTAGAAACACCTGCTCCAATACTTTCTTTCTATTGGTGGCAAAGTTCTGCGCATGCGCTTTTAAAAAAAAAAAAACCTCATACATGTTTTTTAGTACCTCTCTGTACCTTCCACCAAACCCACCTGGGCATAAGATTGTTTATACATGGTCTTTCAGGTACTTTTCCATCCTTACATGCCCTGTGACTAGGGGTGTAACGATACATGTATTCGTATTGAACCGTTCGGTACGAGGCTTTCGGTTCGGTATTCGGTACGCATTCGAACGAACCGAACGATTCGTTGGACCATTTTTCCTGCTGACCAAAATCCACCATCACAACGTTGCGCAACATCAAATGGCAAACGTAATGAAAGCGGAACGAAACTGCGCTACTCATTATTTTGTGCTTCACGGATCGTTTATCAGTTCGGACCATCAACATCAGTGCAGCGCGAGCTATGAGCGCAAGCCGATCATGATCAAGCGACACTTTTACACAGCGCTGGGAGATCCGGTAAACAAAGCATTTTAATTCGCCACTGAAGTAATAACATGACTGCGAGATCTAGTGAGAAGCATTAAAATTTCTCTGTTATAAACGGATCAAACAGCGCTGACGTGGAAACCAAGAAAAAACATTGTTCCATGTATGAATTAGTTATAGGTTTTAAGTCCACAGATCAGCAACATGGATTTAACGTTACTGTAGTAACACTCACTGTAACCATAGAAGTTTGGCAGAAATAGTAAAATGCTTTCAAGTACATCACACATCTTTTTCCAGCACTTCAAAACTCAAATATGATCATATTTAAATGTTAGTTTTAATGTGATGACCAAAACATTATTTGTTCATCCTTCAAAGATTACCCCCATTTATAAAACTAAAAGTTTCAAGATGTAGGAAAACTCACTTATTTAAAAATAATTTTTCTTTTAATAAATAGGACATTTCTGTGGCATTTTTCTTTTTTCTGTATTGTATCGAACCGAACCGAACCGTGACACCACTGTATCGTATCGAACCGAACCGTGAATTTTGTGAACCGTTACACCCCTACCTGTGACCTAATTTTTCTGATTGGCATTACAGCATTTTAGACTTGTGCAAGAAACAGAGGAGATTCCCCAACACCTTGCGCCCCTTTTATACCCTCTTGGGACTTATCTCTGGTGCTACTGCACTGCAGAGACCTCCCCTTGAGCCAGCACAGGCAGCTGAGTTAAAAACCTGTTTTTAAAAGAACAGTTCTCCTGCTTGTTTGGCCTCTATCAAGAGGGTAGGGGACCTGCGCGCAATTTTGGCCGACGAATCGTGCCTGCAATTCGGTCTGGCCAACTCTCACGATATCCTGAGACTCTGGCCTGGATGTGTGTCCATGGTTCCCACCTCTCCCTTAAAAGGAGGACCAGGTGGTGAGTCTGCAAGCGCTGCCCCGGAGGAGGCAGACCCAGCCCTGGCTTTTCTCTGCCCTTTCTGCTCCTTGCAGTTACTACTGGATAGAATGCAAAGCCTCAGGATCTCAGACCAGCTCTTGTCTGTTACGGAGACCAGCAGAAAGGGAAGGCTGTTTCCAAGCAGAAGTTGGCCCACTGCATAGTGGTTGCCATCATCTTGGTGTGTTATCCCAAGGTCCACGTGTACCCCTGGGTAGTGAGCTCCTCCAAAGAGAGAGTATAGCTCCTGCCTAGGCGTTGACACAGAGTGCCTCACTGACAGATGCTTTAGAGCTGCGGGCTAGGCGACACCTATCACGTTCGCTAGAAAAATAGCCTACGTGTCGAACCGCTGCTTCCCGTGGGCTCCCTTCTCATGAAGCCAGTTTCACTGTAAGCTCGGTTCGGAGTGTCGGTTTGCTGCGCCATTACCCTTCTATGGACTGGATACGTGTGCAATTCTTGCTCCAGTAGAGTTCCTCTTTAGCCGAACCCTGTCGAGTTCCTCCATACCCTTCGGCTACGGACGTGGCGGAGCATCCGAAACCAGGCCTTTTGCTCGTATGCAACTGGTGGAACCTGTTAGGCTGGGTCCATATGTTGTGATCCCTACGGCGATCCCATATACCCACGCCGCGGGGCGTAGTTTGAGATACAGATCTCGCACGGCAATGTGCATTGGCTCGTTTTAACTGTACTCGAAGATGACAGGCTCCCTAAGCGTGATCCCAATCAGTCGACACGTCAACTACGTCTCCATTCCCTCCTTCAGCGAACGAGGGTTACATACGTAACCGAGACGTTCCATAGAGTATGTTTTACACTTACTGTAAAACCAGCACACTGGAAAAACTCACTATAGGTAACATCTAGCTTGTCAAATAGCTTGCTTTACAATTTCTGATCTCTCTCCTGGCGTGGCATCCTTACTGAAGGCTCCAGTCCTGCCCTCTAAGCCATGCCGGTTTACATCGCAGCTGGGGGCAAAGCATACACGGTGACGGGCCAGGCTGCTGGTGCACTGCACACCATGGCAGTGTTGCATGTGTACCAGGCAGACTTACTGAAGAACTCAGATCTAAGAGAGGGGGTGTCTTTAGACGCAGTCCTGGAGCTCCACCACATCACAGACCTTGCTCTCCGTGCCACCAAGCAGGCGGCTCGTACCATTGGCCGCACTCTTGCTGATATGGTTGCCACAGAGCGACATCTGAGGTTGAACCTTGCAGGGCTCAGAATATTTCCTTGACACCCTGCACACATCTTCCGGGCTGTTGAGATGCTTGTTCAAAAGTTAACAATAATCCTGTGCTCACTTGGAGTAGGTTGTCCGTTGGAGCTGATGCCCTAGGTCTGGGTAGCAGTACCCTAGTCTGCCCCTCCTTATTGGAAGCTGCTGGCAGACGCGGTGTTGCTGCGATCTACCTAGTCAGTTCTTCCCCTGTTTACAGGAAGTGTGCACAGTATTGAGCTGTGGATGTCGTACCTCAGGCAATTTAGCCCTTGGTCACATGTTGCACTGTATGGCAATTTTTAGCTATAGCCTAGCTCATTGGAGAATTTCACAGCACAGTGAGCAGAACATATCGGAGAAGGGGAATGAGACACTGCGTTGTGTTGTCATACTTCTGGTCTGTAAGTCTTCTTTCAAACAAGTTGATGACGTTTTCTCTAGGTGCCCACTTATACCCTGTCTAGATTGCCGTATAACAAACGTGCTTTAGACACCAGCTCACGCGGAGCTTTCCCATAGCATCAACTTCATTATGCAGTGACTCGTTCCCTCTCTCAGGGAAACATTCATTTATTGTAGACAACAAATAAAGGTTTTCTTTAAATGTGTAATATATAAACATACTTTTTATTATTGTTTTGAACGAAATTGTATTTTCATTTAAATTTAATTAAAAGTTAATTTGCTATGTGCTTTTGTATTATTATTTTTTTTTTCAAAGTATCACTATTTAGGTATTCAGTTTTTAGTTTTAGCTTTAGTTCAGTTTTAGTTTTATTTCAGTTAGTAATTCAGTTAATGTTGACAAGGCAACATTTCTATATTTCATTTAGCAAGTTTTTGATCTATTATTTTATTATTTTCAGCTTTATTTCAATTGACAAAAATGTTTTAATAGTTTTAGTTAACACTAATAACCCTTGTTACTAAATGCCTGTGGGCTGAGTCTGGTCAATGTAAACAGTATTTTGTGGATAGTAATGAGTCATGGCTCTTTCTGGTATACTTGCAAGATGGTTAAAGAAACTGACTGTAAAAGGAAGAAAACGTTTACCATATTTTTTCTTGGTGAGGTCAAACGTTGTGCTTCCAATCAAACTCTACAATATCCTACAGTATCATCTGTCGTTTAGTACAAGCTAGCCAAATTCGGTAGATGCCAACATGAACAGGTTGCATGGCATGCTCCAATTTTCTAAAACAGTGAAAAACTACACAAAAAATATAAAAAAAATATGGGCAGTTGCAATTTAAAAACTGAAATTTGAAATCTCTCTTACTGAAATCTTCTTGATATATTAATGAATTTAGTGGCTGTGCATTTCTCATGTTCAGCAGCCTATAATACAATATTTGGCCCATTTTTTGTTTCATGTGTTAGGCTGATAAATCACACGTCTGCAGTTGTTTATGCATTTACAAAATTGTTAATTTTCTTATTCAGCCATGTCTTTTTAATAATTTTAAACACTGTTGGGTCTACAGTATATGGTTCAGAGAAATATTAATGACAAACAATTTTGGTACATTGTTGGGTTGCCACACTATGTCCAATGTAAAATCAGTATTCAGTAGTTCAGGAAAAGCAAAAAAATAGAAGATGAGAATCGCTTTCAGCCGAGAAATGTAATAAACTCACTGCGACTGCCTCGAGCACTTGTTTAACTGCGTCAGCAGCATCTCGTTCGCTGTAGTAGCCCTTCTCCACCACCCTGAAAAATGGAAGGCACCATTTGGTCTCCAGTGTAACTCCATATTGAGCTTAAAAAAGCTGGCTGACTTTTTTTTTTTCTTCCAATTTTCACTTAATTATTTTCCAGCCTTAGAGTGAGTCAACCACACCTCAGCACACAAAATTAATGGAGACGTTTCTATCGATTGTCCTTAAGAAGAGGCTTTTCTTTTAAATGACTCATGTGGACAGCTGTATGGAAACGGGAAATACAATAATCCTGAATGAGGATAAAATGGAGTGAATAACAGTAAAATCAGTGGGTTTCACAGTCACAAATGTTCCTCTATTAAAGTCTAATTCTGCTAAGTGATTAGTTCATGACTGCAGACATGCACCTGTTATTTTGTAACAGATGATGAAGCTAAATTCAGGTCTTACAGTTTTTACAAGAAGCCTTTTACTAGACCAACTAGATTTGAACATTTTCTGAAGAACATTTTCTTGCCAGGGCATTGCTATATGTCCCTGCTAAGGTTTTCTGCACAGTAAAAAGTGGTGATATGTTGATTTCTACCAGACTTAACCCCCCAGTTTTGTTGGTATAAAATAATTTAGGTCGATTCAGTGATGTTAAACAAAATTTTTGATTTGAATAAAACCCTGTTAATTTAAATATTACCAAGGTTACCACTTTTTCAGTGTGTTATATCCCATGCTGCTATGCAGGCCCCACTAGTCCTGTTTTACTTACTCTTATTATATTCATATACTTTTAACTTTTAATATTTTTTACACAAAGGAAAAATAAAAGCCTATTATAGAACCATATTATTTTGTTTGCACTTAAGTATTATTTTTATATGACACTTAAACTATTTTTTTTTTAAATGTTAAGCTTAATTTTCCTTGCTCTCTCTCTCTCTCTCTCTCTCTCTCAATATATATATATATATATATATATATATATATATATATATATATATATATATATATATATATATTACTTTTATTTTAAAAACTGTTTTCATAATGTTCTCCATTAAAATCGAGTCAAGTAAGTGTTTTTTCCACCAATTTTATCACTCACTAAAAATTTAAAAGTTAGCTTGCTTTGAAAAGTAATCACACCTCTCAACAAGGTATCATATCTGCAGCAAAATAAGTTAGTGCTTACGGAAAAGCCCTAACTCTAAGTATGGACATTAGAAATAGTGATGCTTGCCTTAACAAACACCATTAATTA
Source organism: Gila orcuttii (assembly GCA_026230005.1). Classification (NCBI taxonomy): domain Eukaryota; kingdom Metazoa; phylum Chordata; class Actinopteri; order Cypriniformes; family Leuciscidae; genus Gila; species Gila orcuttii. The sequence continues at coordinate 49,980,950 of JAPDVR010000004.1, forward strand.
AAGTTCTGGGAAAAAGTGTCAATACACAGCATGGAGTTCACAACTTAATCAGCCATTATTAGCTTGTAGCACTTTACCCCCATGGTGAACTGACCTGTCAAATAATTCTCCGCCGGTAACAAGTTCTAACACGAGACTTATCTCTGCAGGGGTCTCAAAGATCTCCTTCAGTTTGATCTGACAGAAAACGGAATGAAAAAAGAGAGAACGTTTCACTGGAGGAATTCAAAAACATCAAATGATTAATTATTGATAGTCTACGGTAGCTATAATGTCTGACTAACATTTGCATAATCAGACCGTACTAAATCAAACACAGACAGTACTGCAGAGACATCTAAGCGAGTGTTCTTGTATATTTATGCATATTTTAGGCTGTGTAACTACCATAGAACACAAGTAGACAAGGCCCTGGATTTTTTACCCTTTTGACTTACTATATTTGGATGAGAGAGGCGCAATAATACACCTATCTCCGTTCGTACAATCTTCTTGTCAACCTGCAAGAACAACCAAGATATTGTCTGAGTACAAAGTGAAAAAGGTGCACAATTATGAAGCCATTACAATCAGATGAAGTGGAATAGCAACATGAGCTCAGTGCAGAGAGAACAACTAAAAAATCAAAGAGTAAATCAAACAATTTTCCACATTTAAAGGGAATAAATATTCTGTCATCATTTATTCACCCTCATGTCATACAAAACTTGTATTTTAAAGAAAACCTTTCTTTTCATATTCTTATACTTGTTCTATTCTTTCCATTTCAACCATGTTTAGTAGGCCCTGTTCTTACTGTAACTTGACACTACATTTATGCAGCAACTTAACAATGCAATGCCATAACACCTTATATATAGCATCATAATATAATTACATATGCATTAGAGAAGCTTAAGATAGCATTAGTATTCCCTACACAGACGCAAAGAAAGCACAAATGATGGTATGTTACAAATGGCAAGGTATGTGGAGTACAGCTCTGACAACAACACTGGCTGACAGTAATTTTTACCCATCATGCATCAGAGTGATGTAGAGAAATGCAAGACAAACAGCAGTGAGGTCTTTAAGATCATAGCAGCTGGAAGGAAGTCCTGACCAGAAACTCCTTGGCTATACGAGGCAGAACAAAGGCAAGAGAACAAAGCATGGTAACATGTGGAGTGAAATCTGTCAGTGCACTTACTGTTTTTTTCAGCATTTTCACAGCATAGTGCTTCTGAGTGCCTTTCTGATGGCATCGGAACACCACTGATGTGGCTCCCCTGCAAGACAGAAAAATAACAAATGACTCTTTGAAATGAAAATTCAGCAGTATCCCATAAATTAATATTTACCACTATAAAATGGCGTTCAAATGTTTGGGGCCAGTAGGGTTTTAAAATGTTTTTGAAGTCTTTTATACTCACCAAAGCGGCATTTAAACATTAAAAACGCTGATAATGTGAAATATTATTAAAATGTATTTATGTCTGTGATGGCAACGCTGAATTTTTTGCAGTCATTACTAGTTTTCAGTGTCACGTGACATGGGTTATGGGTTATGGGGCATTGACTATTAGCCTCACTGCAGTGCATGTATCTGTAACATTGTGGACATATTGATGATGTATATCTGTAACGTATACATATATTTTTTCTACAAAACGTGTTGCTCTTGTTGAGCTTTTGATAAGGATTATTATGTATATATTTGTTGATGATAATTATGTATATATTGTGTTGATACATTTGAGGATCTGAATCATGAATTCAATTTTCTTAACTGGGTATTTATGGGAATGTGTTGGATATTGGCATTTAAAATATTATGACTTTAAGAACAACTGATCATGTGACTCAAGGTAATTAAGATACACCTGAGAGCTCAGACCATAACTGAGCGAACCTGACGACGCTATATGCGAAATGCATTGTTTGCTCTCAATGAAATAAAGTCAATTGTGTGCGGTAGAGTGATCTTATTATTATTGTCATTCAAGTTTGTTCCTGCTATCTACCTGCACCTAACCAGGCTGTGCATGGACATTGGGTTGAATTGGAATGCTGATTTGGTGCTCAAGAAACATTTACACATTATTATTATCAATGATGAAAACACGTTTTTTGGAAACCATGTTACATTTGTTCAGGGTTCTTTAATGAATAGCCTTTAGACCGGCATTTTTAAGGTTGAAATAATTTATATCAGTGTAAAAGTCTTGATGCATTAATTTAATGCATCTTTGCTAAATAAAAGTGTTAATTTCTGTAAAAAAAAAAAAAAAAAAAATCGTAATTGACTTTATTGTATGTTGAGAGACATATAAACTGAAAATTTAAACAAATCTTTCAGGTTTAAAACATGTTAAGCAGCATTTGTGACATGCTGTCTGGTATCAGACACAATGTGTGTGTTTACATGTACAGCAAAATAACTCTATATCAGATCATTTTTATTAAAGCATTGAAAGTGTTTCTTCCATACAAAAATGAGCATCTGGAACTACTGTTCTAGGTGGATGAACATGTAAACAATAATTTGCCATCCCCACTGTCAAAAAATGACAATATTAAGTTTAATATTAATACCACCACTTTCGAAATTATAGCAATGAGAATTTATATATTTTAAATTTTAACCTCGTCCACTAATCAGAAAACCTACTGTATATTATCTTACTCCTTGTAGTGCCATACATTTTGATTTGCAAAAATTGTACCTTGTACAACAGCTTGTCAACTGGGGCAGTACCATTGAAAAGACAACTTTGTACAAAAAAACACAAAGAAATACATCTTTCAAGCTCTTTAAGTGAGCCATTTAGCAACTAGTTACTATGGCACACATATAGAAGTGATTGCTAAGGCAAGTATATGGTTCATGATTAGACTAAGGGCCAGATTTACTAACAGCTTGCACCAGTGCAAACCCTCTTTTGGCATTAAAGGGGTGGTAAAACACGATTTCACTTTTCTAACTTTAGCTAGTGTGTAATGTTGCTGTATGCAACATCTGCAAAGTTGCAGCGCTCAAAGTTCAAAGCAAAGGGAGATATTTGCTTTTTAAAAATTAAATTTATAAGGACTACAGCAAACAACCGGTTTTGGACTGCACGACATTCCTCCGGGTTTGCTGATGTCAGCAAATCCCATTATTTACATAAACCCCTCCTCCGAGAATACTTAATAAGCGGGGCGAGGCCATTTTATATTGCTGTTTTGGAGATGAGTTGTCGCAATGCCGTCGAAATGCTGCTGTTATTTTCATCCGGATTGCAGGTCCACTTTGTTCAGCCTTCCTAGGGACGAGGGAGTTAGGGATCAATGGTTAAAATTTATTTTTAACTCGGTCCCTCATAATTATGACCCAAATCTCGCTCTCTGTGCTGCACACGGAGGAAATGTCATGATTCTGCCCTCTTGCCCTTGATTTTCCCTAATCGTGAGGCAGGATCATGACAGAATCATGTTTTGTGTGCAAGCACATGGCTTAGTGTTTGGCCATGTGCTTGTGTTGTCTTGTTACATAACCCCGCCCCCTTGTTATCCTTGTCATTATTGTCTAGTCGGCTTCACCTGTCCTCATCATTAGTGTTCCCCTATTTAATCCCCTTGTGTTTGCTGTCCTGTGCCGGTTCATTGGTTCTCATGGTATGTTTCTCATAGTGAGATTCTCCTTGTGAGTACTTTGTTTAAGAAGAACGTCTTTATCTTGTATTTGCTGTTAGTTTATAGTCTTGTCAAGTGTTTTCTAGTTTAATTATCTCTCGTTTGTTTTGTCTCTGTTTTGCCCCATCGTGGGTTTTGTTTTCCCTGTTTTGTCTAAATAAATCCATGTTAATTGCATACTGTCTGCGATTGGGTTCATCTCTCCTCAACCTCATAACAGAATGAACCAGCCATTACAGAACCCAGCAGACAGTTTGCCTGTTCCCGCAATACTACAACCAACTGGCCCGGAACTATGGTGGCAGTCGGCTGTCGCCGACAGTTGGAATGGCAAGCTTCCAATTCCTCCCCAGGGTGAGAGGACCCTGAGGGAGTACGTGCGGGTTGCAGAAGAGAGGAGGTTCTTCTTGCCTGACATCCTCTTTAACCGCTACCTCATCGCGGGCCTCAAGGAACTTCCTCCTCTGGACGAACGGGAAAGGCTGGTTCGTCGCCCCTTCCAGGATATGGTGGCCGGTTTGTCACGGAAGGAATCGCGGGCTCCCACCATATCATCATCACCTGGCATGCTGGCCGTGATCCCGGAGGGTCGCGTCCTCGCCCTGGCTACTATGGGGAACCAGACTCGTCCCAGCTCGACTCCCGAGGCATCATCTGCACCCGTTGATCTCCGTGGCAAACGAGAGAGACGGCTGTCGTGGGAGTCGACTTCGGAGTCCTCTTCCACTGAGACCACAGTTCCTGCTGTGCTTCCCCAACCGGTCACAAGCCCGGCTACGGCCTCTGCTCCGCGACCCAGGAAGAAGAAGAGGAAGAAGGGAGCCTCTTGTCCTCCATCTCTGTCTCCCCCTGAGTCCGCGATGGCCGTCCCAGAGCCCGCTCCAGCAAGCGCCGTCCCAGAGCCCGCTCCAGCAAGCGCCGTCCCAGAGCCCGCTCCAGCAAGGGCCGTCCCAGAGCCCGCTCCAGCAAACGCCGTCCCAGAATCTGCTGAGAGAGTTGCGGCCGATCTAGCCGCAAAGGAGATTCTACAATCGGTTTCGGCCCGTCAGGAGATGCCCATCATCCTTGCTGCCAAGACCCTGTCTGATTATTTGTCTTGTCTAGCCAAGATCCTTGAAGTCCCTGACTGTCCTGTCTTGTCCCCAACCCCTGTACCTGCCACAGAGAGCGCTACACCTAAACCTGCCGCAGAGGGCGCTGCACCCAGGCCTGCTGCTGAGGGTGCTGTTCCAGAGTCAACAACTTTCAACGTCTCTTCTGAGTCAGAGGTCATGAGTGTCGGTTCAACCTGGGGAAGCGGTGACTCTGAGAGCTCTGTTCCTGTTCCTGTTCCCTTACCGCCTGTCAATCCCCATGTCTCCGTTCCACTGCCTGCTGCTGCAGTCCCCACTGTCCCCGGACTTCCGTTTGTTTCCCCTGTCTCCCCTATCATGGCTCAACCCCGGACTGTTTTTCCCTTGTCCCACACCACTCCACCGAAGCCCGCTCGTACCGCTCGTCCTAAGCCCACTCCCCGTGGTCCCAGGACCCCTGTTCCCCCCACCCACCCTGGACAGTCGCCCAAAGACTTTGTTTTTCCTCCTCCTCTGCCATGTTTGTTGTTTTTATTGTTCCATCCCAACCCTGTTATTGTTTTCTCTTGTATGCCTTTGTTAGTTTTTGTCATGTATTGTTGGTTTGTGTCTTTGTCACAGTCTGTCATGTCCCGTGTTTAATGTCCCCTTGAGGAGCGTCTGGAAGCCGCTCCTTAAGGTAGGGATTCTGTCATGATTCTGCCCTCTTGCCCTTGATTTTCCCTAATCGTGAGGCAGGATCATGACAGAATCATGTTTTGTGTGCAAGCTCATGGCTTAGTGTTTGGCCATGTGCTTGTGTTGTCTTGTTACGTAACCCCGCCCCCTTGTTATCCTTGTCATTATTGTCTAGTCGGCTTCACCTGTCCTCATCATTAGTGTTCCCCTATTTAATCCCCTTGTGTTTGCTGTCCTGTGCTGGTTCATTGGTTCTCATGGTATGTTTCTCATAGTGAGATTCTCCTTGTGAGTACTTTGTTTAAGAAGAACGTCTTTATCTTGTATTTGCTGTTAGTTTATAGTCTTGTCAAGTGTTTTCTAGTTTAGTTATCTCTCGTTTGTTTTGTCTCTGTTTTGCCCCATCGTGGGTTTTGTCTAAATAAATCCATGTTAATTGCATACTGTCTGCGATTGGGTTCATCTCTCCTCAACCTCATAACAGGAAAGCTTTCACAATCTTCGCGAGTTCAATGCATGATTCGCACATCGGCTTGTCCTGAAAGATGGAGCAGTTCCAACTTTAAGAACAGAAGCTGTTGTTTACGGGCCACAACCTGTAAGTATGATTTATTTTTCGTCGATGTATTGTTAATTGTACGTTGTAGCAAAAGTAACCAAATGACAACGCTGTTTGGCTCTGCTGGTTTGTTAAATGCTCATTCATACTTAACGTTATCCGACAAACACCTAACGTTACAAACTTTTTTTTTTATCTCAACAGCGAGCTTGGGATTAAATTATTCTAAATTATTCTGGTGTAAATTATTCTTTGATTCGAGCTTTTATGTTTATCTACATGGTTGTTTATCTACAGGCATGCTAAACATGGTTCTGTGTTTGATTTGGCAGCCGATGTTTAGTGTTCGTTTTGGGTTAATAGTTCTGTCGACAGATATTTCGCTACAATCGTTCTAAAAATACAAAAGTAACCGTGCCATATACAGTCAGAAACGATCACTATAGATCCGCAGTCTTTACTCAAAAAAATCCCTTTGAGGACTGAAGTATAATTTGTTAGAACGATTATATGAATATCTTGTTTATGAAGCATATTTTTTTGTAATTCTATAATAATTAGTACAATTAAATAACAGCGTATCTAAAAAGTAATGAGAGAACAACAAAAAACAAACCTTTCTGAAACGTCGTGTAACAGCCGTTCTTGAACAGGTTCTGCTCGATCATCTTCACTAACGTTTCCCCGGGTCCGATTGGTTTTATTGACGCCATTGTTTATAATACACCAAAGCACAAAGTACCGGTAAAGGCAAGGGGCGTGACGTTTCCGGAATACATGCACTAGGCGGTTAGCGAATCACAACACACTGGGCCAGCTAACCAATCTGAGCCCATTGCGTAGTTTTGAGGGACTGGCTTCATAGAACCAGGAAACCATCAGACCGTTTTTACAAGGAGGGGCAGAGCAGTGTAGAATAAAGGTAAAATATATGGAAAATAATGAAATTTTTAAAAAACGAAGCATGAACACATGTTACAGTGCACCCCACAAACACAATCAAGCCTTCGAAGAAATGCGTTTTACCACCCCTTTAAAAAACGACTGTCAGGATTTACAAAAGACACGCAGTGAAAAATTAGCGCTGAAAATGCGTGGACAGGGTTATTTTTGCGGCTGACTTTATTGTATATGCATTTGTAGGAGTTTCCCTTTCAGATCCAAAATTTATGGAAGTAGTGTATTTAAATGAATCACACAAGTGATTTATTAAGGTTTGTGCCAGTCAATTTACATTGTGCCATTATTTAATGCCCCAAAATAGAATGTCTTAAACCAGATGCTAATTTACGCTGGTCTTGGTAGATGCGTTGGTCATTATGGATCTGACTGCATCTGTGTTCTTTATTTTTGCGCGTCATCAGTAGATCACGCGCAGAACTTTCCACTCCCATCAGCGCTTTTTTGGAATTGTGATCTCACGCTAAATTGCCCTGTTTATTAAATCTGGCCTATGTGTTAAACATAGGTATATACTTGTACTGTGTCACTTGTGGTATGGCTATCATCACAGAGAATTAGGGATGGGCTCTTTTGACTTGGTCTAGTAAGAAACTGCATAGTAACACCCTAGCAACCACTTAGAACACTTTAGCAACCATTCATAACACCCCTTAGCAATGGATTTACAAATACTATAAATTGACATAGGAAAAACATTGGAACAATGTGCCTCTACCTACAATTTTGCAAAACTTTAAAAAATATATACATAATTTAGCCTAAAATGAACACTAGTGGAGGTAAAACACCAACTACTTTTAGTCCTTTTTTACAAAAATTATGATTACAGGGGCAGGTTTGATTAATAAAGATTTATGTTGTGTAATTCCTTCCACAGTACTACTGTATGTTATGACCTCAAAACACTTTTGTTATAGTGCATGATTGTAAACTAATACATTTTGACATTTGTGACACCTAAGCAGCTACATATTTATGGCTTTTCTGATATAGTAAACTTGGTCGGTAGCTCACATGGTACATAAAAATGAGTAAACAAGTTTAATCTTGTTAGAGGGAGTAGGTTCTTTAAACCTATGCCAGAATACAATAGCTTGACAACCACTCAGAAACTAGAAAATGTGCAGTAATGCCCTGTCGAGCATCCACAACACCTTAGCAACTACACAGCAATGTGCAAAAAATAGACATAAACATCTAGTTGTTGTTTACCTTTGTGAGCTTTCAATCTCTTAATATCTTCATAATCAGATCTCTTACTACAGTATTTTGCTGGCACAGGACCAGCACAATATGTTGGAAGCAAGAATCAGCCAGCAGTTAATAAAACAAGCATCTCAGCTGGAAAGTGTCCAGTGTGCAAATAAATGAAATTTGGGTGGACAGCTTGGCTAATGCAATTAAAGCGGAGAGGCCACCTCAGTGTCCGAGAACTAGCATCTGGGTACTCATTAGGAGACCAGTGCCAGATCCACACAGCTATAGATCCCCTGCCTCTCTCTCTCTATGCTGACCGTACCCTCCCACTGACTGTACATGTGAATAGACATCAGGCGAGTGTAGCAACCGGCTTACGGCTCCAATCTGCTCCACATAATCCCCAGGTCCCAAAAATATTGATTTCAGTTGGTTATATAACCACATTTGAAAGAATCCATACCTACCAGCATTAGTTACAGTTCCTGTGCATAGAAAACCTTAGCAAGGGCTTAAAGTACTCGAGTAATTGTACTTTGATACTGTATGTACTAGAGCAAATGGAATGCTTATTCAAATGTATTTGCAAAGAAAAAAAGGCCCTTTTTTTACTATCAAAATTATTTTAAAATGTAACAATTTCAGGTTACAGGTATCAGTTTATAACTCAGTTTAATACTTAAAATTGTTCTAGAGCCTTACATAGTCAGGACATTGAAAATTGCCATTTAAGGCATAGTTTACCCAAACGTATAAATTATCTCATCATTTACTCCCTTTTTGGGGACAGTAAGTTTTATTATAATTATAATTATTTCAATAATTAAAATTTAAATAGTTAAATAATTACTTAAATAGTTAAAAGAAATAATAACCTAATGATTTCAATTAAATAATTTTAAAGAGATTTATGTAATAAAGATTTTTAAAAAACAGTAAATAACTTGAATTTATTGTAGATGAATCCATTTGGATTATGTATTAGTTTCAGTTCATATGGATTTATTTTATGAACTTTCAACTTTTTGACATATCAAAGTTTTGGTGTAATGAACTTTCAATGGAGGGACAGAAATCTTAGATTTGTTTCAAAGATGAAAAATAGTCGTATGGGGTTTGGAACAACATGAGGGTGATTAATAGAATAGAATTAAGAGAATACTAATTTTTGGATAAACTTGATTTAAGTTGATTTACAGGTGGGAAGATTGAAAAATGTAAAGTTTACAGAAGTCCATTTAAGTTTAAAATACTTGAAAATAATTAAATGTGGGATCAGAGAAAAAAGAAAACAACAATTTTGACACAGTACCAATAATTTCAAGCCTCTGACCTTTAGCCTGTGATTGGGACTCATAATACTTTGGTTCATTTAATCATTAAAAGTTAATAAAAGGAACTGACAGACGGATCTATATTAATGAGGATCCTTGGCTCACAGGTTGATGACAGGAAATGGATAGGCCACTTCCCCTCCAGATCCTTAGTGTCTGTCATGGACTCATTCAAAACAAATTAACACAACAGACATAACCCTAAAAAAAACAAAAAAAACATGCACAGTAAGACAAGGATGTGTATTAAAAAAAAAAAGTTGTATAGGGTCAAAATTCATTATGGCATTGACTTTTATTTAAAGTGCCCCTGTAATTTTATCCCTTAAAACTCATATTTGATCACCAAAATTACATATTCAAATGTTTTTTCCTTGAAACAAAATTCTTCATGCCTTAAAATAGCTTGAATGTAACTACTCCCTTGCCTCATTTAGTATACACAGTTCAATGAATATGCAAATTAGCCCCACCTCCACTCACTCACACCAGCTCAGAGGTTGACGTGATTGGTTACAAGGTAATTTGTGATGTCAGAAACACCAGCGATTTCAAACCGTGTTTTTGAGACTGTCTTTGGTTCACTGCAATTTTAAAGAGAATATACTCAGCGATGGTGTTGACTCAAAGCACATTATAAACACCACATAGACATATAAACAACATTAAAAGTTTGATTTTCAGGGGGCCTTAAACACAGTATCAATAGAACAAGATAATCCAGGATTATGTTAACCCAAGGTTAGAGGTTTTGAGAGCACAATTATTTTCAACTTCATGCAAAAATCTTATCTTTATCATACAATAAATGATTAGTTGAGATTTTAAGAAATCCTCCAATGAGAAGTCACCCCGTCTCTATTAATAGTCAACCTCATTCTATTGCAGCACTCAAACCTTGGAATGAGATGCTACAGGGATTTCCATCTCATTAACTCCCAACTGGACTATTTAGCATTGTTTGATTAAGCATTTGCATAGAATTAGTGGCATTGCATTGTAAGGTGATTGACAGAGGAATTGTCCATGAGCGAGAGCTAATTCAGAAAATGCAGCTTACATCTAAATAAAATAAAGGTATTTTGTGGCGGTCACTACTAGCACAAATACTAGAGTAACATAAACATCTGACAACTGATTATAGGATTAGCTTTTAGCTGAACCCGCCACCAGTAAAGTTTGTTTAGTGCTATTCCCCTTGTGAAAAAGAATTGTTCTGATTTTGCACTTGTAGTGTTCTTCAAATCTTTGAAGCATAATTTTTAAAAGACTGTACTTGCAGATTATATAACATTAATGAAATAAAAGGCGTTACTGTTAGTATACTTAAAGAAAGTACGTTTTCATGACTGTTTCTTGAAACACTTAAGTACACTTTTAAAAGTGTAAAAATCATTTTACATTAAAAGTTTTACTTTACATTTAAATCATTGTTTTAATAATCATTTGTCATGTTTAAGTACACTTATTTTGATGTGCTGACTAACATACTAAAGCACATGTAAAATACTTGATTATAATTCTAACTGTATGTGTCAATATTGCATTTAAAGTTAATATATTTCAAATGTGCTAAATTACATTACAAATGTACAAATATATTTAAAGGTACACGGTGCAACCTTTTTTTGTTCAAAATTTACAAAATGTATAAAATGAGTGATCATTAATCCATCTTTCAAACTAGGAACGCCTATAATAAGTGTTTATATTCTGACAATTTTAGACCGAGTGGGACACTCATACATAAACAAGTAGCTCCAGCCACAAGATGCGTACAGTTTTGTATATTAACTGCTAGAGTGCCAAAAGTTACATAGTGTACCTTTAAAGACCCACTGTGATGAAAATCTAGTTTTTAATGTTGTTTAGGCCTATATGTCTATGGGGTGTTTTTAATATGCATTATGCTTGAGACAAACCATGTACAAATTCATCAGTCAACACCATTGCTGAGTACTTTCTGTTTAAAGGGATAGTTCATCCAAAAATGGAAACTCTATAATTATAAACTCACGCTCATGTCATGCTGACTTTTATTCAAATTCTGAATGGATTGTATATAGCTTAGAAAGCTTGCAAAGAGAACTCCCTTTATAATCACTAAAAAGCTGTCACTTATGTAAGTTCACGATCTCACAAAGTTCCGTTATAATCAATGAAGCTGTCTACAATGTATCTCTTATTTACATTGTGCCTACACTTTGTGAATGAGAGGATTCACAAGCATGCGGAACACCGCACTGAACAAAAACTCTGGCGTTTTGACGAATGAGTGGAATCTGACTAAATTAAACACTCCTGATTGGCCACTGTGTTCAAGAGATCAACAAACATGTCTGTGATTGGCTACATTGCTCACCGTTTTAAAAACACGTAGTAAATAGAAACATTTGACTTTCTCTAGAGAGTAAACGCAAACGCACTGGAGTGTTTACTACATCAGCCACATCCCTTTAACCCTCTGGGGACCAAGGGGTTTTTGGGGCCCTTGGGATGTTTTGACATGCACTGACATTTGTGCTTTTTTCAGTTATTTATAAACATGTTAATGGCAAAGGTGTAAATTCACTCTATATAGCACAAACGGGGCTACCATAATATGTGAGCAACATGTATGTACATGTTTGTATGTTTGAGAGAATATTATTTATGCATGGTTATTGAAAAACTTAAAAATAAAAGTTTCTGAAATAAGGCCACAAAACACATATTGATTATTTCTTCACACGACTTTTGAAAATTGTATCACATAGTCTAGAATATTTGCTCCAAAACTATGTGAGAATCATCCTGACTACTCATTCAGTTAAGTCAATAAAGTCTTTTAGAATGTGTATGACGTGTTTTGTTTGAGAAAGCTTTATGCGAGGAGGCGTGATCTCTCATTAATATGTATGGAATTTCACACCTGAGAAAGACAAAGACCCTCCCATAATGGCCCTATTAGGTGTGCTATCAGGCCATATCATTATGAGGAGCCTTGCACAAAGAATGAGGAGATTTAAAAAAGAATGGCTTTTAGATTGTTTGGATTTATTTACAACACAACATAATCCAAAGATACACAACAAAAGTTGTGTATCTGGTTTCTGGTTAAAATTGCTTTTTAATTATACACACACACACACACACACACACACACACACACACACACACTGCTTAGAATAAGTGAACACAACCATGCTAAAGTTGACTAAAAAGAGGAATAAAAAATCGTAATGCCTTAATTTAAAAAATGAGGAAAACTCCAACCTTTAGGGACATGAATAATGTCCCTGAATTCTTTGTGAATGTATAATGTATCGCAAATAATTAAATGTTCTTCTTTAAAATACAGGGTGCCAGAGCCGGCCCGAGCCTTTTGGGGGCCCTAAGCAGAATTTGATTTGGGGGCCCCCTCCCACTACGCGGAGTCACCTGTGCTTGACCATTATTGACACAAATATCACGCAATAATGATACATTATAAATTAATACAGTGAGGTTATGTATTAATACAAAATAAATACTTAATAAAAAATAGATAGCCTACTTAAATAAAAAAGTTTTAACTTTTACTTTACTCTTTTACTAACTCTTTAAACTTCTTAAAACAAACTGTCTCAAAACACATCAAATAAATTATTTGCTAAAATAATGACAAAACTGAGAAATCAGAAAAATAATGAGAGCAAGGGTTCCACAATGACAATTATTGTTGAAAACTGTAAAAAATATTATTATTTCTCAACTGTCTCAATACAGTGTAACTGTCCTCAAAATCTCTTTTTTTATCATTATTATTGTAACAGACTTTGTTGGATTGTACATGACAGAATCCAACAAAGTCTGTTACTATAATACCGGTAATGATGTACTGGCGCTTGTTGTATGTATATGTGTGTATGCAATGTATATTTCCCCTCGGGGCTTGCTGTAGATAGGAATGGGTCAATTGCTGCACAAAACATACCGTAAATAATCATGCAAACATACTTTTATCTTGCTCTTTTTTTTCTCCTCCTCTGTCCTTTTCTTCTTTCTATTTTCGGCACCAGAGGGATAGCCTACGTCCTTTTTTGTGACATGGCTTAACATTACCGTGACTATGCACAGTTGCGCGCGAATTGTCTATGCACGTGCGAGGTGTCTAGATTATGCGCATGACTTAAACGCTGGTAGACACAGCAGCAGTTGTAGGCAGGTATATTGATCATGAAATCAGAATTTTCTTGTCTTGAATTATTCACTGATTCATATTTATTCATTAATTTATGTCACTTGTTTAAGTTATCTAATTTTTTTTTTTTCGACTCGATTGGGGGGCCCCCTGGTGGCGAAGGGGCCCCAAGCAGCCGCTTAGTTCGCTTATGCCTCGGGCCGGCCCTGCAGGGTGCATACGTCTGGACACTTCTATCACACACCCTTCACCATATAGACATGGTTTTATTTCAGTTCAAAGTTAGAGTTGGAAACATCTTGAAAAGAAAATTGTCTTTTTCCATAAATGTCTTAGTTTGATCATACATATTTCAAAGTTGAGGATTCATTATTTTGATATAGCTTGCATTGGAACAAACATCTTAGTTGATTAGTTTATTGACAAAACATAAGCTTATTTGATGTCTTTATTTTGAAGCTTATTTGAAGCTTATTTTAAGCTTATTTGATTTGAAAAACTTTATCCAAAACTAGTCAACGAAATGTTCTTTTATTTAGTCTGTAACAGTGCGTATCTGTGCGTTCATTCATTCACACACACACACACACCACACACACACACACACACAGAAACATGATTCACATTTAAACAGTATGCTATTTTTCCGTTTACAGACACTAACGTTATTCTATATCGCGATTAGAACAAATCACTAAGATAAAACACTAACACTTGTCAGCTGAATCTGTTGCTCCTCCTCGAAGTGAAAACAAACCAGCACTTCTGTGGTAAATGTCCCAGGATTATTCCTCATAGCCGCGCAAGACGAATCTTAATCTGACTAAAAAATATAGTGTGTTTACAGCATTTGCCTGGGGGCGTTTATCTATTTTGCAAATGGCCTCAACACATTATCTTATGAATAGCGCGCTCTGCGAGTGGGTGTGAACAAATTAACGATAATGAGCTGAGACAGGAGAAAAGGTACTTCTCTTTAGTTTCAAACAGATTACATTGCAGGAGAATATTTGTTTTAAATGTGAATTGTTTTATTTAAAAGTAGAAATTTAAAGCGTTCTTTAGACGTATGTTTCATGTTTGTGTGATAAGTATTAGCGGAGTTTCCGTTCATTTTCCAGACATGTTTCAGAAAGATTTTAGCGGAGACAGAGTGAGCTGAAAGCGCACCCTGTTTATTTTATTTATTTAAAAAAAAAACACAAGGTTTTGATGTGAGTGTACACAAAAAAAGAAGACCCTCTATAGTTTATAATCATGTATTGATTTTATTTATATGACCATAAATGACGGAGTATTTTAAGTCTATGTTGCTGCTATGTGAAAAAGAACAGCAAAACGCGCGGTTGCGTTCTTGGTCCCCAGAGGGTTAAGTGGCTGTAAAAAAATCACTCTAGTTCAGCTCATTGCTTTTAATATAACCTTACTTAAACTATAATACATTTTATTTTAATTTCAATTAACCATGCAATTAAGTGTTCAAAACATTATGTTCAGTAAATTATGTAAGTAATTTGTATTGTAAATTCAAATTGTATTTATTTAGTTCTCTATTAAAAGTATGCTAAAGTGTACTGCTTTTGTCTTACTATCAGCATGAAGTCCGGTCCACATTCCAGTATATTCTGGCCAAGAACCACCCACGAGCCATATGACCGTCATGTAACCATAAACCAGTTTAGGGGCACATAAATCCTATATTAAGTCTGAGATTAAAGTGGAATATACAGATGTAGCCAAATATATCTAATATACTTTCTACTAAAGGCCTAATTATTTATGTTAAAGTCAAAGCAGCTCATCACACCTGTGGTGATGTGCGCTGTTTCTCAGGTGGATGTATAAAAACTGACTTCTGGAAATTGCAAAAGCCAGCCAATCAGATATGAGCTTTCTGTTTTAAGAAAGTTCTTGCTATTTTTGTGTACAGTATGGTCTATAAACTGTCCATGGGCGAGTCAGGGGCTGAGACTCGTTCAGAATCGACCAAGCCTTAACTTCCACATCCTGTTCCGGGAAAAAGGAGATGAAATGGCCTGTTGAAAGAATAAACTCTAGTACACTCCTTTTGAAAGCTATAACAGGCCGGCAGATGGGAGTCCTTCCCGTCATAAACCTCCATCACTATTAATGGCTCAAACTCAACCAATATTCATTACGTTAATAATATCACATTGTGACTGGGAGATACACAGGGCAAAACAACTGCATCCACCAGTTATGGGCAGATTATTATGAAACACATATGAGGTGATGATACAGCCTGATTTCTCTCAGGGGTACTTGATCCAAAGACTAGCACATTACAACACTATGTGTCTATGTGTCTGACATGATTGAAATTTTAGATCATTTACAAAATGTAATAACATGTGCTGATTCGCACATGGGATTCAAACATGTACGCACAAACAGTCATGGTATGACTGAGAAAAAATAGCTCTATAACACTCTTCAGAAGTTGGGTGACCAAACGACCCATTGTACCCAAGAAAGTTCTCGTTTCACAAGTAGAGCCCCTGTCTTTCGAATTCAAATTAGAGGGCCAAAACTAATAATGTGTAGTTCCCTCTCAAACCTTATTATGTCAAGGATTCCCAACCTCATTTTTATCAGCCGAACCCCTTTGACCTCTAAATAGCTCTGAGATTGTAAGTAAATATTTCAATAATTTGACAAAACAATTGCATGTTTATGGTTGTCTGATGTTGGTCAATGGTCACATGATATTTTACTGTTTTATTTTGTTTTTATTTTAAAATTATTTATTTTATTTTAAGGGGTGTACAATACTTAAGTAACTACTTAATTACTATACTTAAGTATTATTTTGGGGGAATTGTACTATACTCAAGTGTAATTTAATCCGAATATTTTGACTTTTTACTAGGTTTTACTTAATTTTTTAACATAAAAATCGCTTAGTTAATGCAAGTTATGACAATTGATATTAAAAAATAGTGATGGCCACTTTTAAATGTTTTTTATTAGGGACGAACAATATATCGGCCACCATATCGTTATCGGCGGATATATGTTCATTTTTAATGTTATCGTTATCGGCCCGATAAGAAAATTTGGCAGATATATTAAAGCCGATAAATAATAGATTATTTCCTTTAGCTGAAACACTTCAGATGCACAATGTTCACCATGATGGTTTTGAATTGTTGGAAATATGATTGGAATCACTTTGAAAAGGATAACGGCTACATAAAATTATAATGAGAACATTATAAATGTTTGATTGAGACATGGCTTTTAATGGTGAGACTTTTGTTTTTGTAATCAAGCTCTCAAAAATTATATAAAAATATGGATTTAGATTTCAAACATAAAGAATTATCGGTTATCGGCATCGACCAAAATTTTCATATCGGTGCATCCCTATTTTTTTTATTAAATGTTAAAAACCTTGAAAACAATTAGCATTTAAAGTAATATTATAAGATGTTCAATTCTTTGTAAATATTTACTGACATTCCTACCAAAGATGTATTGATTCTAACCAGGGAGTACGCATTGGAATTATATTAAAGTGAACAAATGTATAGGGAGTAACAATTAGGGCTGTCAATCGATACATTTTTGATCAAATTAAGAAGATGATATGCTGACTAATTAATCTAATTGCATTTAATCACATATCAATAATTTCAGAGACAAAAAAAACAAGCAAACAAGCAAAATGCCACAAAATTAAACAATTTAAAGACATTTCATTATTGTCGCAGACAGAAGGAATTAACTCACATCACTAAGTCCATATTGTATGTTTTAATTCTATATCACTTATAAAGCCTACAGTCCAGAGCAATCCATTTTGAGCAATTTAGTTTGTCGGACTTTCAAAGGTAGATTCACAGGTTGTTACCTCGTTCTTTGTTGTTCTATGTAAACATACACAAGATGGATGTTTTTGACCTATATGCACTATTGCGTTATACACTATTTGTTTTTACCCCTAAACCAAATCTATCAGTGTCTGTCTGACAGAATATGTTATGCAATTTATTCACACCGCATGGAGAAAATAATTCGAAAAAGCTTAAAAAAGAAACTCCTCACTCATTTTTATTTTTTCTTGGTTACTATTTTTAATTAGTACAATTTAAAGTAACTTTTTTACTTTCGCTCAATTATGTTTTTGGCTAGATACTTGATTTTCACGCAGAATCCATACTTTCACTTAAGTATAATTTCTGATTACTTTTTACACCTGTTTTAGCCAATCATTGGGCGTTTACTGACAAGTCTTAAAGAGGCACAGTTTCTCACT
Organism: Gila orcuttii; assembly: GCA_026230005.1. Lineage (NCBI taxonomy): Eukaryota > Metazoa > Chordata > Actinopteri > Cypriniformes > Leuciscidae > Gila > Gila orcuttii. Next base: position 49,998,849 of record JAPDVR010000004.1, read on the forward strand.
AACATTATAAGTGAACCTCAAGGAACATATTAAAAAGTTAAAACATACACTATTGATATAAACATATAAAAAAATACATTATAAAAAAAATCATTAATATTATAATTAAAGATATTACATTTAATAAAAAAACTAAAATAATAAAAAAGGCATGTGATAATTTTTTCTATTTATAAAATGGATAGTGCCTATTGTTTAATACATCATTCCAGTCAGTCTAAAATACACCACATAACCAGGACTATGAAACAATAGCAGAACCACTGAAAATGTATTGCTTAAACAGGACTCAATTTTTAATTTTATCCACTAAATTCAGTTGCATCATGACCTACAGATGAATTTCAAACAAATCCCAAGCAAAAGGTTCGTAATCATAAAACATATTGTTATAATTTAATCTTGATCTAACGGTAGTACTCATAGTGTATAATTGTAAATAATGTTTTGGATGAATGTGGCTCTCTAACTAGGGATGCTCCGATTGATCGGACGCCGATCATGATCGGCCGATATTGGCTAAAAATAGATTGATCGGCGAACCCCAAAAGCGCCGATCAAAAAAGCCGATCACGTGACGTAAATTACTCGCGCGACTTTTTCCCACCTGCATGCGTGGCGCACGGGCACACAACAGAGGAGTGGAGCTTGGCAGTGGCAACATGAGTTCTCCTTCACCGGAACGAATAGGGAGTTTCCCAACGGATTGAAGCGCGCGTCTGAGTGAAGACCGTGCACCGCGCGAGCCACAACAGAACGCGGTATCTGCGCCACTGATCGCTGCGGCAACGAGCACTTTGATCACTTGAAAAAAAAAAAAACATTTCAGCGCTAGATCGCCTCTTATTTAACAAATGAACAACATGAATGCTCTGAGTTAACTGGAGATGTTTTTATTTATTTGTATTGGTACATTCGTGCCGCGAGATGTTTCAAAAGTGGTGGTGGTATTTTTTTTTTTTTTTATCTGACGTAGTTGGTTCCTCAACTACATCAGATTTAGATTCAGATTATTTTATTTAATGCCATGTCTGCATTCAAAGATATTTTCATGGCAAAAATTCAATTATAAAAATACAAATATCATATTATATTTGTTTTGTTTTATTGTATTTATAAGTCATTTTATACAATATATATTTTTAAATGAACATATGATAAAAAATCCAAAACCTTTTCAGGCATAATCTCATTAAATATGTCCTTTAATGAAGTAACTTCATAAAAGAGCATTCTGCTCAACTACATCAGACGTTCATAATAATAACAGAAAAAAACTTGCCATAGTTTTGTCCTTTTATCAGTAGCCAGTTTTGGTGTAACAAGTTGTACATTTTGTTGCCAATTAGTAAATGTAGTGGGTGTATTAAGAGGCTACAATTTCCAAATATGCCTAAGTGTAAGTTGATCCCCTCCCATTAGGCTGATCTGATGTGTGTTGGTCTGCCTGACCCCTCTTTGTTTGGAATAATTTAATGTTACTCTGCCTTATTTGGGAAAGCTGGCCTACAGTAGCCTTAAGACATCTCATTTTCTAAATATGATTAAATAAACACATTTCTACAAATGGTGCAAACTCTGCTAGATTATAGATAAAAGATTCCCATTCCCCTGCCATTCTGTGATCGGCAGTGATCGGCAATCGGCAGATCATGATTTTGGTGATCGGTAATCGGTGATCGGCCCCAAAAATGCTGATCGGAGCATCTCTATCTCTAACTGTAACCACATCCATCACGTGGATTCTTAACCGTAGCTTTCCTGTGCACTTAATGCACAGCTGAGTCAGAGTGGAAGTGTATGTTACACAAGCTGCTCCTGTTTCTGTTTTCTACTTTCCAAGCATTATATAATCACAGCAGAGACTGAGAGAGAGAGTGAGTGTGAGTGTGAGAGGGAGGAAGAGTAGCTCTCTAGGGAGTGTGGTAGGCTTCATTATTCAGCTCGCTCTGGCTTCTTTAGGATCTGGGCGCTTTGCATCTGGCCCCATTTACAAGAGTCCTGCATCTATGCCCATGGCCAACTGTGAGCTGATAATGCTAATGTATGAACTACTTTAAACCTCTATTCATGGCATTCTTTGCTTGAGATCCATCTTAGATCTTAGTCCAAAGCACAAATATTACTGGGAATAGTTCACCCTCATTTCATTCCAGACGTATGCTTTATGCATTTCTTTATTCTGCCCCACACAAAATAAGATATTTATCTCTGTGTTTTTTGTCTATAAAATGAATGCAAGTCAATGCATCCCTGTCGAAAACTTAGCCCTAATCCTATTCCTACTCCTAGTCCTAAACCTAACCGTACTCATAACTTATCCCTAAAATCTGTGGGAAAGGATGTAGAAGAACCTAACCCTGGTTGTAAGCTTAAACTTGACATTAACTGTAAGCTTGTCCCTAAAATCTGATTGGCTGATTGGAATGTTGTTCCAGCATTAATAAAGATGTTGATCCAAGAATATGTTGTACTTAATCACATTCACCGTTGCAAATGCAGTGTTGTTAAACTAAAACTTAAACTATTAAAAGGAGGTTTTGGTAATAAAAAAAAAAAATAAAAAAAACGTGAAAATCAGAAATGCTGTTAATTTTATCTATTTCAGCTAACTGAAATAAATAAATTGAAGAAACTTAGATTTCTAAAACAAAAAGTAAAAAAATAAAAAATAATACAAAGCGCTATATAGAAATATAAAAAAAATGAAAAAAATATGATAAAGCACATAGAAAAATTACTAAAACTTAAAAACTAAAATTAAAAGGAATATATATATATATATATATATATATATATATATATATATATATATATATATATATATATATATTGGCATACAGCTCATGAAAACCCAAAATTCCTATCTCAAAAAATTAGCATTTCATGAAAAAGGTTCTCTAAACGAGCTATTAACCTAATCATCTGAATCAACTAATTAACTCTAAACACCTGCAAAAGATTCCTGAAGCTTTTAAAAACTCCCAGCCTGTTTCATTACTCAAAACCGCAATCATGGGTAAGACTGCCGACCTGACTGCTGTCCAGAAGGCCATCATTGACACCCTCAAGCAAGAGGGTAAGACACAGAAAGAAATTTCTGAACAAATAGGCTGTTCCCAGAGTGCTGTATCAAGGCACGTCTGTGGGAAGGAAAAAGTGTGGCAAAAAACGCTGCACAACGAGAAGAGGTGACCTGAGGAAGATTGTGGAGAAGGACCGATTCCAAACCTTGGGGGACCTGCGGAAGCAGTGGACTGAGTCTGGAGTAGAAACATCCAGAGCCACCGTGCACAGGCGTGTGCAGGAAATGGGCTACAGGTGCCGCATTCCCCAGGTCAAGCCACTTTTGAACCAGAAACAGCGGCAGAAGCGCCTGACCTGGGCTACAGAGAAGCAGCACTGGACTGTTGCTCAGTGGTCCAAAGTACTTTTTTCGGATAAAAGCAAATTTTGCATGTCATTCGGAAATCAAGGTGCCAGAGTCTGGAGGAAGACTGGGGAGAAGGAAATGCCAAAATGCCTGAAGTCCAGTGTCAAGTACCCACAGTCAGTGATGGTCTGGGGTGCCATGTCAGCTGCTGGTGTTGGTCCACTGTGTTTTATCAAGGGCAGGGTCAATGCAGCTAGCTATCAGGAGATTTTGGAGCACTTCATGCTTCCATCTGATTTCATTTTTCAGCACGACCTGGCACCTGCTCACAGTGCCAAAACCACTGGTAAATGGTTTACTGACCATGGTATTACTGTGCTCAATTGGCCTGCCAACTCTCCTGACCTGAACCCCATAGAGAATCTGTGGGATATTGTGAAGAGAAAGTTGAGAGACGCAAGACCCAACACTCTGGATGAGCTTAAGGCCGCTATCGAAGCATCCTGGGCCTCCATAACACCTCAGCAGTGCCACAGGCTGATTGCCTCCATGCCACGCCGCATTGAAGCAGTCATTTCTGCAAAAGGATTCCCAACCAAGTATTGAGTGCATAACTGAACATAATTATTTGAAGGTTGACTTTTTTTGTATTAAAAACACTTCTTTTATTGGTCGGATGAAATATGCTAATTTTTTTTAGATAGGAATTTGGGGTTTTCATGAGCTGTATGCCAAAATCATCAGTATTAAAACAATAAAAGACCTGAAATATTTCAGTTGGTGTGCAATGAATCTAAAATATATGAAAGTTTAATTTTTATCATTACATTATGGAAAATAATGAACTTTATCACAATATGCTAATTTTTTTAGAAGGACCTGTATAGTAATATAGAGTAATATATATAATATTAATACTAAAATGGTTCAATGTTTTTGTTTTCGACCCCTCTGACTTTCAATATAGACCAAAATACTAAAAACATTCTTTATAAAAAAAAATTCTCATGTTCCACATATTCAGTTTTAGCTGTTCTATCCCTTTAAGGCAAACATCACTATTGCTTATACTTAGGGCTACTGATTTCAACAAACTCATAACACTAATTATTAAACTTAGGCACAAGTGCAGAACTATTTATGTAAAATAAATGTTAGTTTAAAATCAAACTTACAGTTTTCACCTAGCAGTCAGAAAAAAATAAATCAGATTTAAAAAAAAAATCAATTACATGGATGGAGGGACCAGAATATCACAAAGATTTGGAGTGGGCCCTTTAGACCAGCAAGTAACCAACTATAATATTCTAGTAACGCTAGAAAAACGCACAGAAATAGCCAAAAACACACAAAATACCATAGCAATACACATACAAAAAGTCCCATGGTACTACCATGTTACTAGCAATCCCTGGGAAACCACTAGCATCTTGCCAGTGATTTTTTGCACAGGCAAGAACCACTCACATATTTTCCAGAAAATCTACAAATCTGGGATCATTTGTAATGTTGTGCCTCAGCGCTGTCCGGTGAGTAATCACATTAACAGATATATTACCCCCTGTCAGCAGTCAGCACAGATGCATGTGATTCTTTTCTTCCAAGATTAATTGCATTAACTGAATTTATCTTTAAGTGCCTGGAGATAAGCATCACTCTCAGCTGAACGGATGGCAAAATCCATTTGTCTTGCTTCCGCAGGCTGTACCAGCTCCATATGCGGGTGTTGTGCTGTAATACGTTCATGCGTCGGGTTTCCGTTCCTCAAATTAGACACCTTGATTGCGAATGTTCAGCATCTGCCATAAAACCTCACAACAGCTTTATAATTAGGTCTTATTAATTTTCACCAAATGTAATTTGTATGTTCTGAAAAACAAAGCAAAAGCTAAATGTTTTTGTAGGATACATATTTTCAATCAGTGGAAGAATATTGTTTTACTATACAATTTGTCCAGTAAGGCACTTACAGTATATATTCATGCTCCTTTAAAGGAACTAAGCGTCCATTTCCATTTGGACTGTGGCCCAGGTCTCTCCAAGTGTCTAGAAAGTACAGACTGTAGCTCTCATCTAGGCTGATATAGTAGTATGGTGTGTGGAGCAGCCATTGTTACATAGAGAAATACAATTTATGGGCATTCAGCAACAATTCATTGCCAACCCGTCAAAGATCGATGAATGTTCCCCCTCCTACGCACTGCTGTGCCCAGTCCAGAGAGGCTGAAACACCACAATCTGATTATCCAAGACAATTTGGGTACAACACAAACAAATAATGTTATATTTCTGATATTTAAAAAATCAAAAAATTCTAAATATTATGGTATCCTATCCATAATGATATTGCTATTTAAACCTGTTTGCAAAAAAAGTACCATACATGATTTTTGGACAGCATGCAAATATTATTGTTGTTTTTTTTTAGATGTGTCTTAGCTTCACCTAAGACACATCTAAAAAAAAAAACAATAATAATAGCATGGTGTAATTTTTGGGCTTTTTGTAATTGTTTTTTTTACAAAATATATAAATAAACATAAATGAATAATACTCAAATTAAAAAAAAAATGTAAAGGTGGGGTATGTGATTTGGAAAACGACCGGCAGATTTTGAAAATACTCAATTCAAATGGATCCTCAATACTCAATTCCTACCTTCTTTCCACCAACGTTGGCCCTGACTCCACCCATTCGAAGAACATGGACGCGCAATCATGCATGAGTGAAAACTCAGACGCGCGAGAGATTGTAATGACGATTTACTACTAATCATGGAACCGGCTTTACTGACGAGATGCGCATGCGTCACGAGCTTTGAGTATGCACACGAAGGGGGTCACGCGCGCTGGGGGAGGGGGGTGTGGTACGACCGTTTGATTGACGAACTTACTGTCCAATGATTCTAGGTGGTCTTGGAAATGATTGGCTGGAGTTTTTCGAGTCCTGCCCGTTCCACAGATGATTAAATTGCTTAATTTTCATTTCAGTGCTTCTAACTCAGTGGCTGTAAGTGGGTTAGGAATAGGATTTCAAGTTATTTTGAAAAAATGGACAAAAAAGAGAATCACATACCCCACCTTTAAATAGTTCACCCAAAAATGAAAATTCCATCCATCCATCCATCCATCCATCCATCCACCCGTAAGACTTTTGTTCATCTTCAGAACACAAATGAAGATCTTTTTGATGAAATCTGAGAGCTTTATGTCCCTCCGTTGGCAGCTATGCAACTATAACGCTTCAAAAAGTTCATAAAGAGATTGTAAAACGAATCCATATGTATTCAGCGGTTTAGTCCAAATTGTCTTAAGAGACTCAGCCGCTTTAACATATTGAATTTAGGCTTTTATTCACATTTAAACATTGATCAGCGAACATACACAGACCCTCAACCAATCCTGTTTGACATGCGAGAACAAACCTCTTGCGGTAGCTCAAACGTGCTGCGTAACACACAATAATGAACCTCGTTGATTCTTACGGAAGCCTAAACATGCTGCGTAACACACGAAATGAACCTCATTGATTATTTTTGAAGCATTGAAGTGGTAGTAGTGGGGACAAAAATTGCTCAGATTTCATTAAAAATATCTTCATTTGTGTTTCAAAGATAAACAAAAGTCTTATGGGTTTGGAACGACATGAGTGTGAGTAATTGAAGACAGAATTTTCATTTTTGGATGAATAGTTGTTAAGGAAGTAAGTGGTTTCAATAGTTGTTAAGGAATCATCTTGTCCTAGATTGCCTGCCAAATAAAAAAGTACACTATGAAGTTCTGCTGATTTAATGATACCAAATGTTTCAGACTCAGTGTCCTGGAAACACTTTGTACTTTGAGGATGTCCTATCCTATTATATTTATTGCCTGGAGAAAAATGAATAGGTGGCAATGTAAACACCACTCAGGTTTAGACTAATGACTCCTGTCTTAGACTAATGATTCGTTTATCTAATGATGTCACTTTTCCCATGAGTCTCATTGAAACATTTCAACAGACTGCTAATGTCTGCCTCATGTACATGAATTCATGATGACGATCAATAAATGCCCTGCCTTAGAAAGAAGAGAATTTGTGTTAATTCCATTTATCCTAAATATTCAGATCTCTACACAAATAAAGAGAAAAGAGCTAAAGCCTGACAATAAAACACATGATATTCCTGTAGAATTAGATTCAGATTCAGGATTTTGCAATACAATTTTGAATGTAGCACTTTACATGAAAAAGGTAAAAATTTGTGGCCCATTGTCCCAAATTGGTATTGTTTTTTTGAAGCAGTAAAGTTGATTGTTTATAATACTTTTAGTGTTGAATGCATTGGTCTGGCTCAATGGTGTTACCAAAATTATAAATATATATATATATATATATATATATATATATATAAATACCTAAATCAACATTTCCAAACTAGTTGACCACTACAAGTGACAGCAAACAGCAACATTTTGGTTAAAACCCTGGTTAACAAAAGACACAAATCTCTTGGTTTTTTTTAAGTGAGAACTATTAGATGTCTTGTCAAGTTTTACAAAATTTGTATTGACTAATCGTCAAGCTCAACCCTATTACCAAAATTACTGCAAGAAAGATAAGCAAATAGGCCATTCAAATTTAATTCAAGGAAGTGTATCAATACCTGTAAACTAACATTATATGTGTATCAATGCATATTTCAAAATGACAGCTAAATTCAGGTCAAATGCTATTTAAAAGAACGCTAGCCTACAATAAAAAGGCTACACAAATACCACATTCTTTGAGTGACAACTATTAGATAGATTAGAAACTGATCTCATACTGGTCAACAAGAAATTTTACACGCATTTTAGTGTTGACTGCGTTTGTCAAGCTCAACTATTCAACATTGTTACCAACATTACTATTAAAATGATTAAAAAAATAGGGTATTTTGTCCACACAAAAAAACTAGTCTAATATTTATTAGAAATTTAAATTCATTCGTAATAACTAGTATTTATCAGTTATACACATATTCTGGTAGCCTATTTTGTTAGGGGTCCATGAAAATGAATATTGTCTTTGATAAGCGTTTGCAAATCTGCTTATTTTCAAAGATGCACCACACCACCCCCAAAACTCATTTGCACAGTAGCCTACTGCTGCAACCCACTTACCGTCCCAATTCAGACTCCAGCTCATAGAAGTCCGCCAGCGTCTCTTTCTTGGATCCATCGATCCAGTATTCAGGAGCGGCTCTAGAAGCGGGCATTGTCACTTTCAGCATCTCCAGCGCTTTAGTTCACTATCAGCACAGCGCCGACCTGTACAGAAACAACACCGTCAAGAAATGGCGTGGTAAAAGCGGGCACACAATCTATAGAGGCAAATGATATACATGATTTCCGAAAGAGTTTGCCATTACCTGTAATGTGTGTTGGTGAGGTGCGCTGAGTGGCCGTGAATGTGTATCGTCAGTTGATCACGGTTGTCATGTCGCTCTCCATGAACAGGGCGCGCGCGGCTTCCACTGGGTCTTACTGTCGCCTATGTAGGGCGCTGAGGATGTGTGTGTGTGTGTGTGTGTGTGTGTGTGTGTGTGTGTGTCTGTGTGCGTGAGAGAGAGAGAGAGAGAGAGAGAGAGAGAGAGAGAGAGAGAGAGAGAGAGAGAGAGAGAGAGATATTTACCTGGATTCAATGGACGTCACATATTACATAACACTCTGGTATATTTTTTTAAGTTAGATATATTATAAATGATACCATATGAATATACCAAATGAATACCATAAATGGCAGATAGTTATTAAACATATCGATTTCATCCAATTTTTATTTTATTAACAAACTACACCTTCTGTCTATATAATGAATAATTGCCGATTTCAATAGGCTACATCCAGCTGGGTGAATCTAATGAAGTCTGCCATGAAATGAAAAAAAAAATGGTTATTTCACCCCAAATTAGACTTCTTATTTTATTTACAGATTACCGCCCCAATTTTTTTTTACATTTATTTTCAACTGCGTTTTTGAAACAACGTTTTCAGAAACTAAAAACAAAAAGATGCTAAATATTTTCGCTCACGAACAGATCGCTGAGGTAACCATAGCAACAGTGGCTATATCGACAAAGGGCAAACGCTTATTTAGTAGGCCTACTATAAAAATAAAAACCATATTGTATTCCAATGTATTCCAAATTCTAATTTCCAAATTTACGAATTGGTGATGTTAGTATAGTATCAATTTTTATAACTTTTAGTCCTGGTTTCACAGACAGTCCCGGTTTTCTGGGTTTAGTCCCGGTTTTCACAGGTTTAGATTAAACCAGGATTAGGCTTTAGTTCAATTAGGGTATTTAAGTAGCTTTTATAAACGAGCCCTAGAAAAAAAAACATTACTGGTTTGCATCTGACATATTTTAAGATATGTCAGCACAAGTTACTTTCAGTTAAAACAGCTCAAACATGCATTTTAGTCTGGGACTAGGTTTAAGGTTTTACCAAAATTATTTTATAAAAGGATAAGTCAATTAATCTTTTTTATTGTTTAATATAAGAAAAACAAAGTGTATCAAATAGCTATAAACCAACATAGTACCAAGTGCTAGTATTAGCTAGTGCTAGTACTAAGTGACAGCAAAATTTTTTCGTCTTGTCAGGCGTCTTCCCTATATGGATTAGTATGAAATGCATATGATAAAGTGCTTATATTGTTTATCCCTTTTTTATAGATTGTTATGAATTAGTATATTTATTACATAAATTTATAATAAAAAATACAAGCCACAGAAGCCTTACAAATTACTGACAAAATTCAATACAATGAACTCACTGCCCCAATTAAGAAATTATATTTTGCATAAAGTCAAATGAAGTCCAATAAGATTTGACGCACTAAACTTTTTTCATGGGCATTAAACAAACAAAAACTCATTACTATAAAAAAATATATATATTTCATTTTGGACAAAATGTGAATTATAGTAAGATTTTTTGTTGAAGTTAATTTTGTTTGTTTTTAAAATAGTGTCTGGCAGAATGATTAACACTATTGTTTTATGTTACTTCCAGTTTTCATATATGGCATGAATATGGCAATCTTGAACCACCCCAATACTTTTGCCTTGGTAGATTATATCAAAGTACTATGGCATTACCATCTAATCTGAAGTACTTTTTTGGAAGTGCTGTTTAAAGTTATGAAAAAACATGTTTTATTAAAGCATTTATTACCCCAGACCTCTGAAGCATGTACATTTACTTCAGTCTTCTTTCATTTGGATGACAGCAATCTCCTTACAGATTATGACTTAATGTGCATTATTGAGGAACTTTTTCTTAAATTTGTCAAATATGCCACTTTCAGTGATGATTTGAATGTGCTCTGAGGAAGAAATCACCCACACGAAGTCCAAATCTGTATTGGCCTGCATGACTGGTCATCCTTTAAAACTCAAGCAGTGCAGGAGTGTTTTGGGCTCCCACACAGAGAGACCCATCTGTTCAGTATCTGCTCAACACAAAACAACCACAATCCCAGCTAACCACCAGCATCACTCTCATCTCACACATCCACTTCCTTGCTGCGCAGTCATACAAAATGAGAAGCACTGGAAGATGATGGAGGATCCTTTCGGATGTAGGACGCAGATATATTGTGTACAGCTTTAGATGACAAAATATCAAATCAAGCAGCATTTATTTTAAGGCTTGGTTTGATATTGTGTCATCCATTCAAAACCCACTGTGTAAACATAAGAGTGCCATGATGTTTAAACTATTAGCAGAAAAATCATATAGATTGGAATACTTTTAATGTGTATTAACAAAATAGAGCAAGAACATTTAGTCTGACACAGTCAGTCAACAAGATTCTCAGAAATGCAAAAGATCTACATTGAAAAAAAGGTGCTTTATATTAGTGCACTCTTGATATAAGACAACAGACAAATGTTCTGGTTTAAGAGCATCTGCATGGACATCCACATCTCCTCCAGGTTCTTCGACACGTTCTCTGCCTCCTCCATCAGTTCTGGCTGGTCTGCGATGAACCGAAGATGGAGCTGACACAGAAAGACAGCATTGTGAGAAATAAAATGTAAAAAAAAAATGTAAAAAAACTCAAATTGTTAAATTATGATTTTAAAATTAATATGTACAGAAATGAGGGAGACCGTCGACAAAAGGTGCTGAACTATAAACCATAATGAGAAATATTTTCATATAACATTTGCTGCCATCTGCTGTTTGAAAACCAAACAAATCCAGTGTGTCTTAACCAGCAACATTACAACATTACAAGCATAAATTCATTTTTTTATGTAAAAACGCAGTGACAAAATCCTAACCAATCAGAACATATCTGATGTTTGTTGGAGTCCTTTTATAAATGTAAGAGATGAGAATTTTTTGTTATAAAACTAATTGCATTATTACACTTAATTTAATATTTACATTAAGTTCATTTAGTTTTTAAATGATCACATGATATATTTTTTATTAAATGTTAATTGATACTACAATAATATATACACACTCACTGATGAGCAAAACATTATGACCAGTCACAGGTGAAGCGAATATCGTTGATCATCTCCTAACAAAGCCACATATTAAGCTCTGAGTATATTAGATATTAAGCAAACAATCAGTTCTCGTAATCAACATGTTGGATGCAGGAGAAATGGGCAGGAATAAAGATCTAAGCGACTTTGACTTGGGCCAAATTGTTATGGCAAAGAGAATAGGTCAGAGTATCGCTGAAACGGCAAGGCTTTCCACAGGGTGTTTGGTGCCCAAAACTCTTTAATGCACGATGGCAAGGAATGGATATCCCGTCTGGTCTGAGCTAACAGAAAGTCTACTGTGGCATTGCACTCTGCTGCTCATGGGGCTGCGTAGCTTCAGAGCAATCAGAGTGCGTATGAAGACCCCTGTCCACAGCTGAAAATACCTACAATGGGCACATGAGCGTAGGAACTGGACCTTGGGAGTGGTGAGAAAAGGTTGTTGGTCTGACAAGTCTCGTTTTCTTTTACATCAAGTAGATGACCATGTATGTGTGCACCATTTACCTGGGAAAGTGATTAGTGCTTAATTTGTAAATTCTGAGGTCCCAGAACAGGGGGGAGTGGTGACGGATCTGGCAAGTTAGTGAGGTAGAAAAAGGTAACGGAACATATGAGCAATCTCAGACAGGTTTCCATCCAAATATTTTGATGTGCATTTAAAAAATACGCGTACGATTTCTTAAATGAAAATGGACATGGTGTTAAAACGCACATTAAGCTTTACTCGCATACTGATGATGTGCATCGAAGTTTAAATATATTCTCTATACGATGCTTGTCATGCGCGGAAATCTGAATAGCGGTCAAATCCAATAAATCGTTGCCAAGACATGGCATCGAACACTTTGAAGCTATATTTCTTATACTTTTTTTAAATACATTATCATAGCAAATTAACGTTATCATTACTAGTCTTATACAAATTTTCCTGAACATATGTACACACGTGATAACATAAATATATATATTTTTTCAGTGGTCTGATATGGGGGCTCCCCCAAATTAGATGCCAGATCAGATTTCGGTGGTGCCGGATCCGGCTTGTTCGGCACAAATTAAGCCCTATAAAAGATGGCACCAGGATGCACTGTGGGACGATGACAAACCGGTGGAGGGAGGGTGATGATCTGGGCAATATTTTGCTGGGAAACCCTGAGTCCAGCCATTCATGTGGACGTAAATTTGACCAGTGCAATAACCAAGTTCATGACAATGGTGTTCCCTAAGTGGTCTCTTTCAGAAGGATAATGCACCCTGCCACACACTGTTCAGGAATGGTTTGAGAAATATGATGAGGAGCTCAAGGTGTTGTCCTGGCCTAGAAACATGTGAGAAGAGCCGGTATGCAAGAAAAAATGAGGGTATGGTACAGATTCAAATACAGAAGTGCCGGTACTACCCACTTTGATCACTATAAACACAAATACACAAATCATGGTTGGCAAGTTTGAGAGCGAGTTTGTTTTCGATAGAAATTTTGAGCCCTTCATTGTTCAAATTTTAATTTCCTCTGGAACTGGATAAAAAAAATAGTGTTTTTTAAAATCATAAATAATCATGGTATGTTTATACTAGGGCTGGGCAAGTTAACGCGTTATTATCGCGTTAACGCATTTATTAATTAATGCCGACAATTTTTTTATCGCACGTTAATGCAGTTTTTTTTTTATTATTTTGAAAGTCCGTTGCTCACTGGCTCTGAATAAACATAGGCCTACAGTCAAACCATGATCACAGGAGGGGTGGGATGTTGGTCAGCCAGCAAATAACCCACCCAAACAAGCAGTGGAGAGAGGCAGGTTCTCTCTGGTGAACAGTTAAAGGGTTGCGCTCCGCGAGTGAATGACAGGCTCTATGGATAGTACCTATAAAACCTATAGATAATAACTATTTAGATTCTGGAAACTCACTAACAGCGAGCCGAGGATCAGTCTCTCTTCTAATGATTTGTGCTGCGCGTCCTTTATAAAAAGTTATAGACAATTCAACTTCGGCAACGAGCGGGCGCGGGCGCGTGCGTGAGGCAAGCATGACCGCAACAGTTTCACAGGAACGCACCCGCTTGTCGCTGCACCTTGTGCTCGACCACTACACCTCACTCTTGGCTGATTTATACTTCTGCGTCGGACTTACGCCGAAGACAATACGCTATAGACTACGCGTTGGTTTTCATTTATATCTCTGCGTCGTTGTCCGCGTTGACGCGCAATTACACATGCACAGGGAGCATGTGAAACCCGGGGAGCGGTTCTAGCAATCACATCGCTTGCGGTACGCGTAGAATTGACGTTACATTTTTGGAGAGGTGCACGTCAGGGTACGCCGAAGTGTACGCGCGCTACACAGCCACGGCGCGAGTATAAAGTATAAATTGTTTTTTTACTCTGTTTAATGTAATCTTACGTGGGAAACCATGGCATGACCAAACCTAAGCTACTATAAGTAACGTTGGTCGACTTATATCTGTAGTAGTGGTCATGACCTCTGACTACTACATAGACTGTTTCTGCTGCTCCCTGATAAAAGATACCTGTTGATACCTGTTCAGAAAAAAAACAAGAAAACTGGACTCGTTTTAACAAACTAGATAAAAGGTAATGCCCTGGCAGTGGCAAATAGCTTTGTTTAAATATTTGATTTGATTACATTAATGTTTAAGTTGAGATTTGAGATTACTGTGTAAAGGGAATACTGCTGGTATAAAAGCACCTTATTTGTTTAAAGTTATTGCACTTTTGTGTATATAGCAGTACATTTAAATCAAAAGTGCGCAATACACTACTTTAGAAGTCATTATTCAATTGTGCGCATAACAGTGCGATTAATCGCAAGAAAATCATGCGATTAAAAATTTTAATCGTTGCCCAGCACTAGTTTATACAGCTATGTGGAACAGGATTTTAGATCAATGATTGACTGCAGACGGGGATTCCCAGCGTATTAGAAAGAAACAGAAACCAAGCAACTGGCAGTCATGGATAGTTGGGCCAGAAACTAGCAGGTCCTACAAAAAGTCTTATAGCTTTGTATAGGAACTTAAGAGCCAAAGATAATGTGTTGAGAAGCTTATATTAAAAATAGCATGTGAAAAAAAAAACATCAGCAGATTGCTTATACCGTACCTTGAGGAACAATGCAAGGTAGGCTTGAGCCAGGTCAAAATCTCTTTTGGACTGAAGAATGCTGCTGATCATTTTGAGGAAACTCTGCATAACTCTGACATCTCCACCCATATCTGGAGACAGGGCCCGAAGTTCTGTTTCAATGGCAGAGGGGCCCAACTCTCTCAACAGCTTCACTGGCTCCTCGTCTATCATGAGAAAAGAGATGATCAACACAGGGAATGTGTTGCAAATTCAGAAGTACAGTCTCATTTCAAATAACAGCATAAGAGACTTACATGAGTTGCTGTCTAAAGCGTTCTCAAGCTGAAGGTAGAAAATGGACTTCTGTGCCAACACTCCCAAGTTGACAACTTTAGACTATATAAAAACAAAAGGACAAATTTAATTCAACATATATACACTGTATATAAATATACATAATTCATATTCTACTTGAATATACAGGTCCTTCTCAAAAAATTTGCATATTGTGATAAAGTTCATTATTTTCCATAATGTAATGATAAAAATTAAACTTTCATATATTTTAGATTCATTGCACACCAACTGAAATATTTCAGGTCTTTTATTGTTTTAATACTGATGATTTGGGCATACAGCTCATGAAAACCCAAAATTCTTATCTCAAAAAATTAGCATATTTCATCCGACCAATAAAATGTGTTTTTAATACAAAAAAAGTCAACCTTCAAATAATTATGTTCAGTTATGCACTCAATACTTGGTCGGGAATCCTTTTGCAGAAATGACTGCTTCAATGCGGCGTGGCATGGAGGCAATCAGCCTGTGGCACTGCTGAGGTGTTATGGAGGCCCAGGATGCTTCGATAGCGGCCTTAAGCTCATCCAGAGTGTTGGGTCTTGCGTCTCTCAACTTTCTCTTCACAATATCCCACAGATTCTCTATGGGGTTCAGGTCAGGAGAGTTGGCAGGCCAATTGAGCACAGTAATACCATGGTCAGTAAACCATTTACCAGTGGTTTTGGCACTGTGAGCAGGTGCCAGGTCGTGCTGAAAAATGAAATCAGATGGAAGCATTAAGTGCTCCAAAATCTCCTGATAGCTAGCTGCATTGACCCTGCCCTTGATAAAACACAGTGGACCAACACCAGCAGCTGACATGGCACCCCAGACCATCACTGACTGTGGGTACTTGACACTGGACTTCAGGCATTTTGGCATTTCCTTCTCCCCAGTCTTCCTCCAGACTCTGGCACCTTGATTTGCCTTTATTTCCGAATGACATGCAAAATTTGCTTTCATCCGAAAAAAGTACTTTGGACCACTGAGCAACAGTCCAGTGCTGCTTCTCTGTAGCCCAGGTCAGGCGCTTCTGCCGCTGCTTCTGGTTCAAAAGTGGCTTGACCTGGGGAATGCGGCACCTGTAGCCCATTTCCTGCACACGCCTGTGCACGGTGGCTCTGGATGTTTCTACTCCAGACTCAGTCCACTGCTTCCGCAGGTCCCTCAAGGTCTGGAATCGGTCCTTCTCCACAATCTTCCTCAGGGTCCGGTCACCTCTTCTCGTTGTGCAGCGTTTTTTGCCACACTTTTTCCTTCCCACAGACTTCCCACTGAGGTGCCTTGATACAGCACTCTGGGAATAGCCTATTTGTTCAGAAATTTCTTTCTGTGTCTTACCCTCTTGCTTGAGGGTGTCAATGATGGCCTTCTGGACAGCAGTCAGGTCGGCAGTCTTACCCATGATTGCGGTTGAGTAATGAAACAGGCTGGGAGTTTTTAAAAGCCTCAGGAATCTTTTGTAGGTGTTTAGAGTTAATTAGTTGATTCAGATGATTAGGTTAATAGCTTGTTTAGAGACCCTTTTCTTGATATGCTATTTTTTTTAGATAGGAATTTTGGATTTTCATGAGCTGTATGCCAAAATCATCAGTATTAAAACAATAAAAGACCTGAAATATTTCAGTTGGTGTGCAATGAATCTAAAATATATGAAAGTTTAATTTTTATCATTACATTATGGAAAATAATTAACTTTATCACAATATGCTAATTTTTTGAGAAGGACCTGTTTATGGTTATTATATATAGTTTCAACTATATATAAAAAACAACAACAAAAATAACACCTTGCAACTTGTGCTGTGTGTGCTAGACTAACTGGGACTAGTCACAGAAATTGCATATTTTTGCCCTATTGTTGGTTTGATTACTTCTTTTGTTCTCCTCATTTGTAAGTTGCTTTGGATAAAAGCATTTGCTAAATGATTAAATGTAAATGTAAACTTATAAATATTTTCCCGTCAATACTATATCCAAACTTATACCCCCCCCGTTTCACATACAAGGTTTTAGTCCTAGACTAAAATATGTTTGAGCTATTTTACCTGAAAGCAACTTGCACTGGCATATCTTAAAATATATCAGTGCCATTTTTTTGTCTCAAAATGCACATCAGGCACGTTTATAAAAGCTACTCAAATGTCCCAATTAAACTAAGGCCTAAACCTGACTTAATCAAAGTCCCGTCTGTGATTAACAAGACCAAAGTGTTTTTATTTTTCTGAGGCATTAAAAAAATGGAAAACTTCTGATTTGTATAATCTACAAAGTGATATATTTTCAACAACAATAAATACTATACAGTGGGATTACAAAGAATTTGTTTAAGATCTGCTGATCCTACATCCTGGATATAACAACACATGAAAAACTAAGGTCAACTACACTGTAATTTGGGCATTCAAGGTGAACATGATGGTATAAATTTACTGATTAGATTCAATATAGTTTCCAGTGAGGAGTTTTTGTCAGTCCTTGATCTTCCTACTGAGAGTCAAACTGTGTGAATGTTTACATAGTCTTAGTGTTACTGTTTATAGAATTTGGGGGGTACCATTATCTTCAAAGTTGGGGGTAATCGCCTGTGTTGTCTTTAGATGATTTGTTTTAGTGGTCACATCTGCTGTGTGTAAGGTAAGGTCAACACCTTTAAGGACTGCCCAGTGACTGCCTATAAGATACCATATATAGTTCCCTTAGTCTGACTTGATGACTGCAGCTACCAACAGCAGGTGTTCTTAATAAAGAATCCTGCTGAAGATACAACCAAGTCTCCTGGTCTTCACTTCGGAGTTTCCTACAATACCAAACTCAAGAGAGACACCATCAAAAGAGTGTTTACCTGGCCCTCTGAGGGTGTGTTTGGTTGAGCAAACTGGGGCACCAGCCCTGGAATGGTGGGAATGAAGAAGGGTGCCGCTTTGGGTAATTTTGGAGGCTCTTTGGGTTTGTTCTTTTTCTGTAGATGAAGTTTTTAATTGAAGAGTTAATCAAACATATCACACTTAAGCACAGATGCCACTTTTACAAGCATAATACCTTGATGATGTCCAGATGCAGCAGGTTCTTCCAGCGCGAGTCAGGAAGCAGTGAGAGTGTGATCAGATGTTCATCCAGCTGTGCTGGTGAAATGTACTCAGCCATCTCAGAGCTGTCAACGTCAAAACCTTCCTCTTCTTCTGTTTCTGTTTGCAAGCAAAAAAAAATTAAAAGGATTTAATATCAAGCTAAATTATTTTAAAATGATAATCAATATGATCCTGTGGTTGCACCTTTGCTTGGGCAGGTGCCTGGCAGCATGATCACAGTCGGCTCATAGTCTGCAGGTAGAGGGCGCAATGACACCATACTGCACAGTGTGTTATTCGACCTAGAAATGAAACAGAACAATATTCCTTAGGCAATATACAATTTTTCATTGAGCAACTTCTTTGAATCATAATACTTGGGTCATGACAGGAACTTGGGTTTGGAACAGCACACTAACATACCAATAATTCTATAAAACATAACATGAAACATATACGGTGACACTTATTAATAGTTAATATGGTGGTTAAAATGTATGTATGGGGTAGGATTAAGGGATGTAGAATATGGTCATGTAGAATAAGGCATTAATATGTGCTTTATAATTAATAATAAACAGCCAATATGGTAGTAATATAGTAAATAGTGAGAATAGGTCCCCAAGCTTGTTTTACATATACATATATACACACTACAGTTCAAAAGTTTGGTAAGATTTTTTATGTTTTAAAAGAAGTCTCTTCTGCTCACCAAGGCTGCATTTATTTGATTAAAAATCCAAAACAAACCCAGTAATATTGTGAAATATTATTTCAATGTAAAACAGCTGTTTTCTATGTGATTATACCGTAAAGTGTAATTTATTCCTGTGATCAAAGATGAATTTTTAACATCATTACTCCAGTTTTCAGTGTCACATGATCCTTCAGAAATGATTCTAATATGATTATTTGATGCTCAAGAAACATTTATGATTATTATTGCAGTTGAAAACAGTTGTACTGCTTCATATTTTTGTGCAAACCGTGATTCATTTTTTTCAGGATTCTTTGAAAGTTCAAGAGAAAAGCGTTTAATTAAAAAATATATTTTGCATTATTATAAATGTCTTTACTGTCACTTTTGATCAATTTAATGCATCCTTTCTGAAGAAAAGTATTAATTTCTTTAAAAAATAAATACAATCGTATTGACCCCAAACTTTTGAACGGTAGTGTATATATATATAATTATTTAAACATAACAGTTTATTGAACCTCTTGACAAAATACTAAAAATTCCATCATGTTTATTGAGTATAATATTGGATACACCAGGCTTTTATAGCTCATATAGTATGGAGCTTATATTTGAGGGAAAATTGCTATAGATGCTGATATTTATGTGGCCAAAAAGTAAGATCAAATTCTGACAGCTTGAAAAGTAATTTAGTGAGACATCAATGAGAAACATTATAGCAGACTATTTATATAAAATGCATATAAATATCAGTTATCACTCTAGATCTCTGAATAATGTCTAAGTAAAATGAGAAATACTTTGTTCTATGACCAAAGCTCTGTAGTTTTTATATGCAATATATGCACTGCAATGCAATACAATGATGTTTGAGAGATGTACAAATAAACATTTCTCATAAGTCTGATGCATCATATTTGATATGCAAATTTTAACATGATTGTCTTAAAAAATTATGCATTGATAATCAAGTAAAAGAAAGTTGCTTCAGCCCAGTAATTATTCATCTTGAAATATTATTAATACATGTTATACTTACATTTAACATTTTTTTAAGTGATTTTAAAATTACTTTTTAAAATTTCACAGCAAATATCACGTGTACCGCATTTGTGTGTATATATATATATATATATATATATATATATATATATATATATATATATATATATATATATATTTGCGTGTGTTTTATGGTACTTTACACATGATTGAAAAATGGGTCATTACAAAAAATATATATTTTCAAAAAAAAAAACTATAACCCAGAGCATTCTGGGGATAAATGCCTTGCTCTTGGATACAAAGGTGAAAGTTCACAGATCGCTCCCTCTTTTTCATTTTTGGAGCCTGGTCTGACCTGATAGTGTGTTGCATGGAAAAAAAACATCAATTGGAAATGACATCGTCTTAAGTAAATTACTAAAACTACATAAAAATGTTTAATTCTTCAAATATAATGCCATTTATACATCAGCAGATTCAATTGGCAACATCATGAACTCATTACCCACATAAAATTTTTACTGTTCAGTCGCGATGAATGATAAGATATTTGTGCTAATTGTTTACCAAAATTCAACCGCACAAATCTTAATCTCATGTGTGTGAAATAACTCATTGAAGTAGAAACAAGAGTTTACAGACACAATATCTGCAAGGCAATCTCTTACCATAAATAAACACCTAGGGTGTCAACATGCGAAGAGGCCAGGAAGTTCCCGGTAGGGGACATACTGAGACTGACGGCTGCCGCGTCTACCAGGAAACAGTCGACCAAACTATGAATGACAGCAAGAGAAAGTGGAAGGGTGTGAAAGTGTGAAAGAAAATCATTCAGTCATTCAATTGGGCCAGAGGGGACTTCATCGGCTGGAGGAATCCCCTTTAGACGAACGAAAAATATCCAACAAACTAAATGTCACTACGGCCGCATCTATGAAAGATAATAATTATCTCTGAATTTGGTTTCACTAGTTACTTTGAAAATTATCAGTGACTGACTAAACAGAAAAGGTCATCACAAATATCTAACCAGTCAATAATATAGAAAGTGGAAAAGGTGTCACTGGACTGGCCTGGTCTTTCCCTCCTTCAAAAGGCTACTTTAGTGGTTTGTAGTGGAACGACAGTGTCGCAATCTCACTTACCAATCTAAGCATTACCTATACATGTTACAAGACACACAAAAAATAGGTTCATGAATTACAGTCTCTTTTTTTTACAACTCGACAATTACTTGCATTCAGGGCCAGATTATGCAAATGAAAAAAGGGAACTTTCATTAGACTTTAGCACTTCCATTGTAAAGACATGTTAACATGGACAAAAAAACAACACAACTTAACATCCTATTGTTAAAATATTTAGAAGTTTTAACTGAAGAACTGCATACAATGTAAAAGTGCATTTAGTTGCAACACATCCTTTACGTTCAACAGTATTCAGAAAAGGAAGAAAAAATATGAGTATCAAACAAACAAATTATAGTGGCATTTATTTTAAACAACATTTATCATATACAGCACGTCTAAACAAATTTATTTCAAGCAAAACGTCCAGCGTGTGAGAAATGTGCTATACAAAAAAAGTGGGATGAAATCAGGTACCTATGCAATTGCAATAGTTGATTTGGAATAAAAGTTGCTGCACATTTCAGATGGTAAAACAAGACTTCCAGAAAGTAATGAGTCCTTTTTTTATTTGTATTCTTAAGGGTCACACTTTTATCGTTCACCTCTCATGCATCGAGTAAAACACCATGCACACGTTTCAACTGCTGTAGCTCAGATTTTTCAGCAGAGAAGTTATTTGCATACTGATTAGGGCTGCCAATTTAAGATGCTATTGTAATTTATGGGTGAAAAAATAAATACAAAAAGATACAATTATCATGTCCAATCCGTATGTAAATTTTCCTACCATCTGAAGAATTTGAGCTTGAAGCACCACCTGGTTTCATGTATAATGACTTGTAAAGACACTTTTTTATTATGTTTTCACTCATCTGCCACAATAATGTAGGTTAACGTCTTTGAATTCTCATAATTTGGGAAATGTTTTTCCTTAGCAAATATTATATACGCAACAGAAAAGTTTAGCGATCTCATCCATTAATTGTAGGGCTCACTGGCTGCCAGTTGAAAAACCTTGGTTTATGCTCTAAACTTTGTACCTGCCAGATGGAAGATCCCATGTTCTGATGGTGCAGTCCATAGATGCTGTAATCAGCCAACGTCCATCTGGACTAAAAGTCTGGACAAAAACAAATACAGTAAATACAGCACACTTCATAAGCACTTAGTTACGCATACTTAATTCACCCAAAAATGAAAAGTCATAATTTACTCTCCCTCATGCAAAACCCATACGACTTTCTTTCTTAAATGGAACACAATAGGGGAAAAATGTATTTTGTCCACATTAAGAACCTTAATGGTAACCAGGACCTGTTAAGCTCCACAATAGTAGTCTAAAGTGTCATTTCAAGTACAAATAATGGTTAAGAATGGCCAAAGACTAGTCAATTTTGAATGATGTAGTTGAAGCTCACCATGTCGTTGATCTGCCCACGATTTCCAGAGAATTTGCGAACAATCCTCCTAGTTTCCATGTCCAGAATGTGAACTGAAAAATTATCCAGCGCGATAGCAAGCATCCCGCTGTTTGGAGAGATCAAGCATAAATCAACATCACTGTCATCCTAACTAGGGCTCTATGACATGGGTGAAAAATAAAATAACATAACTAAATTATTCACACCTACCGTTGGAGCAAAGTCACGCATGTTTTTTTTTTTTGTTGTGTATTGAAGGATTTATTCTGTAAATTTGTATCCATCGTAGTTTATGTGCATGTATTCTTATCTGATTAAAATATGTATTCACCTCAATTAAGCACATACGTTTTTTGTGCGCATTAATTTATGTGCATCTTGGCGCTTTCATCTACCATTTTTATGCAATGTCCCACAGTGCGCATAAAAATAGGTGGATGGAAACATAACTAATGAAAACAACAAAAGCACTCATGTTTATTATTAAAGGTACATTATGTAACTTATAGCCCTCTAGCAGTTAAAAAAACAACAACAATACTGCTAACATTTTGTGGAAGAACATTGTTTTGGTTGTGCTTCGGCTCTGCGTGACTATGTGGATGAATATGGTTATCCTACTGTTCATAAAACATTCACTACTATATGCATATAGATATACAAGTTTAGATGGAAAGAATCTCAAGATTACTATCTGAAGATTTACTGTAGCTATACCCATTAATAGACAATGTACTTCCTTGCTAATAAATTTCAGCACAATGCTACAACCATAATAAAATGACCCTTCACAATAGATAATGCTTTATAATGAACTCAGTTAGAGAGCTACACATGGCAATTTATCTCACCTGTCAAGTAATAAAAGTAAAACCAGCATCTCCACATCACTTTTACAACATTTCAAATCCTTCAGTTCTAACCATCTCCGAAAAGCCAAGCCCATGTTGATTGTCTTTTTATTACGAGCTCTGTAGCACTCTCTTTTTGCCAGCAGACTCTCCTCTATTCAGCATTTTTTTCTCTTCAAATTAAATATACCCCGATTAGCCAAAACATTATGACCACCTGCTGAATATGCTACGGGTCCTCTGCCTGCTGCCAAAACAGCGCAGAATTACAGAGGCATGGCCTCTACAAGACCCATGGCCTGAAGGTGTCCTGTGGTATCTGGCACCAAGACATTAGAAGCAGATCCTTCGTGACCTGTAGGTTGAGGTGGAACTTTTTGATTCAGTACATCCCACAGATGATCAATTAGACTGAGATCTGGGGAATTTGGTGGCCAGGACAACACTTTGAACTCTTCACCATGCTCATCAAACCATTCCTGAACAATGTATGCAGTGTGGCAGGGTGCATTGTCTTGGTGAAAGAGGCCACTTCCAACAGGGAACACCATTGTCATGAAGGGGTGTAACTGGTCTGCAACAATGTTAGGTAGGTGGCACTGGTCAAACTTATGAATGAAGGGACGGACTCAGGGTTTCTCAGCATAACATTGCTGGCTTCTTGTTGTCCCAACAGTGCATCCTGGTGCCATCACTCCCCCCAGGGAAATGGCGCACACGTATCGTCCGCCCACGTGATGTAAAAAGAAATGGGACTCATCGGATCAGGCAACCTTCTTCCACTGCTCCAAGGTCCAGTTCCGACACTCGTGTACCCATTGTAGATGATTTCAGTGGTGGACAGGGGTCATCACAGACACTCTGATTGGTCATCAAATTTTGTCTGTAACAGTAGACCTTCTGTGGGCTTGGACCAGACAGGATAGCCTTTGTTGCCCTCATGCATCGATAAGTCTTACATGCATCGATGAGTCTTGGGCCCCAAACACCCTTTGGCTGGTTTGTGATTTGTCCTACCTCAGACCACTGTTGTTACATTCTCACCACTGCTGACCGTGATCAACCCAATGCCTTGCCATTTCAGAGACACTCTGACACATTCTCTTTGCCATAATAATCTGGCCCAAGTCAAAATCACTCAGATCTTGATTCCTGCCTTTTTCGGCAAAAAAACAAGTTGTTTTATTTGTTTTAATGCTTACATTTGAGTAAGCAAACTGAATAATAAATAAGATTTACAAAATAAATAAAAAAACTCTTCTGTAAACAAGCGTACAGGTCAGAAACTCTTCTACCTAATATAGAATTAAAACTAGTCTCTATAAAAACAGGGATGGAATAGTTATACATAATACAGTGTTTTCGAAGAATATGCCTGTTATTTTAAAGACGCCAGTGATATTTAACATTACATTACCCTGTTCAACGGAGGTTATGGTGCAGCTAGCTTGGGCAGTTGTACGCAGTGGATCAAAAACACAGCATTCCTGCAATTTAGTACCATGGGTAGATATACGTTTAAGCATGTTGCTTGTATTTGGACCCTTACACGAAATAACAGCCTTGCGGTTATTGGAAACGGCATATTTTCGTCTCGTTTAGTTAAAATAAAGCCAAGCTTTAAGGCCTATTCACACCGGGACGAATTTCGCGTGCAATATTCGGCAACGTTTAACGCCTCGTGACTAAACAAACAATGGGCGCCAATGTGAGTGTGCACACCGACGCGTAAAACGCCACGCGTAAAAGCATCATTTTTTTTAAAACGCCTCGGGTTTGTTTTTTTGGTTTGACGCGCCGCGTCAAAATTCGGACCAATGAGATTGGCGCTTTTGCTCACGTGTCTGGAGCTTCTGAAGTTACAGTAAAACACAACTTGGGGGCGCTAAAACACAAAACGGTCTTGCCGAGCACACATACGTAATGGCGAAGAAGATATACAGCGTCTACTACACTCTGCCGGGAAGAAATAAGACGAGGAAGATGCAAGGCCAGATGAATGTAGAGCTGCTGGTCTTGTTGGTGTCTTTATAAAGAGACACCAACGAGAATAAAGAACTATATGAAAAACGCGACAAACTTGCTCTCTTCTTCTGAGTGACAAGCGAGTGTCAGAAGCACTTTGTGGACCGGGGTATTTCTGTTTTACATTAAGCGCCATCTAATGTCAGGGAATAAATTTGCATGTTCACTCGGCTCATCGTCAGCGAAAATCGCTTGGGTGTGAACACAAAAAACGCGTTGAAAAATGCTGACGAATAACGCGAGCCGATATTCGTCCCGGTGTGTACGAGGCTTTAGATCGTCTATTCCTCTCCATGATTCCCTCCTTTGCTCAAATCGCTTTGACGTCATGACACACAGATGTGTAAGCCGTCATGCTATGGTGCCAAAAGGGACAGTTGTGAGTTCACGGTCTGTATATATGGCTGGGACTCGGAGCATCGAAAAGAGGAGTCATTCAATATCGATGGTTCATAAAACTTTGAAATTGGGTTTTCAATTCCCATCCCTAGAATTTGTGCTCTGCATTTCCCCCATCCAAGTGCAGACAGACACACAGCAGTGAGTATTGAACAAACACACAGTGAGCATATAGACCAATAGATCTGCAAAATAATAATGCAGATTTTTTTACATTTCTGATAATAATTTATCAAAATGTATTTGATTTGTTCATGATAGTTGTTTGTAGTCTCTAATTTTGAGTTTGTTGTCATAGGGTTATATTTTTTATAATACCTTAATTTGGCCCCAACTCAGTTTGTATGGTTTTTTTTTTCTCTGCTCATATTTTAATATAAAATTTTCTGTATAATGAGTGTTTTGTAGGTCTGTTTAATTGGTTGTTGCGTCCCCCATTCCCACATTCTACTCAACACACTTTTCTAGTTTAACACATCCATGTCAAGAGTCTTTTTCAAATCTGAGGTTTGAACGACCAGTGGTAAAACAGGAAAGTTGCATCATGACACTTTAACAGACAGCTGCAGAACAGATTATTTATTTTAGGGTTTAAAAAAATTAAATTCAGTGTTCAAAACTATCCTTGCTGTAGCCTGACGAATCATCCGTTGTTAAATCACAGAAAACTCTTGGTATACGTCTCACCCTTGTGTCTTCTAAAAGAGCACAATAATCCTGGTTGTCTAAAATAATCACAGTTAAATCAAATAACCATGATCAGATGGTTATATTTAATAATCACGAAAGGCCTAACAGGTACACCGCAGGGTATGCCATCATATTCATCCTCGCTGAAGAGCTGAGCTGAAGCCCATCTCACGTATTTACCAAAACAATGTTCCGCTTGCAGATTCACACCTCAACCGCTAAAGGGTCAAATCTTCTGTACCATAAAAAGTGTTTTTAAAACTATGCATAATTATTAATTATATATAATATAATGAATTATGCATTAAATGTGCAATAAGCAATTTCTGAAAAACACTGTTGAAAGTGGATCGGACCGAGCATCAAAACACGCTTGTAGCCAATCAACAGTAAGAGGCGTATACACTCACAGGGTTTCCCGCAGCACTTTGAAACTAAGGCGGCCGCCTAAGCAACACACGCATGCCGCCTTAACTATGTCGTCAAAAAAAATTATATGAGCGATATACTCCGTGTTACTCCGTCCTGTTTTCTCCCTTTCAATCTTTAAATATGTGATAAGCCTTCGTGTTCGCTTCAGTCTTGTTATCAGCGCGTTCTTCCGCAGCGGCGCCAAGCACGTCAGAACAAACAGAAGACAGGGTGGGTGTGTGTGTGTTCATCTGAGCCTCATTGGTCTGTCACTGCTCGTCAATGTCAGAATATTTGAGATGACCAATCAAATCAAACTAGGCGGGCTTTATGTTCGCAGCGCGAATTTTAGCAGAGCGACTCATAGACAGTAAAGGAGCGACTCGACGCGCTTCAGTTTACGGTCAGTCAAGTGCGAGATAAGATGTAAGTTGCTAAACTAAAGATTTTCTGGTTGACAGTTTTTTTAGGTCATAAATGTTAAACGAATCACAAAAATAATCAGACAAACATCATTAAAAAGATATAAGACTCAAGTTTCAGTATTTGTCTTAATTTGTGTCAGGAGTTATGCAATTCCAAATCCCCCCCCCCCCCATCACCCCCACCCACCAACCACCTTAACTAACACATTTTCTGCAGGAAACCCTAGCCCTAGTTTCTCAATGTCAAGGATACTTCCTTGGCAGGATTGATCCTTCCAAGTCATTTCCTTCAGAAGCTAGGCGAGGCTCCTCTTTAGCATTCGGAAAACACGTAAATGGAACAGGCTAGCAAGTGCACGTCATTGCGTCATTACGTCAGTGAAAAGGTCTGCTTTTGGCGCTGCAAAAATTCAATAAGATCAAAAAGTTGTGATGTACACTACCGTTCAAAAGTTTGGGGTCAGTGCGATTTTAAATGCTTTTAAAATAATTCTCTTCTGCTAACCATGTTAAATTACTTTGTACAACTTAACTAGTTATTTATAAAAGAAATGCCGGTGACGCCAACCAAGCTATAACAATTGTTAAATGACAGAGGTCTGGTTCAGTTAGCCATCAATAACGTAATTTGTATATATTTGTATAATTTGTAATATCAATACAGTAGTAATTTGTACTGGCATTTAAACGTTAAACTTTACTTATATGTAGCCTACTACGGTTATTACAAATGTATGGTAACGTAGATATACTTACATTTAAAAGCATATTGCCCCGTTATTGCTCCGACTCTGTTAACATCCAACATTTTTTATTGTTTGAACAAGATGGCAAAGCTGGCGCATAGGATTGTGGGTGATTTGAGAGCGCGAAGGCTACACATATGCATCCTTTCCTGTGTATGGGATATTTTTCGAACGAAGGACTCAATCCTTTGTTGAAATTCTGAGGATCCTCGACATTGGAACAGTCCTTCGACGGATGTCGATGACGTAACATCCTCGAAATAACGGCTTCCGAGGATCCTTCCTTGACATTGAGAAACACCTCCTGACTCATTAGGGGGGAAGTGCCTGTATTGCATGGTGTGTTCCTGAATTTGGGGGCGGAGCCATCAAGATAGGGGTTTGATCCTTTTGGGCAAGGGAGTGTTTGTTGTGGGGATTTTAAATATCAACAGGGTTTCTCAGAAATCGCTTACTGCAACTTTAATATCTTTAATACCTGTCCCTGTGAAGCTGAGATGACGCCGGGGTGGCTGGCAGGCTGTGTGTATGTAACAGCTCCTTCAATTTAAACTTCCAGATCTTCAGAAGGCAATCTGCTCCCACACTAACAGTCAATTGGTTCAGCGCATCCACAGCGACCCCACGCACAGACCCTGTATGCGCTGCACACAGAAACACACAAAATGCTATTGAGATCAGACTGGAATTGACACGCATTTCGCCCCTGATGTTAAGGATGGGGTTAACTCACCCTTGTCCTCTCCGTAATATCCTTGATGAAAACCAGACTGCATGTTGTACACATCAATGTGTCCTGAAGACAGTGCAATCACTGCAAAGTTCCCACAGGAGGTGATATCCACAGCCTGGACAACATATGACCAAATCTGATTTGTAGTCATACGTTACATAGCTAAATGATCATGTAAACAAATACATCACATCTACACACTTACGGTTGCATGGACATTGCGGTTAAGGTTCCTGTTAAGGCGTTCAGGCTCCAGCCTGTGAGCACCCATTGAACCTTTCTGGTAGTTCCACGTCGTAGTCATAAGGAAACCACGGTGGCATGCAATAATGCCATCCCAGTCACTCTGACGAGCCGTTTCTACACAAAATAACATCAGCAGCATTACACACAGTTATGGCTTTTATTATTTTAGTTGTAATGAGTCATTTATAAGGTAATTCTAACACTGTTTTGGATATAGAGAGAGGATCAGAGTTTTAATTAAAATTCTTTCATCATTTACACATCATCATGTCGTTCCAAACCACTTGATTCATAAGGATTACATATGCAAATGTCTATGTACTTTTTGAAGCTTGACCATTTTGGTTGTGTGGACTTTCAAATGAATGAACGCAAATAATGAGAGAATATAAAAAAAAATATCTTCAAGTGTGTTCTGAAGATGAACAAATGACATGAGGGTGAGTAATTGACAGAATTTTCATCTAATCCTTTTAAAAACATACATTAACACCTGTAATTTAAAAATGAAATCATTTATCACACCTGAGGCAAAAGTTGTGATGGCTGGAAGTTTTTCAATGTCGTTCCTCACACCTTTTTTTTTAGCTTTTGTTCTGTTGAGGGTGCCTGTTGGTTAAAAAAAAAAAATATAGTATTTTACAAAACAGATACTACTCTGGGCAAGCCAAGATGACATCAATTGTCTTTATAATGTAACAAGCCCATAATTAAGTGTTAAAAAGTAATACTTAAAAAAATTAAAGGAATACTTTTTCCTAATTTAATGGGCAAGAAGGCAATTTTAGGCTGACTTTGTGAAGACTGTTTTAAAACAGAGTGCTATTTGTTTAACTGACAGATATAACAGCATGGTGTGAATTTGTAGGTGAGACTACCTGTAATAAGTAGTTAAATAATTGACTTGATAGTTTGAATGATGGGAAACTAAGGCTTAAGGGTTTTTAAGAGTGTTTGTAAAACATGTTTGGAAACAAGGTGAGCCTCGCTATTACTAATAATCTGAACAAACTCAAAATTATTAAACTTTAATATTCAAAAAAATATGCAACTTCAAGAACACCCGTGCAAAATCATTAAAAACCACTTCTGAAAATGTACAAATCTAATTCTTTTTGATGCAAATCTGTTTGGTACTGCTAGTTATAAATGCATTACACACTTTACCTTTACATGCACTAACAAGAAAACTGCAAGTAGTTATTACCGTGCCCCAAACTCTTGTTGAACTTTTCATGAACAGTTGAAAATGACTGCAAAGTACCATCTTGACCTATTATGAGAAGTAAAAATATTAAGATCATTATGCTTAAATAAATGTATCTGCGTTTAAACGCCTTTATATATCCATAATGTACTGGTTATGACAATACCTGCGCTAAGAATTTGAGAGCCGCTCTGGTCATGGTGCCGAATCTTTGTTGGTGGGGCGCTGTGACCAATCCGATGTCTTAGAAGACGGCCGTCCCCTCCGGCAACATCAAAAATCCACACCTACGTCACACATACCATTGTTTACTGGCATAATACACATTCAAATTCTACTTCACATCTGAATACATTATGAAAAACGAGCCGGAGCAAACACAAACCCGTATGGCATTGTCCGCTCCGTTAGTGATCAGGAGGGGTTCGTTTTGAAGAAATGTGAGGCCGGCAATGGCTGTTGTATGAGCATCTCGCATTTGACAGACTAGTTTCTTCTCCTCTAAATCCCACAGCCCTATGTGTCCAATAGGACTGCCAGATGCCATTATTGGATGCCCATCTGCATGGCAAGGACAAAGTAAGTGCAATTTAATTGGAAAAGTATAGTATACACTTTGTGAGGCCTAGGCAACAACATTACCTGTCCTGAAGGATAAAGCTGTGACTGGACCCCAGTCTTGTTGGAACTTCAGCAGTGTTTCATCAAATCTGATATTGTGAATGATGATCTGGCCAGATGCTAAACCCACACCCACAACATCCACAGCTGTAGTCTAAAGAGATTCATTTCGACAGAACACATTATACACTAGTTATTATCACACTAAGAAATCAATTAAGGAGCCATTGGCTCCTATAATAAAACAATAGGCGCCAAATAATTTGTTTAGGTGCCACATAAGAATAAAAATTTTACATTTTTTAAACACTTAATTTCAGCCATCCTATCATGCGTTAACATTAGGGATGCTCCGATTGATCGGACGCCGATCATGATCGGCCGATATTGGATAAAAATAGATTGATCGGCGAACCCCAAAAGCGCCGATCAAAAAAGCCGATCACGTGACGTAAATTACTCGCGCGACTTTTTCCCACCTGCATGCGTGGCGCACGGGCACACAACAGAGGAGTGGAGCTTGGCAGTGGCAACATGAGTTCTCCTTCACCGGAACGAATAGGGAGTTTCCCAACGGATTGAAGCGCGCGTCCGAGTGAAGACCGTGCACCGCGCGAGCCACAACAGAACGCGGTATCTGCGCCACTGATCGCTGCGGCAACGAGCACTTTGATCACTTGATAAAAAAACAACCATTTCAGCGCTAGATCGCTCTTATTTAACAAATGAACTAAATGAATCCTCTGAGTTAACTGGAGATGTTTTTATTTATTTGTATTGGTACATTCGTGCCGCGAGATGTTTCAAAAGTGGTGGTGGTATTTTATTTTTTTTGTTCTGACGTAGTTGGTTCCTCAACTACATCAGATTCAGATTCAGATTATTTTATTTAATGCCATGTCAGCATTCAAAGCTATTTTCATGGCAAAAATTCAATTATAAAAATACAAATATCATATAAATACAATAAAACAAAACAAATATAAACAAGAAGTCATTTTATACAATATATATTTTAAAATGAACATATGATAAAAAATCCAAAACCTTTTCAGGCATAATCTCAAGAATATGTCCTTTAATGAAGTAACTTCATAAAAGAGCATTCTGCTCAACTACATCAGACGTTCATAATAATAACAGAAAAAAACTTGCCATAGTTTTGTCCTTTTATCAGTAGCCAGTTTTGGTGTAACAAGTTGTAAATTTTGTTGCCAATTAGTAAATGTAGTGGGTGTATTAAGAGGCT
This sequence comes from Gila orcuttii, assembly GCA_026230005.1. Taxonomy (NCBI): domain Eukaryota; kingdom Metazoa; phylum Chordata; class Actinopteri; order Cypriniformes; family Leuciscidae; genus Gila; species Gila orcuttii. The sequence goes on from JAPDVR010000004.1 coordinate 50,031,119, forward strand.
ACAATTTCCAAATATGCCTAAGTGTAACTTGATCCCCTCCCATTAGGCTGATCTGATGTGTGTTGGTCTGCCTGACCCCTCTTTGTTTGGAATAATTTAATGTTACTCTGCCTTATTTGGGAAAGCTGGCCTACAGTAGCCTTAAGACATCTCATTTTCTAAATACAATTAAATAAACACATTTCTACAAATGGTGCAAAGTCTGCTAGATTATAGATAAAAGATTCCCATTCCCCTGCCATTCTGTGATCGGCAGTGATCGGCAGTGATCGACAATCGGCAGATTATGATTTTGGTGATCGGTAATCGGTGATCGGCCCCAAAAATGCTGATCGGAGCACCTCTAGTTAACATCTTTCACCTCATTTTACAGCATCAGCATTTTTATACATCTTGTGGATGTCCTGGAAAAGTGGAAACTTGAACATCTTTTCCAACTTGAGATTTATATACAGTCACAAAGAATTTTTCTTTACACAGAATCTGAGCCAATGTTACAGACCATAATTATGTCAGCATCACTTGGCCACTGAGTGTAATTTGACCTCTTTCTCAATGCATTCTATAAATGTTGTTGTCTTATGTCTTGTACACATCCAGTCCATTTTTCTTCATTAGTAATATCTGAGAGGTTAATATGGTGAAAGGCAGCTCTTCACATGCTATCATTTAGGCAGTGTTGATTTTTATTTTTAGCTCCTTTTATTCTTTCTCATCATGTAGACAACAGGTTCAAGTGTAACTTTGCCAATTTTCAACCTGCTTTGTATTGTTACGATGTCGGTAGTATATGTAAATGAACAAAACGCATCATTCAGCAGAATTTTGACAGCTCCAGGGCTTTCGTGAAAACTACAGATTATACTTCCACATTTTTGTATCCTTTGCATTTTTTATATCATAACATGTACATTTATATTGTCGCCAGTGGCGATCTTAGCAAAAACATCACTCACAAACTAATATTTTTGGTCGACCTTTTTAGGTGCAGTCTGTAGCCCTGTCATTGAACTATTAAAGAAGGGATGGTTGATGATCGTCCACCAACTGACTTGGTTTAAACTTAATATATTTTTTAAAAATGCTGGAAAAGGTATGAAAACATCCCTGTAAAATGGACGCAACATCTTTTAGAGGATTTTATCATCTTTGATAGTTTTGTGCAAAGGTTAGAGATATTCAGTGCATTTATTTGTTTTAATATCAGTCAATTACTCGACTCAACCATGTTCGTGGATTCTGTTTTTGAATTAGTCAATTATGAATAGGTGTAGTTTTAAATGTGCACAGGGTAAAGAATAATAATAAAGAAAGTAACGAGACCAACCTGTTGAAGGACAGTTACAGCAGATGCCCATCCAGGAAATGTGAACAGGAGTTTGCTGGATTAAGAGGAAGATTTATTTTATTATTTCAAACAACATTAACACAAAGGTCATCATTGAGAACAATCATCATTTGGAATAATGAGAATTACAAACAAAATAGAAAATATTTGCATTGTGACAGAATTTCTCCTTTTAGTCTTTAAAAACTTTTCGGAGTGGAATATGACTTTGGTGAGCTTCAACTCGTAAGTAACACTGCAGGTTTACTGTAATGTCATTATAAGCAATGCAAATACTCAAAAAATAATCTTCATACCATTAATCTACAATTTATAGGCACAGAGCACACTTCAACTGTATAAACACAAACTTTAAATGTCATGGAAGCCACTAATATCACCAACTACAGTCAGCATTCATTAGAAGTGCATACTTTGATTTGATGTTCCATAACTGAAGACCCCCTTGACTGCTTCCGAACAGGATTTTGTTCAGGTAGGTGCTCGGGTGCATCAGAGCAGAGACCTCAAATGATGCTTTGTCATATGAAATCTGCAGGTATGTGTCTGCAGTGAGATTGACAGAGCATATTACATACACTGTGATTCTGCTGAAAGAAATTAAATTTAGACGTAGCAAAAATAACAAACCAACCTTCAGACGCGATATCCCAAATAATGACAACATTGTCCTTGTCGACAGAAATGAGATGATCTCCAAAAGGTAACAGTAAGTGAACATCAGCTTGATGCCCTTTGTATGTATTAACAACCTGAATGGAAGAGACAGTAAAAACATATTACTTATAACTAATTATTATTTCAAAGTCTCTTTAGTTTTATGCATCTTTAAAGGCGAAGTATGTAGTTTCTGCGACACTAGTGGCACCTAGCGGAATTACAAAAATAAAGCATGTTTTCATACAACCTTGCAAACTGCCCTTCAGTGAGTCGTGATTCGTGCCTCCCCAACTCAAAATCACAAGTCATACAGGTGCTCGTGAAGGCATGTCTCAAAAGGAAAAAGCAGGCTACTTTCAATAAAAGTCTAAAATATTAGGAAAACTTTTAGCTGTGTTGCTGTGTGTCATGAGTAAGCAAATGAGTAGGGCTAATACTCTGTCTAGAGCGAACAAAAGTATTTTACATGTAGAAGTGAATAAAAGCCTAAATTAAATCTGTTATCTGTTATCATATAAAATGATCAAGTCTCTTCAGAAAATTTGGACTAAACCACTCAATTCATATGGATAAGTTTTACGATCTGTTTATGAACTTTTTGAATTGTCAAAGTGGTAGTTGCGTAACTGTCAATGGAGGGACAAAAAGCTCTCAGATTACATCAAAAAGGTCTTCATTTGTGTTCTGAAGATGAATGAAAGGCTTACGGGTTTGGAACAACATGAAGCGGAGTAATTAATGTCAGAATTTAAATTTTAGTTAAAAATAGTTCCCTTTAAACACTCTCTGGCCGCTACAGTAGTGGCTACTGTAGCAGCTAGAGAGTGTTTAAAGGGAACTATTTTTCGCTCCAAACTATCGCTATAGGTTGAGCTGGTAAGAGACTGATGGATCTGAGCGGGCGGCTCTCAGTGTTGGTGCCTGGGAGGCTCAATGTTTACACTTTTGGGGGAGATAAACCCATGAATGGCATACTAATAGTAGTCAATGAACAATAAACTGGGTTCAGAAATATATTATTATAAAAAAAATCTTACATACTTCACCTTTAAGAGCACAGTAGATCACTAACTATGGACTTTCATGCTTTACCTCTTTGCTTTTTGCAAAAGCTGAGATAAGTTTTCCATATGCAGCATAGACAAGCATACGATCTGCCGCCAGGGATGAAATCTCTTCTGGCAGGGCATTACCTGTATAGGTGGTTATTACAAGTGTTTCAATCAAATGCAAATGGGAAACTATAATTGTTTGATCATGTATGTGCAGAAAATGTGCTGTAATCAGGAAATAAATGTACTGAATCCTACTTACTGACTGCAACGATTCCAAGTTTCTTTACCTGCCAGAAAAAAAGATGGGTTCATTTTATATTGCACTGAAAGCAGTACCATAAATTAAAGGGATAGTTCACCCAAAAATGAAAATTCTGTCATCATTTACCCCTCCCCCCTTTTTCACCCAAAAATGAAAATTCTGTCATCATTTACCCCCCCTCCCCCCTTTTTAAAGCATTGAAGTGGTAGTTGTATAGCTGTCAATGGAGAAACAAAGCTTTCTGATTTCATTAAAAAGATCTTCATTTGTGTTCCGAAGATGTACAAAAGTTCTACAGGTTTGAAACGACATTAGGGTGAGTAATTATTGACCGAATTTTTATTTTTGTGTAAACTAACCCTTTAATTAATAAAACAGAGATATTATATTAATTATTTATTCATCAAGTTATTACAACTTACAATTATTATAACACAACTTATATTACTTTAATTTTAACACCATATTTGATTGATTACTGCCTCAAGAAAAGTATGGCTATGCAAATAAATACGGAGTAATATTAATACTGAACAACGTAGCCTATATAAACAACATAAATACATGTAAAAGTGCAACATAAAATAATGTGTTGCCAAATTTTGCACAAAATTAATCTATCACTTTGAGACAAAACAAAAACAATAGCATGCATATCTAAACCGGTTTAATTGGAGCATAAACTACTGGTATTGTGCTACCAAAAACGTACTGTAGTTACACGGTAACTTTGAGCACCTGTGGTGATACAATGATGGCAATGCTATGGTGCACTTACTGAAAAGCTTGTTTAGAGTTTGCCTTGCTTCTGGACACGGTATCATGGTACTAATATCGTATTTTAGACATTTACAATGGTACTATGGTATTGTTGGACATATCATGATACATAAATCTCCATACCACAGTATTACAATCACTGTACAACTCGCGCTTTGATATAGGCCAACACCAGACCACAGAAATTCATGCACAAAGGTAACGTTATTTACATTGTATTCTATGGTGATTCAAGGATACTATGGGACCCACATGCATGGTAGGCTACTAAACTTTTAAGTTATGTAACGTTACCATGGATTTTAATTGATTCTCCCAAGTACTTCAAATAACGGTGTTACCACTGAAGATGTTCAAAACAGGTTAGACACTAAAAACTTAGCATGAAATATTTTATAAAGAGGTTGTTTTGACTGAATTCCATTAATTGAATTCGCACTTACATTATATGTGTGGAAACACTGTCCGACTGCAGTGACCACATAGAACTCTCTGTGTTTCTTGTGGAAGCGAAGCACGTGCGCGAGATGATTCGAGTAATTCCCCAGCGCCCTGAATCCAGAGAAGATCGTGCTTCCTTTCTTTCCCGCAGACATATTGCTCATTTTCACCCGTAGAACTTTAAACTTCACTGACTTTACACGGAATTGTAAAGTAAATGTTTAACACCGTTTCACCCACATTTCTGTATAGGGACCTGATGTTGTTAAATGGTGTTACATTACAAACGGTTCGTCTGGAAACTCTCTACAATGGGTTCCTACTCACAACATCAATCATCCCATTTTCAAACATTTTACCTACATTGCAAAAAAAAATATGCCATTTGTTTGAAAAAAGGAACACACTGCATTACTGAATGATTATGAAGGCATAATTCTTTATTTTCATAAACGTTGTTGTCTACATTTATACATGGGCTTATATATTAATAGGTTCTGTTAATATAAACATTTAAAAATTATGAAAAAAATAAAAGACTGGCACAGTGCGTACCATAAGACAAAACATTTAAAATATTTAACTGTTCAGCAAATATTTGAAAATAAAACATTCATGCTGTGCACACTGTGCAGAACAAATAGCCTACAATCATCCATCTATCAATCCATTTTCTTAACGGATTGATACTTGTCCTATGTAGGGCTGTGTGGATTCTCGAACAGATCAATCAGCTTAGACAGTTTTTTTTTTTTTTAGGTTAGAGTAACAAATTTAAACACATCTGTTACTGGCTGTTTGGCAAGTTCACTAGCATAAAACCACACCAGCATTTCAGGAAGGATGCTTCAGAGCAACGCCTCGGCGATTTTAGGATTGGTTTTTCGGCACACTTCTCCTGAAAAAAAAAAAAAAATCCATACATGTAAAACCATGATAATTACAATTATACAATGTAATAACAACATTACAAAAATGAACAGAATAATTCAAAAGAAATAAAATGTTTTTATTCTGAGTGTTAAAATTAGCAATTGTAATGTAATGTAATGTAACACTTTTGTTCTTACACTGCTGTCTCTTATCATCCTTTGAATGTTCTGCAATATTGTGCAATTTCCAGCTAAAGCCCAGCCTAAGATACATGTAATGTCTTTTTTACGCCGTCCCTGTAAAAACAATTAAGTAAAAGCAAAATATTTACATTCCATTAACACTTTACTTAAAGTCCTTATCTATAATGCATTATAAAAGTATTATGCCTTGTAATGCACCTTATAATGCATTGTATGGTCTCATGAATGATTGTAACCACAGTTATAATAAACTATAATACTTATCTATTCATTGAACACACCTTTAGAAAGTATAACGCATGAAAACACATAACAAACAACCAATTTCAGAATCTGCAAATATTATAATGCATTTTAAGTATGGTTACAATTATTTATGAAAATATATAATGTATTATAACGTAAATTACAAATACCTTTATAATGTATTATACATAAGCGTAAAGAGTCACCAACATTCTTATTCTCTTAAGATGCACATAATATTTCTTTTTTGATGCTTTTGGAAAATAAAATGAAGTAGGCAATATTAAAATGTATTTATTTATTCTGGAAAAAATGCTGCATGTGAACCATAACTTACCTGGTTGCTACAGGAGATGTAATCCTCCTGGCAGGGAAGAAATTGCAGATTTATTTTACCTTATGTCAGTAAACAATCATTAAAAAAAAAAAAATTAAAATTAACATTAAAATTACCAGCATAAAGACTTACCTTCAAATGACGATTTATAATATGATAATCATCTTGAATTATCCGGAGGCATGTTATATTTGCCAATGTTTTATTTGACCTGACAAAGTTTAATGTGAGAACTACAAGGAACAACTCTGTAAAATACATGTTAGAGATAAGAAATTAATATCATGACATAAGCTCAGTAAATAAATGCAAGTGAAATAGCTCTTACTACAAAGATTTCTGTTGTTCATCTTTTGACACTATTGCAAATGACAAAAGACGCCTCTTTTATAGACCAAATGGAGTGCAAGATTTACCTCAAGCATGACTTTGTGAGTGATAAATGCTTCTACGTATAAGGACTTATTATACAAGATGACTCAAATCTCATTGCTTGTCTTCACCCCACACATTTTCGTAGGAATTCCACAGAGGTGACCAAATCATCCAGAAACTAGGCAGGCAAAACAGGTGTATGTATGAATTTTTTCAACACCGTTTATTTGGCAATTCTAAGCATTTACGCAACAAATATTACAACGCAATAATCTATGGCCTATTTGTTGTGGTGTTTCAAACCAGGTTTGATAAAGATCAATATAGCTGTCCCACAACATAAGATTCGAAATGATACAATCTCAAATAAACTTTTTTTAAGAACCAAAAAACACACACACATCAAAATAACATTTTAACAACCATTTAGCTGACACAGAATAAGATTAGAGTTGATACAATCTTGTATGAACTTTTTTTTTAAGAACCAAAAACACACTGACACACACACACACACACGTCTGGTTCGCTATCTTTGTGGGGACTCTCCATAGACATAATGGATTTTATACTGTACAAACTGTATATTCTGTCCCCTTACACTAATCCTACCCCTAAACCTCGATCACAGAAAACTTTCAGCATTTATACATTTTCCAAAAAAACAAACACATTCTGTATGATTTATAAGCTTGTTTCCTCATGGGGACCTCACTTTAGGTTCCCACGGTGACACGAGTCCCCATGAGTTAGTGTGCATTCAGGTTGAAGTCCCCACCGGGATAGAAAAACACACCCACACAAATATTTTTGGGGGGTAAGTTGTCACATGTTTATTTAATATTTGTATGTGTTATCTTTTAAATTTGCTGCTTCATAATTGTTTAATGGCAGGTTCCCATTGTGACAACTTACCCCATTTAATATGACAACATGCCCCGCTACGTGTGATCAGTGAACTGGATCTTTTTCAGTGCTGTCTTCAGCCTTCAACAGTGGTGGAAATATTCAAAAATGTTTTGCCAAACCAATAGGGTGTGTGTAGATACAGAAATTGACTCAAAAATAAAATACTACTGAAACCCATTCACTGTTTTTTATACATTTGACATCTAGCCCCAGTCTACCTAAAGCTTTGAATTAAACTTTTCTCAATAATGGCAATGAACAAATATTGACAAGGTAGGTCTGCTTTACACATTTGCTTGAAAATTATAGGATAAGATCAAAGAATAATGAGGAAAAAAAACAAAAAACATCGGTAGCTGCATCTTTCTGAAACCAACAGCATATATATAGTGAAATACATACACCACCGTTTTAAACTTTGGGGTTCATAAGATTTTTTTATGTTTTTGAAAGACATTTGAAAGACATCTCTTAAGCTCAAGGCTGCATTTATTTGCTCAAAAATAGTTAAATGTAATTTATTCATCATGGCAAAGCTGAAATTTCAGCATCATTACTCCAGTCTTAAGTGTCACATGATCCTTCAGAAATCATTCTAATATGCTGATTTGGAGCTCGAGGAACATTTCGTATTATAATTCAATTTAATAAAATTTTTTTTTATTATCTATCAACCAGAGATAGAAATCTGTCTTGGGTTAAAAGGCTCACATATATACAGTACAATCACCTACATCACAAAACACAATTAATCCAAAGAAAGTACCTTACAAATATGTAATAAATAAACAAAGGCTTAAATACAATATACTAATAAAACTAGTTGGTCTTATTTAAAATAGAAATTGCAGTAGGAATAAAAGAGTTCCTGTAAGCTTTCTTTTTACCAAAGGAGCTCTAAAGCGGCAACCTGATGGCAGTAACTGAAAAGAGGGGTACAGGGGATGAGAGGGGCCAGTAACAATGGAGACTGCTTTCCTCTTTACTGCTCACTTATAGAGATCTACAAGTTGAATCTGAGGGGCCCCAATAATTTTAGATGCCTGTTTGATTACACTTACGGGGTCACAGTAAGACGTTTGTTGTAATCCTTGAGACATAACTCAAAAATTGTCTTTGCAATGTTAGCATCTGTAGAAGCTTTCAGACATGTGTTCACCTGCAGAACACCTGGTCTCACCAGGCTTGAGTTCAGTAGGTGGATGAATGCGTTCAGGTTTTCTTCCTGTGGTTCAGCCTAGAATGTGAGCAAAGTTCATAGAGTCAATCTGGACCTTTGTGACTTGTTCAGTCGACGTGTCATTCCTTCGTGGAGAAACTTCTGCTTCTCTGGCCCCTTCCCCATGATGAGAATCTGTCCCTTCTTAACCAATCCTGTCACCTGCAGCGGTGCGGCTGTCTGAGGTCGCAAGAGGTCTGTGTAATCTAAACAATCAAATAGATGGCATGTAATAACAATAATCCATCCATCCATCCATCTTCTTCCGCTTATCCGGGGCCGGGTCGCGGGGGCAGCAGTCTGAGCAGAGATGCCCAGACTTCCCTCTCCCTGGACACTTCATCCAGCTCTTCCGGGGGGACACCGAGGCGTTCCCAGGCCAGCCGGGAGACATAGTCTCTCCAGCGTGTCCTAGGTCTTCCCCGGGGTCTCCTCCCAGTGGGACGTGCCCGGAACACCTCCCCGGGAAGGCGTCCAGGAGGCATCCGGAACAGATGCCCGAGCCACCTCAGCTGACCCCTCTCGATGTGGAGGAGCAGCGGCTCTACTCTGAGCTCCTCCCGAGTGACCAAGCTTCTCACCCTATCTCTAAGGGATCGGCCAGCCACCCTGCGGAGAAAGCTCATTTCGGCCGCCTGTATCCGGGATCTTGTCCTTTCGGTCATGACCCAAAGCTCATGACCATAGGTGAGAGTAGGAACGTAGATTGACCGGTAAATCGAGAGCTTTGCCTTACGGCTCAGCTCCTTCTTCACCACAACAGACCGGTACATCGACCGCATTACTGCAGAAGCTGCACCGATCCGTCTGTCAATCTCCCGTTCCATCCTTCCCTCTCTCGTGAACAAAACCCCAAGATACTTAAACTCCTCCACTTGAGGAAGGATCTCTCCACCAACCTGAAGTGAGCAAGCCACCCTTTTCCGACTGAGGACCATGGCCTCGGATTTGGAGGTGCTGATTTTCATCCCAGCCGCTTCACACTCGGCTGCAAACCGTCCCAGTGCATGCTGAAGGTCCTGGTGTGAAGGGGCCAACACGACAACATCATCCGCAAAAAGCAGAGACAAAATCGCGTGGTCCCCAAACCTGACACCCTCCGGCCCCTGGCTGCGCCTAGAAATTCTGTCCATAAAAACTATGAACAGAACCGGCGACAAAGGGCAGCCCTGCCGGAGTCCAACATGCACCGGGAAGAAGTCTGACTTACTACCGGCAATGCGAACCAAGCTCCTGCTTCGGTCATACAAGGACCGGACAGCCCTTAGCAAAGGACCCCGGACCCCATACTCCCGGAGCACCCTCCACAGGCCGCCGCGAGGGACACAGTCGAATGCCTTCTCCAAATCCACAAAGCACATGTGGACTGGTTGGGCAAACTCCCATGAACCCTCCAGCACCCTGTAGAGAGTATAGAGCTGGTCCAGTGTTCCACGGCCTGGACGAAAACCGCACTGTTCCTCCTGTATCCGAGGTTCCACTATCGGCCGTGTTCTCCTCTCCAGTACCCTGGCATAGACTTTCCCAGGGAGGCTGAGAAGTGTGATCCCCCTGTAGTTGGAACACACCCTCCGGTCCCCCTTCTTAAAAAGAGGGACCACCACCCCGGTCTGCCATCCCAGAGGCACTGTCCCCGACCGCCACGCGATGCTGCAGAGGCGTGTCAGCCAAGACAGCCCCACAACATCCAGAGACTTGAGGTACTCAGGGCGGATCTCATCCACCCCCGGTGCCTTGCCACCGAGGAGTTTCTTGACTACCTCGGTGACCTCAGCTAGGGTGATGGACGAGTCCACCTCTGAGCCCTCAGCCTCTGCTTCCTCAATAGAAGACGTGACGGCGGGATTGAGGAGATCCTCGAAGTATTCCTTCCACCGTCCGACGACATCCCCAGTTGAGGTCAACAGCCGCCCACCTCCACTGTAAACAGCGTTGGTAGGGCATTGTTTCCCTCTCCTGAGGCGCCGGACAGTTTGCCAGAATCTCTTCGAGGCCAGCCGATAGTCCTTCTCCGTGGCCTCACCGAACTCCTCCCAGGCCCGAGTTTTTGCCTCCACAACCACCCGGGCTGCAGTCCGCTTGGCCTGCCGGTACCCGTCAGCTGCCTCAGGAGTCCCACAAGCCAACCAGGCCCGATAGGACTCCTTCTTCAGCTTGACGGCATCCTTTACTTCCGGTGTCCACCACCGGGTTCGGGGATTGCCGCCTCGACAGGCACCGGAGACCTTACGGCCACAGCTCCGAGCAGCCGCTTCGACAATGGAGGTGGAGAACATGGTCCACTCAGACTCAATATCTCCAACCTCCCTCGGGATCCGGTCGTGGCTCCGCCGGAGGTGGGAGTTGAAGATCTCTCTGACAGGAGACTCGGTCAAACGTTCCCAGCAAACCCTTACAGTACGCTTGGGTCTGCCGAGTCTGTCCAGCCTCCTCCCCCGCCATCGGATCCAACTCACCACCAGGTGGTGATCAGTTGACAGCTCCGCTCCTCTCTTCACCCGAGTGTCCAAGACATACGGCCGCAGGTCAGATGAAACGACCACAAAGTCGATCATCGACCTGCGACCTAGGGCGTCCTGGTGCCACGTGCACTGGTGGACACCCTTATGCTTGAACATGGTGTTCGTTATGGACAAACTGTAACTAGCACAGAAGTCCAATAACTGAACACCGCTCGGGTTCAGGTCGGGGGGGCCGTTCCTCCCAATCACGCCCCTCCAGGTGTCACTGTCGCTGCCCACGTGAGCGTTGAAGTCCCCCAGTAGAACGACGGAGTCCCCAGTCGGAGCACTTTCCAGCACTCCTCCCAGAGACCCCAAGAAGGCCGGGTACTCTGCACTGCCGTTTGGCCCGTAGGCACACACGACAGTGAGAGACCTATCCCCGACCCGTAGGCGCAGGGAAACGACCCTCTCGTTCACCGGGGTAAACTCCAACACATGGCGGCTGAGCTGGGGGGCTATAAGCAAACCCACACCAGCCCGTCGCCTCTCACCAAGGGCAACTCCAGAGTGGTGAAGAGTCCATCCTCTCTCAAGGAGTGTGGTTCCAGAGCCCAAGCCATGCGTAGAGGTGATCCCGACTATCTCTAGTCGGAACCTCTCAACCTCACGCACCATCTCAGGCTCCTTCCCCGCCAGCGAGGTGATGTTCCACGTCCCTAAGGCTAGTTTCCGTGTCCAGGGATCGGGTCGTCGAGGTCTCCGCCTTCGACTGCCACCCGATCCTCTCTGCACCGGCCCCTTACGGCTCTTCCTGCAGGTGGTGAGCCCACGGGAAGGCGGTCCCACGTCACTCCTTCGGGCTGAGCCCGGCCGGACCCCGTGGGGAGAGGCCCGGCCACCAGGCGCTCGCATACGAGCCCCAACCCCGGGCCTGGCTCCAGGGTGGGGCCCCGGCTGCGCCATACCGGGCGACGTCACGGTCCTTGGATGTTTGTCCATCATAAGGGGATTTTGAACCGCTCTTAGTCAGACCCGTCGCCTAGGACCTGTTTGCCTTGGGAGACCCTACCAGGGGCATATAGCCCCAGACAACATAGCTCCTAGGGTCATTCGGGTACTCAAACCCCTCCACCACGTTAAGGTGGCAGTTCAAGGAGGGGTCATCTGGTTAGCAGTTCAATAACAATAATATTAATATTCAATCACAATTATGAAGAAATACACACACACACATATACATATACATATATATGATCACTGTGTTTGTTCAGGAATCTTCCAATGTACACCTATGCAAGTGACTTGGAACATGCTTAGTCATACAAGAAGGGAGATTGTTGTTTGTTCCTTGCAACTGTGTGTGTGTGTGTGTGTGTGTGTGTGTGTGTGTGTGTGTGTGTGTGTGTGTGTGTGTGTGTGCGTGTGTGTTTGCTGGCTAAGTCACAGTTGATGACAGGGTTAAATTGTAAATGTTGTAATTGACTGAAGGGCTCACACTTCAGATCAATCCGTTTTTTATGTTTCTGTTATTAGTGGTATGTTGAGAAATCAGAGGCCCTCTGATTTTCCAATATGAAAATGTTATGGTCATTTCTTTTTTTTACTTTACAACAGCGTCATGAATATATTCAATATATTGATCGGTTTAAAGATTATTTTATTATTAATATTTATATTCAGCCTACCATTAGCCACAAACGTTACCATTTCACCATTAATAATCAATTAATCTCGATAAAATATTTGTCAGAAGAGAACTACCCATAATCCGTTGCTATGGAGACAGTGACAGGGTCAGGGGTCAGCAACCAATGCACCAGAGTTTGATGGTTTGATGGGAGTTTTTTCTTCGTGCTCATTTTCTGAGACGGGTAAGTCAAACTTTGGCTATTATTTAAGTTCTGAAGGTGATGTACAGATGTTTTAGAAATACAACGTTTCTGGCTTGATTTGATAAAATCTCGCAAACCTTTTTCAAGAAGTAAAAAATTTAAATGTAAATCTCAAAGTAGTTTAGGCCAATTTAAACTAGCTAACGGGCTTGCTAGCTAAATTCTACCGTAAGGGAAACACATGGCTGCAGGTTAATCTGTTGAGAAGACTGTTGCAATCTGTTATGAAGTTGGGGCTAAATTAATTAATTGTATGGGCCACAAAACGAGCATTACAATATGATGTATTGCAACGTTATTAAAGGGAGTGTGTAAAATGGAAATTCTGGTATTTTTGTGAAAAAAATGCCAACGTGGCTAATTTATGACATTATAACCTCACGTTATAACTTTGCATGTATTTTCATATTTGTTTTACTTTACATTTTCACCCGAGTACAAACTATGAAGATGCATTGATTGTAGGTTTTCATTAAGTAAGCTATGTTTATTTTAATGTTACAGACATGTTCTGTCAATATTATCTCTCCTGTTTAGTTTGTTGAAAAATGAGTGGTTTGGATTTTGATGCTGAAGATTTGGAGTTGGAGGAAGAGCTTCAGGATATTAACAGAGTTCTTGGGGTTTTGGAGATAAGTTAAGTGTTGCATTATGGCAAAACGTTAAAGAAAATTATTTTACACCTAAATTATTGACTCATTATTTTGAGTGTTGCGTTTTTGTGTCTTGTTGAATTGAGTGAGGCTCAGAAGGAACTCAAGGCACAGAGGGAACACAACCCAACCCCTGTCCAATGGAAGAAGCGTGACAGGCATGGGTTTGTTATTCCTCAAAGGCCTTCATCCAGTAGGGAAACCAGTGGAATGTCATCTGGTTAGTAGTCCTACTTCTCCTTTCTGTTTACTTAACAATTTCCATTACTAAATTTGTCTTAATGTCATTTTCAGCGCCAACTACCAAACAACATCAACGCACTGTGACAGGTAAAGCAAAAACACGTTAAAAAAGATTGATATTAACATGGTTTTAATCTCCATAACCTTATTAAAGTCTGTGAAAAGGAGTTTCAAAGGTCCAGATTGTGTTTTTTCTCTCCTTATGTCATGTTGAAGGGTTTGCACTTTGCAGTCTCAGCAGCAATACCATCAGTTAATAAAACAGAGCAAATGTTATTGTCAGAATTGTACTGAAAACTGATAGTCTCCCTTATAAAGCCTGCATGTCTTTGCCACCTGTATTTCCTTAAAAAAAATATTGTTAACACAGAACAGCCCAGATGTGCGGCACCTACGGATGTTGTTGCCAGTGTCAACCTAACAAAAGGTACATAATTAAAGCATAGTGTATTGTAATTGCCTGGATAGATTATACTATATACTATATTATACTTTATTACATGGCTTGGTAGAATTCCAATGTAGAATGCAGTCTGTTATGTCTTGATAACAGACGCTGCTTAGTATAACACACCGTGTTTTGTAGAAATAAAAATTCCAGATACAGGATATTCATTTTTCATTGATTCTAGCACCCAACAACACAACAAGATGACATTTAATAATAATAATACTAATTTAAGCTCCTTATTATGTAGCCGAATCTGTGCTGGTTTGTATTGGCCGCCTGCAGTTTTCTCTTTGTTTTGCCTCCAGCTAGCGCCGTGACGTAATTGTGACGTCTATTGATTTATTTGGTAGGTAGCCATGTAATAAGCAGGATAATGTATAGCGAGGCGATTGTTATAGCGAATACAAACCCTTCAGGCTTATTCAAAACCCCTTATTCAAACAACCGCCTCACTATACATTTACCCTTACATTAGTTTAGATGTCATTTCTTGACAGTTTTAAGTTTAGGTAGAAATGTATGAGCTGTTGTCAATTTGAAACAATAGAGTTGGTTTATTGGCGAAGTTTATTAATTTTTATTCTTTTTCTGTTAGGATCTGTGTTGTGGCAAAAACAATAATTAAACAAACAGCATCACAGCATAAGAGACATCAGGATTCAAATTGTACTTTAAAAGATGTTTATTCTTTTAAAGGAGGGTTGTTCAAAAACACACCGTAGCATCTACCCTACGATGGAACAAGACCTGACACACACAGCAATAGGGGTGGGAATCTCTAGGCACCTCACGATTCGATTCGATTACGATTCAGAGGGCTGCGATTCGATGCTAAAGCGATTATCGATTATCTGAATCTTTTTGTGTGTGTGTGTGTGAATATAAATACTTTGCTTTAAAAGTACAAAGTAATGACCAATAAAGAATTAACGTACAATATATTTTATTAACATTGCAAAGAACCAACAGGAAAATAAATGTGTGCCTGAACTAGCAGCATACTTGTAGTAAATTAATAATATAACAACGACCAGCGTTCTGACGATTCATGCTACCCATCGAGATGTGCTACTTACTGGTTATGCGTATGTGCAGACTCATTTTCCTTCTGCTTACCACGCCCATAAATCTATGCATCCTTGCTGTGGAGACTTGTAGGAA
Source organism: Gila orcuttii (assembly GCA_026230005.1). Taxonomy (NCBI): domain Eukaryota; kingdom Metazoa; phylum Chordata; class Actinopteri; order Cypriniformes; family Leuciscidae; genus Gila; species Gila orcuttii. The sequence goes on from JAPDVR010000004.1 coordinate 50,046,671, forward strand.
ACTTTGACAGGTCAAAGATGAATATTTGATGATAATTTTTACTTTTCACACCGTTTTAAAAATGAAAACAGTACAGTATACTGTACACTTAACTTCAAATTTTATTATAATTGTATTTCATATAATAATGTCATTTTTACTTGTTATATCAAATGTGATAATTGCTAGTTCATTTAAAATATCAAAATATGCTCCTCATACACTTACCCTAATTTAAATGAAATAACGATGTCATAATATTGTGAGATTTACACCATTATGGAAACAATAGAGAATGAATCAACATTCTCTGTGATCGATTCGCGCTTGAGTAACGTTAGCATTTTTCGACAAGGCAGCACAAAGCCGAGTGTTTTTCCTCCTCTGGGTGGAAACGTGTCATATGGCTTCACATATTTGTCGTGTTTCCGAAATATTTTAGTTTTATTCTACAAAGCTTACAACTAGTATGGCTCTTGTCCACCTCCTTTCCCCCTTCAACTTCACAGAAGCCAAAATATTTCCACACGCCAGCTTTTAACGAGGAGGGTGTTTGGATTTCGCGCTCAGCCTTCGCGTCTCTGTTATGTGCACACGCCACAGACGGTCCGGGCACTGCACTTCCGCGCTTCAGAGTTCCGTCTTTTGCGTTCCGTCAATATTACGTTATTATAAACATATATCTAAAAAAAATAATTATTTTTTTTGAAAATCGATTTTTGACATTTGTGAATCGATTCAGAATCGTCCACGTCCGCATCGCGATGCATCTAAGAATCGATTTTTCCCCCACCCCTACACAGCAAGCAGACAGACTTTATACCCCTTTCCCCAGAGCCCTTTTTCCTGTAGTTTTCCGTTCGCCCCAAACTAACCAGATCTAGCTGGTTAGTTAGAAATACAATAGCATAATGGACCCTCTAGCCCCCTCTCTCTGGGCTTTACTGTCCTCACATCTGTGAGGTCAAAAGGCCGAATACCCCTTAGTCTTTCTGAAGAAGGTGAGCCTCCCACCCCCCTGGGCTTTACTGTCCTCACACCTGTGCGGTCAAAAGGCTGACAACCCCTTTGTCTTTCCTGATTACCCATGCTAACGAATTCAGAGGCTCTGTCTGACCATCTGCTTATGTGTGTGTGTGTCTTTGTTCCTGTGGCCTACAGGCATACATTCCATAAGAGAAATACATGATTGAATCGAAAGAAAAAACACATGTCTAGTAAAGTAAATAAGAACAAAGTAAAATATTAATTTTTCCACAACAATCTGAAACTGAAGTGCTTCGTCAGGAGCTCCTTGAGCTGCTTGAGGATGGAGTAGACATTACATTAGAGGATACAGCAGTGACTTGTGAGGCATCTCCTGAGTCAGCTGCTACTGACTGGGAGATCAGAAACAAAGTCTCCTCACAAAAGTGGAAAGAGGCCAGGCCATTTCTTGTTGAAAATATTCTGGCTACCCAAGATCCACATCCACATTGTGGGTGCCAGTGTGGCAAACAAGCTGTTGTGAGATGTCTGGACTGCCTGCCTTTCCCGTTCCTTTGTGAGGACTGTGATACTGCTGTTCATTCACGCTTTGTCTTGCACAACAGAGAGTCACTAACTGGAGGGTTTTTGCAGCCTTTAGCCCTATTCGCACGGTATAAGCATTACCTGGTGACCTCTAGTCATTTGTAATAATTGCAGAGTTTGTCTGAGATCTTAATCCTGTGCGAATCGGCCATGTCTGTAATTTGTAAAGTAAAAATTCCCCCGCAAATTACCTACTATATTTCGCCAAACACCGAGGTCCCGTGATAATATTAGTCCCGTGCGAATCGGCATCTCTGTGATTTGGCCGGTTCGTATATCATTTTTTCAAGGTTTTTGTTTCATGTGTGCCTTTTTATCCATCTTTCGCGAAGAATGGAGGCTGTGTTGGAGTGTTTTGATAGTATTTTGGGTGCTGGGTCATATCGCTATACACAACTACACAATTTGCAGAAAGTGAAAGCTGAAAATCATCAGAAGAGCAAAAACAAAAAGAATGATTAGATGGAGATGAATGACATGTATAGCAGCATGCGGTAAGGAACTTTATTCTGTTTATGTCATAATATATCATACAGCTAGACCTATAACGAAAAGACATTTCCAAACAATAGCCTATTGACGTCATATACGGGAGATAAGTCAGTAAATTTGAGTAAAATCACAGGCTTCGGTTATCCCGTGCGAATGCGCCAATTCAGATGTGGGGGGGTAATTTCTAAATCACACGAGGTCCCCAGATAGTACTAATCCCGTGCGAATAGGGCTTTTGTCAGAGTTGCGCCAGCAAATGGGTAAGACCGTTTCCAAGTATTATGCCTTATACTGGATTCACATTAAGAAACCAAATGTTGATGTTTTTCAAATTCTCTATGCAATGCATATTTTTAGTTGAATAAATAGTTAAAGCAACACTAAGATTTTTTACCTTAAAATAATGTTTTCAAAATCGTTTTAGTGGTTCATAAAGTTGTGACATGGTGAAATGCACTTATGCCACCGCTTTGCGTTCCTTTATCTGATATATCCACGCTATGTAAGATTGCCAGATCGGGTTGCGTTTCTGTAGTCCGAACGAGACATAAGAAAACTACAAATTTTACTTGCTTTACGGCAAGCGTTACATCATACTTTCATAAAATCATGCATCATACTCTACCTTGTCTGTGGCCATTGTTCATTCCAAAGCCGGTGCTGGATAAACAGCGAGCATGTGTGTGCACGTGCGATAGTAGGCTGCCGTAGGCTAAATTATTTACGACAGCAGTAATGGACAATTCCGCTTCCAACCTGTAGGGCGATCGCAGAGGAAAAGTTACTTGGTGTTGCTTTAATATTTCCAGAACAATGCTTTTTTGGGGTATCTAAATAATACACCATTTAATTTTTTTGATAGCACGACTGTTACCTATTCAGAGACCAGATCGTGTGTGTGGCTGTTCAACATGCAACATTCATGCGTCACCTGGCAGAAATGTGGCTGTCATTACCATAAATGGTAAGTGGACATTTTACACATGGTAGCTTCGCTTTAATCTTGAGAAGCTGCAGAGTTGCAGTCTCTATTATTTAGTCACTGTAACTTACCCTGTACACTTACAGCTAAACTGAGGCATATTGTTGACATTTTTCTATCTGCTCTGCTCGCTTGCCAGTGTTGTGCCTAGTTGTGCCTGCTGAGAATTGCATGCACATCACGGTTCCTTGCGGGTATATTATAAGTACCGTTTAAAAACTATATAATATTCTTTGCGCGGTTCATCAATGGTGATAAATGATTCAACCATCCCGCGTGGTGCGGAAAACTCTGCATAATTGGCATAATTGCATAACACAACTGGTGCCCTGTCCAGTGGCGCTGCAGTTTAACTTTAACTTTCTAAACTATCGTTGCTTTCTAGACTAGAGCAATTTAATACTCTTGTTCCGCCTTGTTTTGTTATATACATCCCTAAAAAGTGCATAATAATATTTCTATACTGACATAATATCGGCATTATAATTATTATGACTATGATATGATGATTGATTTTTCATTAGGCTATTTTTGGTGCCCCCTCAGCACTTGGTGCTCTACTCATAGCGCGTGGTGGGAGCGGTGGCGCTGGCTCCGTCTCTCTTTCTCTTCTGTCACACACACTACGCCCACACATGCGCACTCACCTCCCTTCCTTCTTGTTGTTCATGATTACTCATCATGCACGGGGTTTTGCCCAATTTCACTGTGAGTGTATGTGTGTTAATGTATCACGTAATGTAATGTAATGCACGAGCACAACAAGGTGGCAGTACCTACATTAACAAGTCCATTATCATGTGTTTTCCGCAACATCTTCTTGCAGTCTTTTCCTATAACCATTTAAACTTATCAGAAAGAGGGAATTTGAAACAGAAGCTTGTTTCCTTCTTCTGTTGAGGTAAATTAACACTATTACTTAATTTATTCATTTGAATTAATGCTCCCTACAGGCCGCTACAACCTTGTATTGCCAGCTGTGAGTTGCACCAGCTGTTGCCTAACATGGTCCCCCACCATTAAGGACATCCAGCGTGATGGATACTGGCCAGGCACCATGAATTTCTGCACCCTACATACCACTGACGTCTTTAAGTCTTTCTATGACCTTAAGATGGCCGCACCAGGTGTATCACTTAAGGCGTACATCAAAATGCTTGATGAAAGAACAGGGCGCTTCGGAAGAGTGAGTTTTCAATTTTGCCAAGCTTAATGAAGATGCATGCAATGTTTATTAGTTAGTGTTTATGGTGAGTTACACATACACAAATATTATTTTCCATAGACTTTTCTCCTATGTTTGTCCTATATCTAAAAGGCTGGCAAAATATCAGCTGATACCTTCAGCAAAAGCTTTTCTGAGTGGGTTGCTGTGACATACGAGGTGGAGAAGATATTCCACGAGAAATCATTTGACTGCCCTGCCCGCACTCCAGAGATGCTTGCAGTGTCAGTTGACGGAAACCGCAAGCTTTATCGCTTCAAATCAAATGCAAGGTATTTCACATTTAGGGTTTTAGCCCAAAAAAGTATTCCTAACTATTTGTTCCTAAACTTCAAGGGGCGGTTTACCGGACAGAGATTAAGCCTAGTCCTAGACTAAAATGGCCCTTTAAACCAGATTAACAGAAATCTGCTTTCTCTGTCATGGCTTTAAATAGTCCTAGATTTAGTTAAGTCCAGAGTTTAATAAACTGATTTCCTGGAGGAAAATTAGAGTTACCCCAGGACTAAATTGAGGCTTAAATTAAACCTACCAGGAGGCAGATTTAACTTCAGATTAACATTGTGTTTCAAAGAAGACACATGTATTATTACTTACATATATATATATAACAAAAAAATCTAAAATCTAACCTTTCATTGAAGTAAAATAATTGAAAGTGGGGGGGAAAATCACAATGTTTTTCTCCAAAGCACGTTGGCCACAATTATTGCCACCCCTAGAATTTCTTTACGAGTGAAATATTTCTGAAGTATATTTCCATTAATATTTACTTTTTTTGTAGCACGCCAGGGTGACTAGGAACATGAAATTGTCTTCTTGACTTTTCAAGAATGACTTCTTGTTTCACAAGAGTTTAAATATGAGGAAACACAAAGGCTAAATTCCCTTAATCATCCATCACAATGAGTAAAACCAAAGAATATAGTTCTGATGTGCATCAAAAGATTGTTGAGCATCACAAAATAGAAAGTGGCTGTAAGAAAATAGCTAAAGAATTGAAAATCCCCATTTTGTCCATCAGGGCAATAATTAAGAAGTTCCAATCAACTAAAGATGTTACAAATCTGCCAGGAAGAGGACGTGTGTCTATATTGTCTTAATGCACGGCGAGGAGGAATGTTTGAGGCCAAAGACTCTCCAAGGGTCACAGGGATAAAAAGTACCCCATGCCTACGGTTAAATATACTGCTGGAAATGTTGTGGGCCTATTTTTTTTTGCTGGAGGTCCTGAACATCTTACATGATACATGGTAGTATTGATTCTAGCAAATGCCAACAGATAAAAAATCAAAACCTGACTGCAAACTGAACCCTATAGAAAATGAGTGGGCTGAACTGAAGAGAAGCACCAACATGAACTTGTGAATCTGAAGGATCTGGAGAGATTCTGTATGGAGGAATGGTCTCTGATCTCTGGTCAGTTGTTCTACAAACTCATCAGTTATTATGAGGCATTACATTTGTATATATATACACAAACAGACTTCCAGGCATTTCTTTTCTTTTCTTCCATAGCTGATGTGTGCTGTTCCATAGCTGTTGTTTATTTAGCTTGCTTAAAAATAATTTTCTCTTGTTTAGTAATGTTTTTTTTGATTGCAGTGTAGCGACTGACCGAATCCTGATTGTTCTCCTTTCATTACTGAACAAGTGAGCACTTACGTTTCCAGAGAGAAGACCCATGACTCCCGTTAGGGAGTTTTCCTCCGTTTCTATTTTCTTTTCTTGAAGTCTTTTCTTTATTTTCGTCTTCGGACCTTTCCTATGTTCTGTGAAATGAACAGCCTGCAACTTCAACTTTAAAAGGACTCTTTGAAATCCCCGCGGCTCTTAAAGGAAACACGCAAGCTGCGCTCAACGGAAGAAGATGGGAGTGTGAGCTCTCATCTCCGTTTTTCCTTTCTTTACTAAGTTTTATTTTAATATTCGCCTCTCCTTCCACGAGGGAGATGAACTCTGAATTATTTCCTTGGTAACTTCACGTTCGGTGAACCTTTAAAACTTCCCGCGAGTCTGCTCGTCCCGGAACACACGAGAGAACAAGCCTATAGCGCCAAAGGACAAACACGCACACGACTCTGCGTTCCTCAGCAACACAAAGAGAACCATACGCAAGTATAGGTTATTGATTTGATTGATGTGATTTCTTGTTGTCTCTCTAAGGGTTACGTTGTCTGTGATTTTTGCCATGCTGTGATCACCCTGGTGATCTCTCTCATCCTGACCGTCAGTTTCACTTTCTCATCCTCTCTCACTCCCGTTCATTATTCGTCGGTCTCATTAGTTTTACTGTTTACTGTACATACATGTATCCCGTGTTTAAATGTAGAATTCTGTATCCGTAGTTTCATTTTATTAAAACCATTATATTCTTGATTGCTAATTGTCTAATCGTGCTCATTTTACAAAGTCAATGAAATGTGATCCTTTAGCTACAAAAGCTTTTATTATGGACTACTTTGAGTAGTTTAATCTTATGAACACAGGAAAATTAATGGTCACGGCCAGAAGATTGATATTACTTGGAGTTTATAAGAAGGGATAACTTTGTTGAGAAGTTGATAAGTTAATCTTACGGCCGTTTGCTGGACAAACAGATTGTTCGATAGCTAAATTAATTCTATTAAAGGTTATCTCATATAATCGATCTGGAAAGGGACCATTGATATATGAATGAGGAATTATAATTCGTTGTGATTGACCATTCATATATACAATCGGTCTATTTTCAACTTCGATAATTTAACTGTAATATGCAATATTAATCATATTCATGATTAATTATTAAAATTCTCTATATATCATTTGAGCTAATGTTAATGCATTTAATGTAAGACTCGTTGTTACAGCAGTCTTTTTCTGATGCCATTGTTTTCCTTGTATTTGCTTCTCAGTTCCCGTGCAATTTTTAGCTTTTCTTGGTTCATTCCATGTTTTATAGGCAACCTGTCATGCTAATTCAGATTAGTACAGTTGGTTTTAAATTAATCTGGTTTATTTTAGTTCAGGACTCCATAGTCCAGGTGTAACTAATCTGTACTTAATCTGTGTTACAGAAAGCCATTTTTTAAGACACGATTAACTATTCTAGATTAAGGCTTACTCCAGGCATAATTTAAACCCTGTCCGGGAAACCGCCCCCAAATGTTTAGTAGCCAAATCAGGTTAAGGAGCCAAAACATAGAAATTTCAATATGAAATTATATTTTTTACTTTATGCATTAGATATATGGGTTAAGTTAACTAGTAGCCCATGTCAACTGTGTATGCAAAATGTACATTGTTTGTTTGAACAGCTCTCACTGTGTTGTTTCAGCACTTCAGAGCCAGGCAACTTTGAAGGTGTCTTTATTCATAAAGATGAGGAGGTTGCTGAGTTTGTTGACAACATCCACAGACAAACAAATCATGCAAGTTTCAATATATTTGTTTTTGTCTCACTGCTGTTTTGACACTATTTACTTTAAGTAAAATAACATAATTATAGAGACTTATTTTTCATGAAAGAGTCAGTTAACAAGAACAGAAAGTGTAACCTGTGCAGGAAATTACTGATATTTCTTAGACTTGCTTGGTTTTGTCACGGACACGTTCAGGAAAAAGGACCCAAATGCAATCTGCGAGACAACACTTCTTTTAATGAAAATAATGCAAGCTGCGTAGAGAAGCAAAAACAGAAAGTCTCTTGTAGCAGGTAATCAGAAGAACAGAATGTCTCGTGAAGTCAAATCAAACTGAGGAGTGATCCCGCATGATACTCAGCGTCCCGCAGCAGAAACACAAATCAGGGCTCGTGGTCCGTCTGTCGCCCTCAGATACAGAGAAGCTGGGTAGAGAAAGACTTCAGTAATTTCTAGCACTGGCAGTGCACAGGTTGCAAACATACGTCAATGGGCCGGGACAAGATGCGAACAGGTAAGCTCTGAAACACGCGTTAACATAGTCAATAATCTGGCAGAGGAAAGGGGAAAAATGAGAACTAGAAGTAGGAACGCTAATTAGGAAGAAAGTGATAACAGGTGAAAATGGAGATAGCGTAATGGGAAGACTGATGGCCATCAGCTGACGGAGAATGAATGAGCGCGATAGTAGGTGGGTGTGTTTAAGCGAGGCGTGTGTGTATGAAGGGAGCGCGTGTGAGAATGGTGGGTGTGTCAGCATGTTGGTGAATGAATCAAGGAAACCGAAAAGCCACAGGAGGGAGACAGAGACAGGAGAGAAAGCCGGGATCATGACAGTACCCCCTACTCAAGTGCGGTAGAAGTCCTCAATAAGCGAGCGGTCCAAGACGTTCCGTGAAGGAATACAGCTTCTCTCCTCCGGCCCGTATCCCTCCCAGTCGACAAGGTACTGGTGACCACGACCCCGCGGACGGACATCAAGTAATTTACGTACGCGATATACAGGACCTTCCTCCACCTGAATAGGAGGGGAAACTTGGCGAGGCGGGGCGCGGATGACGGGTTTGACGCACGAAACATGAAATACTGGATGGACGCGCCGGAGGTTAGGAGGCAATTTAAGTCTAACCGCGACAGGACTGATAATCTTGGAGATGGAATATGGCCCAATAAATTTAGGGGCCAACTTGCGGGACGTGAAACGTAAAGGAAGATTGCGAGAGGAGAGCCAAACCTTTTGACCGCAGATGTATCTCGGACTCTTAATACGATGACGATTAGCGGCACGGCGAGTGAGAGAACGAGAATGGCATAGAGCAGACCTCACCCCTCTCCAGGTTCTTTTACAACGCCGAAATAAACGCCTCGACGGATGGAACATGAGTCTCTGTCTCCTGGGAAGAAAATAGAGGTGGCTGGTACCCGAGACAGCTGTGAAACGGAGATAAGCCGGTGGCGGCGGACGGAGAAGAATTGTAGGCATACTCGGCCTTTGGAGTTGATCAGCCCATGAGGAGGGATTACGAAACGCGAGACTGCGGAGAATACGACCAACAATCTGATTAGTTCGTTTGGCCTGCCCATTGGTCTGCGGGTGAAAACCAGAAGACAGACTGGGTGACGCACCGATCTGACGGCAAAACTCCTTCCAGAATAATGACGCAAATTGGGGTCCGCGATCAGACACGACATCCAAGGGAAGTCAGTGAATCTTGAATACATGACTAACGACGGCTTGAGCGGTCTCCTTAGCGGAAGGGAGCTTGGGAAGTGGAATGAAGTGAGCGGCTTTAAAAAAGCGATCAACTACAGTGAGGATTACAGTGTTTCCTTTGGACTCCGGTAGTAGACAGGGGGAGAGAGGGAATAGACAGGGGTCTAAGCAAACCAGCCGGTGGCAAATTACTAGACTTGGTCTGGGCACAGATAGAACAGGCGGCCACAAATTGACGGATATCGCGCTCGCGGGTGGGCCACCAGAATTTCTGACGGATGACAGCAATGGTTCCCCTAACTCCAGGATGGGCGAACAGCTTGGAGGAGTGACCCCATTGCATGACAGCCACGCGAGTGGGGACAGGAACAAAGAGTAGGTTTTGCGGACATTGACGAGGAGTGACGATCCGAGATAAAGCCCGTTTGACCAAACGTTCGATTCCCCAGATGGAAGAACCAACGATACAACCCTGAGGAAGGATTTCCTCTCTCACAGGAGTTCCCACGGGGGAATCGAACTGGCGCGAGAGAGCGTCGGGCTTAAGGTTCTTGGAACCGGGGCGATACGAAATGGAAAAATCAAAGCGATCAAAAAATAGGGACCAACGAGCCTGGCGAGCGTTAAGTCGTTTAGCAGACCGTATGTACTCAAGATTCTTATGATCGGTCCAGACGACGAATGGGACCGGAGAGCTCTCGAGCCAATGACGCCATTCCCCCAAGGCCAATCGAATAGCCAGCAGTTCTCGATTACCGACGTCATAATTTTTCGCTCGGAAGGAGAAAGACGGTGAGAGTAGAAAGCGCACGGATGAACCTTACCATCAGAGGATGAACGTTGCGAAAGAATGGCCCCAACGCCCACCTCTGATGCGTCGACCTCCACGATGAATTGTTTGGAGGGATCAGGAGTAACTAGAATTGGAGCTGACGTAAACAAGATCTTCAAACGATCGAAAGCGGACTGGGCTGAGTGCGACCATTCAAAACAGGACTTGACAGACATGGGTGCGGTAAGAGGAGCGGCGACCTGACTAAAGTTGCAGAAAAACCTCCGATAAAAATTTGCAAAACCCAAAAAACGCTGTAAAGCGACACGTGAGTTGGGAACCGGCCAATCGGTGACAGCCTGAACCTTAGCGAGGTCCATGCTGACCACATCAGCGGAAATGACCAACCCTAAAAACGTGACCGACTTGGCATGAAAGGTACATTTCTCAGCCTTAACGAAAAGACGATTCTCCAACAAACGTTGGAGTACACGACGTACGTGTTGCACGTGAACCTGGAGAGATGGGGAGAAAATTAATATGTCATCTAGGTAGACAAAAACAAAGATGTTCAACCTCTCTCAACACATCATTTACTAGGGCTTGAAAGACTGAGGGGGCGTTGACGAGGCCGAACGGAAGAACCTTATATTCAAAGTGCCCGAGGGGAGTGTTAAACGTGGTTTTCCATTCATCTCCCTCTCTTATAAGCACCAAATGATACGCGTTACGCAGATCCAGTTTTGTGAAAATTTTTGCCCCCTGGAGGATCTCGAAAGCTGATGACATAAGGGGAAGAGGGTAACGGTTCTTGACCGTTATGTCACAAAAAAGAAACCTGCGCCAGCGAGAGAGGAAGATGAAACGATAGTACCTGCAGTGAGGGACTCTGAGAGATACTTCTCCATGGCTTCGCGCTCGGGCGCGGACAATGAATACAGTCTGCCCCGCGGCGGAGTCGTGCCAGGTTGAAGGTCGATACAACAGTCGTACGGGCGATGGGGAGGGAGAGAAGCGGCACGTGACCGACTAAAAACCACCCGCAAATCGAGGTACTCCTCCGGAACCCCCGACAGATCACCAGGATCCTCCTGAAACACAGAAACAGAAGAGACAGGGGGAACAGCAGACACTAAACACGACAAGATAACCTCCACGAGAGAATGGAACCCTTGCCCCAATCAATATGTGGACTGTGTTCAACGAGCCAGGGATGGCCCAAAATAATGGGAGTGTAGGGCGAATGAAAAATAAAAAAAGTAATAGTCACTTTGTGATTTCCAGAAAGCGTGAGACTCACCGGAATGGTAGTACGGCTGACTCTTTCAAGCTCGCTACCATCGAGGGCAAAAACAGGCGTACTGTCATTCAAATTAACTAAAGGAATGCCCTGTTCAAGAGCCCAAGTCTCATCTAGAAAACTGGCCTCCGCTCCCGAGTCGATGAGGGCTTGACAGGTTACAGAAGAGCCGGACCATTGGAGGGTGGCAGGGAAAGAAGTGCGTGAACTTGGCGGAGGGACAAACGCAGTAGCGCTCGCCAGAAGCCCTCTCTTTACTGACGAGCGTTGGCTTTTAATTTACACGTCGTAGCGAAATGACCGGCAGATCCGCAGTAGAGGCAAAGTCTGTTTAAGATGCGTTGCTCTCGTTCAGCAGCAGTGATACGGATTCCCCCCAACTGCATTGGCTCGGGAACTAGGAGAAGTATTGGTAGAAACGGGGGGTGAGGAGAGCAGAGCCCTCTCCATGGCCCGCGTGCTCAGCATCGAGCTCGAAGCGTCTGTCTATGCGGATCGCTTGGTCAATAAGAGGGTCGGCACCTCCCGGGACAGAATCTCGTCTTTAATGTCTGAGTTGAGACCCTCGATGAATCAAGCAACGAGCGCTGGCTCATTCCATCCACATGTTGTAGCGAGCGTACGAAATTCAATAGAAAAGTCCGGGACTGACCGTTTACCTTGACGGAGAGATGAGAGCAGACGAGAAGCTTCAACGCCATGTGAAGACCGATCAAACACTCGAGTCATCTCCTCCTTGAATGTTGAGTAAGAGCTGATGCAATCAGAGTCGGGATTCCAGACCGCCGTTCCCCACTCACGCGCCCTCCCTGTGAGAAGAGAAACAATGTAGGCGATGCGAGTGCGGTCCAGCGAGTAGGCGAGTGGCTGTAAAGTAAAGACCACCTCGCATTGAGTAAGGAACGAACGGCCCTCAGATACAGAGAAGCTGGGTAGAGAAAGACTTCAGTAATTTCCAGCACTGGCAGTGCACAGGTTGCAAACATACGTCAACGGGACGGGACAAGACAAGACAAGATGCAAACAGGTAAGCTCTGAAACACGCGTTAACAGTCAATAATCTGGCAGAGGAAAGGGGAAAAATGAGAACTAGAAGTTGGAACGCTAATTAGGAAAAAAGTGATAACAGGTGAAAATGGAGATAGCGTAATGGGAAGACTGATGGCCATCAGCTGGCGGAGAATGAATGAGTGCGATAGTAGGTGGGTGTGTTTAAGCGAGGCGTGTGTGTATGAAGGGAGCGCGTGTGAGAATGGTGGGTGTGTCAGCGTGTTGGTGAATGAATCAAGGAAACCGAAAAGCCACAGGAGGGAGACAGAGACAGGAGAGAACACCGGGATCATGACAGGTTTAGGCTTCTCCAGGGTTTAATGTCTTTTTAAAATTACTTTAAGGTAGGAAAGGCATACCTGAAAACTTTATGAAGCTCAGATTTAATTTCTCTATTTCAAAAGGACAGTGATGGCTTTTTATATCCATACATTTGGAGGTTCCATACATGTTAAACCAGGTTATCCTAGTTCTGCAAACAGAACACATCATCCAGTCCTGTAACTTTGAGAACCTGTTGACAGTCACAATTCTTAAAGGGTTTAAAAATTAATTTAGTTTTATGTTATAATCTTTGAACTTATAGATCTCAGGAAAAGGGTCATGTGGATATTCAAGCTGGAGAGCAGCTAAGGAGTCTTCCAGGAAAAACACCAGCAAATTGGATGAGGAAGGGCTTGAAATTGCTGTCTGTCGCCATGGAGTCCTCCTTGGAGCACTAAACATGTATCGAGGGGAGATTTTTGCCTACCCTCTTTACCTCCAAAGGACGTTAGCAGAAAATGCCCCAGGAAACATCACATTCCTTTGCTCCGATGTGGCATGCAAATATTTCCCATATTTGTCCAAGGTGGCTAAGCAATGCCCTGAGATGAGGAAGCTCCTGCCCATGCGTCCTTTCCTGTCTGTAATGCATGCAAAGGCTCACACTTGGCAGATCTGCCAACCTGTACGCATTTTGCGTAGTGGATACGCATTTTGACCTCAAAGTACGCTGGTATGATTTTTCACTCTAAACTATGCAAAAACCTGGTGACGCTTCTGTGCACGCGCAGTCCTCAAATCAAGCAACAGCAAAAGAAGCGGAGTTCGACCAATCATAGCGCTGGGTTCATTCCCCAAATAGCAAGCGGGGATGATTGACAGATGCGTAAGACCTATCATTAAAAAGAGAAAGAAAATCGGCAGCAATAAAGAATCCCGCTCGATCCTCTTCGACTCCCGCGGGCAGCGGCCCGCTATCTGACTGAGTTCATAAGTGAGGACAGTAGTAGTCACAGCACTTCTGACTCCTGAAGGTAAACGGGCTGGGGTGGATGTGGAAAGTTGAAATATTGTTTTTAGTTAACTTAATCTGGATTCGATGATCATACGGGAGTGATCGCATGCATGGATTATCTTAAAATACTCCGTCATTCATGGTCACTCAGATAAGAGGAAAACAACATTCAGCCATGCAAATTATAAAATGCTTAAGTATTGATGAACAATAAATCAAAATTAAAGCTGCAAGCAGCATTGAAAGGGCCCTCGCACCCGTGCCACCGCCACCCGTTGGCTTTAGGAAGACAGAGCACGGTGGGCAATGTGCATTTAAGTAGGTAAATATAGGAGGAGTATGTCAAAGTCAGTTACAAAAATGTCCTTTATTATGGGGATAATAGCATGCGTTATCATTCAGCTAAGTGTTGCTAGCATGTTTTAGCATGTTTCTAGCATGTTTAGAACTCAATGGCATATTTAATATGTTGCTAGTAGCCTACTGCATCACAGTGTAAAACATGTCACTTCCTGTCGACAGTAGATGGCGCTATTACTTTAACTTAAAATTGTCATGTAGATGTGTTCAGGGCAGGACTCTTATCAAACGTGTGAAGTTTGGGGCAGATTGGACATTGCCTTCTTCAGTAACAACAACTTCCTGTTTCATTGCATTAGCATGCTTTAGCACTTAGCTAAGAATTGCTAGCATGTTTTAACATGTTTATAACATGTCTATAACTCAATGGCATATTTAATATGTTGCTAGTACTGCATCACACTGGTAAACATGTCACTTCCTGTTGCCAGTAGGTGGCGCTATTACTATGACTGAATATTCTCATGTAGATGTGTTCAGGCCATGACTCTTATCAAACCTGTGAAGTTTGGGGCAGATTGGACATTGCCTTCTCAAGTAACAACAACTTCCTGCTTCATTGCATTAGCATGCTTTAGCACTTAGCTAAGAATTGCTAGCATGTTTATAATTCAATAGCATATTTACTATGTTGCTAGTACTGCATCACACTGTTAAACATGTCACTTCCTGTTGCCAGTAGGTGGCGCTATTACTTTAACTGAAAATTGTCATGTAGGTGTGTTCAGGGCAGAACTCTTATCAAACGTGTGAAGTTTGGGGCAGATTGGACATTGCCTTCTTAAGTAACAACAACTTCCTGTTTCATTGCATTAGCATTCTTTAGCACTTAGCTATGAATTGCTAGCATGTTTTAACATGTTTATAACATGTTTATAATTCAATGGCATATTTAATATGTTGCTAGTACTGCATCACAGTGTTAAACATGTCACCTCCTGTTGCCAGTAGCTGGCGCTATTACTATAACTGAATATTCTCATGTAGATGTGTTCAGGCCATGACTCTTATCAAATGTGTGAAGTTTGGGGAATATTTGATATTCCATGCCTGAGCTACAGCAAATTCCTATTTAATTGCAGTAATAGCATGCTTTAGCACTTAGCTAAGTGTTTGCTAGCATGTTTTAGCATGTTTCTAGTATGTTGCTAACATGTTTAGCACTTGCTGGCACTTTTTTACATGTTATTAGGAGTCCACAACAGTGTTAAACATGTCACTTCCTGTTGCCAGTAGGTGGCGCTATGACTATAACTGAATATGAGCATGGACATGTGTTCAGGACAGAACTCTTATCAAACGTGTGAAGTTTGGGGCAGATTGGACATTGTTTGCCTGAGTTACAGCAACTTCCTGTTTCATGGCGAAACATCGAAATTTGTCAGGCCGCCGAGGACACGCCCTTCGACGAAAACTCAAGATCTTCGCAATTTAACGTCGCAAAGGCCTTAAGATTACACTCACCAAATTTGAAAATGATCAGATTAAAACTGTAGGAGGAGTTTGTTAAAGTACGAGGCCTGAAAATGGTACCGAATTTCGTACACGTTCGTGAAACGTAGTGGGAGGCGCACTCCGTTGAACCTTTATAGGTGGCGCTATCGAGCCATTTAGCCCCGCCCAATTCTGAAACACATATCAGATGTAAATTTTCACCAGTTCTGATGCGTGTGCAAATTTTCGTGAGTTTTCGTGCATGTTTAGGCCCTCAAAAATGCGATTCATTGCGGAGAATAATAATAATAATAATAATAATAAACAGAGCAATTCCAAGAGGGTCCTCACACCATCGGTGCTCGGGCCCTAATAAAATTAAAATCGCTATGGCTTAGTGATTATGAAAGTTCTGTAATTTGTGGATTACTGATAAGCGCGAGTCTGGAGAAACAGGCGTTTATTTATTCATTGTCAGTGTTGAGAAACGTAGTCTGCATGTGTTACGTTATTGAGTTAATAATAACTAAAGTACCTAAGTATGTTACATAATTATTTTGTATGAAAACTAGCACATTAGTTACCTGGATTAAAAAGTACCGTTGTATCAGTGCCACGCGAGCTCTCTCACGCAAACACAGACCGCGCGCACAGAGAGAGAGAAGATAATTGTAAATTGACGGGCTAAGTTTAAATTTTGTTTTTGGTTGTTTTTTTCTGTCAAAATGTCAGAAAGCATTTTGTATTATCCATCCGTGTTTTTAAAATTCGTTAAAAGACAGACGTTTTACTGTTAACACAGCCCCATATTTCGGATTCATCTAAACTTATACTTGATATTCTTTTTAGAATAAGTGGTTCGTTTTGCTATTATTGGACTCCTGTCTATTCATTGTCAACTATTTTGTATATGTTTGCATTGGCTAACGTTTATTCAGCTAATGTGTGTCCTGGGTGTCTTCTCTTGCATTGTCTAAAATGACAACCCCCCCCCCCCCCCCCCCACCCCCCACCCCCCCCTTAAAATTTAGAAGGTTGGCAGGTCTGACTTGGAAATGCGAGGTATAATTGCAACTTTAATGACTAAGTTAGTAGTCATTTGAGTCATTGAGTAATTTAGAAATAACATGTATTGTACGCACTTCTTATTAGATCAAATGGGGAGGCGCTTTTCAGGAAGGTGCAGGCTCAACAATTGAAGGAGAGGTTGAGCAAGTGAACAGTTTCTTGTCCAGGGCAGCAATCACGACCAAGTGCATGTCCAAAGCAGGTATGTGTGTGTGTGTGTGTGTGTGTGTAGGAGGTGGGGTTGTTAATCATTTGCACTGACATTGAATTCAGGAAGAACAAACATGCTGACCCTTCTGAGAGGTGAGAGGACACAGAAGAGAGAGCAGGAGGGTGAGAGGACACAGAAGAGAGAGCAGGAGGGTGTGAGGACACAGAAGAGAGAGCAGGAGGGTGAGAGGACACAGAAGAGAGAGCAGGAGGGTGAGAGGACACAGAAGAGGGAGCAGGAGGGTGAGAGGACACAGAAGAGGGAGCAGGAGGGTGAGAGGACACAGAAGAGAGAGCAGGAGGGTGAGAGGACACAGAAGAGAGAGCAAGAGGGTGAGAGGACACAGAAGAGAGAGCAGGAGGGTGAGAGGACACAGAAGAGAGAACAGGAGGGTGAGAGGACACAGAAGAGAGAGCAGGAGGGTGAGAGGACACAGAAGAGAGAGCAGGAGGGTGAGAGCACACAGAAGAGGGAGCAGGAGGGTGAGAGGACACAGAAGAGAGAGCAGGAGGGTGAGAGCACACAGAAGAGGGAGCAGGAGGGTGAGAGGACACAGAAGAGAGAGCAGGAGGGTGAGAGGACACAGAAGAGAGAGCAGGAGGGTGAGAGGACACAGAAGAGGGAGAAGGAGGGTGAGAGGACACAAAAGAGAGAGCAGGAGGGTGAGAGGACACAGAAGAGAGAGCAGGAGGATGAGAGGACACAGAAGAGAGAGCAGGAGGTTGAGAGGACACAGAAGAGAGAGCAGGAGGGTGAGAGGACACAGAAGAGGGAGCAGGAGGGTGAGAGAACACAGAAGAGAGAGCAGGAGGGTGAGAGGACACAGAAGAGAGAGCAGGAGGGTGAGAGGACACAGAAGAGAGAGCAGGAGGTTGAGAGGACACAGAAGAGGGAGCAGGAGGGTGAGAGGACACAAAAGAGAGAGCAGGAGGGTGAGAGGACACAGAAGAGAGAGCAGGAGGGTGAGAGGACACAGAAGAGAGAGCAGGAGGGTGAGAGGACACAGAAGAGGGAGCAGGAGGGTGAGAGGACACAGAAGAGAGAGCAGAGGACACAGAAGAGAGAGCAGGAGGGTGAGAGGACACAGAAGAGAGAGCAGGAGGGTGAGAGGACACAGAAGAGGGAGCACGAGGGTGAGAGAACACAGAAGAGAGAGCAGGAGGGTGAGAGGACACAGAAGAGAGAGCAGGAGGGTGAGAGGACACAGAAGAGAGAGCAGGAGGGTGAGAGGACACAGAAGAGGGAGCAGGAGGGTGAGAGGACACAGAAGAGAGAGCAGGAGGGTGAGAGGACACAGAAGAGGGAGCAGGAGGGTGAGAGGACACAGAAGAGGGAGCAGGAGGGTGAGAGGACACAGAAGAGAGAGCAGGAGGGTGAGAGGACACAGAAGAGAGAGCAGGAGGGTGAGAGGACACAGAAGAGAGAGCAGGAGGGTGAGAGGACACAGAAGAGAGAACAGGAGGGTGAGAGAGAGGACACAGAAGAGAGAGCAGGAGGGTGAGAGGACACAGAAGAGAGAGCAGGAGGGTGAGAGCACACAGAAGAGGGAGCAGGAGGGTGAGAGGACACAGAAGAAAGAGCAGGAGGGTGAGAGGACACAGAAGAGAGAGCAGGAGGGTGAGAGGACACAGAAGAGGGAGCAGGAGGGTGAGAGGACACAAAAGAGAGAGCAGGAGGGTGAGAGGACACAGAAGAGAGAGCAGGAGGATGAGAGGACACAGAAGAGAGAGCAGGAGGTTGAGAGGACACAGAAGAGGGAGCACGAGGGTGAGAGAACACAGAAGAGAGAGCAGGAGGGTGAGAGGACACAGAAGAGAGAGCAGGAGGGTGAGAGGACACAGAAGAGAGAGCAGGAGGGTGAGAGGACACAGAAGAGAGAGCAGGAGGGTGAGAGGACACAGAAGAGGGAGCAGGAGGGTGAGGACACAGAAGAGAGAGCAGGAGGGTGAGAGGACACAGAAGAGAGAGCAGGAGGGTGAGAGGACACAGAAGAGAGAGCAGGAGGGTGAGAGGACACAAAAGAGGGAGCAGGAGGGTGAGAGGACACAAGAGAGAGCAGGAGGGTGAGATGACACAGAAGAGAGAGCAGGAGGGTGAGAGGACACAGAAGAGAGAGCAGGAGGGTGAGAGGACACAGAAGAGAGAGCAGGAGGGTGAGAGGACACAGAAGAGAGAGCAGGAGGGTGAGAGGACACAGAAGAGAGAGCAGGAGGGTGAGAGGACACAGAAGAGGGAGCAGGAGGGTGAGAGGACACAGAAGAGAGAGCAGGAGGGTGAGAGGACACAGAAGAGAGAGCAGGAGGGTGAGAGGACACAGAAGAGAGAGCAGGAGGGTGAGAGGACACAGAAGAGGGAGCAGGAGGGTGAGAGGACACAGAAGAGAGAGCAGAGGACACAGAAGAGAGAGCAGGAGGGTGAGAGGACACAGAAGAGAGAGCAGGAGGGTGAGAGGACACAGAAGAGGGAGCAGGAGGGTGAGAGGACACAGAAGAGAGAGCAGGAGGGTGAGAGGACACAGAAGAGAGAGCAGGAGGGTGAGAGGACACAGAAGAGAGAGCAAGAAGAGAGAGCAGGAGGGTGAGAGGACACAGAATGGAGAGCAAGAAGAGAGAGCAGGAGGGTGAGAGGACACAGAAGAGAGAGCAGGAAGGTGAGAGGACACAGAAGAGGGAGCATGAGGGTGAGAGGACACAGAAGAGAGAACAGGAGGGTGAGAGGACACAGAAGAGAGAGCAGGAGGGTGAGAGGACACAGAAGAGGGAGCAGGAGGGTGAGAGGAAACAGAAGAGGTAGCAGGAGGGTGAGAGGACACAGAAGAGAGAGCAGGAGGGTGAGAGGACACAGAAGAGGGAGCAGGAGGTTGAGAGGACACAGAAGAGGGAGCAGGAGGGTGAGAGGACACAGAAGAGAGAGCAGGAGGGTTAGAGGACACAGAAGAGGGAGCAGGAGGGTGAGAGGACACAGAAGAGGGAGCAGGAGGGTGAGAGGACACAGAAGAGAGAGCAGGAGGGTGAGAGGACACAGAAGAGAGAGCAGGAGGGTGAGAGGACACAGAAGAGAGAGCAGGAGGGTGAGAGGACACAGAAGAGAGAGCAAGAAGAGAGAGCAGGAGGGTGAGAGGACACAGAAGAGAGAGCAGGAAGGTGAGAGGACACAGAAGAGAGAGCAGGAGGGTGAGAGGACACAGAAGAGGGAGCAGGAGGGTGAGAGGACACAGAAGAGGGAGCAGGAGGGTGAGAGGACACAGAAGAGAGAGCAGGAGAGAGAGGAGAAGGTGACACAGGCACAAGATGAAGCACATATTCTTCAGCCACTGGAGCTACTCCAGCTGCTGAGTCCTCCTGCACTGGTGGAACTGGTCCAGTGGCTGCTGTCCCCGTCTCAGCTGAAGCTGGTTGATGAGCACATAATTCAGCAAATTTTGAATATTAAATGCAAGTAAAACTGGGTGGAATATAAATATACACAGTATACATATTAAATAAGAAGTTTTTTTGCAGCTTACATAACAGCAAATCTTATGTTAGATAGGTTGTCGAACGATTAAAAGTGTTAAATATTTTAATGCATAGTATTGTCGTTATTCAGGCTTTCCCCCACTGAGAGCGTAATTAGACTAACATAACACAGAGTATTTTAAAGTGTTTTAAGTGTCTTTGTGTCCTGGCCCCCTTTACCCTAATTGCATTTTCCAGACATAACACTGTGATTTAGATTTCTTAATATTATTCCCATTTTTAAAACACCATGTTAATATAGTTGCTGGCGCTTAAAACTGTTTGTCCACTATGAAGATTATGTCAGCTTATTGTTTTTTTATTGCACAGTCAATGCAATGCTCCTCTTTTTATCGATCTCTACACAATACATTTTTTGAAAAAAGGAAGAAAAAAAAATACTACTTCAGCACGTGAGGATTGATCACACGACCCCCCGAACTGGAGTCCTGTGCACTACCATCTGAGCTAATTGCAAAGACGGCAAATGTCAGAATATAAATGGCTTGAAAAAAATTTGGCCCAATGCCAGACTTATTTGCCGACCCCTGCCCTAAAGGGACTTTATTAGGATGGACAGGTTGTCTAATATGTGGTTTTGAAGGAGTGTAATCGTTTCTTTTTGCTTTTATGAATATAAAGGCATAGGGACAATCAAAGAATGACAGGAACGGAGAGAAGAGGGGATGACAAGCTGCAAAGGGCATTGGCTCAAATCAAACCTGGGCAACTGCGGTAACCTTAGTACATGATGCTCATGCTCTATCAGGTGAGCTACAGGGGCACTGGTTGATAAGGGGATATGTTGATAAGTTTTTACTAAGGCACTTGAATGTATGTGTAGATATGAATAGTATATGGTTGAATGTGGCATCCGTATAAATACTAGGGCTGTCACTTTTGACAAAATATCAATATGACAATTGATATCAAATATCAAGCAATGTATTAGAATATATTCGAATATCTACGAGCCCCGCCCCCCATGAAAAAAAAGCGTTTAGAGCACCCGCTACTGGATGAGATGGCAAACAATAAAATTAAAAACAAACGGTCTAATCATAGACGGTAAAAAATGCGCTACACATGGCACTTTAAAAACCGGATAGTTTATTTATAGTTCGATTACGGATATTTCACGTCATGTTCGAATGCATATTCGAATATCGAATAAAAAGTGACAGCCCTAATAAATACTACTAAATACAGTCTAAAGACTCTGTATGGGGAAAATGAAAGTATATAAATTCTTTTCATAAATACAGTATATATTTTCATGTTAAACTAAGGACAACTTACTTCTCAGCAGATGCTCATACAGCTTGCTCATCTTCATGATAATATCTTGAGCAGCCCCTTCTGCTGGCTCAAGAAAGTGGATCATATCTCCAATCATCTGGCCATTGCGGTCTTGATGGGCCAGAAAAAGGATGGCCTTGTAACCCAGTGCGTTGAGTTTCAAAACCTGCAAGAACAACAATGAAGACAAATATTTGTATCCTCTGGTTTGACAAATTAGGATGACAGAAGAATATGGTACAGTTTAGGTGTGTACAGGCCAGTTTAAACAGCACCAACTCAAGGGCTGTAACATTGTTAAAGGGTAACTAAACCCCTGGTCAGAGCCTGACTCCACCCACTGGCAATTTTCGAAAAATGCTGGAAAAGTGGGCAGAGCCCAGCAGAGGGGGGACGTGCACCTGAGACGCATCTCTCTGTAGGCAAGGGCGTGATTAGCTGGTACCCTCTTACGTCATAGGGCACCACAGCTTCCAATAGGAAAATTCAACTGCAGTAGCCACCGTTCAACCTGAAGAGGGCAGCACTCAGACGTTTTTACACCATATATTGTAGAAGTAAAACACTTTATACCCAAATGTCAAATAAATTACTTGAATCAATGAGCAGCATCAATAAAGCCCCAGTCTTACAGATCATTAGCTAAAAAAAGTTGTTTTAGGGTTTAGTTACCCTTTAAGGAATCGTGGTTCATTGCAGCCCTGATGGTGGCAAAGAAGTGGGCAGATTCACTTGTGTGAAAGCAAAAATGGTTGGATAGATCACAGTTTGCAAATGTTTCCTCTGACGGGCAATGTAGCCTGTATAAGTGTGGATGCTTTCAGCTTTAGAAGTCTGTTCTAAAATTGACCTAAACCCTACCTATATTTTTCCAGCCCTTCTGGCAACCAAAACACAAACCTTCTAACTCTTAAAGGGACATTGTGTAGGAATTTCTCCCATCTAGCGGTGAAATTGTATTTTGCATTCAAACGAATTGTGCTCTCCAGCGCCTCGCTTTTTCAAATGCGTGTTACATCTACGGTAGCTGTTATGTACCAAAAAGCTATGACAGGATGTCTTCTAATAGCACTTCGTCGAGTTTTCCTTCGGGTGAACAGGTTTGTTATTTCAAACAAACTGCAATTTGACACAACGAACAAACGAATGTTACAGTATGAATAATAATAGTGCAATGCAGCCTTTTAAACTTGCCGGGGCAGTGACAAGCACCTCTCACTGCCCTGCTCTGCTCCTCCGTTTCTGCTGCTTTCAGTTACGTGATGCTGGCTCTGAACGAAAACGCGTTGTGGAAACGCGTTGGCCTAGTACTTTTTGACCCTCTCTGCTACTATAGTTTTTCAAGATGGCAGAACGACATGGAAGCCTCCGTGGACCTACTAGGGTGACCAGAAGTCCCGAAAACTAAGCTGTTGTCCCGAATCCCGAATCCGGCCCTGATTGTCCCGAAAATTATACTAAAGCAAAATCTTGAGTAGCCTAGTTATTGTCTGCTAAAACATTAAAAACTGTCCGTGGAGGTTGAGTCGTGAAGAGAGCGCAAGTTGCAGCAGCCACGAGCTCAATGAATGAATGTGCAGGCAGCCAGTCGTAAAGGAGTGATTGATTTGTCGCGGCAAAAAAAAAAATACTTCGGCAATGAATAGAGACAGAGCGTAGGCTATTTATTTAAAAGCTGCTGTGTGACAAGGTGTACAGCAAACAAGCTAAATAACCCAGAAATAAAATGTTATAAGCTGTCGTCCCCAAAAAACGGTTTGTTTCAGGATATAAAAGTGGATCAATTGAGACAAAGCGTAACTAGTTCTCGAACTACTCTGAGAACTAGCGTTACGCCCACTGGAACGCGACATGATATTGTAAAAAATAAATTAAAAAAAAACATAATTTTAACCATGTCGATTGCTTATTTCACCACCCTATGTGAACCTGAGAGGAGATATATTGTGCATACGTAGCCATACTGAGTGTCAGGATCCCACAATTTACCTATTCTTCCTGCTGATGCTTCACGTCTTATTGCCTGTATTTTTGTCTCCTTAAAGCCTGGCTTTTACGGTTTGGAAGCTTATAAAATGTATTTCTGGGTTTTTTAGCTTGTTTAGAGCTAAACACCCCCCCCCCCCCCCCCCCAATCTCATCTGGTCACCCTAGGACCTACCCGTCACATGTATATAAAGATAATAAATTCTTCGTTTATGAGGATAAGTCAGATAATTGGCAGAGGTATTTGTACACCATTGAGGACATATTTATGAATAAAAATATTGATTTTAGATAATAAAATACCTAAAAAACTACACATAGTCCCTTTAATGATATTAAAAATATTTACAACTGTGATGATTATATAATTATCTGGTAGGCCTACCTCTTGTTAAATCAGAATTATGAAAACTTACCGACAGCTAGGCAGAATTTACAATTTTGCTGAAATTTCGTTTTTTTTAACTGACTAGGCCCAGTTGCTGTTCCTAACTTTTTCTTGTTTTTTTTTTTAAATATCCAGCTTGATTTGGAGGCAGCACAGGCAGGCAACGCAGGTCTTTCTGTTCAGCCTGTTAGGAGTCTGGCAGGAAGGGCATGGTTTCGTTTTCGGATTTGTCATTTCTGCAAATGAAAATGAATCATGTCAGGATTATCAACATCATATTAAAATGATGCATTACTCGTTAACAGCAGCACATGGTATTATTAAATAACAGCAAGCAACACTAAGTGACATCTGCAGCTGATGTTCATTTATTCATAAGACTCAGTAAGAGTAGATTTAAATGCAAAAAAGATACAGTTTGAACAGTCAATAATAACCTTATATAAACAGGTTTGAATAAACTGATAAACCTGATCATTAATTTGTCATTTATCTGTGGCAGGAATTGGAAATATCATACTTATTTGGAGTAGTTGTTCATTAACCCTTAAACAGGCAAGAGTGGAAAATGCTAAGCAAAAAATAATTTCATTTCATTTTTTATATCATCTGGACGTAAATAAAATAATCTTATTCTCAATAAAATAATCACATCCAAAATATTTTTTTTTTAAATTTGATGTATTTTGGATTTTATGAGTTGTGTCTCCTGAGATACGTTGCCTGATTAGGGTATAAAAAAGGACCAAGACATTAATCTGTTAACGGTTACTGCCACTGTATGTTTAAAACAATTATATCCCATACTTCACCTGATCTAATGTTGAAAAATTATATATCATTCGAAAGCTTACGAACTCAAGATTCAGCCCGTGAAACCCGTTTTGAAATTGGACGTTGTGTTACCATAGAAACGGTACTCTAAATTCTTTTGATGGGCTCCTCCCCTTTTGGGCATTGTCGTGTTTCATAATTTATGATCAAAACCTTTTCTAATCCTGACAAAACACATATTGTCAGTCTTAAGGTTCCATATTTTGTGACAGAAGTGATATTTGGACAGAAATTTATTAATTTGTTATGGCAGAATGCATACAATTAAATTCAATGGAATGTAAGTCACCCTTTTTGGTATTATGCCTAAACAAAATCTCATGGGAACTTCAATTTTTGTGATATCAACTTCAAATTTGGAACACAACTTGGTTAGATATATGGCTTTGATTTTATAGTAATTTTATAGTAAAAAATATTTTGTAAAATACATATTTTATAAAAAAGAATAAATATTAAGTACAGTATATTTGATTTAATGTAAGTTTTAAACTTCTTTAACTTTTTCATACTTTCATTTTTTGAAGTGCTTTCACTTCAGCAATAATCTGCTGACTGTTTTCTTTAAATCAAAACCAAACTTAGGTCTATATTCCAAAGCATTCTTGAATTACAATGATTTAAGTTCGAATAGTGCATTTTAAATAGAGCTAGTTTAATCCCTTTTTTATACCCTAAACAGGCAACATGTCTCAGGAGTTACATACATTTCAAAACATACTAAATAACAACATGAACAACATATTACTTAATTTTCTCCTTCAGCACCTTAAGACAATGTTCACAATTAATGTTAGCAGTATTCTTTTTTTTTTTTTTTTTTTTTTAGAAGAAAAGTAAGTTTAATATATATTTACTTATCTCAAAATCCGAATGTTCTGCACCACTGGGAGCCATGTTGGATTTAGGTCAGGCTGACTAATTGATCACAAAAAATTTGAAGCAAATCATGTGACCAGCATACTCAAGACAGACCAGGCTGTCATAAGTGATAAAAGAATTTGATGAAAAAATCGTTCTTATGCCCCAAAAAAGACAATAAAAACTATGTATCTCGTGAGACACGTTGACTGTTTTAGGGTTAATTAATACATTTCTTAAGCCACCCTGCTCCCTAGAGAAAATATAGTATCTGAGCTAATGTTAAGTCTTTTAACAACTGCACTTGTCTTATTACACTCATGCAATATTTTGAGATTTTCTACTTAGTGTAACAAATATCAAATACCTCACTTTTTTTGTCAGTAAACCATTTACTCTCTTGCTCTTCCAGCACTTCACCAACTGCTAAAATCTCAACATATAGGAAATCGACTTTTAATGCTATATGACCCTTTGCTAAGCCACGTCCGAAAACCGCCACTGGCCAATCGTGTCTTAGCAACCGTAACTAGGCGCGGGAGGTCTGGCAAGCTTTCGAGCGAGGGAAACATGCTGAAGCGTTGTGCGTATGGATTGTGCAAATCTGATACCCGGTATCCTAAAAGTTTGGACGGGGGAGTGGAATTTTTTTCCTTCCCGAAAATCTACAAGCCAAGGGGAGAAATGATGGGCGTGGATCAAGCAGTGTGGGAGACCCCATTCACATCTAAATGTCGACAGGATTAACAAAAACACCTATTGCTTGGAAATAATGACGGTTCTTTGTTCATAATGCATATACTTTAACGTAAAATTAGACGATTAAAGACTAGACGGAGGCTCACTGACATACTTTAAAAAATATTTCAGCATTTTGTTAATCGACGGCCTACTAAGTTACCCCCTGACTGAGTAACTTTAACCCAATCCGATCGCGACTCTCCCAGTGTTAGTGTTATTCCACAAGATTTATGGATAAGCTGTTTGATTTATAATTATTAGATTATTTTCACATTCCACTTACCCTGCTGTGCACGAACATAGTTGTTCCTCAATTTGTGTGTTTCCCATTTGAATGGTCAGCGTATGAGGCGGCTGTTGCATTGATCTCCCAGTCACGTGACCCCTATCCGCGTGTCAGCCATTTTGACGGAATACATCCGTCAGCTACTCAGTGGCAATGGATCTATTATTAGGGGTGGGCCACCCCTAATAATAGATCCATTGCCGTGGGTAATATATATTATTAGTATATTATTATACTAATAATATAATTACATAAAACGTTTTGACATTGGGCTACAGTGTGTTAGGTAAATGCATTTACCAGTAACGTTACTGACTCTGAAGCTAACTGAGCAGTTCTACGGCTCTCTTCTCTACTCTTTACTACTACTTTAATACTGTTTCTATCTAATGTTGGTAGTTTTTTTTTTCACTGCTACAAAAAAAACTTAGAAAAATGTAGTCAACCCATACACCGTTAGAACCGTGAAAAAAATGCACAATAGTTCTATCATAAAGGGCGACAGCTAAACGTTTGATTAACAAATGATTTTCTGTTTAAAGCAAAAAATAAATAATATTATATATATATATATATATATATATATATATATATATATATATATATATATCATAAAATTGGGAGCCTGATGTGTCCGGCTAAGACAAGCTTATGTTATGCTGAATGGTAGTGCACACAAACATTGCGGATTTCTATGGCAACAGTGGATTTATAACATTTGATCCCGATCTCCGGGAAATCATTCATTAGCCTTCGAGGGGACAACTTACCTGATCCAAAATGAAGACTGCAAAGCTGTGTTGAGTTGGACTGTGTTGAGTTGGAAGCCAAACAGTAACACCGCCATCAGCGTTTTGCCTGTTTATTGCTGCCAACCACTTGTTTCTCCGTTTTGTTTCTTTTGGGATACGGTATAAAGATATTCCTTTTGTATGATCACGTATCTGATCGCATCCAACTGCACTGCATCGCTCGGGCATGATAGAAATATTTAGCGACGAGCTGTATTATCACCGGCGGTATAGCATTTTCTATTCCGTCAAGATGGCTGCTCCAAATGGCGTGACGTCACGCGGGACGTCCCTATAGGCTTTAGCTTCACTTTTTATGAAATTATTCTCTAATCGGTTGCATATTATGTCCTGGATATATCCCTTGAATGCATACTGGAGTCCCTTTTGTCTTGCTCTCTCAGATATTTCACATGTCCGCCAAAAATGACTAATTATCTCATTGGGAATGTCTGACTCCGCTGCATACACACTGTAATAGACGTGCCAGGCGCGAAAGTTTGACGGGCGTAGCAACAGTAACTAAGGACGGCGGGGCTTAGCGAAGGGTCAATTACACAGTGCTGGAATGGACTGCAATATGCAAAGGCAGAAGGAAATCTTCAGAGGCTAATATCAAATTCAAATTACTGTAGAAAATTAAGGTATAGCACCACAGAATAGTGGGACAGGAGTAAGTAAATAACCAACAGGGTAACAGGCTTGTATACCATCAATGCAAGGTGTAACCTTATTTAAATGCAAGTGGCAAGGGAAATGTTAGCCCTGGTATCCTCAATCACATCCAATTAGTCTTGGCTTTTGAAAGTTATTTCTTTAGTGTAAATCTTAATATTCCTTTAAGGGAACATGCTTTAGAAAACAGAAGATGACTAGCTGACTATTGCCATCAAACTTAATTTTAAAATCTTCTAGGAAAGCTAACGTTAATTCAGGCTAGCGGGCTAAGCAAGTGTTTTTTGCATCAAAATATGTTGCAAAAGAAAAATGTTGCAGCGGTATTAGTTCTCTCTGGGTAAACAGACGGCTTTCTGAAAATATTTCATGTTTGATAAATATTTTTTTAACGACATACAAATCATCTGGAGAGTTTATAACTAACTTACTTATCACTTCAGAGATAGATCCGTCACGTGGCTCGTCGGTTATGATCACGCTGGAACCGTGTGGCACCCCTGGCTACATTTGACCAGTGCCTATACGGCATACAAAAGCATACAATCACCGATCTACTACTGATCTATCACTATTGGTGGGCTGAAGATAAATATGGCAATTTGTAGACATAAGCTAATAAAAACATCCGCACTTTTAACAATCAATTTTCTTTTTTTCTTCCGCATTTAGTTTTCAGAATCAAAGGATAGGCCTAGCCTACATTATCGAAAATAATAACTGTTATATTATCCTATTGCATTGTTGAATTTTTAAGCACACTTTCATGTTATTAAGTTATAAAATGTTGAGGATATTAAAACAAAATACATTAAAATAGCATCTGTCGAAAACTGTGAACAAATGCCTTTATATCTCTGCATCAAAAGGTAAATAATAAAAAAAAAATGTCCATAACATTATCATAATGTATTGTAGAATTATCAAGCAGATTTTTTTATTAAGGATATCATTATCCATCATCTGGTTTATATTGGAATGAGTTGATGACTGACGAAGTTGCCCTGGGCGTCCAATAGTACTGCAGATGGGTTTACATGGGAGTTAGTGGAAAGCTCTGTGCGTCTCATATTGACGCTAAAGGGTGCCATGGGCGTTGGTAGTAGACGCCGACGGACATGACAAAAGCGTAAGTATATGACGCCCTGGGAATGAGAACGGGTTGGCAAACTATAGACGCTGGGTCACCGTGATTTTGCCAAGTAAGACATGGTCCTGGATCAACATATTTTGTTGATCCTGGATCAACATTCCTGTCCCAAAATGTAGTCCTTACCCAATCCCTACCCCTAAACCTAACCCTACCCATAACTTTTCTCTAAAATCAGAGGGTAATGATAGGTGAATGACACTGATGTTTAAGTACTTCACCTTGGTTCTAAGCCTAAACTTGACATAAACTGTAAACTTGTCCCTCAAATCTGATTGGTTAATTGGAAAGATGATCCAGGATCAACAACGATGTTGATCCAGGAACATGTGGTACTTGGTGAAATCACGTTCACCATAGACGCTGCTGAGACATTACAAGTCACATCGATGTCACGTGTCTTTATGGGATCTTTACGGGTTGTGTGTGAACGCACTCTCTGATTCCAGAAAATCACTGGCAGTGAGAATGAACCAAAATCAAACGAACCCGGGTCAAATCCCGGGTCACTTTTTCCGTGTATTTTCCGGAATCTCTGTGTGAAAGGGGCTTTAGACTGTCATCATGGGATCAGTTTTACCATCCTATTTGTAGCCCCTTTCACACAGCACGTTGATCCCGGGAAATTGCCAGAACGCCTTCTGTGTGAACGCAAACACCACCCGGGATTGATGCCGGGTTGGGGACCTAGTAACATTGCCGGGATCAGTCCCGGAACGCGCGCTGTGTGAACAAAAGCCGTAATCAATGCCGTGTCGTAATGATGACGCTGAAGTGAAGTGAAAGCAGGCTAGTGAAACGGTACGTAGCCTAATGCGCTAGTTTATGATCGAATCAGAGAAAAAAATGCACAAGCGTGGTTTCTCCAGAGAGAAATCGCAGCTCATAAGCAAACTATAGACGCTGCTGAGACATTACATGTCACATAGATGTCACGTGTCTTTACGGGATTTTTACGGGTTGTGTTTGAACGCACTCTCTGATTCCGGAAAATCACTGGCAGTGTGAATGAACCAAAATCAAACGAACCCGGGTCGCTTTATCCGTGTATTTTCCGGAATCTCTGTGTGAAAGGGGCTTGTGTGAAGCTATCTGGATCTTTGGAGGACCATCACAATAAAGAGTTTGCAGATATTAAGCAGACAGTCTACTAATACTCTAATGAGAGTTAGTTGACATGTAGCCTAGTTGCAAAGTTACTTATAGTTAACAGAATGTTCAAAAGGGACCATCAAAATAAAGTGTTACCGTTAATTCTTATGTTTTCAACAGCTTCAAATTCAGACATGTTGAATTCTTCTACTTGTTCCATTATCGTGTCCATTGCATTTTTAATTCCAGTTGTTACATGAAACCAAGTTTCACTGACCAGGTCTGAATTATTGCTGTTGTTTCAGTGCAGTGTGTGACACCTTAAAGCTGCTCTTGCAGTTGAGCCTTCACAGTCTGCTGTGTCATGAGCATTAGAGATCCCAGTTCTGCTGGGGAAATTTTTTTGGATTGTCATGAGATCAAATGGGTCGATGCTCATGGCTTTACTTCAAGTTGCTCTAATTACAGCCAGATGTGGGCAGAAATTAGTTCACCTGTTTCGGTGTTGCCTGCTTAGCATTTGCTGTTTTGTGATGTCGTTCACACATTTGGTTAGTGCAGATCTCTTGTGACCTGCAAAAGGTTGTGATACTTCTGCCTGATGTTTAGCATTTCACACCCTCCTTGTAAATTTATTTTTCTGATCAGATTAAATTTTAGTTGGTGCACCCCAGTCAAGGATGATTTGGTTTGCTATTACCTGTGCCACACTTCTAGCCGTGTTTTTGTAAAGGCAAAAAATAAAAGCATATCCCCTCCCCTTTTGGCACTGGGTAGCAGGCCAATGAAATCGAATTGTAAGGATTAATGTCACTTTCTCCAATTAATGCCCTGCTTGGCAATTACAATATAATGTATATTATAATTTGAGTTATAATACAATTATATTATATTATAAAGAATATAAATGAAAAAATATTATTTCTGGTCTCTGAAACAACTTAGTTGTCAAAGTGTTCGTTTTGCAAAAGACAATTCTTTTGATTCGGCCGTGCAGTCGCAGCTGTACTGGCATGTGCATTGTATGTACAACAATGGTGAAAGCCAATGAGGAACTCCGCTGTTGTGAACACCCAATGAACTGCAAGCACATGCTAAACGCATGGTCAAATCTCTGCTCCTTCATATGTCAATACATTTGAATATGACAAGGTTTTTTGGCTCAGGGCTGATGAGATGCACATTCGCTGTTTCTCTAGATATGATGGATTTAATTTGTAAAGCATTTTCATGGTTAATGCATTTGTGAATCACATTGTAACCACATGGTAATTCTATGCTCCTGTACCTGGTTTTACTGCAGCTATATTGAAAATAGCAGAGTTTTCCACCAAGGAGACAAACAAATTCAGGCCTAGAATGCATGGCATCTACAACCTTTTACCTAAGTGTTTCATACAACACTTACAGTAAAGCAATAATGTGTTTTAAAGAATGAACTTAATTAGCCTATGTGTACATGTAGTAGTACAAACAACTATAAAGTGTGTTCTATGAGCACAATGTATTACACACAATTACAAATTTGAAAATACAAACAGGATCATTGCAATTTGGAGAAATTTTGTTCAAAGTTCAGAGTTACTGAATCCTGTTGTGAGGCTAAAATTCACCCAGATTTAGATTGGTCAATCAGCGCGTTTGCTGCCCTAATAACTCGTCTCTGCAAAACAAGTAGACTTAAATTAGTCCCAAATATTAGTCGTCACTAATCTGACGCAAACTTGCGGGAACATACGAATCCAGTTAATCTACATGGAGAACAATTTTAGAGTCAGTCAGAATGAATTCAAACGTAACAATTTATTTATAAATTTGTGTTCTCTGAGTGGGTTTAGCCATGTGCTCTGTTATGAGCCTCTCTCAGAGACATTAAATCATGCGTTTTCTTGACAAAAGAATCGTTTCTATATTTAAGCTTCTCACCTCTTAATTATTTTTAATCAAGAGCAAGTCTGCTTTGTAGCAGAAGTCCTGATGAGCTGAGGTATAATTCTGGCCAAACCAAAAGTTTCCATTACCTTTTAACTTGTTGCATCATATTATCCTGTTTTTTCCAAATTTGCTTTTCATAAACAAATGCATCGACTTGCCTTTTCGTTTATCAAATCACATGCTTTCCAATTGTTTACAAACCTAGAATTTTCATTCTGTCGTTTGCTCGTTTTCATCAAGTGTTGCTAGTTTGTTGCAACAAGGCCAATAAAACAATGAAGAAAGCATTTTGCTGATTTTTAAAACTTTAGGCTCTAATTTACAGCTCTTCATCGAGTACCAGAAAATAATTTGGAAGATGTTATTCCAATTTAGGTTTAATTGCAAACAAGGAGATCCTTGCAAACAAGGAGATCTTTAAAATCCATAAGTCAAGTCACCTTTATTTATATAGCGCTTTTTACAATACAGATTGTTTCAAAGCAGCTTTACAGGGTTAACAGGAAAATAATGTTGTAATAGTATTGTTAAATATAAAATTAAATGTCCCGAACTAACCAAGCCAAAAGCCAATGGCGACAAAGGCATAGAAAGGCGAAAAAGGCGACAGTGGCAAGGAACCAAAACTCCATCAGTGACACAATTGTCACAAGAAAAACCTTGGGAGAACCCAGGCTCAGTCAGGGGGCCAGTCCTCCTTTGGCCAACGAACGAATAGTGTATGATTATGATTTAGGCAGCATTATAGGCCAGAAGTCAGATGGGATCAGAACTTTCACAATATTTATCCAGTTCCATCTGGTTGGGGGTCGGAGTCATCACGCCGGTATGGAGACGAGTTTGTTGAGGTGTCCATGAGGCCTTCACAGTGCTGATGAGACTGGCACTTCAGGATGCGTTGTCATCGTGTCCATGCGATGGTCCTTCATCGGATCTGGATACGGCTTGGATCCGGCGGTTTGCGGTAAACCTCGGGATAAAGAGGTTTGTGTTTTTAGTCTAGATCTGAACTGACAGACTGTGTCTGCTTACCGGACCATTTTAGGAAGATTGTTCCAAAGTTTTGGTGCTAAATAGGAAAAGGATCTACCGCCAGCAGTCAATTTCGATATTCTAGGTATTATCAACTGGCCAGAATTTTGAGATCGCAATATACGTAAAGGACTATAATGCGTTAAGAGCTCGCTCAAGTACAGGTGAGCTAAACCATTTAGTGCTTTGTAAGTAATCAGCAATATTTTAAAATGTATACGATGTTTAATATGGAGCCAATGCAGTGTTGACAGAACCGGGCTAATATGGTCATACTTCCTGGTTCTGGTAAGAGCTCTAGCGGCTGCATTTTGGACCAACTGTAGTTTATGTATTAAGCGTGCAGGGCAACCACCCAGTAGAGCATTACAATTAATCTAGCCTTGATGTCATGAACGCATGAACCCATTGTTCTGCATTTTCCATAGAGAGCATATGACTTAATTTAGATATATTTTTAAGATGAAAAAATGCAGTTTTACAGATACTAAACACGTGATTTTCAAATGTAATGATTTCCATTACACGAGAGTAGATGTTAAAACTTCATGCTGATATGTACTCGGCTTTCGCCAAGATAAGCATCAACTAAGACGTAGCTTTACAGTAACCTATGCTTCTCCATCCATTTACGCTTCTTTCCAAATGGTGATGTGAATCTCCTTCTGTCTGGTGTTAATAGCTGCAGTGTATTTGCACACACAACGGCTGCAACCACAGTGCGGTCCCCTCATGACAACCGTCTGGATTGAGCAGAGTAGGGGACTTCTCTAGGGTCTTCAAGTGGGCACCTTCCGTCCTCAGTGTTTCATCGACTAGACCACGACACCTCAAGAGGGCTCGACAGTGACTCTGGCGTCCCAGAGTCACCCCCCTCCGTCCCCCACTCAACTCAGCCCAGCTTACTGACCTTTACATCCCTCCTGCTGCTGAGGTTGCTCCTTCCTCGTAGTTCACATGTGACCTAACCACAATCTCTCACAACTTCTCCATAACCCGACCATACGCACCAACCCGTTTGACTAAGGCTGTCGAGCCCCACTGCGGACGTTAAAGCGGTCAGTGGCAACGGTTCCGTATGGCATACTACCGCAAAACACAATATCTGTCCAAACACCAATCCTCATTCACGCAAAATACACAGGAACATGATAACTGTAATTACTATGCAAACTACACAAATAAACCAACAGACTCTTCAAATTTTCAAGAATTTTTCGAAACCGTAGCATGGCGGCCTGTACACAGCCAGCCAGACTCTTTCCGTCTCAACCACAGCCAGTTGCTGCTCCTCTCTGCTGCTTCAGATAAGTTCTTTACTGTGCGACGCAACTCTTGGCCACTGAATCCGACATCTCTGAGGAACCGGGTTGTGGAGTGTGCCACAAATCCTCGACAACCCACTTCCACTGGATAAACCCGGACTCTCCATCCTCGCTGTTCTGCTTCAGTGGCCAGCTGAGCATACCGCAGTTTCTTCCTCTCATATGCCTCATCTACAGCATCATCCCATGGCACTGTTAACTCTGTCAGTTGAACAATGCGTGCTGATCCAGACCACAAAACAATTTCTGGTCGGAGGTTAGTGGTGGCAATCTCAGGTGAAAAAAATAAGCTGTTGATCAAGATCAGCCAGCATTTTCCAGTCCCTAGCAGCTTCCAGTTGTCCTGAGCGAGAATTGGTTTTAACACCTTTTCTTGGTGGTTGCTCGCCTGGGCTGAGGAATATTGTCTTCTGTGTGTAATTGTAGCAATGTTCAGGGAAGAAGGAGGCGGGAACCGGCGAACATTCAAACATACTTTATTTAAAATAAAACAAACAAACCAAAATACCGCCAGCAGCCCCTCGCGGACGACTGCTGGCTACCGAAAATAAACCTAACTGCCAGCAGCCCCTCGCGGACGACTGCTGGCTAAAAATAAAATACAAATACAAAAACCAAACACAACTAAAATACAGGCCTGTTCCTCTCTCCATCATCAACGTCGTCGCTCCTCCTTTATGCTTCCGCTCCTCCGTGAGAGATGCGAGACCGGTGTGCTTCACAGGTGTTGCTCATTAACAATCGCACCACCAGTCCCTCGCCACATACCCCCATCGCCCCTCACAGGCCGGGGGGTACCCACGAGCCTGTGCCTACTCCCCCCCCCCCGGCGGCGGCGATCTCTGGGGGGTATGGACCGACAAGCCGAGGGAAACGGAGACGGAAGCATGAGGAGCGACAGATCGAGAGAGGGGAGAGAGGAAAAAAAAAAAAACTTGGTCCGGTTCCCACAACGCGCTGCCATCTGGTCCCCCACCAGCTGGGCGATCTCCTCCACGGTGCCTGGCGGTTACGCAGGGTAGCCCTCGGTGGACGGTTCGACGCTCCTCCGCCCCCCGGTGGACGGCGACGGCTCCTTGGTCTCTAGGGCAGACGGTAGGAGTCCCCTGCTCCCTGCTCCTCCCCTTTTCTGGTGGACGGCAGCAGACTCCGGCCCACAGCGAGCGGCGGCGACTCGCGCACCATTCTCGATGGCACAGCGGATTCCCCACAGCGGCGAGGACTCTCTGACAGCGCGTTCCTCCCTCTTCCCGGGTTTCGGCACCAGTGTAGCAATGTTCAGGGAAGAAGGAGGCGGGAACCGGCGAACATTCAAACATACTTTATTTAAAATAAAACAAACAAACAAACAAACCAAAATACTGCCAGCAGCCCCTCGCGGACGACTGCTGGCTACCGAAAATAAACATAACTGCCAGCAGCCCCTCGCGGACGACTGCTGGCTAAAATAAAACACAAATACAAAAACCAAACACAACTAAAACACAGGCCTTTTCCTCTCTCCATCATCAACGTCGTCGCTCCTCCTTTATGCTTCCGCTCCTCCGTGAGAGATGCGAGACCGGTGTGCTTCACAGGTGTTGCTCATTAGCAATCGCACCACCGGCCTCGCGCCGTTCTCTCACGTCCCTCGGCCGTCCCCCGCCACAGTAATGTTTTGCTAGAACAGGTGGCAACTTATTGGTCATGTTACGCTTGTCTTCCAATGCTAAAGCCAAACATCGGAGTACTTGGTCATGGCGCCAAGTAAACCGACCTTGGCTAAGAGCCACCTTACATCCTGTCAAAATGTGCCTTAATGTGGCAGGTGATGAACACAAAGGACAAGAGGGATCCTCTCCTACCCAGAGGTTTAGGTTCTGTGGTGATGGGAGAACATCGTATGTTGACCTGATAAGGAAACTGATCCTACTCTCTTCCATTGACCAAAGGTCTTGCCAGCCCATCTTGCGTTGTTCCACACTCTCCCATCTCATCCACTCTCCCTGCTTGGCCTGGGAAATGGCCTTTATACACCTCATCCTCTCCTCCTGCTTTCGCACCTCATTGACTATGAGCTTCCTCCTTTGAGCTGGGGCTGCCTTGTGCCATTTAGGAGGAGCTAAACTGAGCCCAAAACCCCCTCTTCCATGCTGTACCTGCCCCTCGATATCACCAATTTGAAGGGCAGCCTTTGCCTCTTCCACAGATTTCTTTGCTGACCACTTTCTACCAGTTTTTAACACAGGTGCTGCCTCCCTTACACATTTGTCGTGTGACTCTACTAAGGTCATTTCCAGTCTGACCTTGGCGCACTTAAACTCCTCGGTTAAAGCAGAGACTGGCAGCTGCAATATTCCTTTACTATAAAGTCCCACTCTGCTGAGGCAGCGTGGAACTCCCAACCATTTCCTGATATATGCACTTATTAACGCTTCTAGCTTATCCACTGTTGTCAAAGAAACCTCGTACACAGTCAGTTGCCACAGTAACCTCGGCAGTAGACCAAACTGAAAGCACCAGAGTTTTAGTTTCCCTGGTAGAGCGCAGCTGTTTATGCTCTTCAACCCTTCCACTGCTTGTTGTCTAACTTCTCCCACTCGAACTGTGTCCTTTAGATCCCCATCGTACCATCTCCCAAGACTCTTCACTGGCTTCTCAGAAACAGAAAGATTGGTATCAAAGAGCACACCCAGGTTCCTAACCGACGATGAAGACTTGACAGAGCAGCCATCAAGTGTTAGACAGTATTCTAGGTTATTACTTGAGGAAGTTTTTTGTCCAATAATTAGAATCTCTGTTTCTTCAGAATTTAGTAGGAAATTATTAGTCATCCAGTTTTTTATATCAGCTATGCATTCCGTTAATTTTGTGGATTGGTAAGTTTCGTCAGGGCGTGAAGAAATATAGAGCTGAGTATCATCAGCATAACAGTGAAAACTAATGCCATGCATCCTAATGATATCTCCTAAGGGTAGCATGTACAGAGTGAACAGCAACGGTCCTAGTACTGAGCCTTGTGGTACGCCATACTGAACTTTTGACCGATAAAACATCTCTTCATTTACAGCTACAAACTGATAACGGTCAGATAAGTATGATTTAAACCATGCTAGTGCAATTCCAGTAATGCCAACATAATTTTCGAGTCTATTTAAAAGAATGTTGTGGTTGATAGTGTCAAACGAGTAGCACTAATAGAGAGATACAACCACGATCGGATGATAAGAGCAAATCATTTGTGACTCTAATGAGAGCTGTCTCAGTACTACGGTACGGTCTAAATCCTGACTGAAAATCCTCACAGATACCATTTCTTTCTAAAAAGGAACATAGTTGTGAAGATACTGCCAGTTCCAGTATCTTTGACAGAAAAGGTAGATTCGAGATCGGCCTGTAATTGACTAATTCTGTAGGATCAAGTTGCGTTTTTTTAACAAGTGGTTTAATCATAGACAGCTTAAAAGTTTTTGGTACGTATCCTAATGACAAAGATGAATTAATGATATTTAGAAGAGGATCTTTGACCTCTGGAAGCATCTCTTTCAAAAGTTTAGTCGGTATCGGGTCTAACATACATATTGTCGATTTAGATGATTTAACGAGTTTATAAAATTCACCCTCTCCTATAGCAATGAATGAATTGAATGTATTGTCAGTGAGACTACACTGCACTGTCTGATGCAATACTGTAGTAGACGGTTGTATAGTTATAATTTTCTCTCTGATATTATCAATTTTTTAAGTAAAAAAGTTCATAAAGTCATTACTGCTGTGCTGCTTGGAAACATCTGGGCTTGAAGCTTTATTTGTCGTTAGTTTAGCCACGGTTTAAAATCAATACCTAGGGTGTTGTTTATTTTCTTCAAATAGGGTTTAAAAAATAAGCAGATCTAGCAGTTTTTAAGGCCTCTCTGTACACAATAGTGCTCTCTTTCCATGAAATGCGAAATACCTCTAGTTTTGTTTTCTTCCAGTTGCGCTCCATTTTTCTGGCTGCTCTCTTAAGTGCCTGAGTGTGTTCATTGTACCACGGCGTTGGAATATTTTCTTCAATCTTCTTTAGGCGCAAAGGAGCAACTGTGTCTAAAGTGCTGGAAAAGAGAGTTAAAAGTTTCTGTCGCAATATCGAGTTCTTCTAAGCTATCTGGGATGCTGAGATGATGAAACTGATCAGGAAGATTATTTATAAAGCATTCTTTAGTGGCAGAAGTGATAGGTCTAACATATTTGTAACAATATAGTAAAGGAGTTGGCTTTGCAGCCTTGGCTAAATGTAGTTTACACAAGACTAGATAATGATCTGAGATGTCATCGCTCTGCTGCAGAATTTCCATGGCATCAACATTGATTCCATGTGATAATATTAAATCTAGAGTATGATTACGGCAATGAGTAGGTCCTGACACGTGTTGTCTAACTCCAATAGAGTTAAGAATGTTTTTAAATGCCAATCCCAATGCATCTTTTTCGTTATCTACATGTATATTAAAATCACCAACAATTAGGACTTTATCTGCAGCCAGTACTAACTCTGATAGAAAGTCAGCAAATTCTTTGATAAAGTCTGTATGGTACCCTGGTGGCCTGTATACAGTAGCCAGTACAAATCTCAAATGTGATTTATCATTTACACTAGATATTGTTACATTTAGCACCAACACTTCAAAAGAATTATATTTGAAACTAGACTTCTTAGTAAATATGAGATAAATTACAGCAACACCTCCCCCTTTGCCTTTCATACACGGTTCATATTTATAACCGTAATCTTTGGGGGTGCACTCATTTAATGTAATTGTTTGGTTTTAGCTAGGTTTCT
Source organism: Gila orcuttii (assembly GCA_026230005.1). Taxonomy (NCBI): domain Eukaryota; kingdom Metazoa; phylum Chordata; class Actinopteri; order Cypriniformes; family Leuciscidae; genus Gila; species Gila orcuttii. Next base: position 50,086,206 of record JAPDVR010000004.1, read on the forward strand.
GTCAAACACAGCACATCTAACAAGGGGTCTCATTCCTCATCTGTGCTGCCACTGTCCCTGAACATGTGGTTGTGTCTAATTCTCAAGCTTTATTTGACTTTTTCGGTGTCCGTCGTGACTGGGTATTTCGACCCATTTTATAAATGTGTTTATATGGGATGTGTCTGTTTTTCCCTCAACACTTCTGAAAAGGCAAAATAATTGACTTACCAAAACAGCAGAAGGAAGAGAAGATGATCAAACCTCTTGTTGATTTTAAAATCTCAATACTTTGCTGGAAAGACGTTGTTCGCCTGTGTTGCTAGATCATGGAGGTTGGTCACCAATTTGTAAGCCAGACTCAATCGGCCCAAAGGATGCATATCCGATCAGTGGGTGAAGGTCTCTGTGCGTTACTGTCTTTCCATGTGGCAAAGTAATTTGATTAAATGAAATACATTTTCTCATATGTAGTTTCTCATATTTTCTCAGCCCCACCAGTGTTTGGTTATAAATGGAGAGGATGTTGCAATTGTAGCCGAGTACAAGTACTTAGGCACAATAATAGATAAGTTGCAATGGAACAGTAATACCAACACCATCAATAAAAAAGGGTTGCAGAGGTTGTACTTTATGCGGAGACTAAGACAATTTAGAGTGGATAGAGATATGATGTTACTTTTTTATCACTCATTTGTGGAGAGCATGCTACATTTTTGTTGTATTGCCTGGTATTTGTCAGTGACCAACAAAAACAGACTGAGCAAGATAGTTAACTTGGCCAGCAAGGTTGCGGGGCAAAAACTAGACAGTATGGCTATTACCTGTGAAAGAAGGGTGTTGAAGAAAGGTCAAGCAATTAATAAAGATATGTCACACCCCCTACACCAGGTATATGAGGTGTTGCCATCAGGGAGAAGGTTTAGGTTACCTTCTTTCCAAACAAATCGAGCCAGTAAGTCATTCATTCCAACTAGCATTACATTGATGAATAAGAAGTTACCTGCAGGACAGTACTTTAGCACCATGCACTTTCTTTCTAGATGGACTGTCACAGTATGCACAACCGCACTTTATTATTATGCTAGTTATGTGTAGTGGGGTTTGAGTTTTTTTTTTTTTTTTTTGTCCTGACACTGTGTGTAGGGGTGTAGTAGGGTTGGGATGGGGGAAATTCTGTTGTACAGTATATTCTGTTTTCTATTCTGTCTTGACAAATTGTCGTATTGTCTTTTGTATAAATGTATCAGACGTACTGTATGGTGCAGAACAATTTTCCGAAAGGATAAATAAATCTCTATCTATCTATCTATCTATCTATGTATTAACTTATTTCATCTGACTCCATAAATGAAAACGGTTTTAATGATATCTGTGCATCACTAAATACCTTATTACCTTTAGGTCTGTCTTTGGGAATGAGACCTTTGTACCAGTCGCACTGAGACATTTCAAATGATATCAAACGTGTAATACTGTATGATAATTATTCACATTAACCCATATAGATTGTTGGTTGAATTTCAGGTGATCTCAGCATGATAGCACAAGAGAGAAATTCAAATGTTAACTTCCTTAGTTTTCTCAGAGAGTTGCTCTCTCTTCCAGTTTCTCCAGTCTTAACTCTGGATAATTTCTTGTTTTCAGCAGAAAGAAAATTAAACCAGGATGCAATATTAAAGGTCATAACTGATTCAACAAGAGAATGATACAATGCTGTCAAGATATTCTGTCTTACATTAAAACCCTTCAACCTTCTCAAAAGAAATAAGCGCTGTTGAGCCTTCTTATAGATGCTATTCACATGTTGAGTAAAGGATAGATGCCTATCAATCTCAGTGCCCAAATACATGAAGGTCTCAACTTGTTCCACTACCTGCCCCCTATCTTTTAAAATCAATTTTTAAAAACAGTTGTGTAGCTATTTTTTGGTGGAAACTGTGATACATCTGTGAATAGTAAGTTAAAGAACAGCATATATTTGAATAGAAATAATTTTTAATATCATAAATGTCTTTACAGTTACTTTGGATTAAAATTACTATCCCCAAACGTTTGAACAGTAGTGTATAAGCTACATTTTTATTGTAACATATGTAACATGAAATGCCGTTAACAAAAAAATCCACATGAAACAGATTGTAGACATTTATTTTAAAGCATGGTGCCCAATAATTTAGAACTTTAATAATTTACTCACCCAGGAACCAGAGGTACATTAGTTTTACACATGCAATCTTGTGTACATAATGGCTTCTATTCAATACATTGCATTTTTTATCTCTTATATCTTGTTAAACCTGGCAAATAGAAACATTTTCACTGTTTAAAACACTGGCACAAGTTTCACTAAGGTGCAAATAATAATTTAATGACAAAGTAACTTGGCACAGGGCTTTAACCAATGTTGCCAAAAATCAACCACATTATGAAACATCGTGGCCATTAACGAAACTGAGAAAACAGTACGGAAATATAATTACAAAGGTCAGGGTTTTATAAATATACATGTTTTGGCGCTGGTGGCGAAGGGTTGGGGGTCACCAAGAGAATAATTCAAATCCAGTGCGAATATGAGAGCATATTTTGCATAAATGTGTCGTGCAATCAATGAAACAACCAGTGCTTTATAAAACAAATGTACAGAAGTAGACTGACAAAAATCACAGAAAGAGGTCAAGAAAACCTCGCATATCTGCAATTATCAATTCATACTAGGACACATTTTTTGGAATGTCCAACTCAACCAAAAAAGGACCTCTTAGTGAATTAATAAGGAATGAATCCTTTCCGAATCAAGCGTTTCGCAGCAGCGTCGAGTAGATCATCTTGGTGATCTGCAGCACTGCAGCATGAAGCGAGTACTGCACCACGATGGAGCCGAATCCCTTGTAGAAGCCCACGGTGCCCTCCTCACGGCGAATCGCATTAAAACAGTCCCTCATTCCTTCATATTGTGTGTTTATGGGCAACACTTCAAAACCCAGGTCGGTGTTGTCAATGATGGTGCGCGTTCCCTGGATATGCAGCCTGTGCAACACCGTTTCCAAAGGAAATAACAGAACATCTGCACACAGGCTGGCGGCAAAGCTGGCCATGAGCTCAGGGAAATATGCATCCAACATAGACTGGACCGTGTCTGCTCCAGAGTCAGGGGGCGAATGCTTCGGTGAGCCGTTGTTCCGACGCCGCAACAGGTAAAGAACCAGTCGCTGCACGCTGGAACTGATAAGATAGTGGAGGATGCCGTGGAGGACTGTGGGGAACACCAGGTTCCAGAGAGGAAGGAGACGCTTGCTGTGAGGCACTCCCATACCCATTACACGTCCCAGACCCTCTTTCACACAGTCCAGGATGCCGGGGTTGTCTCGGATTATTTCACTCTGGTGAGGGAACACCAAAAAGAGACACTAAATGAAGTCGGAATGGGCAATATAACAACAACAACTAAAAATCTCTGTACTTTTCAGATTTTTTTTTTTTTTTTTTACAAAATCTCAATATATTTATGTATTTGCTAAAATGGGTATAGTATAATATATAATATATAGTATAATATATATATAGTATAATATAATAATAAATCTATGTATTCACTTAAAATTTATATTTCCCAATCAGAGAAACCACCATGACAGCAAACCTAAGTTTAATCTAAGTTTAGTTAAAAGCTAGTTACATATAATCAAAGCATGTTCCCCAGTTAAATATTTAACTATTTACACTATTGTTTAAAACTTAGGGGTCAGTTTAAAAACCAGTTTAAAATTACTTTAATTCAGCAAGGATGCATTAGTTTGATCAAAAATAACAGTAAAGTCATGAAAAAAGATTTCTATTTCACCTAAATGCTGTTCTGAAAAAAATTCACTGTATCCACAAAATATTTGGCAGCAAAACTGTTTAGTTTTTTTCATTGTTAACAATAAGAAATGTTTCTTGAGCAGCAAATCATCATATTAGAATGAAGACTGGATTAATTGAAGCTTTGCCATCACAGGAATAAATTACATTTTTAAATTATGTTCAAATAGAAAGGAGTTATTTTAAATTGTAATAATATTTCACAAAATTTCTGCATTTCAGACTTGGTGAGCACAAAAGACTTCTTTCAAAAAGATCTTACTGGTCCCAAACTTTTGTATGGAAGTGTAGATTTTACAAAAGCTTTTTAATATATGAAAAGTGCAGCGACTTCTACGAACATTTCTGAGAGACAACACAAATGATTTATCAATTGATGCAAGTGGACAACTTTAACTAATTAATGGAAGTGAATTAATTAGTTAATCAGTATCACTCTTATAGACGACTACCAAAATTTGGTAGTCGACTAATTCAAAACTTGATTTTGACTTTACAACCTCAAAATGTTCTCAATGGCACAATTCAAACAGCAAATTCCAAAAAGCTAAAGTCAAAATGAAAACAAAACAAATGCGGTTATTGCGTTGAAAATCTTCCAATAGTTATCAGATTTAAAACTGATGAGGTAGTTACCCAAAACTGCTTTGCTCATTTACCACAAGATCAAATCAAACTGTGTTTCCTAAAGCATCTAGACTGATCTAGCGCCTGGATAAGATGTTTTTCAAATGTGCAAGCACTTTCTTTGTTGTTGTGAAGGGCTGGATTCTGGAATCCACTGCTGCTTCAATATATATATATTGAATGAGTGATTATAAATCAAGGTATTAATCAATATTTTTCCCTCTAAATATCAAATGAGTTGAATGTTTTAATATTCTCTAGGCTTGTAAGATTTTACTTTTTAGTTATAGAAGTTACCAGTGTGATTACTGAAATGTTCTTTTCATGTATTCTCTAATGTCTGAATTAAATATCTGAGAAGCAGAGGTGGGACCAAGTAATTGTTTTGCAAGTCACAAGTAAGTCTCGAGTCTTTGCATTCAAGTCCCAAGTCAAGTCCCAAGTCAAGACAAACAAGTCCCAAGTCAAGTCCCGAGTCAAGACAGGCAAGTCCAAGTCAAGTTGCAAGTCCTCAAGTTTAAGCTTCAAGTCTTAAACAAGTCATTAGTGCTTTTTGCACAAATTAGTGTCTCTGTGTTAATTACTATAGAAAAATTGAATGTATATAATTTATATCAGGAAGGCTTTTAAAATATGTTCATGACTTTTATTTGATTTTTATTTATTGCTATAAAATTTTCACTAAGGGCACCCATCTATCTCAGTTCAATTTAGGGATTTTTCTTACGTGTGACAAAAAAAGGAAAAGGCAGTGAAAAAAAATATTTTATTGGTAACCCAGTAACAAAGGCAAAATCATTTAATAGAAATAACTGCTACACATTGTGTATGTGTGTGAGAGAGAATGTGGCAATGCAGATTTAAAAATAAAAGTAACTGTTCATTGGGAAAATTAATCGTGATTTGCTACACATTAAGTTTAAAATATTGAGTCCCTGGTTAAATTATTTTGTTAACGCGACAGTAATTGTAGAACATTCCTATTTCCACGGCGACGTATCAAGCGTCACGTGACACTTTTTGGGGCTACGTGCCTGTCATTTAGCCTACAAAACATAAATCCACCCATTTCTTTGACATGGGTGTGAGTGGAGACATGAAAGACATGAAAGTGAGTGGCTGGTGAACAAGGAGAAGACTTTATAGTTACCTATAGGCTAAAATGTGCGTTTGTTGTGGGGAAAAAAAAAACATGTCTCAAAATTATATTTGAAAGGTTTAGTAGCCTATTTATTTCCGCTAACTTAGACATCAGTTTGTTTGCTTTTTCTCAAATTATAAATGATTCGCTAGTACTTGTGTATTTAAATGCCTGAAAAAGAAAAGAAAAAAACATTATTTGGTTGAAAACTGTCTGAACGTGTGATAAATGACAACTGACAAGCGCTGCTGAACGCACTCTATCACGCGCTCTCTCGCTAATCGGCTCTGTGATCATGCGTCAATGATACAGTGCTATACTACAGTGATTATTACAACTCTGATCTGTGGTTTTAGAAGGTAGGTCAAGTCTTTCCAAGTCACAGGGCTCAAGTCCGAGTCAAGTCGCTAGTCATTGTTGTCTAAGTCGAGTCGCAAGTCATCTTTGATTATGTCAAGTCGAGTCGCAAGTCATCAAATTTGGGACTCGAGTCCAAGTCAAGTCCAAGTCATGTGACTCGAGTCCACAACCCTGCTGAGAAGTGACTGTGGGTCTGGCCCATGCAAGAATACAGCAACAGTGCTTGCTTATTTAGCCCAGCTTCCAGAGAATAAATATGTACTTGTTTTGTATCAGTTAAGTCAATGATAAAACCAAATTAGCAAAAATGAATAACATCTGTAAGACGTGTAAAGACAGCTATGTCCAAAGGTTCTGGAGATCAATAATGTGCTATGTAGGATACATTTCTGTTTTATTAAAATTATAACCTGACAGGGGAGCATGGGTCAGAAGTCTAACATTTTGAAGCAGCCTCTATGAAAAGACTAGATGTGGCGGTATTGGACTAGCCTGGCTCCGCCCTCCTACGCACTTCCGCTCAATTTCATTTTCCTTCAGTACTACGTCTGGGATTGCGCTGTAGACTTTGGTTTTCTCCGATCAATTTTTTACCGGGCCAATCAGCGAACAGAGGGAGTGGCTGAGAACGATGACGTTGATGTCGACTCGTGCGTTATTTTGAGTTGTAGTTCAAAATAAGAAAGATGCGAGCGAAGCCATTCGGTCCGTTGTGGCAACGCTGCCGAATATCAAGAAGTTAAAGCCGGAGCAAGAACAATCTTTGCTTAGTTTTGTGTTTATGGCCATCCTTCCACGGGGTTCCGGAAAAGACATATGTCATGACCAAACGTTAGCGATTGGTTATGGCAGATAGAGTGACTCTGGGCAGATCCAATAGTTTTAGACTTCAATAGAATACCCGCCTACAAGGAAGTTAACGCTTGTCAATGGAGCGGTGCCAGACTCTCTGTACAAATGAAATGTACGAGAGTCTGGTAGAACCAGGCTAGTATTGGACCCCACATTGGTCTAAAACGGGGGACTGAAGGGGTGGATTCTGGAATCCACTGCTGCTTCAATATATATTGAATGAATGATTATAATCAAGGTATTAATCGGTATTTTTCCTTCTAAATATCAAATTAATTGAATGACTTCTCTAGGCTTGTGAGATTTTACGTAGTTATAGAAGTTACCAGTGTGATTACTAAAATGTTCTTTTCATGTATTCTCTACTGTCTGTATTAAATATCTGAGAGGTGACTGAAGGGTCTGGCCCATGCCAGGAATGCAGTAACAGTGTTTGCTCATTTAGCCCGGCTTCCAAAAATGAAATATGGACTAGTTTTGTGTTTGAGAAAGGTCTTCAACATGTGTCAATACATGCATCAGTTTTGCTGGGGGTACACTGACAACTATGGTCACATGGGTCATTGAAGTCTAGAGTTTAAGGGACCATTTCTTTGTTAAAACTTTACTGCGTTAGATTAAAGTGCCCTGTCCTTGAGAGAAAGAACGTATTATCTTGATGTTTTGAGAAGACTCTCCTGTTTATAGTTAGAGCCTGCATATCATGGCCAAATCGAACCTTGAAGAAGCTGTGTGTCCGTGTGTGTGTTTACAGGTTAAGGAACAAGTGGCATTATTGGAGATTGACTGACTTGTTTTCTTTAACATGTTGGTGCCTATAGACACACAGTCTTGTGACCTCGGAGGACCACTGGTCCCTAACTCAGGGTCCTGGTGGCAGCCGTACAGACTATGGAGATGTGCTACTGCCTATCAGTCCATGTGTGGAAAATTACTATGTTTATATATTTCTTAGCCAATCAGAATCATTCAACCAGAAGCAAGGACGTAGCTTAGACCTTGGTGAAGGGTATAACTCCTGTGATCTTTGTAACTGTAAGCGGGGCGGCCTATGAACTCCTTGTGAGACTTAAGCTGACTTCTGTCTAATGAAACTGAAAACTATCTTCAGTAAAACTTTTCTTTAATTAATTATAATTCTGACTCTTGTCTTAAATTGACTGCACTTCTGACTCTGGGTCTTAATTTATCATATCTGGTCCTTGGGTTTTTAACCGTAAATCCACAAACAGTTGGAAAACATTTGTAATATTAATTTTTTTAAATGTATTATTTAAATGATTAATAAATCTCGTTTTCCAATAAAATTATCTAAACATCTTTCATACAAGACACACATATACAAGAAGCAAAACTTGCTCTACCGGCATTTTTATTTTATTGCTTTATGCAAGAGCATGAAAAAGAGTCCGTAATTCAGGTTTTTTGACTAAAACAATACAAGACAAAAATATTGTATTAAAATATCTTACCTGTACAGTCTCTATGAGACTTGCTGAGTAAAACGGCATTGCAACCACATATGTCAAACTGAAAAAAGAAAAAAAAACACACAATGATTTCACAAGATCAAAGGACTGCACAAAAAGAGATAAGGAGAAGATTTAAATGTCAAGCCTATGGAATTCCCTTTCCGTATTCTTTGTGGGACTTTGTTTTATATAAAAAATTACCTGCATATTAAGCTTAGTCAGAAGCTTATTCAAATAGATAACAGATATGGAAGAGCAAGGTAAAATTATGACTCAAATGAAACAAGAGATAAGCAACTTGCAGCTTATAGCATTTTCCAAACAATACCAAAAATACAAGTGAATTCACTTAGCTTAACTTACCCCTTGAGTACTAAGTGTCCCACAACTTGTTTAGGGTTCCACTTGTGTGATAACTCCCTGTGAATGTACATCACAATATTAGATAGAAATGCAATTTACCTCAATAATGGCAATGGAAACAACATGAGAACTGATCAAATAAATTAAAATCCTGAAAACTGTCAGTTATCAAAATATCTAGATCTAAATATAGAGGTCATTATTACACTTTCTGTTATAGAATAGTGAATAACCTTTAGAAGGTGTTTTCATGGACACTTATTAGTGCTTGCTCACACTGTATATTTCTATACCTTGGAAGCGGGGTGCATTCGCTGATGATGCCCTCTGTTCCCAGCGTGACCCCCTGTACCACAAAAGTGCTGCCCATTCCTTTCCATAAAGCCTTTGGACCCTGTTAGAGAGAGAGAGAGAGAGACAGAGAGAGAGAGAGAGAGAGAGAGAGAGAGAGATGAGAGAGAGAGAGAGAGAGAGAGAGAGAGAGAGAGAGAGATATAGAGAGAGAGAGAGAGAGAGAGAGAGAGAGAGAGAGAGAGAGAGAGAGAGAGAGAGAGAGAGAGAGAGAGAGAGAGAGAGAGAGAGAGAGAGAGAGAGAGAGAGAGAATAAACTATGCTATTAAACATTATATTTTTGACGGGATTCTTTCAGAGGTTTCCTTTACCAAAGATATAAGGCGCTTGTGGAATGAAAGTTGATGAATTTGCATTTGCTTCAACATTGTCTGGTTAAAAAGAAAGTAAAGCTGCGTGTCATCAGCGTAGCAATGGTAGGATAAACTACTATGTGCCTGTATAAAGGATAGGTCCAAGCACAGAGCCTTGAGGAACTCCAAGAGTACTCAACTGCCCTGCTTTCAACCTGTTCTTTAAAAGAAGGTATTTCTGAGCAACACCACAGCGACCAAGATATGATATGTATATTACCTGAGTTTTGGTGACATTGTACATCACGCTGATGGCAGTCAGTGGGGACAAGTGGTAACACCTGGCATGGTAATTCACCTGAAACAAAGTTTCACAACTTTAAATGATATTTTATGACAGAATTAAATTATATTTTTCAGGACTATGCAATGCAAAAGGAGTACGTTTCAGCAACACATGCATATTTATGATATAAGCATCTAAAAATCATTCATAATAGACATTAAGGTTGATTCAGCCTACCTGACACTGACGCCGAAACACAATGCAGGGATGGGCCAGGACATTTTCTGTGAAGAGGCTAATTCAAACCATACAAAAATTATTTTGAGTTTACTAACATTATTTCACATAGGCTATCTGAATCTCACTGTACTTTCAATAGAAAATTATTTTAAGTAGTGATTATTGGGGTTTCGTTACCTTGCAAGGCCTATCCCAAAACCAGCAAATCTGTTCAGTTGCTCTGAAAGACAGATTTTAGTTGTCATTTTAAGATATAAAAAGTGTTAAATTGACCAATATGCCTTTACATTTTATTTTAAAGGTCTCTGAATGAGTCATGTGTTTGCTTACACCTAGCAGTAAACAACATGGAGTGTTTGTAAGAGTGACAAATTTTTAAGAGACAGCTGCAGCCTGCATCAGAAAAGTTCATGACCTGCTTAACAACACTTTGTATATAGCCTAATGTTGACTCAAAATGTGTCATATGCAAAACGACATTCGTATATTAAAATAAATGTAGAATAGCTCTAGTTAATTTATCTCATTACTGCAAATGTATTTATGTTGTACAATTCTGTATCTGTACAGTCTTGAAGGAGGGTCAGGAATCCAATTAATTTAAATGAACTGGTTCATAGTACGATTTACTTGATCAATTCAATGATCCTTCATTTGAGTTATCAAGTTATTGTTTGAAACACAAAGTTTTCTAATTGATGTTATTAAATACATATTGGGTGAAATATTGAGGTTATGATGGTTTTGATTAGATTATACATCAGTCTGTGTGTAATGGGATTCCAGGTCGATGCCATGATACTTGTTCTAGAAAAAAACTTGATGTTGTTTTTCCTCATTCATTATGTCCCATAAGAAAAATGGGACATAAGGGGAATGAGGAATTTTTGAGGAAAATAATGCTGCGACTGAAAATAACTCCAAATTCCAAACGTTACGTTATTGTCCTGGCTTCTGAAAATAGAAAATGGAGGAAATGTTAGTTCATTCAGTCAAACTGGCGGATAAGGTTTATTTGTAGCGCAACCTTATGATTTGTTTCAGTCTTTTTAAGTGGAACTTCCCCAAACCGAAAGCGCCACCCATAATCTAAAACGCAGTAACGTTAGGCTCTTTAGGAAAAAGGTGGACTCCCTTTCAGTAATAACATGCACTTATTATTACCGGACGGTGGAGCTGCTGACTGCGCTTCGTCTGCTGCTCCTGGTTGGGCAGGTACCGCCTCAAATTGCGGTGTGCGATCGCCAAAATGCAGGTTTCTGCTTCCAGGTATATCTGGAGGTGTGCTGACCCAGTGCTGGAGGTCAGAGCTGGAGGAATTATTGAATGACCTGCCCGAATACCCCCCACTGAATGACGGATCCTCTCTGCCCCTGTAACCCAGACCCTCAAAGCTGTCAGGCCGACGAGAAGTCATGCTGGGAATCGCTAGGGAAACTACACTGAAATTACAAGATAGCTCAGTCTGACTTCCTACGATGTATAACCTATGTGATGTGATACGAGTTCATTGAAAATTATAGCAATCTAAAATGCGAGAATTAATTTTTGGTTGATCGAGGCTGAAAGCAATGCCAGTGCTTTAGCAAAACAACCCAACACCCTGACTTTTGTCAGTTGACAGTTTACTTCCGGTTTGAATATGGCATTGTGGGTTTTGTAGTTTATTGCATTTACAAGCGAATACCACGAAATCCAGAAACACACAGATTAGAAGCAATTTAATTTATTTAATTCACAAGAGACAAGTTTGGGCCTATATTGTTACATGACAGATGTACGCACAGTGAAGAAATTAATTATTAATATTCTTATTCTTATACAAATTTATATTCTACCGATGCCCTCTATTTTTCTGCCATATTGTGATATGAAAGATGTGACAGAAACAGTAAGTTTTGCATGGAAATACTATATCAATATACAACGACTAGGATAAGTCGAAGAATGAAGAAATAAATGCAAATTATAGCCCATATACTTTTATTTATATACATCCATAGTCTATTTTATAGCTTCTGGCGACAATTCAGTGTTCACTGTGTGGTGGCATTGTGGCATATTATTTTTCAGAACTAGAGTGCGAAACCAAAATATACACAGTGTGACCAATTCTCGAACGAATGTATCTAATGGGCCGGTACTTTTTTTAGTAAATTAACAGCTTTTTACAGTGATCAACAGCATGCATACCGCGCAACTAGTGACGTCCGAATCTCAAACGAATGATTTACAATGTGAATCAAAGTCACAATGTGTGTGTGTGTGTGTGTGTGTGTGTGTGTGTGTGTGTGTGTGTATTTGTATTCAAAGTCTAAATTTAATTTATAAAAAAAAGGACAAGAAGGAAATTGTTTTGTAAATTATCGTCAAGAACATACTCAATGTATCAGATTTAACCCCATAGAAATACCATATGGAGTATGTGGGTCCCAGCATAAGGGTATTATAGGAAATGAAAAAGTAGACAAAATATCTAAGAAATCACTGCAAAAAGAGAGAAGCAGTCATCACCAGCCTTTCAAGATCAGAAGGAAAGAGTATAGTGTGTGGAGAAATTACTAAAAAATGGCAGCAAAGGTGGGACCAAGAATCAAAAGGAAGACAAATACTCAATTAAAAAAAGAGGTGGCACTGAAAATAAGAGAGGGAACACGAGAGAAGAAACTATCGTAACCAGATTAAGAATAGTGTATAATAAATTAAATAGCACTCTTCATATAATGGGGAAACATCCAACTGGGTTTTGTGATCAGTGCCAAATACCTGAGAATGTAGAACATGTGCTTATTAATTGTTAAAAATATGAATTACAAAGGATAGATATGATAAAAGACATGGAAAAAATATGACTAATAGGACATGGAGTAAAGAGTATAGACCTTATGTAGCCCCGCCTCTTTTCAGCGCTGCGCTCGTTGTCTTTTGACTTGCGGTCTGTATTTTTTTCACAGCGATCTTGCATAGGTATGAATGAACTGCTCGTAAAAAAATTCCCGGTTGACATTTGTTAAGACATCTGCTTTACAATGCTTAGAATAAACATTACAATGCTCATGATAACTTTTGTTAACTCTACAATAAGTAAATCCACTTCACCAGCTAATTACTCCTCGACAGCGATGCCATAGAAATATACAGAGCGACCGCAGAAACGGAAGTTCAAAGACAACATTATTCTAAAGATGACGGCGCCCACGTTTCTCTGGTGCATAAGGTCTATAATGGACTGCAGTAGGAGTGAACAAGGAAATAAATATTTGATTTGTTTTCTGACTAAAACGGGACTAATGACAAGAATATGATGACTAAAGTATATGGTAAATAACTAGAACCAGAAGATGGCAGTAATGCAAAGTCAAGGATGTAAGCTGCCGTTAAAACCAAAAGAAGAAGAAGAAGAAGAAGAAGAAGAAGAAGAAGATCTGTGGAGGCGCAAAGGGAGATGAAGGGCGCCCTCTGTTGATGAAGACTCAAGACTGCAAAGGCAGCATCCGGTCAGGAGCCGCGGGGCCTGCGGTAGGATCATGCTTTGACATATCAAAACATAATATCTCAATAATGACACACAATATACGGTAGTTGAAATGCTGTGGGAAAACGTATGCTGCGTGTGTATGTACACAAATACGTAGAAAAGGAGATCTTAGCCGTTTTATGAAGTTGTTTATTTGCAATAGCATCTGCTGCTGGATAGCTTGCAAGCTACACGATGTTGAGTTTTATCTTTAAAAATTGTTGTTTAGTTATTATTTACTGTCATTTCGTTCTATTGGTCCGTATACCGTAGTTATAATTGTGTACATTTGAACATTATTAGTACGGCTGTGTGTGTGTGTGTGTGTGTGTGTGTGTGTGTGTGTGTGTGTGTGTGTGTGTGTCTGTGTCTGTCTGTCAGGTTTGTTGATCTGACTTGTGCTTCAGAGGATCTTTCATCTCAGATTAACCGATTACAAATCTACCTGACGTCTTTCGTGGACGTGCCATAACCATATTTAAGTATATAAAGTCTGCGTAACTTAAATAAGAGCTCACCCCACAATGATAATATCGTATAATAACATTAGTTTTATTATGGCTATTTGTTAATACAACTGTTAATACATTTTTTTTTGTCTTTATACTCCACGCATTTAAAGCAAAGGTTTATGTGGGATTTACATTGTGCTTCAAGAGAGTTAAGTCCTCGGCGAAATAATGTGCATTGCATATTTTCAATATTAAAAAGTCATACATTTTTATTTCATAACTATTATTGTAAACCTGCTGAGTGTCATCACTGTGGCTTGTTTGTAATTTAGCATATCGGGTCATTCTGTGTCAACTCAACCCCTGGCTAATAAAAGATATTTTGTTTGATAATATTTTGTTCTGGCGAAATAAATACAAAAATGGAGAAGAAAACCTAAATATTACGTTTCATGAAGGTATTTACTGAGTAATTCACTGTTTTGTAGAGGGGGTCAAAATGATCATTTTTACATGAGATGCTAATTTAACGTTGCAGGGGGTAAAAAATGATTTAGAAAGATGGCAGCTTCGTTGTTTTATTTTACACGGAGATTGGTAGGTCTATTAGTTAAATCTGTTTACTTAAGCAATATTTTTTGCAGTATATGCCAATGGAGACAGTTAAAAAATGGTAAAAGAGCACTACTTGTGTTTTTTGCCCCAAGTTTGCATCAAGAATTATTAAAGATATCTTAATACCCTTTTCATTTCTGGTTCTTAAAGTCGTCATGAAATCAAAATTTGCCATATTTACTTTGTTTGCGTACATTGCTAGTCTTGTGAACAATTAATCCGTGCAAGATAATACACAGAAAAAGTTGTTTGTTGTGGTAGTAGGTAATTTTTACTCAAAATCGTTTCTTCTCTGATGAAGTCAGTTTGACGGCCTGGGTTGAATATCCTTTACCACTCCCCTATTTTTCTATGAGCGAGGGATGGAGAGGAGGTGCAGGAACAGGTATCTTCATTTTAAAGGTGCTCTATGGCTCAATACCGGAGATATGGAGATACTGTCACTGTTGGCATATAATAAAGCAAAAAATGCTTAAGTAAACATATTTTACTAATAGACCTACCAATCTCTGTGTAAAAATAAACTACTGATGCTGCCATCTTTCTAAAGTTATTTTTTACCCCCTGTAATTTGGCTCCAAATCTCATAAAAATTGCCGTTTTGACTCCCTGTACAAAATAGTGGATTACCCAGTAAATATACATACATTCAATTTAATATTTTGGCTTTCATCACTATTTATGTTTGTCTTTCTTCAGAAAATTTGAGCCGAGAAAGTAGAAATTTGGTTGATTTGACATGGAATGACCCTATGAAGAGTGTCTCGATTCAATTGTCTCTACATTGATAACTGAATTTCAGTAATATTGCAGCTTTGTGTCGTATAATCTTCGCAAACATTTTTTATCAGTGCATTGTGTTTTTAAACTAGATGTTGTTGGTTGTTGGCAATCTGCGAGCCTCCAGATGTAGTTGAAGGAGCATCACGTTGCCCCCGCTGGTCCACACACCCCCACACTGCATGGCTTCACTTGCTGGTGTCTCACACCGCCTCTCCATAAGCCCCGTCCTGCACACCCTCATGCGGGGCTCTCACAGACTGACCAATGACTGCCTGGATTGTTCTGCCTGTCAGCCTGTCTGCCTTCTCCATCACAGGGATATGGATTGTGTGAGTGTTTAAGTGAAGGAGAATGACGTTAAATCTCTACTGTTTATTCGTTTAGCTAATATACTATACATTCAGACAAGTCATGTACTTATAGCAAATAATCATTCAAATATTTTGTTTTCTAGTTACGCCATGGCAGTAATGAACCACCATGTCTGTCCTGTTGAGAACTGGTACGTTAACCCTATAAAGCCTTCTGTATCTATATAATTTATCAATTTATATCCACAATCTATTACATGCCTTCTGTCATTTGATCGATAGTTCATACTTTTTTAGCAAGTAATTGTAAAAATGTCCCCCTTGAGGTTGTGGTACACCTTTTTGCTTTGAAATATTTACTGATTTTAATGTAAAATGTAAACGTAAGAATACATTTTATATTGTTAGTCAATTTTCAATTTGAACACTTACTGGTGTAAGGAAACGTATGTTTACATAATTCTACATGCATTTTTTTTTTTAAATCAAGTTAAAATGTGAGTATTGAAAACGATATGTCAGGCATTTGATTATTATCTTACTATGATATTATTGGGAGAAATACTGTAGAGTGACAACTGATAATTATATACTGCTATAAAGATCTTATTAACATACAAGCTATCAGAATTTAATGTTACTTTTGGGCCAAATAAATGTCATTTTCTGCTCAGTTTGAGGTGCTTTTTTCCTGCCTGAATATGAGCTCCATATTTTATATCATATTATATGAGTCATTTAAGCCTGATGTATCAAAAATGAAACTCATAAATAAATAAAATAACACCACACACACATATGCAAACCTTTTTAAAAATATTTTGTTTAAACGTTTAGCAAACTGTTGCATAAGAAAAAATAAATAAATATCTGACTATAATTGCGTATGTCAGGATTTGCAGGGTTAAATCCCAAATCTTAAAGTCACCACATACTGTTGTTAACTTTTATGCTTTATTCTTTGTATAATAGGACATACAATTTGACATGTACAGAGGAAACAGCTAAGAGGGGCTTCCCAAAGTCCTGCTGCACTCTTCAAGACATCCCCCTCATTAGGTAAAAAATTACTTTGAGTTTATCTGGAATACCACAAAATGACCACATTTTCAAGATGCTTCATTAGTAGTACTGTTTTGCACCAACTTAACATGCAACAGTTATCTAATATCTGGTTTTCTGCTCTTTTGACAGTAAATGTGGTTGCTATCCACCAGAGAGCTGTCTCTTCAGTTTGATAGGCAATGTTGGGGCATTTATGGGTAAGAATTACTGTTTGAAAATAACTAATCTAATTAAATTTTATTTTTAAATCCGAAATTTTGTTGATTTCCTAATCTCGGCCTGTATTACAGAAACATCTAATTTAGAAGCCTATCCAATCTGTTTAGTAACCATAATTTCACTTAAGGAATATAACTTTTTTAATTCTTAAAGGGATAGTTCACCCAAAAATGAAAATTCTGTCAGTAATTACTCACCCTCATGTTGTTCCAACCCCGGAAGACCTTCGTTCATCTTCGGAACACGAAATATAATATTTTTTATTAAATCTGAGAGCTGGATCACTCCTCCATAGGCTTCTAAGGGATTGAAACTTGCCGGCCCTGAAAAGTTATTAAAGACATCATTAAAATAGTCCAAGTGACTACAGTGGCTCAATCTTAAGTTTATCAAGCGACGAGAATACTTTTTGTGCGCAAAAAAACCCCAAAATAACGACTTTATTTCAGCTATTCATTTCCTTCTCTGTGGGCCTCGAGTCAGTTCACTAGTATAATAGCGTAAGCTTCTTTGTTGTACGTCACACGCATCACACACATGACCAGCGTCGGCCAATAGTGAGCCTACGTGTGACGTAGCTCTACGCGATCACACTACGTTAACTGACTAGAGGCCCACAGAGAAGGAAATGAATAGTTGAAATAAAGTCGTTATTTTTGGGGTTTTTTTGCGCACAAAAAGTATTCTCGTCATTTGATAAACTTAAGATTGAGCCACTGTAGTCACTTGGATTATTTTAACAATGTCTTTAATAACTTTTAGGGGCCGGCAAGTTTCAGTCCCTTAGAAGCCTATAGGAGTGATCCAGCTCTCAGATTTAATCAAAAATATCTTAATTCGTGTTCCGAAGATGAACGAAGGTCTTACGGGGTTGGAACAACATGAGGGTGAGTAAATACTGACAGAATTTTCATTTTTGGGTGAACTATCCCTTTAAGTAAAAAAATAAGATATGGCATTTCTGTAATGCAGCTCCTATTTTTTAAATGTGTATGTTTTTTGGTCAATATTACTTCAGTTTGTCTTAGAAATACACCTCTGTCAAAGGCAATGAATTATTATAATTTTGTAATGTGTCCCTGCAGTGGTTATGGTGTGCATGCTGCGTTATGCTCAAGTGATTGAACACAGCCATCATTGCTGGACCAACACAAGTTCTTTGGTGTCCGGCTGCATTAATGCCCTGGGTTTGGTCATGGTTGGGAACTTTCAGGTGAACATATGATAATAGACTCACAACTTCAGCCCATTACATATAAATCTAAATAAACTTTCATTCTTTTTACAGTCTCACCCTCTCCATCTGTTTTCTTATTTTATTTTATTTTATTTTTTTTTCTCAGGTTGATCATGCCAAGACTCTTCATTATGTGGGAGCTGGTGTAGCTTTCCCTGCCGGCTTGTTGTTTGTGTGTCTGCAGTGCGTTCTGACGTACCGTATAGCAGAGACAGCGCTGGACTACTGGATGGCACATGTGCGCGTTGCGCTCTCAGCTGGAGCTTTGGTATCGCTTGTCCTTAGTATCCTTACCAAGAGTTCATAAGTCATGATCTGATACATGAAACTCAAATTTGGATGAGTACATTTGAACATGAAGCAAACAGCCTAAAACACAGTGGCTTATTGCTTTTCAGTGGATGATAAAAGATACAATGTCCAGTAAATAAGTTTATTAGTAGAGTTTTCACAAATACGTCAGTAGTCCAATGCTGGTGGAATTTCATGGGTTTTCATACCAATTTCGATGCTACAGCAAAAAACTTTTGGATACACTGCTTTATTTAAAAAGTAACATATTAATGTTCAAATTAATACACTACTTAAATAGTTTTTCAAGTAAATATTTAAGTAAACAGACTGAAATAAAATAAACAAACAGTAGAACAAAGAACAAAATAAACATGCTTGAAGTATTTATTCTACAAACAATCCATAATAAAAAAAAAAGATATACAACAAAGAAAAAGTAAACTGTGCTTGAAGTTTTTCAAGTGTTTTTCAGTGCCTGCAATAAAATAAAGATAAAAGAATAAAAAAAAAAACATTAGAACAAAGAAAATAAAACAATAATTTGCCAGTTTCATGTATCTAAAGAACATTGAGTAATCGTTAAGAAATACAAACAAAATCCAAAAGTTATAATGCTGCTATTAAAGGTAGGATAGGCAATATCGGAGAGGCTAGAAATAGCAAGCTAGCTTTGAAATCATGAGATCCCACCCTCCCTTCACAACCACTCCCTTCTCTAAAGCCACGCCTCCTTCAAAACACATGAACGATCACAGCAGAGTCTGCAACATCTGCAAAGTTACAAAGTTCAAAGTTCAAATTAAAGGGATATATTTTCTTTTAAAGAAATTGCTTTTTAAGGACTTCAACAAACGGCTGGTAGGAATTATATGACATTCCTCCCGGGTTAGTGACATCACAAACCCTAAAATTTACATAAGCCCTGCCCCCGAAACACGATTTATAGATTATCAAGACAGCATATGTTAATCAATGACTAGAAGATAACTATACATAAGCTACATAAATTCATCAACTAACCATTCAGAAATGTTGTCACTTCTTCTTGAGTCTCTCCATCTTTCTGACTCCGGTTTGAACATAAAAGGCTAAACGTTTTTAAAATGTTCAGTGCATGTGTGTGTGAGGTAATCAAAGCTGCTAAGAATGAGCTGTTGTAGCTCTGCCCCCTGTGCTGGGAGCTGCAGCTCATTTGCATTTAAAGGGACGGACACAAAAACGGCGCGTTTTTGCTCACCCTCAAAAAGTGACAACTTTAACATGCTATATAAAAATATCTGTGGGGTATTTTGGGCTAAAGCTTCACATACACACTAGGGATGCGCGGTATACCGGTACTGCAAAAATACCGGTATATATTATATTTAAAACGGTACAATATCATAATTTTGTTCAATTCGGTATTTGATGCGCTGCTGTTTCGAAGTTCACCGCTAGGCGGCAGTGCGCTATCTAAACTGACGCGGGTCATGCGAAACCGGCAAACTGTGACCGAGGAACACGATGGATCAAACCGGATCAAACGAAGCTCATTCGAATTTCTACACGCCCGAAATTAATAAATAGAGAGAGCAGTATGAGTGAAATAAGGCATTACTTTGCCTACAAAAGTCATGAGAAAAGTAAAGAAACAGATCTCAATGCACCACTCTGCAAACGCGGAGGCAACACATCAAATCTGCCTAAGCACTTGACTCGTCAGTTGCTCATCTTGACTCAAAGAGTTCAGAGATCGACAGGTAAGTCCATCATTCAACTGATTTAATTTAGACTTTTATTGAACACTGAACAGCGCACATACGTAAGAGTTTATCAATTATATAAACACAAAAGCTCAAATCTCCTTGCATGACACGCTAGAACCAATTCAGTTTAGGTCTCATCATTGTTATACTTTCAAACAAAATTAATTGAATTTGAATGAATAAAGAATAAAAATTTGAATAATATTCATTTTAGTATTAGTGATAGTAAAAATGAATGGCATATTAGTGCCGCTGTGGCGACCAAAGCACAGAGAGAGAGAGAGAGAGAGAGAGAGATAGTAGTAATATGAATATTACTAATGTTACAATTAAGCTACATTTGTCAACATTCATTAGGTAACCTGACCTAACAGTATTATAGCATTTATTCATCTATATCAATCAGTAATTAAATGACCTAAAATTAAATATACTAATACATGTTTAGCATGTTAACATTACTTTATGCAATGCATTAAACTAATATGAACCCAAACAGTAACCAAACCAAGATGAATAAATGCAATAAATGTTGATAATTCTCTGTTGATGCATGACAGCTATGGTTTACATGTCATTTCATTATTCTATTATTATTATTAGCCTATATTTGAATCTATTATTATAGATATTAACCTATTTTAATTGTATAATTTCAGGGGTATTTTTTTTCTAAATCAAAATTTAACCTACTGTATGTTCCCTGACTGATTTTTTTTTTTTTTTTAATGTACATTTTGATACCTTTTCTTTGCACATTTGGTAGTGGAGAGTTTCAAGCAGTGTTTTTTTTTTAAGTATCACTTAAATTGAGACTTTTTTTTTTTAACCTGTGGTATCGATTTAGTATCGATACCGAGGTATTAAATTCTGGTATAATACCGAAGCCAAAATTGTGCTATCGAGCCATCCCTAATACACACTCTGGGGACATCAGAGATTTATTTTACATCTTGTGAAAAGGGCATTATATAACCCCTTTAAGATAATTCTTATGCCAACACTATTCCCAACACCTCGGAGTCAGAACTCTGATTTTTCAGGCAGAAAATGTTTTATAACCATATTTTATTATGCTGAAGGTTTGTGTGCCCATTCCTTAACATCATACTTCCCATTCAAGGTGGTATCTTCTTCGTCCATGAGAGTTTTGTTTTGCAGCACGCCGCAGCGATCTGTGAATGGGTCTTCACAGTGCTGGTCCTGGTGTACTACGGCACCTTCACCTATGAGTTTGGCACTGTCAACAGTGACACCATAATGGCAGCCTTAATGAAACGCAGTGAACATCACCATCCAGGGTCAGCGGTCATCATGGGGGGTATCGGGAAGGGTGTTGCAATGGGATGTGGTGCCCGCAGTCTCAAGTCACCCGGTGGCAGCAGCACTTCCACACACCTCAACTGTACACCAGAAAGCATCGCAATGCTATAGGGGTTAACCGCTATGGTATTCCCTCAGACCTCAGCGTATAGACTCAGAACTTTTCGTCTGGCTCACGGATTTGTGAAACACTGGTACAAGCAATACAGAATTACAGTAAGTTTACAGACTTGCTGATTATAATCCAACGGTAATGACCAGTCGGTTGTAACTAAGGTATTTTGCATGATGTTTTGCATTCATGTTTTAGATAACTCAAAGTACAGCCCCAGTAACCAGCACAGGCGATTCCTGCCTCTGATAGATAGGAATGTTTCAGTTTACTCTGTTCAAACTGCAATAACTCATCTCTTAAGGTGCATTCACACTGACAGCGATTAAATTGTTCAGGGTCAACAAGTTAACTGTTGGTTGCTAGTAGTATTTCAGCATCAGGAAATTTTATACAGTGCTGCAGGGATGACGTATTTTTGTAGGCCAAAACTCGGAAACGAGTTAGTATTTTAGCACTTCCGGTTCCATTGTCCTGAAAGTCCATTGGGTTTTTGCTTAAACACCTGAAAACGGTCTGTGTTTTTAACTCAAGATACTTTTATGTTTTCCCCTTGTGATTTAAAAAAAAAAAAAAAATTGTCTTGAAAAAGGCGATTGCTTACAAGTGGCTAAATGGCACTACAGAAGTTGTCAGAGACACTAAACGTCAACAAACCGAACAAGTATAGTCACTTGTTTCCTCGTGTTTATAATCAAGGAATGTTTAAAAAAAAAAAAAAAAAAAAAAATTTATAAAGACGTGGTCAGAAGCGAAGTGATGGTAATTTTTTAAGTTGTTACCGTGGCGCTTTTTTTGCTTATAGCCTACGTTTAGCTTTACTTCTGGTGATAGTATTTATTTAGGCTTCAAAGTTCATACAAATTGTGTTCATTACGTTTGTTGGTCACAGAGTTTTTCTCCAATACTCCAAAATCCATTGGAAAAATCCTATTGGGTTTTTGTCGAGGGAACCAGGGTGATGCCAACTTCTAGGTTTGTCCTTCAAAAATATGCCGTCACTGCAGCGCTCTATTGGTAGTCGGTGCATTGAATCTCTGCTCTTGCACAGAGTTTTGAAAAACAAATGCAATTTGTCTCTGACGCTCATGTCGCACTAAATCTCCAAACAAATGCAATTTGTCTCTGACGCTCATGTCGCACTAAATCTCCAACTCTCATTGGACATCAGTGACTTTGGTCACTTTGTCTTTGTCAGTGTGAATCTGTTACATAGCTGCCAGCAATACAAAGACACTCGTTTAGACAAAGAAGATAATTGGCTAAACCCATCCAACCTTTTGTAACCCATTTAATCTGTAGAAACTGTGATTACACAACAGGTCAAGCCATCACTGTAGCAGTGGAGATGTTAAGTCAGTCGCACCAGCCTTTGCTGCCAATAGTTGGGTTGGAATGAGGTTTAGGAACAGTTTATGTATTCATTCCAAGTGCTCACAGCTTAGTTTGATCTATGGCACCGTATTGGCATGACATCAGGTGTTGTGGACCTTCTGTCCTATAGCTCTGGATACATTGTGGCTGTATTGAATAAGATTTAAGTGCATCTCTGTGCAACCTTGTCAAATGTTTTGGTGCTTAAGTTTTTTCATCACTTTATCCAAAAACTGTCCGCATTGATCTATTCCAGGTATCCTTTGAACAAATTCCAAATATTTCAGGAAAACAAGAAACAAGATTTTGTGACTATTATTCTGATGTTTTGTTTTAAGCACAGTCGTTTTTAGTTTGTATTTCACTTTTAGAAATATAAGGTGATATTAATCAGTTTTCCAAAAGGATTTTTGGGTGAAATACATTGCGTTCCCACAAGAAACTTTGCATTCGCTTGCTAAAAGTTTTTGTTCTCCTGCAGAAGGTTTGGATTTACTCAGAAAGCTGGTGGAGGAAAAACTGTTGCAATGCCTTTGTGAGCTAATGCACAGTTCCTCAGGGAAACACAATCCTTTTGCAAGATAATGCAAGTTTTGTATTCATCTGAGTTTGTATGCAAACACGAAATTTTGTATTCGTCCGAGTAACTTTGCTTTTGCCCGCAAAAGCATTGAAATACGTTTTTTCTCCATTTTTGTTTTTCAACACAAAACTTGAATGCATGGCATTTCCATGAGAATCTTTGTATTTGCTCGTAACTGGATCGAACTGGAAAGGGTTTCAAAACGTAACTGGAACTGATGATGGGGAAAAAACGTGTGCTTTTGTGAGCAAATGCAGAGTTTCTCTGGGAAAAGCAATAATTTTGCAAGAGAACACGAACATTTTGCGAGCGAACCCAAAGTTTTTAAGGGGAATGCAATCGTTTTGTTAGCAAAACTTTTGCATTCTCTTTTAGAAGTATCGCAAGCTTAATTTGCGAGGGAACGCAAAAGCACTGAAATTAAGTTTTTCCTCCCATCTCATATTTTTCCCACCACTTTTTTGAACTTAAGAAATATATCTATTTCTAAACAGGAAATGCTTTTGCTACAGAAAATGCAGGCAAGCTCTTATATCTGCATTTGAGATTAATGTTTAGATGGTGAAGCAAACTAATTATTTATTTGGTGCTGTTGACTGCTGGTGTGCATTTCTCAGCAGTCAAACTATATAATTTGTACACTTTTCAGGTGGATTTGGAGATAGTTTTGTGTAACGAAGACATTTTTTGTTTCTCCAACATGCCTATTCCTGTCACTTTAATATTAAGCTAGCATCAAAACAGAATCAGAGGTCTTATCCACAGTCTTTTTTTTAGTGTATTGTTTTAAAACATTGCTATTTGTAAATGATGTGCATTTGTTACGCAGAGCTGCTTGTAAGTGAATGCCTTTAGCTGAGCATAATATTGCATAGAATATCAGTACTGCGTTTGAGACTGTGGTCTAGTCATTAATTATGAAATGAAGAAAGCTTCCTAATCAGAATCACACCATTGTTAACACCTCAGTTCCTCCAAATCATTTAGTAATATATAGAATACTTTGAAAGAAATTCTCATGTATTGGAAATGATGTAGTGCACTAAAGGGGAAACCTGAGGAGTTTTATTTAGAGAAATCCTCCATAATAAGCTGTATTTTGACTTCACAGTATTTTCATTTTTAGATATTGCTCATTTGAAAGCAATATGTTATATTGAGAATTATTATAAAAACCAATGTCATTTGTGGTTATGTGTTGTATCTGTTTGTTTATAATTTGTTGTAATGCCAGACAATGAAACAATGCAATTCAACTTCTGTTCAAGTACATGCAAAATACCTCTATGAAAATTCTACTGTGGTGAGATGTTCACAGTTTCCTAAAGAAGCTGCTAAGACGTATGTTACAGAAATGTATTATTTATGTTGTTTCTGTTTTGTGTGAAAGGCCAAATGCAAACATCTGTAGATGCCCTGATGCCTCATAAAGCTCAGTCAAAATAATTATATTTATAAGAGTCCACAAAAGTTGTGTTTGTATTTGAATAGGCAAATGCTTGAGTCTATGATTGAATCATTGTTTCATATAACATCACAAGATTTATTTCCATCAAGGGGTTCATCAGTTGTTGGTTAAGATCTTGTATTGACAATGCAAGAGTCCAGCACTCTGTAAAGTCTCCTCCAGTACATCCCAAAGACTTTCACGGAATTTAAGGTCTGGACTCAGTAGTGTCAATTCATGTGTGAAAATCATTCTCCATGCTCCCTCCCAACCATTCTTTCACAATATTGAGCCTGATAAATCTTGGCATTGTCATCCTGGAATATGGCCATAATGTATCTTCCTACATTGATGTTTAAGATATGAAAATCTACACACTCCATCAATTGGAGTTAGAAGAACTGTATAAACACATATAACATGCTAGAAACATGATAATCACTGCAATAATGATCCAATCAGACTCTTAAGCATTTGCCTATTTAAATCCAAAAATGACTTTTATATTTGGGCTGGCAGTTTATGAGAACATCAGTGCAGCTGTTTGAATAAGGCCCTGATCACCTTTTAGGCTACAATAATAAATTACTTTTTGTTAAATGGAAAATTCACAAATTGATGTCAAAATGAAAAGACTTTCCAATAACAGTTTTTGTTTAGAAGACAGATTGTCTGATAATCTTGTGACATGGAAACTGAAATAGAGCTATCGACTTGTTAGTTCAAACTGCAACTTTCTATTGAATTATGACCCATTCTGCACATTTCCTTATCTTTTAAACTAAGGGTTTTGTTTTGTGAAATCAAATGTACCTCGAGAGACACTTTTCACTCAGAAGGATGTTTGCTGCCAGTATCAAACTGTTTACAGCAGCTATGTCATGTTTAATATATAATTTAGGTAACCATAAAACAACTTAAAAAATGCAAAATAAATTATATTTCAGACACCATACAAGTGATATGCTGCAATGCCTCCTATAGTCATTTTTGGTCAAACTGGTTTCTTGAACATGACAATTAGTTCATTATACTCAAATGGCCTCCACAGTCACAGTTCTCAATCCAATAGAGCACCATTGGGATGTGGTGGAATGGGAGATTCACATCATATATGTGCAGTCAACAAATCTGCAGAAACTGATGACATCATGTCAATATGGGAATGTTTCCAACACCTTATTGAATCTGTCACTTATAATTACATGTATGAAATTTATATGAATGAATGCCAAGACCCAAGGGTTTCAAGCAGATCATTGGCTCCACCTGCCTTCTTTCCATAGTGCATCTTGCTGCCATCTCTTGCCTAGGTAACCGACACACACGATCTTCCACTGTTCTATGGTCCAGTTCTGATGCTCTTGTGCCCATTGTAGTTTCTTACAGTAGTGGACGGGTCATCATGGGCTCTGACTGTGACTACGTTCACCGTGTGTTCTGATACCTTTCTATCAAGTTTTTCAGCAGTCTCAGCTACGGTAGCTCTTCTGTGTGATCGGACCAGACGGGCTAAAGCCTTCGCTCCCCACATGCATCAGTGAGCTTTGGGCACCCATGACCCCGATGTTGGTTCACCGGTTGTCCTTTGCGTCACTTTTGATATAACCACTGCATACTGGAAACACCCCACAAACCTTGCAGTTTTGTCAGATCAGGTCTTTTCGCTTGTCCATTCCTTTCTCCAACACATGAAATTCCAGAACTGACTGTTTGTTTGCTGCCCCCAAAAATATTATATATATATATATATATATATATATATATATATACACACACACCTAAAGGATTATTAGGAACACCTGTTCAATTTCTCATTTATGCAATTATCTAATCAACCAATCATATGGCAGTTGCTTCAATGCATTTAGGGGTGTGGTCCTGGTCAAGACAATCTCCTGAACTCCAAACTGAATGTCAGAATGGGAAAGAAAGGTGATTTAAGCAATTTTGAGCGTGGCATGGTTGTTGGTGCCAGACGGGCCGGTCTGAGTATTTTACAATCTGCTCAGTTACTGGGATTTTCACGCACAACCATTTCTAGGGTTTACAAAGAATGCTTTGAAAAGGGAAAAACATCCAGTATGCGGCAGTCCTGTGGGCGAAAATGCCTTGTTGATGCTAGAGGTCAGAGGAGAATGGGCCGAC
Organism: Gila orcuttii; assembly: GCA_026230005.1. Lineage (NCBI taxonomy): Eukaryota > Metazoa > Chordata > Actinopteri > Cypriniformes > Leuciscidae > Gila > Gila orcuttii. The sequence goes on from JAPDVR010000004.1 coordinate 50,113,259, forward strand.
TGATTCAAGCTGATAGAAGAGCAACTTTGACTGAAATAACCACTCGATACAACCGAGGTATGCAGCAAAGCATTTGTGAAGCCACAACACGCACAACCTTGAGGCGGATGGGCTACAACAGCAGAAGACGCCACCGGGTACCACTCATCTCCACTACAAATAGGAAAAAGAGGCTACAATTTGCAAGAGCTCACCAAAATTGGACAGTTGAAGACTGGAAAAATGTTGCCAGGTCTGATAAGTCTCGATTTCTGTTGAGACATTCAGATGGTAGAGTCAGAATTTGGCATAAACAGAATGAGAACATGGATCCATCATGCCTTGTTACCACTGTGCAGGCTGGTGGTGGTGGTGTAATGGTGTGGGGGATGTTTTGTTGGCACACTTTAGGCCCCTTAGTGCCAATTGGGCATCGTTTAAATGCCACGGCCTACCTGAGCATTGTTTCTGACCATGTCCATCCCTTTATGGCCACCATGTACCCATCCTCTGATGGCTACTTCCAGCAGGATAATGCACCATGTCACAAAGCTCGAATCGTTTCAAACTGGTTTCTTGAACATGACAATGAGTTCACTGTACTAAAATGGCCCCCACAGTCACCAGATCTCAACCCAATAGAGCATCTTTGGGATGTGGTGGAACGAGAGCTTTGTGCCCTGGATGTGCATCCCACAAATCTCCATCAACTGCAAGATGCTATCCTATCAATATGGGCCAACATTTCTAAAGAATGCTTTCAGCACCTTGTTGAATCAATGCCACGTAGAATTAAGGCAGTTCTGAAGGCGAAAGGGGGTCAAACACAGTATTAGTATGGTGTTCCTAATAATCCTTTAGGTGAGTGCATATATATACAGTATATATATATTTTTTAGTATTAATTAAACCAGTTAAATGTTAAACTCTAAATTAAGAGTTTAATTTTAAATCAGACCAAAAATTATCAAGATGTTTTTTAACCATTTAAAAATTTGAACTATGCAAAAGTAACACTTTGATAGATTGGATGGTGCCCTCTGCTGTTTATTCATGCGCTTTGCATGTACAGTGTCTCACACACATTCTCCTGTGGGGGAAATAGGCCAATTCAAAAAAAGTTGTCTTTTTAGTGGTCTCTAACGGTTTAAATCAATCGTTAAGAAATTGGCACATAAAGTAATACTGTAGATAAAGAAACTTATGGAATAGCTTTCCCTTACACCATGTGGCTAAACTTAGACAGTTTTTTTTACAGGAAGAAGAGTGTTGTTCCACTCAATGTTAATGGCTTCAAACAGTTCACGAGTAGTAGAAAAATGTCTCCCAGTTTGTTTGAGTTTAATGTGAGACCAAATATTCTCTATAGGGTTCAAATCTGGACTTTGAAGAAGGCCAAAACATGAGCCTAATGGACTTGTTCTCAAGCCACTTCTTGGCTGTCTTTGGTATTTGAGCAGGAGCATTCCTGTTAATTGTGGGAAGCAAGCTATCCTGCAATATTCTCCTTTACTCCATAGCATTAAATGACTTTTCACAGTGAAGAAGCTCACCAATACCAGCAGCTAAAAAGACTCTCCCCACAATGACATGTCTTTCTCAATGCTTCACTGTGGTAGAGATGTATTTATTATCATATTTCTCACCAGATTTTCGAAGACACCGCTCTGGAACATCACCATGCAACCCGTATTTCATTGTGATTCATCATAATTCAGCTGAACCACTCTAAATCAAACTTCCCATATTCTGCCAAAAACTTCATCCTGTCTTTGATGTTTTTCAGAGACAGCAATGAATTTTGATAACTGGTTAAGAAAAGTAAAAGCTTAGTTTAGATATTTTGGGCCAAATTATATATATATATATATATATATATATATATATATATATATATATATATATATATATATATATATATATATATATATATATATATATATATATATATGTATATATATGTATATATATATATATATATATATATATATATATATATATATATATATATATATATATAGCTAGCATGTTTACATAGAAAACAGTGAAAAATCAGCACAGTGGAATACAAAAATGTATTCTGAACAACCCCTTATTAGTCTCCTTCTTTGTTTTGCTTTCTCAGAAAGGGGATAAAAATAGAGTTGAATGTTTGTATTGGATATCTTCCTCAACACAAAGTTAAAATCATTTCAGAGTATGGCGATTCTTTGTAGATTTCATATTGCATGATTTTATATTTTGACCACTAATATTAACGTTTATTTACATAATATGCCAGTAGACTATGAAATTACTGTTAAATATTAAAATAGTGAAATTTAGCCTTTATCTGAACAATATACGGTCACAAAAGCAAAAAGAAAAAAATACTTCAAATGAATTGTAAGACTAATATTCAAATAGGTGCATTAAATATGCCAATGTTGCACCATGGAAATAGAGGGAAACATTTTCGTTATGGAGCAACTAGACTGGGCTGCCTGACTCCTTGTGACATTGTTCATTCAAGTAAATCGAATGAACTGTGAACTGAGTTTCTTTGCTGTTAAAGAAACTCATGAGAACATGAAGCACTGAAGTTATTTCAGTCATAACAGCAAATAATAGATTTCTCTGCATTTATTTTCACGTTCATCAGAAATTAAATACAGTTTTCAAACCATGATTATGACAGCGTGATGGTTTTCCAACATAAAAAAAATGTGGCTGTGAACAAGAAGCATTGTTAATGCTGATAAGAGCATTATATACAATCTTTAGCCTCAAACAAAGCATGTCTTTAAGATGCGTCCTTTGTAATCATAGCAACAACAAAAATGTGTTTGTGCTCCTTCCACTCTGCTATAGAATAAAAAGGATATGTGCACTTGACCTCAGAAAAATGCCCTTACTTTCAATCACATCTCCTTGTGTTTACATACCAAACTATCAGCAGCACAATTTTTTATAGGGAATGTGTTATTCTTGATAACCTTTCCTGCCAAGTCATGTTTATATGACAAAGTAAATCGAATGAGCTTAGTGAAAAAACGTACCCATAACCTGATTTTTCACCCAGAACCGGAGTGTTTAAATCGTCGTCTTAATACAAACAATCTTAAAACTACGGAGACGGGAGAAAAAAAAAATGTTTACGTTCTCATCGCAAAAGTTTTGCGTTCCCCGAGAAACTTCGCAGTCTCTCGCAAATAACTCCGCAAATGCAAAGGCATTGATATCATTTCTTATAATTTAAGGAATAGTTCACTTCAAAATGATAATTATATCATCATTTACTCACCCTCAAGTGGTTTCAAACCTGTATGAATCTCTTTCTTCTGCTGAACACAAAAGAAGATATTTTGAAGAATGTCAGTAACCAAATATTTAATGTAGGCTACCCCATTGACTTCCATAGTAGGCCTATTGTTTTTCCTACAATGGAAGTCAATGGGGTTCATCAACTATCTACCGACATTCTTCAAAATATATTCCTTTATGTTCAGCAGAAGAAAGAAATTCATACAGGTTTGAAACAGCTTGAGGCTGAGTGGCCTAAATGATGACAGAATTTTCATTTTGAAGCGAACTATTCCTTTAAGTATGTTTAAAACAGAAATTGTAATGTCATGTTAGATCAAATGGCACTTTATGTCATACAACATGATAATTTATTATCAGAAAACAGTCTAAACAAACAAACAAACAGATTTGTCCCAGCAGTCTTCTGCAGTTGTTGCTATGGAATTTCTGTGGCGTTGTACACTTCTGAGTGACTGTGCCCTTCTGTTTCTTTAGTGACAAGCATGGCAACCACAACAGTGAATATAACAACAGCTGAAATCAGTACAATGGCTACGAGTCCTTTATTAGCCCACAGATACTCCATCTTCTGGTTCCCTTTCTGCTTTGCTGCAGATTCCTTACAAATCTTTTTCTGAAATTGAAATGAAAATAGAACTGGAAATGAAGATTATGAACCTTTAACATATAGTGTATGAAGTAAATTTATCGGTAACGCTTTACAATAAGGTTCATGAGTTAACATTAGTTACCTTAGTTAACATGAACGAATGAACAATAATTCTTCAGCATGTATAAATCTTAGTTAATATTAATTTCAACATTTACTAATATGTTAATAAAACCAAAGGTTGTATTTGTTAACATTAGTTAATGTACTGTGAACTAACAATGAACGGCTGTATTTTTTTTTTATTAACAAAGATTAATAAATACAGTAACAAATGTATTGCTCATTGTTAGTTCTTGTTAGTTAATACATTAATTAATGGTAATGAACCTTATTGTAAAGTGTTACCAAGTTATCCTTTAAGTTTCACACAATACTGTGAGTAATAATGTTTATATGTTCAGTATACCAGTAATAATATGCCTGTCACATCAATAAACACAAAGACTGTTCATCTGTTTAGAGTTACACTCTTGAGATTTGGCACAAACCTTCAGCTCTTTTAGCAGGCTTAAATAAAAAGACATCCATATGTAACTGTAATATTGTAATAAATATAACATGATGTATTAATTCTAGATATGACATAAATCTTGATGTACTGTACACCAAGGAGACTCACGGTGGACTGATGCTTTTCGGCTTTTTGATTGACATTCTTGAGTTTTCCTTCTCCATTTGCATTTTCCAGCATAGTGACTTTCACCTCCTCTGCCTCGCTCTTAGCAGTCTCAATTTGATCCTAAAACAGATGCAAATATTGACAATATTTAGGATGACATGCTTCGCTAATACAGCATTCTGCATGAAAGTACTCTGCTTCTCATTTGCTTTAAATAAAAAACTATTTGAAATCAGTTAACATGATTTATTTATGACAGAATTAAGTTGAAAAATGCAAAACAAAACATGATTAGGAATACGGGAATAGTTTGGGATTTGCCGTAACCATAGGTCCAGTTAATGACATTAACTATAAGTATGATCCACTAAGTCTCACATTTTGTGTACAGTATATATTATTTGATCATTTAAACTAACTAAACCTTTTTTGTGTAATGTTTTGTTTCTAAACTGTGCTTGTGTCTTGATGAAATTACATCTGTTTTTATATTTAGTATTTATTGCAATGATGTTCATACATTTTAAGTGTAGCTTAAATGTCATTTTAGGGCCACTGTATTTCCATAAATGGTGCTTATATTTGCTGTCTTACAGTAATCGTCCCTGTCAGATGATAAGTGCACGACCTTACTGCATAACTGTCTGATAAGCTACTGTTTGGCCTACATATGAACAAAAGTGAAAACACAGCCATTGATTGTAGATCAAGATAAAGTGCATTATATATATTTTGTTGCATAACTTGACATAGTAACCTTTTAAAAAGTTGCTAGACAAATAGGTTATACCTTGGAACAAAGACAACTGTACGCTGAATATTTTTCTCATATTTGCATGCATAAACTCACCATACTGCAGCAATATCGTGCTGGAGCCTGTGTTTGTGCGTGATCCCGAAAATGCAGAAAGAGTGAGTGAAAACTCAGGTGAAGTGAGAGCAAAGTCCGTATATGGCACGTGTGTGCGGATCAAGGCTCCTCCTCACTAAAGCACTTCCTCCTTTATTTGCTTTAGTGTATCCACTTCAACTAATCACTGGGTGTTTCACTGAAACAGACAGCATAAACAATCAGGTCATTTTTAGGAAACATTGCCATTTGTTCCAGCATTTCATTTGAAAAGGTTCCTGTTGGATTTTCAAGAAGTCAAATGTTCTCACCTCAGGTACTGTATAGTTATAGCTAAATTAGTCTATTTCAACCCTGACATAGTAGTAGGTAATATGACCTTTGCTTAGTTGTCCCAGTGAAAACTATTTCCTACTTTGAACTGAAAGATCTTTCTCGTGATCATTCGGTTATATATCATATTCAAATTATTTTGAGGTTTAAGATCAGTGGAAATAATAATGGTCTTGATTTGAAAATACCATTGCACCCCAAAATTTCATTCACAGAAAATGTTTGTACCAAGAATCGAACTGTTAAAAGAATGTAACAGTGATTTTTCCTCCATAACCATAATATTTTGTATAAACGTAAAAACTTAAATAAATATAAAACTTGACTCTGTTCAAGCAATGTGGACAAAAATCTCATCAGAAAGATCAAACCACTACTTTTGAAGAGGAAAAATGTCGCAGTATAATAGAGTTTAACAGACAGCGAAGAACAAAAACAAATTCTGAATTTTCTGTGATTTCATTCTTTCTTTGCTATTGGTCAAATGTGAACACAAAAATCCTTTTCGTTTAGCAATCGTTTTCATTCACTACAATAGAAATGTACCCAACTACAGTCATGGTCAGAATTATTGGCACCCCTGGTAAATATGATCAAAAATGGCTGTAAAAAATAAATCTTCATTGTTTATCCTTTTGATCTTTAATTAAAAAAAAATGCGAAACTCTAACCTTTCAGTGAAGTAAAAAAATTGAAAGTGGGGGGTAAATCACATTATGAAATAAATGCTTTTCTCTAAAACACGCTGGCCATAATTATTGGCTCCCTGTTATTAAATACTTTTTGTAACCTCCTTTTGCCAAGATAACAGCTCTGAGTTTTCTTATATAATGCCTGATGAGTTTGGAGAACAACTGACAAGAGATCAGAGACCATTCCTCCATACAGAATCTCTCCAGATCCTTCAGATTCACAAGTTCATGTTGGTGCTTCTTCTCTTCAGTTCAGCCCACTCATTCTCTAAAGGGTTCAGTTTAGGGGATTGGGACGGTCATGGCCCATTTTTGTATTGATTTTGATGTTTCTTTTGGACCGTTGTCCTGATGGAAGATCCAACCACGGCCCATTATAAGATTTCTAGCAGAGGCAGTCAGGTTTTGATTTTTTATCTGTTGATATTTGCTAGAATCCATAATACCATGTATCTGAACAAGATGTCCAGGACCTCCAGCAAAAAAATAGGCCCACAACATATAAGATCCAACAGTATATTTAACCGTAGGCATGGGGTACTTTTTATCCCTGTTTGCACCAAACACATCTGGTGGGTTTGCTGCCAAAAAGCCCTTTTTTCGTTTCATCTGACCATAGAATCCAGTCCCTTTTGAAGTTCCAGTCGTGTCTGACAACTGAATATGCTGGAGTTTGTTTTTGGAGGAGCGAGGAGGATTTTTCTTGAAACCCTTCCAAACAACATGTGGGGATGTAGGGGTTGTGTGATATTTTGTTTAGGCTTTCTGACCCCTAAGACCAAGTAATCTCTGCAATTCTCCATCTGTGATCCTTGAAGAGTCTTTGGCCACTCAAACTTTCCTCTTCACCGTGCATTTAGGCAATATAGACACACGTCCTCTTCCTGGCAAATTCGTAACATCTTTAGTTAATTGGAACTTCTTAATTATTGCCCTGATGGTCAAGTTGGGGATTTTCAATTCTTTAGCTATTTTCTTACAGCCATTTTCTATTTTGTAATGCTCAACAATCCTTTGATGCACATCAGAACTATATTCTTTGGTTTTACAGATTGTGATGAATGATTAAGGGAATTTGGCCTTTGTGTTTCCTCATATTTAAACTCCTGTGAAACAAGAAGTCATAGCAAGACAATTTAATGTTCCTAGTCACCCTGGTGTGCTAAAAAAAAGGTAAATATTAATAGGAATATACTTCAGAGATATTTTACATGTAAAAAATTCTAGGGGTGCCAATAATTGTGGCCAACGTGTTTTGTAGAAAAACATTTATTTCGTAAAGTGATTTCCCTCCCACTTTCAATTATTTTACTTTAATGAAAGGTTAGATTTTTGAATTTTTTTTGGAATGAAAGATCAAAAGGATAAACAATGCAGATGTATTTTTTACAGCCATTTTTTATCATATTTACCAGGGGTGCCATTAATTCTGACCATGACTGTATGAAGACTTCCGCTTCTGGGAACCCCAGAAATGTGAAAAGGGTCCATAATAGGCTTATGTCATGTCTTGGAATATTGACATTTATTACAGTATGACCACAAAGTTCAATATAAAGTTCAAAAAGTAAAAAAAAAAATGTAGTGTACACAAATATAAAACATCACAACTGTTTTCAACACTGATAAAATAAATGATTCTTGAGCAACAAGTCAGCATGTTAAAATTATTTCTGAAGTATGTGGCACTGAAGACTGGAGTAGGCCTAATGATGCTGAAAATTCAGCTTTGCATAAAAGGAATACATTACATTTTTCAATATCTTCCAGACGTTTGAGCAGCAGTGTACATTATTATTTTTTGAATGAAAATACACCATGTAATAAACAGTGCACATATTCTCAAAGAACTTACATTTGAATGATTACTTCCCTCATTGCTGCCTCCTTCAGTTGTTCCTAGACTCCCCCATGAATCTACAGTAGCACCTCAATGCAGTACATGAGATCCACGGGGAGGAGTCGGATCAAGATCCATGGGGTGGAGATGGGTAGGATTAGGGTTGGGTTTAGGGATTAGGGGTGGGTTTAGGGATCAGGGGGCGGAGTTGGGTAGGTTTAGGTGTATGTAAGGTGGGAGGAGTCGGATCTGGATCCGACTCAGGCTCCACTGTAGAGGCCTCCAAAAAATGCCATATCTTCCTGTAAAAAAAGAAAGAAAGAAGAAACAATAATTTACAGTAAGTGTATAGTTTATCTCATGTAGCCTTAAATTAATTGGGATTTTTTTCTTGCATCTTGAATCTGATTCCCAAGATCTGAAATCATTAAAATATTATAATGTATTGTACATTAAGTTACAAAATTATTTGTTTTATAAACATGAATTGATAATGCCGACGTGAATGTAATAAAATAATTTCGAGCAATTAATCCAAACATAGTGAACGCCTATACATTTTGATTTAATGACATGCGCTCACTGCACGACACAGTTTTCCGCTGTTTGCACATACCATCCTCCTATCATGTTGGTTTTGAATAAAATAAAATGAATAACAATAAAAAGACGGCTGTGCAAATGATTACTGCTGGAATTTTGGTTCCAGTGGGCAGCGAATACATAAATATTAATGAGCTTCCCCTGTTGTGGGCGTGTTCTTGAGAAAAGCCTCGTCATTCAGCCCCTGCGTCCCAGTGTGCATATCCATCCTAAATAGTATGTAAGATTAGAAAAAACGTGTCCCAAATATAGTATGTTGAAAAGAGTAACCGTTTTTATAGATTTGACCTAACAACACCTGCGTCTTGTGGCTTATTTCTTCATTTAACAACAGCAATAGTTTATAATACCGGTATATGAACATGACGGACGCTAGTTGGCGCAAGTGTCAGGCGCACTATCAGTAACAGATTCAATGAGACCAACTCACCTGCAGAATTACTGCTCAAAAGTCTAAAACAAATGCACAATGTCAACAAACGGCAGGACGTCGAGAATATTACAGTTTATGGCTCCAGATGAGCGCCGTCAGTTTGGAATCGAGGTAACTGCACATCAGTAAATAAGCAAATTTTCTAATGATGTATTATTATTTTTTTATTTTTTTTACAACAAAACACGCTAGCTAGCAAGAAATTCACTTCTCTTTAGGTGTGCTTAAAATTAGATTTATATTAACGTAAGTTATCAACAAGGCTAAAATTGAACAAATTACACATTGTAGAATGCACACAAATGTTAAATAAAGTCAAGAGCTTTTTAACCTCCACGTGTGATGATGATGATGATGATGATGATGATCTATTTGTGGTGGCCAGGCTTGGAGTTGAGTTGACCTCACACGTTGACAGTGTATGCACAAAAAGTGCTGTGGTACAATGTTGTACTGCGGTAACATCATGGTATAATGACGATGTCAGACAGTAGTTTCATGGTGCTGATATAGGCCTAACTTACCACAATATTGAACAATTAGCATATTCACGGGCCATGTATAAATGTGCTACTCCAAGATGCTTCAAAGAGTACAAAGGTTTTAACATGGTCCAAAAAACATGGTACCAGTCCCTGTTGCTGTTGTACTTCTTGATGTTTATTTGGTAGTGGGAGTTCATGTTATGAAATACTGTTACATTTTTGTTAGCTCTGCAGGGTTTCATGTTGGCACATTTTGTGTAAGTATTTTTTAAAGTGGATTCTAATAGACATGAAACATGAATTTAATTTATTTAACATGAATTAAATATATATATTTTTTGGTTTTAGACTCCTTTCCAGCGTCTGGCATGGCAAATGCAAGACATATTAGGGGATGGAGGAATTCTCAAAGAGGTTGTCCATGCAGGGGAAGGCCCACCTGTACCAATGCATGCATCTGTATCAAGTAAATGGCTAAACTGAACATGGTTCTCTTACGAGAGTATCTCTCGTACTGCGTAATATCTTACGCTATGGGGAAAGCCTCTTTTCCACAAGATATTGAAGCCAAAAATTATCCTTAATTTTGAATTAATGTAAAACGCTGTGCAGCAGCATGCAGACATAGGCAGGATGGCTCGCGCGCCTATTGGCTGCCCTGCGGCAACAGCAGCAGCCTATCGAGAGAGGCGCTGCGTGACACCATATCCAATGGGGGCATTTCGCGCCCATTTTGTCATGTCCCGCCAGAAAGGGCGTGGTCTCGCCCTATAAATATAGCTCGATAAAGCTGGTACACTGATTTTCATCTCTTCAGCGAAGCATCACGCATCGCTGGATCCAGAGTGAGAAGCCACGCCGTCTGAGGAAAAGCACACAGCGGGACGAGCCATTAAGTCTGAAGTCGCTGGCATCGCCGCCTTTAGCCGTCGTACCTGCTACGCTTTCCGGCGTTATATCCTTTCAAACTGTGTGTGTGTGTTCGCCGCTGCGACACACATTTTTTCACTGTCTCTCTCTCTGCTAAAAGAGCTGCGTCTTTTTCAAGATGCAAAGATCCTGCGGCTCGTGCCGAGCCACACTCAGCGACGGGGACCGTCATGTCATCTGCGTTTCCAGGATCATGCGGCTCTCGCTCTCGTCGACGGTGGATGCCCTCACTGTGAGCTACTGCGTATGGTGACTCTGAGGACTCGCCTGGCATCTTTCTCAGAGCCTGCACTTCAGCCCGCTGTAGCGCCGCGCCGAAAAAAGCGCCGTGCCCAGCGCGGCCCCGAGCCTTCTCCTGCCCGCCAAAGCTCGCCGGTTCGCCCGCCAGCTTCGCCGGCATCGCTCGAGTCCCTCTCCGACGGACAGTGGCAGCGGACGGTGGCCGCTGTCCGTCGGGGAGGGACTCGAGCGAAGCTTGCACAACCTGCTTTCACTGAAAACAGGCGCATGTGCCTGGTCATCTGAATCTGGGACCAGACAGACTGTCCAGAGACAATGTCCCAGCAGGGGAATGGTCGCTGCACCCGCAGACGATCCAACTGCTGTGGGAGACATTCGGCAGAGCGCAGGTGGACCTGTTCGCGTCTCACGAGAACGCTCATTGTCCGAAATATTTCTCCAAGAGCAAGGACGCGCTGGCCCACGTTTGGCCCCGCTGTCCCCTCTATGCTTTTCCCCCGTCTCGCTCCTGCCTCAAGTGCTGGAACGAATCAGGGAAAACGGATGCCCAGTGCTGCTTGTGGCTCCGCTCTGGACAAACCAGACGTGGTTTCCAGTCCTGATGCGGCTGACCAGCACTGCCCCGTGGCCAATACCGTTGAGGAAAGACCTCCTCTCTCAGGCCAAGGGCTCGATTTGACATCCTCGCCCGCAACTATGGTCCCTACATGCATGGGCCATCAACGGGTACCCGCTAACCTCCCGGAGGGAGTGTTAAACACGATCACGCAGGCGAGGGCCCCGTCTACTAGATGGCTCTACTCCTCTAAATGGTCTGTGTTCTCTGCCTGGTGTCACGCTCAGGGCTTTTCACCCGTAGACTGCGGGGTCACGGAAGTACTCTCCTTCCTTCAAGAGCTGCTGGATAAGGGCAGGACCCATCCACGCTCAAAGTGTACATGGCGGCCATAGCAACGTTTACAAAACCTGTGTCTGGCCAGTCATTGGGGAAAAACGACCTAGTCGTGCAATTCCTCAAGGGAGCTCGGAGGCTGAACCCTTCTAGACCTCCTTCAGTCCCGGTGTGGGACCTTTCTACGGTTTTGGAAGCCATGCCTTCAGACAGACCGAGCAGCTCTTCGTTTTGTTTGGCGGACGATCCAAGGGACTGGCCACATCAAAACAGAGCCTATCCAGATGGATAGTCGACGCCATAGCACTGGCTTACACTTCTAAGGGCCTGCAGTGTCCTTTGGCCTCGTCGTGGGCGTGGTATAGTGGGGTTACCTTGCAAGATATCTGTACGGCCGCGGGCTGGGCGTCGCCGTCTACATTTATAAGGTTTTATAACCTAGAGGTTCCCGCCTTACAAGCCAAGCTTCTGTCGGTATAGAATTCAGTGCTATCTGCCCCGCTGTGCCGGCCCAGATGCTGAGTTTTGCTTGTGCATCGCTCACTGAGCGATAACACGGCTCCATGGGTGTTGAATAACCTGTACTATTACCCAGTTCAGGCTGAACACGTTCACCCTGTCTGTGTGAAACACTATTAACATAACTAGCTCCTATAGGATGCTATTTCATGGGGAATGATGCTTGCAGCCTCTCTTCTCCGACTCTCTGTGAGTCTATGGTGATTATGCACTACATGAGCCCCGGGCTACTGCCCTTGGGACTTTGGTGTCGGATCCCAGTACGCACAGCGTTTTGCATTGTGTTCCCCATAGCGTAAGATATTACGCAGTACAAGAGATACTCTCGTAAGAGAACGTACTCGGTTACTAACGTAACCTCAGTTCTCTCTAGAGTGGGAACGAGTACTGCGTATCTTGCCGTGCATACACAGCTCTGGTTCGCTTCGGCGATGAAAACCAGTGTACCAGCCTTATCGAGCTATATTTATAGGGCGAGACCACGCCCTTTCTGGCGGGATGTGACGAAATGGGCGCGAAATGCCCCCATTGGATATGGTGTCACGCAGCGCCTCTCTCGATAGGCTGCTGCTGTTGCCGCAGGGCAGCCAAGAGGCGCGCGAGCCGTCCTGCCTATATCTGCATGCTGCTGCACAGCGTTTTACATTAATACAAAATTAAGGATAATTTTTGGCTTCAATATCTCGTGGAAAAGAGGTTTTCCCCATAGCGTAAGATATTACGCAGTACTCGTTCCCTCTCTAGAGAGAACCGAGGTTACGTTAGTAACCGAGTACGTTTTAATGTAGTCATAGTTCCAGTTTCTCACTTATGATAGTCCAATAGTGTGCAGAGATAAATGATTCGTAACATACACTACACCAAGGCTACATTTATTTGACCATCACCATATATAAAATAACTTAGATTATTTTATGTAATATAATTTACATGTCTGAATATTTAGCAGCCATTACTCTTCTTCAATGTCACATGATCCTTCAGAAATCATTCTAATATGCTGATTTGGTGCTCAAGAAACATTTCTTATTATTACAAAAGTTGAAAACAGTTTTGGTGCTTAATATTTTAGGTAGTAGATATTATGTCTCAACTGTCATTTTTGTTCAATTTAATGCATCCTTGCTGAATGAAAGTATTAATTTCTTTCAACAAAACAAAACAAAAAAAAAAACTTTTGACTGGTTGTGTTATACTTTTTTGTCACATAGCTATTTCCCTTTTCTGCTAGCTTCTCATTAGCTTCTTGACATGAACTCATTTCATCCACAGTTAACTTCTCTGGTTTCATTGAGTACTCTGACGCACCATTTGAGACCACCAACCACCTCAGATATCCACGAATGATGAAGCTTGGTAGAGGTAGGATGGAAATTGAATTCCCTAATTAGAATGATAGCTAATCATTATGATTCTCCTTTATATTTTTTGTCCAGTACTAGACACTCAAACCTCTTTCTCTGTAGATGTTACTTTGTATGGCCTAGAGCTCGGCCTTCTTACTATGAAGAAAGGCGAATTCTCTCGTTTTCTCTTCAAGCCCAAATATGCCTATGGGGACCTTGGGTGCCCCCCACACATACCTCCATTAGCCACAGTCCTCTATGAGGTGCACGTCCTTGATTTTCTGGACTCGGCACAAGTGGATGATTTCATGGATTTGACTTTGGTACGATTAAATGCATTCAGCTTTCTCTTTTATTTTGTTTGTGGTATCTAAGATTGAGATTTCAACATTCCCCAGGAAGAGCAGAACACTGTTCCTCTGTCCACCTTGCTGAATGTGCTGGAAACACAGCGGAGCTTTGGCAACCTCTGCTACAATAAGAAGCGCTACGAAGATGCTCGAGAGAGATACAAGCAGGTATTCTGCTTATAAGTGTCGTCTTTGTTTCGCAAGTATGAGGGTTTGTAAATGGATAGAAGGAAAATGTGCTCTGAAAATTAGTAGTTTATTCTAACTATAGACTGAGATTTTTTTTTCAGTGTAACATAGTGTTGTCCCATGGTATAGGCCATGACACTTTTGCAGAATCGTGAGCCGATGGATGATGAAGAGAAGCAGCGTCTTGAAGAGATAAAGTTGCTTTTCCTGCTCAACCTCTCACTCACGTACCTGAAACTGGAAAAACCCCAGAAGGCCCTTTGCTTTGGTCAGAAAGCACTGGACATCAACCCCCAGAACACTAAAGCTCTCTTCCGCTGCGGCCAGGTTGGGCAATACCTTTTTACCTCCTTTTTTGAAAATCTGATCATAATTTCTTTTAGCAAAAAGCATATTGCTCTGTAAAATCTAGGGCTGTCAATCAAGTCAAAGTTTTAATCAAATCACGTGAAATGCTGATAAATTAATTAGCTGATCACAAATATTAATATTTGCTGAGAAAAGCACCAAAAGTAAGGGTGTATTCAGACGTGTAGAACATTTTTTTTGCTTTGAAACAGGGACTTAAATTGTTACAGTGTTGCATTTTCTCCATCATGGTTCGGTTCACTTTCACAAGGTCACATTTCAAAGCATACCAAAATGTGTTTATGCATCAATATCTCAAAAAGATCATATAAATTAGAGTGAGAATCAATGCTTTGTCAGCACAGCGTTCTTGCTGACAGTGCTGCTTTTTTGTAATGCATTTCCCATTATGAATTATTCTACAGCAATGGTTCGCTGGTCTGTCGGGTCAGATTTCTTTCTCACCAGAACCGAACTGCTTGAAAGTCAATTGGTGTAATTTTCATTTGGACCAAGACTACCTCGTTCAGGTGATCTCGGATCGATTATTTTGGTGCATCTCGGAGCACAATTGGCATGTTAATGTATGCCGAAACTAGGGTTGCGCGGTATACCGGTACTGAATATTGCATTATTCAATATTGCATAATGCAAAGCCTTTATTATTGAATAGAATACTATAAAATAATATATTGTTTACCTCATTCTATGAGAAGCCACATCAGCTCACAAAAGGAAATTCCAAACACTCGACTGACGAGAAGTGAGTAAAAAGATGTTATTAAACATTGTCATTTGTTGCATTACAAGTTTGGAAAGATGTTTGACGCTTGCTTCTTTTTTTTTAAATGCTTGATTGCATGTAATAAGTGACTCAAACTCACAGTGCTTTCAGAGATGGAGCAGCATTTACTACTGATCACAGAGCCCCGCTTCACTAAATAGGTGTGCATATAGCGTATTTATTTAATAAAAAATTTCATAATCGCACTAAGCCAAATCACGATTTCGGTTTAATTTCGATTAATCGTGCTGCCCTAGTGCTGACGATATAAAATAAGAGAATAACTATATCATTTTTATATTCCCGTGTGTATTTTGTGTAAGCGGTCTGTAGTAGCAATAATCCTTCGTAATTATTTCGGGCAAAGAATTGACTCGGGTCTTCGTTCAAGTTTCATTTGTTTACTGAAAGTTCTGGCACAAACAGAAAATAAACAATAAATAAACTTCGGTCAAAAACTGTGTTTGTTTCGTTCTAAAAGGAAGTGCGCAATTCTTAAAGGGAACGTCAATTCGTAAAGGTGCTAAAGAAGTTCTAATACTAAAACAGAGCAAACCATTACAACTTAAACAGGGGGCTGCTCAACGAATGTACATAAATAAAATAAACCTAAACTAATTTAAATACTTACTCAAACATTTAAGCTTTAAGTGTTAAATTTTAATTATTCCAATTATGGTTCTTACACGGTCTGTGAAAAGTGTCAAAGATTTCTATTTACAACGTGTTTTTGCAGAGTTGAGCATTGTATTCAATAGAAGTTCAGTAATTAAAAAATAAAAATTTTATTGAATGGAGCATTGAGAAGTTCTGTTTATGATGTTTATATATAAATGCTTGAAAACAAGCAACTTGTTACTGACTCATTTGTTACTCATTGAGTTTCATGCAATGTTCTTAATAAAAATATTTTTAATTCAGTTATCTTTTGAGGCTGCTTAGTCACCCATTGTATTGATTTAGTGTCAATACCGAGGTATTAGATTCTGGTGTCTTACTGAAGCCAAAATTGTGGTATCAAGCCAACCCTAGCCGAAATGAACCAACTTACGTGAGAATACACGGCAGGTTTTCCGAAACGTCTCCGGTTACTGAATGTAACCTCGGTTCCCTGGGATGAGGGAATTTGACATTGCGTCAGAAGCTGACACCATGGGGGAAACTCATTTCACCAAGATATACTGAAGTCTGATTAAATAACGTTGTTGCCTAAGGCATTCAAGCGTGAAACAGGGGTGGCCACGCTCCCTATATAAAGCAGTGCTGAGCGACATTGCCTTAAAAATCTTTTGACTGAATGAGGGTCATATAAAACCCTGAGTAATAGTTACGTGGC
Organism: Gila orcuttii; assembly: GCA_026230005.1. NCBI lineage: Eukaryota > Metazoa > Chordata > Actinopteri > Cypriniformes > Leuciscidae > Gila > Gila orcuttii. The sequence continues at coordinate 50,129,985 of JAPDVR010000004.1, forward strand.
ATGAACTTTACCGTATTAAAGCCTTATTCCCTCATCTCAGGGTACCGAGGTTACGTCTAGTAACCGGATATGTTCCCTTTCAATTTCAGTTGACATTGTGTCAGAAGGTATGAGGAATGTATAAAATCCTGCCATGTTCCTGTGAAGGGTTGCTTGGCATAAGCCAGGGGTGTCCAAAATGCGGCTCACCGACCGATTACAGCCCGGGGATGAATGTCAAATGCCCTGCAGATTGTCTATTAGAATACATTACATGTGGCGTGCCACACATAGGCTAATTTACAAATCATGCAGTTTCACAATATCAACACAATGCGACACCACTAGTTTTTAGCCCAGGTGTTGCAGAAAACTGATAAGTGATAAGCATTGCCATTTCTGTTGCTTATGAGAAACATTGAACGTGCCAAAAAAACATAACGAAACAGACCATTTATTAGCCCTGCCCAAAAGACAGTGCAGCGTGAGCTCAGAACAAATGCGTTTATTTGCTGACCGGTAGAAATTGATTATATAATTATTATTATATTATTATTTTACCCTTTAGAAATGAGGTTGTTAATTTTACAGATGTTACTGTTTGTGTTAATGAAAATGAATTTACATCTGCGTCCCACCTCAAGCTACTGCTACTGTCAACTCTAGCTTTTCCAAGAGACAAAACATGAAGGCTAATATTATTAATATTATTTTATATATAATGATGGAAAAGTATCTGGCCCCCAGACATTGAATCTGCTCCCCTTTAAAAAAAAAAGAATAACTGGAGTCAGGCAGTTTAAAGGATATATATTCTGTGAGCTGCACCAGCACTCAAAGAATTTCCATTTATGAGCATAGAGACGCCTGGTAGAAGGGGCTTTTGATTCATTGATCGTTTTTAAGTTAACACGACACTGGCGTGCTCCGCTTTTGGCGGCCAAACATGCAGATCCCACAGCTCGGGATTGGGTTGCTGAGAGTAGAGAGTAGCTGTCATATATGAAAGAGCTTCACAAACAGTCTTTTCAACCACACAGTATATATTAAAACTGGGATATAAGTTTATATTTCAGGTATAAACACTGATGTCTCCAGAAGCGATCAAAAAGTTAATTTACCTTTTGAAAGTAACATGATGCTTCAAATAACAATTGTATTGATTTCATCGCTACACAAATAGGTGGTGATAAGTATCTGTTAAAAATGTACTTGTCATTGAATCATTCATTCAAGATATCTGTTCAATAAACATTGATTCATCCAGTAATGAAACAAGTGAAGTGGTCATTAAATCATTAATTAAAACCAATTTTTTTCAGATTAATTTGTAAATGGACTGCAGAAAATAAGGTTTTGTCAGAACCTCTAGTAAATTACATGTTATTTTGTTTAGTTGTCTCTTAAAAATCATGGGAGAATCATGAGGGGCTTTCACACCGGATTTTGCCGTGTTCGCACCGGAGGAACTAGGAACGATTTTAGTTCTAGAAACTCGTTTTGGAGGAACTAATTTAGCTCCTACTCCAGAGTAGGGTCTAAACCAGCACTATAGGAACTATCCGTGACGTTAGTGTACGCTGATTGGCCGAACGCATGCGAAACATCAGCACCCGCTATTTTTAAAAAGGCTGTGTAAACAAACATGATTATAGCCTATATATTTACTCCAGAAACTAACTCTATGAACATGGAAAGCAGGAATAGATGGACCTCTAAACCTTTATGCTGAGGAGAAAATCCAACACAACAATCCGCCGCACCATCAAAATGAAAGTCACAACAACAAGCACGGCTTACGTAACTTCAGAGTTCCTACTGGCAACCAGGAAAACATTCCTAGGGGAACCATTGGTTCTCGGGAAACCACCATGGTGGCTAGTTCCTAGAGCTAATACTCTCTCTTATACTCACCAAGGCTGCATTTATTTGAACAATAATACAGTAAAAGCAGTAATATTGTGGACTGTTATTATAATTTAAAAGAATTGTTAATAATTTTAAGTGTAATTTATTCCTGTGATGAAAAGGTGGAATTTTCAGCAGTCATTACCCCAGTAGTGTCATATGATCCTTCGATATTCATTGCAAAATGCTGATTAGTTATATGATGATTTGAACTTTTGACTGGTAGTGTGTACTTCAGCTTCTGGAAGAATCTTCCAATCAGGTTTTCATAGTTGTGGCTTTTTATTTGTGTTCAGTTTGACAATTAAGGCCATATGGTAGTAGTGATATGATATTTAGAACTTTCTTTCTCTTTTTTATGAGGCTTGTTTGGATATGAAAGACTATGAGAAGGCACAAGATTACCTTACACTTGCTCAGGCGAAAAAGCCATTTGACCCTGACATCAACACCTTGCTGAAAAAGCTTGCTCTGTAAGTATTCATTCTCATATTTTTGTCAAGTCTTCTTCTTACATGTGTGAATGTGAAAGCCAAACTAATCAACTGATCTTTTACAGGTGCTACAAGGACTATTTAGACAAGGAGAGAGATATGTGCACTAAGATGTTCTCAGGTTTGAAGAGAACAGAAAATTGAAGCTGTGTACGCAACTTGCAGTGTCCATGGTTGAGGTCTTCACCGTTTTTCCATCCCTCCAGATTGACCACAAGTGGGCAGTATAAACCAAACAAATTGTAATTTTGGTTTGAGTGGCCAAAATTGCATCAAATGTTGTCATATTTTTAATTGATTATTGTTTGATTTTATTTTGGGGTTTGTTTGTTTTTTTTGCCAGCAAAATATATACATTTCTGCATTATGTTCTGTATGTTACTTTAAGATATGCTTTATTATAACAAACAGTCAAGCTTTTGCAGATTTATGTTCAGTATTATGTTCAGAACTCTATATGGAGCATTAGGATGTTTTCCAGGTGCACTGTTTGAAGTTTCAGAAGTCATATAGAGTCTTTAATTTTTTAACCTGTTTGTCATGCTCTTCATTTTTTATATATATATTTTTTTGTAGGCCATACAAAGTCTCTGCCTGATTTTTGTTTATTTATTTATTTTTACTTTTTACTCGCACTAATTCCACTGTGTCGTCACCACTGTGACAGACTATTTTGTGTCGCAAGTTTTGAAGTTAACATATAAACAATAAGATGTTCCACCTTACTCAGTGTTTTGAATTTTCCTTATATTTATATGGAAATTAATAATATTGTATAAGATTAAAAATACAAATACTTTTTGTTTACTTCGCAATCAACAAAAAATGTCAGTATATACTGTATATATTAAATATATTCTCATAAAGTCCTTTGAGTCGTATTGCTGTGTCACCTTTTACTGTGTAGTGTTTTCTCCCTATGCTAACAGAAATTCCTGCAACAGCCCTTAAAATGTATTTGGACACTTATGGCTCACTTAAAATGTAATTTCCTCATCAAAAAATATGAAACCATGTGGTGTCTACCAAAGAAAAAAAAAACAAAAGCTTCACTAGTTTGTAGAGTGAAGTTCCACTCATGTAACTGTTATGAACCTTTTCTGTCCCTGGATGTGCAATGCAAACATGGTTAACCTTAAAACAAGCAATAAGTCTGTAAAACATTGGACTACAGATAAAGACATTGTTTAGTTCTCCTCCTTTAGTAACTTTAGTCCAGTGCAGTCCCTCCTTTGCTTTTTTGTGTTTCTCCTCTGCTGACATTTACCAGATGTGAAAATGTAATTGTGTGGACAAAGTGAAGTTTATTATTCTTGACCCACACCGCCATGTCCAGGTTTTAGGGGTTTTCTCCTGTAGTGAACTCTTGGTGCTTGGCAGTAAGTTCGTTTTTCAAAACCAGAGGTCTTTTTTTTATACTGCCGTTTTTATACTGCTGCTGAACATGTACAATGTTCTCTAGATGTCTAGCATCCTGTCAATATTCTGAGTAAAAGAATAGTTCACAAAAAATTAAATTATAATAGTCAAGGATATTCATCATTACTTAACTTCATGTCATTCCAAACCTTTATGCATTTGGACCCCATTTACTGTACTTTCATTGCATGTATTTTTGTTTCCCGAAGAAGAAAGTTTAAATACAGATTTAGAACAACATTAACATTTCTTAAACTGAGTAATATGAGTAAAATTACTTTTTTTGTGTGTGTCTTTTATAAAAGTGACATTCCATAAAGTGTCTGTACAATTTTACATTAAAACAGAATTTGTCAGATTTTAAAGTCAGAATATATAGCTACCATTGAATGGCTATCAAAGGAGAAACAGGCTTTTTGCACAGGCAATAGCCTTGTCCCAAATGACACCCTAAGCCCTTGATGACTGCCTCCAAGTCCTCACTTGTGACGGGTTGCTTTGTCGGGTTGAAGCCAGTGGCTTGGCAGAAGTCTGCTCCGAGTGTGCTCTTGAGCACCCTTGTGAAACCATAAAATGACAAATGGAACACCCTACATTATTGTGGACATGTGCATGCTGTGGCCACTGTGAAGTCTTCTATAGTTAGAATCATAGTTTCTTGTTGTTACAGCAGTCAACTTTAATGCTCTGCCATAACGCTTTAAGCTTGATGTCGACTAGTCGCTGATCATGGCCTATAGAGGGCGCAGGATAAGAAATCTTTGAAGTCCATTTTTACGCTCTGTTTCTCCGTTTATTTGTCAGTTAAAATGACAAATAAATAGGCTACTCTGAGAGCGCTCCACAATATATGTTTGATTATACCATCTGGATCCTCAAAATTGATAGGGTGAATGCACGTTTTAAACTGATGCATTGTAACGCACATACATAGGGTGGACTGAGTACAGTTAAGACAATGTTTGTGTTTTGATTTTTCACACAAAAATAGATATTGAAAAGAAGTGAATTTCCACATGACATTTCATTAGCTTGTAGACTAAGATATTATCAATCAATAATACCCATACGTAGTTTATATTTTCCACAATTAGCTCATAAAAATAAGGTGCGTTTTGTCTCAACTGTACCCATCGATTTACTGAAGCCTATAATGTAAAACGCATTTTGCCTCTGATGTGTGCGCCAATGAGCTAGAATTACATCATACACGTCAGAGCCCGCCAAGGGGCGCGACCTTAGCCTATATTGGTCCCCGAAAAGCGCCATTATAGCAGATTTCACTCCTTCAGCGACAACATCACGTCTCTGAAACCTCTGAAAGCCTTTGTCGTCGAACAAACCCTTTCAGCCTGAGCGAGCAGCACTCAACGGACCACGCCTTCACTTCGAAGTCGTTTTCTCCTGTCGCCGTTCACCTGTGGTTATCCGGCGTCGACGCATATCCTTTTCATTACTTTTTAGAGCGCAAAGCTTGTTCCAAATGCTTCGCTCCTCTTGTGCCACATGCGGATGCTATCTGTATGAGGCCGAAGGACCCATCTCTGTGCTGCGGACACAGCTAGCTCTCTCACGAGACGGCGACGCCGCTCCCGCTCTTCCTTTCCCGGCTCTACTTCGGCCGAGGAAGAAGAAACGGTGCAGCCTGAGAGCATGGAGGTTAGCGAGCGCACGCCGGCCATGTCCCCACGCGCCTCACTTTCTCCTGTTCAAACGCCCTCCGGTCATTTTCGCGGGAGATCAGCGCCCCCCACCCACGTGGCGGGCCTTGTCTCCTTCGCCGGATCCGCTGCATCTGAGGAGGAATGGCCGGCCTCTCTCAACCCCACCATCGCTTCTCAGTCTGTCACCAGTGTCCCAGCCACTAGGACTAACTCGGACGCGGATATGCTTCGGATCCTTACAAAGGCCGTCTCGGACCTCAAGCTCGAGTGGGCCTCTCCCGAGGAGCCTCCTCGAAGCCAGCTGGACGGCTGGTTCTTGACGGGTCGCCAGCAGGCCCCTCGTCACAGACCTGCGGTGTTATTTCTTCGGTTTCCGCAACGCTCTCCTCCGTGGACAGCGTGGCGGGAAAGGGCTATAAGTCATTGCCGCCCCTCGAAGAGGCCGTGGCCGCTCATCTTTGCCCGAACACTGCTGCTAGCTGGCGAAATAGAGGTTCATCCAACTAAACCGTGCCGAAACACTTCAGCCCTCGCCGGACGCTCTTATTCCGCCTCCGGTCAGGCTGCTTTGGCCCTGCACACGATGGCCATGCTGCAGATCTACCAGGCCAAACTCCTCCAATCGACGGACGAGACTGGCCCGAACCCCGAGGCCTTCCAGGACCTCCGAAGCGCCATGGACCTAGCCTTGCCAGGGCCCGCGACCCAGCGTCGTGCTAGATGCCGGGCCACCGAAGACCTCCCAGCATCGAGGGTATAAAGAGAGGGTTCGTGTCTCGCACTTGCCGGACCACCCTCAAAGAAACCTGCGACACTGCGCTGGAGATTTTATTATTGTAAACAGGCCCACTGCATTGCGCGCGCCTCTACAGACAAACAGCGTTTTCACGGCGACCCACATAAAGCATAAAAAGAGTATGTTTCACAATCAGAACACACGGGTTCACGGTCCCCCTTTACTAGACGGCCCCCTCCCAGTTGTTACACTGTCTTGTCCCCAGGCAAAAGCCCATACAGTCAGTCCAACACTCAGTATGTGCACAAATCACAATGTAAGGGTATCAGGTCCCCCTGTGTTAGGCGGCCCATCCCAAACTGTGTGTCAAAACCTAGCCACAGGGGCGCTGGCCTGGCAAGCCATCCCCGATGTGTCGAGTTGGGTCATAAACAATATAAAGTGAGGTTACTAGCTCCAATTCGCTCACAGGCCCCCAAAGTTTCAGGCGGTTGTCGAGACTTCAGTGAGAAGCAACGTGGGTCACGTGCTTCGCGCCAAAATACAGAATCTGTTAGCAAAAGGGGCGATAGAGCTAGTCCCCCCCGTGCTAAAAGACTCGGTTTTCTACAGCCGCTATTTTCTAGTCCCGAAAAAAGATGGCGGTCTCAGACCAATACTAGGTTTGAGACATTTGAACAAGGCTCTCATGAGACGGTCTTTCAAAATGTTAACTACCAAACACATCCTCACGCAAGTTTGCCCGGGGGATTGTTTTTTTAGGGTGGATCTGAAAGATGCATACTTTCACATTCAGATAAACCCTCATCACAGCCCAATCTTGAGATTCGCCTTCGAGGGTCAGGCTTATCAATACACCGATCTACCGTTCGGTCGAAGTGCATGGACGAAGTGCATGGATGCAGCGCTCTCTCCCCTGAGACATCAGGGAGTGTGCGTGCTAAATTATTTCGACGACTGGCTGGTGCTGGCACAGTCAAGAACCGAACTACTGTCACACAGGGATTTGATTATCGGCCATTTGAAATGTCTGGGTCTCAAAATCAATTTAATCAAGAGCAAACTCCCCAGCCAGAGTGTGGTCTTTCTGGGCACAGTTATTGACTCTATAACGATGACAGTGCGGCTTACACGAGAGCGTGCGCTCCCTGTGCGGACGCTAGCAGCCTCATTCAAGGCGGGCAAGCACACGCCTCTAAGAAATTTCAAAAACTTCTCGGTCTCTTGGCAGCAGCATCATCAGTGCTCCGTATGGGATTACTGCGCATGCGCCCGCTGCCGCACTGGCTCAAACGTTGCGTGCCAACCCTTGCATGGCAGTCAGGCAGCCTGCGCATCATGGTGAATCACGGTTGTTTACGGACCCTGATTCCCTGGCGGGCTCAGGGCTGGTACCACGAGGGTGTGACCATGGGAGTAGTTTCCAGGAGGAAAGTGTTTTTTTACAGACGCGTCCAACCTAGGTTGGGGAGCGCTGCACGAGGGCAAGCCTGCCTCTGGTCGAGCATGGAGCAGAGCTTACATATCAACTGTCTGGAAATGAAAGCAGTTTGTTTGGCCCTCAAAGCATTTCTGTCAAACCTCAAAGGTCACCACGTTTTAGTCCACACGGACAACACGTCAGTGGTGGCCTACATAAATCGCCAGGGCGGCATCAGGTCGGGCAACCTGTACGCCATAGCGAGAGACCTCCCCTTGTGGGCACAGACCAATCTGAGTTCTCTGAGGGCAGCGCATATCCCCGGCATTCAGAATCTGGGTGCGGATATGCTCTCACGGGGCAACACTCCCCTAGGCGAGTGGTTCCCTGAACTCAAAGACGGTCAGTCTGATATGGGGTGTGTTCGGCTGATACACGTGTGTCTCAACTGTCCCCCGCTGGCCACCTCGCACATTTCTCTAGATTTTGCAATGACCTTGCATGACACAATAACATGAAATATGGCAGGGCACAGAATAACGTTTGTGATGATACCAGTTACGTTTAACAATCACATAAGGATAATAAGCTATTCATTGTGGAGTGTGCATGGTGAAGTGAAAGTCTTATCTTAGAAAAAAAACTTTTGCCGATATCTTCGGATCGGAGATGCGTCCATTGTTCAAATTTCCCACGATCAAAGAGGACAGTAATACGCATATGCACAGCAAAAATCACAACTTGTGCTTGCTGCGCACGCAAGTAATTTAAGGTGTTAACATGTTTCAACAGTACACAGTCTACCCTACAGACAGTAGCTCGCACATCATGTGCAGATCGTGCGACGAGAAACATTCAGTAGCGCAGAAATGTATTATCAACACTGTTCTGAGATTTATCAATAAAATAGCTTAGAAACTGAAATATTCTAGCATATATTTCTTGGTAACTAAAACCCACAGCTTCACTATTAGTAGAGAGACGCTTCCAGATATAATTAATTCACATGCAATCAATCTCTCAGTAATGCATTCATATAAATCTAATCTTTACTGTGTTATATGTGTCTGATTTAGATCTAGGAGAAATCTGTGAGGAATGTTATGACCCAAAGACAAAAGAGCTGATAAACATAAGATGTTGTTTAGGATCAAATATCCTTGTGGGCAGCCATAGCTGTGCACAAGGCAGCCCTTCAGGCTTATTTGTTCATTAAAGTCGTAATCGGTGAATAGGCCACTCCTTGTCGACTTGACTTTAATCACGTAAATTATTAAAATTGTGACATGGACTTAAATAGATCATGCTCTTGAGCAAAATAAGCAAGCTAACATGCACTACAATCTATCTTTCATGCACAATTCATTTAACTTCTTTTAGTTTGTCAAGAGAATAAAAGTAAACAAAAATAGTAGGGGTGCTCGGATCAGGATTTTTGGGGCCGATCACCGATCCCCGATTACTTGAAGCTGTATCACCCGATTCCGATACCGATCACCGATTACAGGGTCTATTTGAAGCCTTCTATTTATCATGTAGCATTATTTATTAAACTATATTTAACAACAATGTACATTAATTATTACAATTAAGAGAAGACAACGTATCATGAATTGACAACTGTGTATTTATTTGCAAGCAACATGTCCAGCATATTAACTTAGCAGCCTGTACTTGGTTATTGGGAACAGCTTAGGGCTTGACAAATACAACTTTCCTGTAGAATATAAAATAAAAAAAAGGTAAAAGACAGAACATCTGAGTCTTTAAATTTAGCTTTAGACTACTTTAAACTAAAAACTGCAACAAAAAAGGCTATAGCCAAAATATTGTTTTGAGTCAGTCAGCCATCAGTTTTTCTAATACACTTAAAGGACCACAGGTAGTAAAGTGCACAGCAACAAAAAATACGAATAACTAACAACTTCCATATCTGTATCTATCGATTTTGTGGGCATTTAGACAGGGAGAGTGAGGTAGAGAAAGAGAGAGGGTGGATAGAGATTATTAGATTCATATCTATCCCAAAGCTTACTTTTTAAGCATCAATTTTTTGGTACATTTTTTTTTGTGTTTTTTGTAAGAACCCTTCCAAAATTATTCTAAATAGATTAAGAAAGCCACCACTACTGGTCACATCTATGGTTAGATTGATTTTTTTAGATCCAGTGAAGTCGTGTCCCACCACTTATTCACAGGATCGATATTGTCCCCCACCACTTTTTGTAACATTGAGGCACGGATGTACCTAATACAAATAAATAAAACATCTCCAGTTAACTAGCACAGCAATAATTTAGTTTGCTATTAAATAAGAGATCTAGCGCGTAAAATGTGGTGTTTTTGAAATCAAGCTGAGAGCTCGTTGCCGCTGCTATCAGTGTCATGGATACAGTGTTGTCTTGTGGCTTGCGCACAGTCGCCATTGCGGAGACACTCTATTCATTCCGGTGAAATAACAAATAAAATGCACACAAATGTGTCCCTGCTTGATATAGACTGTAACCACTGATAAACATATTCAGTTTTGATGAGAGAAAAAAAAACTGTACGAGTGCGGATTAGAACCCGTAAGCTGCACAGTTTGACAAGCGGGCAGCGGCATGGTACACACATTGCAGATTGCTAATGAATTGTCTTTTTCACACACCTTGTAGAATTGCCAGACCGGTGAAGCCATTTTTACCAGGGCGTAAAAAATTGTCTTGCGAGTTTTGTCATCTGATCGGCTTTTCTGGATCTGCCTTTACAGAGACCGCCGATCAAACATCCCAAAGCAATTATTGCTCGATTATGATCAGCGACCGATCAATCGGAGCACCCTTAAAAAATAGTCCTCTGATACAGTTTTTGTTATTTAAAGCAATATGGGCCAGTTGCATAAACTGCTAAGACTAGTCTTACAAGTTAGTCATCACATCTTTTCTTCAAGACTGTAAGTGTTCAACGTGTCTTAACTGTTTTAAGTCAGTTACATAAAAATGTAGATTGGTCTAATTTGATACTAAAACGTAAGACTGATTGCCCATTGACTAACTGCTAGTTGCTCGTACTAGTACTTAAGACACAGTCTTAACATAATAGCTATGCTTATGCAAAATGGTCCATTAATTCAATCTCAAACTGATTTATTAGAAGAAGTCCACTTCCTGCAGGACTTGATGAATGTTAATGAATGACAGTTCTATATTGTTGAACCAATGTGGTTTGATGACAAAGTTACTGTTTTGGAAAACGGTTGCTACTTGCTAGTTTATTTCTTCATTGATTCCCTGTACTATGGTAGTTAAGTCAAGTCACCTTTATTTATATAGTGCTTTTTACAATACAGATCATTTCAAAGCAGCTTTACAGAGATAACAGAAAAATTATGTTGTAATAATATTGTTAAATATAAAATTAAATGTCCCCAACTAAGCAAGCCAAAAGCCAATGGCGACAAAGGCGAAGAAAGGCGAAAAAGTTGACAGTGGCAAGGAACCAAAACTCCATCAGTGACAGAATGGAGAAAAAAACCTTGGGAGAACCCAGGCTCAGTCAGGGGGCCAGTCCTCCTTTGGACAACGAACGAACAGTGTATGATTATGATTTAGGCAGCATTATAGGTCAGAAGTCAGATGGGATCAGAACTTTCACAATATTTATCCAGTTGCATCTGGTTGGGGGTCGGAGTCATCACGCCGGTTTGGAGACGAGTTTGTTGAGATGTCCATGAGGCCTTTACAGGGCTGATGAGGCTGGCACTTCATTTGTCGTTGTGTCCATGCGATGGTCCTTCATCAGATCTGGATACGGCCTGGATCCGGCGGTTTGCGGTAAACCTCGGGATAAACAGAGAGACTAATATTAGCGTAAACGCCATCCTTCTTATGATGTACAGAGTACATCAGGATTTATGGGAAGTGTTCCCGGTTCTGGCTGATCTAAACTATGCAGCCTAACATTTAATTATAGAAGTCTATAAAGCGTTATGTGTATGCTAGGTCAAAGAGATGTGTTTTTAGTCTAGATTTAAACTGACAGACTGTCTGCTTCCCGGACAATGTTAGGAAGATTGTTCCAAAGTTTTGGTGCTAAATAGGCAAAGGATCTACCCCCAGCAGTCGATTTCGATATTCTAGGTATTATCAACTGGACAGAATTTTGAGATCGCAATAGACGTGAAGGACTATAATGCGTTAAGAGCTTGCTCAAGTACTGGGGAGCTAAACCATTTAGTGCTTTGTAAGTAATCAGCAAAATGTAAAAATTTATACGATGTTTAATAGGGAGCCAATGCAGTATTGACAGAACATGGGCTAATATGGTCATACTTCCTGGTTCTGGTAAGAACTCTAGCGGCTGCATTTTGGACCAGCTGTAGTTTATGTATTAAACGTGCAGGGCAACCACCCATAAGAGCATTACAATAATCTAGTCTTGATGTCATGAACGCATGAACCAATTGTTCTGCATTTTTCATTGAGAGCATATGACATAATTTAGATATATTTTTAAGATGAAAAAATGCAGTTTTACAGATACTAGACACGTGACTTTCAAATGAAAGATTGGTATCAAAGAGCACACCCAGGTTCCTAACCGACATAGTTAAGCAGCTATGTCTGTATGGGAAACACACCTGAGCAAATGACTAAATCTTGTTTTTTTTGTTTTTTTCATGAACTAATGAATTGTGAACAATAAGACATGTACCTTAAGAAACTTAAATACAATTTGACATTAAAGGTAGAATATACTATTTCAGCTTTAAACAAAATTGCAGGAATAATGCTTGCTTTTCACTCACTCTTACTGCTTCTGCCCCATCCATTGTTTGGGAAAGCAAAATCCCAGTCACTATATGCTGCAAACGTAACTTGTGATTTATCAAGTAGGACATGTTCCTGGATCAACATCTTTGTTGGGATAGGGTTAGGGTGATTACTGGGTTATTAATGAACAAAGGATGAGGATCCAGGAACACATCCTTTGTATACAAACTTATGCGTGCAAACACGAAACCGATTCAGATCTCCAAAAGGAGCTGATAGCAGTCGACACAAAGACCCCATTATCTGTTCCAGTCCATACATGTTTGGAGAGCTTGTGTGTGAGTGTGTGTTCGGTCTGATGAGGATCTGAAGGAAGAGCTGCCCTGATAAGATGTTCTGTTGGCCACCCATCACTGCAGATACTATCAAAGTAAGAATTCCATTGACAAAGGTTGATGTTGGATGCAGGAATGTATCTCTAAATTCCAAATGCACAATAATAATGTCTCCAAAAATAAGGCTCCATACATGTTAGCATCATGGCAATAGGCTATATGCACACGGAGGTGATGACGTACTTCCGCTAAAATCTCAGCCAGCTAAGCCAATTCTGCAACCACTGAAGTGATTGTTTACCAAACGATAACGATATGTCTAGTAAGAAAATGTTTAAATTTCAGCGAACCAACAGCAGTACAGCTGAGCATTGTGCAGCTGTGTCAAGCCTAGAGTAAGTACAACAGAGTACTTAGTTTTCACACATTTCCATCTGACGCGGAAATCAGGCGAAAATGGCTTGTCGCTATCCGGTGGGACAACTTCACAGTTAGACCCCAGCCGGCATTTTAAAAAGGAGGATGTTCATGAGCCAATGTCAGAGACAGGGAGACGGCTAATATCGATACATATTCCAACACATCATTATTTATGGTATGATAAATGAAACATGTCTTTAAAATAGCCTTTGGCAGGATTACATGCGATGATTCATATGATTCATACATATGATTATATTTTATTTAATGTGTTTTGTTTTAATTTCTGTTATGTTGTTAATTTTTATTACATTATTCTAGCGTCATGTGTGTGACCCTGGTGGTGTTTTGTCTTTCTGTGTATGTCCCTGTACACCAGCTATAGCATGTTCCAGGCCACTTACAATGAACTCTGATTCATCACGCATATTAACATTATATCACTTGAAATAGACAGTTATACATTGTAAAAATGTACCATCATGCAATTCCATATTATTAAAACATTGTCATTGTATTTTTTATGGTGAATTTCTTAATTTAAGAGGATATACCTTTCATATCATTTTGACTGAAGGCTCGACCTCAGCACTGTGTTAACTATCATTTAACAGTATCCAGTTGTGATGAACTGGATAGTCGAGTCAAGTCACCTTTATTTACATAGAGTTTTATACAATACAGATTGCTTCAATGGAGCTTTACAGTCATAAACAGGAAAATAATGATTCAATGATGTAAACAGACTTCAATTCTGCTCAAAAAAGACAATAGTAAACAGTCATTATTCAGCTGAAATCAGTTCAGTGTTGATTCAGTTGGTTCAACAACTGTGTAAAGTTCATCAATTATAGAATGAGTTAGCAGCTCTGGAAAAAACAGTGATGTCATCATCCAGCTCAGTTTGGTTATCAAATGTCAGTGCAGTCAAGTCAATAATATTGCAGAATATTAAGTGTCCTCAACTAAGCAAGTCAAAAGGCGACAGTAACAAGGAACCCAAACTCCATCAGTGACAGAATGGTGAAAAAAAAAAAAACCTGGAAGAAACCAGACTCAGTCGGGAGGCCAGTTCTCCAGACAAAGCAACATATTGTGGTTTAATTCAAGGCTGAATGACAAGTCTGATTGTGGAGTTGAAGCTGACCATAGTGTCTGTGCAGAGGACTTGTTTGGTTCTCGTGGTCTTCACTGAGGATCTGTGCCGATGGCTGTCTACTTGACGACGCCTTCGCAGGGGGGTCTGTCTCTTGGGCTCGTCTTGTAAGTAGTGGGTGAAAGCAGAAAAAACAGAATTTGGCTATATTAGTGTAACAGAGGCCAGCTTGTAAGAGCTGTGCGGGTAAACCTCACTCCCCTGATCTTAAGAGGAGCCCTGGCAACTGATGCTAAAGACTGATGCTAAAGACTGTAGGCTACTGTATCACGTGCCGTTTGAACTGACGCGCTACAGCGATCTGTCACATTTAAAAGCGCCAAAACGTTGGAAATATTGACAGAATCTGACAGCTGAGAATTTGTTCCATATCAAAAGTAACCTTCTCTGTCTAGTCTGTCGGTGTCAGTGTCCTCTTAGTCCGCGATTTTTCTCTGTGTGAGAAAATGCAGTGGTCCAATCAGTAGTTAAGAGCCTAAACTTGCTTATAGTAATTCGGAAATTAGTGCACATGAGTGAAAAAAAATACAGCACAGAAGAATGTCTAGTTAAGCGTGAGATTTCTTTGTTGAGCGTGAGACCGTGAGATTGAGGCTGAATGCGTGAGTGTCACGCCAGATGCGTGAGAGTTGGCAACCCTGGTGTAACGGAGGCCAGCTACTAAGATCTGTGCGGGTAAACTCACTCCCTTGATCTCAAGAGGCGCATTAGCGACTGGCGCTTGAGACTGCGTCTTTAGCTTCCTTGTTAGCGTGCCTGCCTCCCATACAACGAACGAGCACAGGACAGCAAACACAGGAAGACTAAATAGGAAGGCAAATAAGGAGGGTAACGAGGATAACAGGTGGGACAAATAAACCAATAATCAGATAACAAGGGGGAGGGACCAGACAATAACAAGAGCACATGGCCCAACATAACAAAACACTCATGTTCATAACCAAGACAGGACAGACATGTGACACTACCCCCTCCCTACGGAGCGGCTACCAGACGCTCCATAAAACTGGGGCGGGACCGGAAGGAAACACCAGGGCGGGACAGGAGAGATCGACCAGGGCGGGACGGGAGGGACCGACCAGGCCGTGACGGGAGGGACAGACCAGGGCGGGACGGGAGGGACAGACCAGGGCGGGACGGGAGGGACAGACCAGGGGCCTCATTTATAACCATTGCGTACGCACAAAACAGGCCCTGAAAGAGGCGTACGCCACTTACAACGCACAAGTTGTGATTTATAAAAACAAACTTGACGGAAAAATGTGCGCACCTGCACGCAAACTCTGACCCATGCGTACGAACATTTTGGAGATGGAGCAGTTTGGCGACAACGATGGTGAGCTGGAGTTAAATGTCTTTTTGGTCACTTTTAGACAGAAAATCTAAAGAAAATGATACATATACAGAAAGATAATACAAATATAATTTCACTCACCAAGCCTATCACATGAAGCAAATATCCATCCCTTCTTAAATGTCCACGCCAGCGAGCGCGTTGAGCCGTTTAGTGAAACTGACGCATATATAGCCGTAAATCTTCATTATAAGTCCTAATCATAAATACAGTGCATGTTCACAATAGCAGTTTAAATAAATAAAAGAATGATTTAAACTAATGTTTTACTTCTGATGTAAACATTTAGATTAAATATGCCATTCTGATTAATGATGCCATTCTGATTAATGGAGTTAAACACTTAAATTACATGAAATCATTACTGAGAAGTTACAACATTTTTTATATAATTTATAAATGTAATACATAGAAATATTTTTTGTGGATGCAATGCTTTCGAACACTTTTCCTCTGGCATGCTGTGTTTTAATGTTTTAACTACAGAGATAATTGATTATAATAATAATAGCAGATTGTCTGAGAAAATAGTTTTGTGCAAATAATGCACAACAAGATCTATCTGTTTCCATTAAAAATATTAATCAATTAAAAATACTCTTTGGCCAGTGGAAAAGATTGAGAAACTCTCTGAAATGTATTTTACACTATTTATTTATTCAAAAACAAGGCAAGGATAGGCTACTAAATTATTTTTCTATTAATGTAACTAATATGACAGCACATCCACATTTCATATTTTCCTAATGTCTGTGCCGTTAAACATGTTATCACGTGGATGAATAATCATATGAAAATGATATGCAGATGAAGATATGCATAGTAAAACTAGGCGTTGTAAGCTCCATATATGGTTGTTTCGGGGAGGAGACGCATGTGCGCACAATCTTCCGCTAACTGGGATTTATAAAGTGAATTCTGCGCAGGTTCTGGCGTACGCACGGTTTTATAAGTCTAAATATTTTTTTGCGTACGCCATTTTTGGCTTTCTGGCGAACGTACACCTTTAGTAAGGATCCTACGCACAGTTTTATAAATGAGGCCCCAGGACGGGACGGGAGGAACAGACCAGGGCAAAACAGAGAGTCTATCGGGCGGCCAGGGCGAAACACAGAGTCCATCGGGCGGCCAGGGCGAAACACAGAGTCCATCGGGCGGCCATGGCGAAACACAGAGTCCATCGGGCGGCCAGGGTGAAACACAGAGTCCATCGGGCGGCCAGGGTGGTGAAGACCCCTCGGGCGGCCAGGGCGGTGAAGACCCCTCTGGTGGCCAGGGCGGTGAAGACCCCTCTGGTGGCCAGGGCGGTGAAGACCCCTCGGGGCTCTGCCTCCGGCTCTGGAACGGGCACTGGCTCTGCCTCCGGCTCTGGAACGGGCCTTGGCTCTGCCTCCGGCTCTGGAACGGGCAATGGCTCTGCCTCCAGCTCATGAACGGGCACTGGCTCTGCCTCTGGCCCTGGAACAACCACAAGAACTGTAACAGTCATAAGAACAGACACAAACACAGAAACAAACACTGGCTCTGGTGCTGGAACGGGCACTGGCTCTGCCTCCGCCTCTGGAACGGGCCATGGCTCTGCCTCCGCCTCTGGAACGGGCCATGGCTCTGCCTCCGCCTCTGGAACGGGCCATGGCTCTGCCTCCGCCTCTGGAACGGGCCATGGCTCTGCCTCCCTCTCTGGAACGGGCCATGGCTCTGCCTCCGCCGCTGGAACGGGCCATGGCTCTGCCTCCGCCTCTGGAACGGGCCATGGCTCTGCCTCCGCCTCTGGAACGGGCCATGGCTCTGCCTCCGCCTCTGGAACGGGCCATGGCTCTGCCTCCGCCTCTGGAACGGGCCATGGCTCTGCCTCTGGCCCTGGAACAGACGACACTGGCTCCGGCCCTGGAACAGACACTGGCTCCGCCCCTGGAACAGACACTGGCTCCGGCTCTGGAACAGCAGACACGGGCACGTCCAGGATCCGAGCCAGACGCTCCAGATAGTCCAGGTCCATGAAGGCAGACAGAACGTGAACAGTCTCTGACTGGGCAGACGGAACGTGAACAGTCTCTGACTGGGCAGACGGAACGTGAACAGTCTCTGACTGGGCAGACGGAACGTGAACAGTCTCTGACTGGGCAGACGGAACGTGAACAGCCTCTGACTGGGCAGACGGAACGTGAACAGTCTCTGACTGGGCAGACGGAACGTGAACAGTCTCTGACTGGGCAGACGGAACGTGAACAGTCTCTGACTGGGCAGACGGAACGTGAACAGTCTCTGACTGGGGAGACGGGACGTGGACAATCTCTGACTGGGCAGACGCAGGTCTCCTTCTCCTCCTCCGTCTTTTCTGACGGATGTGTGCAGACTCGAGGCTGGCCAAAACCATCGACGGAATACCAACGCTGGACGGATCCAACGATGATCCCATTCCAGGAGAGACCAGTGAAGAAGACTCTGCTGCCCTCCTCTCCTCATTCCTCTGGGCACACAGAGAGAAATATTCAAAAAAAGAAATCCCATTCTCTCTCTCAGCCGTACAAAGTTCGCTCCGCTGAATCCACATGTGGCTCGTTCGTTTTGTCATGGTGGGTAGTGGGAATAAATCCGTGGACTCAGGTGCAGAGTGAATGAGTTCTTTTAATAAAGACAAAACATAAAATAAACAAATCAACAAGAGAAAACCACGATCATACTAACTAAATCCAGAACAAACAAGGCAGGGCAAGACAGGCACGGAACTTAACGCAACAACATATGTGACAAATACAACGAACGAGCACAGGACATCAAACACAGGAAGACTAAATAGGAAGGCAAATAAGGAGGGTAACGAGGATAACAGGTGGGACAAATAAACCAATAATCAGATAACAAGGGGGAGGGACCAGACAATAACAAGAGCACATGGCCCAACATAACAAAACACTCATGTGCATAACCAAGACAGGACAGACATGTGACACATTAGCAATGAAGTACAGTGTACTGAAATATAAGGTTTACTGCACACTGTTATTTTTATGGAATGTGCAATGTTAAAAATTCAAATTGTTGTTAAATGATCTCACCATGTTCAAAAACATTATAAGATGAGGAGATGTTCCTCATTTAGAAATGAATTAGAAAAATCATAATGCTCAATATAGTAGTTGTAGTCCTGTCCTGTCTTACTGTCTTACAGTTAAAGGAGCCAATCGTCTTTTTCATAGAGACATGTGTATGAATGACTCTTAAAATCTGAACTGATTTTAAATCACTATTAGGCGTTATACACTTTGTAATTGGTTCTGGCCATCACACACTATAACCTAACCAACTGGGTCACACACTTTCCGACTTTCAATTGGTTTTGAACACAGCAAACTCACGCAGAAACATGCACCTCGTAGCATGTCATGATGAATGAAGAAAACAAAATCTAAAATCTGTTCTAAAATCATTGTTCTAAAATCAGCTGAAAATATAACATTTTCTGAATTTTTGAATTTCAAAACATATTAAGAATTTCAAAACAAAATTTCTTAGCTTTTGATAGTATTACATATTGAGAGATGTTATTGATCATATTACTTCCTGTTCACTTCATTGGAAATATAAGGTCAAATTGAGCACATTGCATGGTGGGATACAGTACCCAGCACATTGGGCCTGTCCCAATACCACAAGTGTGCATATAACTTTTGATCCTCCGATGGGGCACACATAGGCTATAACATTGTGTTGCAAATTTGCAAGAGCTTTATTTCCCCACTTTGATTTTAAATACTCTTTCATAAACTGTAAAATGTCTCTATGTAGCAAACACAATTTAATTGTAGTGCTCCTAATTAAGTGATAAAAAGCAGTTGCAAATTTTTACAAAATACACATACTCTCTCTCCACTAATAAAATTTCCAACACTTTACATTTCACTACCAAGTTATTTGTAATAATTAATATAACTTACACTGGAAAGTTTACCTTGACATGTTGCAAAATCGAGTCACTTAAGTTCCTGCATGACAGGATACGCTTAGCCTCAAATACTGCTCCAAAGCAGTATTATATAGTGTAGATTTAGTGTTCGAAGTTGTAGGTTTAGAATAGCATAGCATACTATTTTCTATTTCTGCCATATATAGATATGACTAGCATTCAATTCTAAATATCTCAGTTGTTCTATGTTGCTACGTATGTGGCAAATTACAAAAATAATACTAATACAAAAATTGCATACTATGCACTCCATATACTATATGCTGGAGATATAATTAACAATAATATGTTAGTGTTCCAAACGGAGCACGTGTTTCCATTCTGGCTATTTATTTTTTTTACTTGATGGCCTCTGATAGAATAGGTTACTGTGTGTGTAAGTGGGTAGAGGGTTCCTTCTTCCCCCTTTTCTTGAGTGGGACTGCCAAAAAGTATGCAATATACAAACAGAACTGTTATTGTTGTTAAGCTTCATGCTAAAGAACTTACTTTTTTAAGTGTACCTCAGCCACACTGTAATTAGTTTCAGATCTCACTGCCCTTGCCAATGTTTTAATTCAAGTATTTAATTCATATATTGGCCTATTTGTTTAAAATTAGTTATTGCACAATTAAAAAACATTTTAATCTTGGATGATAATATTTCTAGAGGCTGGAATGTTTTGGGTTATCAGGGCATGCTGGGAAGCTGTGTTGGGGACTCCATTTAGAACTAAACAGCAAGACTAGTTGGGCACACTGGGGCACTGTTTGTCCTGGCTCAGGGCTGAGGAGGTGGCACGATGCCCCATGGTTGCTATACAGACAAGTTGGTGCCCTTGGATTCTGAACATGAAAAGAGTTATTTATTTTTTATTTTTGCATTAGGTATGAGTGATGGTTTTAGCCCTTTACACTTACTTTAACTTGAAGACTCTGTAGATGCATGGAGAGAAAAAAAAATATGGCAGCACTAAAATATATTGGGCTATATGTTATAATGTATAAGTTATTCTTGTAGTATGTATGTAATTTATGTGCTCTGTAGTTTCATACAATAGCCTTTGTATCAAATGTGAGTTGGCCAGCAAAAATAGTTTGGCAAAACTATGCTGTTTGCCATCCTGCATAGTTTTAACAGGCCAGTAGAGACTATTATCTGTTGCCAAATGGACATGTCGTACTGCAAAACACCAGTTTACTCAAAGCTGCACACAGCGCCTCAGGTCAATTTCCTTAATTTTGCTCATTTTGTGCTCTCCATTTCACATCAATGTTATTATTGGTCCTTAGAGTTCATGACAAGCATTACTTAAAATAGATTTAGGTTTTATTTCGATTATAGAATATATTTGGCTTCTAATGAATATATTCTTGTGCCCAGCTTGGTAGCTATGGATATTGGGAAATGGGGGAATTCTGATTTAAATACAGTATGATTAAGAACACAGAAGACTTGTCTGAAAGACTTGTATGATTGCATATTAAGAATTTCATTAAATATTGCTTTGGTTTAATTAGAGTCTTTGTAATATTGTTTAAGTGTGTTTGTCTCAGAAGCATGTGGCAGGAACATTCTCTTTTGTACATTGAGTAGCACTGTCTTGTGCTCCATGAGCATGATGCCATTTTCAGATAGTGGTGAGTTATCGGTGCCATCTAAGGCTTGTTCAAACAGGAAAGACAGGTTTAGGAGTTTTGTCTTTCTTTTACAAATTTGTCATTGTGTCTCCTGTGTATCATGTTAACAACATATAACAATTCAGTATTTACATTTAATCATTTAGCAGACAATTTTATCCAAAAAGCCTTACAAATGAGGAGAGCAATAGAAGCAATCAAACTAACAATGAGAAAACAATATGCAAGTGACCATTCCCAGTTTAATCTAACACACTGTAAAATTATTATTATTATTATTATTTAAAATAGATATAGAATAGAAGAGAAGAAAAGAAGGTGTTACAGTAGTATTAATGGATCAAGTGTTGCCGAAAAAGATGCGTCTTCAGACGTTTCTTGAAAATGGCTACGGACTCAGCAGCTCGAGATGAGTTAGATCATTCCACCAGCAGGGAACATTCAAGAAAAGGGTCTGGGAATAGAGAAGTTGTGGTGCAGTGTCGGGTTGGCCGGGATTACAAACAGCTCTGTCTTTGTAAGGTTTAATTGAAGGTGGTGGTCCTTCATCCAGCAAGAAATGTCTGTCAGGAAGGCTGAGATGCGAGCAGCTATCGACGAAACCTTTGGTTGGAATGCAAGAGTTGTGTGTTGTCAGCGTAGCAGTGATAGGAAAAACCACGTTGCTGAATGACAGATTCTAGTGATGACATGTACATGGAGAAGAGAAGTGGTCCAAGCACTGAGCCCTGAGGCACTCCAGTAGCTAGATGTTGCTACTTAGACACCTCACCCCTCCACAACACTCTAAAGGACCTACCTGAGAGGTAAGTCTTAAACCATTGGAGTGCTGTACTTAAGATGCCCTTCGTCTTTAAGATTGACATAAGGTTCTGGTAGTTAACTGTGTCAAACACAGCAGACAGATCCAGCAAGATGAGAACTGAGGATTTGCAAGCTGCTCTCGCCAGTCTCAGAGCTTCAGTGACCGAGAGCAGGGCAGTCTCAGTTGAGTGTCCGCTTTGAAACCAGACTGGTTGTTTTCCAGGAGGTTGTTCTGTGTAAGAAAAGTAGAGATGTGGTTAAAAACAACTTGTTTAAGTGTTTTAGCAATGAATGGAAGAAGGGATACCGGTCTGTAATTTTCCAGATGTGCTGGATTCAGAGGGTTTCCTAAGCAGTGGTGTTACCCGAGCCTGCTTAAATGTGTGGGAAAGGTACCAGAGTGAAGAGAGGTGTTGATGACGTGGGTAAGTGCGGGTACAACTGAGGAAGAAATGGCTTGAAGTAGATGAGTGGGAATAGGATCAAGCGGACAGGTAGTAGGGTGATTGGAAAGGATGAGTTTAGAGACTTCTGAGGGGAGATTGTTTGTGTTAGCTGTTTAGCTGTTATTTACATCACATATTCTGCTTATTCATTTATTAATAATGCTTAAATGTTTAGGGGGTTGGAATTATTTTTTTTACCATTATATTGCCAACTATTATATTTTATTTTGTATTATTATAAATGTATACATCAAATGAGAATTTTGATTTGAGTCTACTGAAAGATTCAAAGAATGCTATCATTATGCTGTTGTCAAAACGTATGGTGTGGTGCTATACCAGTCACCTATGAGAAAATATTGGTATAATTGTCTTATTAAAGTGTTTTGTATTGTATTGTATTTTTTATTGTCTGTTCCTGTTTTTTATTCTCTAATAGACCCTAAGTCTGGAAATAAAGTTATTAGGGCTAATATTTACCCTCAACACATAACTTGACCACCACATTTGTGTTACAGACATGACTGATCAGCAAATTGTGCAACTTGTTGAGAAGAGGTGTGCTATTCATTTTAAGGTGTAAAGATGCAATTAATAAAAGCCAGACTACAATATCCAATTCTTACTATTAACTATTAACTACAACCTTTGCCCTTATAAACTCCTAATTACTGCTTATTAATACTGTAGTTAGTAAGGTAGTTGTTAAGTTTAGGTATTGAATGGGATTAAAGGATGTAAAATATAGTCATGCAGAATAAGGTATTAATATGTGCTTTATAACTACTAATAAACAACTAATATCCTAGTAATGCGCATGATAATAAACAACTAGTTAATAGTGAGTATTGGACCCTAAACTAAAGTGTTACCAAATGTTTTAATCAGGATTTATTATTTGGGAATCATTACTAGAAACTGATGTTGAATTAGTTATTGTATTAATTATTAATAATTTTAGAACAACTTTCTCACAACTTCCGTATTTGTGACCGGAAGTACCGGATCGTCGTGGAAATCTTCTTCCTCCCCGGTCAGGGCAATAGGTAAACAAATGGCGCAAGCAACGAGCAAGAGTCATTGTAGCATACCGGGCTGTTGTAGTTATTCACAAAAGCAGCCATATCTGTCATTTCATTCCTTCCCTGTTGATAGTGAAGTTAGACGGAAATGGATTCAGGCTATCCGGCGGGATGAAGGACCAAACTTTACGATTAAAAAGGGGAGCACTTAACATTATTGTCGCTACACAAGACGTTCTCTTGGACAACCATAGACAGAACAAATTGATACCATAATGCTTCATTAAAAGCAGACTATAATGCTTTAGTAAGAGAGTTTATAGAGAAGTACATTTACTTCGTTAACTGTTACATTTACTTGAGTATTTTTTGGGAGAAATTGTACTTTTAAGAGTGGATTTAAATGTGGGTACTTTAACTCGAGTACATTTCTAATGAAAAAAAACTGTACTTTTACTTCGTTAATGTCAGGATATAGGCTCGGAAAAAGAGGTAAGTGAATCCAAACACAGCTTTATTCAAGGTGACAAGATTGCAAGGTGAGTATTCAGTGAGCACAAGTGCCGATTCGGTGATGATCACTCGGTGCGGAGCGGTCAGCAGGTAAGCACGTACACTTCAGGTATGTTGATACCAAGCAGTCAGAGTTCATTAATACTAGTCTTTTCTCTTACAGATGCGGTAGTTAGCAAGCAAGCTTGAAGGACACACTGGAGGTTCCGAAGAATACAGGATCACAGGCAAATAGGAAAACCGAACAGGAGTCCTGGAGATAACAGAAAAATGGCACAGAGGTTAGAGTTTTGCAGGTGAGTATACGTTATGTCTTAGTAATCTGGAAGCATCAGAGGCTCAGAAGACAATGGCTAATGGTCTGTTCCTGTTGGAGGCTTGACACTGAACTGGGTCTATGGTGAGTGTTTTATAGTGCTATTTGATGAGGCTGCTGATGGTGAACAGGTGTGTGTGATTAGTATTCCGGAGAAAGTGATCATTGTGTGGTGGATGGAATCAAGCTTGATTGATCACTGACAGTTACGTTGGGTGATGTTCCTCTCGTTACTTTATTTTTAATGCAATACATGTTGTTAAATGCATAGTTTATTCCAAGCGCGCTGTATCTTTTTTATGGGCATGAGCGATGCTCAATTCACAAATGAATCACTCTTTTGAGTCGATTCTGTTCAAAGACTTCATCAAACAAGTTTGCAGATCTGTCTAAATCAGTTTTTGAATCAGTTTGAAAGATCTGTTCAGTTTCATGCACGCACTGAATCGTCTGAAGCGCTCAATTCACACTCGACTCGGAGTCGTAACAGGAAGATTTAAGAACATCAAGAGCTTTTGATGAAGTTGCCGTGGCGTGGACCTACAGTATAGTGAAAGGAAATCTGCAAATGCATCATATTTTTGCCAGCAATGAAGATCTTTATTAGTTGAGCATCTTCGTATGCTGTCTGTGAATGAATGATTCCACAGGACGATACATTCGATTTGTAAAAATTTGTACCCTTTATTTATTTTTTTCTTTTCTTTTTGGTGACGGAGTTTTCCTCCACGAGTCGTGAAACGTCAGCAAATGTAATATTTGGCAAATCCGTTAGCGAAGATGTGTAGATTCTCTGATCCATTTTCTGTTTTTCTGATGTGTTGACGCTTGACAGGAATTCCGCTTCCACAACTATTACGTATTTCCGGTTATTGTGAGAAAGGTCTATTCTCAAAAGGAAAGTGCCCAATCACCACCTAAAACAGTGCTGGGCAACTCTGGCCCTCCGCTTTCTTGAAGAGTTCAGCTCCAACCCTGATCAAACTCACCTGCTTGTAACTTGCTAGTAATTTGTAAGTCTTTGATTGGCTTTTTTAGGTGTGTTTAATTTGGGTTTTAGCTGAGCCCTGCAGGACAGTGGATCTCGAGGGTCAGAGTTGATCTACAGTTAGTACAACCCATCAGCGTGGTGTAAGCGAGCATCATAGCAGCAACTTTTGCATGGGCAAAATAAATGGCAGGTAGGCTATACCATTCCTGTAGATTAAAGTGCCCCTATTATGTTTTTTCAAATATTCCCTTTCATGCAGTGTGTAATAGTTTTTTGTGAATGTAAACGTTCTACAAATTTTAAAGTCGAATGTACACAATAAATAAAGTTATTGTCTCTCAAAAGAAAGAATCGACTCTGAACCGCCTAAACAAGACCTCTATAATTCGAATTCCACTGCGTTATGGTTCTACGTCACTAGAAAATACATTTGCACAATGTCCGCTTATGCTGTACGTTGTCCGCCTGCAAACAACTAGGCCCGCTCTCAAACATATAATTTTACTTACGACTGCTTCTCAACGTGGGGTTCGCAAAACGCTTGCTCTTGAAAGATGAGTCAGTACCCTGTTTATTTGGACCAGCTTGCTTCTCAGAATCACAACCTGTAAGGATGAATAATTATTGATGTATATATTTTCTACCGGGTGTTCAAAATACGTAGTTTTGTGTTTTATATTGTGTAGGTCTCCCGCTAACTCACGTCATCACTGTCTAACTGAAATAGTTCTGCAAATCAGCTTTGGGCCACTATTACCTAAAACTGTGTCCAATAATGCAGATTGTCTGTCTTATTTCTTTGAGTTGCATCATCTCATAATGTACCTCAAAATGATTAGCGTATCACTGAGAAACGTCCTTCTCAAGTCCTCCTTGCGCAGGAGGTTCGGGTTGAATAACTAGTTATTCATTGTTTTATAATCGAACTTGCATTCAGATTGATATGGTAAAAATCGCCGTTGTCGTACTGTCTTTGCAGTGTGTAAAAGAGCTGTAATTCAGTTATGGTAATGAGCGTTTAGCTTCCGACAAGCACTGTAAGCGGTAGACCAATTGTAACAGACTAGGCCGTCTGGCCAATCAGAGCAGAGCAGGCTCTCGGAAACAAGGGATTTAGAGAAACTGATTCATCTGACGAGCTGTTTGAAAATCATTGAAAAATGTGGTGATGAGCAATGTATATTATGAGAAAATGAAAGTGTTTTTTGACCTTTGATGCATGTAAACCTGTTGTAGGAAACCTCCAAAATAAAATTATGAACCTTTAAAATAACATAAGGGGCACTTTATACAGTATAAGACTTTATTCTGTATAAAACACTTTACACTTTATTCCATATAATACACTTTACACTTTATTCTGTATAATACAGAATGGTGCTAGCAATGCCAAGGTCATGGATCTGATTCCCAAGGAATACATGAACTAAATTAGTATATTTTGAATGCAATGTAAATTGTTTTGGATAAAAGTGTTTGATACATATGTAAATGCAAAGAAAGAAAGAAAGAAAAAAGAAACAGCAAATGTTCAAATCTAGTTTCTCTCTCTCTCTATGCTTTCCTGCCCCTCTTTAATATTTTAATTCCTCTTTCAATCCCTCATTTTGAATCTACACAGGAGAATGTAAGCTGTCAGTATGTTTCATTTAGCATCATAATTCTTCATGAAGCTACACCTTCTTCATGCAGGTTTGAAGAACAAGGCCTGATATTGTGTAGTCTGCCAGCCTTTGCCAAAAATATCATGTTTTTCTTTCTTTTCTTTTTTTCACTCCCCTGCACAGAGGAGAAGAATCGGCTCTATGTGAATATGAATCACGTGTTTCTGTTAACCTAGTAGTAACTGGAACAAGGGCATAGCAGAACAGAGAGGAGTGTAGAGGGAGTGAGAGGGGAGGTAAGATGAAGAAAAGCAAGTGTTATGGTGATGGAATGGGAGGAGAATGAAGAATGTGTTTTTTGAGTGACAGACAATTAAAACATTGGAGTGGGATGACTTCCTTAAGCTCCAAGCACAACATGTGGAGGGGTGGGAACAATGCTGAGGTCTGGAGAAAGACAACACTGATTGCCACCCTGGCATGTGGGAAATAACATCGCACTGTAAACCTCTGAACATCTGTGTCATTTGTCAGATAAGTTATGTTAACATTTTTATTAGAGAGTATAATGTCTTTGCATGTTCATTTGTCTTTTTTTCTTATTGAATTTCAGTTTAACTTTGTTAAATCTTTTATTTATTTTTATTTAAAAATTTTAGTTTTATGTAATTTAATATTATTTAGTTAATTTTCTTTTTTTTCAATGATAGGCATACAGTTGCATTCCATAACTGGTGTGCCGGATAGCACATATGGGTTTGTACCCTGTTACTGCTTTGACATTTTTTTGTCTTGTCACTTTTAGTGCCCATTTTATTCCACCACATAAGAGGATACAATGTGATTAGCTTATTAGATTATCACATATTCATTCAAAATCTTTGAGACATAAGCTCCAGCTTCAGATGTGACCCAGAAACCGATCGAACTCAGACATCTTGAAGGGCAACTCAATTCTCTAATTGCACTGCAATTAGACAGCGCCCCTGTAGTTTTCAAATAAGCTTGAAGGACTTAATTAGATGGATCATGTGCGTTTAATTGAGGTTGAAGCTAAACTCTGCAGGGGATGTGGCACTCCAGGATCTGAGTTTGACACCCCTGATTTAGAGTATGTATAGCAAGCAATATATCTGTGTGATATTGGATTTATACAGTTCAAAAAAACAAGTTAATATTAAATTACATTTTAGCCACAATATTTTTTTTTCTTTTTCTATATTCTCTGAGCAACACACTGTGGTGTTTCCTTACTGAATTAATAGGTCCCACTTTATATTAAGTGGCTTTAAGTACTATGTACTTACATCGAAAAATAAGTACAATGTACTTATTGTGTTCAGGTTGTATTGTAAAACACTTTTGCTGCTATTGAGGTGTGATACGGGTCAGGTGTGTGTGGTATGGGTTGGTTTAAGGGTAGGTTAAGGTGTAAGGGAAGTGTCAACTGTGTAATTACATATGTAATTACATAAATTAATTACAGCTGTTATTACATGCAGGTATTTTCAAAATATAAGTACAATGTAAAAACGTGTATGAACACAATTAGTCCATTGTATCAAATGATTAATTTCGATGTAAGTACATAGACCAATTAATCTGTTGAATAAATGATTCAATGACCCTTTTATAAAGCTATTCACTTGCTTGCCCCCTGAATGAATCAGCCATCTTGAACAAGTCAATTAAATGCATTGACTATATCACTATCTTAATCACTCATTCATTAAGACAATGACTGCATCTGAAATCGCATACTTCCCTACTATCGGCAAAAAACAGCATGTAATAAAAGTAGTATGTCCGAATTCACAATACTTATAAAAGATTAGGCAAAAAGTATGTACTGTCCCATAAGGCCACAGGAAAGGATTTGTGAATGGCAGTGAAGTGACACCACTGATGCTGGTAGGTCGCATAATACTGACAACAACATGACGAATGTAGTACGTCTGGATTACAATCATAATACACACACTCTCGTCATACTATAGACAATGTACCTATTTAGCGGTTGTGAAGTAATCCAAAGTAAGTACCTTCTCAAGAGAGTATGCAATTT
Organism: Gila orcuttii; assembly: GCA_026230005.1. Lineage (NCBI taxonomy): Eukaryota > Metazoa > Chordata > Actinopteri > Cypriniformes > Leuciscidae > Gila > Gila orcuttii. Next base: position 50,158,972 of record JAPDVR010000004.1, read on the forward strand.
TGGATGCAGCCAATGACTTTTCACCACCTACTGTTGGTTTTAGTTTCATATTTTTTCAAATCATTTTATATTTCTATACTTCAGATGCAGATTCTGTGCGTGCCACCTCTGCTATGTAAAGATGGATTTTATTGGTGGGATCGGTGAAGAGATAAGCTATAATGAGATGTTTAGCTGAATTATTAAGTGAATTATTTACTTTTTCAAATAAAAATGTGAACATAAATGAGTTATTTAAAGTCTATTTTTTTCTTTTTGCATAAGATTCACATTTTCTATTTCAGCCCGAAAAAGGTTTAATATTAAGAATAGGCCTATTCTGAATGCAGTATTTTTAGCTGCAGTTTTTTTTTATTCCAGATTCCAACTATGAAGGTTACAGGGAAGTATGAAATATTGCTCCCTACTTGCTGCCCATCGACCCTGACTAGTGAATAACAAGTTCTTCTCTCCAACACAGTCAAGGAACTTGGCACGTATCAGGGAGTATGTCACGGTCTGTCTGCATATACCCCACCACAGTCTTATGAACTCAAGCCAGTGAGATGACACCTGATTCCTGTTGCCATCCACACCATATTAATAGGACTTGTTAGGTGTCCGTGACATGCTGGAAACCCAAGTGGGGGGAGGCTGGCACAAGGCAGGAGTTAGGCTGTCCAATTTATTGTAATCTACCGGTCAAATATACTCATCAAAAACCTTACCATACCTGCCATTTAACTAATGCCTCTTGATACAACGTACAACAGCTACATTGCTTTTTCGTTTGTGCTTTGAGATAGTTCTAGTAATGACATTCAAACATTTTTAAACATGGCTTATTTGTCCAAATATTTTATGGGGCCCACTGTAAGCCTATAAAGTGTCCCATGAGGATATATACGCCTAGAATCTAAAATGAAATGCACAGAACCTGATCTGCACTGCCTTTCATAACCCTATGTGCTCAATTGATTGCTGGGCCATAGCGTTTTCCATCATTCAACAGTGTGCGAGTGTGCGTGTGAATATTCTATTATACTTTTTTGTAGGCCTAAATGTCATTTTTATGGCACTTCTAGTTGAGACTTTAATGCTACAAATTGTGCACAACAGATTCATCCTTTTTTCTTAAGTATTCACTTTCTTTGGCATCGTGTATTGTTCTCATAGTTTGGATGGGACTGGCTAGTCCTGCTGTCTGCCAGAAAGACTAAGCTCAAACAAGAGTCGTGTGAAGAAATAAGGCCTTTCCTGCCTCAGGATGATGGTTAGACTAGGAATATTCATAATCATACTGAGCTCATACACAAGCAGAATGAGATCACTGACGTCTGGGTCATTCTGATTCAGATTTATTCAGGATAAAGAATGGTTCTACTTAAGAATTATTGGATATTAAAATAGTGGCCCTTGCTCTCTGATTCTCTGATTCTAAATATCTGAATCATATTTACTGTTAACGGATACTGATAACAAAGACTGCTTTAATGACAGTTTTGTCATTTCTTTACTTGAGCGTCTTTTACACCTGGATAGAACAGAAGTGTGTAACCCCTCATACTTTGTGGATTTTGAATAAAAAAAAAATGTAATTGTATCTTTGTATATTACAAGTATAACTGTATGTAAGTTAGTGGCAATGTGCTTTTTTTTTGTCTGTATCTACTGATGTATCCAAACATATTTTACAAATTCAGTTCATACATATTTAGCTAATACGATTAATGCAATTAGACCTCCTCAATTATTATTAAAATAATTGTATGCATGTTTTTCTCTTTTCAATGATATGAATGTTTTTTTTTTAAAATAAGGGGCATAAAAATGTCAAAGCAATACAACTGTCCTTGATATCATAATTCAGAAAAATTACTCCTTAAAAGTATGAACTTCAAGAGAACCATATTTGGAAATTTGGTATAATCTTTTACAAAAATAACAAAACAAAACAAAAGGTATAAAGTATTCTTAAATACTTAAAGTATTAAAGTATGTAAAGTATTCTTAAATCATACCCTTGTTCTGTTGTTCTGGCCACATCTGCAGTCTTCACCCAGTCTTGGTGTCATGAAGTGTCATGTTCACGCAATTGAGCAGTGACCCTGGGCATCTTTCTTCTGTTTTTCAGAGTCAGAAAGGTTTCTTTCTGTCGTGTCCTAAATGATTGTAACTGTAACCTTTAAAAACTGTTAGTGTCTGAAGGACTGTTCCACAGGTGCATGTTCAATAATTGTTCATGGTTCATTGAACAATCATGAAAAACATTGAAACCCTTTCCAATAAAGACCTGTAAAGCTTGGATTTCTACCAAATTTCACCAAAATTTTACTCTACTTATATAGTGATACATTTCTGTTTTGATATGATTTTCAACTTAGTTCCAATTACTTTTGGAGTCCCCATAAAGTGACATGACATTTGTGACATTTTGGTATATTTGTCCTAATTAGGCTTCTAAGATGCTTTTATAAAATCAGCTAAGTAGCATGTTTGTGGTTCACAGGAAAGCTCTTCCCAGCTTTAATGGCTACATTTGTAACTGACTGATTGCCCTTGTAGATGTGATTGCGCTGCTTTTATTTTTTGCTCCATTCAATGAGCATGAAGAATAGGCTCTTTCATGGCAGACTTGTGGTCATGGACATGGAAAGCAGCGCTTAAACAGCTCTCAGCCAAAACAAAATCTACCGCCAAAAGGAATCCCATTTTATTTATACGAGCAGGAAATTGACCCGTCAGAGTACGAGAAAACCAGGGAACCGATACTCTGTATTGCAGGAACATGTCCAGTGCATCTGCATCCTGAGTGCCAGGCTAAGAGCTGAGATTAGGGATAACAAATGCCCACACTAAGACTCTAGAGGCACTCCTCTTCTCTTCTATTTAGCATGAGAATGGAGGAGAGATGGGCCATGTATCGCAGATGGTGCTTTCCTTACCCTACGCCCCAGACTGAAAATGCATGAGCAGACACTAATGGTGAAGTGAGAGCCTCCTGGGCCTCATATAGACCTGAGGATGAACCAGTGGAATTGTGTTCGGAAGTAGAAAATGATTCATTTGGGAATGGCATTGGTGTCACAAAACAAACAACAAAAAAGAAAACAGGGTTTTAAAGGCATCAGGAAATCTGAGATTTATTTATTTAATTGTTTGTTATTTTTGTTATACTTTGTTGAGATAAGAATCAAATATACAGCATTTAATGAACACCCACCTTGCAAAATAATACTTAATGAAAACGTATAGGAATAATATTGGATTGCTATAGCCTTGTTTTAAACTTGTATGAGTATGAATGCATTTATGCATTGATCTTTTTTTCAATATCAAAACTTTAGGTTAAAATGTATCAGTTTTAGATGCTGTGACTTGAAATGGTGAAAGTATTTTATATTGTAGCCTAATATGATAATGGTAACATGACAAGCATTTATTTTTTTACTTGTTCATATTATTAATATGTGTTTCTATGACCTCATGGCTAATTTATATAGTCATACCACACCACAATATTTAATTGAAATGCAAAAAAAAAAAAAAAAAAAAAAAAAAAAATTCCATTGTCCATTGTAGCTATTATATGAGAAATATATATGTTATACTACCAGTCAAAAGTTTTGGATAATTAAGATTTTTAATGTTTTTAAAAAGAAGTCTCTTCTATTTTAATATATTTTAAAATGTAATTGATTCCTGTCCATCATTACTCCAGTCTTCAGTGTCACATGATCCTTCAGAAATGATTCTAATATGCGGATTTGATGCTCTAAAAACATTCATTATTATTATCAATGTTGAAAACAGTTTGTACTAGTTTTTTCAGGATTCTTTGATGAATAGAAAGTTCGAAATAACAGCATTTATTTGAAATAGAATCTTTTGTAACATTATAAATGTCTTTACTGTAACTTTTGATCAATTTAATTAATAATCATTGATGAATTAAAGTATTGATTTCTTTTATTTACCCCTCCCCCCCAAAAAAGAAAATAAAAATTCTTACTGAGCCCAAACTTTTAAACGGTAGTGTTTAATGTTACAAAAGCTTTCTATTTCAGATAAATGCTTTCTTTTGGACTTTCTATTCATCAAAGTAAAGTAAAAATGTAAATAACTGTTTTCAACATCGATAATAATGAGAAATGTTTCTTAAGCATCAAATCATCATATTAGAATGATTTCTGAAGAATCATGTGACACTGAAGACTGGAGTAATGATGCTGAAAATTCAGCTTTGATCACAGGAATAAATTACACTTTACTATATTCACATAGAAAACAGCTATTTTAAATAGTACCTAATACTATTTCACAATATTACTGTTTTTGTTGTTGTTGTATTTTTAATCAAACAAATGCAGCCTTGGTGAGCAGAAGAGACTTCTTTTAAAAACATAAAAATTAATACCGATCCAAAACTTTTGACTGGCAGTGTATATGTCTATACTACTAGTTTTGCTGTAACATTTAGTGTTTCTTTCTAACAGAACCGATGACTTAGTTCTCATTCATTTCAACACATCTGTCATTAAACAAACGCAGTCCTGTTCTGTACAAGCAGGTTGTGATCCTCTCTGGGACTGGGAAGACTGTATTTTTATAGTATCGTGGAGGAGGAGGAGTGTTAGGAGGAGCTTGTCCGACCAACAACCCGTTTTTAAGAGCTCAGCGAGGAGTGAATGAGAAGCGCAGTGTTTTTAAGCGTGGAGTCGCTTAACATCGGAAGTTTTCACAGATGGACACTTTCAACCCGTCCTGCTGCTTACTGAAAGTTCATTCTCGTGGATGTGAACGGGAACGGAGAGTTGAGCGAAACTCTTTTGAAAGAGCGTGTTGTCAACTGCTTTAAAGTTTTAAATACTGTACTGGTGGACGAGATGTTCGTTTTGACATCCAGTATTGATTTTTCCGATTAATCACGCGGACTGACGGTATTTCCAAATACTTCCTGAAACTTCAGACGTTTTGGATATATTTAAAACTTAATCACAAAGGATTTGTTTTAATACAATATCACATGAGGCATGACCATGAAGATATCCAAAATTAACTTATTTTTTTCTTCAAAATTAATGAACATTCAATGTCAATTACTGTATGGTGGACCATGAATCGACTTTTTCCTCTTCAAAATACAACAAAATTGACTCATTTCTGTTACAAGCAAAACTAGACAAATATAATCTGCATGGCATTGGATGTACTAATCATTTTAAGACTTTCTTGAGGTTATCAAAATGGCCCATTGCATGAAGATTGTTATTCTACTTTTTCAGTTCTTGAATACTGGATCATCACTGGAGAACGGAGCATATGATTTGGAGCGTGGCCGCCCGGAAAAATGTGAACCCATCACCATTCCCATGTGCCAGGGAATCGGCTACAACATGACACGGATGCCCAACTTCATGAATTATGAAAGCCAAGAGGAGGCTAGTATTAAACTAAATGAATTTGCTCCTTTGGTGGAGTACGGATGTGATGTCCACCTGCAATTTTTCCTGTGCTCTCTTTATGTGCCGATGTGCGCTGATCAAGTGTCCACCACTATCCCGGCATGCCGTCCTATGTGTGAACAGGCAAGACAGAGGTGTTCACCTATAATGGAACAATTCAGTTTCGGCTGGCCGGACTCATTGGATTGCTCAAAGCTACCGACTAACAACGACCCAAACGCATTGTGCATTGAAGCTCCCGAAAATGATACTCGATCTGAGACTAAAAAAGGTGAGGGAATGCTGCCGGTACCTCCAAGGTCCAGGACACCTGCAGCTGGGAGTGGACGTATCTCAAGTGGCTCAAGGACCTGTGATAACCCGGAAAAGTTCCAGTACGTGGACAAAAGCGAGTCATGTGCGCCTCGTTGCACTCCTACGGTGGATGTCTACTGGTCAAGGCAAGATAAGGACTTTGCGTTCATTTGGATGGTCGTGTGGTCAATGCTTTGCTTTGTTTCTACAGCATTCACAGTTCTAACCTTCCTCCTCGACCCCCAACGCTTCCAGTATCCTGAGCGGCCCATCATCTTCCTCTCTATGTGTTACAACGTCTACTCGGTGGCCTTCATTATCCGCTCGGCGGCTGGGGCTGAGAATATCGCCTGCGATCGGGAAAACGGAGAGCTCTACATTATCCGGGAGGGTTTGGAGAGCACTGGCTGCACCATAGTCTTCCTCATCCTCTATTACTTTGGCATGGCCAGTTCCATCTGGTGGGTCATCCTCACCCTCACCTGGTTTCTCGCAGCGGGACGAAAATGGGGCCACGAGGCTATTGAGGCGCACAGTAGCTACTTCCATATGGCTGCCTGGGGTATTCCTGCAGTGAAGACCATAGTCATCCTCACCATGAGGAAGGTGGCTGGGGACGAGTTGACGGGATTGTGTTACGTGGGAAGCATGGACAGCAATGCTCTCACTGGGTTTGTGTTGATCCCTCTTTCCTGTTATCTAATTGTTGGGACCTCTTTCATCCTTACAGGGTTTGTAGCCCTCTTCCACATCCGCAAAATCATGAAAACCGGCGGCACGAACACAGAAAAACTGGAAAAGCTTATGGTTAAGATCGGAGTCTTTTCCATTCTCTACACCGTGCCTGCTACTATTGTCATCATATGCTATTTCTATGAAAGACTCAATATGGAATACTGGAAGTTCAAAGCTCTGGAAAACAAGTGTGTGTCCTTTCCTGGTCGAAGGAGCGAGGATTGCTCTTTGGACTCGTCGGTTCCTACAGTGGCTGTGTTCATGCTGAAAATTTTCATGTCATTAGTGGTAGGCATCACCAGCGGGGTTTGGGTATGGAGCTCAAAGACACTTCAGACCTGGCAGGGGTTGTGCAACAGGAGGTTGGCCGTGAGGACGAGCTGCAAGCCTTGCTCCAGTGTCAGCTGCAGCAGCTCCCACTGCCATTATAAAGCACCGGCTGTGACACTTCACATGAACAAAACAGACGTGTACACAGACAGTCTCACACACGTTTGAGACTGAAGGCCTCTGCTTTGGAGCCATGCAGACTTTACAAGGCTTGTATCGTGATGAGATGCTCAGGTTGGACTACAGATCATGGTAAATGTCACAAGTCCTGTCAAAGGTGGCATTTATAAGCCTTTCCTTGAAATAGCAGACACAAAGTAGAGGTCACTTCAGTAAAGAGAAGGTTTGTTGCATGGAACGAATGCAGGCATGGCAGAACAATTTATTTATTGTGGCTATTTAAGTATTGCTTGCTGTATAGTTTTGTACTTTGCTATACTGTATATAAGGAAGAGTTTTAAATAATTTGGCAGTATATTTTTCTTTAAAAGAGGAGCAATAAAACATTTATTATGATGTCTTTTCTCTCTCTATTTTTGTAATCATCGCAGTTTTGTCATAAATAAGGATATATATTGCTTTTTAGGGTTACATGTAAAATGTTGTATGTGTAGCTTCTTTCTCTCTGAATTATGATGTTCTTTAGCACTTTTGATTAAAATTAATTTTAAATGGTATGAAATAGTGAAAACCACATAACTATATAAGTCCTTATTTAGTATGAATAACTTCCTATTCTGCAGTCAGTTAAATTTAACCGATTAAGAATATAAAATGTTGAAAAATCAGGACTGGGGTTCTCAATTTTCACCACTTTTCTGTTAACCCGCCTGTCTAGCGCCAAGTGGGAATTTGGTGAATATGTTACAACTGGGTCCATTTATATGATCAAATCACCTTACAAAATCATACACATTTTACCAAGCCTACTTGAGTGCAGTCAATAAAAGAACTATGATAAGACACTGAGAATGTATGATGCTGCTATGAATTTATGCAGAATTAAACTTCCTTTAACCTAATTTCTTTAACATTTGTGACATTCATTGTTTTGTTTCCCCATCCAGAATTCTGTTGTCAAGAGATCGTATAGGCTGATAAAGAGGAGATATGTTTAGAGTAGTTCTGTGCAACAACCTTTTTACAGTGTTTTCATATCTCATTTTTGTGGACATATAGGTGTTTGTGATGTTCATTTATGATTCACCTTTAATTATGAGCTACAGCCTGCTATGAGTGTGTGATGAAAAATCAAGAATGGTTTTAGGAATTGCTTTTATTTCTAACCCAAACAGTTAAAATTTTAAATGCAACAGCTGATATTTTAAATAGTATTTTGATATAAAACTTTGTATTTTATAAAATACACTTCTCAAATTAACTGTTTTATCGTTATTTTTTAAAAATGTATCCATTGTTTTAATTGATTTCTCCTCTGCACTATTCCTGTGCCTGTGCAGATATTTTCCAATGTTTTGGCAGGTCTCAGGCTTTGGAGCTTAAACTGCTGTTACATTTGGTCGTAATAAAAAAGACATGTTTGTCTTGGGGCTCATAGCCTAAACTTCACAGTGCATTACCCACATGTAGCAGTCTGTATAAAGTTCAATTAACGCATGGCTGTTTTCAGTTTTCAAGTTTACAGTGCAGTAGCATATGTTAACACTAGTGTTCTAATTCAAGAACACACCACACTGCATCAGCCAGCAGACTAGGACAAATTGAATGAAATGTTATACTGGAAGATGAATGTTTAGCTCTTATTAAATACTACCAAGGTTAAAGCTGCAGTTGTTAAAATAAAGATAAAGATAATTCTTGACTTTGGATTTATTTACATTGTACACGATTGTGGAGAACATTAAGCTTTCTTTGGCAGTCAGGGTTATCTTTTACATTTATTAATTTAGCAGACGCTTTTATACAATCTGAGGACACATATGACTTGACAAACTAGGCAATTTGTTAGAGCCAACAATATTTGTAGAACACAATTCCAGGTCTACAGTATAAAATGACTACAAATAGGTGTCAGAATTAAATTGATAATGGATTTAAAATTCTTTAATGTAACAGTGTTAATTGAATTTTAATTATTTCAATTAAGCAAGTGGAGTTGTTAGTAATATCCAGTATTTAATTTTTTTTTTTCATTAGGGATGAATTCAGGGTGATTGGGGCACTTTTTGCCATTGAGATGACTTTTAAAAAAGTGTCCCGACCTATACATTATCCATAAAGATGTTTTAATGGACAGAAAATAAGCATCATTTCCACAGAAGTTTTCAAAAGCTTGGGGTCTGTAAGATGTTTTTCAAAGAAGTTTCATATGCTCACCCAGGCTACATTTATTTGATCAAAAATACAGTAAAAACACTAATATTGTAAAATATCTTTACAGTTAATACATTTTTTCCATTCTAATATACTTTTCATGGAAAGCCATTACTCCAGTCTTTATGTCGCATAATCTTTCAGATATCTGATCTAATATCTGATAAATCTATTTAAAGTCCCTCTATAGTCAATAATTTTATCCCTTAAAACTCATATTTGATCGCCAAAATTATTTAAACGTTTTTTTTCTTGAAAAGATTTTTCTTCATGCCTTAAAATAGCTTGAATGTAACTTTAAACCCTTGCTTCATTTAGTATACGCGGTTCTATGAATATGCAAATTAGCCCCGCCTCCACTCACTCACACAGCTCAGATATCCAATTGTTGACTATGGTTGACGTTTCTGCGTTTTTGAGACTACCTTTGGTTCACTGCAGTTTTAAGGAGAAAATACTCATCAATGGTGTTGACTTGTGAATTTGTACATGTTTTTTCTTAATTTTTAATCAGTGTTCAAAAAGGATAACGATTTTAGTGTTTGGGGTCTGATAGACCCCAAACTTTTAAAGAGTGATTGCATAAGGAAATATAATTTTTCTATATTTAAAACTATATATCATTTTTTTAATTTACTTCTCAACTATACATTTATGCTGTGTTTTTGTGGAAATTTGGAAGTTGTTTACCTATTTACTGCACAATTACTTAACTAGGCCATAAATTGGCTCATGAAAAATTATTTTTTAAAGAAAAAATCACTTAAATGACGATCTTAATTAAATCTAAATTGTTTTTGGACATTGCTCTATGTGTTAGGGATAGAATACTGACATCTGCAGGTTTGTTGAAAAACTTTAGAAATTATAATTAAAGAAAGAAAGTGCAATGACCACATGTATCCAATAGAGGTCCATATAGGGACTCATTTCTTTTTCACTTCATTTTTCTTGATGCTTCAACTTCTCCTCACAACTAAATATACAATTAAATATATATTTAAACATTCTGAAATACATAAAAAATCTATTTTTGTAAAAGTTAGAATTTGTTGTCGTTGTCTGATATATTTTGAATTATCTGCTTTTGCAAATTATAATACATACATTTGCAGAAACATTACAAGTCACATTTTCCCTCTCTCTCTCTCTCTCTCTCTCTCTCTCTCTCTCTCTCTCTCTCTCTCTCTCTCTCTCTCTCTCTCTCTGTGTGTGTGTGTGTGTGTGAGAAAGAGAGAGTGAGGGAACATGCTTGTTCCATGTAGCATTTGTGAAATTCTTTCAGATTTTTTGCCGATTTCTATAAAAATGCTCTCTGTTGCAGTCACATGTGTGTGTTTGTGTTTGTGTGTGTATGAGATAGAAGGTTCGTTCCACTTTGTTCGTTCCACATTTAAATGTAATTTTTTTTGTTTATTTTATTTGCCAATTTCTGTAAAAATGCTCTCTGTTGCAGTCACATACATTTGTGTGTGTGTGTGTGTGTGTGTGTGTGTGTGCGCTTGTGTGTGTATGTGTGTGTTTGTGTTTGTGTGTGTGTGTGTGTGTGTGTGTGTGTGTGTGTGTGTGTGTGTGTGTGTGTGTGTGTGTGTGTGTGTGAGATGGAAAGTTCGTTCGTTTTCATTTTCCCATTCATTTTCAATGTGGGGTCCAAAAAAAAAGTACACTCCTTTAGAACAACCAAATCAAGCCCAGTTTTTTTGTGCATGTTTAAAGTCACAGAGTTTCATGCCCCTGACATGAAGGTAACACTTTTAAAAAAATGAAGGAAAAGTCCAGTGGGGTCCCCTGGTACCCCAAACACTGAGCATATTAAAAACATCACATACAGCACATGTAAACAACATTAAAAGCTTGATTTTCACCTTATGTCAGCCTTCTGCATTGTTAGAAATACTATTTTGCCATTTTCACTAATCAATTCGACCTCACTGTTTCCCAATGTTTTGAGCCTTAGGGTGTAAGTTAAATTAAATAGTGTGGAATCACAGTAGAAATTAACCAATATTACAGTTAATGTTCTCAATTCCCTGTCACGTCACCATGGAACCGCCTCTCAGATAAACACAAAGGCCAGATTTGTTATGTAGATTTTTCCAAGATCAACTCCGTATAGGCTACATGAATGCTCTTAGGTGAAGCAGTTGTACAACACCGCCACATTTGTGCAGAAAAAAGCTTTCCGTTTATACAGCAACAGGGTTCATTATTTTGCCCATCAAACTTGGGACATAAAGGCACCATTGTACACCTTGATGTTTAAGGTTTTTAGTTGTATTTTAGGCAAAGCACAGTCAAAAGAAACCCTTTTTGCCATTTGAGTCCATTATCAAGTGAATGTTAATGGGCTTGTAAGTGAGCTTGAGAATGGACAAGATAGAATAGCATTGTAATTGTCTGCTAGTTTGGAGGAGAAACCATGTGTCTGGTAAAGGGAAGATCATTAAAGCTTTAGGGACTTTCCCTCCTCTTAAAGAAGCCAGAGGAATCGAGAGCAAGAATAAAGGAGTGGTGCTCATTACTTTCTACCCCATGGGTAGTATCCCGTTCCTCATCATTTGATGTGGAAATGAGGCTATGGTAAAAGACCACTGAGAAGCTGTTGTCACCAAAAGGACTTTTCACCAAAATGCTTGAGTCTTAGCTTGAGCCATGAGTGTTATCCACACAGCCACCACCCACCTGCCCAACGGATCTGGCTTTCACTTGTGTTAAACACACACATACACACTCGTTTTAATATTTGTTTTTGATAAACAGTTGACATTGGACTTGAAACCACAAAATTTGCCAGGGTTTTCATATTTGCAGGGCTGCTAATGGGCGATATTCCTTGTGAAAAAGAAATACTTCAGCATACTTCAAAAAGAGTATTATTATAGAAATAAAACACTTTAAAAGAATATACTCAAGTGTGATTTAAATGTAATATTTTTGGAAACTTTATTGTGTGTTATTTGCAATTAAATGAAACTGCATTATAGTTTACATTTATATTAGATGCATTTAGTTGAACTTAAGAGCGCTTTTACTAAAGTAGGACTTTAGGGCTAGTAGGAAGTAGTGATGAATTTGCAATTTAGTACATTTAAAATGTATTAACTATAAATGTATATTAAATAACACAGTTAAAATTAAAATCTAGTACTTTACATGTGCTATGTAGTATGTTAGTCAACACATCAAAATAAGTGTACATCTTTGAAGCATGAAAAAGATTAAAACATAATGATTTATATTTACTTTAACGTAAAACTTTTATAATATTATATAATAATATACTTATAGACATAATTATAAAAAATTTTTATATTTAAAACTCACCTTTGATCACCAAAATGACACATTTTTTAACCCCCCAGAGCCGTTTGGTACACTTTTATGATGTTCACTCCCATTATAAAGCTTGGAAGGACATTAACTCCGATTGTATTTGTCTGAAAAGAAGAATGTCATATACACCTAGGATGGCTTCAGGGTGAATAAATCATGGGCTAATTTTTCATTAGGGAACTATCCCTTTAAAACAGCTTGAATGTAACTCTACACCCTTGTCTCATTTAGTATATGTGTTCTATGAATATACAAATTAGCCCCCCCTCCACACATTCACACCAGCTCAGAGATCCACTCATTGACCATCACACGTTGACGTGATTGGTTACAAGCTAGTTTGTGACGTCAGAAACACCAAAGCGCATTTTTGGGACCGTCTTTGGTTCACTGCAGTTCACTCACAAGAGAAAATACTCAGCAATGGTGTTGACTTATGAATTTGCACATGGTTTGTCTTAAAGCATATTAAAAACATTTGTTTCAACATCACTTTAAGTGTGCTAAAAGACAAAAAAAGTCATGAAACTCTCTTTTAGTAACTCTCTTTTGGCCTCTCATTTCATTAATATTATAATATCTGAAAGTATTTTTTTAATTTTTTTAATTTTGAAGTATGCTACATTACAAGTGCATATTCAATACAATTGCACTTGTTTTTCTCAAGATATGCTTTTCTGGTGTTACATAGAGAATTGTACAATGATTTACATTTGGTTAATTATTTTAGAAGGAGCAGAACATCTGGCCTACATTGGGCCCCAAAATTATTTGGACAATTTAGCCTTACTTGTGCCACAAAATATATGAATTTCATTGGATTAGATATTAAAATACCAAACTAACGGACCAGTTGCATAATAGTAGAAAACTGGCAAGAAACATATTTTTGCAGATGCCATTTTGCAATTGGTTTTGAAAGCAAATTCATATGTTTTAAAGTGTGGTTGTCTTTTTGGGGGCCATTATAATTATGAGATGAATTATATTCACTTAAAAAGGTCAAAACAGGAGTTTTTAAAATCTGATTTATTCTCACTGTGTGTGTGTGTGTGTGTGTGTGTGTGTGTTTTTTTTTTGTTTTTTTAAAGCTGTTATCACATTCTTTGGTGAGGAAAGAACTTGCAGTAGATTTATGCAGCAATCTGGATAAAGTCACAGGAGATAAAGACAAATTGCCTGATAATGAGGAGGACATTCCTGCAAATTATATATATTTCTTCTTTCTTTTTAATATATATATATGAAACACTGTCTATAGCAACACCTTTTATGAATTATTGATCTACATTTTTCTGTTAATTTAAATACATATCCAAACTACCTTTTCAATTTGTTTTTATGGGTTATGTGTTATGACTTATTGTTGAATTCCTCTCAGTCATAACTTGATTTGAGAGAATCATCAAGTCAGTGAGAAACCAGCCAACCTGAACCAGAAGTAAAATGACCTCAAAGTGAGATCATAAGTTTCACACTAAAACCATAAACAAGTAGGCTGGTATAATTTATGATGAGTCTGGGTAGCTTTTTATTATTGTGCTTTTCATGTCAAGTTAAATAACAAATTCTTTTTTTTGCCTCATTTGTTTGGTTGACTGCTTCAGTATAAGCATTTTTCAAACCTGGAATTTTTCACCCACAGAAGGCCACTTCTATTGCTCCTCAGCACTGCTACTTTAACCCAGCTGGCACAATGAGAGATATTTGTGTAGCTTGACGGGTTTGCATTCCTATAGTTCCCTTTCAGTCACTCACGTTTCGATGTAGTCGACATGTCGACTGATTGGGATCACGCTTAGGGAGCCTGTCATCTTCAAGTACTGTTAAAACGAGCCAAACGAGTGTGTGAAATGTATCACACACTCCGCCCCCGCACGGGTATAAATATGGAAGTGGATGCACGTACTAGTTGTCTTTTGCTTCGGAGCCGATCGGTCTTCATGTCGATGTCTCTGAAGAGTGTTGTTATATTACAACGAGCGAGTGTGTTGGTGTTTTTCTGAAAGACTCTTGCAGTGCTGGTGGTTCTACAGCGCGAGTGCAGTGGTGATCGCGAGCTTCTGAGCTCTCAACTGCTGTTTTAACAGCATCATTTTTGTGTGTTTGTTGACGGTTGGTTAGAGGGCAAAGAAGTGAGTGCTTCACTGTTTCAGTTCACTGTTCTGTGTTGCCGTGGTCATTCCCCTATTTGCTCCGGCACTGGTGAAGGGTCCCATTTCCTGAAAGAGCAACACGGGTGCATTTGCTTCTTTTTTCAAGATGTCATTCCATCCGTGTGTTTCTGGATGCGGTCGTTCCCTGTCCCCCTCTGACGGTCACAATGGTTGCATCGTGTTTAAAAAAAAGAAAAAAAGAATGTATTTATATTAGGGGTGTAACGGTTCACAAAATTCACGGTTCGGTTCGATACGATACACTTGTGTCACGGTTCGGTTCGGTACGGTTCGGTACGTTTTCAATACAGCAAAAATAAAGAAATGCCAGAAAAATTTCCTTGATTTATTTTTTTTTTCATTATATTTTTTTTAAAACTATCATCATGAAGTATGATATTTGTTTTACTTTGAGCAATGATGGAGCTATACTTGACTTTTCTTAGGAGCATATAAAACAAAACAGCTCCTTGTTATATATTGTAGTAGTTATAAACAAAGGTTTATTTTAGTTCAGATTAACATTTGGGGGCAGCAATTGTATTCATAATGTCAAAATAAAACCGACATAATGTTACTTGAAGGCATTATAGCCTACTATTCCTGCCAAACGTCCATGGTTACAGTTCGTGTAACTACAGTAAATCCATGGTGAATGTTGCTGATCTGTGGACACTGAATAGTTCATTCATGGCACAATGTTTCTTCCTGGTTTCCACGTCAGCGCTGTTTGATCCGTTAATAACGGAGAAATGTGAATGTTTCTCACTAGATCTCGCAGCGATGTTATTACTTCAATAGCGAATTCAAATGCTTTCTTTACTGGATGTCTCAGCGCTGTGTAGTAACAGTGCTGCTTAATCAAGATCGGCTCGCGCTGCATTGGTCCAAACTGATAAACAGTCCGTCAACCACATAATAACAAGTAGCTCAGTTTCGTTCCGCTTACATTACATTTGCCATTTGATGTTGGGCAATGTTGTGGTCGCGCCAGCATCTCGAGTGCGCTTGCCACGCGCAACGCGCCTACATTTGAAATAACGAAATTATGTTCGGCAGGAAAAATGGTCCAACGAACCGTTCGGTTTGAAAATGCGTACCGAAAACCGAACCGAAAGCCTCGTACCGAACGGTTCAATACGAATACGTGTATCGTTACACCCCTAATTTATATATGTATACTGAAGCACATTGAAGCAGCTTTTGTGGATAGTTCATGTTCTCATTGCAAGAACATGACTATCGCGGTGTTGAGATCGAGACTCGCCTTCATGCGTGAAGGTGGAGTCCCCATTACCACGCCCTGCTACCGCGCCGTGTGGGAAGGGTGATCAGAGGATCATAGTGAGGCTTCCCCGCCCGGTAACCAATCCCTGTGGGCCCCTCACTCCTCTATTACTCCGCAGCCGGTGGAGCCCCCGTTGAGCGCGCTGGTCCCTCTGTAATGGACCGGCCAACCATTTCATTCGGGGCCCCTCCAGAGGACAGGATGCGCTGGTTCTCAGCTCGCCGCCCCAGTGCCTCTCTTTCCCAAAGTGCATGGAGAACTTACCAGGTCGTGGACGGCACCTTTCTCTGCCAGAAACAGCCTGAGTAGCTCCTCCTTCCTCACTATCCTTGACAGAGGAGCGGTGGTGGGTTACGAGGCTATCCCTCCAGTGGAGCGGTCTGTCACGACACAGGTGTACCTTTGTCCGGCGGCCGCTACCTTTTGGACGGAGGATCCTCGTCTCCCCCTAAGGCCTGTGAGTTCTCTTCCGTTCCGACGGGAAGAGCTTACAAAGCCTGTGGGTAAGCCGCCTCCTCTTTAGACGTTCAAACCCTGGAGAGTTCCACGTCTGGATCTAAAAAGAATGGGACGCGGAGGTTCTGGTTACTACTGCAAGCATGTTTATGCCGTAGAGACCATCACTTCTGTGAGAGCACCCTCTCAAATTAAGGCATGCTCCCCCTTAGAAGTGGAACCTCTTCGTTGAACTGAGTCTTCTCTCCGTGAGGAGATCCCGAAGGTGTTCGATCACTTCATCTGCTTTCTTCCTGCAAGATGGGCTGGAGTGAGACTGTCTCTTCCACCCTCAAAATGTATGTTTCCTCTGTATTGACGCACATCATGATGCAGTGGATACAAATCTGTGGGAAGCATGTCTTGATCGTCAGGTTCCTGAGTGGAGCAAGGAGACTGAATCCACCTTGCGCCCCCTCTTTACCCTCTTGGGACTTATCTCTGGTGCTACTGCACTGCAGAGACCTCCCTTGAGCCCTGCAGGCAGTGAGTTAAAATACTGTTTTTAGAGAAACAGTTCTCCTGCTTGCTTGGTCTCTATTTAGAGGGTAGGGACTTGCACGCATTATCGGTCAACGAAAATCTGAGACCCCAGCCTGGATATGCCCCCACGGTTCCTACCTCTCCTACGGGACCAGGTGGTGAGCCTGCAAGCGCTGCCCTGGAGGAGGCAGACCCAGCCTTGGCTTTTCTCTGTCAGTCCTCTCCATTGCGGTTATATGTGCTCAGAATGCAAAACCTGGACCTCAGACCAGCTCTTGTCTGTTACGGAGACCAGCAGAAAGGGAAGGCTGTTTCCAAGCAGAGGTTGGCCCACTACATGTGGTTGCCTTCATTTTGGTGTTTTCCCAAGATGCACGTGCCCACCTGGGTGGTGAGCTCCTCCTAAGTGAGAGTATTGCCCCCTCCTAGGAGTTGACACAGAGTGCCTCACTGAACAGATGTTTATAGAGTTGGGGGCTAGGCGACACCTATCACGTTTGCTAGAGAACTAGCCTATGTGTCGAACCGCTGCTTCCCGTGGGCTCCCTTCAGATGAAGCCAGTTTCACTGTAAGCCCGGTTTGAAGTGGCGGCTTGCTGCGCCATTCCCCTCATATGGACTGGATACGTGTACAATTCTTGCTTCAGTAGAGTTCCCCTTATCAGCCAAACCCTGTCAAGTTCCTCCATACCCTTCGGCAATGGACGTGGCGGAACGTCCGAAGCCAGGCCTATCACTCGTATGCACTGGTGGAACCTGTGTTAGGCTGGGTCCATATGTTGTGATCCCTACGGCGATCCCTACGGCTATTCTTCCATGGTACGGCTTCCTGCTGCGAGCCCCTGTCTTCCCAGGCTCTGCCGTCACTGTCCACTTGAGTCTCCCCCTGTCATAGGCTGGAGCCACCCCAGCCTATGACAGCTTCCAGCCTACGACTACGTCGAACGTGAGCGACTTAAAGGGAACGTCTTGATTATGAATGTAACCCTCGTTCCCTGAAGGAGGGAACGGTGACGTAGTCCTGTTGTCACTATTGCTGGACCTCCGCTGACTACGAGTTACACTCGGCTCCTCAGCGAAAAACAACTAGTGCGTGCATCCACTTCCGTATTTATACCCGCGCCATAGGGGCGGAGTGTGTGCTGCATTTCACGCATGCCAATGTGCATTGGCTTATTTTAACAGTACTTCGTAGATGACAGGCTCCCTAAGCGTGATCCCAATCAGTCAAAACGTCGACTACGTCTCCGTTCCTTCCTTTAGGGAAACGAGGGTTACATACGTAACCGAGACGTTCCATAGAGTATGTTTTACACTTACTGTAAAACCAGCACACTTGAAAAACTCACTATAGGTAACATCTAGCTTGTCAAATAGCTTGCTTTACATTTTCTGTTCACTGTCAGTATCTTAAATAGATTTTTAAAGTAATGTACAACTTTTCAAATATATAAAAACAATCGTGTGGACAAAACATACTTAGAGGTTTCTAGTCATCATGAAGACGTTGATTAGCGCGGTTAATGTGTGTTTAATTAGGGTTAGAGTCAGAGCTAAACTCTGCTTGAGAGTGGCTTTCCAAGAGCAAGACCGGACACCCTTGTTCTAATGGTAGAGATGTTAAAAGTACTGCAAAGCTTTTCACATCTCTCTGACGTAAATCATACATGTAAAAATATGCATCACCGCCCTGTGTATGTTTTTTTTTAAATCCGATTGAGAAAATAGTTGGATTCAAACATTTATTCCAGGTCTAAAAGATGCCAATTGGATTGAGTGAGGAGTTTACAAGGCTTTTCAGTCCAAATGAGCCATCAATCCAATCATAAACAGATTATTTTGGGGTGCACGTAAGCGTAGATATTGAGACATAATGGCAACAAACTCGAGCTTCAGCTTGTACCTGTGTTACCCTTGTGAAAAAAAAGTGCACTTTAGTGTACTTTTATAAAGTGTACTTATTACACAAATAATATACTTTAAATGTATACACTTAAGTGTGAATTAAATGCAATGTTTTGGCCACACTGAATGCACATTAAGTATAATTAATTTCATAATTAAAATTCACAATTTATAATTTATTAAGTTCAAATAAAATGCAATAAGTAGTCATTAAGAGTGATTTTTTGGAACAACTTAATTGGTACTTTAATACAACTTTATATTTACTTTCATAATTGCTTCGAGTGTATTTAAAATATAGTTAAAGTGCACTACACAATATAATGACACGCAATTAATGTGATTTAAAATATACTATAATGTCAGTTAACAATACACTTAAGTGTGAATTAAATGCAATGTTTTCGCCGCACTGAATGCACATTAAGTGTAATTGATTTCAAATATATCACATATTAAGTTCAAATAAAATGCAATAAGTAGTCATTAAGAGTGATTTTTTGGTACCACTTAAGTGGGACTTTAATACAACTTTATATTTACTTTCATAATTGCTTCTAGTCTATTTAAAATGTATTTAAAGTGCACTACACAATGCACTGACAAGCAATTAATGTAAACTAAAATGTACTTTAATGTCAGTTAACAATACACTTAAATTTGAATTAAGTGTAATGTTTTCGACAAACTTATTGCATATTATATGTAATTGATTTCAAATGTATCACAGATTAAGCTAAAATTAAATGCTATTAGTTGATATTAAGAGTGATTTTTTGGAACAAATTAAGTGGGATTTTAATACATTTGTATATGAACTTTGAAATATGGTAAAAGTGTACTTCCAAATATACTGACAAGCAATTAATGGGAACTAAAATATACTTTAATGTAATATACATGTACACTATTATATAATTAAATACATTTGTAATTAAAAAAAAATTGCAAATTATTTCAAATTTGGACAAAAAAAGTCTTAATAACCTAGATACAATCAACACAAATTCAATTCAAAACCCTCTACATTTACTGACAAAACAATCTCTAAAATAAATACATAAAAACCTTTCTGTTGATGCACAAGAAAAAAACCAAGAAACCCTATACATAAACAGTTACAACACTTTAAAGGGATAGTTCAGTTTAAAATGAAAATTCTGTCATTATATTCACCCTCAAGTTGTTTCAAACCTGTATGAATTTTTCTTCTACTGAACACAACGAAGATATTTTGAAAAATGTCAGTAACCAAATAGTTAACTGTTCCCATTGACTTCCATGGTATTTTGTTTCCTACTATGGAAGTCAATGGTTCCAGTTAACTGTTTGGTTACTGACATTCTTCAAAATATCTTCCTTTGTGTTCAGCAGAACAAAGAAAGGTAACACTTTATAATAACTGCATACTATTATTCATTAGTTAAGCATGAGTTAACAGTTAATTCATAATTTATAAAGCATTAATAGACATTAATAAGAAGTTTCTAAATACAGCTATAAATGCTTTTTCTTGATTTATAAGCATATCTATAATGTGTTTAATAATTATATTTTCATACTTTTTTAAATGATCAATTAATAATTTCTAAATGAAGTATAGCATTATTTACAAACCAGTTATTTAAGAGTTGTCAGTGATTCATAAGATCACTTAAGTGTACGTTGAGGGTGAGTATATGACAGAATTTTCATTTTAAAGTGAACTATCCCTTTAACTCTCATTTAGAAAGAGTCTGGAGGGCAATGATGCTTATATGCACAATCATTTTCTCCCTCATACAAAGGTACCTAAACCTATCATCACAGAAAACATTTTTGTGTTTTTACATTTTCAGAAAACATCATTCTGTATGATTTATAAGATTGTTTCCATGTAATTTACTGGTATTACTATACTTTTGGGGTAATTTGGTCCCCATAACCTAGAGATTACCAGTACAAACATCCTTTTAGAAGCAAACACACAGTACATCAAACACACAAACCATGAATTAATACAAACAAAATGTGAAGTGACGTTATACTGCAAAATGTGAACACTAAGATTCAAACGGGTAATGCTTTACAAAAAGGTATTATTAGTTAACTCCTTCAGTTAACATGAACTAAGAATGAATAATACTTTAAGCATTTATTAGTCTTAGTTAATGTTAATTTCAACATTTAATAATGCATTATTATATTCAAAAGTTGTGTATTCAAATTATAATGCACTGTGAACTCACATGAACAATGACTATAAATTGTATTAACTAACTTTAACAAACTATATTTTAATGAACTAATATTAACAAAGATTCATTAATACTGTAAAAATATGCTCATTTTTAGATCATGTAGGCTAATACATAAACTAATATTAACAAATGAGACCTAATTAAAGTGTTACCGAACCTGGTTAATTTTAGCTCTTAAACCTTTTCATAGCACCAACATTAAACAGGGCAAAATGCTTACTCCAGCATTACAGTGAATATAAGTTTGTCGAAAAACAAAACAAAAACTGAAGAAATCTAAAGGCACAAAAACAAGAAAACCAAAATCATTTGTCACCAAATGTTTTGAAGTAGTTGGAAAGTGCTGTTTATGTCAATGTCCCGGTGCTCTCCAAAGTAAATGTGAATGGATTTGTTCCAAAGAGGCAGGAAAGTCAGAAAAAAGTACCTTGAGAAAAAAAAAAGTGAAGGAAAACATTTGTTTATAAAACAGATCCAGTCCATTATTATATTTTGCTCAAATGAATGAAAGTGATAGATATTTTCCCGTT
The DNA here is from genome assembly GCA_026230005.1 of Gila orcuttii. Lineage (NCBI taxonomy): Eukaryota > Metazoa > Chordata > Actinopteri > Cypriniformes > Leuciscidae > Gila > Gila orcuttii. The sequence goes on from JAPDVR010000004.1 coordinate 50,180,539, forward strand.
AAAGTTTATATACACCTTGCAGTATCTGCAAAATGTTAGTAATTTTAGCAATAAGAGGGAACACAAAAATGTATATGTTGTCTTTTTATTTAGTACTACCCTGATGAAGCAGTTTATTCTGCACACGTAAACTTTTGACTGCTAACTGTTGATGAATGTGTGATGGGATTAATTACCTCATCAGGGTCACACCGTAGAAAGCAAGGTTCCTCTATTTCCCACAAACACCAGGATTGCACTGACCACGCCATCTTCACTGACACTGGGCTTAAAGTCATTAAAAATAGAGAACATTTATTTTGCTACTTTACAAGGAATTAAACATAACTTTATCAATTACACAAATATAGGTTAATGACCCATGCAAATTGAGAAAGGTAATCTTGAATTTTAAGCTTGCCGCACGTATCTTCATGAAGGATGTTCCTGTATTTACCACGGTTGACACAGTAATGCGGCAGCCTTCTTCATTTGGTTTGTTACCTGTAAAATATATGATGATTATAGGGGCATATGTAAATGCACAGGTGGGAATGTATAACTTGCAAATGGAAAAGATACAAAGCATTAAAAGCTTTAGGGATACTTGGTGACTTGATAGCGGTGTTTTAGCTTGGTGTGCTGGCTGGGCAAAAATTCATAATAAATCTTGTAACATCACCTCATCAATACAGGTCTGTGATTCCACACCGCTTACACTGTATCTCCAATAACAAATGTGAACTGATCCTGCAAAATGAATGTTTAATCCAGATAAGCACAAAAATATTACATATTCCAAAACAAATAGTAACTGAACAACTCACTCTTCAAATGCAAAACGAAATTAAATACATTACAAGCATTATTTCTAGAGGTGGGTGATATATTAAATATGTATGGTGGTTAACATTGATTAATATATAAATGTCTTCGGGAGTTACAATATTGGATCAGCATTCAGCATGCAAATTTAACTTTAAGTCATTTAGTTTGTTTAATATTATTTAAAAAGTCGGTTTAAAATAAATAAATAAATATATATATATATATATATATATATATATATATATATATATATATATATATATATATATTCATATATAGGAATTTGTCTACTGAAATGTGTTTTTATATATATAAAAAACACATTTCAGTGGACAAATTCATCGAACACGCCCACACATATTGGAAACATGATTAATTTACCTCCCGAATCTATTGCGTATAACGTTACTATCTGCGATTAAAAAGCACTCTTAATCGCAATATCTGCGGTGAAAAACATTTCAATAAAGAAAGCATCAAGATATACTTACTTGACTGATTATTTGCAGTATAACATCTCATCTGCAAACAGCCAAACGTGGCGCTCCTTTTGTTCTCTTCTTGTTTGGGAAGCTTCAGTTTCCTCATGCACCGCCATTACAGAAACATAACAGCGCATTTTTCAAACTCTAGTGAAGTAGTGCGTCATCATGACGTAGTATTTCTGGCGCATGCGCATTAAACACCATGTTCGTATAGACAAGAGTATATTTTTATTTCAGCTTTTCTGTTTAAGTTGTTCTAACTCATTGTGTTGTTAGACTCTGTAAATTCACAAAACTTTACTCTTTCACCTAACTAAAAGTCAATATTTTTGTTCAGTGTAGTGTAGATTGCAATTAAATGCGTTTAATTAACTTAGAACAACATAATGATATTGAAAGTATTCTGTTCACAGATGTAAAGTACAACACGTTACTGTTATGCTAAGACTCCTCTCATAAATTACATTTTATTGTCAAATATTATGTAGAAAACTGACAAAAATGTCAACAATAAGTTGTCCTGGATTATACTGTATTGCAAATTTATTGGAAAAACACATCCCAAGCATTAATGCACACAGTATACAGGTCCTTCTAAAAAAATTAGCATATTGTGATAAAGTTAATTATTTTCCATAATGTAATGATAAAAATGTAACTTTCATATATTTTAGATTCATTGCACACTGAAATATTTCAGGTCTTTTATTGTTTTAATACGGATGATTTTGGCATACAGCTCATGAAAACCCAAAATCTCAAAAAATTAGCATATCATGAAAAGGTTCTCTAAACGAGCTATTAACCTAATCATCTGAATCAACTAATTAACTCTAAACACCTGCAAAAGATTCCTGAGGCTTTTAAAAACTCCCAGCCTGTTTCATTACTCAAAACCGCAATCATGGGTAAGACTGCCGACCTGACTGCTGTCCAGAAGGCCATCATTGACACCCTCAAGCAAGAGGGTAAGACACAGAAAGAAATTTCTGAACAAATAGGCTGTTCCCAGAGTGCTGTATCAAGGCACCTCAGTGGGAAGTCTGTGGGAAGGAAAAAGTGTGGCAAAAAACGCTGCACAACGAGAAGAGGTGACCGAACCCTGAGGAAGATTGTGGAGAAGGACCGATTCCAGACCTTGGGGGACCTGCGGAAGCAGTGGACTGAGTCTGGAGTAGAAACATCCAGAGCCACCGTGCACAGGCGTGTGCAGGAAATGGGCTACAGGTGCCGCATTCCCCAGGTCAAGCCACTTTTGAACCAGAAACAGCGGCAGAAGCGCCTGACCTGGGCTACAGAGAAGCAGCACTGGACTGTTGCTCAGTGGTCCAAAGTACTTTTTTCGGATGAAAGCAAATTTTGCATGTCATTCGGAAATCAAGGTGCCAGAGTCTGGAGGAAGACTGGGGAGAAGGAAATGCCAAAATGCCTGAAGTCCAGTGTCAAGTACCCACAGTCAGTGATGGTCTGGGGTGCCATGTCAGCTTCTGGTGTTGGTGCACTGTGTTTTATCAAGGGCAGGGTCAATGCAGCTAGCTATCAGGAGATTTTGGAGCACTTCATGCTTCCACCTGCTGAAAAGCTTTATGGAGATGAATATTTCATTATTCAGCACGACCTGGCACCTGCTCACAGTGCCAAAACCACTGGTAAATGTATTGAGTGCATAACTGAACATAATTATTTGAAGGTTGACTTTTTTTGTATTAAAGAAAACACTTCTTTTATTGGTCGGATGAAATATGCAAATTTTTTTAGATAGAAATTTTGGGTTTTCATGAGCTGTATGCCAAAATCATCAGTATTAAAACAATAAAAGACCTGAAATATTTCAGTTGGTGTGCAATGAATCTAAAATATATGAAAGTTTAATTTTTATCATTACATTGTGGAAAATAATGAACTTTATCACAATATGCTATTTTTTTTAGAAGGACCTGTATATTATAGACTAAACACATTTAATACATGAACAAATTATTTTTGGACAACACACGTTTTCCATGTTTTCCATTAAAATTATTATTTTTATTTAGTATATTAGTCAATACATCAAAATAAATTTAATTTAATAACTTATAACTTTAAAACACTATAAAATCATAATTATTTAAAATGTATGTTTAAGTAAAACTTAAGTAGACACAATTAAAAAGTGATTTTTTTAAAACATGCACTTAAGTGTGTTTAGAAATATTGTGATGAAAGTGTACTTACTTTAAGTTAAGCTTAACTAGATATTATTACAAAGTGCATTTGTAAAAAGTGCACTTAAAGGGTTAGTTCACCCAAAAATGAAAATTATGTCATTAATGACTCACCCTCATGTCGTCCCAAGCCCGTAAGACCTCCATTCATCTTTGGAACACAGTTTAAGATATTTTAGATTTAGTCCGAGAGCTTTTTGTCCCTCCATTGAAAATGTACGTACGGCACACACTCTTTGTCCAGAATGGAAATAAAGACATCATCAAAGTAGTCCATGTGACATCAGTGGGTTAGTTAGAATGTTTGGAAGCATCGAAAATACATTTTGGTCCAAACATAACAAAAACTACGACTTTATTCAGCATTGTATTGTCTTCCGGTTCTGTTGTTGATCCGCGTTCACGATTCCGCAGTGACCCTGCTGACGTAAGACGCTGATGACGTGTTATCTGGTGCGCCCGAGCTTCGTTTACAGTTTGAGGGAGACGGGCGCTGTATTCAAGCTATTCTACATTGTTTGTATTTTTGTATTGCTATATTTTTTTTTTAAAATGGTGCGTAGATGTGCATGTCGCGGATGTCCTAATCTCCAGATAACACGTCATCAGCGTCTTACGTCAGCAGGGTCACTGCGGAATCGTGAGCGCGGATCAACAACAGAACCGGAAGACAATACAATGCTGAATAAAGTCGTAGTTTTTGTTATGTTTGGACCAAAATGTATTTTCGATGCTTCCAAACATTCTAACTAACCCACTGATGTCACATGGACTACTTTGATGATGTCTTTATTTCCATTCTGGACAAAGAGTGTGTGCCGTACGTACATTTTCAATGGAGGGACAAAAAGCTCTCGGACTAAATCTAAAATATCTTAAACTGTGTTCCAAAGATGATCGGAGGTCTTACGGGCTTGGGACGACATGAGGGTGAGTCATTAATGACATAATTTTCATTTTTGGGTGAACTAACCCTTTAAGTGTGTTTAGAAATATGATCATGAAAGTGTACTTTCTTTAAGTAAAACTTAATTAGACATTATTACAAAGTGCATTTTTAAAAAGTACACTTAAGTGTGTTTAGAAATATTGTCATGAAAGCGTACTTACTTTAAGTTAAACTTAATTACATATTATTACAAAGTGCATTTTTAAAAGTGCACTTAAGTGTGTTTATAAATATTGTGATGAAAGTGTACTTACTTTAAGTTAAACTTAATTAGATATTATTACAAAGTGCATTTGTAAAAAGTGCACTTAAGTGAGTTAATAAATATTGTCATTAAAGTGTATTCCCTTTAAGTACACTTAAGTGGTCTTTAATTTTAATTATATTATATTATCTGCAAGTACACTTTTCAAAAAGTATACTTTTATGAGTTTAAGCACACAAAAAGTACTCTTTCAATACAATTAAGCACACTTCTTTTTCACAAGGGTATGCTGGCAATGGAATGTTATGCAGAGTATCCAGGAATTATATGTCCAGCTGTAGGATCAAGAAAATGTAGTTCTGAATGCAATTTGCACAACGCTGTTCTCATTTTTGGGTTGGTTCTGGGAGTTTGATAGTGAAGGATGCAGCAGATTACTGCGATCTTGCATACTTTATGGGTCATTGTACAGGATCATTCCACTGTTGTAATCCCAGAATCCTTAATCACTCCCTACATTTTGCACCTACAAATATGTTCATGTTAAAAGGCTCATTAGGATAATTATTTAATTAATTACTGCTGCCATCATCAAAAACAAAAAGTGCATACAGACATTTGTTTAAAAAAAAAAAAAAAAAAAAAAAATTTACATTAAAAAGTGTTCACACTGAAAATACTCCACATTACTATTTCAGATCTTATAGAGTCTGGTTAAATTGAGATTTCGTAAACTATATTTATGAACTGAATCCTATATATTTGAGATGGAATTACATGCTGAATTGAACATAATAAATTGAATGCTACAGTATGTTTAGATTTTTCAAAAACAAATTCAGAATTTAAACTGAGGGAGACACTGAAAATTATTGTTGCATTAATAAACAAAGTTTTATATATTCTGTCACACTTAAGCTTCTCAGACAAATAGGCGTCAGTTAATTATTATTTTTTAAACTGTAAAAACAAAAAATAGCAGTTTTTACTTTAAGGCTGAAAACGTATAGCGTTTACCCTTGTAAATGAGAGTAAACCCACGGGAAAGGAAAAGTGCCTAATTAGTAACATTAGCGATACATGGTTTTTTATATGGATCTCTGTTTACAACGAAAGCTTATAAACAGCTGTCCCATGGTAGTTGTGTCAGTGCGCTTGTGAATAACGAGAAGAGACACACTAGTCTAATAAAGCAGGAAACCCCCAGCTGGGGCATATGCTAATAGTTACCCCCCCTCACTTAAGAGTAGTGAACTAGGTACATTGGCATCACACACTGGTTTCCCTGGAGCTCTTCGGTCTGGCTGGCGTCACCAAAGCCTGGCACAAGACACACATATGGAGACTGAACATGCAAACAGTGACTCTGATTGCTTTTTTCCCCTGACTTGGCAAGTTTACTAGCCTTGCCAGTTCAGGAAGAGGCAATTGGTTATTAAAGTGTCTCAAAATGAGGCAGGCTGGTCATATTTGCGGGACCCAATAGAAATATAAAATTTTGTTTTCTTGGCTTCATTTGCCATCTTCTAAAATTATATTTTCCATGGTCATCCTGCAGAACAATGATGAATAGTGTTTAATGACATTTGGCACATTTGTTTAGTGCATCTGGCCTGTCCAATATCAGAGCTTTAACATAAATTCATGCATCATGCATGTCATTTTAATGTAATTTCAATGTATTATCTGCCACTGAACTTCAAAGTTGCAGAATAAGCTATAATTACCACACTTTTCTTTATCTTAAAGATGCACTAAGTATTGTTTTTCCACTTTCCACTTAAAAAAGTACTTTAAAAATATATAGGGAATCTTACATCTTATCTATGGCTTAGAAAACAGTGTCTGTTTCACGAGTTCACACTTACAAATAAGTCAGACAGAATAAATGGTATGCATATTTGGTGTGCTGTCCGAGGACAGGGCTCCGGGCTCGGTATTTGGCCCGAACCCAGAGTACTCCCCCGTATACCTGGCTGTGGAAGGAACAAGCCGAGAGTGAGGTATCGGGGTGGTGGAGGGATGCTGAAAAACTGTCAAGGAATGTAGGTGAGTCGACTGAGTGCCTATATATATGCTTCCTCTCATGCTGATGGGATAGTCATGATGATCGTTGATGCTAAGTTAATTGGTTTGATTATTTGAACGTGCTCCTCCCGAACTTTGTTTAGCGAAACATCATTTAATTAAGGCGAGTCACCGCTCATGGCCACCATTTTGAGATCACATGACCACATGATCATATTATCTGACACTTTCATTTGCATAATATATTAATCATGAGTGACATATCTGCTTATAAATTTCTGTAATGCAATCAGCAAGTAAAAAAACTTGCATCTATGATGCATCCGCACATATAGGTGTCACTGTCATAGTCAGCGGGAGAAACATAAAAAAACAAACAAAAAAAACACTTACAGTACTAGTGCACCTTTAAAGCCCGGGACACACCAAGCTGACGTCAAAGAACTAGCGGTGACGAAAGCTGACTGTGTTTGTCTCCTCTCGTTGGTTGCGTCTCGGCCAAAAATCTGCGCTTGACCACACCAAAAAGACTAAAGGCGACTGTCAACATGTATGTTCTGCGCCAACGTGTAAGTAAATATCTGTCTATATCAACAGGTATCAATTTTTCTCATTCAAAAAGGGAAACTGAAACTAGGACTGCAGATATAAAAACCATAAAAAAGCAGCACTTGCTCACCATTTTGAAAATCAATCAAGCTGATCTCTTTCTTTATTCCAGTCGGTACATGTTATTATGAAAATATTCATGCATTCGAATGCTCAGGTAAGATGACTTGAAATTATAACAACATTCTGTCTGTATGTCCGTTTTGACTTCTTTGCTCGCGTTCATCACTTTGGCTTTTATTCTCATGCACTGACTTGTTCGCTAAACTAAACAGCCAATCAGAGTTCTCTCTCTCACCGACGGTTCGACACCGATTCAACATGCTGAATCAGCACATAAAAACAAGACTAAACACTAAAAAAACTAAGACAAACGATACTCAAAAATGGCCTGACATTGCCCGATTGCCGACCGTTGGCTTGGTGTGTCCCATCCTTAAAATGCTTACATTTCTTAAAATTATACTCTCTTGTTTATCTCACTGTAATAAGCAAACTTTCCTTTGTGAAAAAGTACTTATAAAAACGTCTCGGTTACATATGGTAACCCTCGTTCCCTGAGGGAGGGAACGGAGACGTAGGTCATGACTGACCAATAGGAATCTCGCTAGAAAGGCCAATCTACTTCGCGTGAAACTAAAACGAGCCAATACACATTGGCGTGCAATCATTTGCATCAGCTGCGCGCCCTCGTTAGCGCGGGTATAAACGAGCAGCTGGTGCGATTGCACACTAGTTTTTTGCTGACGAGCCAAGCCTGAGAAAGCTGGCCGCCCCAGCGGGCGGCAGCGGATGTGGCGACGGGACCTACGTCTCCGTTCCCTCCCTCAGGGAACGAGGGTTACCATATGTAACCGAGACGTTCCCTATCGGTCAGTCACTACAACGTAGGTCATGACTGACCAATAGGAATCCCTACCAAAGCGCCACAGCCGCTGCACCCCATCCAGCGCCCCTGTGCGAGCCTCTACACCTCCTTGCCTGGAAGGACGATAGGAGGAGGCTTACACAGAGTGAGTCTGACACTGTTGTTCCGTGATAACCCATACAGTGAGATATTGGATAACACTGGGAAAGCGTGCCCTCTCCGTTTAGGAAGGAGAACGCTGCGGAAGCCACTTCTTCAACGAGTTATGTGGAAAATACGTATGGACTAACCCGAGGTTGTACTGCATACAAAATAATGGGTGACTTAGCCCAAGGGAAAGACACGGGCTTCCGATAGGAGTGTCCGTGGAAGTATACACATATGGGATCCCCGTAGGGTCACACATATGGAACCCAGCCCAGATCCGGTTCTCAAGGATTCAGCGGATAAGGGCCTGGCGCCGGACGCTCCGCCAAGTCCGGGCCGAGGGGTTTGGAGGACTCGACAGGTTTTACTCTGGAGCAATAAGGGTGCACAGTAGGGTGCAGCAAGCCAACGGAGCCAGGCCTCTCAGTGCTTCTACCCGTCTAGGGTGAGAACACGGGAGGAGACCGGCTCTACACGTAGGCTATAGTATCTAGCGAACGTGTTAGGTGTCGCCAAGCCCGCAGCTCTACAGATATCTGTTAGCGAGGAGCCACGTGCCAGTGCCCAGGAGGATGCAACGCCTCTCGTGGAGTGTGCATGCAACCTGAGCGGGCAGGGCACGCCTTGTGCTTGGTAAGCCAAGGCGATGGCATCCACTATCCAGTGGGCCATCCTCTGCTTGGAGACAGCCTTTCCCTTCTGCTGGCCTCCGTAACAGACAAAGAGCTGGTCTGAGGTCCTGACGCTTTGAGTTCTGTCCACGTACATACGCAGAGCGCGAACGGGACAGAGCAAAGCCAGGGCTGGGTCTGCCTCCTCCAAAGGCAGCGCTTGCAGGTTCACTACCTGGTCTTTGAAGGGAGTGGTAGGAACCTTGGGCACATAGCCAGGCCGGGGTCTTAGTACCACATGGCTGTCACCCGGCCCGAACTCTAGGCACGATTCGTCGACCGAAAATGCGTGCAGGTCTCCTACCCTCTTGACAGAGGCCAGTGCAACCAGCAGCAAAGTCTTCATGGAAAGAAGCTTTAAGTCTACTGACTGCAGAGGCTCAAAGGGAACATCCTGAAGTGCTCGAAGCACCAGGGAAAGATCCCAAGAGGGTATGGAGGGGGGTCGAGGAGGATTTAATCATCTCGCCCCCCTAAGAAACCTGATGACCAGGTCGTGCTTCCCAACTGCTTTGCCATCTATGTGGTCGTGATAAACTGAAATAGCGGCAGCATGTACTTTGAGGGTGGAGGGAGACAGTCTACGCTCCAACCCCTGCTGCAAGAAGGAAAGCACAGACCCTATCGAACATCTTCGGGGGTCTTCTCGACGAGAAGAACACCACTCGACGAACAGGTTCCACTTCAGGGCGTAAACACGTCTCGTGGACGGCGCCCGTGCTGAAGTGATGGTGTTAAGTACCTCAAGGGGTAAGTCACCTAAAACCTCCGCGTCCCGTCTAGGGACCAGACATGGAGTTTCCAGAGGTCTGGACGCGGGTGCCATAGGGTGCCCCGTCTCTGAGTCAGAAGATCCTTCCTCAGAGGAATGGGCCAGGGAGGGACTGTCACGAGGAGTATGAGTTCTGGGAACCAAGTCCGGGTGGGCCAATAGGGAGCCACCAGAAGGACCTGCTCCTCGTCCTCCCTGACTTTGCACAGTGTCTGCGCAAGTAGGCTCACTGGAGGAAACGCAAATTTGCGAAGGCCCCGGGGCCAGCTGTGAGCCCGTGCGTCCGTACTGAGTGTTCCCTCGGTCAGGGAGTAAAACAGCTGGCAGTGGGAGGTCTCTGAGGAGGCAAACAGGTCTACCTGAGCCTCCCCGAACTCTCTCCAGATCAGCTGAACCGCCTGGGGGTGGAGTCGCCATTCTCCCGGAAGCACAGCTCGTGATAGCTCGTCGGCCAAACGGTTGAGCACGCCGGGGACATACATGGCTTGAAGCGACCTCAGATGCTTCTGACTCCAGAGTCAGTTGATGTACGCAACGGTCGCCGTGTTGTCCGTACGGACCAGCACGTCCCTGCCCTGTACCGGCCTTTTCAAGCGGCTCAGAGCGAGATGTACTGCTACTAACTCGAGGCAATTGATGTGCCAATGCAGTTGGGGGTCCGTCCACACCCCTGTCACTGCATGCCCGTTGTACGTGGCACCCCAGCCGGTGGCAGAGGCATCTGTGAATACCACAGCATGCCTGGACACCTGTTCCAAGGGGACTCCTGCCCGCAGGAACAAGAGGTCTGACCACGGGCTGAAGGTCTGGCAGCACGCCGGTGTGATTGCCACCCGGTGAGTGCCGTGATGCCACGCCCATCTCGGGACTCGGCCGTGAAGCAAGTGCTGAAGCGGTCTCATATGAAGCAGGCCGAGCGGGGTTACCGCTGCTGCTGCTGCCATATGCCCCAGGAGCCTCTGAAAGAATTTCAGTGGGACCGCTGTCCTGCCTTTGCACGTGTTCAAGCAGTTCAGCACCGACTGAGCACGCTGCTCTGTGAGGCGCGCTGTCTGGGTGACCGAATCCAACTCCATACCGAGATAAGAGATCCTCTGCACAGGGGAGAGTTTGCTCTTTTCCCAGTTGACCTGAAGACCCAACTGGCTGAGGTGCCTGAGCACTAGGTCCCTGTGTTCGCATAGCTGATCTCGAGAGTGTGCTAGTATGAGCCAGTCGTCGAGATAGTTGAGGATGCGAACGCCCTGTTCTCTCATGCGAACAAGGGCCCCCTCCGTGACTTCGTGAAGACACGGGGGGACAGGGACAGCCCGAAGGGTAGGACCTTGTACTGATATGCTCGACCCTCGAACGCAAAGCGCAGGAATGGCCTGTGTCGAGGAAGAATCGAGACATGAAAGTACGCGTCGTTCAGGTCGATCGCTGCAAACCAATCTTGGGGACGGATGCATTCGAAAATGCGTCTCTGCGTGAGCATTTTGAACGGTAGCTTGTGGAGGCTCAGATTCAAAACTCGCAGATCCTAGATCGGTCGTAACCCACCACCTTTCTTGGGTACAATGAAGTAGGGACTGTAGTGCCCTGACCTCATATCGGCTGGAGGGACCGGCTCTATCGCATCCTTCGCCAGTAGGACTGCGATCTCCGCACGCAAGACATGGGCATCGGCTGCTCTCACTGTAGTGGAGTGGATGGCCCGAAACTTGGGGGGACGCCGGGCGAACTGAATCGCATAGCCGAGCCTGATGGTTCGAATGAGCCAGCGAGACGGACTGGGGAGCGCTAACCAGGCTCGCAGAGACCGTACAAGCGGGACCAAAGGGACCGTAGGCGTACTCGGAGTGGGGAAGCGAGGTGGAACACAGGGACGCGGCTCGGGGGGCTCTCTCTGAGAGGCGGCCCGTAGCGGGGTCTGAGTGTGCTGTGCAGCACTTACCTGGTTCCACGGGGCAGGTGGTGCGGGAGGCGGCTCGGTGGCGTTCTCGGACCGTACACAGCTGCCGGCTGGCGAAAGAAGAGGCGGATGAGAGTGGTGAGGATTCCAACCCCCCACTGCTCTCCGGGTCTTCTTCGGACCCAGAGATGATAGAAACTGCTCTTTTATTGAGAATTTGGGTACCGCTGGTTTTAAGGCCAGCGGCGGAACACAAACAAAATGAAACAAAGGATTTACCACCCAGCCCTCTTCCGGGGGAGGGAGCGATGCAGTCATCGTCTCCTGGAGAGCAGTCCCTTCCATCTCCGGGTTGCCCGTCCTAGGGCCGCTTACCCTTGGCTTTGCCGCCCCTCTTGGCGGGGGCCTGGACGGGCGGGGCGCCCTGCCTGCGACTGGCTCCACGGCGCCATTTAGATGGAGGCTGCTGCTGCGGCGTGGGAGCAGGGGCAGACGCAGGAGGACGCCCACGGCGACGAGCAGACCGAGGAGCTGCGGGCGGTGGGGTGGAGCAGGATGACGGCAGGATGTGTTTGATGGCCTCAGTCTGCTTCTGTACAGCCGAGAACTGCTGGGCGAAGTTCTCGACCGCGTCGCCGAAGAGGCCGGTCTGGGACACGGGGGAGTTAAGGAACCTGATCTTGTCAGTCTCCCGCATGTCAGCCAGACACAGCCAGAGATGGGGTTCCTGGACCACCAGAGTGGACATCGCACGACCCACTGACCGCGCAGTGACCTTCGTCGCACGAAGCGGAGAACTTGTGGATAATGACCACCCTCGTGCAGGTCCTTCAGTGCCTTGGCCTGATGAACCTGCAACAACGCCATAGCGTGCATGGCAGAGGCAGCTTCCCCACAGGCCTTGTAAGCCTTGCCGGTCAGGTCCGACGAGTACTTACAGGCCCGGGAAGGAAGACACGGTTCTCCACGCCAAGTGGAGTCAGGGCACAGTTGCATAGCAACGGCCCGTTCCACTGGCGGGATACGCGTGTATCCCTTAGCTGCCCCGCCATCAAGGGTGGTGAGGGAGGAGGAGCCACCGAGACGGTTTCTGGCAGTAAAAGGTGCCGTCCACGTCCCTGTGAGCTCCTCATGCACCTCCGGGAAGAAAGGCACTGGGGTGGGTTGCTGAGAACAGCGCGCGCCACCCCGAGATACCAATCGTCCAACCTCGAGGGCTCGGGACACGGTGGAGGGTTCCACACGAGCCCGATCCTGTTGGCGGCCCGGGAAAGCATGGCCATCATCTCCGGGTCCGACTCGGGCACCGCTGCCACGCCCGAAGGAGGCAGCGGCTCCGAGCCGTCGTCCGCAGAGAAGTCTGACCCACCCTCCGATGCAGCGATCGACATCTGGTTGTCGCAGGGAGCGCCGAACGAAACGACTGGTACACATCTCGAGGATGCTCCAGTACGCTCCGTTGGCAGCTCAACTGGTTGCGGAGCATGAGAGGAGTGAGGGTTCCTAGGGGGTTGGTTCCCCGAAGGAAGCGCGCTCACTGTAATCCTCAGGTCACCCGTGTCACTGCCCGAAGCAACCCACGAAGGGGGGTTGGAACGAGGTACAGGCACGGGGACTCCGCCCCTTTGCAGGAACGTGAGTCTCGACCTCAGCTCCGAGATGGTCATCTTCCCACAATGGGTACATGACTCATCCACGAACGCTGCCTGTGCGTGTTCGAGGCCCAGACACACAAGGCAGCGATCGTGACCATCCCGCGACCCCAGGTAACGACCGCATCCAGAAACACACAGATAGAACGTCATCTTGAAAAAGACGCGAACTATCTGTGTAAGCTCTTTTAGGAACTGCTCTCACTGGTGCTGAAACACACAGGGGAACAGTCACAGCGATCACAGATGGGAATGTGCACCCGTCTGTGCGCTGAATCTCTCGTTGGTCTTACCAGCCGTTACAACAGCCTTTGAGCGCTCTGAGGCGCACCTTACCAGCTGTTATAACAGCTTTTGAGCGCTCGAAGCGCACCTTACCAGCTGTTAAAACAGCTCTTTCTTTTTGCTCAGTTTAAAACAAAAAACAAGAAAAAGAAAGAGAGAGAGAGAGAGACTGCTCGCGCTGTCGTGTTGTCACGCCCGCACCGGGAAGGAGAGGTTCAGAGAGGCTCGTAACAGTAGACTTCAACTGAAGCAGAGGCATCGAAGTGTTTGGCTCCGAAGCAAAAAGCTAGTGTGCAATCACACCAGCTGCTCGTTTATACCCGCGCTAACGAGGGCGCGCAGCTGATGCAAATGATTGCACGCCAATGTGTATTGGCTCGTTTTAGTTTCACGCGAAGTAGATTGGCCTCTCTAGCGAGATTCCTATTGGTCAGTCATGACCTACGTTGTAGTGACTGACCGATAGGGAACAATATACTTTAGTGCGAATTGAATTGAATGTTTTCGGACACTTATGCATGTAATTTACAATTAACTTAAAAATGTATTAGTTTAAATTTATATTAAGTGCAATTAGTTGAACTATAAGGGGTGTTTTTGACCCACTTAATAGGTATTTTTTTATTTAAATTTACTTAAATGTTCACATTATATTCATGTTCAAAGCAGCTTATTCCTTAGGCAAATGTTGTGCACATACATTTTTACCTTCTTTACCACCATCTGGAAGACTCCCACTTGCAAAAAAGCATCCATTGTTTTCATCCTGATCTCCCTCGTGTGCCTATCTGCCCCCGCAGATCAGTGGAGTATGCTGGAGCTCACACTGCTGCTGATTATGAAGAAATATGGCCATGACCACATTCTCACAGCAGCTGATGACTCACACATCACTAAAACTTAGGATGAACATTGCATTCAGTCATTCTCCTTATTGGCATGACATTCTGGCTTCAAGGTCTTGCTGTGATACAGTTGTCTTTCATTGCTATTGTCTTTTCAGTTGAAAGGAAAACCTTTAAAGCCATTTAAAGAAAGGGTTTGGCGTTTTACTTTCCAGTGCCAACTACTTCCTGCTTAAGGAAGTTGGGCTGGGTCATATCATTTGTTTGTCCTTTTTTTTAAATATTTAACAGACTTTAGTTTATGATGCTGCCTAAAAAACAAACAAAAACAAAAAAACATGATTTGACAATGTAAGTGATTAACCAAAGTTTGTATAAAATAGATTGTATAACTATAATAGAGCGGTGCAGAAAACTCATTCAAAATCACCTGCATGGCAAACTTTGGCAAATCCAGTAATTATTTCTTCCTCACATGAGCTCATAATAGTAACTCGCTGCAGTCAATTCCCAGTGAGGTCACTGGTAGGACAAAGAGTGGGAGTGGGAGGAAGAGGATGATGCCAATAGCATTCTCGCAGGTGCAGACTCCGGTACAATAAAGTTCAGAAGGATGTGGTTTACTCTGTACCACCACACACCCTGCCTCAGTGCTGAGTAACTGGGAAAGCAGAGGCCAGATTGACGAGGCCAGCAGGATTTGTGTTTGGCTAAGCTAAATTAAGCACATGTGGCCATAATCTAACCTCTCTGCATCAGCATTTTACTTAGGACAATCTACTTTATTGCATTGGGTTCCCTCTGGTATATGTCTGTCACTTCTGATCTGATTAGTGGTTTTGGTGAACTTGTTTCCACTGTTCTCATACAAAAGGTAAGCTGCTAAAACAACAATGAACTGCAAAATATGACCCCTAACATTCATGCACTTTCATGTCCATGAAACAGATGGGTAGAAATATTCAACGCTATCTCATGACCAATTCTTAGGAATCCGTACAAGTGAGTACGAGGTGGCTAATTCGTACGAATTCGAACGATTTGTCTAAACCTCAGTGATGGGTAGATTTAGGCAGGGGTATGTCATTCGTACGAATTGGGCAACTTGTAAAATATGTACGATTTAGCAAAAATCGTACAAATTCGTACAAGTGAGGTTGTATGAATTTGTACGAATTAGCCACCTCATAAAATACAAACAAATTGCCGTGTGTTACGTGTAAGCAGGGACGAAGAGAGGTGTGAATCCAGTTGCAGCAGTATTTATTGAAAACGAAAACAAAGATAATCCAAATAGATGGTCAAAACCAGGAACTTAACATAAGATTATTTCAAACAAATTTTTATCAATTTATTAATAATATTTTACATTACAAATAATTTCAGGATTTCATAAAATGTGTTAATTTAATGTGAACAATAAAATGAAGGTTGTTGGTCAGATTAAGACCGAAAGATTAAGCCTATTGACTAAAATGTGTCTTTCATAACACAACATTGTCATCCAAACATATAAAACCTATCCACTAGAACATTAGAAAATGTGTCTCAGAGAAAGTGTTCATTAGACATTGTGTGCTTGTGTTTTGACTGTAATGGCAAATAACATGAGTGTGACCTAGAGTAAAAGCACAGCAACATATTTAAAAAGGTCATGAGTATTGACAGCAGTGGCATCAATTTACAAATCTGCTGGAAATAACATGCTTCTGCAAACACGACCCACTTTACAGCTGCTTGCACTTCTCATGTTGAAAAAAAAACTCCTTTAATTTTTATAATTTTAACATTTAAATAATTATTTATATTTTACCATAAAAATTATGGCCTGGTTTCACAGACAGGGATTAGATTAAGCCTAAAAGTAAAAGACTAATTTAAGTCTTTGTACCTTCAAAAGTCAAAAGTAACACAGAAACAAACCTCTGTAGTTTTATTGTAAATGTTTTATTAACTACTGTAACATAAACTATTGCAAGTGCTCAGTAATCCTCTGCATAACATATTACAGTACACGATTTATCTTAACAAACCAAAATAAAATCTGAATGCGCTGTAAATCTCTTGACGGAAAGGTTTTTGCAGGTTTTAATAAAATGTTATTTAATAATAGTAGTCATAATAAGCATATTTCCAGTACGTGCCTCAGGCTTGTCAACACACTCATCAGACTCCTCTGTAATCCTCTGCAAACTTCGACTGTTGGTTGAACCGGTGTGGTAACAAATCTTGTCCTCCCTCATTAGAACCCCAATCGATCCCATTGGCTCAAATTACTTTGAATAGGTACTCTCTTTTTAGTCTCTTTTTATAAGTGTTTTTTGAACTACGTTATAATGACCATTTATGTCTGTTTTAGTTAGCTAATGTACTTGCATAGCATACAGATATTCAAATTGCCTTTATGGTTTAGATTATACATTACACATTTGCACTTACCCTATATGTATACACAATCATCTTTACTGTAAATAGGGGTGAGCGGGACACAACTTAACGCGGGGCTAGTTGTAATACACATGGTTTAAAACTTACCACACATGCCACATGTCGAAAGTTAGTGTATTTACTAGTTGCCATATCATCACTACTGTATATAGAGAAAAAAAATGCGCCAAAATTAAACAATCTTTGGAAGAGTTCACTGGACATTTATTTAACCATAGCAAAAGTAAATTTTAAGTTATTTTTTCATTTTTGTTTTTTTTGTGTTGATTTAAAATTAGACAAATCCTTTATTATTTTAATCTTAGATGTCATTTAACTTTTGAGATGGTTTGTTAATGCTGATCTAACAAACAGAAGATACTAGCCACATTTAAATCCCAGTTGCGCAGGTGGGACATGTTGTAACACTGCGTTACAATGTGCCCTTATTAGAACTATGCTATTCTATTCTATACTTTTATGAATTCTAGTGAGAAACCATGAGAAAAAGGTGAACAAAGACTGAGAGTCAATGTTCAGAAATGATTAATTATTATTGTTTTGAACTATGCTGTATAGCTGTGTATTGTGTTGTGTTCGTTGTCAAACTCAAAAATTAGTTTATTTTTAATTATATAAAAAAGCTATTTTTATATGAAAAAGTTAATATTTTTTATTTTATTGACAAAATATTTTAGTTTGTCTTGTAATTTTTTTTTTTATCAGATCAGATAACAGTTTAAGCTGTCCTGGTCATGTTACAATGTACCCCTCTCATGTGACAACATGCACAACCTATAGGGCATGTTGTTACATTATACTTCCATTCTTTGACCAGCAAAATCAAGTCAAGTCAAGTCACCTTCATTTATATAGCGCTTTTAACAATATAGATTGTTTCAAAGCAGTTTTACAGAGATAATTAAAGTAATAGAGATTGTTTTGGCTTTACAGCAGCTAGAATAAAGTTATTGTCTTGCTAAAGTTAGTTTTGATTGATTCACTTCCGTCGCAATGATCATTAGTTATTAACTTAGGGGCTGCTAACACGACACCGTTCTAACAGAAAACCCTAAATGCGATCCGGCCGCTCATTTCCACAAAACAGTGCCTGATGGCTCGAGAACGCCAACCATGAAATGGGTTCCAAGGTACAAGCCTTGAAAAATTTAGAATACAGAATTTTTTATCGCTTCCGCACAGGCACGTGAACCAGAATTATCCCGAAAACATTTTATCAGTACAGAGGTAAAGGGAAGGGAAGTCAAGAAAAAAAGAATACAAAAAAAGTGTACACTGTATTAATAAAAAACAACAACAACATTGTACTAGACATGTGGGAAATTTATGTGGGAAAAAATAAATACTCTGAACCCAGAGTGAATTTACACAAAATGAGAAAGTCAAAAAGTGTTAGGTTGTGCCCCGCTCTCCCCTACATGTTAAACTAAGTGTTAAATGTTTAAATATTTCAGTTATAAAAAGAACAATGTAATGATGTTTAATTATTTACTATTTCTATGGAGGACCTGTTTTGTCTTGACACTGGCTTATTCGATTCTTTTTGAGTCAGTGCTACTTTGGCTGTGTGTCTTGCACCTACAAGCTGGAACGTTCCTGTAGCTCAAACAGTAGAGCGTTGGCGCTTGCAACGCCAAGGTCATGGGTTCGATTCCTATAGGGATAGCAAGAACTGATAAGAATGTAAATGTCTACCTTGAAATGCAATATAAGTCGCTTTGGATAAAAGCATCTGCCAAATGCATAAATGTAAACTAAAGTTTGATTCAGTAAGTGAACCAGCTCGACCGGTTACTTCCTGAGAACCAGCTTAAAAGAACAATTCGTTCAAGAATCGGACATCACTGATTGTTACTGCCAGCACATAGATTCAGCTTTTCTCATCCTTACTTCCACCGTGTGTGACAACCAATATATAGCATTAAATGTACAATAATTTTAGAATTTAATTGCTAAATGTTTACCTTTTTCTATGTTAAATTACTGTTTTTTCGCTGTTGGTTTGAGTGGAAAAATTTGCCAATTTATTTTTTTTGCCAATAATTGGCAAAGCGTTTAAGGTGGTACTACCTGTTTGGGTGGGAAACCTGATTGGAAACAATTATTTTTTATCAATTACTTTATAATTCCATTGGATGCCACTAGTGGTGCAGAAATGTGTATTGGAGCAGGGTTGGAACTGAACTGTGGCCCTTCAGGAGCTGAGTTTGACACCCCTGCTTTAAACCAATTCAGCACATGTTTTGAATCC
This sequence comes from Gila orcuttii, assembly GCA_026230005.1. Lineage (NCBI taxonomy): Eukaryota > Metazoa > Chordata > Actinopteri > Cypriniformes > Leuciscidae > Gila > Gila orcuttii. The sequence continues at coordinate 50,199,662 of JAPDVR010000004.1, forward strand.
ATAAAACATCACTGGCACTGATTTGCAATGAAGGTGGATTCCTTTCATAGTGGCATCTAGCTATGATAAGCACACTTGCTGTGAATCACGCAAGTGATGCTCACTGCTGTGAAGAATGAAGAGCATAGGAACAGGTGAGATAGCATCCTCATATTCTTGCAATATCAGTGACCCCGCTTCACGAAAGCAATCAGGACCATTGTGAAGTTGCACTGAGTGCCAGCTTTAACAAACAATAGTCTCCTACCTCATAAGATATAATGATCTCTTTCTCCTCCCAAGTTGATTATTGTCCATCAGGGATGCAGCTGATGATGTTAAGTGTCGCGGTACGAATGTGTTTGGAAGGGTGTTGCTATGCTGCATGAAAGGACATTGAAACCAGAGCTGAAATAGTGGAGATCATGTGGCATAGAGTTGAAACAGTACCAACCATGTAAGTTTAAGGTCAGATATCAACAAGCAAGGACATACTCGTCTTAATATGAACTCTGGAATGTCATCTGCTCCTATTATATCAATGTAAACAATGCCTCCGAATGCATCTACACACTTGAGCATACTTGCACGCACACAGCATGACTTTATATAATTGCCGTGACAATTCCAATAGCATTAACTGCATGGTGGTGATGCAGACTCCATCTGCTTGAGTGTTAATGGGAATGACAACATGTGCCGGTATCCCACAGGAGTCCTCTCAAACACCCTCCTTTCTTGACTGGTCAAGTGTTTCGGTCTGGTAGCTGTGCTCCTGTAACTCCTTCATCCACCCTGAGGGAAGTTCTGAGCTCACCCAGCGGGCCATAAAACAGTTTGGCGCCAGACTCTGGGCCTGCATTTTCCAGTTAACGCATCTGTCAGCAGGAACCCAAGCCCAGATTAAGAGGACAGTGGGCCATGTCTTGTTTGTTTCCATGTCATGTCCTCTACTCTCTCAGCTGTTACTGTTCTTACCACTAATGCTTAGCTATGACAAAGGATGCCAGGCTCTCAACAGCACAGTCTGTTTCAAATGCTGGATATCTTGATTTACTTATTTTATATAATTTTTTTTTTTACAAAAAACATTCTGTCCTGGAACATTTTGGTCCTCTTGTTGCAGACTTCATGCTAGTCAAGGCAGACAAAAAACCTGGAGAGTCTACTAGTCTACTAGATCTATTCTACCAATCTTCAACCAGATGGAACTGGATTACATATTTTGAATGTTCCGATCCCAATTTGACTTCTGATCTGTGATGCTGCCTGAATCATAATCATACAGTGTTTGTTTGTTGGCCAGAAGAGAACTGGTCCCCCAACTGAGCCTGGTCTGAGCCTGGTTTCTCCCAAGGTTTTTTCTCCATTCTGTCACTGATGGAGTTTGAGTTCCTTGCCACTGCTGCTTCTGGCTTGCTTAGTTGGGGACACTTAATATGCAACAAATATTGACCTGACTGCATTGACACCATTGTATGAAAACTAAACTGAGCTCTTAGATGACATCACTGCTTTCTCAAGAGCTGCTGTATAGATAAATGAAATAAATTAATAACTAATGATTTTTTACAATGGACATGAATCAAAACTGAACTTACTTAAGCTGGACAATGACACTATTTTCTTCTAGAGTTGCTGTACAGCCGAAACAAACTATGTTGCATTAATTTCCTGTTATCACCGCAAAGATGCTTTGAAACAATATGTATTGTAAAAAGCGCCATATAAATAAAGGTTATTTGTCTTGACTTGACTAGCATCTACTATTTGCTATTCTAGCTAATATGTTAGAGCGCTATGGCTTTGACCGGAAGTTTTATTTTTTAATAGAAGGAAATTCAGTCTTTAGCCTCATACATTTTTAAAGTGCTCCTATTATGCTTTTTTCAGATGTTACCTTTCATGAAGTGTGTAATATAGCTGTTTGGAAATGTAAAATGCCTACACAGTTTTATAGATCAAAGTGCATGATAAATAAAGTCATTGTCTCCCAAAAGAAAGAATCAATTTTGAACTGCCAAAACGAGCCGTCAGTAACGTCTCGGTTACGTATGTAACCCTCGTTCCCTGAGTAGGGAACGGTTACGTCGGATGACGACGAATAGGGTTTCGGTTAGAAAGCCTATCAACTTCGAGTATTACAAAACGAGCCAATGGCAAAGAAATGCCATGGGTCTGCAGAATTTGCATAGCGTAACACCGCCCTACCTCGTGGGTATAAAAGGAGGACGCTGGCAACATGCAGATATGTTTCTTCAATGAGGAGCCAAGACTGAGCTCAGGCGATCCCCGCGGTACAGCGGAAAGTGGCAGGAAGACGTAACATCTCCGTTCCCTACTCAGGGAACGAGGGTTACATACGTAACCGAGACGTTCCCTTTCGTTGTCACTCCGAGTTACGTCGGATGACGATGAATGGGGTTACCAGTCTAATCACGCCACCTTCTCGGCTGTCTTCCAGTGCCCTGCGTAAATCTGAGATCCCTGTCGTGAGACTAGCACGGACGAAGGACTCCTATTTAGCACAGGAATACCAAGGTACACTGGGGAGCATATCCCATAGCTTAGAGGAAATATGCAATTATTGCCAACCCAGAGGGATATGACCCGGAGGGATGCATATGGAGAACACTGGGGTGTCCAGCCGCAGGTGGAATATTTCAACCCCAGGGGTGGCAAGGTGGCTTGCCAAGGGAAAGCACATGCTCAGAGAGGCTTAGAGTGGAAATACACATGTGGGGGTCGCTAGGAGGAGGGATCATGCACACGGGAGGCACCTAGCCGTCGCGCAGGCAATAGACACTGGCGTCGACGCCAGGAGTGCTGGAGGAACTCAAGGCTTTCGGGGAAGCTCACCTGAGAAGAATATCGCACGTATCCAGTCCGTGGAATGGAATGGCGAGCAAGCGAAGACACCTGAGGGGGTCCAGTACTTGCTGGTTGAAGCGAGTACATGAGAGGACACAGGCTCCACTCAGAGATTGTAGAATCTGGCGAATGTGTTAGGTGTCGCCCAGCCTGCAGCTCTGCAGATGTCTGTTAGCGAGGCGCCATGCGCTAGAGCCCAAGAGGATGCCACACTCCGGGTGGAGTGGGCAGTCACACCAAGGGGGCACGGTCGACCTTGCTGCTGGTAAGCCAAAGTGAGACAACCTATCCAGTGAGACAACCTTTGCTTGGAGAGAGCCTTTCCCTTCAGCTTCCCACCATAACAGACAAAGAGCTGGTCTGAGGTCCTGAAACACTGCGTTCTGTCTACATAGGCGCGGAGAGCGCATACTGGACATAGCATTGCCAAGGCTGGGTCTACCTCCTCCAGGGGCAGCGCTTGCAGGTTCACCACCTGGTCCGGGAAGGGAGTGGTAGGAACCTTGGGCACATATCCAGGCCGGGGTCTCAGGATCACGTGAGAGTAGGCCGGCCCGAATTTCAGGCACGCTTCGTCAACGGAGAATGCGTGCAGGTCCCCGACCCTCTTGATGGAGGCCTATGCAACCAGGAGCGCTGTCTTCATTGACAGGAACCTAAGCTCCACTGATTGCAAAGGCTCAAAGGGAGCACTCTGCAGGGCAGTTAGAACCACTGAGAGGTCCCAAGAGGGAACGAGAGGAGGGCGAGGAGGATTTAGTCTCCTCGCTCCTCTCAGGAACCTGACGATCAGGTCGTGCTTTCCGACAGACTTACCTTCAATTGGGTCATGGTGTGCGGCAATAGCGGCGACATAGACTTTCAGGGTGGAGGGAGACAGCCTTCGCTCCAACCCTTCTTGAAGGAAGGAAAGCACGACACTGATCGAACATCTCCGGGGGTCTTCTCACCAGTTGACGAAGAGGTTCCACTTCAACGCGTAGGCTTGTCTCGTGGACGAGAGACTCTGGAGCGCCAAAGGAAACCCGCGGGGCATCCGAAGATGGTCCCGCGGAAATCCCCTGAACACTCGCGAGTTGCAACACTGGAGAGGGTGACACGGGGCACGGATGGATAGTCGGCGCTTTGTTCCACACTGTCACCCTCAGATCACCCTGGCCACCAGCCGAAGTAGAGCCTCTCGAGGAGACGCTAGATCGGGGTGTGGATGAGAGGACTCTCACTCTTGCGAGATCACTGAGTCTCGATCGTAATGTTGCGATGGTCATGTTCCCACAGAGAGAACATGAGTCATCCACGAGCGCTGCTCTAGCGTGATCAATGCCCAAACACAATAGACAGCGCTCGTGCCCATCAGAGTCGGCAACGAGTCTACCGCAACCAGAAGTGCACGGGCGATGCATCTTTAAAAAGACCGCCTGCAAGCTCTTTTGTGAGAGAAAAGAAACTCTGAGAGTGTTGAAGCGCCCGGGGAGAAACACACTCACTGGCAAACCACAGCACAGATAAGCAGGAAGTGCGCATTCGCCGGGCGATCGCTGTCACACCAACACCAGAGAATCTCGCTCGTCTGTAAGAAGCTGACAGTTCAGAGATGGCTTGTGGAGTGAAGAATCAACTTGGCTCCGAAGCGAAAACATATCTGCATGTTGCCAGCGTCCTCCTTTTATACCCACGAGTCTTACTTCCGTAATATTCATATGTAACAATGTAAGACATTTGCATAATGCCCACCTATGGTCTTTATTGGATGCTTGTGAACAACTTCTACTTTGAACCGCCCTCAAACACTGCAGCTGGTTCTTGTTGTGTACATTTCGAGAAGACGCTGTTTTTGGGGCTGCAAAAGCATTTTTTTGTGTACAATTTCAAAGGATGAGGATGCAAAATCAGTGGTTAAATTTCCCACAGCGATACAACAGCACTATAATCTTTTGATGATTGCTTCACAAAAAGGTCAACTTTGCAAAAGGCTCATCCATTAAAAATGGCACAGTACCCAATTTTTGTGGACCAACTTGCTCCTCTGAACTTGCTCCAACAGACTGGGCCATCTGACCAATCAGAGCAGAGCAGGAGGGATTTAGAGAGACTGAATCTTATGAAATAAATGAGGTGATGTTCAATGTACATTATAAGAAGATGAAAATGTTTTTTGACCTTAGATGCATGTAAACCTGTTGTAGGAGACCTCCAAAACAAATGATGAACCTTTAAAATAGCATAATAACTTCGACCAATTTGTTCAGTGTTGTCCTTGCACTCTTTCTTGGCGTCACGCTTGGTTTTTGTGTTTGTTTGTTCCTGTCTTCTATTTTGTATTCATGCTCTTAGCTATGATTCCTGTTTGTTATTTGCTTCCCTTGCTCCTTATGTATCTTGCAATCATGTGATCATGTCTTGTGCTTCTCCTGTATGTGTCATGTACTTATTGGTTTTGATTGTTCATTGTTTCATTGAGTTCAGGTGTTTCTTGTTTGGTCATTAGTCTTGTGTGTATATAGTATATACTATATATGTGTATATTGACTATAAGTAATGCTGCACCTTCATGTCTACTAACTCTCATTAGATTGTTTGTTGAGTATTAGTAGACTGGTAGGGTTAGGGTTAGAATAAGTTAACATGTAGTTGTAAAGTTTTTTTATAGTCAGTAGAATGTCTGCTGGAGGACCATCTCAATAAAAAGTAGATATTAAGCATTAAGATATGAAGTCAGACAGTCTACTAATACTCTAATGAGAGTCAGTTGACATGCAGTTGCAAAGTTATTTATAGTAAACAGAATGTTCAAAAGGGATCACCAAAATAGTGTACAAGTAGAAGACTTTTAAAGCTCTAATAAATCATACTTTATATTAAATAATCTCTCTAACTTGTGTGTTATTGAATAAATTTAGTGTGTTACAAAAGTCTGTCTTTCGGGACAAGGGGGAACTAGAAAAAGACTATAATAGAATAAACTTTAGAAAATAAACTTGACTGCAGAAATGGAAGCTTTAGCGTTAAGTTCTGCAAAGAAAGACTCAATTGCAGCGTCACTTATTACCTTCTCATCTATCCAATCATGTCTAATACTTGCGGTATAAAAGACCGGTACTTACACATGTTTGAGTTCGCAAATGCTGACGCTTTCATTTACCTCCATCCTCCCCACCACCTCCAAGATGGTTCCTTCCCCTCCATTCTCTCCACCACCACCAGGATGGTCCCTTCCTATACCTCCCAGGGGGTCGGCTGCACCCCTGCCTTCGTCTTCAGGCAGGAAATGCAGAGTCCGGACCCTCGGATTGCGAGCTATGGACGGGGCCTACGCCTACTTGCTGGGCTATCAATAAATGTATTTCTTGTTACAGTATTTATTCTCCCAAGTCTTTCTGGTAGAACTAAAAAACAGGAGGTTAGTTGGTTGGGGGACAATATTTAAGAGGAGGTTCTCAAAAAACCTCATGGACTAGAGTTTTTGGTCTTCAGTTCGCTTTGCTAATCCGTTTTACAGGGTGAGGACATATTTTCTGCAGTCATATTAAAAACTGGAACTCAATATGTGAGTAAAATGAGCTTGATTGTTTTACTTTGGCTGGAAAAATCAAGCGCTTACAAGGGGATATAAGAGATTATTAAAGATACACACACAGAGTTCTGATGGAATGGCAGTGTGCTGAGTAAGCCAGAACAGACACAACTCGACCTCAGCGGTACATTCCAGTGGACTCATGGGTATTCTCAGGAATCTTTCTGGCCATCTGGCTCAACTCAGGGACCTGTGCTGGAAGAGAACGCCATTGAAGTAATGCATCTGAAAAATGTTTCACCAGATTTACATTCAGTCAGATGTTTCATGTCACCCTGTCTGGAGGTGCAGTACTCCCTCCGGAATTATGTGATACTAGAAGAAACTAAATATTTATGAAAGTCAAACTGATGTTAGTTTAAGTGCTGATAATATCTAACGTTTACAGGACCTGCAGTAAGTCTTCAGTTTTTCCAGGTTTGTCAATGTAAACAAGGTTTTACCTTTGAACTACAGAAAACCCTTGGATATTAAAAAGGTAAATCTACATGCAGAATTAAAGGCATAAAGGATGAAAACAAATATGCTCAACACCTATGCAAAGATTTTTTAAAAAAAGATTTTCTTTCTACAAAAATGCACACATTATAATTTGCCCATGCACATCCTGGAACATCTTTATGTGAAATGCCTGATTTACTATTTACAATGGTTAAATTTACTAGATGAGCATGTGTCTGTTGAGCATATGTTCGCAATGGCTAATCAGAATTTAAATGAGTTTAAATGATTCATACCTAATTTTTGCATATAATAAATTTATAATTTGAATATAAGTTTTTGTTTTCATGCTGAGAACTAATAGCCACATACACAAGTTTCTGCTAAGTTACTTTTGCATGAGTGAGTTACTGATGGAATAGTGATGATTGACAGTGATAACCATAAAAAGCAACATTTTGGCATCTAGTGGCTGTGAACAAGAAACATGGATGCAGCATGTATCCATTTTTGACAAAAGTATTACTATACTTTGTAGTGTTCCCACACTCATAACTATCAGTGTTGGTTTGCTCATCTTGGAATCAGTGTGTAAAAAAGCCCTTGTGTCACCCTGAAGACCTCATGTAAACACAGGACAAGAGGAAATATTTTTAGAAATATTAGAAATTCTTTACCATTCATAAATATCATAGAATTTCATGGTGAGATTGAGATCTTTGTTTCTTTGTATATCACAATAGTGATACTACTAGAGTGGAAGCTTTGGAGAGAGATTGTATTGCCCTGTTGAAACAACTACTTTATCTTCCAAAGCGTCTAGCATATACAGTTGTCCATAAAAACTAGATTACTGTTTGATTAATTCTCTTCTTACTACATTACAGAGCAGCTGCTGTGCAAAACATTCATGGAGGGGATGCAATGCATTCATCACAGGGGACGCCACGGTAGGTCATCGTCACTGGCAGAGACTGACACTAAAACAGTTTAATGCTCTAACCTTTAATGCTCAGGACCGAACTCAAGGCACGTTTCGCTGACAGAGAACGCCTGCAGGTCCCCAACCCTCTTTGGTGGAAGTGAACACGGTCAGTAATGCCGTCTTCAAAGAGAAGGCACTAAGCTCGACTGACTCCAGTGAGTCAAAGGGAGTTCTCTGCAGGCCCAGCAAGACTACAGAGAGATCCCACGAGGAAATGAGGCATGGCCTAGGAGCAAGGATAGCACTGACTCGACTACACATCTCTGTGGGTCTTCCCCTCGGGAAGTACACCAGTTAGCAAACAGACTCCATTTTAAGGTATAGGCCTGACTTGTTGAGGGGGCTCTAGCCTGAGTGATAGCCAACTTAAGCACTCCGCGTCCCGTCCAGGGGCCAGACGTGGAGGTTCCAGACTTCTGGCCACGGGTTCCAGATTGTGCCCTGTCCCTGAGAAAGAAGGTCCTTTCTCAGGGGGATTCCCCAGTGAGGGGCTGTCGTAAGGAGCATGAGCTCCGGCAACCAAGTCCGGGTGGGTAATTTCTGTTTGATTATTAATAATTGTTGTTTAATTATTCAGTGTATGCATGTAGCATCTGTTTGTAGTATACTTACAGCTATGCAATGAGTATCCAATTGGTGGTAGTAGCTACAGTACACCTAAAAGAGAATAAAAAGAAGGGTTGGCAGTCGTTCACATGATGTTTGGCACGACTGTCAGTATTGTACGGAGCTGTAGCTGTGACTGGATCTGTGAATGATCGTGCAAATGGTGCTGGCTGAATAAAGAACCCAAAAGAATCACAATTGCTTTTTGCGTTTTTGCTTCCTTTAACTGTGCTACAAAAGTCTTGTGAATGGAAGGTGGATGGAAATGAGCTAATGCATAGGAGACACCTGCTCAGCTCAGAAAAACAAATCTGAATGAGTGAATGCACGCTGCTCCTTATATACCCGTATGCGGGGGAGTGGCATGCAAATTGCATTCGCCAATTCTCACTGGCCATTTCTGAAGTATCAGTGTGCTTGGGGCTCCCAAGTGCGACCCCTAGTGTCATCACATCGACACCACGTGAAGTGACTAACAGATATAATGTTAATTCATATCTTAATGTTAATTTATTTGACATTTACTAATACATTATTAAAATCAAATTTGTACCTGTTAATTTTTAATGGACCTGAGCTAAAATGAACTAACAATGAATAATTGTATTTTTATTAACAAACATTAACAAAGAATAATAACTAATGTAACAAATGTAGCTATTGCTCATTGTTAGAAAGTATTAGTCAATGCATTAACTATTTGTAAACTGTTGTAAACTGTTATATATTGTTCTTTATAGTTCTTTAATACATTTGAAACATTTGTTTTGTGTATTGTTTTATTGTATTTAAATGTTCATAGTTCTTTTTGTTAAAAGAAAAAAGTTATTAAACCTGTTAGAAGGACAACACTTTTTTGCAATTTAATTCAAAACCATGATAATAAAATATACCTTGATAAAAGCTTCAGCAAATATTGTTATATATATTTTTTTCATACATGTCTAAACATGACATCATGCTTTTGATTTAATTTCAGTTTATTTTAAATGAGATTTACCAGTATGCCAGTAGCAGCCACCTAACTGTAAAGCTAGATGGTAACAACACTCAAAACACCATAACAACAGCATAGCAACACTCTGACAACCGCCCAGTTGTATAAAACATGTGAGACAAAAACTCAAAACACCATATCAACTGAATAGCAGCACAATTATAACCACCCAGCTGTATAGCAACCTGCTAAAAAAACACTCAGAATACCATAACAACTGCATAGCAACACCCTGACAACCACCTAGCTGTATAGAAACATGCTAAAAAAAGGTCCAAAACACCATATAAACTCCATAACAACACTCTGACATCTACACTTGTCAGAGTGGTCTAGCAACCACACTGAACACCTAAAAATAAATAAAATCCTGCTGGTACATGACTTTTCCTAAAAGTGTATGTATTTTCATTTAAAATGTTTTTCATTTAAATTACACAATAGACAAAAAAAAAAAACAAATGAACATATTTACCTATTTCAGCCATAGACAGTCATATTGACCGCACTGAATTTTGCGGTATTCTTTTGACCTTTGTCTCTCTCACTGTCAACAAAATATCTAAATAAGATACTTTTAGTTGTTATTATCTTGTTCTGAGTTATGTTGAATGGATATGAAAATATAGCCTATCTGTTGTGAATATGCGATAATTACGGCTACTAATGATATTATTATTTATAAATGTATAATTAAACTTGTTTAAATGTACAGTTTGGTGTTGTTTTGTTTTTAAAATATATCCTAATACAATAAATGCATTAATCTCTCAATTGGGTATATATTTATCATTAAAGATATAGAGTTTGGAATCTAGCGGTCAAAATGACCGCTTGTGGCAGTTCTAGTAGTTATGGAATTCTGCTACTTCTAGTGTTAAATATGCTGTAATTTTATTGCAATTACATCTCATACAAATGTTGTGGATAATGATGACAAAGCAGACTGCTACACAGAACAGTCACAAGAGATTGACCAAAGCTTCAATCTTCAATAATCTGTTACAATCGGATATACATCACAATACAGAAGTAAAGATCTGTTGCTACTTCTGTCTCATCGTGACTTTAAGTCTTCCAGAAAATTCAACTTTCTGATTTGGGGGAGGGAGAGGGGAAGAGGAAGAGGGAGGGGGAGGGGAAGAGGAAGAGGGAGGGGGAGAGGAAGAGGGAGGGGAATAGGAAGAGGGAGGGGAAGAGGGAGGGGGAGGGGAAGGGGAAGAGGAAGGGGGGGAGAGGGAGGGGAGGGGGGGAGAGGGAGGGGAAGAGGAAGAGGGAGGGGAAGAGTGAGAGGGGGGGAGTGAGAGGGTGGGGGAGAGTGAGGGGGGGGGGGGGGTGAGAGGGGAGGGGGCAGGGGGGTGAGAGGGGGAGGAAGAGTGAGAGGCAGTGGTAGAGCTTGTAGATGAGTTCATGGCCAAAGAAGACAACAACTTTCAAATGAAATCAGAGCAACCTTAGTTGATCAAGTCATCAACCATGGGCTGACAATGCGAGAGGCTGGACAGAGAGTGCAGTCCAATTTGAGCTGTTTTACTGTCACCTGTGTCATCCGGACATTTAGACTGGAATACAGGTATGTAACCAAAATTTCCTGTACTACACATGTAGTACACCCCATGTCATAGTGTATCAGTTGGGTGACACCTGTTTGCTTCATCCATGGCCGATGTCATACACTAATTGTACAAGATTCCTGTACAATGCACTCTAGTGTGGGGGGAAATATCTTTAGGCTGCATTGCAAGCCCTATATTTTTGTTTTTTTGTTTTTCTAAAGGACTGAGAGACGCAACCATGGTGGAGGAAGGGGCCAAATGTTCACCAGGTACAGGAAGCTGCCACTGTAAACTTGGTTTTGGAAAATAATGAAATCAGATTACGAGAAATTCAAGTTCGTTACTTCAAATGTAGGCGATCGTGCTCATAATGGAAGCGACATGCGCGTCACGTTCGTTTTTCCAGGCACGCATATGCCGTGGCGAGATGAAAACATCTCAACTTTTCAGAATTCCGCAAGCGCACCGCAGGTCATGTGACAAAAAACAACCGATCAGCTTCGGCCTTTCCGTAACAACATCGATAGCTCGGCCGAACAGCTGGTCATAGTTGTACAGGGCGGGTTTTTATTTCTCATCTCCATAAATATATATAATAGTAAAGCTAATGCAAGGGCTAGAAATCAATTAATCATTTGCTGATACTTCCTCCTCGTCATCATGGAGAGCACAGTTCATGGTTGCATAGCAACGACAGACGCCACGGAGCGCAATCGCTCGTGGAAAGAAGGAGAAAGTGCACGGACCCTTATTTAGACGTGATATGTGAACGGCCCCTTAAAGGGTTAGTTCGCCCATTTAAGACATGAAGTTGTATGGAATCCTTACCAGCACTATAGTGCATACACACTGACCCACTCTGTAGTCACCTCCCTGGTCAGAGTTCTGGCCGCTGGAAGTTTTTCAAGAAGGTACTCGCGGTTAGTTTCCGGGGCCTCAAAACTGTGCGTTTTTACATGAAAAAATTAATTAATATTAAGCTTGATTAATTTAACACACAAAAAACACGCCGGTCAAAACTCATACCTCAGTTTTAATCGGCACTATTTTCTTTCCATTTCTATCAATCTGCGCTGCTGTCAACGTCAACAGTGCGCACGTTCAGATCAGCTGTTCCATAGTGTTTACACAATCGATTACGAAACGACGTAAAAAGTAGAAAATGAACGATGGTGCGAACTTGTAAATTTCCAGGCTGTGACCACAAGAATGTGCCGGGATCACCGTTCAGATTCCATCGTTTTCCTGTTTCGGATATAGCTACGAGACAGCTTTGGCTGGTTGCCATCGGCTACTCTGCGGGAGCTAAAATATCCAGAATCAAGGATTATCGTGTGTGCAGTGCTCACTTCAGTGAAGACGATTACATCCCCAACCAAGGAGGAAAAAGAAAAAAACTGATTTTAAAGAGTTTTGCTGTACCAGTACCACGGGTAAGCTCTATTTACTAACTTTATGATCCCATGTCTAAACTTGGGTCTAGACATGTTGTCAGCGAGTCGCGCTATCAACAGCTGATCGGAACGTGCGCACTGTTGACGTTGACAGCAGCGCGGATTGATAGAAATGGAAAGAAAATAGTGCCGATTAAAACTGAGGTATGAATTTTGACCGGCGTGTTTTTTGTGTATTAAATTAATCAAGCTTTGAAACGCAAATAATTTTTTCACATAAAAACGCACAGTTTTGAGGCCCCGGAAACTAACCGGGAGTACTTTCTTGAAAAACTTCCAGCGGCCAGAACTCTGACCAGGGAGGTGACTACAGAGTGGGTCAGTGTGTATGCACTATAGTGCTGGTAAGGATTCCATACAACTTCATGTCTTAAATGGGCAAACTAACCCTTTAAGCGAGAGTGGTTTCAATTCGGCCGATTGTAGCGGCTCGAATGCCAGCCATTTGAGGGCTCTGAGGACCGTCGATAGGGCCCAGGAGGGTACTATATGTGGGCGTGGCGGGTTGAGCCTCCTTGCTCCCCTCATGTCGCCTTTTCCCAAACATGGGAAAGCATGGAAAGCTGCGATAGCCACCGCGTAGACTTTGAGTGTGGATGGGGTACGGCCAGCATCCAGTAGCTCTTGGAGAAATAAAAGTACCAGTGGTACTTCACATAATGCAGGGTCCTGGTTCCGGCCTGAGCACCAGCTGGAGAACACAGACCACTTAAGAACATAGAGGCATCTCGTGGACAGAGCTCTAGCCTCTAGGTGTTTAGGACTCTCACTGGGAGGTCCGTAAGCTCCCGTCGAGGGGCAACACATGGAGGGCCCATAGTTTGGGACAGGGTGCCAAATCGTCCTGTTCACCTTCCCTCAGAGGTATCGTCCATGGGGCTGCTTTGAGCAGCTAAATCAACTCGGGGAACCAAGGTTGGGTTCGCCAGAGAGGGGCCACTAGTGGGCGACACACAAGGGCGACCAGAAAGCATAAAGGGGACAGCTGGGCCATTTGTGGGCCAGCGCGTCCCTGCCTTTCAAGAAGAATATTGGGCAGTGAGATTTGTCTCCGGAGCGGAAGAGGCAACCTCTGCCCTTCCGAAAACGTTCCAGATCATTTGAACCATCTGGGGATGAAGGGTCCATTCCCCTGGGGACACATTGCCCTGGGACAGCATGTCTGGGTTCAGTTTGCCCGGCACGTGCGTCGCTCTCAGAATACTCTCTGGGTGGGGGTGGGGGTGGGGTGGGGGGGGGTATCTATCTATCCCTTTAATACCAAAACTAATAATACTTGCACTATTAATAATAATTTTCTTGAGTGTGGGAATTGTTCTTTCTGTGGTATGAATTCAGTCTAGAGTTCTCGACATTGAGTTGACACAGGTTTGGCTGCGACCTTGGATGCCAGCACACTCCACCCTCTCTGGAAAACTGCTGTGGGTTTCCATGCCTCGAGTCAGAGTGTCCATTTCTAGAATTCGAATGGACCCTACATCCCCTCTGCCAGTTACAGAAGCTGTTTGTCTCAAACTCTGCCTGAACCAGATGTAAATGAAAGCAGTTTTAATCTGAACTATGCAGCGACAAAAACATGATTTCATCCATGTATTTACTTTTCTTAACAGATTCCTGTAACTGACCCAGAGACATTTATTTGCAAAGCTGATTTGCGGAAACAGGAATGCATTCCTTGCAGACATCAATATTTGCTCTTTGATTATCCCCTTTTTGATAGCTGGAGCGAGGCGGCGTGTGAAGTTGCAGGACGTTGGGAAAAAGAAAAGCTGTCCACTGTTACAGCATTAAAATCACAGATATCACAGCACAGAAGGTAATGCTGTTGCTCACAAAGATGTTGGACCATGAGTACAGGATTTGAATCCAAGCTGTGTCCTTTCCCTAACCATTCTTCGACTTTCCTGTCACCTTTTAATGTTTTGTTTGAAGGCTAAAAAATATTTAAAATCATGGTCATTCAGTTTGTATTTGGTTGTGTTAACCCTTTTTGTCCAACCATTAATTGTTTACGGAGACTGGTACATGACAAACATTTTTTTTTTTCATTTTTAAAAGGTTTCATTTGTTTTGGTTTATTTTAAATGCAGTGTATTTTAATTACATTTGAGTTCATTAAGTTAAGTTTAAGTTTAAGTTAAATGTATTTATTTTCAGTATTTTAGGTTTTCCAAAGTTAACGCACTAACTCACTAACTTGTGAATTTCTTTACAAAGTCTTAATGTTACTGTTAACTTGTGGAATTTTCATGTTGGGTTGTTTTATGTATACCTTGAAATACCATGTATCAAAAGCTACAATATATAATTATTATACAATATATTATAATTTAATTTATATTTTATATTATATTAAATTATAATATAATATTATTTGTATATTATTTATTATTAACATTAAAGTTAATGTAAATGGTTTCATTTAGATTTCATTTTCATTAACAATGATAACACTTCCTGTAATTTTTGAATGGCCACAGGAAAACAGAGCACCGACTGATTTGGATGCCTTTGTGTTGTCCTTGTTCCCTGAAGATATGTCCCAGCTGTAATGGACCGGCTGGGCTCCAGAGTCCGTGTATAAAAATAAAGAGCAGAACAGTTGCTCACAGCTGTGAGCTCTACTTTCACCCTCCACAGCTGCGCCACTTCACTTCTTCTCCTCTCTCACACCATCATCCACCACACAACAACAACAACGCGCATACAAGCGATGCCCACCACATGAGCTGAGTTTTCATCAGCAGTTTGGTATGTTACAAATGTGAATGTAAATACTTTACTAGAGTTCTTTGGACAATCTTCCCCACCGTAGTGAATGCTTCCAGCAGTAATGCAGTTTAATATAGCAACTAATATAGCAACAACTTGCCTTGACTGAATATTGTCTGCCAGTGGTGTGAGTTTGGGACAGGACCGACTCGACTCACTAAGCCTAACAATGCAGGGATGATATATTTTTGTAGGCCAAAACGAGTTAGCATTTTAGCACTTCCAGTTCCATCGTGCTGAAGTCAGTGACTTTTTAAATGGGTTTTTGAAAAAAGGGTCTGTTAACACAAGATCAAGATATTTTCACTTTTTATTCTATAACATAAAATACATCAGGAATACCCCCTTGTAATAGTGACAAACTTTTATTTTTAAAAGGCGACTGCTAACTGTTAGGGATGTTAAATGTCATCACGCCGAACAGGTAAACTGATCTGCTCACCAGTCAACTTCATTGTGTTTTATAATCACAAATTATTCTAGCCCATTACAGGGGCTGACCGACCAGGCATGCATCTCATGTACCGAGCCTGACGTTGGACGCATTCACTGCGCCTGACTGCCGAGAAATGCAAGGTGGATACTCTAATCCAGGGTTCGACAGCTGCGAACTCTCATGGAGAGCACACCGGGGGGGCGTTTGCATCACCTCCTAGAGGGGAATGGCACTACAAGCGACACCGAGCCAGTCTTCCTGCACTTTACCTATTTGTACCCAACACACAGGAAGAAGCCGACTCCACCCGGAGATTGTAGAATCTCGCGAAGGTACTAGGTGTCGCTCAGCCCGCAGCCAACTGCTAACAAGTGACTAACTGTCGGGGACATTAAACGTCATCACGCTGAACAGGTAAACTGATCTACTCACTAGTCAACTTTTACAGCCTCATTGAAGGTTAATGGTGGTAACGAAGTAATTGACATTGAAGCAATTGTATTTAGACTTCAAAATTCATAAATGTTATTTACATTTGTGGAGATTATCTTGATGAACAAAACGTGTGTAAAACATGGTAGCCAATGTGCACGAAGCAGAAGATGAAACAGGTAATCAAAACATTCGCAGTCTTTATGGATCAAAACAAAACACACTGATATTTTTCTAAAATACAATTAAATAACAGTCTATAACATGAATTATATGTGGTAAATTGGCTCACGTGATTTAACGTTCTTCAGAACTGTTAAGGGAACATAGTGAGCATTGATGTTTCCTGGTTTTCATGGTGCATTGTGAGATTTTTTTAAGGGGTGAAGGTTTCAGTGCACTGGAAGGATCTTGCGATTGAGACAGCCCTTAAAATGGCTGAGTCCCTGATCCGTGCCCTGACTACTGAAGTAGGGAGCTGATTGATATGAACCCAATATAAAAGCTAACCACATTTAAAGTCAACAAGAACCGACAAACATAACTGAAAACACAGGACTAGGGCTATATACAGTATACAAGGAGCAAACAAAGGAAAATAAATGAGACGCAGGTGAAAATAATCAGTAAATATAGCTGCAAGCAGCCATTACCGGGGCCGAGCGCAAAGAAGATGACAAGAAATGCCAACATGTCTGGGAGTGTCAGACCAACTGCAGCAAGGAGCAATTAGAGACATTTTAAGAAAATTTTGGGCAAATGGCTGAAAAATCATATATACAAGTAACTTATAAGATGATTTAATGGTTTATCACTTTCGACCAATAGGTGGCGCAGTTTTGAAATCAATGTGATGTGGTCAGAGTGAGGTGATAATGACACCTACAAAGTTTGGTGTCAATATGTGAAGTCATTGCAGAGATAAAGCCTGAATAGTCATTTTGGCAGCATGCCACAACTTTGATGCTGCGGTATACGAAAACGATTTCGTCTATCAAAACAAAATCCATAACTTTTAGTCAGCACGATACGATTCGATTTTGGTGAAAATTGGACAAACGGTCTAGGAGGACTTCAAAAAAGTATGTATTGAATAAAAATCAAGATGGCGGACAGGAAGTTGCAAAAAATTGGTGGCTAAATTGGTATCTATGTTTTCGGCATAACCCAAGGAATCTATTAAGACCAGAGTCAGTACAATAGGCAAATTCATTCAAAAGTTATTAGCATTGTTGTAAATTTAATTATAACTTTTGACCGAAAGGTGGCTCTGTCTCGAAATCTTTTGAGTACCTTCAGGGCATGCTGCTGATGGCACATACTGAGTTTTGTAATGTTACACCAATGCATTTGTTAAGTATAGCACTTTATATCACAATATTGCATTGAAGTCAATGGGAATTTCACGTTTTGTTCTATTATAGCACCACCAAGAGGCTGAATACCACAATTTTTTTTATGTGACCTCAGAGTGAGCCCATACATGTGTGTATCAAATTTGGTGAAAATATCTCATTCCGTTTTGGAGTTATAGACATTTATATGAAAAATCACGTAAAAAATGACTGACACTTGAATTTGATTGGATTTTACTACCCCTTACTATCAATATTTGGACATTTGGGCATTGGTGCTTTGTTAACCAGCTATGGTTCCAAACTTCTGACGGTGGTTTCGTCTCGATCGGACTAACGGTTTCGAAGATATCGGCAAATGTTTTTTAAGCGCTAAATCACAACGCTACACAAACCGTAAGGCAAAACCTAGCATGTTTGGTATCTGTGGACTCGGCAAGGATTCAGGAACCTAACGAGATGACTCCCGTGAAAATAAGTCAACGACCCCCAGAGTTATAAGCATTTGAAAAATACATTTTACCACTAGGTGGCGCTGTTTCGAAACTTCTCAGACTCCTTCAGGGAATTGTACTGATGACCCATACCGAGTTTCGTAACAATTCGTTCATGCGTTCAGAAAATACAGCATTTTAGCACATAATTCAAAATGGCCGAAAGCCAAAATGGCCGATCTGGGAAAATTGGATATCGCTCGACTCGACATGATGCCCTGAATCTAACGAGACCACTTATGGTCTCTAACGAGACCACTTTATGATTTTTGGACAAACCGTTCAGAAGTTATAAGCAAAAATAGCCATTTTCTGTATCTCCGGACCAGTAGGTTGCGCTGCTCCGAAACGCAGCATGTAGCCTCAGGTCATGCTTGTGATGACATGGACCAAGTTTGGTCTGAATACGATAAAGTGTTGCGGAGATACAGCCTTGTCTGTTTTTGCAAGCACTACGTGAAATTAATTTGTGCGGTATTCGAGAACGGTTTGACGAATCAACTTGAATTCCATAACTATTTGTCAGCACTGCCTGGATATATATATATATATATATATATATATATATATATATATATATAAAATTTCAGCTAGAAAAACCTGTGTAAATTTATTGTTATTGTACCCTTTCTGGTGTTGTGATTGATAAGCCAAAACAGAGTTTTAACTAAGAAAAACTTGTGTGAGTGCTATTCTTTTTCTTGTATTGTAAATATTGACACATGACAATAAACAATTTGTTTTTTGAGAAGAAATGAATTAATTTTTATTTATCCTATTCCATAACAAAGGGACAATTTTATTAACTCCTTATTGGCTGCATTTTTTATAATTAAATAAAAACAAAGTAAATACAGGAAAAAATCTCAAAATATTACAAAAAGAATAAAATAATACATAAAATAAATAATTAAAGATAAATAATAAGTGATAAGTGACTGATATAAAAATAAATATAAATGAGTAAGTAAAATAAAATTAATTACATAAATCAGTTTGATAAAAATAAATAAAAGCTAGAAAGGATTTGTCACCAATTTGTGACAACAGGGGACAAGGGGTTAAAAAAGGAATGACTAATCAACCCAGTACACATAAGCAGGTCATACTGATTTTACAACATTCATGTACCTGGAGCACAACTCCAGTCTTCCATCATCGAAGTCATCGACAACCTTTGGCAACATGTGGATGAAATAGAAGGAGTGCAGCCTTGAGATATGTCCCTCAACAAAGGTTTGGTCGTAGGACACGTTGAGCTGCAGACATTCAGTGTTACTCCAAATCACCAACAAGGCTTGCCGTAGGCCTGTGCAGTGCATGCCCAGTTGCACCTGCATGTAATATCCCTTTGGCCCATTGAAGGACAGATGGAAGTCCCCTGTGGGCATGCGTTTGATCTCACTGCTTTTAGCAGCAAGTGCTTCAGTAAGGGACTGGTTTTTGACTAAGACAGGGCACTTGATCTCCAGTAGTGTGTCTCTGTTCATGACACCATCTGGACTCGGAGCAAGCCATGGCTCACTCGGGCAAACCACCAAACCTTTCACATCGATGTCATGACCTTGGTCTTGCATGTATTGCCTGGCGTGCTCTTCACCCTCTGCTCCTTGCCGGGTTGCCGCGTTACCGTGAAAGGTAGGATGGAGGTGTTCAGACAAGAATTTGTCTGGTGCTGTGGTAGCCCGAACTGGCACATTCTTGGCTGTGCTTGCTGTTATCCGTACCCGTCGCATGTCATGCCACAGTTGTTCCCTGCTCTGTTCTTTTGTGTGCTGCTCAATGTACATAAATTGGGTTGTGGTCATGTCAATGTATGTGGTGTAGAATGCTCTACATTTCTCACATTCAAGTTGTGTGTTGTGATCACCATGATGTAGGGGCAGTGGAGCTTTTGATGTCTCGGCAGACTGAGCAGGGAGGCTGGTGTTAAAAGTGAGCTGCATTAGTCCACTGCCAGGTGCAGTAAAATGTGCCGCTATTGGTGTGGAGAGACAGTAATTTTGCCATTCTTCCAGTGTCTCATGGACTTTTACCTTGCGACTATGTGTAGAGCTGGAGGAGGATGCCTGTGATGCTGGTTGGTATAAATTATTTCTGCTGTGTCTTCGGAAAGACACATCTCTGATTTTTTGCTGCCCAGTATTGCTTTTTGTCCCGGCATTCCAGCAATTCTGCACATCAGTGCAGGCAAGCCCTGTCTTCCCTTGCCTCACAGCATTTTCTACCTGCAGACAGATAGAAACAAAATCACACAGTTTTTAAATAATGGTTTGAGCATCACAGCACAATTGACTTCTTTTAGAGACAACATTTTGTAAATCAAAATAACAAGGGTATGATGAAGGTAGAGCGTTTTTGTTACTTTTTTTAAAACAATTAATGAGCTGGGCCTGCAGTCATCAACATCAATGTTTAACCCCTTAATGCCTGCATTTATTTAGACTTATATAAAAAAATCTGGAAAAATATGAAAAGAATAATAAAAGAATAAAAGAAAATATAATTAAGTATTAAATAAATAACATTTAATAAAGTGATAAATGATAAGTGAGTAATATAAAAAAATGAGTAAAAGCAAATAGATAAATAAAATAAATCAGTTTGATAAAAATAAATAAAATAAACAAAAGCCAGAAAGGGTTTGTTGCAAATTTGCCCATTTCATACGGATTACACTGTTTTCTTTTGTTTTGATTTGTTCTGTTTAAAAGTATCGTTCCTAGTGTTTGTTTTATATTTGCTCTGTGATTGGTTCACACAACAACCGTATTATATATCATTAGATAGGCTGAAGTAACATTTCTCTGTTTTGCGGTAAAATGCTATAGATTTGCACTCAAATACGGAAGGCTTATCATTCGCGGAAGTCAACACAGTCTACTCATTATTACACAGATTAACACACGGATACATACAAACATCTTAATACAAGCATAAGATGGGCTAACGTACCTTCCAAAGCACGGCGGCTGCATGGCTACAGGAACGTCCAGGTCTGGCGATACAGGTACAGCCTGCAGTCTCCACATCTCCCGTCTTGGTAACCAAAACCCAGGCGTTATGCGCTGAATTGTTAACGGACTGGCTTTAGGTAAATTAAACTGCCCATATCGTGTAAAAGTACACAGCCCACTTTGTCGGAATGGAGGTACTGAAACGCCTCTGAGCTTTTCATGTTATTAACTGCATTCCCATCCACCGCCATGGAATCAATAAAATAAGAAAAGATCTTGGATGTTGTGATGCTGGGCCATATCGACATGTTGTCCGCCCATGATGTTACCTTACTTGGATGCGGAATGGTCAAAACACCATTTTTAACGAGATTTTCGGTCGAATGTTGCCATTCCAAAGCCATGTTTACACCACTACTCAGCCTGCGCCGGAAGTTCTTGGTAGAAACAGGAAGTAAACCGGAAGTGCCCAGGAAACTTGTCTATAGCTGCATGCAGCCATTACCTGGGCCAAGCGCAAAGAAGATGACAAGATAGCCAACATGGCTGTGAGTGTCAGACCAACTGCAGTCAGGAGCAATTAAAGACATTTAAGATGAATTTTGGCATAATGGTTGAAAAATTATATACATCAAAAAAAAAATATGATTTCATGGATTATCAATTTTGACCAATAGGTGGCGTAGTTACAAAATTGACGTGATGTGGTCAGAGTCTGGTGATAATGACAAACCTTAAGACCAGTGGCATTACAATAGGCAGATTTGTTAAAAATTTATTAGCATTTTTGGAAATTTTGTTATAACTTTTGACCAAAAGGTGGAGCTGTCTCGAAATCTTTTGAGTACCTTCAAGGGATGGAGCTGGTTGCACATTCTGAGTTTTGTAATGTTACACCAATGCATTTGTTAAGTATAGCATTTTATATCACAATATTGTATTGAAGTCAATGGGAATTTCACGTTTTGTTGTATTATAGCGCCACCAAGAGGCTGAATACCACCATTTTACCACCATTTTTTTTATGTGACCTCAGAGTGAGCCCATACATGTGTGTCAAATTTGGTGAAAATATCTCATTTCGTTTTGGAGTTATAGACATTTATATGAAAAATCACGTAAAAAATTACTGACACTTGACTTTGATTGGATTTTACTACCCCTTACTATCAATATTTTGACATTTGAGCATTCACATCTGACCAACGACCTATGTTTCCAAACTTCTGACAGTGGTTTCGTCTCGATCGGACAAGCGGTTTTGAAGATATTAGCAAATGTTTTTTAAGCGCTAAATATCAACGCTACACAAACCGTAAGGTAAAACCTAGCATGGGTGGTATCGTTGGACTTGGCAAGGATTCAGGAACCTAACGAGATGACTCCCGTGAAAATAAGTCAACCACACCCAGAGTTATAAGCATTTGAAAAATACATTTTACCACTAGGTGGCGCTGTTTCGAAACTTCTCAGGCTCCTTCAGGGCATCGTACTTATGACCCATACCGAGTTTCGTAACAATTCATTCATGCGTTCAGAAAATACAGCATTTTAGCACATAATTCAAAATGGCCGGCAGCCAAAATGGCCGATCTGAGAAAATTGGATATCAGTCGACTCGACATGACGCCCTGAATCTAATGAGACCACTTTTATGATTTTTGGACAAACCGTTCAGAAGTTATAAGCAAAAATAGCCATTTTCTGTATCTCCGGACCAGTAGGTGGCGCTGCGCCGAAACGCAGCATGGAGCCTCAGGTCATGCTTGTGATGACATGTACCAAGTTTGGTCTCAATACGATAAAGTGTTGCGGAGATACAGCCTTACGTCTATTTTCACAAGCGCTACGTAAAATTTGTTTGTGTGTTAATCGAAAACAGTTTGACGAATCAGCTTGAATTCCATAATTTTTAGTCCCCACTTCCTGAAGACGATCTGGTGCAATTTTGGTGAAAATCGGACAAACCGTCTAGGACGAGTTCAAAAAAGTAGTTTTTTTGAACAATTCAAAATGGCGGCCATATTTTTATGACGGAAAATGACGCCATAGGGTGCAATCGAATCATCATGAGCTCCGGAATCAGAAGAAAAATAATTGTTGATAGGCCTTACGGTTCAAAAGTTATTAGCATAATAAAAGTGAAATTTTGGACAGGTGGTGGCGCTAGAGGGAATGAGTTAGAGACACCAAAATTGGTGTATTTAATGTTGGGACTGTCCTCTATCAGAATGTCAAACCAAAACAACTTTCCTGCAAACGGTTCTATGGGCTGCCATAGACGCCCAGTCGGAAGAAGAGGAAACGAAAGAATAAATATAGCTGCAAGCAGCAATTACCGGGGCCAAGCACAATCAGACGACAAGACATGCCAACATTGCTGAAAGTGTCAGACCAACTGCAACAATGAGCAATTAAAGACATTTAAAGACAATTGTAGGTGAAATGGCTGAAAAATCATAGAAACTGTAAATAAAAATATGATTTAATGGATTATCACTTTTGACCAATAGGTGGCGCAGTTACAAAACTGATGTAATGTGGTCAGAGTGAAGTGACAATGACACATATAAAGTTTGGTGCCAATATGTCAAGGCATTGCAGAGATAAAGCCTGAATAGTGCTTTTAGCATCATGCCTCAAATTTGCTGCTGCGCTATACGAAAACGGTTTCATCAATCGACACGAAATCTATAACTTTTGGTCGGCACGGTCTGGAGATGATACGATTCGATTTTGGTGAAAATCGAACAAACGGTGTAGGAGGAGTTCGAAAAAGTAGGTTTTGACAGAAAATCAAGATGGCGGACAGGAAGTTCGGCCAAAAAAGGAAAATCTGGTATCAATGTTCTCAGCTTGACCCAAGGAATCTATTAAGACCAGTGGAATTTCAACAGG
This sequence comes from Gila orcuttii, assembly GCA_026230005.1. Taxonomy (NCBI): domain Eukaryota; kingdom Metazoa; phylum Chordata; class Actinopteri; order Cypriniformes; family Leuciscidae; genus Gila; species Gila orcuttii. The sequence continues at coordinate 50,223,469 of JAPDVR010000004.1, forward strand.
CAGATTTATTCAAAAGTTATTAGCATTTTTGGAAATTTAATTATAACTTTTGTCCAACAGGTGGCGCTATCTCGAAATCTTTTGAGTACCTTCAGAGGATGGTGTTGTTGGCAAATTCCGAGTTTCATAATGTTACAGCAATGCATTTGTTTAGTATAGCATTTTATTTCACAAAACTGTATTGAAGTCAATGGGAATTTCATGTTTTGTTCTATTATAGCGCCACCAAGAGGCTCAGTCCCACAATTTTTTTTATGTGTCCTCAGAGTGAGCCCATACATATGTGTGTCAATTTTGGTGAAAATATCTCAATTCGCTTCAGAGTTATAGACATTTATATGAAAAAACACGTAAAAAATGACTGACACATGACTTTGTTTGAATTTTACTACCCCTTACTAGCAATATTTTCGTATTTGGGCATTGGTTTTTGGTTAACAAGCTATGGTTTCAAACTTCTGACGGTGGTTTCGTCTCGATCGGACAAGCGGTTTCGAAGATATAGCCAAATGTTTTTTTCGCACTAAATCGCAATGCTACACAAACCGTAAGACGAAACCCAGCATGTTTGGTATCGTTGGACTCGGCAACGATTCAGGAACTCAAAAAGATGACTCCCGTGAAAATAAGTCGACCACACCCAAAGTTATAAGCATTTGGAAGAAAAAATTCACCACTAGGTGGCGCTGTTTCAAAACTTCTCAGGCTCCTTCAGGGCATCGTACTGATGACCCATACCGAGTTTCGTAACAATTCGTTCATGCGTTCAGAAAATACAGCATTTTAGCACATAATTCAAAATGGCCAACAGCCAAAATGGCCGATCGGGGAAAATTGGATATCAGTCGACTCGAAATGACGTCCTGAATCTAACGAGACCACTTTTATGATTTTTGGACAAACCGTTCAGAAGTTATAAGCAAAAATAGCCATTTTCTGTATCTCCGGACCAGTAGGTGGCGCTGGGCCGAAACGCAGCGTGTAGCCTTAGGTCATGCTTGTGATGACTTGTACCAACTTTGGTCTCAATATGATAAAGCGTTGCGGAGATACAGCCTTACGTCCGTTTTCGCAAGTGCTACGTAAAATTTTTCCGTGTGTTTTTCAAAAACGGTTTGACGAATCAACTTGAATTCCATAAATTTTTGTCCCCACTGCCTGAAGATGATCTGGTGCGATTTTGGTGAAAATCGGACAAACCGTCTAGGACGAGTTCGAAAAAGTAGGTTTTTTGAACAATTCAAAATGGCGGACATATTTTTATGACGGAAAATGACGTCATATGGTGCAATCGAATCGTCATGAGCTCCGGAATCAGAGGAAAAAAGAATTTTGTTGATAGGCCTTACGGTTCAAAAGTTATTAGCATAATAAAAGTGAAATTTTGGACAGGTGGTGGCGCTAGAGGCAATGAGTTAGAGACACCAAAATTGGTGTATTTAATGTTGGGACTGTCCTCTATCAGAATGTCAAACCAAAACAACTTTCCCGGAAACGATTCTATGGGCTGCCATAGACGCCCAGTCGGAAGAGGAAGAATAATAATAAGAACCGGAACAGATACAATAGGTGCCTCTGCACCTTCGGTGCTTGGCCCCTAATAAGAACCGGAACAGATACAATAGGTGCCTCCCCACCTTCGGTGCTTGGCCCCTAATAATAAGAACCGGAACAGACACAATAGGTGTCTCCGCACCTTCGGTGCTTGGCCCCTAAAGAAGAAGAAGAAGAAGAAGAAGAAGAAGAAGAAGAAGAAGAAGAATCGGAAGAAGAATAAGAACCGGAAGAGACACAATAGGTGCCTCCTCACCTTCGGTGCTTGGCCCCTAACTATAGCTACTACTTAGGAGAATCGCCTCTTATAAACTGCAGGAAAAACAGAAAACAGAAACACTAACACGACACAAACAAAACAGAACCTATTCCTAACCAGGGTTGGATTAACACATTACAAGTGTCAGATCTGCTTATGTGTCTTGTGCTCTGTGGGACCTTTATGTTGAAGTTTCTCTGTGCCTAGTTTTTGTGTTCTTTCCTGCGTCCTGTTTCCTGTGGCCAGGTTGTAGTTTTGTATTTTTTTCCATTTTCATTAGTCTGCTTCAGGTGTGTCAGTTTCCCTTGTTAAGCTTGTTTACCCCTCTGTTAAATAGCCCTTGTATTCTCAGGTTCTCTGTCGGTCGTTATTTGATGTCATGCAGGTGTCTACGGTTCCCGCATGTTATTTTGTTCCGGATTTATGTTAAGATTGTTTATTTTCATGAAAATCTGCCTGCCGTCTTTGATTCCCCGTAATCAGAATACTTTTTTCAAATATCTAGTAAAGTAACGCATAACTTTTAAATTTACAACAGCATATCGGAGTTACTTTTTTCAAAAGTTGCCCCCATATTGAGAGAAATCAGGAGTAAGTGCAGAGGCATTTACACATCTCACTTGCAAAAAACAAACAAACAAAAAAAACAAACAGATTCAGTATTAGTCAAATTCAAGAAAAAAAGTTAAATGCAATCTCAGAATATTATGCAAACCTGCAATTATTAAATATGTCAAATAAACTCAAATATACTTCAGTTATTCATCACATTTGAGTTTCATTTTTATTGCCGAAGTACGTGTGTTGAACTTTCTTCTCCTGCATCCTATTCTTCTTCAATCTAGAATGGCAGATTAGCATTAGACAAATGCTTGTAGTCTTTATTACATTTACAAAACACCTCAAACATTACAGGACACTTCTATGGTTACTTGCTGGGGGACAGAGGATACCCTTGCCTCCCCTATATGATGACACCCTACCCTGATCCTGAGCCCGGACCACAGACACGCTTCAACCTGTCTCACAGCAGAACACAGGCCAAGGTGGAGATGACAATAGGCATTCTGAAGGCGAGGTTTCAGTGTCTGCGTGGGCTCAGGGTCACTCCAAATAGGGCATGTGACATCACAGTTGCTTGTGTGGTACTTCACAACATTGCCACAATAAGAGGAGAGAGGCATCCCCCCTGTCCTGATGAAGATGACCTAGAACAACACCCATTGAATCTTGCAGACCACAGAGTTGGCAGAATGCTTAGAGACATGATTTGTCAAAATCACTTTATTTAATGTGTTCTATTTCTTCATATCCTGAAATAAAAGAGCCATGACAAATTTGTATTCATTGCTTTATACACACACATACACAAAAAAAAAAAAAAAAAAAAAAAAACAGATTCATGTTCACATATGATTCTCACCTTAAGGCGATGCTCCAGTAGTTCTGTTTCAAGTTTGGCCTTTTTAATGGCCAGCCTTTTCGCCTCTAGCTGAAGCTGTATAAGGTCCATGTCAGTTTTTTTTTTTATTTGCCTTAGTAGATGGACCTTATACAGATCCTTTGCAGACAACTAGGAAGGCAAAGTAAATAAGATGGTTAAAGAAGAAAATCTGCCACATAGTAACATTATGTAAATAAGGACAACCAGGGACAAGTTCTTACACTGCTAAGATTATGTGTAGAGGTAGATGGACCCTCATCTGCGTGTACATCCCCAGCTAGATTCTGTCACAGGACAAATGACACATTTTTCACTGCATCTAAAAAGCTATGCATTGTCCAGTATATGCATCATACCTCTGTGGGTCTCCCAGCACTTTCTAATTCAGTCACAGCAGATGTGGTCTCTTCATCATCATCCTAGAGTGGAAATATGCAAGGTTACTTTGTCTGGCAGACAAAGTGAAAGATCTAAAAGCAACTGTTTCTTAAAATGCATCACTAACAATTGTGACAGACTGTGTGGTTTCAGGAGGATCCAATAATACAGTGCATCCATCAGCAACTGCAAGAAAAAAAGATACTCAATGTGTAAATTACTAAAGTATGACAGACACTGAATAAAGGCATTAGGAACATGCAAGAATAATAATAAAAAAAAACAGATTACTGTATACAGCATATGCTGTAAAATAGAATATGTATGCATAATGCACAAGTGAAACAATGACTGCATTTGGGAAGCATTTAGCCTTCTTCCTAATGACAAGAGTTAATGATCGTTTTGTCCAAACGTATGACTAAATAATCATAAGTACTAATATGGGTTACCTACATTGTACCAAGTCACTTGAACTGTTGTGGGAGGTAGCAAAATCTGACGACGTGCCCTCTGTGCCCTCTTCACAGGGCGACCTTTATTAAAGTTGCAGTAGGGAGTTTTGAGAAAATGTTGACTTAGCCTGAAAATTTGAACAAGCACAACTTCCAGGTCCAACCCCCTTGCTCTCTGCTGCGCTACAGCCCTCCCTCCACAGCTCCTCCCCCACAGCGGAGCCTGCCGTGAACGCGCAGGCTAGTAAACAGGACCACCGATGACGGCGGATTATAAACAGTTATGTAACATTCACTAATAGGGACGAAACATCAACAATATGCTTTACATTGACTACAGTTCAATTCAATTCAATTCAAATTTATTTGTATAGCGCTTTTCACAATACATATTGTTTCAAAGCAGCTTTACAGAAAGTGCATTTCAGAAATGTACGTAAAAAATACAGTTAGTTAATCATCATGTATTAATTTATGGCATAACATATCGCCGGCGTTGAGTCGTCTCTTCACAGGCGTCGAGTCGTCTCATCGCAGGTGTTGGGGACTCTGAAGTCTCCGTGAGAGGCTGGATACAGACTGTAGCTGAAGAACGCTATTTACCTCGGGATTAGCGTCCCGAGATAACAGCAGAAAAGCAGATGGGAAATAATTAGCGTAGCTGCTGTTCATAATATTAATGCATTCGATCTGATTCAACAGTAGTATAAGAGGCAAGCATTATGTGAATGCTTGGCTGAAGAGATGCGTCTTTAATCTAGTTTTGAACTGGGAGAGCGAGTCTGAGCAACGAACAGTATCAGGAAGGCTATTCCAGAGTTTAGGAGCGAAATGCGAGAACGCCCTCCCTCCTTTAGTGGATCTGGATATCCTAGGAATGACCAGAAGCCTCGAATTTAGGGATCTTAAAGAACGCGATGGATTGTAGGGCGATAGAAGGTCCATTAAATATACAGGAGCTAGACCATTTAGGGCTTTATAGGTCAGTAATAGTACTTTGTAATTGATACGGAACTTAATAGGTAACCAGTGCAGAGATGATAAAATTGGTGTTATATGATCATATTTTCTTGACCTAGTAAGAACTCTAGCAGCTGCATTTTGCACTAACTGTAGCTTGTTTATTGAGGATGTAGGACAACCAGCTAATAAAGCGTTACAGTAATCTAGTCTTGAGGTCATGAATGCATGAACTAACTTTTCTGCATCAGAAACAGATAGCATGTTACGTAGCTTAGCAATATTTCTAAGGTGGAAGAAGGCTGTTCTTGTAACATATGAAATATGATTTTCGAAAGACAAGTTGCGGTCTAGTATAACACCCAGGTCTTTTACTGTAGTGGATAAAGTAACTGGACATCCTTCTAAATTAAAGTTGTATTGTACGAGGTTTTGTGGGTAGTTTTTTGGACCAATAAGTAATACCTCCGTTTTATCTGAATTTAATAGCAGGAAATTACACGTCATCCAGCATTTTATATCTTTAAGACACTCTGTCAATTTAGATAAGTTAGTGTTTTCATCTGGTCGTGATGAAATATATAATTGAGTGTCATCAGCATAACAGTGGAAATTAATTCCATGTTTTCTTATAATATTACCCAGTGGCAGCATATATATTGAAAATAGCAGAGGGCCTAACACCGATCCTTGCGCCACTCCATAGTCTACTGACGTTATCTTCGATTTTTCACCATTTAAACAGACAAAATGGTAACGGTCTGATAAGTACGATCTAAACCAGCTTAATGCCTGTCCCTGAACACCAGTGTAGTTTTGTAGTCGATCCAAGAGTATTTTATGATCTATAGTGTCGAACGCAGCGCTAAGATCGAGTAGAACTAGTATTGAGATACAGCCTTGGTCAGAAGCTAAGAGTAAATCATTTGTAATTTTAACTAGCGCAGTTTCTGTGCTATGATGCGGTCTGAATCCTGACTGAAATTTTTCATAGATATCATTTTCTTGCAAGAAAGAGCACAATTGAGCGGACACAATTTTTTCTAGTATTTTAGATATAAATGGAAGATTTGAAATGGGTCTGTAATTTGCTAAGTTATTTTGATCTAGTTGCGGTTTCTTAATAATAGGTTTTATTACTGCCAGCTTAAATATTTTTGGAACATGACCTAAAGATAAAGACGAGTTAATAATATTGAGAAGAGGCTCTTCCACTACAGGTAACACTTCTTTCAGTAGTTTAGTGGGTATTGGGTCTAATAAACATGTTGTTGGTTTCGCTGCAAAGATAAGTTTATTTAGCTCTTCCTGTCCTATAGTTGTAAAGCGGTGTAGTTGTTCTTGAGGGGCGATAATTGTGGCTGAATCATAAGACACCATAGAGGATTGTACATTTACAATTGTATTTCGGATGCTTTCTATTTTCTCATTGAAGTAATTCATAAAATCATTACAACTATACTGTAACGGAATATTTTGCTCTGGTGATGTCTGTTTATTTGTTAGTCTAGCCACGGTGTTAAATAAAAACCTTGGATTATTTTGGTTATTTTCTATCAGTTTGCGGAGATGCTCAGCCCTGGCTGCTTTTAGAGCCTTTTTATAATGTGACATACTGTCTTTCCACGCGATTCTAAAGACCTCTAAATTAGTTTGTTTCCATTTACGCTCTAAGTTACGAGTTTCTCTCTTGATAACATGTGTAGTACTATTGTACCATGGTGCTTTAGTTTTCTCTCTAACCTTTTTTAATCTAATTGGTGCAACAATATCTAATGTACTAGAGAAAATGGTGCTCAAACTGCTAGTCATTTCCTCTAGTTCATCTGTTTGTTGGGGTTCACTGAGCAGCTGAGATAGATCAGGTAAGCTATTTGTGAATCTATCTATAGTGGTTGGAACGATTGTTCTGCCTGGTCGATAACGTGGCGCAACATGGCAAATTTCAGCAGTACGTAATATGCACGTTACCATACAATGATCAGTGAGATCGTCACTTTGCGCTATAATATCTATATCGGTTGGATTGGTTCCATATGATATAATTAAATCTAGTGTATGATTTAGACGATGAGTGGGACCACTGACGTTTTGCTTGACCCCAAATGAGTTTAATAAATCTGTAAACGCAGCCCCTAACGCATCATTTGTGTTATCTACGTGTATGTTAAAATCTCCAACAATTATTGCTTTATCGGCATTGACCAATAGATCTGAGAGAAAGTCTGAGAACTCTTTTAGGAAATCAGCATAGGGCCCTGGAGGTCTATATACGGTCGCTAAGGCTAGAGATAATAGGGATTTCTTTCTTACATCTAAGAGCGTAACATTTAGCACAAGTACTTCGAACGAATTAAACCTGTGACCTGTTTTCTGAGTAACATTTAGAATATTTCTATAGATTGTTGCAACACCGCCGCCACGACCGATCGGACGGGGCTCATTCTTATAACAGTATCCTGGTGGAGTAGACTCATTTAGACCGAAATAATCATTTGGTTTAAGCCAGGTTTCAGTAAGGCACAGAACATCGAAATTATTATCTGTGACCATTTCATTTACAATAACCGCCTTAGGTGTGAGCGATCTAATGTTTAGAAGACCTAGTTTTAGAAATTCTTTTTGTTCACTGAGATTTAGATTTTCTGGTTTAATTACAATAAGATTTTTCCTAGATCCTAAACTAGATTTATTGTTTGGCCTCACTAGACGAGGAATAGACACAGTTTCTATATAATGTTCTACACTACTTGTATCAATTAAGTTGGGACAGCAGAGATTGTGATTTGCACTTTGACTTACTAGTCAGATGGTGTGTAACGTCTTGGAGATGTTGTCCGACAGCACAGCCGCTCCGATTCTGCTGGGGTGCAGGCCATCAGCACGGTAGAGCCTAGGTCGCTCCCAGAACAGATTCCAATTATTTACAAAGAGCAGTTTCTGTTCATTACACCATGATATTAACCATTCATTTAGAGCAAATAGTCTACTGAACCTTTCTTGTCCTAGTCGGTACGTGGGAAGCGGTCCAGACACGATGATCGTTGCCTCAGGCGCTGTGCTGCGTACCGTCTCGATCAGGCTCCTGTAGTCCTTCTTCAGAACCTCCGTCTGCCGCAGCCGGATGTCGTTCGTTCCCACGTGCAGCACCACAGCTCCGACGCGCTCGTCACCGTTCAGGATCTCGGGAACATGTGCAGCGACATCTAGAACACGAGCACCAGGAAAGCAGTGAGTGCGCACATTACCCTTACCTGAGGTAGCGCGGACATGACGGACGATGGAACTGCCGATGATCACGGCGTCGTCACGTTCCGACTCGCGAAGAGGGGAGAAGCGGTTCCGGGTGGAGATCTCGAAGACCGGGAGCGGTGGAGAGGTTCTAGGTCTGGTCCTGGCTCGTGTCTTCCGCTGAGGGATCACCCAGGGTCCATGGCTTTGTGTCGGTGCCGGAGTGAATGAAGCCAGAGATGATCGCGTCCTCCTGGGCAGAGAAACGCACGGAGTAGACGAAGTCGGAGTCAAAAAGTTACTAACCACTGACTTGTGAGCATCGGCGCGTGATGTTTCAAGCGCTGATCGCCGATCTCGCAGCTCGGCTTGCCTCTCTAGCAGACCACGGATCTGCTTCTCCACGGACTCCAGCTCCAACAGCACCGAATGCAGCTCGAATGTGTCCTCACCTGCACTCAGAGGTAGCGTTAGACACACATCTGATATATTCGCCATTATAACAGATGAACAGTAAATTAGTAGTGATACTACCAATATCACTACTAATTTAGGACTGAAATCCTGGATATAACCCGTATCCTTTCAGTGAAACGGGTGTAAAATCCGACGGTCGATTGGCGCGAGGCCACGCGTGAAATGCTAGTGGGCTAAAAGGCTAGTAGCTGGGATTCGCAAAGTTGGATCTAAGTAGCGATATCAAAGCAATCCGATTGTTTTTTATAGGGAATAGTATCGAGGATAAGTTCACACGATATAAAAATAGAAAGTACTTGTTTATAAATGAGTGGTAAAGAAGAAAATCAAGGATTAATGAATCAATTCGACGGAGCTCCAAACACAAACAATCACCGCACGCGCATGCGCTCTCAGCGTCATAAACGTCTTAGTACAGTATGGTAAACCTAGTAAACGACGGTACAGTATGGCCTGCCAATACTTTGACTACAAACTTGGTCCTCAAATCATTATATATTTTGCAATACATGTAACTTTATAACGTTGTACTCTTTAAGTTATAAATAGCTAACGTTAAAGGATTAGTTCACTTTTAAAAAAACTTGCTGGTAATTTACTCACCCCCATGTCATCCAAGATGTCCATGTCTTTCTTTCTTCAGTCGAAAAGAAATTAAGGTTTTTGATGAAAACATTCCAGGATTTTTCTCCATATAATGTACTTCAATGGGACAAAAACGGTTCAAGGACCAAATGACTGTTTCAGTGCAGCTTCAAAGGGCTTTAAACGATACCAGACGATGAATAATGGTCTTATCTAGCGAAACGATCGGTCATTTCAAAAATAAATAAAAAACTTTAAGTTTTATAAGCACAAACGCTCGCCTTGCTCTGTTCTGTGATGCACGTTCATGACTCTCCTGTTTGAACTCGTTCACCAAAATGAACAAATCTTTTTTCGAATCATTTCGTTCGTTGAATGAACGAAATGACTCCAAAAAAGACTCGTTCGAAATGAACGAATCTTTTTTGCGAGTCATTTCGTTCGTTGAATGAACGAAATGACTCGAAAAAATATTCGTTCATTTGGATGAACGAGTTCGAACAGGAGAGTCACGAACGACGGTACGCGCTCGCGCTGTGCAAGAGAGGGGTGATCAGCGCGTACACGAGCGTGATTGACACTGCTAAGACATTCCTCCTGGCTCTGATTGGTTGTTTCTGACCGGGAGCGGTGTATTTCTGCAAATGGCAATAGGACCACAGGGAGGAGCCAGAGGAGCTTGATTTTTTCACAGATTATCTGTCTCATATTCTACTGTCAGGACATAATGACAGTTTTAACAAATATTTGTTTACAAAAGCTACCTACTGGAGCTTTAAGTGAAAGAGCCAACTCCTCAGATGGGGTGAGAGGAGGTGGAGGTGGACCCCCGCCAGTTAGATGGGCCTCAGCCATCTTTCTATTAGCTATATAGGAAGAATACTGTAAAAGTAACTTAAGACATTGATCTTACAACAATTAAAATAAAATATTACCTTTTTGGAGAATGTTTTTGTGTTTCATTTTGACTTGGGAAAGAGTTATTTTGGCTCCAGAAGGATTACACCTTATAAAACAAGAGGCCTAAATATTTCTTGTCAATATACGTTGCACTGTATTCTTAAGAAACTGATGTAGAGAGAAGTAAATGCTTATCGAGTCATGCCACATGCTCAAAAAGACAATTGTTCAACTTTGCAAATTAACAAAAGAAAGGCAAGCATATTTAAAATGTAATAAAAAAAAACTTACGCATTTACTCTGTCAGTTATTTTGTTGCCAAGCCAATTGTCTTTCCCTCGCATATGCAGCTGTATTGCTTTTTTCATTATAATGGGCTTGAACTCCTCATAAGCCAACATTAAAACTTCTAATTCCGCTTCGTCGAAGTACGCGGCACATAACTTTTCACCCTTAGTTTCCATGGTGACTTCTGAATTTGGCGTTCCATTGAAAATGCCTTTATATGTTCGCCGTGTGCACGCATTAACTTGAGGTTATTAGCAGTAGGTTGATTAAATAACTCGACACAGGTGTTTTGGAACCGACATACCCCGAGTAAGCAGTTTTGGGTTAATCAACCCAGAGTTCAGGGTTAATCTGATGGTAAGTTAACCCAACTCTCTGGAATACACCCCAGGTAAGAAAAAGTAACGCAACAGTAATCTAATGCATTACTTTCCATAAAAAGTATCTTTTTTTGTAATGCATTACTTTTAAAAGTAACTTTCACCAAACTGTTTGTAACAATGTGTAAGATTCATAAACCTTTGTTGCTCACAGAGCTCATTAACGTTCTGTTTATTATAAGCGTGTGCTGTAGTTATGTCGTCTGCCGCTTTAAATGCTCAAGCTCTTTAAAGTTAGGTAGATTCTGATTCAATCATCAGACATTCATCTGCTGCAAAAAGATTGTTCCGAAAGTGATTCAAACAATATTCTTCCTCTGTATTGTTATCGTTTTAGTTGTAGTGTGGACATCCCCTATTGAAAAAGAACATCTTGGTTACTGTCGTAACCCTAATTCCCGGATAGAGGGAACAGAAACATTATGTTTTACATTAGGGTTTCTCACTTAGGAGCCCCTATCACCTCTGAGTTTTAGAAAAATGGGCAATGAAATTGGTGAGTGGAATTTGCATGTCTAGCCACTCCCCCGTATATACAGGTAAATAAGATGGGAGCATGCATCCATTAGGTTTGTTCTAAGGAGCTGAGATGGTGTCCCGGCCATTCAGAGGGTAGTTCAAGGTTATGACAGGAGGGACATAACAAGCGACACACAGAGCCAGTCCTCCCGCACTTTACCTGTTTGTATCCAACACACGGGAAGAATCCGGCTCCATCCTAAGGTATTAGGTGTTGCCCGGCCCTGCAGATGTCTGCTAGAGAGGCACTGTATACTAGAGCCCAGGAAGAGGCAATACTCCTAGTGGAGTGAGCCCTCACTCCGAGGGGGCACGGCACGTCTTAGGGTTAGGTACGCCAAGGTCACCACAATCCAGTGGGCCAGCCTCTGCTTGGATAAAGCCTTACCCTTCTGTTGACCTCCAAAGCAAACAAAAGTTCTACCGGTGGTCCAATTACATGCGCAGGGTGCACACGGGACACAGCAATGCAAGCGCTGGGTCAGCCTCCTCCGGGGGCAGCGCTGGCAAGTTTACCACCTGGTCCCGGATGGGAGTGGTGGGAACTTTGGGCATGTATCCGGGCCGGGTTCTCAAGATCACGTGAGAGAAGGCAGGTCTATCATGACGCCCGCCCCACACCCAGGAACCAATCTTCCAACTGTGAGAGCTCAGGGCAAAGCGGGGGGTTCCACTCAAACCTAATGCCTGTGGCATTATCTAATCAGTGGATGCATGCCGCCATCTTATATACCCGTATGTACAGGGGAGTGGCTAGACATGCAAATTCCATACTCCCATTTCACTGCCCATTTTTCTAAAACTCAGAGGTGATTGGGGCTCCTAAGTGAGACCCCTAATGTCATTTGACATTATGTTTAACGTGACTGACAGAAAGGGAACAAAATGACAGGACACTGTCACAGTGCTCTAAAACTCAATTTTAATAGTAGACGAACCACTTTTTGACCCCTTTGGTCTGTGAGATAGTAAAAACATTTTAACTTGAAAGTCTTTAAATACATACACCTGAGTAGGCGTGGACAACAAACAAAACAACAAATAACCACACATAGGACTCTGAAAAATGAACTGAATAATGAGAACAAACTGTATTCACTAACATAAATCAACAAAAAAATAACCCCAAAAAAAGACAACATAATATAAACTTGAATCCAAAAATAAATCAATAACAAAACTAAAGTAAAGCAACAGCCCCTCATGGACGACTGCCGCATAAATTTAAACAAAACAAGAACATAAAGTCCAGGCCTGGTCCTCACTCCTCCTTTTAGGGAGACTCGAACGTGTGTGGCGTGCAGATGACGCTCATTAGCATTCGCGTCAACGTCCTCACTACATTCCTATGGCTCTCAGCCCCGCCTTGCTTGCCATATATACATATAAAGCCTCTCTTTGTAAAATTAATTTGTTGATGTCACCCCTTCTTCTTGGTATCTTAACTTGTTCAGTTGGTTCTATGTTTGGCTATCCATGTTGTTCTGTTTTAAAACTCAGTTGTGTTTTTCCCATGTAGGCCATACCACACGGTCACTTGATCATAGAAATAGCATTACAGACAAATTACTTTTAAATTATGTTTTATGAAATAACTCCATTCATTTTCCATTGGTGCCAAATGCAGTGACTAAAAGAAAATGGCACTTCGTTGTAAAGTTACACTGTACAGTTACCACATGTTACCAACTGGTAAAAACAGGTTCTCCAAAATGATTTGGATGTTGGTCAGCCTAATTTCTGCTATTATCACAGAAATTACCCACTTTACCTTTAAAAGCAAAAGTTTAGAACCGCTGCATCTTGTTCTTTCATATCGACTTCCCCCTTCCGGGTGGTGCAAGATGCCAGGTTGTCCCAATGGACTGAGCAGGGCTTTAACTTGTGCTCTGTCGGCTGATCATTGGAGAGCAGGGACAGAGATGGGGCAGAAGGTCAGCTGGTAATCAGTAGACAGAGCAGCAGGCCTCTATAATGAAGATGCCTGGCATGGCTGACAAGCTAAAGCAGAAGCAGGAGGCTTGAATGAAAGAGAGTGATATGCTAATAGATGTCACTGTGATGACAGGATGAGGACAAGCTGTGCCAGGCATGTCTCCTCCATGTCAGCCACCAGAAATTCCATCTCATCTGCTTTGAATTGTTTGCTATTTTTATAAAAGAATTCTGAGCCATAAGTGACACATCAAAGAATTTAAAAGGATAACTAGATTTTTTTTAAAATAAAATGTGAGTATGTGTTTACAATGAGTGTTGTGGGTAGTTTCCAGAGTCACATCTGCTGTTCAGTGATTTTTCGAAAATCCAGTAAATAAATCCAGTAATTTCAACAGGAATCCATGAGATGGAGAATTTTGCATTAAGGTGAAACATTTTCCTATGCAGATTTCGCAATGGATTCATGTTGGTTGAGCAAATTCACTTTGCTGACCAACAGAAAGCTGCTTTGGATAGAAAGTGACTTCTGTGTGAGCTGTGCTTCATAGCACACTATTGACAATAGACAATGAACCAAATCAAACTCTAATCTAAATTAAAATGCAAAAAAACAAAGAAACATAAAATCAAATTTAGTGTTGGACAAAGGGGGCCTTTGAGTCAAAAGGTTGAGAACCACTGCTTTACAGAAACATTTCAGGTTCAATCTCAAATGACAACATTGTGGCATAATAATTTGTAGTTACGTTGAGTCACTTACAGTGGAAGTTTTATTATGAGTAACCTAAGATGACAGACTTTGCGACACTATTTAAAGAGCCCAATAGCAACTCGCCTACCCATGTACTGGGTGCAGTGCCTGCTACGATTTCATTAGCGCCAACTGAACAATGCACAGCATGCTGAGAAGACCTCTCTGACCCTTGCTGATCACTCATTCAAATGAAACCTTTGCTTTTCTCTTATTTATATGTAACAAAAACCCTGTTATCTGTATTTATTTTGAAAATATTCAAAATAAAATATATGCCTGATTACTGCTCAGTCAGCACATATTTCAACTTATAATCAAACAGACTTATGAATTATAGGGTATAGTTCACCCAAAAATTAAAATTTGTGTTAAAATTTTATTTTGATGTTCCCTTTTGAACATCCTTTTGACTATAAGTAACTTTGAAACTACATGTCAACTAGCAGTCATTAGAGTATTAGTAGACTGTCTGCTTAATATCTGCTAACTCTTTATTGTGATGGTCCCCCAACAGACATTCTACTGAAGTAAGTTTGCATCTACATGTCAACTTACTCTAACCCTAACCCTGCCAGTCTACTAATACTCTACTAACACTCTAATGAGAGCCAAGATGGCTGCCACGCCTCAGTCTTCAGCCAACATGTCCACCACTACAGAGCCTGTTCACAACATGACCATCATGCCAGAACCTCCAGTCGTCACGGATAGTGATGGGCAAATGAAGCCTCATGAAGCACTGAGGCTTTCTCCTGATTGTTTCGAGAATAGATTCAAAGCTTTGAGAGTATCAAAAACAGCGCCATCTGGTGTTTAGCAAAAAATCAAGCAGCCAAAACCCTGTGAAAAAAGCTTTGTCGGACAAAGCAGCCACCACGCATTCCCTAGATAGTTTCATGTTACGTGCGCAAATAAAAGCCTAACAGTGCGTGTGTTGAATTTCTCTCTGTGATAAATTAATTTAACCATTAAGCTGTGGAATTTAAAGCCAGTGTGAATATCAAGATGTAATAGAAGAATATTGTACACTAAATTAATATGGCAAATATTTTATAATTTGTATATTTATATTAATTGTATGACTGGGTATTTAAAAAATGTAATTGAATAAGTCTGATTGAAAACTCACTCATAAACTAAGATCTGGGCGTTTGAACATTCCGACACGCATCTGGTACGGCCATTTATGCTCGACACGAGCTCCGACGCCTTGGTTCAAATGTCACATCACTAGTCACGTATGCTACGCCAGAGTCTCCAACTGCCACGGACGCCACAACAGAGACTTAGCACTCTCAAGCCTGCCGGTGACATTGCTAAGCTGCCTGTGCTCTCGCTGTTGTTGTTCAGTCAGCCCTGCCAGATCTACTATGGTGGTCTCCGGCTCTGTCTACTCTGCTCTGGGGGACTCCAGCTTCGCCTGCTCTACGGTGGTGATCATCAACGACGCCTAGGAGGACTTCTGTCCTGCCAGCTCCACTGTGGTGGTCATCAGCCCCATCTGCTCCGCCTTGGTGGTGCTCTGCTGTGTGGGTCTTCAGCTCCGTCTGCTTAGCTGTGGTGATCATCTGCTCCGCCGTGGGGACATTCAGTCCTGCCTGACTAGCCTGCTCCACCCTTGCTCCGAGATCCGCATCAGTCTCCAATCCTGCTTCCACTCCACGGTCCTGGCCCTCGATCCCTCCCCCTGTTTCGCCTCCGCTTCACCTCCCTCCTGGACTGTTTTTTGGAGCGTCTAGAAGCTTTTATTTTGCCCATTGTTTCGGTGTTCACTTCCTGTGTTTGGTTCCTGTTTTTTCTTGTACATTTTTTGTTGTCGTAGTTATCCTCATTAGCTCCCATGACAACTGATCACCAACACATGGTGCTCGATTTCCTTCGATTTCCTCGATTGCTCGATTTGCTCTTTGCTCGATTGCTTTTGTCCGCCTCGCTGCCTGCTGTGAGCTGTGAGTTTGTTTGCGTCGTGGCTGTCTAAGCCTCGTATTAGCTTCGTATTTCCTTCTGTTTTTCCGTATTTCTCTCTTTATTCTGTTCTGAACCATCATTTAACTCATAATTACAACTCGGACTGTTGGCCAGACGCGTCTCAAGCCATTATACGGCTGGAACCGCAAATACGGTTGGAACATTGGTTGTTGGTCGTAGAGCGAGACACCGCTTCACTGCTGTTCGCCCTGCGATCGACTGCTTTTG
Organism: Gila orcuttii; assembly: GCA_026230005.1. Classification (NCBI taxonomy): domain Eukaryota; kingdom Metazoa; phylum Chordata; class Actinopteri; order Cypriniformes; family Leuciscidae; genus Gila; species Gila orcuttii. The sequence goes on from JAPDVR010000004.1 coordinate 50,239,787, forward strand.
TCAGCCTCGTTGCCCGCTGTGAGTTTGTTTGTTTGCGTTTGTTTGTTTGCGCAAATACGGTTGGAACATTGGTTGTTGGTCGTAGAGCGAGACACCGCTTCACTGCTGTTCGCCCTGCGATCGACTGCTTTTGTCAGCCTCGTTGCCCGCTGTGAGTTTGTTTGTTTGCGTTTGTTTGTTTGCGCAAATACGGTTTGAACATTGGTTGTTGGTCGTAGAGCGAGACACCGCTTCACTGCTGTTCGCCCTGCGATCGACTGCTTTTGTCAGCCTCGTTGCCTGCTGTGAGTTTGTTTGTTTTCCCGTCTATCGTGCGTCTACATTACACCCATACCACTACAAAGACGGTTTTTACCCAAGACTTGAGTCATAAATTAATATAAATATTAATAGCATCACTGGTTGCATCATTGCTAACTTACTGTCCATCTGTTAAAATGGCGAATATATCAGGTGTATGTTATCTACCTTTTGGTGCAGATGAGAACAAATCTGAATTGCTCGCGGTGGAGTCTGAATTAGAAGCTGTAGAAAAGCAGATCCGTGACCTTCTAGAGAGACAAGCTGAGCTGAGAGACCGGCGTTTAGCTCTTGAAACATAACGCGCTGATGCACACGGATCAGTTATTAACGTTAGTAACCCACTGACGCTGACCTCGTCTACTCCGTGCGTTTCTCAGCATTGGTCCCGAGCGTCCAGGTCACGATCAGCCATGATTTCATTCACTCCGGCTCCAACACACCACCACGAAGCCTGGGTGGTTCCGCGGAAGCCGCGAGCCAGGACAAGAATCTTTTCGCCCCTCCCGGTTTTCGAGATCTCCACTCAGAACTGCTTCTCCCCTCTTCGCGATACGGAACGCGATGCTGTGATCAGACCTGTCCACCGCTGTACAACAGACCGCGTCACCTCCGCATCACGGCACTTTTGCTCCGGCCGGAAGCAATTACCAAACTGGTTCCGCATATTTATCACACGAACGTACATATTTTGCGACAGCAAATACAAATTATTAATTATGAAGGCTATATTCAAATAAATTTATATAAAATTCTCTCCAAAACTATAGAAAAATTTAATGCCTGCGAGAATCAAATTTATGCTTTTTAATGCCTTTTAAGGCCTTCATTTTCGCAAAATCCATTTAAGGACTTTTAATGCTTTTTAATGCCCCGCGGAAACCGTGTGTAATATGTCATGCTGCGCCACGTTATCGACCAGGTAGAACAATTCGTCCATCCACCATAGATCATTTCTCAAATAGCTTATCTGATCTGTCTCAGCTGCTACCTGAACCCAAACAAACAGATGAATTAGACGAACTAACTAGCACTATGAGCACCATTCTCTCTAGAACATTGGATATTGTTGCACCCATTAGATTAAAAAAGGTCAGAGAAAAAAGTATAGCACCATGATACAATAATACTACGTATGTTTTAAAGAGAGAAACCCGTAATTTAGAGCGTAAATGGAAAAAAAAACTAATTTAGAGGTCTTTAGAATCGCGTGGAAAGACAGTATGTCACTTTATAAAAAGGCACTTAAAACGGCCAGGGCTGAGCACCTCAGCAAATTAATAGAAAACTACCGAAATAATCCAAGGTTTTTATTTAATACCGTGGCTATACTAACAAATAAACAGACGTCGTCTGAACAAAATACCTCGTTACAGTTTAGTAGTAATGATTTCATGAACTTCTTCACCGAGAAAATTGAAAGCATCAGAATCAAAATCGTAAACTTCGATCTTTGCTCGCGCCTTATAATTCAGCCGCAATTATCACCCCGCAAGAACAATTACAATGCTTTACAACCATAGAACAAAAAGAGTTAAATAAACTTATCACTTCATCTAAAACAACAACATGTTTATTAGATCCTATACCAACTGAACTACAGAAAGAAGTGTTACCTATAGTGAAAGAGCCTCTTCTCAATATTATTAACTCATCTTTATCTTTAGGTCATGTTCCAAGAACGTTCAAGCTGGCAGTTATAAAACCTCTTATTAAGAAACCACAATTAGATCCAAATAACCTAGCAAATTACAGACCCATTTCGAATCTTCCATTTATGTCAAAAATATTAGAAAAAGTTGTGTCCGCTCAACTCGGCTCTTTCTTGCAAGAAAACGACATCTATGAAAAGTTTCAGTCTGGATTCAGGCCACATTATAGCACTGAAACTGCGCTTGTTAGAATCACAAATGATTTACTTTTAGCTTCGGACCAAGGCTGTATCTCAGTACTAGTTTTACTTGATCTTAGTGCTGCGTTCGATACTATAGATCACACAATACTCTTAGATCGACTACAAAATTACACTGGTGTTCAAGGACAAGCATTAAGCTGGTTCAGGTCATACTTATCTGACCGCTACCATTTCGTCTACTTAAATGGAGAAAAATCGATTATAACTTCGGCAAACTATGGAGTGCCGCAGGGATCTGTGTTAGGCCCTTTATTATTCTCAATATATATGCTGCCACTTGGTAATATTCTAAGGAAACATGGAATTAGTTTCCATTGTTATGCTGATGACACTCAAATATATATTTCATCACGGCCAGATGAATACGCTAAATTATCCAAATTGACAGATTGTGTTAAAGATATAAAAGATTGGATGACGCGTAATTTTCTTTTATTAAATCCAGACAAGACAGAGGTAATACTTATCGGTTCTAAAAACCGTCCACAAAACCTTTCACAGCACGACTTTAACATAGTAGGATGCCCTGTTACTTTATCCGCTACAGTAAAAGACCTGGGTGTTACATTAGACTGCAACCTGTCTTTTGAAAAGCATATTTCATATGTTACAAAAACTGCCTTTTTGCACCTTAGAAACATTGCTAAGCTACATAATATGCTATCAGTCTCTGATGCAGAAAAGTTAGTTCATGCATTCATGACCTCGAGACTAGATTACTGTAATGCTTTATTAGCTGGTTGTCCTGCATCTTCAATAAACAAGCTACAGTTAGTCCAAAATGCAGCCGCTAGAGTTCTTACTAGATCAAGAAAATATGATCATATAACACCGATTTTATCATCACTTCATTGGTTACCTATAAAGTTCCGTATTAAATACAAGGTATTGCTTTTGACTTATAAAGCTCTAAATGGTTTAGCTCCAGTCTATTTAACGGATCTTCTATCGCCTTACAATCCATCGCGCTCTTTAAGATCACTAAATTCGAGGCTTCTGGTCATTCCTAGGATATCCAGATCCACCAAAGGAGGCAGAGCATTTTCACATTTAGCTCCGAAGCTCTGGAATAGCCTTCCTGAAATTGTTCGTTGCTCAGACTCGCTCTCCCAGTTTAAAACTAGACTGAAGACGCATCTATTTAGCCAGGCATTCATATAACTTTTTATCTTACAGTTACTGTAAATTCGGCCTCTAGTTCATAAACGCCAGAGGAGAACTGGCCCCCAACTGAGCCTGGGTTCTCCCAAGGTTTTTTTTTCTCCATTGGGTCATCTGATGGGGTGTTAGGACACCATTAGGTCACTGGATGGAGTTTTTCAGTTCCTTGCCACTGTTGCCTTTGGCTTGCTCAGTTGGGGATATTCAAATTAATTAACCAATCATACCATTGATCAGCTCTACCAAACTTGGATGTCTTTTTTCCAGTAATAAACAAACATTGTTAAGTTGTTTTGATTGATACTGTGAAGCAGCTTTGATACAATCTGTATTGTGAAAAGCGCTATATAAATATATTTGACTTGACTTGACTTGACATGTCCCTCATCAGCCGCTTTTTAACCTGTTCATTTAAACCTCTGTGCTTCATTTGTTGTTTGTCAGTCATTGCTCCTGTATGTGTGTTCCTGTCATTGCTCTCTAGCCTGCTCTCTGTGGATTATACTCTTGTTCTTGGATTATCTATGTTAATGTTTTTTGTTAAACTTTTGAGCTTGCATTTGGATTCTCGCTCCGACTCATACCTGCTCACACATAACACACAGATTATATTATCTTAAATCCCTTAATTTGTGTTTTGAAAATAAACTAAAGTCTTTTGGAATTGGAACAATATGAGTGAATTATGACAGAAATAACCCTTTAATGTAAAGTTTTAAATTCTTTACTTACAAACCTTGTTTTTAATAAAGCCTTGTGTTTTCAGTGGTGCTGTGACACTCTGACCTTTTGACATGAGGTTATGGGCAGGATGCATTCTGACAGAAGCAGGTGCTATAGGCGCCAGGACTGACTGAGGAAGTTCTGACATGGCAATAGACTCTGTAGTACACACTCAAAAATAAAAGTACCAGGATGAACTAAAAAGGGCTTTTTGCTGCAATGCCACAGAGGAACCGATTTTTAAGAGTGAAATAGAGTGATTTACATAAAAGATCATATTAACTGTCACCAGTTATGCTGGCCTTTTGACCATGATTTGGAGTGTATTGGGTTGAATATAGTTCTCTCATCTGAAATGTCTTTTGTGCTTATTGTTGTATATCGTCCACCCTCTTCTAACAATGACTTTTATATCACTTTTAAAAAGCTACTTCAAGCTTGTGATTTTAAAACCGAGGTAATACTTATTGGTGATTTAAACTGTAACTGGCTAAATAAGACTAATAGGAAACCCCTTAAGCAGATCACAGACAGTCTGGATTTTACTCAATTGTTGGAAGGTCCAACTAGAATAACCACATCATCCCAGACACAGATAGATTTAATATTCAGTAACAAGCCGGAACGAATTGTAAAAACATTTAACTTTATTACTGGACTGTCTGACCATAATCTGATATTGGTGTCAAGAAAACTTACAAAAAAACGTTTTCATCACTCTAATAAACCTGTCGAGCAATTCAGGATTCCAAAGAATGAAATGGATAATTTTCAAAGGGCAGTACAGCAGACTAAATGGACAAATATATTTACAGGGAATAACATAGAAGAAGCGAGCAAGACATTTGCGACCAAGCTACAATGTCTAGTAAAGGAGTTCTCTAGAAAGGTAAAAGGAAAGAAAACAAAAACGAATTCGCTCCCTTGGCTTAATACTGAAATATTTAATCTGATGAAAGAAAGAGATTCTGCCTTAAAAAGATCATTAAAAACCAAGTTAAGCAGTGATAGGTATAGGTTCACTTCATTACGTAATCAAGTAATTAAAATGATCAGAAAGGGCAAGGCCAATTTTTTTATAACAATTATTAATGAGGGAAAGGGTAATACAAAGTTGATATGGGAACAGATTAAGAATGTGATGGGAATCTGGCATAGGCCTAGAAACCAGTTAGAGGTGAACCTAAAAGGTAAATTAATACAAGATCCAGCAAAAATAGCTGTAGCTCTTAATGAATATTTTGTCAATTCTGTGGATGAAATAGCACGTAATTTCTCTTTAACAACTGCAGATATTGTCAAAATAGATAAAAGTAAGCCTTCTTTTAGCATTCAACTTATTTCTGAATTTAAAACTCAGCCACTTATTAATTCTCTTAAAATCTCAACAGCAAAAGATTTCTACGGAATGGATTCTAAAATGCTTAAATTCCTGAATGAACACCTAGCATACCCTATTACACAAATTGTTAACCAGTCAGTATTAAAGGGGATATTTCCAACTATTTGGAAGACGGCAATAGTAACTCCTATATTTAAATCAAATGATCCTTTGAACATATGTAACTACCGCCCAATCAGTATTCTACCTGTGGTCTCCAAGGTTGTTGAAAAATGTGTATCAGAGCAGCTTGTCTCTTTTTTTAACAATAGTCCATTCCCTCTTCATTCGATGCAGTTTGGCTTCAGGGCCCATCACTCTGCAGAAACAGCTAACTGTCTCTTTTTAGAGACTGTTCGAGCAATGGTTGACAAGGGAGGTGTTGTTGGTGCTGTGTTTTTAGATCTCCGTAAAGCCTTTGACACAGTCAACCATAAGGTCCTTATTGCGAGACTTTCTAATTTTAATTTATCCTCTTCTGCAATTAAATGGTTTGAATCGTATTTATCAGGTAGAAGTCAGTGTGTTTCGATGAACAATCATCGTTCACCAGTTCTCAACTTACACACAGGAGTACCACAAGGATCGATCCTTGGTCCGCTTTTATTTAGTGTATATATCAATGATCTGCCATCAGTTTGCCCGGATATTAATACACTAATGTACGCGGACAACACTGTAATTTATGTACATGCCAAGACAAAACATCTGGCTGCTGCTAAACTTACAACAGCTATGGATCAAATCACAAATTGGCTAAATCGCTCGTGCCTTCAACTAAACATAGACAAAACTGTGGGAATGTTTTTCACCAAGAGACAATGTAATATTGTTTCAAACAAAATGATATCTGGTCAAAACATTAGTATTGTGCCCCAAGTTAAGTATTTGGGCGTTATTATTGATTCTAATCTTTCTTTTAAACCAAATATTAAAAACGTGTGCAAAAGGGTCAAGTTTAGTTTAGCTAATTTTAGACATATTAGAAATGCACTGACTTTTCATGCTGCCAAATTATTTATGGATACGATGATTGTGTCACATCTAACATACTGTCTGACAAGTTGGGGTCAAACTAATGGTTTAACATTAAAGCCATTGTCAACTCTCTATAAAAAAACTCTCAAAGTTTTGGACCAGAAGCCTAATAGTTCCCATCATTGTATAATTCTTAAAAATTATAAACTGCTAAGCTGGGAAGATGTAATTAAATACAAAAACATCTGTTTGGTCCACAAAATGATGCATAATAACGCTCCAGCTCCTCTCAATTCATTTATAATCCAACGCCATAACAACAGTCAGATTACCAGAAGCACCACACGAGGTGATCTTACTATCCCATTTAGGAAAAGCACATTCGGTCAATTATCATTTTCTATTAAAGCGATACAAAATTGGAATTCACTGCCCACTACAATCAAAGATATACATATGTATTCCAATTTTACTATACATTTTAAAAACTGGCTGTCTGACAATTACAGCTGCACACACTAATTTGACAGATGTGTTGTGTATTTGATGTGACTTGTTGAATTGTTATTGTGCCTTTGCAATCTGTGTCTGCTTGCTTATTTGTTTGAATTGTGTGTCACATGTTTAGTATGTCTGTCCCCTTTTGATAAGTCCTGCTGTAAATATAATTGTAACGTATTTTATTGATCTATGCCCATTGACAACTGGCCGGGGACTACAGCTGGAAATTAGCCGTAGAGGCTAAAGCTGCTCTTTTTCTTTCAAAAAGGGACTGTCCACGTTATTAAAAAACTAAATAAACTAAACTAAAAAAATCTTTTTAGGCTATAGTCTAAAGAACTTTTTCCTCTACAAAGAGTGCAGTGGGAAGGTTCCATGGATTTTAAAGATTCTGCATGGAACCGTACACCCTGACAAAGATCCATTTTAGAACCTTTATTTTTAAGAATGAAAATGGAGAACACTTCACACAGAAGCATGTTACCCAAAGAGTCTGCACACTTCACTCCCCTTTACACAGGGACAGGTGGTCTGAGGGACAGTAAACTGTGTTTAATCCAAGTGCCTGCTTCAAGGGCTGTGAACACAGGAGTGCTGATACCTGACATTATGTTCTCATTATATACATCCGAATCAGATGAAGGCCGTGTGATCATGCGTGTCTTTCAGTGTTGGGTAGTAACTGATTACATGTAATCTGCATTATGAAATAAGATTCCAAAAATGTACAGAAATCATTTCACTCTTAAAGGGTTAGTTCACCTTGGAACTCTTTAGCACAAATGAAACTAATTCTGTCAGTAATTACTCACCCTCATGTTATTTCAACCCCGTAAGACTTTCGTTCATCTTCAGAACACAAATTAAGATATGTTTGATGCAATCTGAGAGCTGGCTCACTCCTTCATAGACTGCAAGGTAATTTCATCTGCTGGCCCAGAAAAGTTAATAAAGACATTGGTAAAATAGTCCAAGTGACTACAGTGGCTCAACCTTAAGTTTATCAAGCGACGAGAATACTTTTTGTGCGCAAAAAAAATATTAAACTATTCATTTTCTTCTGTGTAGGCCTCTGACGTGAGTTCACGAGAGCGCAGGACGCATACGTGAGAACTGAGAAGATGATGTAGATGTAGTGTTTAAAATGGTTCTAAAGTGTGCATTTCCTGGATGTCCGAATCGTGAGAAACCTACGAGAAAACGTAAAAGTGCCTTACCAATGCCACAAAATGGCTTACCTTTCACACTTTCCCATCAAATGCTTGTGAGCGTCATCTTCTCAGTTCTCACGCATGTGTCATGGCGCTCTCGTGAACTCACGTCAGAGGCCCACACGGAAGAAAATGAATAGTTGAATAAAGTCGTTATTTTTTGGGGTTTTTGCGTTACAAAAACAATTTTTGTCGCTTGATAGACTTGATACTTGATACACTGTAGTCACTCGGACTATTTTAAAGATGTATTTTCTAACTTTTCTGGGCTGGTAGAATGAAATTACCTTGCAGCCTATGAAGGAGTCATACACCTCTCAGATTTCATCAAAAATATCTTAATATGTGTTCCGAAGATGAACAAAAGTCTTACGGGGTTGGAACAACACGAGGGTGAGTAATTACTGACAGAATTTTCATTTTTGGGTGAACTAACCCAAACAAGTGTTTTCTCAAAATTGCAACATTGCATATTTAACCAACTCCTGACAAACACATTAATAATTTTAATTATCACTTAGTGAGTCATTTTACCATGAATTACAGTCTTTGGAAGGCTTTTGCCTTTCAAACACATTAAAATGAACAAATTTATGTTATTTCATATTTACAACTTTTTTTGTCAGCGGAACCTCTTTGACAATATTTACTTGAAGTACCCACTGAGATTTTAAGTAACCGGTTAATGGTCACATGACATGCAGGTAAACACAAACACCCTGCAGTTCCATCAAGAACCCCAGTCCCTGACATAATGCAAAATTTGATGTACTTCATGTTGTTGATTACTAAGAATGGAAGATATTTTCTTTCTCTTTTAGTTTTATATCAATATAGTACAAGATTATCCTATTCAAACCAATGTGATAAACGAGTTAGGTCAAAAGTAATCTAAAAGTATTCTGATTATATTACCTTAAATGTGTAATGTATTACTAACTTTGTCATGTCATTTGGCAGCACAAATTGTAGAGAATAAATCCGCAGAGAGCCAAGTAACTATAACATAATTCCCATGAATCAAATGACTGACCTACCCAGATTTATGTGTGGCTTATGTTTATAGATTAGATGGTGCCCTCTGCTGTTCCTTCAAGTGCATGTACAGTGTCCCCACTAGTTGCATTAGAAAATTATATATCAAACTAAGTGCTTGAGCTTCTCTCAGAACTGAGCCTTTTGTGTAGTTACTTTCAACCAACTCTTTCAAATCCATTTACATTTCCCCTCAAGTTTATCACATTAACTTTGAACATGATCCACTACTGTCTGACAAAACTGAAAATGTCCAAATAAGTTTCTCCCCTACATTTAAAAGTATATCTATTGTTAAATGTTATAAACTTAAACATAATATATTTATTTGTGTGAAATGATGATAGCACAAGCACACCTTTCAGTTTGTGAAATATTGTGAACACGTATATGAATTTCTTTGATATATCCTCACTCTTGATAAGTTAACTAAGCAATCCGGTATATGTACAAAAAACATACTTTATTAAGAAAATTATTCACAGAAATAGTGAGGATTTACATGCATAATACATTCATATTACATAAGATGCAACCGAAAACAAATTAGATTTCAATACAAAAATATACACATATAAACACAAATACTTTGAACAGCATTATTATATACGTTCAAGGTCTAATGTTTCTATGCAAAAGACTCTGAGTTTAATTGTGCTGTGGTATTGATGAGATCTCTGGGTAAAGTCTCTCTTGCCTCCTGCATGCGTTTATGGGCCCTCTGAAACGCTTCTGAAACCACAAACAGACCAAATCAGAAAAGAAATATATCCTGCAAAATCTGATTTATATTGTGATTCTGTACTTCAGTCAAAACAAACTAGATTTTTACATTTTCTGAAGTCTGCACAACGATGCAATAGTATCTTGGGTGGTTATAGGGCATTGCTGGATGGTTGCTGAAATCAACCAAAATTGATGGTGGCCCAAATCAAGAGCCCACCAAGTCACTATGATATTCTGGTGTATAGCTATTATTAGCTATATATTATTATTAACTCACAAATACCAATTCCCAGCGATTTCTACTCGATAAAACATTTTATAGCTTGACATAAAGAGAAAAATGTTTACTCATTATATAAATTCCTATTACTTTATTTAGATTTTTTAAAGATTTTATTAATTTACACAACTTCTCAAGGAATCTCAAGGAATCACACTTTTAAAATTCCCTCATATATCCAGGTTTTCCAAAAGCATGGGAGCCCTCATTCTCAACTGAAAAAAGACAGTTGTTGAGGGAACAAATGAGAAAAATGAGAAATGTGATGTCACATAACATTTAGATTTTTATCTGTTTTAATTGTTTTGTCATATTTTAAGTCATTTAATATAATAATATATTTTAGGCATCTTGCGGCCCCCTAGGAAGTGCACCCAAGTGGGTCCTGGCCCCCTTGTTTAGAACCAGTCTAACACCATTGCAAATCCATTTGTCTCTTGTATCAGAAGTAGCATGAGCGCTGGAAATACATCTGAAACAGAACATGGTATCAGTTTACCGTTGGGAATTTGTCATGTTGTGTCGCGTTGCATCCAGTAGAGAGCATCACTGATTATAATGGGTTCTATTTGCTTTTGTCGTGCTGCACCACTCGCTTCTGGTGTAGACACAGGCTGCGTTCCAGTCCAAAATTGACATGCCCTTCACTCGCTAAGTTCCCTCCGTTTTGTTCACTTGGATGTGCGTCATTGCTTACGTTGCACGAGTGCCCACTACTGGCGGAAACTGCAATGGGCTGAACTGGACTGTCCTAAGTCCTCAACAAAAGGCATGATTCGAGGTATCACTAATTCCCGTACCATAAACAGGTTGGGACAAAATAAGTGGAACACTTAGGGGGTTGTTAAAATCCCTAACCCTAAATATGAACATTTACTTACCTTGCGATTACCTCAGCAAACAGCACTAATTAATAGCAATAAAAGTCCTATCTGAAGTTATTTAGACCTGCCTTACCCAGAACATTATACACAGAGCCCTGCTGACTGTGGCCTCCCAACTGATCCAGAACAGTCTGTCTCCTTTTCTTCAGGGTGCTGGCATCAATAAAAGCCCTGAATAAAGTACAACAAGCACTTACAATCTAAAAGGGACAAAATAGTACTGCTGCAGTAACAAAATGCATGATTCACTGATTGTGTTGGCCAACCTGGCATGCTGGATACAATTAAGAGTAAAGGTCACACTTCCAGTGGTTTGAGTGCGAAAACCAAAGCGACTCAATCGCTCTCCCTAAAAATAGAAGCAAAGTAAATCAATGGACATGCTAATACAAAACGTCACAACACAAAATGTATAATGAGTCACCTTGAAAGTGCCAGGTACTCTGACATAACTGATGTCCTCGAGTTCAGGTGCTCCGCCGATGAAGAAGCGTCTCAGTTCAGCCACCGTGCCGGGCTGGAGGGGTCTCCATGTGCGGCAAGTCATTCTGTGACGCCCTGAGAGCATAAAGCCACTATTGAACAAGCTGATACAAATATAGCCTACTTTATAAAACCAACTTGTACAAAATTACTTGTAATACAGTTCATATATGATATCCAAAGCCCAGTTAATATTTAGTTTAATTCTGCAGTTATTATGTTGATTTTAATTTTATGTAATATTTTGAAATATTATTACAATGTAAAATACCTGCTTTCAGTTTTCTAATTATTAATATCTTTATAGAACAGCATGTATTTGCATTAGAAATATTATAATGAATGGTTGTATGTTTCTCTGTTTGACCATGCCACCCATTATACTAATTATCCAACAGTACTTTATTCTCAGAAGAAATGTTTGTCCTACTTAGTGTTGAGGAAATTACATTTTAACTTAAATCGGTGTGTTACAATTTGATGCTGTCACTTTCATTTTGAACCTTCTTATGCTTTTTACCAGGTAAATTACCCCCCCCCCCCCCCACCAATTCAATGTATGAATTGAATATCAATATATTACACCATGCAATACTTTAAAACAAAAGACTGTCCGACTCTTACCTGGCGTTGAGGGAACGACCAGGAATCCATAGCCCTCAGTTCTGTAGCGCTGCCAAAAATCCAGTGAGAGAACTTTGAAATACAGCACAGGCCACTGGGATAATGACCCTGCACAGAACATCAGCACCTGTGTTTATTCACTGAAAATGTATTGACAATGGTACTTTATTTTTATATCAGGTGGTTATCTATGTAATGTATTTTTCCATTCTTTAGTTACAGAAATTCTGAAGCAATCAAAGATCTCACCATCAGATTCATCTTCTTTATGGAAGAAGGTCTCAAAGCTGAATGGATAGGAGAAGAAGGCAACATCCTCCTATAAAACAGAGAACATGCTTACCACAGTTACTTGAACACAGAGCCAGTTGACGGGGTCAACTAAAATGACGGATTACCTTTCCTATGCTGCGTGTGCGACATGTCTGAGTCACACCAGACAGACACTGAATGGGAACACTGGACCAACCTGAAGAACATAGAGCAATCTCAACACCAGGAATTACTGGCAGAAAATGCACAAAACCGAAATACAGTAAAACTTGAAATGCTTGAATGTCATTTAATTAGATTAACAATTAGAATGTGTGTTATTTTTTTTCCTTTTCTTTTGTTGAAGAGAATAACTATTGTTTTATCATTTAAAACTTATCAAATATTTTTGTGAAATGCTTTGCTAGGAAAGTGTGCTTGTGCTTTCTTTAAAATAAATGTCACTTTGTTAGACTTTTGTCATCAAAAGCAATGTCATGTACATTTATAAGTGTGGCTTAACTGTTTAAATAATGGTTGCCACTGTGTGTATGAGAGTAGATTGACTTACTGTTTGGTAAATCCAGGAAGAAGTGGATGTAAAGATTGTCATACTCATAACCCTGAGCAGAAACTAAGAAGAAAAATTGTCATATTATGATCCATACAGTAACATTTGAGACCCAGTTAAAAATTTCAAATATATTGGAGACACTGTACAATTTAAGCATGCATATAATGTATTGATGTTATACTGCTTTCCCCCCTGTAAATCTGGCCTAATTTGTAATTTATAATAACTGTTATACTCACCAATCTCTCCATTTACAATCAGGCGAAGTATCCCTGGAGGTGGCTAAAGGAAGTTTTTGGAGAATCAGAATGAAAGGTTTTCCTTTTTTATTTGGATTATAATTTAAACTGTTTTTTTAATACTATTGCACCATGGGTTTGGATAATAATTCCAATTCTTACCATCTCAAAGTCTTGGCCAACCAGGCTGTTGAGGTAATCTTTGTGACGTGTGTAAAGCTAAAAAGAAAGAAAGAAAGAAATGTGTGTGAATGATGAATCCACCAGACAGGGTTCAGCAATCCAACAATGAGCCTTGGGCCAGCCAATGAATTCCATACTGCTCCAGGGACACTCTCTGTACAGTTTAAGATGCTTTGATGAACAAAGTCTACTAAAAAGTAACCAAGAATTGTCACTCTGGGACTATGTTCCAAACTGTGTAGGTACACTCCCAAATTTTCTTATTTGCCTTTACATTTTAGTACTTACACCTAAACCTATTTTATTTCAGTTTCCTCAGTTGTAACATATCTATTTTTTTTCCCATTTAATATTTATATTTAGTTTTATTTCAGATAACGAAAATTATTTTTAATAAATAAAATAAAAACTTTTTGCCTTATATGACACCTTGACGCAACGTTTTAGTCAAAATCCAAGGCCAAAATATAATATTTATCCTTTGCAGATATGGCAATTTCAAAACCAATTGAACATAGTTTAATTTAATGTAACTCAAATATAAACATTTTACATTAAATAATTATATCCAGTGCAGGAAAGTGTCAACGGAAAAAAGTTAAATCTAATTTGTGACATTTTGTGAATCAACTATGAGTGACTCCTATTTGTGTAGTGTGAGTGCATGACCGTTACCAGTCATTGCTAAGGAGGAGTGTTTCAAGTCAGTCACATATGAGATTCCATTTCAGCTCTCTAGGGTTTGGAACAGGAGCTAAAAGTTTAGACCGGGGGTGTCCAAACTTGGTCCTGGAGGGCCACTGTCCTGCAGAGTTTGTGTTGAGGCAAGTTGGAGCTAAACTCTGCAGGACAGTGGCCCACCAGGAGCAGGATTGGACACCCCTGGTCTAAACCGTGTGATAAACCACCAATCCTAAGCAAGGGGAATTGGCCATACATCTCTGTACATGCGCTGCTCTCTCTCTTTCTCCTCCGCATGAATGTCTGATGAGGCATTCTCCAGATACAGCCTCCACACCTCCCTCTTCTCCCCCTCTGTTTCCAGCCTGGAGTGAAAGACCGTCAAATACACTTTGACTTTTTGTAATCTCAATGAAGTCATCCCCACATTACTCTAAAGAGAAATTTATAGAAATTGGTTGGTCTTGCCTGTAGGCTCCTCTGTTGTTGTTAAAGTCTGGTTTTAGTGTGATTACTCCATTACCATCTGCTTTTATTGTGCATAATATATATTCATTCTCTTTCAGGCCCAACCTATAAAACACAGTCAGCTCAGTCAGTTGATAGATCACATCTCATTCTCTTGCGAACTGGATACCCTTGTCTGTTTATTTCACATTACTTTAAAAGACTCATATTATAAAATCTAATTCTTGAACTTAAGAGTAAAATAAAGGAGTTTTTCTGTAACATTTCTGAAGATAATTTGCATAGAAGTCTTAAAGGTGCAGTAGAAAATTGTCCAGCTGGTTGAAAATGGTGATATTAAACTACATAATGCATTTTGGATGCAAAATACCTTACATAACATTATAAGTGGACCTCAAGTTAAATTAATTATAATAAAATGTATGATGGTGACCCTTTAAGTGGCTAATGAAGAGTATCATTGTCTCACTTACTTCCCTGAAGGCCCAAGATCTCCCATGATGTGCATGGTTTGCACGGGTGTGTTGATGATGTGACTGTTCTTTATGAACTCCTCTGAAGGCTCCCATGTGATTAAACGCGACTTTGGAACATTAGACTCTCTAAATTATGTAAAAAAAAAAAATAATTATGTACAGGTAAATCTTCTAAACTTCCAAAATATGATACATCTTTTACAGAAACTGTACACTTACACAGGACGTCTCTCGTGTCTCCTGTGTCTAACATTGGCCATGCGTTCTGCTAAGAAGGTTGGTGTTGACTGAGCTGGGGTCAGCATACTTTGAGCTTGCTGCCAATAAGATCACAACTTCAGAAAGCTTAGAAACATATGTAGGCTATATATCTACTGGTGAATCTCACCAAACCTGTCGAAATCATGTCTGGGTAATTTATCACCGCAAATATTTATTAGTGACAAATTAGATTTTGCTTAAATTCAAGCATGAAACGGAAGTTGCGATAGTCTTTTCTTCCCTATTGTGACGTTTTTTCCAAGTGAAATGTAGGCCGGGACATGATTTTGTCAATCGGGAATTACTTGGATTGCTGTGGTTTGCTAATGCTGTGATGTCATGTGAGTGACAGGTTGATCCTGCCCTTGTGTCAGTGAACACGTCATCAGAAAAGAGATGAGATGTCATTGCAAGAGGAAGGGGAAGTTATTTTGATTACAAGGGCACATGAATTAAAAAAATATATCATCTGCATGGATACATCATTTAAAATAAATAATGGAATATTCAATAAAAAAACACAATTCAACAATTTTGATTTCATGGTGACTTTAAGGAAAACAAAGCCTAATTTAGAAACATTAAGATATTTTGTATTGTAACATTATTTTTATGACAATTCTTGTCATTACAATGCAATGCACAATGAAAAATATCCTCAAATAGTTCACCCCAAAATGCTTTCTTTCTTCTGTGTAACACAAAAGAAGACATTTTGAAGAATGTTGGCAACTGTTGATAACTTGTAACGTTAATAGTTTAGATTTCCATTGACTTCCATTGTATGGACAAAAATACATAAAGATGTGTAACAGGGACACTGAAAGTGAGAAATAAAGGGTTGCACTTTATTTTACAGTAAGTGTACTTACAGTGTACTTATCTAAGAAAGTACTGGGTAATATAAGGTAACTACATGTGTTAAGGTTAGGTTTAGAGGTAGGTTCAGGGTTAGTACCTAGTTATTCTAATTACTATAAATAAGTACATAATATGTACATGGGGAACAGGACTATAAAACAAAGCGCTACCAACATTTCTTATTTTTTATCTTTTGATTTCATGGTGAAATATGACCTGGGTATGTTTTTTTTTAAGTTTTAAAAAAGAAAACAGTAGTCAACCAACCTCTTCCCATTTGGAAAAGCGATCAAAGTCTGTGTAGGTGAAAATGCGCTGGTTTTGCCTTTTGGATCTTTCAATTGCCGTGACTTCTGTGTGATACTGACGCTCCAGTGGTGTTTGACAGTTTGACTCTGTTTGGTAAAGGTCCACTTCATACTGCACATGAATAGCAAGCAGAACTCATCATACACCATGAAAACAGGTAACCTCCTGACTATCTAGTAGCACACATCTTTGCCCTCACTAGTCTCCTACCTGACTGAAGAACTTCTCTTGCCAACCAACCACCAGTTCCTCCTCATCAGTGGCTGTGTTAGAATGAGAGAGAGAAAATATTATAAACAACATTATCCACAATATAACAGGTAAATAGTTGTGACTACTTTTTAACAGGTTTATATCCGTGTCTTTCACATACTGGAGGCTGATTGTGTCTGAGAGCTGAATGTGTCTAGCTCTATAACTCCTCTTTCCTGCTGAGAAATCATTTGCTGATGAAGGTGTTGAGACAGAGCAGCTGTCGAGGTCACACGCTGTATACGCACTCTAAAAAGTAACAAAAATGATCATGGTAATACCATGTTTTTAGGCATAATACAACAGTACTTTTTTAGTGACTTGGAGTATCATGTATAATGTACGTAAACTATTTAGTAATCTTTTTTTCCAAAATCTATTTTTTTATAAAGAATTATGGTGCAGTAGAGATGGCAAAACCGTGGTACTTCGAT
This sequence comes from Gila orcuttii, assembly GCA_026230005.1. Taxonomy (NCBI): domain Eukaryota; kingdom Metazoa; phylum Chordata; class Actinopteri; order Cypriniformes; family Leuciscidae; genus Gila; species Gila orcuttii. The sequence goes on from JAPDVR010000004.1 coordinate 50,256,979, forward strand.
ATAACTTATTGGAACTGAACTTAATTTACCATGGTTTTACATGGTGCTGCATGGTAATTCCAGGAATAGCACGGTACTCCCATGTCCAAAATACATTATCATGTATTTAATTCTGAGTATACTTCTGTTATAGATGTCGGGTACACTCAAGCGACGTGACTTACCGTATGCGTAAGTTTTTAACTGCATCCCGGGAACGGTAAACCGATTCTCCGCTGTCCGTGCACCAGCCGTCGGCCATATCTGACACTCAGCCTCAAAAAATAAAAATCTTCAGATTTAGTGTACCATCTACATCGGTTACTAAAGTTGATACGTTTTTAATAATAATACTCGGGTAGGAAGTATACTCGGGTACACACCAGAGCGTCTCGTTGCATGGTAACACAAACGGAAGAAGCCGGAAGTCAATTGTGCGCATGCTTGGTACGGATATAAATAGCTGCTACGCTGTTCTCAAATCAGCCTGAGCTGCTTTCTGAAGCATTACACATCAACGGCACCAGTTGCCACAGCTGATCTGGGAGCAGAAGCGGTTCTAAAAACAATCCACGCTTCACATCCACATGTCAACTGCTAATGAACTGGAAGCTGTTCCACATGGTTGTATTTGGTGTTGAACAACGAATATAGTTGTTTAGATATGCTTGAGGTCGGTTCTTTTGATATATCGCATGTTACTAATATAGAAAATTCTGCTTCATTTAATGTTTAAATAACGTTGCTGATACTTTGATCCTGAAGGGCAAGTTAGCTTTTTGGTTAGCAGCTGCATCTAACTTCTTAAACCAGGTTTGCTGCACTTAGCCAGACTGGTGTTCAGCTGGTTTTCTGTGTCAGTCAGCTGGTCTAACGTTACCAGACTGACCAGTTGAGAAATAAAAAACATAAAGCCAGTCTGTTTGAAACCAGCAAACTACTTTAAGCTGGTTAAAGCTGTTTATTAAAGCATACCTTACCAAGTTATTAAAGGCAAATATGCAGGTATGGAAAACAAGTATCCAAGTCTTCAGAGTCTCAAACCGAACTAGGAATAGATGTTTGGCTGGACTGAATGAATTATATATTACACCAGCATCTTTAACACAACATGCAGCCTATACTTGCACAAGAGCACTTTTCTTTCCGAGAGACAGTGTTTCAAAGGCAGATGAGAGATTTACCTCTAATAAACTCAAAAAGACAATTGTGTCTAGAGAGCGTAAATATGCTGCTACCAGAGATGATTTTCTCAAATCAACAAAAACACAGAGAGAATCTCATGCAGCTCCGTCTTCAAAAACAGAGAGAAAAGTGTCATCAGATCTTCAGAAACTGAGGTTTGATGACTTCAGTGAGTCAGAAACCAGAAGGATTTTGCGGCGTATCCAAAAAGACTCAGAGTCAAATGAAGAAGAGTTGGAGATTGTGTTTGGGGTGGGCCCTTGTTTGCTGGCCCTCACTCAGGGCAGAAGGAGGCCGAGTCGTCTCTTTGTGAAGAACGGCGAGGGGCCACAGAGAGATGTGATTTTGAGGGTCTGTCAGGAGGCTGTTAGTCGTGGTGTGCAGATACAGAGAGTCAGTAAGCAAACACTTGACAAGATGTGTGGTGGAAAGGTGCACCAGGGATTGTGTCTGCAGGCAAGTTCTCTTGGGTTTATCAACGTGGAAAGACCAATAACATCTCATGAGGCGAGGAATCACAGGGCATTATGGCTGGTTTTGGATGGAGTGCAGGATCCGATGAATCTTGGAGCCATTTTGCGGTCTGTGTACTTCCTGGGAGTGGATCGGATTGTCTGCAGCATTCAAAACAGGTGGAGTGAAAAAAGTATTTTTTTGTTTTTATTACGTCATAACATTGTTAAATGGACTGTAGGATCTGAAACAACATAACAGCCTAGTTATGATCAAATTAAAATGTGCTTTTAACTTTAACTTTGTAGGAACTCTGTACTATTGATGTTTGCTTCTGATTGTTTGCTCTCTTTGTTAGCTGTCCTCTGACGCCCACAGTGAGTAAAGCCAGTGCTGGTGTGATGGAGATCATTGAGGTGTTTGGCTACAGCAACTTGAAAGATATGATAAAGGTCTGGAAGTTGATCCATTCACTTCACCTCACTGTGTTTACATGTGTGGCCCGTAGAGGGCAGTCAAATAATACAATTGTGGTTTAGTTAGCAATACCAGCTAATCAAACTTTATAATTCTGAGCCCAAAAAAAATTGATCAATACATGTTCGAGTACTGTGAATTCTTCTGTAAAATGAGCAGGGATGGATCATCCACATGGAGCACTGGGACTTTGACACTCATCAGGTTATATAAGAAATGGTGTTTTAAAAGGAAAGGAAAGTATTTAAAATATTTAATATTTATCATTTCAGTAATTAACGACAAAAGGTTTACAGGTAACTACTCCTGTCACTAATACTAATTATATAAGTAGATAATGATTTTTGGTGTTTTTTCCTGCAAATCAACACAAAAACGCTACAAATATCAATTTTGTAATTTTTTTTTTTTTTTTTTTTGGAGTAATGCAAATTCCATCTTGGACATAAAAACTGGAAAGAAGTCCTGAAAGTCCCCATAGACAGAAAGTGACATCATGTTTGGACTGTTACATAGTTACAAATAAAAACAAATCTTCAAACCGTGACAGTATAAAAGCCAATTAATGTAATGCCTTCATAATATCACACTTGATATATTACTTGCACACATTTTTATGCATTACATTAAAATGTATAACTTGTATGAAAACATATACCGTAGTTTACTTTATATATTAGGAAGGAGGTCATTTGCAAGGTGTTCATCATACATGGCATCAAACCCTGGTTTCGTTTTCGAATGGAATGAACAATTTGAGAATTATCTGAGGAGACCCAACTTCTAACAGTCTTTCCTTCTGTAGCCTGTAGAGGGCAGGTAAAGAAAACCATTGAGGTTTAGACTGTGTCTGTCAAGTCCTTTTGAGAAACATTTCTTTATAACATTATAACCAATTTTGTATGACATTATAGGTGAAAGCAGAACACGGTTGGCAAGTAGTCGGCACTGTTGGATTAGAGGAAGGCAATCCGGAATCCCCTGTTATGCCATGTTCAGATTTCAAGATGTCCAGACCTACACTGCTGTTAATGGGTATGTGTTAGAACTTATTCAAACAGATAATTGTTTTGTTCTCTCTGTGTTGTTTAAACGCTAGTCTGTCTCTGTTTGTGCTGTCAGGTGGAGAGGGTGATGGTCTTTCTCCAGAACTGCGTCAGCTGTGCGATATCCTGCTCACCATCCCTCCACGCAGACACCTGCACCCTGGAGTAGAATCACTCAATGTGTCTGTAGCCACAGGTATGTGTTCTTTATGTAAATATTGCTCTGAATTGCTGGTATTTACTTAACATTTACCTGTTAGAAATTTGACAGGACCACTGGTTAGAACCACAGCTCAGGAGGATTTTTAGTAAAAAACAAATATTTTTTTTTATATATAAATGAATTTAATTTAATTAAAAATGATCAAAAATTAAAAATAAATAACATCACATGTACTGTAAAGGTTTATTATTGGTTTAAAGTCGGCATGAAACGGAAATTGCGATAGTCTTTTCTTCCCTATTTTGGCTTATGTCAGAGTGAAACTGCATCTCGAACAAGAAAAAATGAAGGGTGGGACTTGATTTTAAAGATGAACTGAACTGAAAAAAATCAACGTTGATAACATGTTGTTTATGACAATTAAAAGTAAATTACATTAAAAATTTTAACTAAAAATATCAATATAGCTTTTTTTAAGCAGCACAAAAATTGCGTTTGTTACGCTGGCAATGTCGATGACGTCACTGGCATGGTAGGACCCGCAAAGGTATATAGGCAACAGCTGCAGGTCCTATATACACACACGAAAATTAGTCATTTTAATGGCACGGGTTACGCATTGGAGTATGTGAGGGACAGGCCAGTAGTATCTGACTACCAACACATGGAGGGTGACCAGTTTCAGGCTCCACATACAGTACAGGATCGTTTGGGGGAAGTGACCATGGAAGTGACTGGTGCGGGCGCAGGCGCTGCCGGAGCATGGACATTGCACCGGAGTCGACCTGTTGCAGAGAGGTCAACCTGGAACATTTATTGATCGGCGAAAATGCATCACCATGCACCGTTCATTTCGGATGCTGTGCGGTGAGAGAGACGTGTTGGAGGAGACTATGCTATCTCTAAGGGATGTCCGAGCTGAGACGCTGGAGCGCCCCATAAGTAGCTGGTATGTAACAGTGTATTTTACGAATTGGCGACTGGGCTAGGCTAGGCTAACTTGTTATATCCTTTTCTCAGACTGTTAAAGTTAACAGCGTACCGGCAGTTCACTCTTTGGGCGAGGGGGCATTTGGGAAGGATGAATAAGATTCCGTTCCCATCCTGTGCAGTGAACTAACGTTACATCTTTTCCCCTCAGCCGAATATCAAGGATTCTAGTATGCGTTGGACTTGTAGCTAAATAAAACATTTGATGTCAGATGCTTCATATACTCATTGACGTTTTCAACACATCTGTCTCTCGTACTTAGGATTAAACACTAGAAATCACGACTAGAATAATTTTGTTGACAAGGCCAGGGGGTAGAAAGAAGCTAGCTCTGCTGGTGTTGGTTGCCAACGGAGTAGCCTACCATGCCAGTGACGTAGTCCAATATTGAAATCCAACATGGCGGCGCCCGTGTAACAACAACAACATTTTCAACGTACCATTTTATCCCTTTTAATAAATTCTGCCATTTTAATAATTGTACCAATGAGAATAAATAAAATACATCTGTTATATCACATTTTTTCAAATTTCAGTTCAGTTCATCTTTAACGGTCATATTTGATTGGATCGTTGTGGTTTGATATTGCTGGGATGTCGTATGAGTGACATGTTGTCCCGCCTTCATATCCAAAAACATGTCATCAGACAGAAGAAATGTCATTGCAAGAGGGAGGGAAAGTTAGACATTATAAGGGCACATGAATTAAAAATATAATGATGTTCACAGATAAAATAAATATTCCATAGTATTCCATAAAAAAAAAAACTTTTTTGATTTCATGGTGACTTAGGTTAAGCCTCTGCAGGCATCTGTCGGATATCTGTGTTTACTGTTGTAGGCGAGTGTTGTTGAATGTGTAGTATATAATAAATAAGTGTGTATATATACATGCATACATATACGCATATACTTATACACACAAACACGCACTTACATATACAGCATATATATACAGTATGTATAAATAAAATCCAAAACAAAATTTTATTTTGAATTTTTCAGGATTCCATTTATGAACATTTTTTATGTAGTTCAATTGGCCTCTTTTAATGTGTTTCTGTTTTTTCCTTCTTCCAGGCATCCTGCTGCACTCTCTTCTGTCCACACGCACAGGAAGCTGATGATGATGATGATGATGATGGCAACAAGGACAAGGCATCAGCATGATTTACTCAGATGTCTCTCATTAGCCCCGTACAGTGATTAATGACTGGATTACTTCATCAATTAACAGTCTGAGAGTCTGGAGAGGCCCATTGATCAGATAAAGAGAGGATATAGATACATTCTGGTCCACTTACTGACTATGACCACCTTGTTTAATACAAGACCTGCACTTTACAGGGTCTCCAATCATCTAATCGTGCTTCTAAAAACAGAGGTGTAATGTTTAATTATTCATCTTGTTCCTGAAACATGTTAATTAGTTAAGTGCTTTATCACTGTAAACATTTGCCACATGAAAATGGATGAAAATTCAAGTTAATTTCATTTTAAATAAATATGCTGTAGATGGTTATGTTTATTGATCATTCTTTGAAGATTCCCATTAAAAGCTGAATATGTAGTTAACTATTTGCTGTTTATATACCCAGTTGATCCATGCTGTACATTTTCATTGATGGATTTAGCAGTTGCTTTCAAACAAAGTGACTCGCATTTCAAGTTATACGATTTGTCAGTTCATGCATTCCCTGTGAATCAAACCTTTGACCTTGGTGTTGCTGAATTGTTACATGCTCTGTTTGACTGGAGCTACAGAAATATACAACAACTACTACGTTTTACTCTTCAAATATATCTCTGAGCTTTGTAGAATGCTTGTTGAGGCTAATGCACCTATGCGACAATAAAGAAGCAAATGTTACACATATTTGTATATTTAAAGAGCTTGCAATGCATTTGAACAGTTTGGGGTCAAAATGTAGGGGTAGTGCTGTATATACTCTACTATTCAAAAGTTTTGGGACAGTACATTTTTAAGAAATTAATACTTATATATCAAGCATGCAAGGTAAATACATTTCATGTCAAAAAATTATATATCTCTTGAACTTTCTATTCATCAAAGAATCCTGAATTTTGTTAAAGGGTTAGTTCACCCAAAAATTAAAATTCTGTCATTAATAATAATTACTCACCCTCATGACGCTTCAAACCCGCAAGACTTTCATTCATCTTCGGAACACAGATGAAATCAGAGCTTTATGTTCCTCCATTGTCAGCTACGCAACTACCACTTTGACACTTCAAAAAGTTCATAGAGAGATTGTAAAATAATCCATATGAATTGAGCGGTTTAGTCCAAATTTTCTTAAGAGACTCGGTTGCTTTATATGATGAACAGATTGAATTTGGACTTTTATTCACATATAAACATTCATGAACGGAAACGGGAGCTAAAACATGTTCACTTGACGTGCAAGAACCAATGAGGTTCATTCTTGTTACACAGCAGGTTTGAGCTTCAGCAAGAACCAATGAGGTTTGGTTGAGCTTCTGTTTATGTTCCCTGATTAATGTTTAAAGGTGAATAAAAGCCTAAATTCAATCTGTTCATCAAATAAAGTGATTGAATCTCTTCAGAAAATTTGGACTAAACCACTCAATTCATATGGATTAGTTTTACAATCTCTTTATGAACTTTTTGAAACGTCAAAGTGGTAGTTGCGTAGCTGCCAACGGAGGGATAGAAAGCTTAGATTTCATCAAAAATATCTTCATCTGTGTTCCGAAGATGAACAAAAGTCTTACAGGTTTGGAACGACATTTAATTTTTTGGGTGAACTAACCCTTTAAGAAACATTTTAATAATAATTTTAACATTAATAATAATAATTAAAAAAAATGTTACTTGAGCACCAATCAGCATATTAGAATGATTTCTGAAGGATCATGTGACACTGAAGACTGAGTAATAGCTGCTAAAAGTTCAGCTTTGCATCACAGGAATATATTACATTTTTAAATATATTCAAACAGAAACCACTTATTTTAAATAGTATTTTGGATCAAATAAATGCAGCCTTGGTGAGTAAAAGTAAAGTGACTTTTTTCAAAAACATTTTTAATGGTAGTGGAAATCCTGGTAATGTTAGCCTGTAAGGTAATGTTCAGTAATACTAGTGTATGCTCTGCATTATGTAGCTACTGTTTACTGCCTAGTTGCAAACATAAAAATTGAAACATTATGGATTATTCAACAATAAGCAGTAGTTGGCTAACTTGTAGATAAAGGGCAATGCTAACCAACAAAACAATGACCTCTTGGTCTGATCATAATATTACGTCCCCTTGGAATTATAAGGTTCTATCTGACATTTTTGTCAAAATTGAGTTATTCACATATTCTTATTCTGTGACCACTTCTTTACATTATGTGATGTTGTTTTTTAAGTTGTGTACATTTTGGAACTTTTTATTTAGAAAATAAAAATGTTATTTCTACACAGTCAAATGGAATGCAAAAACTTTAAAGCTCAATATCTCAAAACTGCTCAGAACGCAGATAGAACCTTATAAATCCAAAGGGACGATTAGTCAAGAAAAAGACGTTCATTTGTCATGGTTTATTTTTCACAGTGGAAATGAAGGTAATTTCTGAATACAGTACAGAAATGGAATAAATAATAGCCGTAGAGCGCATAGCTGATGTATTCCAACTAATAAGCAGTACTGAAGTTAGTTCAGCAGGTGGCACTGCATATATAGTATATTAGGTATACCTCTGCGTTGACTATAGTAGACATCAGCATTGATTTTTATTGCTGTGAGTGTTAAAGATGAGGGCTTGACACACGAAGGTTGGTGCTAGACCAGTAACATCTAGCAGCATTTACGTAAAGTTCACTGAATAGATATCTCACACCTCCATTTCCCTTCACGCTTCACAGCGAGGTGCTGACTGCAGGTTATGGACCAAGATGGTTTACAATTAAACTAAAATGTGCACGATTGGCACGCCTGCGGGGAGCAGGACAGGACGATTAAGCTGCTAATACTATAGACAGTTAGACCTCACTTTCATTTTACCCATAGCTGCAGGGGAGAGGAGATATTAGATGAGATTGAATGTAATGAAGCACTCTATTGTTTTTACAGGGAAGAATGATCTGAAGGTCTTTGTGACAGAAACTGCTACATGCTGATGTGTCTCATCAAGCAGCCAATTTGTTAATCCTTCCAATAGTTAGATGGACAGATCTATGGATTTGTATTAGTGATCACAATAGATCATTTAGACCACTGAGTCCCAACCATGTTTGTCTTATGTACCCTCTCAAGCCAAGCAGAATGGCTCAAGCATCCTCTCTTCAGCATTAAGAAGAGATGTGTTCATAGAGTGTGGGGACAGTTGTTAAATTAGCAGTTTCATTGCATTTACAGAGCGTTTTGATTCAGTTTGGGTAATGTAAAATTATTTACATTTATTTGGTTATTGAATGCTTTAAGACATGATTGGAGGAGAACTCTGCGCCCATTCCAACGTCTACTTTTGAATGTTCCTTAGACCTAAATTAAAACCATAAAAGAACATTTTCGTTACTTCAGATAATAATCCGTAAATAAAGTAAACGTTAACTGAAAAAAAGTTACCAAAGTAAAAATTTTGTTTTGTGTGTGTGAGTGTGTTCACGCACCCCTGGTTGGGAAACAATGATTTAGACCCCTAAAAATGTGAGGGTTGCTTACCCATGTAAAAACTAAATAGGGCATTGCTCTGCTTGGGTGCTATAATGTTCCTTGAATGTTCTTTTCCTATCTTTAAGGGTGGTTACTGGGTAGTTGTTTACTGGCATAAGTCAAAAAGCCCAACCCCAAATCTCTATAGTATTCTGTCTCCTAGATATGGCTTAATGTATGTCTATGGGATTTTTGCATATAAATTGCATATAACATGTCCATCCATTTGGATTACGCAAACAAACTAATAAGTTAAATATGATGCATATTTACATAGATTAAACGGGCAAGAAACAGGTAAGATTTCTAAATTGTGTTTCAAATACACATAACCAGGATTATCACCAATAAATAGGCTAAATTTTTTTTAATCTCATACATCTTAACTAATTGAATATTTTTTGTAATACAGTTTTCACTGTTTTCACAATAATTTATGCTGATTCTTATCATCATAACTTATTTTGATAATATTATTTAAACAAAAGTCTGTAACAAATGGTGTTTGATTAGTTACACACCAAAGTGGTTTGTGGTTTGATCAAATCTCTAAGATAAGTATGAGCAATAGCGATACACTCCAAAAAATGCTGGGTTTTTAATTGCATTTTTAAACCTAATGTTTGGGTTTGTCCATATTTGACCCAAGCACGGGTTGAAACAACCCAGCATTTTTAGAGTGTAGTGATGCTAGCCATAGCAGGAACCCTTAAGAGTCTCCACTTCTCACTGGTGCTTGCTCAGTGAGCAAATTATTCAGAATATTCCTCTGTTTACAAAATTTAAGCCAAAAGTCAACATTTACTGAGTCTTTGTCTTTCTTTTATCAGCTCTCAGGATGAGTCGCGGGCGTATCTGCTTTTCTCGCCTTTGTGTCGGCAGGTTAGATTGACTGGCATTTCCCCTCCCCAGAGTGCAGTTCTATTAATCTGTTTAATATGCCACAGAAAGGAGCAAGTAATAGAACAGCCAAGCGTAAAAAATGCCTGCCCGCGCTGATAGCTGGAGGTCGAGGCTGAGGGGATTTCTTACTTCTTCTAGCACACACAATAGCATCTATCTATCTATCTATCTATCTATCTATCTATCTATCTATCTATCTATCTATCTATCTATCTATCTATCTATCTATCTATCTATCTATCTATCTATCTATCTATCTATCTATCTATCTATCTATCTATCTATCTATCCATCGATCCATCCATCCATCCATCCATCCATCCATCCATCCACCTATCTATCTATCTATCTATCTATCTATCTATCTATCTATCTATCTATCTATCTATCTATCTATCTATCTATCTATCTATCTATCTATCTATCTATCTATCTATCTATCTATCTATCTATCTATCTATCTACTCTTTATCGCATTTTGTCTCTCATGTTCACCCACCCTCCTTTTGCTCTGTGTACCAAATTAAGTAACTCCATTGCACAAATGAATATTCCTCATAAATTTTGTATGACAGTGTTTTAGTTCATTACAGATGGTGAGTTATTAGCTAAGTTGTTCATTAACAGTTCAGGCCAAATTGACTGAGCTGGTGTGCGAGGATTTGGCTAAATGTGGAGCCTAATGGATGAGCATTGCATTTGAGCTTCACTTAAAAAAAAATTAGCACATTTTAAAGTTATTCTAAAATTTTATAACTATTTGCATATGGAACATTTGAGTAGGACAACTGAAAGTATTGTTCAATTGAGTTTTGTCAAGTATAGTTATATTATTTTATTAATTGATCAGATTAATAATATTTGCATCGTCTGTTTGTTTTAAATATTCTACAATGCAAGTGATACTGCATAAGTGTATATTAAAGACTTCACATTAAATATTCAAATTACCTGATGTGTTTGTATGCTATCACTTCAATCCATTTGTAACAAAATACAAGTCATTGGCATTCATCAATTTTCTTTCCCTCCCTTTTATCCTCATTTTCTTTATAATGTGCCTAGAGGGAAACTGGGTTCTATAATTATTCAATGTGCCAAATTACTGAAAGACATATAAATAAATACTGCCTGGATTAATGCCTATAGGTCTAGTCCTCTATAAATGTTTAAATATAATTAGATGTAATTAAATTGGATTAGTATTTGTGTATCGTTAGTGGAATTATATATTTTTTTTCTTGTATGTGGGGAAACTTATACAAATGCATTATTATAATGTGTTCTTTATTGATTTTACGAAATATATTTCTTGTTTTATTAAACAATTGGTGCTACTTAAATTTAATTGCAAACCAAGCAAGACATCAGATATGCTCTGTCATTCAGTTTGGCTTCTGTCTGTGTCAGACAAAAGATGACAAATAACACTGAACTGTAAACTTGTGTGTGTGAATGCCTGCATGTGTGTGTATGATGATAATGCAGAATGACACATTTGAAATGAGATTTGTGGTTGCTATGGCACAGAGCCAGGAGGAGACGGACTGTGCCGTAAATGATTTGCATGTACATCATGTTCTTCCTCACAGCTCGCCAGTTTCTATATGATATTCCCAGGATAGGTTCCTTGCAAACCTCATTTTCTACCTGTGAACAAAGTAAATGGCCTCTTTCTCACAAAACAATAGTAAATATGTCATCTAATTTATAGGACATGTTGGACACCTTACATAACCTAATACTAAAAGGATGAGCTGGAATGTAAAATGTAATGGACAGAAATTTGAAGGAAAATTACGCTTTTAGTAACAATATAGCATTAAAAAGATATTTTGATCAACTAATCCCAGTCCTACCTCTAAACTCTGTCACTGTGTCTTGACTCATTTTATTGCTTACTTAGTAATGCATGTATGTTCACATAAATTGCTTGTGTTTAAAAGGTACTGGTGGTTACAGACCTTGCGTTGCTGATGGGAAAAGGAAAACACAAGAAAAAAACACAACGATCTTGTTCCCTGACACTTTCTGGCAAGGAAGTATGTGCATCTATCGTTATCTGCATCTCTCCATCAGCCCTCATCTGTCTCTGTGGCCTGTCCTCCTGATCTGTCTTCTAATGGCATAAATCACGCTTCTACTATGATAGATCCTTTCTCAGCTGTGCTGGAGACAGGTGTCGCCAGTTATTGATTTCACTCAAGCCCTCTACCAGCAGAGATACCAAATAATTACAGAAATACCTGATCTCAGATTCATAGCATGCATAATGAAGTATGTTTTAACCTTACTAAATGTTGATGCATGGGAGGGAAATAGTGGGGAATATAACAGCACATGACTTGGTAATGATATAGACTCATTAGGCACATAACAGTCTGTTTGGGCTTGATGAGGATAAAGTGTAATACTGTGTCTTCACTGAAGTGAGTGGCACGAGTCGAGCGACGTGATACAATACAATAGAAGCAACACAATAAAACCCATTATAATCAGTGATTCTGTCTACACTGGATGTGGGGCGACACAAAATGACAAATTCCCGATAGTAAACTAATGCCAGGTTTTATTTCTAATATTTTGAATCAATTAGTGGAGTTTGCTTAAAGGGATAGTTCACCCAAAAATGAAAATTAGCCCATGATTTACTCAACCTCGATTCATCCTAGGTGTATATGAAAAGTGCATTCATCCATGATAAAAGTGTCCAAAACGGCTCTGGGGGGTTAATAAAGGCCTTCTGAAGTGAAGCGATGCGTTTGTGTAAGAAAAATATCCTTATTTAAAACTTTATCGACTAAAATAACTAGCTTCCGGCAGACAGCCTACGCAAGTTGACTTACGCCAAAAGAGCAACACTTGACGATGCATGACGTCAGATGTAGGAGTAGCGTAAGCCTCTCGCGGTTCAAACAAACAGGGCTGGGCAACAAACTCAAGCTCCTCCAACATTTCTCTTTAAAAATTGTCGTTTTAAACTTCTAATTCATGACTGGTGTTTTATTTTGCTCTATCCTCTACGTTTTCGCGTTCGTCATTACATTGTGGGTCAGGATCAAGGGTTAGTCTTCCATCGTAAATTGATGAGTACGGCCGTCGGCCGGAAGCTTGTTAATTTAGTTGATAAAGTTTTAAATATGGATATTTTTCTTACACAAACACATCGCTTCACTTCAAAAGGCCATGTGGAGCACTTTTTATCATGGATGGATCCACTTTGATGGACTTCAAAAAATATAAAGCCATTCACTGACATTATAAAGCTTGGAAGAGTCAGGACATTTTTTGATATAACTCCGATTGTTTTGTCATATACACCTAGGATGACTTGAGGGTGAGTAAATCATGGGGTAAATTTTGTTTTTGGATGAACTATCACTTTAAGGCTGGAATACACTATGTGACATTAAAATCTTAACAAATTTTAAAACACTGGGCATCATCACTTACCAACATGTAAATGGTTACAGAGAAAAACTGGGCACCATATAATAAATGACTAAAGCTTGCCTCAGATTACAGGAGTTTTTAAATCCTAACTGATTATGAAATCTGGTTGCATCACACGAGGAGAATCTTTACAGATTTTCTTCACTTTTCTTCATATCTCAAACATCCATAATTTATAATATTTGAAAATTGTGGTGCATCACACACTACACCTCACGTGATCTCTTGGGAAAGCGGATGAAAACAAGATGGAGATTTTGATGTGACAACAACAGGCTACTTATTCTTTGAAGAGAGGAACGTTATCAAAGAATAACATTTTAACGTGTTAGTCGTGTTGTTTTTTTTAAGTTATATTTTTGCCTTTATTTGGATAGGAGAGTCAATGAGAGACAGGAAGTGATAGGAGAGAAGAGAGGACCACAAGATTTGGAAAGGACCATATGCCGGGAATCGAACTCCGGTCACCCAAAGCACTGTTGGTGCACTGCCCACTAAGCTATGACACATAGTTATGAGTAGTTATTACATCCCGCCATCCCATTGGATTGATTTCACACATGCTTCAAGAAGCAATCACACAGAGGTGTTCCCATAGCATCCCACAGTTGTAACCGAGACGTTTCAGCACATGACTTCCGTTTAGTTTTCCCTTACCACTGCATGGTCTTTGTTTTTTACAGCCCTGGGGCCCGTTCTTCGTACGTCGCTAACTCAGTTAGCAGGATTTGATTGTTGGCGATTTGGCATGATCTTGGATTATTTGGTTCTTCGACGCTCATCCTGGACTTGCTGTCATAGCAACATGTCCGTAAGCTTGAACCTGCTCACGAGCAGGCTTATTTCAGGTTAACAGGATTAGATCGCGGCTTTATAAGCGGAGGTGATACGGGAAGTCTATTAGCACAGCGCTAAAGTGTACTTTTTGAGAGATATAATTTTTCTCATGACTCGTGAGGATGTCGTTTACATCATTCATTTGTTGGAAACGCATAAATGTTCGACTCGTCGGAGTCGGGCTTTAATAACTGTGCAGGCAAGTTACTATTGCGATTCTTAATATTCCAGATTAGTAATATTATATCAAATTTCAAAAAGGCAATTGACAGACTAAAATCTCTTAGATGGTGTGTGATATGCACTTATGCTTATCCTAACAGAACTGAATTTTTCCATTATACAGGTGATTACAACAGGATCCTGGTTGGAGACAGGTGTTTTATAACCCCATTCCCTGACCAGCAATGCCTCTCTAGCCAGGACAAGGGCACACAATGAAGTGAACTTTAGCCAACTAAAGTGTCTGAAAAGTCTGAGGGTTGCACCTGACAGGGCCTGTGACCTTGCATGTGCCATATTACACAACATTGCACCATCAGAAAAAATATAAAACATTTCATTAACGTTTAATAAAAGACAAGACAAATATGCTTAGTTCTTTGAGTTTTTTTTTAAATGTTCTTTGTAAAGAAGAGTGGTAATCATCTTTTGCCTGCAATAAGAGATATTATGCAAAGTCAGCAATAGTACTCTGTGTGAAATAATATATCACTACTCTGAAGTTCCTATGAAGCAACTCTATCTGTAGTGCCAGTTTTTTTTTTCTTTAAGTTGTCAAGTATTTTCAAAATACTTTTCTAGGGGTGGGGGTAAACCTGTCCACACATGGCTTATGCATCAATAATTAAAAGGAAAAGTACAACACTGCCCACCTCTGCATCACTGCTTTGTGCAGACTCTTCTGTAGATGTGGACTCCTGCAACTCATATTGCATTCAGAAATAATAGGTACTCAAGTGTAAATTTAGTAAAGTTATTTATGCACTTAAAGATACCTGATAGGGGTTCTTCACTGTCCCGTCCATTGGGGGAAAAATGGGCATTACAAAGTGTTGTACTTTCTTCCCTTTTGATGTAACGTTAGAAAAAGTCTTCCTGCACATGCTTCAGCCACCACTTGCTTGGGAACAGGTAAAAGTGTTGGTGTATTGTTTAAAACTGCACAAAAGAGGAAAACACATTACAATGAAGTACACTGGGGGGGGAAATGTGATCAATAACTCATGGCAACATATTTTTTTACATTAACTACATGTAGTTTCACACATGTAGACTAGTTGATATGACTGGACAGCCATTTGGATTAACGGCCTACTTAATTTAATGCAGCAACAAATTATTGTACAGTGTACTAGGATCATTTAAAGTTGATTTCCCAGTAGTGAAGGTGTTGCTGCTCCTGGCCTCTGGCTGTGGGTCTGAGGAAGAGCTGAACCCAGGGATGCCCTCCACAATGGGTCGGTTCACATTCAACCCAAGGGCCAGCTCTTCTGCCTGGGTATAATGTGGGGGTGCAGGACCACCACCTGTTTGTTTTTCTTTTCTTTTGTTTTTCTCAGCCTTTTTCTTGGTTGCTTTTATAAAAAGGCAAACATTTATTAACAGTGCCTTTTTAAAAGAGATTAGTATAAGTAGAACAAATTACAATTATATAGAATATTCTAGTACTTCACTTTTACTTGTTCCGCCTCCCTGATGCCTGTAAATTAGTTAAAATCCATGTTAAAATCTCCCGGAATCTAGAGCTCGCGAGCTCTAAACCGCGTAGCGCGCGCACGTCAGAGAGGGAGAGAGCGATAGACCTTGCGTGTGTGTGCAAATGTGCCTTACGAAGCACATGTAAACCCTAGCGATACTATTCATAAACAGGGGTGTTAGAAGAACCCAATTAGCCGGATCATGATTAGCTCGATGATATTATCTTGGAGGTCTCATTTGATCTCGGATGTTTTAAGCAACGTATGAAGAACGGGCTCCTGTTGGCTATAATTTTTGTTTTTAAAAAAAATTGCGCTTTGGGTTCTGTTTCCCACACCTGACAATTGTCAGCAACAGAAGAGGACAACACAGGTATCAGTGAAACACAAAGGTAAGTATATTTGCAGGAGTGGAGAATAGCTGCTGGCGAGGATAACAGGTAAGAGGTGAAGCAATCAGATAGTTTCCATAGACTTGGCAGAATGGTAACAGTGTTTTCTTGTTATGTAGGTGGTGAGGATCATAAGTGTCACTGGATATGGAAAACAGATGACTGAAGGCTATCTGGCAGCGGATAGTCCAGCGGATAGTCCAGCGGATAGTCCAGCGGATAGTCCAGCGGATAGTCCAGCGGATAGTCCAGCGGATAGTCCAGCGGATAGTCCAGCGGATAGTCCAGCGGATAGTCCAGCGGATAGTCCAGCGGATAAGTGGTCAGATAAGTTGAAGCATGTCTACAACAGTGATACTAGACAACTGTGATGAGGAGATTGACTGCTTAAATGGAGTGGAGCTGATGAGGGTGAATGGTGGCAGGTGTGGATGATTATGAAGTGTGTGCAGGTGTTGGCCAGGAGGGATTATGGGAAATGTAGTGCGAAGGTGACAGTGATGGTGTAGGGACTGGAGATCATGAAAACACTACAGTATGTAACATTATTTTCATATATATATATATATATATATATATATATATATATATATATATATATATATATATATATATATATATATATATATATATATATATATATGTATATGTATGTATATATATATATATAATGAGAGGAGTGTGCTCCCCCCCCAAATATCTGTGCATGGCCCCTGTTTAGAAACTTGGTGGTTGAATCAGGACAAGTCACTGTAAAAACTCTCTCTATAAAATAACAGTAAAATACTGGCAGCAGTGTCGCCAGCAACCTATTGTAATTCTATGGCATGAATACTGTGAAATTGCTTTACAGCTTATTACCTGAAAACGAAATACAGTATTTTACAGTAAAATACTGGCAGCAGCCTCACCAGCAATATACTGTAATTCTGCGCTATTAATAACGTGAAATTACTTCACAGCCATTTACTGTAAAAATAAATGCAGTACATGTATGTGATTATAACAATTTTAAATACACTCTAAAAAATGTGTATTGTACACATTTTTGAAAAAACAACACACAGGCATTTACTACAGTAAAAACACAGGCAACAGTAATAGGCTGGTGAACATTTATTTTTAAGAAAGAACACCCAAAAATGGAAAAAAATATACAGTATCAACACTTGAAGTGGATCAAAAAAGTTCATCAAAGTTGTCCTAAGACAAGAATACGTATTGTTCAAAATTCATGTATAACTTTGATGCAAGGTTTTGATCCACTTCATATGTTGACTACTGTGGTAAAAGCAATGTAAGAAAAAGTGCAGATACGAATACAAACTTAAACTCTGTTGTATAGCTTATACAGTTAAAAGAAATTGGATTTTTAAAGTTTAATAATCAATAATGTTTAAGAACAAATTTGACCAGGTATTTCGTTTATTTTTTTCTCCCGCTAACGAGCACTACGCCAAAAACCATCAAGAAATAAAGTTTATTAAGTCTAAAAGACTTAATAAACACTCAAAATTTGAAATATGTATTGCAGTGAATCGACAGGATTTTACCCTCTCTGTTTAATGCATTTATAATCACTCACTTAAAAGCACTCTCAAGCGTTACTCCGACTTGTTCATTTCCAGCTCGTTTACCCCCATTGTACTATTGCTTAAAAAATGCATTGCGTACTACAGTAAAAAAAAAAAAGCGTAATACATGAATACAGTAGATTAGTGTTGAAAATTGGCTATAAATTAACAGCAGTTGCTTACCTTGAAACTTATTGCCTAGAATGCATTGTTTTCTTCAGCACATTACTGTTTTAATGGAAAACAGTATGTTACTGTCAGAATATTTTCAGGCATTTTTTTTTAATGGTCGAACACCACTCAGATTGTCTAGTTTTTTAAAGGAGAAAAAAAACAATATTTTTTTTTGTAATCAGCAATTGCATTTTACATTTAACATGCTAAAGATACACCTCTGTGTTCTCTCTTTGTGTCTTAATAATTCTATCACTTTAAACATGAACTGGTGACTGGAGAGAGACTAGATAGGTCCAATTACTCTGCCTCCTGCCATTAGCATGCCTGTGATACAGCACCGAGGTGCCGAGGGCTAATAGAGGAGCTGCTGGCCTCTCCTTTCACCCAATTACAGGTCACATTGGCCGCCTGTGTCACCACAGTCACTGCTGCGAGTCAAGACTGTGTGAGATGAGTAACAGTTTGAGAGGTCAAGCTGTGGTGTGGAAGGTTGCCAATAGGTGTGGTGTTTCAGTTCATTTGGACACTTATATTTCTGTAAGGGTTTTTATTTTACTGCTTGGCCTGTTAATGACATGCAATGTTTTCTCAAAGACATACCATGCAACCCTAGCTCTCATTTCAGTGGTTACATTTTAGAAATATGGGATGCTGATGTGTTGTTTTATTAATTAATTATTTAAATTTTATTCTATTACTATACCTCATAATAAGGGCACTTTCTCTCCTTTCTCAGCTACCTCTTAGCAAAGCATCATAAAACATAAAAAACTGTAATTGTAAAAGAGTTCTCTAAAATCTGACTGGATGTTTTAAGATGCTGATCTAAAATGCTGATTTGGTGCTCAAGACACTTTTCTTAATATGTTACAAAAAGTTGTGCATAAATGTCTTTACTGTCACTTTTGATCAATTTAACACATCCTTGCTGTATAAAAGTATTATTTCCAACAACAACAACAACAACAAAACTTACTGACTGTATAATGTTACAAAAGCTTTCTATTTCAGATAAATGCTGTTCTTTTGAACTTTCTATTCATGAAAGAATCCTGAAAAAAATTGTACACAACTGTTTTCAACATTGATAATAATAAGAAATGTTTCTTTAGCCTGGAAATCATCATATTAGAATGATTTCTGAAGGATCATGTGACACTGAAGACTGGAGTAATGATGCTGAAAATTCGAGCCCGATCTCATGAAAGTGCGTGTCTATACAACGAATGTTATTTCTCGTGCCATTTATACGGCAAAAATAGTTTTTGCGTGCATATGCTACGCAGTTTTCGTGTGCATATGATACGCACTTTATGGCGTGTAATACGCACGCACTCCCCACCCTAATCCTATAGGCGTTTTCAGTGCATAGCAGATGCACGCTAAAACCATTTGATCACAGAAATAAATTACATTTTAAAATATATTCAAAGAGAAAATACTATTTTAAATTGTAATAACATTTCAAAATATTACTGTTTTTACTGTATTGTTAATCAAATAAATGCAGCCTTGGTAAGCTTAAGAGACTTCTTTTAAAATCTTGCTGATCCTAAACTTTTGAACAGTAGTGTATATACTTGTATATACAAAAGTCTTAGGCACATCATTGTTTTAACCAAAAAACAACAAACATTTTTTTAAGCCAGTTATTTGTATATTTTGCTGTAGTGTGTCAGTAGGCCAATAGACTTTAATCTGCTGTGGTGTTTCAGTTCATTTGGACACCTATATTTCTGTAAGGGTTTTTATTTTTGTCACAGTAAACGATAAATCAAGTTTGAGAATTCTGCTGGCAACTGTATACAGGCCACCAGGGCACCATAAAGACTTTGCTGACTTTGCTGACTTTCTATCAGAATTAGTATTGGCTGCAGATAAAGTTCTAATTGTTGGTGATTTTAATATACATGTAGATAATGAAAAAGATGCATTGGGATTGGCATTTAAAGACATTCTTAACTCTATTGGAGTTAGACAACACGTGTCAGGACCTACTCATTGTCGTAATCATACTCTAGATCTAATATTATCACATGGAATAGATGTTGATGCTGTTGAAATTCTGCAGCAGAGCGACGACATCTCAGATCATTATCTAGTCTCATGTAAATTACATTTAGCCAAGGCTGTAAAGCCGACTCCGTGTTACAAGTATGTTAGACCTATCACTTCTGCCACTAAAGATTGCTTTATCAATAATCTTCCTAATCAGTTTCATCATCTCAGCATCCCAGATAGCTTAGCAGAACTAGATATTGCAATAGAAACTTTTAACTCTCTCCTTTCCAGCACTTTAGACACAGTTGCTCTGTTGCGCTTAAAGAAGATTAAAGAAAATAGTCCAACGCCGTGGTACAACGAGCACAGCCGGGCCCTTAAGAGAGCAGCCAGAAAAATGGAGCGCAACTGGAAGAAAACAAAACTAGAGGTATTTCGGATCGCATGGAAGGAGAGCTCGATTGCTTACAGAGAGGCTTTAAAAGCTGCTAGATCTGCTTATTTTTCAACCCTATTAGAAGAAAATAAACATAATCCTAGGTATTTATTTGAAAAAGTGGCTACACTAACGAAAAAGAAAGCTTCAAGCCCAGAAGTTTCCAAGAAACACAGCAGTAATGACTTTATGTACTTCACTTATAAGATTGATAATATTAGGGACAAAATTATAACTATGCAACCGTCTACTACAGTATCGCATCAGACAGTGCAGTGTAGTCTCCCTGAGGAAAAATTTGATTCATTTGTTGCTATAGGAGAGGAAGAATTTTGCAAACTCGTTAAATCATCTAAATCGACAACATGTATGTTAGACCCTATACCGAGTAAACTATTGAAAGAGATGCTTCCAGAAGTCATAGATCCTCTTCTTAACATCATTAAATCGTCTTTGTCTCTAGGATACGTAACAAAAACCTTTAAGCTGGCTATGATTAAACCGCTTGTTAAAAAAACGCAACTTGATCCTACAGAATTAGTCAGTTACAGGCCGATCTCAAATCTACCTTTTCTATCAAAGATATTAGAAAAAGCAGTATCCTCACAGCTGTGTTCCTTTCTTGAAAGAAATTATATCTGCGAGGATTTCCAGTCAGGATTTAGACCACATCATAGCACTGAGACTGCTCTCATTAGAGTCACAAATGATTTGCTCTTATCATCCGTTGTATCTCTTTATTAGTGTTACTTGATCTTAGTGCTGCATTTGACACCATTGACCACAACATTCTCTTAGATAGACTAGAAAACTATGTTGGCATTAGTGGAATTGCATTAGCATGGTTTAAATCATATTTATCTGACCGCTATCAGTTTGTAGCAGTAAATGAAGAGATGTCTTATCGATCACAAGTTCAGTATGGCGTACCACAAGGCTCAGTTCTCGGACCGCTGCTTTTTACTCTGTATATGCTACCTTTAGGAGATATCATTAGGAAACATGGAATTAGCTTTCACTGTTATGCTGATGATACTCAGCTCTATATTTCTTACAAACCTAATGAACCTCACCAATTCACAAAATTATCGGAATGCATAGTTGATATGAAAAATTGGATGACTAGTAATTTCCTACTACTAAATTCAGAAAAAACTGAGATTCTAATTATTGGAAAAAAAGCTTCCACACGTAATAACCTAGAATACCGTCTAACACTTGATGGCTGCTCTGTTAAGTCCTCGTTGTCGGTTAGGAACCTGGGTGTGTTCTTGGATACCAATCTTTCATTTGAAAGTCACGTGTCTAGTGTCTGTAAAACCGCATTTTTCCATCTTAAAAATATATCTAAATTACGCCATATGCTCTCATTGACAAATGCGGAACAATTAGTTCATGCGTTCATGACATCAAGGCTAGATTATTGTAATGCTCTGCTAAGTGGTTGCCCTGCACACTTAATAAACAAACTACAGCTAGTTCAAAACGCAGCCGCTAGACTTCTTACCAGAACCAGGAAGTACGACCATATTAGCCCCGTTCTGTCAACACTGCATTGGCTCCCTATTAAACATCGTATAAATTTTAAAATATTGCTGATTACTTACAAAGCACTAAATGGTTTAGCTCCGCAGTACTTGAGCGAGCTCTTAACGCATTATACTCCTTCACGTCTATTGCGATCTCAAAATTCTGGCCAGTTGATAATACCTAGAATATCAAAATCGACTGCTGGCGGTAGATCCTTTTCCTATTTAGCACCAAAACTTTGGAACAATCTTCCTAACATTGTCCGGGAAGCAGACACAGTCTGTCAGTTCAAAGCTAGACTAAAAACACATCTCTTTGACCTAGCATTCACATAACACTCTATAGACTTTTATAATTCAATATTAGGCTGCTTAGATTAGGTCAGCCGGAACTGGGAACACTTCCCTTAAATCCTGATGTACTCGTTACATCATAAGAAGAATGGCATCTACGCTAATTTTAGTGTCTTTGTTTATCCCGAGGTTTTGCCGCAGCCTGCCGGATCCAGGCCGTTTCCAGATCTGACGAAGGACCTTCGCCTGGACCCGATGACAATGCAGTGCTGAAGTGCCAACTAGCCTCTCCCTATGGAGGATCCCTATACCACTCTACAGATAAAGCCTAGTGGAATTTTTCGGTTCACGTACCTACCCGAAGTGATAAGATAAAATAAAATTCTGCATAAAAATTTATAGACAAGTAGTTTGTGTAGGCATGGTTTGTAAGGAATTCCAAACCTGCGCACATATATTCTAACGCACATAACTATAGAATCAATTCTTAATGCGCATGTGAACGCCATCAGCGTCTATCACAGGTTCACGTTTAAAGTCTGTTTAGAGAGAACGGTGTCGTCTTAGCGGCCCTTAATTTAATAACAAATGATCATTTAGACGGAAGTGAATCAATCAAAACTAACTTTAGCTGGATAAAACATTATTCAAGAACCACTATTAAACTAAACCAATCTTTGTTACCTTAAATTATATGTTTATCTCTGTAAAGCTGCTTTGAAACAATCTGCGTTGTTAAAGGCGTTATATAAATGAGGATGACTTGACTTGACTTGACTAGGAAATATCTGTTTACATTTCCAAACTTTCCTTTTGCCATTAATTTTAATAATCCAGATTTTTGTATGCACAAGGAGTCTGACAACAACAGACGATTATATACATTGTCACAGTTTCATTCAGTTTGGACTTTGTTTTCATTTGCACCATTTCTCCCAGCCTTTTTTGTTGTCATGGTCACAGATTTGATTTCAACATTCAGGCCCTGTCCACACGAACACGAGTATTTTCAAAACCGCAGCTTTTTCTATGCGGTGTGGCTGTTCGTCCACACTCAAGCGCAGTATCCGGTAACTGAAACCGAACTTTTTTCAAATCTGATACCCGGTATCCTAAAAGTTTAGACGGGGGAGTGGATTTTTTTTCCTTCCCGAAAATCTAAAAGTCAAGGGGAGAAATGACGGGCATGGATCAAGCAGTGTGGGAGACCCCATTCACAACTAAGTGTCGACAGGATTAACAAAAACACCTATTCCTTGGAAGTTGGAAATAATTACGGTTCTTTGTTCATAATGCACATGTTTTAACGTAAAATAATACGTTTAAAGACAAGACGGAGGCTCACTGACATACTTTAAAATATATTTCAGCATTTTGTTAATCGACGGCCTACTGTTGGACCTGACTGAGTAACTTTAACCCAGTCCGAGCGCGGCTCTCCCGGTGTTAGTGTTATTCCACAAGATTTATGGATAAAATGTTTGATTTATAATTATTAGATTAGTTTCACATTTCACTTACCCTGCTGTGCACGAACATAGCTGTTACTCAATTTGTGTTTCCCATTTGAAAGGTCAGTCTATGAGACGGCTGCTGCTGCGACTATAGGCTTTAGCTTCAATTTTTATTAAATTATTCTCTAATCGGTTGCATATTATGTCGTGGATATATCCTACGAATGCATACTGTAGTCCCTTTTGTCTTGCTCTCTCAGATATTTCACATGTTCGCCAAAAATTACTAATTATCTCATTGGGAATGTCTGACACCGGTGCATACACACTGTAATAGACGTACTAGAGGCGAAAGCTTGACAGGCGTGGCAACAGTAACTAAGGAGGGCGGGGCTTAGCGAAGGGTCAATTCCTTCATATTAACAGTACATTGGGCAAATTACTATTTTTATTGAATTTTCTTACAATGCATATATTTAAATAGAATTATTGTATTGTATAAAAAAGAACTTGGATGTATGAAATACACCATGGAACCATGGATGATGGAGACCAGGCGACACCATGGAGATGACCGAAAGTGATGGCAATGAAGGAGGTGCAGCCTACCGCTTAGCCGAAGAGCCAATGTAGCGAAGAGACACTGAAGACGTTGGCGGCCGCCACAGGGCTGCAGCGATGACCCTCCAAGATGAAAGCAGGGGTCCGGAGGGCAGAGGCAGAGCCTGAGGGTGGGTGGAGCTAGCCAGAGCAGTAGGCGTGGAGGGCCGGAGAGCAGCGTATGGCCCACAGGTCCGTTGCGAAGGTGGTGTGATGTCTGACCCAGGTGGAGACGACGGTTCGAGGGAGGGCAATCGTGGCCGAATGCCCGATGGTCCTTGCCGGAGTCGGGGGAGGAAGGAGTGCAGGTGCAGGAGCCCAGGCAACGGGTCGAGGTGGACCGGAGCGTTCTGAGGCCGGAGGGCTGGAGCGTTCAGCAGCGGGTCAGATAATGATTCAAGTTCAGGCAGGATTAGAGGCAGGGGATCCAACTCTCCAAACACAAAACAACAGTCCATAAAATCCAGCCGGGACTCACTCTCAGTGGCAGGAGGGTGGTCAGGGCTCGCTTCCATCCCCTCATATACCACAAGGGCTCCCACGGCGATAGATGGGGGAGCTGGCTCGCACCCCTGATCAGACTGGGCTAGCTCAGGCTCCGGGGTGATGTCCTGCTCGATTGCTCCCCGAGGCGTGGGCTCAAACATTGTGGCGGAGACAGGCTCTTGGTCTGAGGTGGGCTCATGCGGTTGCTCCTCACAGCAGGATGGTCTCTGACTGGGCACTGGGTGAGGAGTGAACTGAGGCCTATTCCACAGGTACACGGGTATTTTTATAAACGAGTTTTTGCTCCTTTGTTTTAAAAAAAATGTGCCTCCACTTGAAAACGCAAAAACACGCTATGAAGCGCTGTCAAGGGCATGCCAAACCAACAGGTGGCGATATAACCCAACCGTAAAGCCATGTTGGCCAATCAGAAGCCTGGAAAAAATGTTATTACCGGTTCCGGATTCGGCGGAACACAAGCCAAGCCAAAATCTCCGGTTTCACCTTGTACACGACAACACTGCAACTGGAGTTTCTAAAAATCTCGAAGCTGGCAGGAGTTTTCACATTTTTTTTAAAACAAAGGAGCAAAAACTCGTTTATAAAAATACCCGTGTACCTGTGGACTAGGCCTCAGTTCACTCCTCACCCAGTGCCCAGTCAGAGACCATCCTGCTGTGAGGAGCAACCGCATGAGCCCACCTCAGACCAAGAGCCTTTCTCCGCCACAATGTTTGAGCCCACGCCTCGGGGAGCAATCGAGCAGGACATCACCCCGGAGCCTGAGCTAGCCCAGTCTGATCAGGGGTGCGAGCCAGCTGCCCCATCTATAGCCGTGGGAGCCCTCATGGTATATGAGGGGATGGAAGCGAGCCCTGACCACCCTCCTGCCACTGAGAGTGAGTCCCGGCTGGATTTTATGGACTGTTGTTTTGTGTTTGGAGAGTTGGATCCCCTGCCTCTAATCCTGCCTGAACTTGAATCATTATCTGACCCGCTGCTGAACGCTCCAGCCCTCCGGCCTCAGAATGCACCGGTCCACCTCGACCCGTTGCCTGGGCTCCTGCACCTGCACTCCTTCCTCCCCTGACTCCAGCAAGGACCATCGGGCATTCGGCCACGATTGCCCTCCCTCGAACCGTCGGCTCCACCTGGGTCAGACATCACACCACCTTCGCCACGGACCTGTGGGCCATACGCTGCTCTCCGGCCCTCCACGCCTACTGCTCTGGCTAGCTCCACCCACCCTCAGGCTCTGCCTCTGCCCTCCGGACCCCTGCTTTCATCTTGGAGGGTCATCGCTGCAGCCCTTTGGCGGCCGCCAACGTCTTCAGTGTCTCTTCGCTAAATTGGCTCTTCGGCTAAGCGGTAGGCTGCACCTCCTTCATTGCCATCACTTTCGGTCATCTCCATGGTGTCGCCTGGTCTCCATCATCCATGGTTCCATGGTGTATTTCATACATCCAAGTTCTTTTTTATACAATACAATAATTCTATTTAAATATGTGCATTGTAAGAAAATTCCATAAAAATAGTAATTTGCCCAATGTACTGTTAATATGAAGGAATTGACCCTTCGCTAAGCCCCGCCCTCCTTAGTTACTGTTGCCACGCCTGTCAAGCTTTCGCCTCTAGTACGTCTATTACAGTTTGTATGCACCGGTGTCAGACATTCCCAATGAGATAATTAGTAATTTTTGGCGAACATGTGAAATATCTGAGAGAGCAAGACAAAAGGGACTACAGTATGCATTCGTAGGATATATCCACGACATAATATGCAACCGATTAGAGAATAATATCATAAAAATTGAAGCTAAAGCCTATAGTCGCAGCAGCAGCCGTTTCATAGACTGACCTTTCAAATGGGAAACACAAATTGAGGAACAGCTATGTTCGTGCACAGCAGGGTAAGTGAAATGTGAAACTAATCTAATAATTATAAATCAAACATTTTATCCATAAATCTTGTGGAATAACACTAACACCGGGAGTGCCGCGATCGGACTGGGTTAAAGTTACTCAGTCAGGTCCAACAGTAGGCCGTCGATTAACAAAATGCTGAAATATATTTTAAAGTATGTCAGTGAGCCTCCGTCTTGTCTTTAAACGTATTATTTTACGTTAAAACATGTGCATTATGAACAAAGAACCGTAATTATTTCCAACTTCCAAGGAATAGGTGTTTTTGTTAATCCTGTCGACACTTAGTTGTGAATGGGGTCTCCCACACTGCTTGATCCATGCCCGTCATTTCTCCCCTTGACTTTTAGATTTTCGGGAAGGAAAAAAAATCCACTCCCCCGTCTAAACTTTTAGGATACCGGGTATCAGATTTGCACAATCCACACGCACAACGCTTCAGCATTTTTCCCTCGCTCGAAAGCTTGCCAGACGTCCCGCGCCTAGTTACGGTTGCTAAGACACGATTGGCCAGTGGTGGTTTTCGGGCGTGGCTTAGCGAACGGTCAATTATCCATTTTTTTTTAATAGTATTACCAGCATTTTGGATTATTCATTGCATTCTGTTGTGTTTAATGGTTAAAGGAAACATCTGTGAATTTAATGGATAATGTCCTGGCAGAACATTACCAGTACCTTCTCTGTTTTTCTACTTTTATTCTTACAGTGTATGCAAAATGTGGCAAAACTAGCAATACATGTTGTTCTCTGTTAGTAGCTAAATAGTATAACTCACCATCTCATAACATTCACTGACATTCACATACTTCCCATGTGAAATTACAATTACAACATTGTAATTGCCATCAATGTTTTGTGTATAACAGTGTTAGTAACGCTTATTCTCTATGGTGATTAGGTATTCAGTACACAATAGAATTATGGGTGGGTGGCAAAAGGGATGCCAACTTGAGAGGATGACTCATATCTGTAGCTAAAGAAGACTTGCCAGCATTTGGCAGCTATGACCCATTAACCATAAATCCCCTCTCCCTTTATAGCCCAACCCATTGTCTCAATGCTCCATTAACCTGAACCAGCCTCTTAACTAATACACACTGTTGTTGTCAGAAAGCCAGATCACCAAGGGCCTTTTTTTTAGGTTGTTATATACAATATCCTTGCCAACCAAATATTGCATTGCAAAATGCAATTGCAAAAAAGTGATAAACACTATTTTTCTCACGTTCATACTGACATCTCTTTGTAGGGTCTCTTATAGCAAGCTAGCTCTGTGCCAAAACCTAGATGGTAGATGAGCTGAGAGAAATGTTTATGTATTTAGGCTACAGTACTTAGGCTACATTTCATTCAGTATCAAAAAATGTCAATAAATATAGTTGGACTATTTTATTTAATATGTGTGGGCTTTTTTATTTTAAGCATATATAGTTACAACATAGTGACAATTGCTGTTGGAATCCATTAGAGTTGAGTTTCACATTATTAGCTTAGCAACATGCCAATGAAAAACGTTATCTGCTTGTTAAGTTGTGAGGTAAGGAATACAGTTTCTAGGTCCACGCCATTACTCGTTTCAATTGAGAATATCTCAACAGCCATTTATGAGCACTATTTTTTCTTATCACACATTTATATTTAGCTTTTAAAAACTCACATTGTACACTAGTCTCCAAGGTCATGGCATCTCAGATACCAATATTTTAACAATATTTAAATGTATTTAATTAAAAAAAAATATTCTGGCCATCTTAGATTTTGGTATAGAGACAAACATTAGGATCATGATTTTTCAGTATTTTACAGCACACCGTGAGTGTACATTAGCACCAGTTGTTGTTTTTGGGATCAGATAGAGCATTTTGACTCAGAAAACAGTGATGTACGATGTCATTCTAAACCGCACTTTTTACCCCGGATGAATGTCTCACACTAGGCGAGAGTAAGCACCGCTTTTTACCTGGGGTTATGAAGCCCTGTTCTGGAACAGGGTTAGGGAACAGGTTTTGCGAGGTTAATCCCTCATTGCGGTGCTAAGCTTGAACATTGTGAAACAACGTGGTGTTAGGATGTTACGGCTACCAATCACGTGCCTCATATTCATATAGTTACACAAGCGTTTGAGGAGAAAAAGGTCAAATGGTAATTGAAAACGCTTCAACTGGAATTAAGAGACCATTTCATTCTTAATTTTATACTTTCATTCTTACTTAAAAAAAAAAAAATACAGTCGGCAATAAATAATATGAGGATATGCAATGCTAAACCCTTTATGTGAAAAGGTTGTGTGCTGTGTCAATGCAATCAATGACACCGACACCACAAATCTGCAAGAACATTAACACAAGGTAGAGTCTAGAGTAAAACATCAGTTTATGCATACCCATTATTTTATTAATTGTTAACCCAGGTAAATTATGAGCAGTCTGAAATGTGAATCAAGATAACCCAGGATTCCATTTGCCCGTGGTTTAGAATGACCCAGAGTTAACTACTTCAAGTGTGAAAAGCCCTAATTAGTCAATTATGAAGGTTCATTTTAGTAGACACTAGGCTAACTTAATATGTTTTGAAATTCATAACAAAGATCTTTTGTGAGGAATTTGACAGAAATTCTGAAAATAAATCACCATGTGAACATTGAATATTAGCGTAATAAAGTGCAATATGTTTGTGTTTTGTATTTCCTGAGTAATGTTGGACAGTGTCAAAGGGCCTGTGAGGACCACTAATGTGTCATCATCACAGCCCTCCATCAGAGAGCTCGTAGGAATAGAGTGATAATCGAGCTGAGAGTCTCTCAGAGCTCTGCTCAGTTTGAGTGCAATCATCCACATGTAATTGCCATAATTGTGGTAACTTTGTATCAGGTTGAGTGGCATCATCATGTCAATGAGGAGTGTCTATACTGGAGAGCTCTTTCTGTTAATTAGATTGAATTGATTTCAGGGGCTGACGAGAGTAATGTTAATATACTATACATCCACTTCACATACACATTCACCACAGCTTTACATGTCAGATGGAATACATCAAATCAAAACAAAGAGTTTTAGGTGAATGTTTAGGTATTGATATCTTAATTTTTAGACGCAAAAATCTGATCTGTCCAAATCTTTGTTGTAATATAAGATTGCAATCTCAAAATGACCTGCTGGACTAAAACACAATGATTTCGTAAACACCACAAAACAAACAGCACATAAGCACGCTAATATGTAAGCAAAGAGCCTCAAATTGTCTGCTGCTGAAATACAAAACAGAATAAAGAGCTTTAGCAAATGGAGAGGTGATTACAGTAGATTGCTGTATTTTTTCACGCTTCCTCTTTACCTGTACCTTCATCATCATGTGTCTGTGTTCAGAAAGCCTCCTTTTGACAAATGAGTGTTTACACTGTCATGTCCCACCACTAACATGTCATAAAGTACCATCATGGCCAATTATACCTCATATTGATTCAGACACATTCTAAACAGTACAGACATCACCCATTGGAGGTCATTAAAGCTGTTAAACACTGAGCGTTTTCTGAATTACCCTCACTTCAGTGGTGCTCGCTGTGAGTCCCATACCCCATAATGTGTCCTCAGTTTGAAAAAGCAGAACACCCAAAAATTGTAATATACCAATTTCTCTACACAACAAAACCCACAGAGACTCAGCTTGCGAACAAAGGAGATGCCAACAAAACAGTAATTTCTTTTAAAAGAATTGGCGATATTTCCCCTGTGTGCTATAAATATGACATGGGAGAATTCTGGATAAACAGCCGATGTAATTCTCGT
The DNA here is from genome assembly GCA_026230005.1 of Gila orcuttii. Taxonomy (NCBI): domain Eukaryota; kingdom Metazoa; phylum Chordata; class Actinopteri; order Cypriniformes; family Leuciscidae; genus Gila; species Gila orcuttii. The sequence continues at coordinate 50,287,507 of JAPDVR010000004.1, forward strand.
ACAGGGTCAGTCCACTTTGTTGGAAAAGGACAAAACAAAAAAGCTAAATTGTTCTCAGTTTTTATTTAGAAATGCAGTCAGACTCATGAAAGTTTTGTCTAAAGTCTCAAAACTAGTGAAAATGTGAAAATTCACTATAGACAGAAACAATGCTTGTTTTTTTTTTGTTTTTGTTTTTTTTAAGTACATAAAGTATTGTCCCCTTTGTTCACCTCTTGTGATTAGTTCCTGTTTGCCTTTGTTTCCTTAGTTAACCTTTGACAAGTAATTACCCACGCCAGTTCCTTGTTAGCCTCTTGTTATCCAATGTATTTATGTCCCTGGGTCTCAGTTGTCTTTTTTCAGTTTTTCAGATCTCGTTGTGTTTGTCCTAGAGATTAGAATAGATCCTCTTCCTTGCGTAACCGTAGCACTTGGATGGAAGTCTATATTCAATTTCATGATAAAACCCATCAATCCAGTGGTGAGTAATTGACTGAAGAGAAATAAGTTCTGTTGTCTGACAAACGTATGTTTATTTCTCATTAAGTCAGTCACATGCTCATAATCCATAACGTGCATATAATCCATGTTTATACACCAAATAATATTAAAATAATCATAAAGTCTCAAGTTGAAACCCCTAGCATTTATTAAGAGTTGTATAAGCATATTTTAAACACTTTCTAAGCAGAGCATTTCTAATGTGTCTCTTATTTACTCTCAGACTTTCAATGTGATTTCAGAGTTTCGAACTTCCCTTTTTTTTTACTCTCTATGACTTTTTGGAGGTTTCTGGTCAGTATATCTGTCAGGATACAAGGCACAGAGGCGGAGGTAAGTGAATCACAAACGTGAGTTTATTTACAGTGATGTGTGCAGAGACAGAGTTCATGTGAAGGTGCGGTGACGATCACGTCGTGCAGAGGATCCCAGGTGAGCAGATCCTTCTTCAGAGAAATGGACGTGGATAGACAATGTCCAGTGATATGAATACTTTTCTGTTTCAGATCCAGGGAGGAACAAGGAAATCTCGGTGGACACGTGGAGCACTTGGATTCGATGGCAGGACTCGGGAAACGGGGAACCAGGCAGGAATACTGGAGGCAGGGAGACAAAGGTGAGTATATTCAGAGGTGGGTATAGTTACGTGATGGATCTTCGTTGGCAGACTTGGAAACTTCGGGAAATCGTGGGGAACGGTCTTCTCCTGTTGGAGGCTTGACCCAGACTGAAGTGTGCGTGAGAGTTTTATAGAGCTGGTGACGAGGTAGCTGATTGGGAACAGGTGCGGGTGATAATTCAGCGGAGAGTGAATGCAGGTGTGCCAAAGGAGGATTCTGGGGAATGTAGTGCATAGATCGATGGTGAACCGTGACAGTACCCCCCCCTCTCTGAAGGCGCGTCCTCGCGCCGTATAACATCCAAAGGGGTGGGAGGGTGGGCGCCCTGGAGGCTGACGAGGGCGTGGTTGCACAGGACAGGAAGCCTCCAGGGCGGAGCTGGCTGCTCGTGGGACCAGGGTGGAAATGGCTGCGGATTGTGGCCACGGGCGGAGCAGGCTGTGGGCGTGGCCGTGATGGAGCAGGCTGTGAGTGTGGCCACGGCGGAGCAGGCTGTGGGCGTGGCCGTGATGGAGCAGGCTGTGAGTGTGGCCACGGCGGAGCAGGCTGTGGGCGTGGCCACGGCAGAGCTGTGGGACCCTCTGGCATCCAGGGCGGAGCTGTGGGACCCTCTGGCTTCCAGGGCGGAGCTGTAGGACCCTCGGGCGTCCAGGGCGGAGCTGTGGGACCCTCGGGCGTCCAGGGCGGAGCTGTAGGACCCTCGGGCGTCCAGGGCGGAGCTGTGGGACCCTCGGGCATCCAGGGTGGAGCTGTGGGACCCTCGGGCGTCCAGGGCGGAGCTGTGGGACCCTCGGGCGTCCATGGTGGAACGGACCCTTCGGGTGGCCATGGCGGCGAGGACCCTCGGGCGTCCAGGGCAGAGCTGTGGGACCCTCGGGCGTCCAGGGCGGAGCTGTCGGACCCTCGGGCGTCCAGGGCGGAGCTGTGGGACCCTCGGGCGTCCAGGGCGGAGCTGTGGGACCCTCGGGCGTCCAGGGCGGAGCTGTGGGACCCTCGGGCGTCCAGGGCGGAGCTGTGGGACCCTCGGGCGTCCATGGTGGAACGGACCCTTCGGGTGGCCATGGCAGCGAGGACCCTTCGGGTGGCCATGGCGGCGAGGACCCTTCGGGTGGCCATGGTGGTGAGGACCCTTCGGGTGGCCATGGCGGCGAGGATCCTTCAGGTGGCCATGGCGGCGAGGACCCTTCGGGTGGGCGCCCCCCCAAAATTTTAATGGGGAAATTGACAGGAAAGGGGGGATCCGGCAGCAACGCGGGTCTTGGGCTGGGCAGGACCAACGGTGGATCAGTGGGCTCTGGTGCAGGATCAGTGGGTTCTGGCGCAGGATCAACGGGCTCTGGCGCAGGATCAACGGGCTCTGGCGCAGGATCAGCGGGCTCGGAACTTGACGGAACCAGCACATCATGGAACTCGGAACTGGACGGAACCAGCACAACATGGGACTCGGAACTGGACGGAACCAGCACATCATGGGACTCGGAACTGGACGGAACCAGCACATCATGGGACTCGGAACTGGACGGAACCAGCACATCATGGGACTCGGAACTGGACGGAACCAGCACATCATGGGACTCGGAACTGGATGGAACCAGCACATCATGGGACTCGGATCTGGACGGAAACAGCACATCATGGGACTCGGAACTGGACGGAACCAGCACATCATGGGACTCGGAACTGGACGGAACCAGCACATCATGGGACTCGGAACTGGACGGGGCCAGCACATCATGGGACTCGGAACTGGACGGGGCCAGCACATCATGGGACTCGGAACTGGACGGGGCCAGCACATCATGGGACTCGGAACTGGACGAGAACAGCATTTCAGGGAGCCTGGGGCTGGACTCATTGGTCAGAACTGATGTTTGTGTAGCCCACACATACAGGATCGCTGCAGACATTACAATCAGCGCAGTGTCCTCTTGGATGTACTCACGTACGGTGTGCTCAGTCTCTGGTGGGCAGGTGACGGGCTCAGGCTCTTGCTCGAAGACTGGCTCTGGCTCTTGCTCGAAGACTGGCTCTGGCTCTTGCTCGAAGACTGGCTCTGGCTCTTGCTCGAAGACTGGCTCTGGCTCTTGCTCGAAGACTGGCTCTGGCTCTTGCTCGAAGACTGGCTCTGGCTCTTGCTCGAAGACTGGCTCTGGCTCTTGCTCGAAGACTGGCTCTGGCTCTGTGGGCGCAACTTGAAGATCTGGGCTGGGTTGGACCAGTGGCGAAGGAAACTCAGGACTGGTCTTCGGGCACTGTGTGGTGCATGAAGTCCTCTTCCTCTTCCTCCGTTTCCGAGAGCAAGAGGGCGCTGGACTGAACGGGATCACCGGTGGAAGCTCTGGGCTGAACGGGATCAGCTGCGAGGGAAGTTCAGGGCTGGACGGGACCAGTGGCGGATGGCGCCCTGGACTTGGCATCATCAACCCAGGGTTGAAAAGGGGCCAGAGTGTAGAGTGGTGTCGGGCTTCATCTCGACCACCTCCTGTACTGCGGCCTCCATGGGTCCCGCGAAATATGGCCAACCGGGTCCCCGCAAATGGATGTCCTCTCTCCCACTCGGTGGTTGGGGAAGAGACACTGGTGAACATGACTGCTTGATCCTGTGAGGAGAATTCTTCTGTCGGTTAAGGTCAAGCCTTCTGTCAGGATACAAGGCACAGAGGCGGAGGTAAGTGAATCACAAACGTGAGTTTATTTACAGTGATGTGTGCAGAGACAGAGTTCATGTGAAGGTGCGGTGACGATCACGTCGTGCAGAGGATCCCAGGTGAGCAGATCCTTCTTCAGAGAAATGGACGTGGATAGACAATGTCCAGTGATATGAATACTTTTCTGTTTCAGATCCAGGGAGGAACAAGGAAATCTCGGTGGACACGTGGAGCACTTGGATTCGATGGCAGGACTCGGGAAACGGGGAACCAGGCAGGAATACTGGAGGCAGGGAGACAAAGGTGAGTATATTCAGAGGTGGGTATAGTTACGTGATGGATCTTCGTTGGCAGACTTGGAAACTTCGGGAAATCGTGGGGAACGGTCTTCTCCTGTTGGAGGCTTGACCCAGACTGAAGTGTGCGTGAGAGTTTTATAGAGCTGGTGACGAGGTAGCTGATTGGGAACAGGTGCGGGTGATAATTCAGCGGAGAGTGAATGCAGGTGTGCCAAAGGAGGATTCTGGGGAATGTAGTGCATAGATCGACAGTGAACCGTGACAATATCAATGTTCCATATGCATTTCTCCCAATTATTACAATTTGACCGGCCTGGTTAGCAATAATTATTCCTACTGCTGTTATCACATGCAGTCTCCTCACTGAGATTCCCCACAATTCAATTAGCAAAACAGATAATGTAGCGTATATGCTGTGCAGAGAGGGTAAAACTATTTGAGAGCAGAGCTCCCAGCAGAAGATGTGTTTTCCCAGCATGAGCATGTCTCGCTGGAGAAGACGGCCCCTGGCGCACAGCAAAGAAAGGAGACTCATACACAAACCCTACTTCATATTCACCTCATGAAGCTCTCCCTCTCTAATAATGGAGAAACAAATAAGCGTGACCGCTGTGATGCGTATCACTTCATAATTTAATTATATTTTGATATGGTGCAGTGTGTGTGCTGCAGTGTATGTTTAAACTCTGGCAGGGGGTGATTTTACTGAGGCAATGATAGTCTAAATGAAGGAAATGCGCAGAAAGATGGTGTTTTGACATCCAGCAAACATTCAATGACTCTCAAAAGCTGATGTAAGTAATAATACCTTGTGTATACAGAAAATAAAATGTTTACTGGTTTAAGCTTCTACATCAGCCTATATTATAATAAAACAGTTTTAGTAAATGTTGGCAGAGATGAGTATGTAAATCACAGTAAGTGATTTTTTTTTTCTGTTGATAATCCCACATTTGTAAATAAAATGTTACATTGCCATGTTGTTTTAGCCAACCAGACGTACTTCCAGGTTACCAGGGATGAATCTAGTGGTAATTTTCAAATTCATAAACAAATGGGAAAACAATCAATTTGTACGCCGCACTTTTTTTTTGAAGGTTCATAAGATTCATTTGATAATGAACACATGCAACTAGCTGCATACAGGAGCAACCCACAAGGACAATTTATAGAAAGACATGTTTTTGCCATTATTTTGCGGAACGCTTGAATTTAAGCGCCACTGCTGAAAAGTGGTAGAGGAAGCATTGTTTACATTTTTATTTTATACTGGGATAAATCTGGGGTGGAAAACACCTGTAACCTGCAATCGCCCAGCTGTACAATTATTACCCTAGTTGGGTAATAATTTTATCCTCCTTCCCTGCGCCACCTGTAGAGATCTTCTACGGGGGTTCTTATATATTCTTGCAGTGGCATGTCCTTTATGTATCTTATTTTAAACAAGCTGAACAAAATCTTGCATTTGCTCAGCAGATCTGCCAAAATCATTCCAATTGATCATTACATTCCATGCCCCATGCCAATAAATGCTGGTTAAATAATACACTTCAAAGGGGTGGTAAAACATGATTTCACTTTTCTAACTTTAGCTAGTGTGTAATGTTGCTGTTTGAGCATAAACAACATCTGCAAAGTTACAGCGCTCAAAGTTCAAAGCAAAGGGAGATATTTGCTTTTAAAGAAATCCATTTCTAAGGACTACAGCAAACGGCCGGTAGGGACAACACGACATTCCTCCAGGGTTGCTGACATCACTAACCCCTAAATCCCTCCTCTGAGAATATTAAATAAGGGGGGCGAGGCCATATTGCTTTGGAGAAGAGTTGTTGTGGTGTAGTAGGCTGGAGTATTGTTGCCGCAGTGCCGTCAAAACGCTGTTATTTTCATCCCGATTGCAGGTCCACTTTGTTCAGCCTTCCTTGCTTCGGGGGAGTTAGGTATCAATGGTTAAAATTTATTTTTAACTCGGTCCCTCATAATCATTACCCAAATCTCGCTCTCTGTGCTGCACATTTTATGGAGGAAAGCTTCCACAATCTTCGCGAGTTCAATGCAGGATTCGCACAACGGCTTGTCCTGAAAGAAGGAGCAGTTCCAACTTTAAGAACAGAAGCTGTTGTTTACGGGCCACAACCTGTAAGTATGATTTCTTTTTCGTCAATGTGTTTTCCTGTAATAGTTCATATTGTTAATTGTACGTTACGTTGTAGCAAGGAAGTAAACAAATGACAACGCTGTTTGGCTCTGCAAACCAGTTTGTTAAAAGCTCATTCAATACAACTTTAATTTAGAAGGATGTCCTGTTACTTTATCCACTACAGTAAAAGACCTGGTTGTTATACTAGACCACAACTTGTCTTTCGAAAATCATATTTCATATGTTACAAGAACAGCCTTTTTCCACCTTAGAAACATTGCTAAGCTACGTAACATGCTATCTGTTTCTGAAGCAGAAAAGTTAGTTCATGCATTCATGGCCTCGAGACTAGATTACTGTTATGCTTTATTAGCTGGCTGTCCTGCATCCTCAATAAACAAGCTACAGTTAGTGCAAAATGCAGCTGCTAGAGTTCTTACTAGGTCAAGAAAATATGATCATATAACACCAATTTTATCATCTCTACACTGGTTACCTATTAAGTTCCAATACAAAGTATTACTACTGACCTATAAAGCCCTAAATGGTTCAGCTCCTGTGTATTTAATGGACCTTCTATTGTCCTACAATCCATAGCGTTCTTTAAGATTACTAAATTCGAGGTTTCTGGTCATTCCTAGGATATCTAATTCCACTAAGGAGGAAGGGCGTTCTCACATTTAGCTCCTAAACTCTGGAATAGCCTTCCTAACTCTGGAACAAAGCCTTCCTTGTTTGAGGCTCAGACTCACTGTCCCAGTTTAAAACTAGATTAAAGACGGATCTCTTTAGCCAAGCATTCACATAATGCTTACCTTTTATACCACTGTTGAATCAGATCGAATGCATTAATATTATGAACAGCAGCTATGCTAATTATTTCCCATCTGCTTTTCTGCTGTTATCTCGGGACGCTAGTCCCGAGGTAAATAGCGTTCGTCAGCTCCAGTTTGTATCCAGCCTCTCACGGAGACTTCAGATGCCCCAACACCTGCGATGAGATGACTAAACGCCTGTGAAGAGACGACTCAACGACGGCGATATGTTATGTCAACGCCGTGTTATATGTGCGGCCCCAGGATTGGTTTGCAGCGATCGACCTGAAGGACGCCTACTTTCATGTCTCCATTCTTCCTCGCCACAGACCGTTCCTACGGTTTGCTTTCAAGGGGCAGGCATACCAGTACGCGGTTCTCCCTTTCGGGCTAGCCCTGTCTCTTCGCATCTTCACGAAGGTCATCAAGGCTGCCCTTGTTCCCCTTCGGGAGCACGGGGTTCGCATCCTGAGTTATATCGACGACTGGCTGATCCTAGCTCACTCTCGAGATCAGGTTTGCGAACACAGGGACCTAGTGCTCCGGCACCTAGCTCGTCTGGGCCTTTGGGTCAACTGGGAGAAGAGCAACTTTGCCCCGTGCAGAGGATCTCTTTTCTCGGTATGGACATCGACTCGGTCGCCATGTCCGCGCAGCTTACGAGCGAGCGCGCGCAGTCACTGCTGACTTGCACTGCACGCTTCGAGTACCAGTTACTCCGACCTGCCGTCAGTTCCTCACCCCGTGGTCGAACCTCAGTTTTCTCAGGGCGGATGTCCCCCTGGAACGAGCTTCCCGGCATGTTGTATCAACAGATGCCTCCACCACGGGCTGGGGCGCCATGTGCAATGGACATGCTGCTGCGGGCTCCTGGACAGGACCCCAGCGGCTATGGCATGTCAATTGCCTCGAGTTGTTGGCAGTACGTCTTGCCCTGCACCGCTTCCGGGCGTTGCTCCGGGGTCAACACGTGCTAGTCCGTTCAGACAATACCGCCACTGTAGCGTACATCAACCATCAAGGTGGTCTACGCTCCCGCCGTATGTCACAACTCGCCCGCCACCTCCTCCTATGGAGTCAGAAGCATCTGAGGCCGCTTCGAGCCATTTTCATTCCCGGAGCGCTGAACTGTGCAGCCGACGAGCTCTCACGGCTTCAGCCCCTCCCTGGAGAATGGCAACTCCATCCCCAGTCGGTTCAGCTGATTTGGGACCAGTTCGGGGACGCACAGATAGATCTGTTTGCCTCTCACGACTCGACCCATTGCGCCCTGTATTTTTCCCTGACCGAGGGCACGCTCGGCACGGATGCACTGGCGCACAGCTGGCCGCCGGGCCGCAAATATGCGTTTCCCCCAGTGAGCCTTCTTGCGCAGACCTTGCGCAAGGTCAGGGAGGACGAGGAGCAGGTCATTCTGGTCGCGCCGTATTGGCCCAACCGGACCTGGTTCCCCGAACTTGTACTCCTCGCGACAGCACCTCCCTGGCCCATTCCTCTGAGGAAAGACCTTCTTTCTCAGGGACGGGGCACCCTGTGGCACCCTCGCCCCGATCTCTGGAGCCTCCACGTGTGGCTCCTGGACGGCTCGAGGTAGGTTTGAGTACCCTTCCACCAGAGGTGGCGGCTACCATCACTTCCGCTAGAGCGTCGTCCACGAGACACGTCTATGCGTTGAAGTGGAACCTCTTCGTCGACTGGTGCTCTTCTCACCGAGAAGACCCCCGGAGATGCTCGATCAGCGTTGTGCTTTCCTTCCTTCAGCAAGGGTTGGAGCGAAGGCTGTCTCCCTCCACCCTTAAGGTCTATGTTGCCGCCATTGCCGCACATCATGACCCCGTCGAAGGTAAGTCGGTAGGGAAGCACGACCTAGTCATCAGGTTCCTGAGAGGAGCGAGGAGACTATATCCTCCTCGTCCTCCTCTCGTTCCCTCTTGGGACCTCTCAGTGGTCCTAACTGCTCTGAAGAGTGCTCCCCTTGAGCCTCTGCAATCAGTCGAGCTTAAGTTCCTGTCAATGAAGACAGCGCTCCTGGTTGCTCTGACCTCCATCAAGAGGGTAAAGGACCTGCACGCATTCTCCGTCGACGAAGCGTGCCTGGAATTCGGACCGGCTTTTCTCACGTGATCCTGAGACCCTGGCCCGGATATGTGCCCAAGGTTCCTACCACTCCCTTTCGGGACCAGGTGGTGAACCTGCAAGCTAGGTGCCTCCCGTGTGCATGGTTCCTCCCCTGAGCGACCTCCACATGTGTATTTCCACTGTAAGCCTCTCTCGAGCATGTGTCTTTCCCTTGGCAAGCCACCTTGCCACCCCTGGGGTTGAAATATTCCACCTGCGGCTGGACACCCCAGTGTTCTCCATATGTTTCCTTCGGGTCATATGTGTATTCTCTAAGTCCCCCCCCTCTGGGCTGGCATTAATTGCATACTTCCCCTAGCTTGGGATATGCTTCCCAGTGTACCTTGGTATTCCTGTGTTAAATGGAGTCCTTCGTCCAGTCTATGACAGGGATCTCGATTTACGCAGGGCACTGGAAGACAGCTGAGAAGGTGGCGTGATTAGACTGGTAACCCCATTCGTCGTCATCCGACGTAACTCGGAGTGACAACGAAAGGGAACGTCTACGGTTACGTATGTAACCCTCGTTCCCTGAGTAGGGAACGGAGACGTTACGTCTGCCTGCCACTTTCCGCTGTACCGCGGGGATCGCCTGAGCTCAGTCTTGGCTCCTCAGCGAAGAAACATAAACTGCTGTTGCGGACTTCCTCCTTTTATACCCACGAGGTGGGGCGGAGTTACGTCATGCAAATTCCGCAGACCCATGGCATTTCTTTGCCATTGGCTCGTTTTGTAATACTCGAAGTCGATAGGCTTTATAAGCGAAACCCCATTCGTCGTCATCCGACGTAACGTCTCCGTTTCCTACTCAGGGAACGAGGGTTACATACGTAACCGTAGACGTTTTTCTTTCTGTAAAAAAACTTTTCTACAGTAATCATGATTATCATTAAAATAGTGCTACAGAAAAGATCCTCAAGACAGAAGTAAAAATCAGTGGTTGTTTCTTTATTAACACAGGTGAGCAACAAGCAAATGCATTCGAGTCTTTGCAGACAGATATGGTGGTTTGTAGGTGAAAACAAAAGAAAAAATACTGACAGTCTTTGTCTTACAGGTGGATTGGAAATCGTGGATGGAGCACATACCTCAGTGAAGGAACAGGTATGTATCAGATTTGCAGGACCTAGGAAAAGGAGACAATTTCCCAGACAGGGAACTGGAAGACGATGCCGAAAGGTACATAGGCTTCTGGAATTTGGAAATCGCAGATAAAGGAGTCCTAATGCTCAAACAAGACCAGATATTGTGACTGTTTGAGGTGTGTGCTTATATGCAGAGGTGATTGGTGAGGGAATGAGCTACAGGTGCGGGTGATCAATATTCTGGTGATTGAGAGCATGTGATGGCTGATAGTGGAGCCTGGCTAATCCTTGACAACCAGAAGCATTACAGTAAAGAGAATATAATGTCACTAACAAAAAGTTATCTGAATAGTAGATTACATTTTCTTTATACAAAAAAAATATTCCATATATTTTCTTTTCGTTATGCTGTGAAATATGGGGAACAATCAATTTTTGAGAGTTTTCATGAGATTCACCCCCTGAACCACACCATTTTATAATATGATACATATTGTGGGGATGTAATCGGGTACTATGCTGTATGTTGTGGTAATTTACAATTATCAGTAGTAGTTAATTAGAAAATTAGAACTGTGATACGAAATGAAAGACTGTGTGAATGAAAGACTCTTGTGTTGGTCATAGTTTTGGCCACACTGTGATGCAGGTGTTTTAAAACCATTCCTGGAGTCTCCTTTACTGGACACTCCCAGCTCAGTCCATGGTAGCTCAGAGTAATTATTTTAATCAGCTGATGATTTAATTTAGCTGGGTTAATTAAGGGAGGCATCCAAAATGCTACACGTAGAACGTTTCGAAAACCCTTGCTTTGTCCAACTTTACATAGATACTGAGTATGCATAGTTAGTTATCTAGACCATTGTCAGAAGAAATGGTAACAGCATTTAAGCAGCATTTTCCCCACAGCATTTAAGCAGGCTCGGGTAACCCCACTGCTTAAGAAACCCACTCTAAATCCAGCACATCTGGAAAATTACAGACCGGTATCCCTTCTATTCGTCGCGAAAACACTTGAACGAGTTGTTTTCAACCAGATCTCTTCCTTTCTTACACAGAACAACCTCCTGGACAACAACCAGTCTGGTTTCAAAAGCGGACACTCGACTGAGACTGCCCTGCTCTCAGTAATTGAAGCTCTGAGACTGGCAAGAGCAGCTTCCAAATCCTCAGTTCTCATCCTACTGGATCTGTCTGCTGCCATTGACACTGTTAACCACCAGATCCTCCTGTCAATCCTAAAGACGAAGGGCATCTCGGGGACCGCACTCCAATGGTTCAAGTCTTATCTCTCAGGTAGGTCGTTCAGGGTGTCATGGAGGGGTGTGGTGTCTAAGACCCAACATCTAGCTACTGGGGAGCCTCAGGGCTCAGTGCTTGGACCACTTCTCTTCTCCATCTACATGACATCACTAGGATCTGTGATTCAGAAACATGGCTTTTCCTATCACTACTACACTGATGACACACTACTCTACCTCTCATTCCTGCCTGACAGACATTTCTGGCTGGATGAAGGATCACCACCTTCAACTAAACCTTGCGAAGACAGAGTTGCTTGTGGTCCCGGCCAACCCAACACTACACCACAACTTCTCCATTCAGCTAGGTTCATCATCCATAACTCCATCAAGGTCAGCCAGGAACCTTGGAGTTGTGATTGATGATCAATTGAACTTTACAGACAACATCCTTCTAGAACTGCCCGGTCCTGCAGATTTGCCTTATACAACATCAGGAGGATCATGCCCTTCCTATCAGAGCATGCTACACAACTCATTGTCCAAGCACTTGTTCTATCCAGATTGGACTATTGTAATGCTCTCCTGGCAGGTCTTCCAGCTTGCAATATCAAACCTCTGCAACTGATCCAAAATTATGCAGCTAAAGTGGTCTTCAACGAGCCGAAGATAAGATAAGATAAGATAAGATAAGATAAGATAAGATAAGATAAGATAAGATAAGATAAGATAAGATAAGCCTTTATTGTCTCCAATTTGAGAAATGCGTCTTGGGCATTCGAAAGAACAAAGAGAGCACACGTCACTCCTCGCAAAATGGCACTGGTTGCCAGTTGCTGCTTGCATCAAATTCAAGTCACTGACTTTTGCCTACAGTAAAACCACTGGCTCTGCCAGTGCCTTTTACCTAAACTCATTACTTCAGACTTACGTGCCATCCAGAAACTAGCGCTCTGCAAGTGAATGGCATCTTGTGGTGCCATCTCAAATAGGCACTAAATCTCTTTCTCTGACCTTTTCCTGGTCTGCTCCATGCTGGTGGAATTATCTGCCCAACTTAACCAGAGTGTCCATTTTCAAGAAACGGCTGAAGACACATCTTTTTCAGCAACTCTTGATCCATTAATACTTACACTTTATCTTATATTCAATATTTATTATCTTAAAAAAAAATACACTTAGTCTACTGCGTTAGATTAAACTGGGAAGGGTCATAGCACTTGCATATTGTTGTCCTATTGTTAGTTTAACTGCTTCCATTGTTCCCATTTGTAAGTCGCTTTGGATAAAAGCGTCTGCTAAATGAATAAATGTAAATGTAGAAAAAAAAAAGAAAGAAGTGCTCATAACCAGTGACTTTTTACAATCTACAAAGTACTGCTTCTTCCAATACAATGTTCTCACCTTATCCATCTCTGCTTTATCTCACAGCTGGAATCTCTCAACAGGTTAGGCTTCCATTAACACCTCACTCACAAACGCTAACGAAAGAACAGCAGGTGCTAATTTCTGACCTGCGTTAACGAGGTTGTCTGGTAAGAACTCTGGAGGAGCCCGAAGGGTTGAACCCCAGGTTCCAGATGGCATCTAAAAATGGGTAAAGGCCATGTGGCTCTTTTTCTTTAAGTGGTTTAATGCTGTGTCCCATTCAAAGTCAAATGTGGGATAGTTATAATTGATATCTCTAGATTTTATTGTCTTATGTTTATTTTGTCCTACATTCTCAGAAAAAAATCAGCAGAGTAGAAAAAAAAGGTTAAGGTAATTTCCTGCCAGCATATTATCCGATAAGTTTACAGACATTTAGTTTAAAGCACAGCACAAATGCAATGTGCAATTCATTACACGGGTAAACACCAGTGAAAAATCCATACAGAAAATTCCTTTATATTAATACAGTACATTGAGCCCTATTTTTACAGACTTTCTTGTGTATATATTAAAAAGATGTTCTATAAAGAAATAAAATGGCAATGGTATAATTTCTTATCAACAGAGAAGATAATTTACAGTATTTCACAGATTTTTCTTTGTGTGCAAACAGATTTAACTGTCATGTAATATAGGAATTTTAACTCCTTAGTTAGTATATTAAATTCACTTAAACGTGAACACTTATTTTTCGCTGTGTGTATAAACTATTTTAACATTCTTCTTTGATTCTTTCATATTCATGTGGCATCATACACTTACATTTTAACCCAAAAAAATAATTAGGCCTACATTTATTATTCATGAATTTAAATTCTTTTGGATTACAGTTCACAGTTTTAACTCACACTGTTAAACTTAATGTAATGCATATTTGTCAGTCATACATAAATTAAACTGGTACGATTTACCAGGTTTATATATTTATAATCAATCCAATTTTTACATTATGAATATTCTTTATTCCACAGCTAAACATATTTGACCATGTTTACACTTTTTAACGGAATAAACGTATTTTCTTTTACAATGAATAGATATGTGCTGATTCTAAGCATGTTGAATACATTTGAGAATATGATTATTTAATTAAAATTAAATGATGCAAATGGTTAATAACGCCTCGGTTACGACTGTAACCTCGGTTCCCTGAAGAGGGAACGAGACGTTGCGTCGATTGACGCTAAGGGAACGCTTTGCGTGATGATGTATTGAAGCACATGTAAAATCAGTCCAATGGCGTGACGGGACGTCAGAAGCGGGTGACGTCATGAACCAGGAAGTATAAAAGCCGGTTCAAACCCAGCCGCGACAGCTTCGCAGGGGCTGAACAAGTCGCTTACAGGCATGCAGGAGATATGGCAGGTGACGCAACGTCTCGTTCCCTCTTCAGGGAACCGAGGTTACAGTCGTAACCGAGGCGTTACCTTTCAAGGGAACTCGTGTTGCGTCGATTGACGCTAAGGGAACGTCTATACCAACGCCACCATAGCGAGAAGTGCCTGTCCAGTGTGAAATCAGGCGAGCAGCACTAAGACGAGAGCACTCGGGACCCTGGAGTAGAGTCCACGTCCAGAGCATAGAATCTAACGATTGTGTGAGGTGAGGACCAGCCTGCCGCATCACAAACGTCCTGAAGAGGAACTCCTGACAATAAGGCCTTAGAGGCCGCCAACCCCTAGTCGAGTGAGACCGAACGGCCATAGGTGAAGGCTGTCCGGTCGACTCGTAAGCAACTCGTGAGATGGCCTCGACCACCCACTTGCTCATCCTTTGCTTAGATGCAGGGGACCCCTTGTTAGGGGGTCCAAAGCAGACAAATTGCTGTTCAGATTTACGCCACAGGGCAGCTCTGTGGACGTAAGCATCCAGCGCCCTCACAGGGCATAGCAAATTGTGCCTTTCCTGGTCCGCATCCTGGAACGGAGGAGGACAGAAGGCCTGCAGCACTATAGATCGGGCCACATTAGTGGGGACCTTGGGAACATAACCTGGTCTAGGATGAAGGAACGCTTTAACCATGCCAGGTGCAAATTCCAAGCATGAGGGTGCAACCGACAGAGCCTGAAGATCTCCTATTCTTTTAAGGGAAGAAATAGCGAGGAGGAACAGAGTTTTTAAAGTAAGAAAACTGACTGGAACCTCCTCGAGGGGCTCAAAGGGAGCCTGGGAAAGGCCTTGGAGGACAATAGCCAGGTCCCAAGTCGGTACCCTAGTGCGTACAGCAGGCCTCAGCCTCAGAGTGCCACGTAGGAAACGAGATACCAGAGGGTCTTTACCCACAGAGATTCCACCCAAAGGGATGTGGTAAGCACCTATGGCCGCCACATAGACCTTCAGAGTGGACGGGGATAGACCTGCAGAGAACCGATCCTGCAGAAATTCCAGCACTGTACCAACCGGGCAGTTAACTGGGTTCAGCTGACGGTCACTGCACAATGAAGTGAAAACCTTCCACTTCAGGGCCTAAAGTCTCCTCGTGGAGGGAGCTCTGGATTGTAGAATGGTCTCCACAACCTCGGTTGAGAGACCTGATCCTATGAGCTGGGCCCCCTCAGAGGCCAAGCCCACAGGTTCCACAATTCGGGACGAGGGTGAAATATTGAGCCCTTTGCTTGAGACAGTAGGTCCCTCCTGACGGGAAGCTCCAAAGGAGGCCCGTTGAGGAGAGACACTAGATCTGCAAACCACACTCTGCCCGGCCACCGCGGGGCTATAAGAAGCAGGCGCAGATGGTCCCTGCGAACTCTCTCCAGAACTCCCGGAAGCAGAGCAATCGGCGGAAAAGCATACAAACGCAGCCTCGGCCACGTCTGTACCATCGCATCCAGTCCGAGAGGAGCTGGATGCGTGAGGGAGAACCAGAGTGGACAGTGAGACGTCTCTCGAGAAGCAAACAGATCCACTTGAGCCTGGCCGAACTCCCTCAATATCAGCTCCACCACCTCGGGGTGGAGCCTCCATTCCCCGGGCCTCGGCCCCTGTCTCGACAGGATGTCTGCTCCTAAGTTCTGGGCCCCCGGAATATAAGCTGCTCTGAGTGAAAGCAGCTTGCCCTGGGACCACAAGGATATGGTGCGCCAGTTTGCACAGTGGACGCGAACGCAAACCCCCCCGATGATTTATATAGGCGACCACCGATGTATTGTCCGTGTGGACCAACACATGGTGGCCCCTGAGGTCTGGGAGGAAATACTTGAGAGCAAGAAAAACAGCCATCATCTCCAGGCGATTGATATGCCAGGAAAGATGCTGGTCCCCCCATAGACCCTGAGCCGAGCGTCCCTCCAGGATCGCTCCCCAGCCCGTGAGGGAAGCATCTGTCGTTAGCATCCTGCGACGACAAGAAGCTCCCAGCACGGGTCCCTGGGACAGGAACCAAGGTTTCTTCCACATAACCAGGGCACGTAAGCATCGCCGCGTAACCTTGATCATGCGAAAGGGGTTGCCCCTCGGGGAAAACCCTTTGGTCCTGAGCCACCACTGCAAGGGTCTCATGTGCAGCAGGCCAAAAGTGATAACGTTGGACGCTGCTGCCATCAAACCCAACAGTCTCTGAAACTGTTTCACAGTGAGCGACTGGCCTAGCTTTATTCTTTTTACGGCTGACAGAATGGACTCTATGCGTGCCGGAGACAGGCGCGCCCGCATCGACACAGAATCCCAAACTACCCCTAGATGAGTGGTTCTCTGTAGTGGAGAAAGTACACTGTTCTTGGCGTTTAGCCGTAACCCCAGCTCTTTCATGTGGGCGAGGACAACATCTCGATGCCGAAACCGCCAACTGATGCGACTGAGCTAAAATCAACCAATCGTCGATGTAGTTCATGATGCGAATACCCTGTACACGTAGTGGCGCCAGAGCTGCATCCACGCATTTCGTGAAAGTGCGGGGTGATAGTGCTAGACCGAATGGAAGAACTCGATATTGGTATGCTCCGCCCCCGAAAGCAAACCTCAGGAACTTCCTGTGATATGGAAGGATGGAAATATGGAAGTATGCGTCCTTGAGGTCTATCGTGACAAACCAGTCCTCGGATCTGATCTGAGGCACGATTTGTCTCAACGTTAACATTTTGAACTTTAGCTGCATGACTGATTCGTTCAGAACTCTCAGATCCAAAATGGGACGCAACCCCCCATCCTTCTTCGGAACGATGAAGTATCGGCTGTAAAGCCCGGAGTCCCTGCTGGAGGGAGGTACATATTCTATGGCCCCCTTGTCCAACAGACTTTTCACTTCTTGTTCCATTACCAGAACCTGCTCGGGGTCCACCACAGTGGGTAGGACCCCCATAAACCTGGGTGGGCGAGACCCAAACTGAATCTGATAACCCTTTTCTACGGTCTGCAGGACCCAACGAGAAATATTCGGCAGTAGCTTCCACGCTGTCGAAAATTCTACTAAAGGTACCAGCCTCTCGAGACTGGTTTCTGGATTTAGTTGTTGTTGAGTAACCAGCTCGTCGCCCTGTAATGGCGAACCGGCAGGGAACGACTGAACTGATTGGTCTAGAACCCTCCTCGGAGGGGGCGGGCATCCCAAGACCACTACGTTTCCGGGTGGACCCTGAGATATGTGCTCGCCGGAGACCGCTGCGCCCTGTAACACACGAGGTGGCAGGGTTGGCATAACGGTCCCCTGAGGGCACCGAAGGGAGGCGGGCACCGTATAATGAGGTGTTAACCGCTCTCCTTTCGGGGGGAACTGCCCTCGATGGCCGGCGCCCTCGGACGTCAGGACCTTTTGTTCGCAGCCTTCTTGGACAAAATAACGGTCCTCAGATCCGGTTTTTGCCTTGAAGGCTGCTGTTGAGCGGGCTTTCCCCGTCCCCAATTTTTCTGTGGGGGAGCACGGGAGGCCACGCTCTGTTTCTGAGTGGCACGGTGTGAGGAGCTGGCTTTTGATGTTTGGGGCTGCTCCCGGTCAGCAGCCCCAGAGACATGAATCCGACGGGGGAGGAGTTTTTGGAATGCAGCCGCCTGTTTAGTGGACTCCTGAAACCTCTCAACGACCAAATTAACTGAATCGTTGAAGAGGCCAGTCGTCGAGACCGGTGCATCCAAAAGAAAGTGCTTATCCCTCTCTTTTATACTGCTCAAGTTGAGCCAGAGATGTCTCTCAGTGGCCACCAGGGCTGCCATAGACCGGCCGATAGATTTAGCCGTCTCCTTGGCGGCCCTGAGAGACAAATCTTCTACCTTCGGCATCTCCCCATAACCGTGCTCTTTATATTGTGTTATATTGGAGTAGTGTGATGTTTGTGCACTGTACACTCTATATGACACTGGCTTCTCCCACGATCTCGACACTTCAGTGTGAAGATCGGGGAAAAACGGGAGACCACAGTGATGAGGTTGTGCGCGAGAGGGCAGGAAGTGTTCGTCGAGCTTGCTTTTCGAGCGAACGTCCTGCTTATCTGACGGCCAATCTATATTTAATCTCTCGACCGCTCTCGTCACAACCTCAACCAGCTCCTCATACGCGTGAGACTGAGGTGGCGAATCCTCAGACACACGTGTATCAACACTTACAACATCCAATTCCTCGGAACTGGATAGTTGAAGTGTTGGTGCGTGTATCAGGGCGGAAGAAACCGCAGCGCGTGCTTCCGAACCCTGATACAACACACTGGATCTGTCAGGTGAAGGTAGAGATAAGGCAGAGCCCGTCTCTAACCCCGCTGACAGATCCATTTGCAATCCCCAAGACTGAAGCCTTCGCTGCGCCTCAGCAGCAGCGGGACCTGAGCCCTGGGGAACGCGAGCCTGAGCGCACTCGCGAAAGAACGCCAGGCGGGATCGGAGTGTCCGCAATGGAAGCACATCACAGTGCTCACAGCCAGCGCCCTCGAGCGCCGACCGTGCATGCTCCTCTCCCAAACAAACAACGCAAAGAGTGTGTGTGTCCCAACCCGTTAAATAACATGGGCAGGGGTGCACACACATTCTGAACTGCTGCTTGCTCGCCATACTGATATAAATATATATATATATATATATACAAAAAAACACCAAATAACAGGGACAGTTTCACATATAGCGCTTGTGAAGACACAAAAGCTGTCGCGGCTGGGTTTGAACCGGCTTTTATACTTCCTGGTTCATGACGTCACCCGCTTCTGACGTCCCGTCACGCCATTGGACTGATTTTACATGTGCTTCAATACATCATCACGCAAAGCGTTCCCTTAGTGTCAATCGACGCAACGCGAGTTCCCTTGAAAGGGAACTGAACAGACCTTAAACATGGATCTAGTTGCAGTTCCACTTCATCCAGAGGACCAACTTTTTTGGCTTTATCAAGGACAATGTTCACTGGAGGATTATGTAGAAGCCTTTATTGAACTTTGCCATCAGGTTCACTGGAATGAGGTAACGTTGAAGACTTGCTTTTAAAGTGGGCAAGATGATTACCTCCTCTAACTAATGGCAATAGGGAATACCAGCTGTTTTTTTTATTTTTATTCCAGTACATTGAATATGCATTGTGGATGACTGGATCCTGACAGTGGAGGAGGTTCAGGAGGATGCCTGCTCCACACTCCCTGTACCCATTCCAGCAAAGACTACCCCTAATCCTCCAGTGGACCTTGCAGACCCAGAGCCCGGACAGCCTTCAGCCACGCGCCCCACAGACTTTATGCATGAGCAAACCGCATACTCAGAACCCATGCCCGCCAAGAAGCTAGACCCAGAGCTTATGGTGAAGGCCAAGTACAAGAGCCGGCACCAACGTCCATCCCAGAGTGTATGTTAGTGGTGTTCGAGGGCATGGAGTAGAGCCCTGCAAGTTGGTATGCTGATCTGGATACTGGCAAAGTCTCCAATCGTTGCTGGTCCCGCCCATTTCCAAGTCTCTTTGGCCACAGGTGGTCCTTCCCAGCTCCAAGTCTCCTTTGTTGCCACTGGTCCAGCCCAGCTCCAAGTCTCCTTTGTTGCCACTGGTCGAGCCCAGCTCCAAGTCTCCTTCATCGCTGATGGTCCTGCCCTGCCTCCTACTCCCTCCTCCTCTGCCAACAGCATCCAGTTTCTCAGCCCTGCCTCCACAGGCCCCATTCAGCCCTTTGGCTCCTCCTTCGTTGGTCACACCTTGAAGCTCTGATTCGCCTTTGGCTTCCAGTTCACCAGCTCCGGCAAGGTGTGTCAATCCCCTGGCTTTGCCTCGAGCCTCCAAACCTGGATTCCTGTCCACCCATCAGCTCTACCTTGGCTCCACTCTCCCTCGGCTCCACTATGGCCTGTTTTCCCCTCAAGCTTCATCGTCTCGTCCCTCCGGCTCGGTCAGTAATCACTCTGGTTGTGCCAGGGACTTCCGGTTCTACGGCTAAGCTTCATCACTCCACCCCTTGGGCTCCACTGGACTCTTCCTCTCCTTCCGACTCCGCCTCGGTATGCCTTTGTCCCTGTTTCCGCTACAGTCACGTGAGCCTGTGGTTCCGCCTTGGTACTGCAGTACAGCGGTGTTGCCCGGGGTCCCCAACTCCAACAGCTTCACCTCATTTGTTCATCTTCCTGGTTTCACCTTGCATTTCCACGAGTTCCATCATGGCTCATCCCTCCATCAGTCTCAGGTTCCCCCTCTATCGTCTCCTGTATGTCTCCCCGTCCTCCATCTCCATGGTGGTTCCCTCTGTCAGCCCCCAGACCAACAATAAACAATGCCATTCTTTTTAAACATTAAGTTTACTAGTTTTTTTTTTTTTTTAAATGGATGGAAATTTCAAATAAATAAATTGTGTTTGTCAAGTCTGGTTTTAAAAGTTCAGTTTTGCACTGATTGTTTTAAATGTCATTGTTTTAAAAGTATAAAAATATTGTATGGCTGCCATTATTTTATGTTATGTTGTATGGTCATTGATTTCACCCCATTACATTGCACATTTGGGCTTGGACATAGTGCTGGTCTGAGCTACTCTGCTCTGATTGGCCAGACAGCTCAGTCTATTGTGATTGGTCTACTGTGTACAGCGTGTGTCGATAACAAAAACACCCATTGCCATAACAACGTCAGCTCTGCTTGTCCTGAGGCTTCCTACACCATAAACTAAACACAGTAACAAACAATGGCGTTGATTTTACCATATCAATCCGAGCAAAAGTCTGATGATAAAACACTGGAAGAACTAGTTATTCAACCCAAACCTCCATCGCAAGGACAACTTGAGTAGGACGTTTCTCAGTGATACACTACTCAGTTTGAGGTACATTATGAGATGTTGCAACTGTAATTCCTCACCATCAACATTAACAAGTGCATGTCCATCAACAAACCGATTATTTTACTTATAACATTACTTATTTATTTACAGAGTATTTTTCTAATTTATTGTGGTGAACATGTGGAAACTGTATCAATAACAGTGCATACATTAGCCAAGCTCTAGCGTGAATGACTGATGTAACATAAACGTTGTAAAACAAAACTTGCTCCATGCTTAATCTTTCCTCAAAGTAGTGAGAACGACAGACAATCTGCATTAATAGACACAGTTTAGGTAATAGTGGCCCACAACTGATTAGCACAAGTATTTCAGTAAGACAGTAATAATGTGAGTTAGCAGGAGACCTACACAATATAAAACACAAAACTAAGTATTTTGAACACCATCTTTCAAGAGCAAGCGTTTTGCGAATCCTGCATTGAACTCCAAGATTTGAGAAGCAGTTGTCAGTAAAATGAAGGGAACACAGCAAAAGTTTAGGATTATACTGCTGTGATATCGTGGTTTACTTGCTTTACCTTCACATTGTAGAGCACAGCATCTTCTCAACATGATGCTATCCAGTATCCACAGGAATCAGCTGCAGTGTTTGAGGGGGTTCAAGTTTTCCCTGGTGTCTGCGTGCGCAATAAGTGGGCAGGCAATATGCTAATATTTCCTCTTCACGTCACAACGAAGCGGCTTATGACTCTTTTGAAAAACTATTAATTTCATTGACTCAGATTTGACTCTTACTTTTGAAAGACAATAACTTTATATACGGTGCACTTTCAGATTTAAAACTTTGCAGGATGTTTTCATTCACTTAGAGCTATCTTACAAACTACATGAAAGGTCATTTTCAAAAATCCACAATAGGGGCACTTTAACATCACCTCATGGCAATATTTGCATGTCGCTGACATTTGGAGCTGCACATGCCTGTTACTATGCCAACCACCATTGCAGTGTCCTTTTTCTTCCCTGACCTCGGTGGGGGGAAATAGGGGGATGGGTGTAACCTGTCTTCTCTTCTTCAACCCGAGCATAAAGATCTGGATTAACCCCCTACGCCCCATCACAATAGGGGCACATGTCTGCCTATACACCGCGGGACCATTCAGACCTGCTTTACTCACAGACTAATAAGGATTAGTGTTAATGAGACACAAGGAATAAAGTATGAATGAAGATCTCCTTAAGCAGTCATTCAATGCATTCTGCACCTCCTCATTCTCCTTCTGTCTCCGCTCTGTGTTTGAGCAAAAGGAGTAATCCTCTTGAAAATCAAAGGTAGGCGGCTCATATAAATATTTGCTTAGATCCTACAGCGGTATTTTATCCAGCTTTCTGCTATTTGCCTTGTCTCTTTTCACCTACACCACTCTCAGCTTGCTACTTGCACTGACTTCACCCTCTTCACTTCGTTTTAATGTAGGGCCACTGTTTAATTCCTCACTCTTGTAATGTATAAAGCTTTTCATATGAATCAGATCAGGGCAATGTAAGCTGTGAAGCTTATAAGGATATTTATTAACAGATTCTGTTTATTGTGCACAATCATAAATCTGGGGCTTGTAACATGATGGTAGTTGAACAACTCAGTGTTACAGGATTAGTTTCAAGTTGACAAAACCAAACTAATTCTGTCAGGCTTAGTTGATACCATGACGCTGATCATCAACTTTCTCTGTCAACTCAGGCTTTGATCCTGAGTTCATGGAGTGCAAGCACATGAAAGTGTGACATCAGTAGCAAACAGCCAAAAACATGCCTTGAAACAGAGAAACTTGTGTGTAATGTATTACGGGTATAATAATTATATAAATCATATAAAATAATTATAATAAGCAGCCTAATCATTGCTAAAACTTTGTATCTAATAATCTTTTACCATGTAGTGACATTTAATTTGGAACAAGAGTAACTGGGGGAGTGACTTTATTACGTCAGACAGGAGTAACTTTGCTCACAGCTGATTGGTTCAATTTCAGTTTGAGATCTCTCACCTAGAACCTCCCACGGAGCAGGTTAGCCATGGAGCGTAAGTTACTGTGACGATGAAAACTGCTAAAGCTGTGCCACTTTCATGGTGGCCAAAAAATTCTACCCACTTTTATTTTGTTCCAAACCTGTATGACACAAAAGGAGATATTTTGAAGAATGTTTATGCAGCAATGTTGCATACATCAAAAGAATATGACTGGGACTGTCCACCTCCAAAATGGGCAAAGTGCACCATAAAGTAGGGGCTCAGAATCCATTGAAAATCAGGAAAAATAGTCACAATGCTAAATGCAAAAAACTAACGATATAATAATGCACTGGTAGAAAAGCAATAGACTTTTAAGGGAGAATAAGGGATAAAATGTTGTTGACATCATTAGCTGTACATCCTGTCAGGGGCCTATACCATGAAGCCGGTTTAGGTGGCTAGCCAGGTATGTTTCAGTTTAGTTTGCGCCAACCCTGGGTTTTAGGATTTTTAAGGACAAAATCGTCTGGCTTTTACTAATGCTTATTTAGAATAATAATTTTGTATGATTTAGATATTAGATATTCCCTTAATCAATCACACATGTACAATTTTAGTTAATCAATTATTATTACGCACAGTTTAAATGAATAAATATATGAAGGTAATATAAATACACTTTAGAATCAATGGATAAAGCTATACAATGAATACATGTGAGTCTAAATGTTCAATTCTCTCTATACCTTTATCAACTGTATAAATTAACTTAACAACTTTTACTTGAACTGATATAGAACGACTTTTTCTTTCAGTTGTCCTCTTTCATAGACAGCTATTTTCTTCTTGCAATGTACATTTGTTTAAATTCTTAATATTTTTCACTCTTGTAATATTCTGCAGAAGAGAGAAGTGAATCGCGCTGCTTCTCTCGTGAGAAATTAATCACAGTTTCACTTTCACTCTTTTTCAGCATGTGATTGGCTGTTTGCTACTGATGTCACACCTAAACTCCTAAACTCAGGATCAAAGCCTGAGTTGACAGAGAAAGTTGATGATCAGCATCATGGTGCTAACAAAGCAAGGTTGGATTGGTTTGGTTTTGTCAACTCGAAACTAATCCTGTAACCCTGAGTTTGTTCAACTACCATCATGGTACAGGCCCCAGGACTTGAGTTTGATCACTGCTCTTCCTCCTTAAGCCTGGTTCACACGGGACGATTTTAAAATTGTCGGCCGATTTTCCAAACCTGAGAGACCCCACACAAGGCGATAAAAAATCACGGGTCTAACAGTTTTGGTCGTACCGTGTGTGGTGCGCAGCCACACGGCAAAATCAACACATCACACACGAACCGATTTGACTCCCGAGCATTCCCAGGTCAGACGGAAAATCTCGCAAAATCCCTCGAGATCAAACGTGACTTCAGAGTAAACAATCATGGCGGACGAAGAGGATGCAGTGGCGATAGTTTGTAGTTTGTTTTTAACCGAATCCATCTCCGATGTCCACCGGACTTTCTGGTTCGCCATGCCGCCAGCTGTTTTGATTTTGTTTCCCGGTGCTTCCTCTGCGCCTCGTCACCTCGCTTTCTGATTGGCTACATGCCACAGTCCACAGGCTGCGTGCTCGTTTGTCCCCGGGGGAAACCACACACGAGGAGAAATCGGGCCAAAATAATCCAACATGTTGGATATCCCCGATTTGAGATTGGAGCGGTCCCGACGTCCTTCCGAGCAGACGAGAGCACTCTTAACACACCACACACGGCAGGAATATCTGATCAGATTATTTTACGATAATCGGAGCATCCTTAAGATTGTCGGAAGAGGTAAATCGGGGCTAAAATCGGCCTAATTATCCTGCCGTGTGAACCAGGCTTTAGTCTCTTGGTTATGTTTCCCTGTATATTTCCACAGCACAACAGCTGTGCTGCATTTGTAATCAGCGCTACTGCACACCTATCTCTCACCTGTTTCTTATTTCACCGCACTCTGTTTCCTGGGCAACCACAGCTGCGCAGCATTGTAATTAGTGCTCTTGCACACCTCTCTCACCTGATTCCCCTCTTGTTTGATTTCTCACACTATTTAGATCCCTTCTTTATCTGCCTTCTATGCCAGAGTGTTTTGACTGTTTCTGTCACTCTCCAGCCACTCAAACATTGTTATATTTTGCCTCGTCAAGTTCTTTGATCCTGTTTTGTTTGTCTCCTAGTCCAGTCCAGTAACCCAGTCCTGCAGCTTACTTTTCCCCAACCATTTTGGATTTGCCTCTATTATTGGTCCTGTCCCTGGATTATTCTCTGCCCTGTTCCTTGGACTGTGTTTGCTGGTTCTGACCCTGCCTGCCTCTTGACCACTCTCCTGTCTTGCCCTCTTGCATTGTTGGACTGCCTACCTATTGCTGACCCTTGTCTGTCCTTGGACTACGGAATCATCTCTTTCCCCCTATGCTCGGTGGCTCGGCTGCCTGATTAAATATTGTTTCGTTTTACTTTGATTTTTGTCCAATAAACACTGTTGGAACTGATCTGCTCTTGGGGTTTTTTTTGTTTTTGTTTTTTTTTGTTTTTTGTCAATTCATTTCACATCCAAATCAAACTGTATTTGGCATGAATCATGTGTCACTTGAAGCTAATTCATTTTCAATGAATTCAATGTTTTTTGCAATGAATTGCCAACATTATAGTTGTATTACTAAAGTTACAGAGATTAACCTATTTTTATATCTATTATCTGTATTCCATGTTATATTAATAGATTGAAACATTTTATTGAGAAATTTATCCAAATCCAAATACTATTGGATTGATTGGAGATGCAAAATCTGAGTTCTAAAACAAAACTAGTTAGGAACCGCTGCCATAAAGCTCCATCAAAAGTAGTCTAAATGCTTTATTTTAAGTCTTTTGAAGAGCAGCATGAACATTCTACCTGCCCTTTTGTGTTCCACAGAAGAAAGTATGTCAAAGAGGAACAACACGAGGGAAAGTAAATTATGACAATTAACAATTTTAGGTGAAATGCTTTTTTAAAGTCAGATCAAGTGTTTTTGTTCTAAAATTGCTACATTTCTTTAGCAAGACATGTCTATTTTCTATGAATGCAATCTGCCTGTGCATCCTGTGTGTCTGCCTTTACATTGACATCTATTCTGCTCTCTGTGTGATACCACTACTCATTATGCACCTCTCTCTCCCTCCTCTCCAATTACTATCCTCACAAGTCATTTAGTGAGGGGTCTCAGACGACTGGGACACTCACAGTGCCATTACCCAGAACTCCCCTTGATCCAGCCTGCAAACTGCCCAACCTAAAAAAAAATAGAGAGCAACCGGGGCTTTATTACATTCATTTATTAAATACATTTTTATGTCAAATTATAAACGCAAAAACATTATCGTTGATATTTGATTGTAGAGAGGATGTTTGTTTTAGATTGCAATAAAGTTTAGAGAGCGAAAATGCAAATTCATTTGATATCTTATGTAATATTCATGTGCCAGTAACACCTTTTCTTCATACTTTTGATTGTTGAACTTGACATTGACATTAAGCATTACAGTTTCACTTTCCAGTTTAAATATGGAAGGTGGGCAGGAATTAGTGTAAAGAAGAGTTATCAAGCTCTCTCATCTCTGGCCTCACTTTAGATGTGAAATACACGCTCTGACATGAATTAGCCCCAGATAGACTGATATACACGTCCTTTGGGATTCAGAGAGCCCTTCACAAAATCCATCCTCCCTCCATGTCTCCCCTCTTTTTCAAGAGGCTCTATAATTCTTGTTCTCCATTTGTTCTCTACCTGTCTGTTGACTATCACCTGTCTTTTGGCTGGCAGAAAGGCCGTCTGTCTCCTGCAGATATGCTGTGAATTGAACTACTATTCAGTAAGAGAAATAGAAAATATACGGAAATATAATACCAAATATGAACATGAAATGTGGTGCTTTGGACATTGCTATGGTTGCTAAAGTGTTCAGTTTGTGTGCGAGCGTGTGTGTGTTGCTATGCGTTTACCAGTGTATTTTGGGTGATTTTAGCCGAGTGATATTCTACTTTTTTTCCACCAGACAAAAACATTAAAGACAATATTATGATTTTTTTTTGACAACTTTTTATTGTATACTGTATAAACTGTTGAATTATATTTTTTCAGCATGTGTACAGTACAGTGTACTTACCCAAGAATGTATTGAGTTCTATACGGTATAACTACATGGATTTAACATGGGGCGTGGCTAGGTTCAATGTAACACCTATGTAGAGAGGTTTGTTGTTCAGGAAAGAAGGAGGTGGGAACCGGCAAACAATCAAATGTAACTTTAATCATGAAATAAACAAACACAAAACGAAAGTAAAGCGGCAGCCCCTCACGGACAACACACACATAAACAAAATATAACATAAATGTCCCAGGCCTGGTCCTCTCTCATCCTACACTGTCATTGCTCCTCCTTTTATCAATCCAAAGCTCCTCTGTGAGACTCGAGTCCGGTGTGGCGCGCAGGTGACGCTCATTAGCAATCGCACCACCGGCCTCGCACTGTTCTCACAGCTCTCTGCCCTCGCCCTGCTAGCCACAACCTAGTTATTATAGTAACGCTTCCTTTTACAGTACGTTAACTTACGTGTACTTACAGTGTACTTGCCTAAGAAAGTACTGGGTAATAATGCTTAATTTTACAGTGCGTTAACTTACGTGTACTTACAGTGTACATACCTAAGAAAGTACTGGGTAATATAAGGTAAGTACATGGGTTAAGGTTAGGTTTACGGGTAGGTTCAGGGTTAGTACCTAGTTATTACCCAGTTATTGTAATTACTATAATAAGTACATAGTATGCACATGGGGAACAGGACTGTAAAAGGAAGCATTACCGTTATTATTTAGTAACTGCAATACAATACCTACATAGTATGTACATGCAGAACAGGACTGTAAAATAACGCTCTACCACACCAACAATGTGCAAAAAGTTACATAATTGACATAAGTGACATAATTTCCACTGAAACAGGAAGACAGGGCTGGATATATCGCACAGCTCCTTCCTTTTTTTAAAATAGCCAATAGGGTTTTTTTTTATATCACAGCTCGGCCTAATCTCTAACCGTTTCTCCTCCTAATCTCATCCACATCGCTTTAAAATATAGCATCTGTGTAATATTCAAATGGGTCCAATACATTTTGAGGTCTGCGCCGACTCATGCATATGATCCGCTCTGTAATATTATGTCTCTGTACCGGAGCAGACTGTGTGGGCTGCGGCGGTTTGCGTGACACTGACGTGAAACAAGACTTAATTCGCCCCAATGGAAAGCATATTTACACTGTCTGAATCATTCCCTATCCCCTTTTCAGTGCACTTTGTCATTCACCATGAAGAAAATAGTAAATGTGTAAACAAGTCACCGATTTCAGCCACAGCCTCAGCGTCTATTTATAATGTTGGGGGTGGGATGCTTTTAGATTTGATTGGACCAATCAGACACACACAAATTATTCATTATATTTAATGAATAATCCAGCAAACTCACTTTCCCAACAAAGGTCTATGAAACTTCCCCCAAAACTAACATCCCAAACGAAGCTAACACACTGGCAGAACCCGTTGTCCTGTTACAGGACACATTAGTCAAGTCAAGTCAAATATATTTATATAGCGCTTTTCACAATACAGATTGTATCAAAGCTGCTTCACAGTATCAATCAAAACAACTTAACAATGTTTGTTTATTACTGGAAAAAAGACTTCCAAGTTTGGTAGAGCTGATCAATGGTATGATCGGTTAATTAATTTGAATATCCCCAACTGAGCAAGCTAAAGGCAACAGTGGCAAGGAACCGAAAAACTCCATCCAGTGACCTAATGGTGTCCTAACACCCCATCAGATGACCCAATGGAGAAAAAAAAAACCTTGGGAGAACCCAGGCTCAGTCGGGGGCCAGTTCTCCTCTGGCGTTTATGAACTAGAGGCCAAATTTACAGTAACTGTAAGATAAAAAATTTATATGAATGCCTGGCTAAATAGATGCGTCTTCAGTCTAGTTTTAAACTGGGAGAGCGAGTCTGAGCTACGAACAATATCAGGAAGGCTATTCCAGAGCTTCGTAGCTAAATGTGAAAATGCTCTGCCTCCTTTGGTGGATCTGGATATCCTAGGAATGACCAGAAGCCTCGAATCTAGTGATCTTAAAGAGTGCGATGGATTGTAAGGCGATAGAAGATCCATTAAATAGACTGGAGCTAAACCATTTAGATCTTTATAAGTCAAAAGCAATACCTTGTATTTAATACGGAACTTTATAGGTAACCAATGGAGTGATGATAAAATCGGTGTTATATGATCATATTTTCTTGATCTAGTAAGAACTCTAGCGGCTGCATTTTGGACTTACTGTAGCTTGTTTGTTGAAGATGCAGGACAACCAGCTAATAAAGCATTACAGTAATCTAGTCTCGAGGTCATGAATGCATGAACTAACTTTTCTGCATCAGAGACTGATAGCATATTACGTAGCTTAGCAATGTTTCTAAGATGGAAAAACGCAGTTTTTGTAACATATGAAATATGCTTTTCAAAAGACAGGTTGCAGTTGTCACACTCACAGAAAGACAGATAAGGCAGATGTAAGTAATATTCAGGTTTATTGATGTGCAGAGAGAGCGAGATGCTGAGTGAACAGTGCAGAGCAATACTAGAGTGCGAAGAGAATAAACTTGACATGAAGAACACTTCACTGATGAGAAACTCAATGTCTTTTACCAGGGTACTGTTGAACACGAAGACTAGGGAGACACTGGACGATGGAGACCAGGAGACTCTGAGCGATGGCCACGGGAATACACAGGACAACAGGTAAGTATCT
The DNA here is from genome assembly GCA_026230005.1 of Gila orcuttii. Classification (NCBI taxonomy): domain Eukaryota; kingdom Metazoa; phylum Chordata; class Actinopteri; order Cypriniformes; family Leuciscidae; genus Gila; species Gila orcuttii. The sequence goes on from JAPDVR010000004.1 coordinate 50,317,446, forward strand.
TCAGATAGGATGTAACAGTTGAGTAGAGTCTGTAGCTTCGCAAGACGAGACCAGACACAGAGGTGCAGGAGACTGAGACTGAAATAGTGATAGTAATCATGATGTACAGGTGCCGGTGATTAGAATTCAGGTGATTGGGATCTGGTGTAACAAGTGGGCGGGAGTGATGTGGATGGCTCCGTGACAGTACCCCCTCCTCCACGGTCGGCTCCTGAAGACCGGAACCCACGACGACGGGGACGACCACGACCTCTGGGTGCAGGACGAGTGGGATGTTCCTGGTGAAACTGGGTTAGCAAGGAGGGGTCAAGGATGTCGTCACGAGCTACCCATGAACGCTCTTCTGGGCCATACCCCTCCCAGTCTACTAGGTACTCCAGACGATTGCCCCGTCGTCGTGAGTTGATGATGGCTTGGACTCTGTAGATGAGCTCATCAGTAGCGACTTCTGGAGGAGGAGGTACATCAGGTTCTGCAAGGGGAGGAGACAAGGGTTCAGAGTAGGGTTTTAACAATGAAACGTGAAAAGATGGAGAGATACGGTACTGTGCTGGTAGATTGAGCCGGTATGTGACATCGTTGAGCTGCCTCTGGATTGTAAAAGGACCTATGTAGCGGGGACTCAGCTTACGACAGGGCAGGCGAAGACGGATATCTCTGGTAGACAGCCATACCTTTTGTCCTGGTTGGAATCGGGGTGTCTCAGATCTTCTGGCGTTGGCTTGGGTGGTATGTCTTCGCACTGCCTGTTGTAAATGGACGTGAGCTGAGTCCCACACCCTCTCGCTCTGCTCGAACCAGTGATTAACAGCTGGAACCTCAGACGGTTCCCCAGACCAAGGGAACAGGGGAGGCTGGTATCCTAGGATGCATTGGAATGACGTGAGTCCTGTGGTTGATTGACGGAGTGAATTTTGGGCATATTCCGCCCAGGGAAGAAACCGGCTCCAGCTGTTCTGGTTCTGGTGGCAGTATGACCTCAAGTACCTCCCGATCTCTTGGATCTTACGCTCAGTCTGGCCGTTAGTTTGAGGATGATAGCCGGAGGATAAACTGATGGAGACTCCAAGGAGCTGGAAGAAGGCTTTCCAGACTCGAGAGATGAATTGAGGACCTCGATCGGATACTATATCCTCAGGAAGACCGAAATGACGGAACACATTCTGAAAGAGGGCTTCAGCTGCTTCGAAGGCGGTGGGTAACCCTCGGTGAGGAATCAACTTGCAGGCTTTGGAGAATCTGTCGATTATGACGAAGATGCAAGTATAGGACTCTGAGGGTGGAAGGTCAGTCATGAAGTCAATTCCCAGATGGGACCACGGACGACAAGGGATAGGTAATGGAACCAGTTTGCCAGCGGGTAGTCGACGGGGAGTGTTGGCGATGGCACAGACTGAGCAACCCTTGAGATATTGGGAGATGTCTTGGGCCATAGACGGCCACCAGTAGCGCTGGCGAAGGAGCGAGAGGGTTCGCTGGCTACCTGGATGTCCAGAGCCCGGAGAGGTGTGAGCTGAGACCAGAAGGGCTAGACGACAAGATGTGGGGACGTAGATACACCCTTCTGGACCTCCCGGCGGAGCAGGTTCGGCTTGGGTGGCGAGTCGGATATCTTCGTCTAAGGCCCAGAGGATAGGACTGACTATTATGGCTGGAGGGAGGATGGTTTCAGGTTTGGAAGGTTCAGGATCAGGTTGATGGAGACGCGAAAGAGCATCAGCTTTGGAATTCTTAAATCCAGGTCGGTAAGTAACTATAAAGTCGAACCTCGTGAAGAAGAGGGACCATCTGGCTTGGCGTGGATTGAGGCGACGAGCTTCTCTGAGGTATTCTAAATTTCGATGGTCTGTGATAACCTCAAACTTGTGCTTAGCTCCCTCCAGCCAGTGTCTCCACTCTTCTAATGCCAGCTTGATGGCGAGGAGCTCCCTGTTGCCGATGTCATAGTTCTGCTCCGCCGGGGACAGCTTTTTTGAGTAGAAGGCACATGGATGGAGTAAAGGTGGGTTCCCCTGTCGCTGTGAAAGTACCGCTCCCACCCCAGTGGAAGAAGCATCTACCTCCACGGTAAACGGCAATTCTGGATCTGGATGGGTTAGGATGGGAGCGGAAATGAAGGCTTCCTTGAGAGTGGAGAAGGCGGTGGTGGCTTCTGGATTCCAGGACAGAGACTTGGGCCAGGATTTGAGGAGAGAAGTGAGCGGGGAACTGAGAAGACTGTAATTATGGATAAACCTGCGGTAGAAGTTGGCGAATCCTAGGAATCTCTGGAGTTCTTTGATGGTGGTTGGTTGTGACCAGGTTCGGATTGTGTCCACCTTCCTCTGGTCCATCTGGATGCCTCTTTGATCAATGATGTATCCAAGGAAGTGAACTGTAGAAGTATGGAACTCACATTTCTCTAGTTTTAGATAGAGGTGTTGCTCTCAAAGACGCTGGAGGATCTGCTTCACATGGTGTCGATGTTCTGTGAGGTTCTTGGAGTATATCAGGATATCATCGATATACACTATGACGAACTGCTGGAGAAATTCTCGGAGGATTTCCTTCATATAACCTTGGAAAACTGAAGGAGCATTGGACAGTCCATAAGGCATAACCCGATATTCATAGTGCCCTGAGGGCGTCACAAAGGCAGTCTTCCATTCGTCGCCCTTACGGATGCGAATTAGATTGTAGGCACTTCGTAAATCTAATTTGGTAAAGATGCAGGCACCACGTAGTTGTTCCAGGGCTGAGGGGACCAGAGGAAGGGGATAACTGTACTTTATGGTTTGGGAATTAAGAGTCTGGTAGTCTATGCAGGGCCGCAAGCCTCCGTCCTTCTTCGCCACAAAAAAGAAACTTGAAGCGGCAGGGGATGTAGAAGGACGAATGAAATCCTGACTAAGTGCCTCCTCCATGGCCTTCTGCTCCGGGATGGACAGGGGATAGACTCGACCCTTGGGTAGAGTCGCCCCAGGTAGCAGGTCGATGGCACAGTCCCATGGCCGATGAGGTGGTAGTTGTGTTGCCAACCGCTTGCTGAACACATCCTGGAACGCCCGATACTCAGAAGGAATCTCCATCTTCTTGTCAGACTCTGGGCTCTCAATGGTAGTGGAATTAATGGCGATAGATGGATTGGTAGCACTGGAGTGGAAAGGAGAACTAGACACCTTGACCACAGGAGTTAAACAGGACTGATGACAGGATGAGCCCCACTGAAGAATCTCACCAGTAACCCAGTTTATCCGAGGTTCATGTTGGAGCATCCATGGGCGTCCCAGGATTATGTCCGCGGAGGATCCTTCCAACACCAAGAACGAAATCTCCTCGGAATGTAGGCAACCTATGTGGAGTGTCATGGTGGGGGAGAAGTGACATATACGACCACGACCCAGCGGCTTACCCAGAATAGTATGAACCTCTAGGTTTTGGGGACAGCGTTTCCTCTTGATGTTGAGCCTTTGAAGGAGGTTGTGGGAAATGAAGTTACTCGCTGATCCGGAGTCGATGAGAGCTTGTGCTGGAACATTGGAACAGGCTGTTACTAGGTAGACAGTAGTACGAGTCAAAGGTGCAATTTTAGGAGAGAGTTGGATAGTACTAACCGCTGGGCGTGGTGGTCGTATAGGACAAGCGGTGATGACATGTCCCTCGCCCCCACAATACAGGCACAGACGATTAATCCATCTTCTTTGACGCTCCGCTGTAGAAAGTCGCTGAAAATTTACCTGCATAGGTTCTGGTGTTGGAAGGGCGGCAGATGGTTCCAGAGGCGGAGGATGCATAGCGGGTTGGATTGAAGGGCATGCAGTAAGTCGTTGGGAGACACGGATCGATTTCTGGATGAAAGCCTCTAATCCCATATTATCATCATGTATAACCATCAATGAACGAATTTCAGGATTGAGACCATGGCGATAGGCGGTGAGAAGAGCCACTTCCTCCCATCCACTTGCCACAGCGAGTGTTCGAAAATGTAATGCATAGGATCCCACCGATCGATTACCTTGTTTGAGTTGAAAGAGCTGATCATGGACGGTTAGAGAAGACGTGGACTGCCCAAAAACTTCCTTGAAATGCTGAATGAATGCTGTTAAAGATTTAGTTACTGGAACATCGGCTTGCCACAATGCTTGTGCCCACGAAAGAGCTCGACCAGAGAGAAGGGAAATTATAAATGCAATCCGCGCTCTATCAGTGGCATACAATTGGGGTTGCATCTCAAAGTGAAGAGTGCACTGGAGAATAAACCCGCTGCAATCCTCCGCCTCGCCGCTATAGGTCGCTGGTCGGGCCATGGGACTGGCAGAGGCAGCAGGTGAAGGAGTGCTGGGTTGCGGAAGCGATTGACGAACTGCGTTCACCAATTCCGCAAACGTATCCGTAGAAACTGCGCTCGTACTCTGCATAGTTTGGTCTGGTCTTCTGTCACACTCACAGAAAGACAGATAAGGCAGATGTAAGTAATATTCAGGTTTATTGATGTGCAGAGAGAGCGAGATGCTGAGTGAACAGTGCAGAGCAATACTAGAGTGCGAAGAGAATAAACTTGACACGAAGAACACTTCACTGATGAGAAACTCAATGTCTTTTACCAGGGTACTGTTGAACACGAAGACTAGGGAGACACTGGACGATGGAGACCAGGAGACTCTGAGCGATGGCCACGGGAATACACAGGACAACAGGTAAGTATCTTCAGATAGGATGTAACAGTTGAGTAGAGTCTGTAGCTTCGCAAGACGAGACCAGACACAGAGGTGCGGGAGACTGAGACTGAAATAGTGATAGTAATCATGATGTACAGGTGCCGGTGATTAGAATTCAGGTGATTGGGATCTGGTGTAACAAGTGGGCGGGAGTGATGTGGATGGCTCCGTGACAGCAGTCTAATGTAACACCCAGGTCTTTTACTCTAGCGGATAAAGTAACTGGGCATCCTACTATGTTAAAGTTGTGCTGTGAAAGATTTTGTGGACGTTTTTTAGAACCGATAAGTATTACCTCTGTCTTGTCTGGATTTAATAAAAGAAAATTACGCGTCATCCAATCTTTTATATCTTTAACACAATCCGTCAATTTGGATAATTTAGCGTATTCATCTGGCCGTGATGAAATATATATTTGAGTGTCATCAGCATAACAATGGAAACTAATTCCATGTTTCCTTAGAATATTACCAAGTGGCAGCATATATATTGAGAATAATAAAGGGCCTAACACAGATCTCTGCGGCACTCCATAGTTTGCCGAAGTTATAATAGATTTTTCTCCATTTAAGTAGACGAAATGGTAGCGGTCAGATAAGTATGACCTGAACCAGGTTAATGCTTGTCCTTGAACACCAGTGTAATTTTGTAGTCGATCTAAGAGTATTGTGTGATCTATAGTATCGAACGCAGCACTAAGATCAAGTAAAACTAGTACTGAGATACAGCCTTGGTCCGAAGCTAAAAGTAAATCATTTGTGATTCTAACAAGCGCAGTTTCAGTGCTATGATGTGGCCTGAATCCAGACTGAAACTTTTCATAGATGTCGTTTTCTTGCAAGAAAGAGCCGAGTTGACCGGACACAACTTTTTCTAATATTTTTGACATAAGAGGAAGATTCGAAATGGGTCTGTAATTTGCTAGGTTATTTGGATCTAATTGTGGTTTCTTAATAAGAGGTTTTATAACTGCCAGCTTGAACGTTCTTGGAACATGACCTAAAGATAAAGATGAGTTGATAATATTGAGAATATTATGATATTCTCAATATAGAATATTATATTGAGAGTATTATATTGAGAATAAATAGAATATTATGAGAATGAGTTAATAACATTGAGACTGATAAGACTTTTTACAAAGAATTTGCAGAGAGTAGTGACTCTCAATTAATTCTTACTGAGAAGGAGAAATAAACCCTTTTAATTCTATATATTCTATATATAACCACTTGAGAAATGTATAAACATGTATCTAATTTTCCCATCTCATGATTTTTCTTTTATTATGATTTGGCCTATGTATTCATTATCTCTTTTAAACTAATTTGGATTAATGTTTCAGACGTGCATACTATGGTCTCTATAAACTCTAATCTTCGTCCCCCATTTGTTAATTTACATTACATTTTGCTAACTTTGTGACGCATTAGTATTATAAGAATCTTGAAGATTCTTTTGTTAAACACCCAATCAAATTACATGTTCAAAGGCCTGCTTGAACAAAAGGTCATAAAGAAATTCCTTCCAAAGGGAAAACTTCTTATTGGCTCACAACCCTCCATCTTCACGCTTTAAAAATCACTGATCACAAGATCACGCCTCTTAGTGTCTTAGTTCTTTTCTGAAATCCTGATGTGAATATGATGCCGAACTAGAGGTTTTCTAAGGATCCCCAAGCTTGTGCCAGGCTGCGGCCTTGTCTTTCCATTCATCAAAGATCCTCTGACTCACACTGGTTTTCTTTCATCAAGACAACATCAGCAAAGATCAACTGGAGCCTCAACAAATTGCATCAGGACAGTTTGGGCAAGACATCCAAGTATCAAACTTAGTCTCATTATTTGATACATTGAGTATCCTTACCCCTTTTAAGGAAGGACGTGTTAGAACTAAACTGGTGGTTTGCTCAAGGCTGTTGATCTGCTGAATTTCAAACAATGCTATAACTTCTTGCTTTCCTGTATTCTGCTTCAGCTCTCTTTCCCTTGGTAAACTGTGTGCATGTATGTACTGTATGTATGTATGTGTATGTTAGAGTAGTTAATGTTTAGTTATGTTTAGTCTAGTTAATAAAATATTGTTCATGTCACATTTAAAGTTGTTTAAATCTCATATATCCTGGAGTCCCTAATCATGCAGATTTTGACTACTTGCTCTTAGTAGTACTGTGCAGTAAGAAAGACATTCCCCATACACCGAAAAAAGACAAAGGGACCCGATATCGCTTTGAGATGTCACGTCGCGAATGTGCGCTCACGATCACAAACTAGCCAGTTCTGAAATAGTCAGAGGATGCAGTGCAAACTATTTTGCCCTTAAGATGCTGCTCAATGCTGACTCATAACAAAAGGTGTAATTTTTTAATACTCGCAAGATGCAATGTGCTAAGTCAGTGATAGACAGAAATCGGAAGGTCTCCTTAATGATGTGCTCCATGGTCCATTCATTATTGCTCTCAGTTTGATCTATCCTGGAAGAGATTTGCGGAAACACCAGACTACACATTAATCCATACTAGAAAAATGATTTCAAAATAATGCTGAATAAATCAAATATAACATTTAAAGTAAAAATGTATCATGCCAAGTACACAAGTAAATGATTAATAGCTAATTCTGAAATAATAAATACATAACATCAATTGCTCAAAGATGATTCTAAGAGTATGAAATGCACCTGACAAAGACACACAGTGTTGTGTGAGTGTATTCCGAGTGCAAGACTCGAGAAGTCTTGAGACACTGCACTGCATGTTTTTTTTTCCTGTTTACAGTTTCCCAAAGACTGCTCTGTCACTTACCCTTATATATCCAGACCAGAACAAAAGGCTTGTACAAATATTTCTTAGAGTGGTTTTGGGTGTATTCATGTACCCCAGGGGGTAACACCTAGTTTCGGGGGAAAGGGGAGAATTATCAGATATCTTGAAGAGACACCACCCAATGAGGAGAACAGGATTCTCCTAAGTTTTCAATCTTCCTTATAATACCAATAACTGCAATGAAATTAAGACCATTTTACCAATCACACTGAGACATTTAAAATTATACCAAACATGAAAAGGAAAAACAATAGATTCACAAGATACATCATGTGATATATAGACATTCTCATTGAACTTTTAATGATTTGAATCAGGGGGAAAGGAAGGGAGGAGGGAGAGGGGGGTGCACAGATAAGGAAGGAGAAAAGTTTGGACAAGAAAATGTCTTTTGCTCTTTCTTTAACGTCTTCTCTCCAGGGTGCGTTTTATTGCTTTGTTGCAGGGTGAGTTTTATCTCAGCTTTTGTCTTAGCAGGAAAATCAATTCTACCAGAAAGACTCGGGAGATAAATTGAATAACAAGCGTATATTTATTAACAGCCCAGCAAGCATAAATTTAGAAGTTCTTTGGCGTAGCCCCATCCTTAGCGAGCAATGCGAGGGTAGCCGAATCTGCATGTCCTGCCTGAAAATGAAGGCAGGGGCGCAGCCGACCCCCCCTGGAGGTAAAGGAAGGGACCATCCTGGTGGTGGGGAGGATGAAGGGGAAGGTACCGTCTTGGAGGTGGTTGGGGAGGATGGAGGTAATTGGCGAGTCAGCATCTGCGAACTCAGACAAACGTAAGTACCAGTTTTTTATACTATGAGTGTCAGCACCTGATTGGCTAGAAGTGAGATAATGCGGGATGCGCTGATTGAGGAGGAATAATTCCTCCAGGACGGAGCCCACCCCCAAAGAACTGAAGAAGAATTTCCACGACGCATGCGCGAGAACTGAGAAGAGAACGTTATTCTTCTAATACTTCTTGTTCAGTTCTCGCGCATGCATCGTGGAAATCTCTTGAACTCTCGTCTCAGGCCCTCAAGGAAGAAAAGGAATAGTCGAATAAAGTCGTTATTTATGGTTTTTTTTCGGGAGTAGTAGTCTCGTCGCTTGATAAACTTATAATTGAGCCACTGTAGGCACATGGAATATTTAAACATTTTCTTTAATGACTTTCTGGGCCGTCAAGTTTCATTCCCTTAGGCAGCCTATGTAGCAGTGATCCACCTCTCAGATTCAATCAAAAATATCTTCATTTGTGTTCCGAAGATGAACGAAGGTCTTACGGGGTTGGGACAGCATGGGGGTGAGTAATTAATGACTTAATTTTCATTTTTGGGTGAACTAACCCTTTAAGGCAGGGGTGCCCAACCCTGCTCCTGCCGATCGACTGTCCTGCACAGTTTATCTCCAGCCCTAATTAAACACACCTGCCTTTAATTTTCAAGTGAGCCTGAAGACCTTAATTGGTTGCTTCAGGTGTGTTTGATTAGGGTTGGAGATGAATTGTGCAGGACAGTCGATCGGCAGGAGCAGGGTTGGGCACACCTGCTTTAAGGCCAGCTATCCGGCCCTGCTGTTTAAAGCATTGCAGTATGTTGCGTTGCAGATCAGCAATTATTAGGAACACATCTCGTCATTGCAGTCACCAATTTGAACTCTGCCGCTGGTGTAGGAAGCCAAGTTAGATACTTACCTGAATTAAGTTTATAGGGGACATAACAGTGGCTGGACGTGCAGCAGGAGAGACCACGGGACGAATTCGTCGTCGGAACTTGATCATCGTAGACAGTACGCCGCGTGTTCTGAGACATGTTGGTTTCTGAGACATTTGGTTAATGCAATCCCTGAGACTGCTAAAAGGAGAAAAGTGAACCACAGGAAGGATTGATTCATTAAATAAAATAAGTTAGTTTTCTTAAGTTTTTGTCTTGTTAATCAGTTGTCTGAAAAAAATATTTGTAGTACTTGTCACGGAATGCACACGAGAGAAAAGGTAAGATCCAAGCGCAGTTTATTAGGGTAATCCGTACTCGTAAACATCCAGGCAAAAGGTCAAAATCCATAAACGACAGTCCAAAAACAAGAAACAATACAGAGTGGAACAGGGAAGTGCAACACGACCACAGAACACAGAAACAGACAGGGTATTTATACACACAGAACTAACAGGGTAATGGGAAACAGCTGTGTGCAATGATCAAATAATGAGTACAGACAAAGGACTATGGGAATTGCAGTTCATAGTAGGTGACGATATGGAGAAGAGACCTCTAGTGGACACCCAGGGGAACACATACCAGACACTGTGACAGTACTTAAATCTGTTGTACTCTCAGTTGGACATTTGTCAACTCAACAACGTCAGTATTTGCCAGCACCGTCAGTTTTTGTCAACTCCCTCAGTATATTTAACACCATCAGATGAAGGTTTCTGTTAATTTTAAAAGAAATGTTTTATTCTTTTAATTTTTTTATTTATTGTGTTAAAATATTAAAACATCAACTGAACTACTTGATAATATCTTATTTTATTATCTTATTTACCTAAGAACATTGGTTATTATGCTAAATATTAACAAGGAGGGAATTAAAGAATTTAGGAACTTGATTGTTCATAATAGTGTGAAAACAAAAAAGAGCATGTATTTTATCACTTAAATCACTTTACTAAGCACAATTTTTACGTAAAATAATAGCATGTTTTTAATGCGTCTGGTGGAGTTGACACAAATTAAGTTATGAAGTAAATAAATGTACATTTTGAGAATTTTTTTTATAACCTGTTCCCTTACAGCTTTGTCTACAAATATATCAATTCATAATATTATTAAATAATAAAAAAAAACTAACTAAGCATGTAACATCTAAAGCATGTTTTGTCCTTTATTTCAAGAATCAGTGAATTCCTAGAATGTGTGATGTCAGTATATTGCTATTTCATCAAACCCAGAGACAGTGAGGATCCCTCAGACCATGTGTGTAATATTCTATTACTATAGACTCCTGCTGCACATAATATCCTATTAATGAACACTCTAAATTCAAAGGCAGATACTCATTTTGTGGGCAGTTACAGATTTAAGCAGAAGAATTGGCCTGTCTTTATAAATACTCAGATGAATGAGACAGGAACAGGCTTGTGCTGTTACGTACATGTGATTTTATATGAGGTTGTGGATCCAACAACATCATATTCTCTATGGGAAACCAGTATCTGCACTTTCCTAACTCGTGCCTATGGCAAAATCATTTAAGTAGCTTTCTTTCTGGTGTTGCTTGATCATTATTTGTAGCAAAGTGTTTTGAGGGTCATGATGGACATTCACATCTTTTAATTCAAGCAGTTTCTTGGATGCATTTTATGTCCGCACAATTATCCATATATCCATGATTGAGGTAATTTTTGTGATGCATCAAATGAACACAAAAGTGAAGACCTTAATTGTTAAAAAATAAATCCAATCTATAATGCTTTTAGGGTTGCAGAAGATTTGTTAAAGAATTGGGAAGCCGTTAAATTAATTGGTTCACTTTGCTCTGTTGCTTTATTCCAATGAATCAGTTCAAAATAAAAATTCACTGCTTCAAGTCATGACTTAAAAGTTTTCCCAAAACCCCCTGTGTGTAAATATATAATACTATGTGTGATAAATAAGTATACATACAAAGGTTATCATGTTTTAATTTTATTGGTTGTATTTATTGTATATAGTGTAAATTAATGGAATTATTGTGTACTGCTTACTGCACACTACACAATTTACAAAGCAGTACTACAAAGTACTGCTTTCTATTCTAAATAGTATGTGGAACATAAATAAATGTTGCAAACCAAAGTCTGATACATTGTAATCACATGACTTGCAAGGTGACATTGTTACAGTGTAATAACACAATTAAGTACAAAGTAACAATAGTTAACTACATGTATATTACTTACTGTAGGGTTAAGGTTAGGGTTTGGTTTATGGTTAGTTGCTTGTAATTATTTTTAATTTACTGTTAGTACTACTGTTAGAGTAGTAACATGTAACAACGTAACCTGAAAATAAATTTACCAAATTTTTTGAAGAAATGTTTAAACTTTTTGCTGTCCATTCAAGTAACGCATCAAGAAGGATGATTCGGAAGTGGTAGGTCAAATCAAGTTCAATGCATTGTGGTATGCAGGCGGGCATACACTGTGCGAATTTCGTCCGATTTTGAGCGGAATTCTGACTCGTGCGACTCTTTTCCGGGTCGGGACGATTTTCAGCTTTGTCGTGCGTCGTTTGTCGTGCAGTGTTCGTGCAGTATACAAGGGGAAACGAGAGGCGATTAAACTCTCCCGATCGGCAATCGGATGGTCGGATGAATTTCTGGCATGTCAGAAATTTGGGTCGCTCCTCGTGACTATATCGCACAGTTGAAGCAGAGCTACGAACCGATTGCCCTAAACTCAGTGTTTTTTCCCTCACTGCGCCTGCGCGAAAACAGATTTTAACCATTTCAATCTGCAGAAAGAAAAAAAAAACGAAAAGAGGGAACTCTTTAAGTTCTGTAGTTCAAACTAGCTACAAATTACTGTTGCTTACCTCCAGTTTGCCCAGTTATTACCCACGTCTTCCAAGCTGCGATGTAGCACCATGCCTCTTTTATTAATTTGTTAAACAATGTTTTTGAAATAAACCTGTTTTAATTTTCATTGATGACTAATTATTGCAGTGTTCGGACATATTATAGACTGTTAATATAATTATATGCCTATAATTCATTGTAATCGACCTAAACATTTAGGTCGATTACAATGAATTATAGGCATATAATTATATTATTATTATTTTATTATTCCTCGTGGAGTAAGCTTCTATGTAATATTTTATTATCCTCACAGCGCATTGCGGTGATGTGCTGTGAAATTATTGCGTGGCAAATTAATAATAATAGCAGATCAATTTAATAATAAAATTAGCCTTCCCTAATACAATAATACTAGTAATAATTTAATACATAAATTGGAAGTGCTAAATCATCTTGACATTGATAGCTGATGCTTGTTTTGACAATATCTCTGGATACATGATATCGTCTAGGCGCAACCCAGCACGCACGGGGGTTTATCGCACATTTCACACGTATAGTGTGAGCAGTCAAGTCGCAGTTCGACGTTCGGACCGTATAGTGTGAGCACATAAATCCCGAGCTTTGGCTTTACATCACATGCGATTTACTCGTTCAGTGTGAGTAGGTACCTTGCTGAAATCGCACAGACATCGCACAGTGTATGCCCACCTTAATGCAGTACTAAGGAGTGTGCTCTGTTTCATACTGCACATTTTGGCAAAATGTAGTTGGTCATCCAGGTATTTCAAGCATACAGAAAATGTGCACATCACAGGGGTCTCTCCCACAGCGGCATGGATAAGTACAGAGAGTTTCCCCAGACACTTTCCTTTCTAAAACAGCAAAGCACAGATGGAAAGTATTTTTGTAAAGATTCCTTTCCACCTGTGTGTTTTTGGATGCGGTTGATATTATGACCCTCGGACGGCCACAATCTCTGCCTCGCGTGTTTAGGTTGTACCCACACTGAAAAAGCTTTCGTGGATGTCTCATGTCCTTACTGCGAGACCATGACCATGGCAACATTGCGATCACGACTCTCTTCTCTGGGTAGAGAAGGAGTCACCTAAGCCGCATCCCACGCTGGTCCTTCTGCAATGCACAAGGCCGTGGCTAGTACTGACAATGGGAACGTTTCTGCCGGTTGCGGCATATTGGCCCACCTGGACTTGGTTCTCGGAGCTCATGCAACTTGCGACAGCCCCTCCCTGCCAAATCTCCCTGAGGAGGGACCTTCTTTCTCAGGGCACATGCACCAGGACCTCTGGAACCTCAATGTCTGGCCCCTAAACGGGACATGGAAGACTTGAGTGGGCTATCATCAGTGGTGATATACACTATCACTCAGGTTAAAGTCCCCTCCACGAGGTGGGCCTATTCTTATCAAGTGAAGTCTGTTTGCTAACTGATGTGCTTACTGAGGGGAAGATCCACAGAGATGTGTCATTGCTTTCCTTCCTGCAGGGGGTCAGTTGTCCCCTTCCACCCTGAAAGTGTATGTGGCTGCCATAGCAGCACATCACAATGCAGTGGATGGTAAGTCTTTAGAAAAGCATAACCTGATCATCAGGTTCTTCATAGGCACCAGGAGGTTGAATCCTCCTAGGCCATCCCATATTCCTTCATTTCTTCTCTGTAGTCTTGCTGGGCCTATTGGGAGCTCATTTTGAGCCACTGGAGTCAGTCGAGCTTAGGGCCCTCTAGTCGAAGACGGCGCTCCTGTCCACGCTCACTTCCATCGATAGGGTTGGGGATCTGCAGGCATTCTCTTTCAGCGAAACGTGCCTTAAGTTTGGTCCTGCATGCTCTCATGTAATCCTGAGACCCTGACTGGGCTACGTGGCCAAAGTTCAAACTACCCCATTTAAGGACCAACTGGTGAACTTGCAAGCGCTGCCTCGAGACGTGGCAGACCCAACCTTACCGTTGCTTATCGTTATTTACTTTGACTGCACGCAGAGCTTTAGAAGCTCTGAGCAGCTCTTTGTCTGTTTTGGGGGACAGCAGAAGGGGAAGGCTGTCTCAAAAAAGAGGTTGGCCCAATGGATCATGGATGCTATTAACTGGCCGAGTGCTCCACTTGCACACACAGCACCTTTCTCCTCCTTGAGGCGATAACATGTGCTTTTTTGTCCATGTGAGTTCTCCAGACTGGCAAACTCTGAACGAATCTTACCTTTCAGCTGTGGATTGTTTCCTTGAAGAAAAAGTACAGAAGAAGAAGAAGAACAGAAAAGTTCAAAAGAAAGTCCAGCTAAAAGAACCTATTCCCATTGTAAGTACTGTCCTTTCGGTACCCGAGTGGTACCAAGGACTACATGGCTTACTTTGGCCGCTGGAAAGGTTACTATGTTACGAGTTTGAAGGTACGAGTGCACGCAGTGGTTACCTGGCACGCAGTGGTTTGTCGACATCTGCTTTGCCAGAACTTCATAACTCAGTTCAGCGGTTGTAGCCCTTTCCATAGCAACCCCTAGTGCCAGCCCTCAACACCACCTCGAAGTGACTGGCAGATAGGGAACGTCCTGGTTACTGTCGTAACACCCGCACCCTAATGGAGGGAACGAGACGTGGTGCCCTTCCCTCCACAATGCTGGAATACCCGCTAGATGACCAGGACACGCTCTCGGCTCCTCAGCACAAACCTGAATGAGTGGAAGCACTCTATCTACCTTTATACCCATAGGCTAGTGGTGCAAGCAAATTTCACTCTCCAATTCTCATTGGCCTTTTCTGTAGTATCAAAGGTGGTTGGGGCTCCCAAGTGTCAGTCCTTGACACCACACATTGTTTCCTCCATCAGGGAACAGATCCTGATTATGAATGTTTGCAAGATAAATTTTACTCCCAAATAAAGTCTTTCCTTATGGGCAAATGCTTTTCAAAACCTATAAAAAGTGATTTATTTGCAAATTAAAAATTACTAATTGGTAACTTCAGACCTTATGTAGATTATTTTTAATTCTTCCTCCAGTTGTACTTTCTCAGGCTCCCCCTCCTGCCCCTCTGTGCAGCAGTCCTCTGTCCCAGGGGAGAGGCTGTCCTCCCCCGCAGCTGTGTGAATGAGAGAGGATGTCAGTGCTGTTATCTGGACTATCTCCAGGGTGCAGTATCAGCCCTGAACAGCACTGGCCCAAACACAGTCAGATCACCCCCGTCAGCAATGACATGACTGATACAATCTGTGTTTGGTGAATCAGCTTTTGCCCCCTGTTTCTCTCTCTCACACACACAAACACACATATTTTCACTCGCTCTTGTCAGAAAGCCTATAGGGAACCCCTCAGCCTTACAGCTAATCAATTCAGTGCAAATAGTTTTATTGACATGACAAATGTTACATCTGCATCTCCAGAACAGATTTGGACAAGCTGTGTACCTATAGAGAGAAGGACAGAATATATACCTGCACTGATGATATTTGTTTGATACTTAAATAAGAAACTCACAAAACAAAAACCATCACAAACATTGGCATGAGTTCAGTGCAAGCATTTACATCCAAACCCAGATTTTGGGCTGGACTGACAGCAATGATTCTTACTAATGAAACTCTCTCTCTCTCTCTCTCTCTCTCTCTCTCTCTCTCTCTCTCTCTCTCTATATATATATATATATATATATATATATATATATATATATATATATATATATATATATATATATATATATATATATATATATAGATGGATGGATAGAAAGAACAGACCATGTGAATTAGAATGTGTAGAGGCTGGAAAAACAGGAGTCTGATGTATATTATGTGGAAATTTGCACATGCATATTTCATGTTCATATGCAAACTGCATGATTTTTAGATGTAACAGCACAAACAAAATGTACAATCTTTTTTCTAGTGTCTAATAGGCTACCATTAAAAACACATGGATGGGAATATGCATATGGATGAGGTTATGCATAGTCAAACTAAGTGTTGTACACTCCATATATGGTTGTGGAGGAGCAGGAGTGGGGATGCATGTACACACAATCTTCCGCGGTCTAGGATTTCTAAAAAAGGAATTTTGTGCAGGTTTTGAATGATCTGTGAAGCTATCTGTGAAGCTTTCAAATGGTATGTATTTGTGAAAAGAGTTAGACAAAGAAATTGAAATTGAAATATTTTTAGTTAATTACAGCTACTGTCTAAAGCATTACTCATACTTATATTACTTATAATGTAATGCTGCTAAAATAATTTCTGTAGCTTAAACAATCAACCAATGGTTTGATTCCAAGGGAATTGATAAATGATAAAATGTTGATCTTTGAATGTACTGTAAGTCATTTCGGATAAGTGTCTTATAAATGTAAATAATCTAATAAATGTAATAATGAATAACTAGATTTAATGGTTTTGGTGTGTCAAAAAATCACTGTCAACACAAAAATGATCACTTTTCCCCATGAACATTACTGAGCTTGAAAATGTTTTTTTTTTGATTTTTTAAATTTTTTTTACTTCTATTTAAAAAGATTTTGGTGATGCTACTCCCTCAAGAAACATCAATATTATTGCAAAAGAGGGAGGTTTCATAATCAGTCAAGTCAAGTCACCTGTTACGGGACGTAGTAGAGGAATCACGAGGAAGACGATGAGGAACAGGAGAACAGGAATTTATTCAAAGAAAACTCAGTAGTAGCAACACACGTCATAATACAAACGATATACAAACGAGAACGGACAAGGAATAGGGAGAAACAGAGGGCTTAAATAACACAGGAAAACAAAGGAACATAATTGGGAAACAGGTGACACAGATGACGATGATGAACAGGACACAGGAGCTATAACTGAAGACAAACGAGGAGCGGGAAAACTAAGAAACAGGACTGAACCAAAACACTAAGAAAAAGTCAAACTGTTACAGTACGCCCCCTCCCAAAAAGGCGCGTCCTTGCGGCGTATAACATCAATGGGGGGGGGCGCACCCTGGAGGCTGAGGAGGGCGTGGTCTGGAGCAGGAAGCTTCCAGGGCGGAGCAGGCTGTGCAGGAGGACAGGGCGGAGAAGGACGTGCAGGCAGCCAGGACGGAGCAGGACGTGCAGGCGGCCAGGGCGGAGCAGGACGTGCAGACGGCCGTGGCGGTGAAGACCCTTCGGGCGGCCGTGGCGGAGAAGACCCTTCGGGCGGCCGTGCTGGAGAAGACCTTTCGGGCGGCCACGGCGGAGAAGACCCTTCGGGCGGCCACGGCGGAGAAGACCCTTCGGGTGGCCATGGCGGAGAGGAGTAGCCCCCCCTCAAAATTTTCTTGGGGAGAGTTACAGGCTCAGGAACAGACGTTAGCTGGGCAGTCTCAGGCTGGGCAGTCGGAACGTGAACAGTCTGTGGCTGGACCGACGGGACATGAACAGTCCCAGACTGGGCAGAATTGTCCTTGATAAGTGGAATGGGTGGCGCCGGCAGGGCAAGGAGCTTGGGCGGCGCTGGCAGGGCCAGGAGCTTGGGCGGCGCTGGCAGGGCCTGGAGCTTGGGCGGCGCCGGCAGGGCCTGAAGCTTGGGCGGCGCCGGCAGGGCCAGGAGCTTGAGTGGCGCCGGCAGGGCAAGGAGTATGGAGACAGTCTCTGGGCTGACAGGAGGCTCAGGAAGGATCTCCGGGCATTGAGGGACGCAGGAAGTCCTCTTCCTCCTCCTCCGTCTCTGAGAGCGAGAGGGCGCTGGGCTGGACGGAACCAGCGCTGAGGGCTCTGGGCTGGACGGGACCAGCGGTGAGGGCTCTGGGCTGGACGGGACCAGCGGTGAGGTCTCTGGGCTGGACGGGACCAGCGGTGAGGGCTCTGGGCTGGACGGGACCAGCGATGAGAGCTCTGGGCTGGACGGGACCAGCGGTGAGGGCTCTGGGCTGGACGGGACCAGCGGTGAGGGCTCTGGGCTGGACGGGACCAGCGGTGAGGGCTCTGGGCTGGACGGGACCAGCGGTGAAGGCTCTGGGCTGGACAGGACCAGCGGTGAAGGCTTGGGGCTGGACGGGACCAGCAGTGAAGGCTCAGGGCTGGATGGGCTGAAGCAGACGGTGTAGGGAGATTTACAGCTCACCAGCACCCACTCCACAAAGGCAGCAAAGTTATCCCGCAGGCCTTCTCCGGTTAACTGCTCTCTGCATACGTCGTTCAGGCTCACCTTAAAAAACGCGCTGAGGCAATCGTCCGGGTAGTGTGTTACATGAGCAGTCTCTAGAAAGGTCTGCGTGTGTTCCTCCAAAGTTTGATTTCCCTGCTCCAAACACAGGAGGAGAAAGTCATTGTCCAGTTTAAGTAAGTTCACCTTTGATTAATTTTCTGTTATAAAAATCATTAATTATTAATTTAGGGGCCGTTTAGACAACACCATTTTCAACTGAAAACAGAAAACTGATACGTTCTGGCTGTTCATTTACACAACTCAGTGAAATTATTATTTAATTTCAGTTAATCCACATGTTGATAGAACTAGATTTGTTGTATTCTATTCAGTGCATTCAAATATAAAGATGATGAAAGGTGAAAAATCCAGTCTGATGCATTTAAAAACACACACAAGATATGTATGCATTTATGCATTCTTCTGTAAAGGACTACATATATTTCATATGGTCTCCGAAGTGCAAAGGCAGGAATTGCTGTTCCAAGCTGTTGCCTCTCATTTCCCTTCTGAATCTCTTACTCCTGTTCCACTGCCTGCTTCCATTTCCTCTGCTCTGAGCGAGAGTTGGGAATAAACATATGGAGCAGGAATGTGTTTGATACTCAGCTGAATCACTGTTAGATGATGTCTGTTTTGGACCCTCAGAGGGTGTCAGTTAGGCCTCGTTTACACTGCAGGTCTTGATGCCCAATTCTGATTTGTTGCTTATATCCGATTTTTTTGACTGTGTGTTTACACGTTCTTTAAAGCTGCAGTTCGTAGTTTTTTTAAGTTAAAAATAATCCAAATTAATTATTTAAAAAAAAAAACATCTTCAGCCAGTGTTCAAAACTATCTGCTTGCCATAGCTAGATTCAAAACGGTTAGCTTGTAATAATGATTTTAATTCCAGTGGTACTGGTGGGTTTTTGCGGGAAATTCGAGCATGTCTTTGCGTCATTACGTCACACCCGTACACATAAAGAAGGAGTTTCGGCTAGCTGGCTATACTGTGCGTGAGGAGATGTAGAGATAGGCTTTTCTCGCAGCACTTTACATGATTAAACTTATGGCGGATCCAGAAAGATCCAGACAACAATCATCAGTGTCAACTGGAGATCAACCAGTTATAAAACCCAAAAGACTTCGTACTTCGGATTTAAGTTGGAAAGAGAAAGAAACCGTCTCATGCGAACACAAGGATACACATCGGTGAGGCTTTTGAAAGGTGCGTGAACTCCTCCTGGGGTTCGAAACGGAAGAACAGACAGCTTTTTCTGCTGAACAAGTAAGACATGAT
Source organism: Gila orcuttii (assembly GCA_026230005.1). NCBI lineage: Eukaryota > Metazoa > Chordata > Actinopteri > Cypriniformes > Leuciscidae > Gila > Gila orcuttii. The sequence continues at coordinate 50,336,960 of JAPDVR010000004.1, forward strand.
CAAGATGATAATTCCGCGAATCACTGCAGTTACAGATTTCGAACAGAGATGGCGACAAAAAGGGAAAAAGCTACGGACTGCAGCTTTAAATTGTGACCCATATCTGATTCATGTGTTTACACTTGCCATAGGCTACTAGGCTATCTGAAACATATCTCGCATGCTTAAAAGGCTAAATTATCTTGCACAGATGGACGAACACGAAATATGCTTCATGCTCTGCGATATGCGAAGTTGCAAAACACCACTTTTGAATAAGAAACAATGTCTATAAAACTCGTTAAAACTCCACGAATCACACGCGTATCGGTGAGAACACTTTTTAAAACAGCATACACACACCCGAACTTGACTGCACATCACATGTTTGACATTATTGATACTGCTTTCATTCGTAATTCAATGGACCGATCTACGGGACATAAATGAAGCCTTAAAATAAAGGGGTTATGGGCTGTGCACTGTTATACAATAAAGAGCCATGCAGCACAGAGACAGCAAATAGAAATGAACACAAAATAAATGTAAATGAACAATTTTCGTTACATTTACAATCCTGTGAAAACACTTCCCGTGCCCCTGTCCACATTCCTCTCCTACGATGATACGTTTCGTCGGTCATCCATCCCTTTGCAGAAGCGCGTCGTGGGTTTCTTTCGTCATTAAACCGCGGAGAAGTCGCCTAATGCCTCAGAAAATCCGATCTGCCTGTTTACATGACAGTCGCATTGGCACATATCCGATTTATTTCCACATATGAATGAGGCCTGAAACCGATCTAGAAATATCCGAATGCATGCGTTTTGTTCCTGTTTACACTGTCATAGAACACATCCGATCTGTGTCACATGTGAGCAAAAAATCGGAATTGGGTCACATTTCACTGACAGTGTAAACGAGGGCTTAGTCAGAGAATCACAGACATGTCTGAGATCAAAACTGTGGAAACCTGAACTGGACATTTTTTTGTGTTCACACTACATGTGGTGATGTCATAAGATTTATGAGAAAGAAAAGAATGGTAAGCTATGGAAAACTACATTTGATAAAGAAAAAGGTTCAAAAGACTCACATAAAATGTTCCTGTAGTTCAAACAATAGTCAACAACAGTCAACAAACAACAACAAGGTCATGGGTTGAATTTCCGGGTAACGCATGAATCGATCAAATGCATAAATTGCAATGTAAGTCTCTTGGGATAAAGTGTCTGCCAAATGCAAATGTATATGAAGTTAACACTCAACATTCAGATCCATCAAGCCACTCCCATTTGATTTCCTGTAACTTTTCTCTACTACAGGTTTATAACTGCTCAGTGCCACACAGGTCTCAGGATCATTAATGGAGCTCATATCTAGCATAGATCTCAGTTTCCGTCTCACAGCTCATTTTTCACCTCCCAAACGTGCTCTGATGGTCTGCAATAATTCAATTAACAAATGACCATCCATATTTGATTAAGGCTTTAATAATTGCCAGCCATGCTAGATAACTTTTGATAACTAGTGCCCTGTAAAAGATAATTCAATCTGATAAGTAATTATACTTTTCTATTAGAATTCCATGACGGACTTCTACCACTCATTTGTAGGGAATCTGTAGAATATTTAATAGGAAATTGCTTAGCTTATGAAATTAAACTGTCTGTAAAGCAGAACTTCAATTTTGATATAATTCAAATTAAAAGGTGTCAGTTTAAAGGCGGGTGAATTATATGACAACTCTGTGTGGTTTCTATACAACACTAACACTACCGTCCAAAGGTTTGGGTTCAGTACAATTTGTTAATGTTTTAACTGCATTTATTTGATCAAAAAAAAAAAAAAAAAAAAGTTATACTGTGAAATATCATTAAAATAACTGTTTTCTATTTTAATATTTTTTTTAATGTAATTTTATCCCCGTGATGGCAAAGCTGAGTTTTCAGCAGCCATGAATCAAGTTTTCAATCTCACATCCTTCAGAGATTATTCTAATATGCTGATTTGCTGCTCAAGAAACATTTCTTATAATTATCAGAGGTGGAAAGTAACGAATTACGGGTAGGTCATTACAACCCTCTCCCGTGTAGGGTTGTAATGGTATGAGATTTTTACAGTATGTCAACGTCTAAGAAAATATCACGGTTTGCAGTATTAATCAATTATTAAATAAACGGTATTATTAAATTATGGTTATTATTATTATTATCATCAGTTAAAATTACAGTTAAATTAAAGAAAATAGATTTTTTTGGGGTTGAACAAATGCTTGAACGCTTTGAAACCATTTGTTTTTTTTGTTTATTAAAATTTCAATAGAACATGTCTGTACAGTTAAATTCAATAATTGATAATGAATTAGATTAACAATTCATTTTTAACATTAATAATTTATTACATTTTTTAAGAATAATATAGTCCTATGAAATGTATTTTATTCAGAAAATTAACGTTTCTTTTTATGATTTAATCCAAATATATTATCAAAAACGGTGGCAATCAACTGAAAATTTAAACTTGTGTCCTTTTATTTTTTGGGGAAGTGCTGCAAAAAAACAGATTTACTAAATTAAACCATGGACAAAAAATTATTTACAGACCATCTCGCGATTGGAATTATTGCACAGTTCTACTTTCCATGTATTCATCCATCCATCATTTTGCATGTTTTACGTGACATCTTCTGCGTTATGTAAATTCCATTTTCATGACTGGATTCCGGGATTCCCTCTGCATCACGTAAATTATTCGGCCTTACGTTATAATCGGGACATACCTTTATTTACCTTTATTTACTTGTACTTAAGTAAAATTTCATTGAAGTAGTAGTACTTTTACTTGAGTAGAATATTTTATTACTCTTTCCACCTCTGATAATTATCAATGTTGAAAACAGTTATTGTTTTTGTGGAGTCCTTATACTTTTTTTAGGAGACTTTGATAGCACAGTTTAAAAGAGCAGCATTTCTTTGAAATATAAATAGTTTGTAACATTATACATGTCTTTACTCTTGATCAATTTAATATTAATTGCTAAAAGTATTAGTTTCTTTAAACATATTAATATTGTGTATAAGTGTGAATATAAGTTTTTGAGTGGTATGGTGTATTTATACACCATACACCAAAATTATATTTTTGTAGACATCACTCTAACATAGTGCTTGCCACTCTAACATTGTGCTTGGACAACTTCTTTCATCCCCCTTTCATCCAGGCCAGCTCATGGCACCCCCTCTGCCCCCTTGTTATCTGATGTTCTCCGTGAATAGCATTCTAAACTCAGGTAGCAACATCTAGCTACTGGGGTGCCTCAGGGCTCAGTGCCTGGGCCACTTCTCTTCTCCATCTATACATGACGGGATCTGCAATTCAGAAACATGTTTTGGTTTCACTTTATTTTTATGGTCCCTTTAACACATTCTGTTGTCTAAAAGTAACATTGCATCTTCATGTCTACTAACTCTCATTAGAGTATTAATAGAGTATTAGTAGACAGGTAGGGTTAGGGTTAGAATCAGTTTACATGTAGTTGCAAAGTTACTTATAGTCAGTATGTTGGAGGACAATCACAATAAAGAGTTTGCAGATATGAAGCAGATGAAGCAGTCCATTAATACTCTAATGACAGTTAGTTGACATGTAGTTGCAAAGTTACTTATAGTTAACAGAATGTTCAAAAGGTACCATCAAAATAAAGTGTTACCCATGTTTTTTCCTATCACTAGTACGCTGATGATACACAACTCTACCTCTCATTCCAACCAGAGGATCTGACGGTTGCTGCTCGCATCTCAGCCTGCCTGAAAGACGTTTCTTGCTGGATGAAGGACCACCAGCTTCAACTAAACCTTGTGAAGACAGAGTTGCTTGTGGTCCCGGCCAACCCAACACTACACCACAACTTCTCCATTCAGCTATGTTCATCATCCATAACTCCATCAAGGTCAGCCTGAAACTTTGGAGTTGTTCCACTATTATTTTTTTTTTATTACGTATACTGCGTTAGACTAAATTGGGAAGGGTTACAGCACTTGCATATTGTTGTCCTATTGTTAGCTTAATTGCTTCTCATTTGTAAGTCGCTTTGGATAAAAGCGTCTGCTAAATGATCAAATGTAAATGTTCAATGTAAATGTATATTTATTATAATATTATGAATAATTATTATTTTTAAATCTCACTGTAAGATTTGACAGAGGCGTTATGAGATAAGTAGGTTTACACATTTTACAGTACGTGTACTTACAGTGTACTTACAGTGTACTCGATATTGCGACAGAAAATTTGGTTACACTTTATTTTAAGGTGTCATTGTTACAGTGTAATTATATATTTAAGTACTGAGTAATATTAAGCAACTACATGTACTTACTATAGGGTTAGGGTAGGATTAGGATTTGGTTGAGGGTTAGTTGCATGTAATTATGCATAATTTACAGTTATTACTATGGTAAGTACATGTAACATATGTAACGGACACTGTAAAATAAAGTGTTACCGAAAATTTTAACTCTCTCTTTTCCAGCACTTTAGACACAGTTGCTCCGTTGCGCTTAACGAAGATCAAAGAAAATAGTCCAACGCCGTGGTACAACGAGCACACTCAGGCCCTTAAGAGAGCAGCCAGAAAAATGGAGCGAAACTGTAAGAAAACAAAACTAGAGGTATTTCGTATTTCATGGAAGGAGAGCTCGATTGCATACAGAGAGGCCTTAAAAACTGCTAGATCTGCTTATTTGTCAACCCTGTTAGAAGAAAATAAACAAAACCCTAGGTATTTATTCAAAACAGTTGCTAAACTGACGAAAAATAAAGTTTCAAGCCCAGAAGTTTTCAAGCAGCACAGCAGTAATGACTTTATGACTGTCACGTTCGTGTCTGTTTTGATCTTCTGTTTTCATTCTTAGTCACATGTCATTTGTTTTCCTGCCACTCATTTGTTACCATGCCTACCGTCATTAGTTCATCTTCATCACCTGTGTCCTGTTAATCACCTTCATCTGTATCACCTGGTTATGTTCATCAGTGTCTGTATTTAGTTTGTTCAGTTCAGTCAACAACCAACGAAGACTTGGTTGTTACTTAGATGTGTTTAGTGTGAGTGTTCCTGCCCGTCATCCTGCCTGTCTGTACCTGTGAGTGTTATTTGAGTAAACTGTTTGAATTGGAGCTTTTGACTTTAAGTCCTTCTTCAATCTGCACAACACTGTGACAATGACCTTCTTCACTTATAAGATTGATAATATCAGGGAGAAAATTTTAACTATGCAACCATCTACTACAGTATCACATCAGACAGTGCAGTGTAGTCTCACTGACACAACATTTGATTCATTCATTGCTATAGGAGAGGAAGAATTTTCTAAACTCCTTAAATCATCTAAATCGACAACATGTATGTTAGACCCTATACCGACTAAGCTATTGAAAGAGATGATTCCAGAGGTCATAGATCCTCTTCTCAATATCATTAATTCATCTTTGTCACTAGGGTACGTACCGAAAACTTTTAAGCTGGCTATGATTAAACCACTTGTTAAAAAACGCAACTTGATCGCTACAGAATTAGTCAATTACAGGCCGATCTCGAATCTACCTTTTCTGTCAAAGATACTACAAAAGGTAGGTACATTATCCTCACAACTATGTTCCTTTTTAGAAAGAAATGGCATCTGTGAGGATTTTCAGTCAGGATTTAGACCATATCATAGTACTGAGACAGCTCTCATTAGAGTCACAAATGATTTGCTCTTATCATCCGATCGTGGTTGTATCTCGCTATTGGTGTTACTCGATCTTAGTTCTGCATTTGATACTATTGACCACAACATTCTTTTAAATAGACTCGAAAATTATGTTGGCATTAGTGGAATTGCATTAGCATGGTTTAAATCATACTTATCTGACCGTTATCAGTTTGTAGCAGTAAATGAAGAGATGTCTTATCGATCAAAATTTCAGTATGGCGTACCACAAGGCTCAGTACTAGGACCGTTGCTGTTCACTCTGTACATGCTACCCTTAGGAGATATTATTAGGAAGCATGGCATTAGTTTTCACTGTTATGCTGATGATACTCAGCTCTATATTTCTTCACGCCCTGACAAAACTTACCAATTCACCAAATTAACAGAATGCATAGCTGATATAAAAAATTGGATGACTAGTAATTTCCTACTACTAAATTCTGAAAAAACAGAAATTCTAATTATTGGACAAAAACTTTCTCAGGTAATAACCTAGAATACTGTCTAACATTTGATGGCTGCTCTGTCAAGTCCTCGTCGTCGGTTAGGAATAATTAAAATATATCTAAATTACGTCAGATGCTCTTATGGGTGGTTGCCCTGCACGCTTAATAAACAAACTATAGTTGGTCCAAAATGCAGCCGCTAGAGTTCTTACCAGAACCAGGAAGTATGACCATATTAGCCCGGTTCTGTCAACACTGCATTGGCTCCCTATTAAACATCGTATACATTTTTAAATATTGCTGATTACTTACAAAGCACTAAATGGTTTAGCTCCAAAGTACTTGAGTGAGCTCTTAACGCATTATACTCCTTCACGTCTATTGCGATCTCAAAATTCCAGCCAGTTGATAATACCTAGAATATCAAAATCGACTGCTGGCGGTAGATCCTTTTCCTATTTAGCACCAAAACTTTGGAACAATCTTCCTAACATTGTCCGGGAAGCAGACACAGCCTGTCAGTTAAAATCTAGACTAAAAACACATCTCTTTGGCTTAACATACACATAACACATTATAGACTTCTATAATTCAATGTTAGGCTGTATAGTTTAGATCAGCCGAAACCGGGAACACTTCCCATAAATCCTGATGTACTTTGTACATCATAAGAAGGATGGCGTCTACGCTAATATTTGTCTCTCTGTTTATCCCGAGGTTTACCGCAGTCCGCCGGGTCCAGGCCGTATCCGGATCGACGACACGACGACAACGCAGACCTGAAGTGTCAACTAGTCTCTCCCTTGTGATGGCCTCCTTCCCTTTACCTCTGTACTGATAAAACGTTGTCGGGATAATTGCGATTCACGTGGCTACGCGGAAGCGTTAAAAAATTCTCAGAGCCACCAGGCACTGTTTTATGCAAATGAGCGTCCGGATCGCATTAAAGAATTTTCTGTTAGAACGGTGTCGTGTTAGCGGCCCCTAAGTTAATAACTAATGATCATTGCGATCATAATAATCAAAACTAACTTTAGCTGGACAATAACTTTATTCTAGAGCTGAGCCAAAACAATCTGTTACTTTAATTTCCTATTATCACTGTAAAACTGCTTTGAAACAGTCCATATTGTTAAAAGCGCTATATAAATGAAGGTGACTTGACTTGAGTTGACTTCACTTACCAAGAAAGTACTGGTGATATAAGGCAATTACATGGGTTAAGGTTAGGTGTAGGTTCAGTGTTAGTACCTAGTTATGGCCCAATTATTGTAATTGCGATAATAAGTACATAGTATCTACATGAGGAACAGGACTATAAAGTAAAGTTCTACCAAAAAGTATTAATACAAATGCAGTTTTGGGTAATTCATCATTCATTAGCATCTGTAAGCTTTGCTCTTGGCTCCAGTGACAGGCAAACCGAGGCTGATTCTGGATGCTGAAGTTCTGGGAATGGAATATTTATGCATGTCCCTGCAGGCCTCTTCCAGGCTGGAGGGCTGGTTGCAGTCCTTTGGCTCTCTCCTGCTGTGTGATGTATTGAACAGGAGTGTTGAGCTTGACTCTGGAGGGGCCTAAGGCTGTTGTCGATTGGCACCACCATATTTGTGATGTTTTGTTCTGAGCATTCACGTCAGTCCAGGCCTGAAGAAGCCAGAGTCCCTTAATAAAGCAGCACTGAAGAGAGGTCTGCGTTCTCCAGGTCTGGAATCAGCTGTTCTGCACTACAGTTCCATTAGCACTAGCCCACTGCCCCTCACACCTCAGCCCGAGGTCAGCGTTCATGGCACCCACAACCTAATGCGCAAGAACATACTGTCTCCTCATGCCTATTGAAATACATTCAGCTAAACACAAAGACCACACTTCATCCTGCTCCTTTTTGTTATGAACAACCCTCACAGGATAGTAGTTTTGAGTTTTTAAATAATTTCCTTTTGTGCAGTGCATTTAAATGCTGACTGGTTGACTTTTAATACTTTTATTCTGTAATAAAATATATTTGCTTTTCATGGTTTTAAAATATTAACATTTTAGTAGCCTGTACATTTTTTAATCTCTCAATATGTTTTTTTTTTTCAGAATGAACAGTTTGTGTCTTTTGTCATCGCTGTAGTTGAACATTTGATTTTATATTTTAATGCACATAAATTCAATTTGCTCAATTTCAACTTGATTTAATTCATTCAGGATTCTAATTTAATTTAATTTGATTATAAATATAAATATTTGAAAGGACCGAGATCAAAGGGATAGTTCACCCAAAAATGAAAATTATGTCGTTCCAAACCCATAAGACTTTCGTTCATCTTCAGAACAGAAATTAAGATCTTTTTGATGAAATCTGAGAGATTTCTGTCCCTCCATAGTCTACTCAACTACCACTTTCAAGCTTCAAAAAGTTCATAAAGAGATCGTAAAACTAATCCATATTAATTGAGCGGTTTAGTCCAAATTTTCTGAAGAGACTCAATTGCTTTAAATGATGAACAGATTGAATTTAGGCTTTTATTCACATGTCAATGAAGGGACAGAAAGCACTCAGATTTCATCATAGAGATCTTCATTTGTGTTCCGAAGATGAACAATAGTCTTACAGGTTTGTCTTGAACAATAGTCTTACACGACATGAAGGTGAGTAATTAATGTCAGAATTTTCATTTTCAGGTTGGCATGCATAAACAAATTTAGACAAAAATACATTCAGTAGACAGCAAAAAATATAAATATTTCTGATAACATAATAATTGTTTTGCATGTGGTAACCTTGTGAAATAGAAGTGCACTTAACTGTATTACATGTGGATTTGTGTAGGCCTACTTCAAATCTAAACAGTATATTTTTAAAAATCTGCTTGCATATAATGTAATATGTAATAAAAAGCCACTTAAGTGTACTTAAAGTACAATTTCGTGACTAAAATCATATTGTGTCCTTTACAAGGAAACATCTACACTAGTATAGTGAAAATATGTTTTGAAATAATCAATATGAGTTACCCAGATTGTTTTTTACTTTTTACAATGTACATGCAAAGATGGTCAATAACACAGTCTAATTTTGGCACAGAAGATGAGTTCCCTTTCGTTGTCACTCCGAGTTACGTTGGATGACGACGAATGGGGTTTCGCTTAGAAAGCCTATCAGCTTCGAGTATTACAAAACGAGCCAATGGCAAAGAAATGCCATGGGTCTGCGGAATTTGCATGACGTAACTCCACCCCACCTCGTGGGTATAAAAGGAGGAAGTCCGCAACAGCAGTTTATGTTTTCGCTTCGGAGCCAAGTTTATTCTTCTCTCCACAAGCCATCTCTGAATTGTCAGCTTCACGAACGAGTGCCTCGAGTGTTGGTGTGACGGCGATCTACGGCGAGAGCGTGCTTCCTGCTGATCTGCTGCAGTGATTTGCCAGTCGGCGCGTTTCTCCCCGGGCGCTTCAACACTTGAGTATTCTCACTAAAAGAGCTTACACGCGGCACGTCTTTTTAAAGATGCCTCGCCCGTGTACTTCTGGTTGCGGCAGATTGGTATCGGACTCTGATGGGCACGAGCGCTGCTTGGTATGTTTGCCTCCCGTATTGGCCCGGCCGGACCTGGTTCCCCGAACTTGCACTCCTCGCGACAGCACCTCCCTGGCCCATTCCTCTGAGGAAGGACCTTCTTTCTCAGGGACGGGGCACCCTGTGGCACCCTCGCCCCGATCTCTGGAGCCTCCACGTGTGGCTCCTGGACGGCTCGAGGTAGGTTTGAGTACCCTTCCACCAACGGTGGCGGCTACCATCACTTCCGCTAGAGCGTCGTCCACGAGACACGTCTACGCGTTGAAGTGGAACCTCTTCGTCGACTGGTGCTCTTCTCACCGAGAAGACCCCCGGAGATGCTCGATCAGCGTTGTGCTTTCCTTCCTTCAGCAAGGGTTGGAGCGAAGGCTGTCTCCCTCCACCCTTAAGGTCTATGTTGCCGCCATTGCCGCACACCATGACCTAGTCGAAGGTAAGTCGGTAGGGAAGCACGACCTGGTCATCAGGTTCCTGAGAGGAGCGAGGAGACTAAATCCTCCTCGTCCTCCTCTCGTTCCCTCTTGGGACCTCTCAGTGGTTCTAACTGCCCTGAAGAGTGCTCCCTTTGAGCCCCTGCAATCAGTTGAGCTTAAGTTCCTGTCATTGAAGACAGCGCTCCTGGTTGCACTGGCCTCCATCAAGAGGGTAGGGGACCTGCACGCATTCTCCGTCGACGAAGCATGCCTGGAATTCGGACCGGCTTTCTCTCACGTGATCCTGAGACCCCGGCCCGGATATGTGCCCAAGGTTCCTACCACTCCCTTTCGGGACCAGGTGGTGAACCTGCAAGCGCTGCCCCCGGAGGAGGCAGACCCAGCCTTGGCACTGCTCTGTCCAGTACGCGCTCTTCGCGCCTATGTAGACAGGACGCGGTGTTTCAGGACCTCAGACCAGCTCTTTGTCTGTTATGGTGGGAAGCTGAAGGGAAAGGCTCTCTCCAAGCAAAGGTTGTCTCACTGGATAGTGGACGCCATTGCCTTGGCTTACCAGCAGCAAGGTCGACCGTGCCCCCTTGGTGTGACGGCCCACTCCACCCGGAGTGTGGCATCCTCTTGGGCTCTAGCGCATGGCGCCTCGCTAACAGACATCTGCAGAGCTGCAGGCTGGGCGACACCTAACACATTCGCCAGATTCTATAATCTCCGAGTGGAGCCAGTGTCCTCTCATGTACTCGCTTCAACTAGCTAGTACCGGACCAGCTCAGGTGTCTTCGCTTGCTCGCCATTCCACTCCACGGACTGGATACGTGCGATATTCTCCTCAGGTGAGCTTCCCCGAAAGCCCTGAGTTCCTCCAGCACTCCTGACGTCGGCGCCAGTGTCTATTGCCTGCGCGTCGGCTAGGTGCCTCCCGTGTGCATGGTCCCTCCCCTGAGCGACCCCCACATGTGTATTTCCACTGTAAGCCTCTCTGAGCATGTGTCTTTCCCTTGGCAAGCCACCTTGCCACCCCTGGGGTTGAAATATTCCACCTGCGGCTGGACACCCCAGTGTTCTCCATATGTTTCCTTCGGGTCATATGTGTATTTTCTAAGTCCCCCCCCTCTGGGTTGGCATTAATTGCATACTTCCCCTAGCTTGGGATATGCTTCCCAGTGTACCTTGGTATTCCTGTGTTAAATGGAGTCCTTCGTCCAGTCTATGACAGGGATCTCGATTTACGCAGGGCACTGGAAGACAGCTGAGAAGGTGGCGTGATTAGACTGGTAACCCCATTCGTCGTCATCCGACGTAACTCGGAGTGACAACGAAAGGGAACGTCTCGGTTACGTATGTAACCCTCGTTCCCTGAGTAGGGAACGGAGACGTTACGTCTGCCTGCCACTTTCCGCTGTACCCCGGGGATCGCCTGAGCTCAGTCTTGGCTCCTCAGCGAAGAAACATAAACTGCTGTTGCGGACTTCCTCCTTTTATACCCACGAGGTGGGGTGGAGTTACGTCTTGCAAATTCCGCAGACCCATGGCATTTCTTTGCCATTGGCTCGTTTTGTAATACTCGAAGCTGATAGGCTTTCTAAGCGAAACCCCATTCGTCGTCATCCGACGTAACGTCTCCGTTCCCTACTCAGGGAACGAGGGTTACATACGTAACCGAGACGTTTTCTATATAAGATTTCTACATACTGTATATGTAATATTTGAACTAAATACAGTGGCTAAACTATAAGTCATTAAACGTTCTTAGTGGCTGAAAGGCTGGAGGTGTTTTGACAGAGATGGAGGGAGCTGTGAAAGCCCTGGAACATTTGTGTGGATGTCTGTGGAGATTGAGAGCAGATAATAGCCTCCGTATTGACATTCCCTCTCTAACTGTGACCAATTAATGATGGCTGGCTAAAAGAGCATTTCATTAGTTTTTGCCCCTTGGCTGTTGCGCATGCTTGCGAGGGCTCTGCTGAAAACAGATTAGGACATTAACTCATGAGAGGCTGAAGGACTTGTGGAGTCATGCCTTCAGGCTCTGCCAGGCTTCAAAGAGCCTGGCGCTATCGTATCACTCGCTTCACTCTATCATCCGCCGGCCTGCCAAACGCATTCATCATAAGGCTGCTTTAAAGGTCCAGACCATCGCTTTCACCTGGGCTTCCTTTTTATACATGGAGGAGAGCTTCATGTTTGGAATAGCCAGGTGCACTGCAATAGTATATCCAAGGATTACCTAACTGTAAGATTTCATTATGACATGATGACAGGAGAATCTGTCTTGATTTGGGGGTTGTTTCAATATGTTTTTCTACAGAATTCTATTGGATGTGTTTCAATGGAAGCAATGAGCCCCTCTCATTTCAATGAACCAATCACAAACATGTCTTTCAACTGTTTCTCCTTGACAGAGAATGGAGTCTGCTGCGTCTCAGTTTCAAATTCTTCCAAAGACCAAATTTGTTGAGCTTATATGTCAACAATTGTGGGCGAATTCCAAATGCCGATTTTGCGCCCTTGAAGGGCACTTTTTTGAGGGGAAACCATTTGTAGGGGCATTTCAAACTAAAGTAACAACGGATTCCCTTCTCAAAGGGCCCTTCAAGTCTGTAAGCGAAGGGTATATGCCATGGTCCCTTCAAGGAATTTATTTTATCGTTTATGTGATACGTTAGGTATAAAGCGACTACATGTGAAGGGTGACCACACTAGATGGCAAAGTGACTACACTATATGGCAAGATAGTGTACACACACACACACACATACACACACGTATATATATAATGCACATTTTAAAAACATCATTATCAAATGTAGAAATTCCTAGAAATTTAGAAATAATAAGAAATTCCTGTTGTAAGAGCAGCTAATGGGGTGATGGACACCACGTTGTGTTGTCAGGTGAAAACAATGAGGAAATTATGCTGTCGTTCATTGCTATCACCAAGTACTTCCACTTAGGGCTTTGGTCCAGACCTTATACCTGCCAGATGTGCGAAAAGAGAAAGATTTAAAGAAAGAAGAGGTGAGGTACTTTATCTGCTGTGTTTCACCATATCTCCCTCTAGTCTTTGAGCAGACAGGCAGAAGTGAGCTTTCAGTGGCAAACAGGGACTGAAACACTGATATGACCTGTCATGTTGACTTGAGGATGCCATACAAAAAAAAAGTGTCCAGTGTGGCAGATAAGTCTTGTGATTAATGGCTAGTCAACACTAGCATGCTCTGCTGAGAGATTGGGGAGCTCTATGAAAAATGATTGGAGGGAAAAAAAAGCAGGGATAATGCATTTTGTATGTGTTTGTGGATGATAAATGTTTATTGATGCGATATATTGAATTAAACAGAATGGGGAATGGCTCATTGAAACAGTTATTGAAAACTGCATTTTTAAATAATGAAGACTATTAACATTATTTCCTGCTGTGATATATACAATCAAATTTCATTCAAAATACAAGTTAGAGGATAAGCAGCTTGGTATGTCTCACCATTTGGTGTGTGTGAGAGTGAATGCAAGTGTAAACACACTCGTGGAGGCCCGAAGTGTGTTTGTGCATGTCGTTCTGAGTTTATGCTAATGAGCCGCAGAGGGCAAAGAGGGAGGGATGAGATCTTCTAACGGCTTTTTGAATGAGATGAATGGGTTACAGATGGCCCACTCAATACATTAAAATGAGACATGCAAAGCAGGGGCGGGGCTTCCTCGTGATCGGGGCTTTCTTAAAGTAGCTCAGCACCTGTCTATCTTTCGTCATGGATGTATGCAGACTCACATATGATGCAAAAACACAACTGACTCGCCATAACAAATAAGCATGGACAGGCTTCAACCAGACTAAAAGTGTAATCAACTCATTAAACCAACAAAATTGCATCTATATATAGATGGGTCATATTTAGGTAATATTTCGTGATCTCTAGCACTAATATCTCTCTGGGTCAATAAATATTAATATCATCATCAGCTTAGTGTGCTGTCATGTTTATCCATGTTTTTCTTCTAATGCACTGTGTGCAGATTGTTTCTGCCTCAGAATAAAAAAAGGAAATTGTGACTTTAAATCTTCCAATTGTGACTTTATGACTCAATGTGACTTTATATCTCACAATTACACTTTGTTTGACTTTATATCTTGCAATAACGGTTTTGTTTCTTGTAATTTAGACTAGTAATTGACATAATTGCATTTTGCATTGTAATCTTACAATGACTTTATATCTCACAACTACATCGTCCTTTCTAGTAATTGCGACTTCCTATCTCAGTATGATTTAAGTCTCACAATATGACTGTATCTTGCAATAATGACTTTATATCTCACAAATTGTGACTTTGTTTCTTGTAACTGCGACTTCATATCTCACAATGTGATTTTAAATCTCACAATGTGACTTTATGCCTCACAATTACAACTTTGTTTCTCAAAATTGCAACTTTATATCTTGCAATGTTTCGTGTAAATCCAACTTTGTTTCTGATAATTGCGACATTATATCTTGCAATGTTCTTCTACAGCTAACAATGTGACTATATCTCACAACGTGACTATATTTTACAATTACAGCTTTGTTTCACGTAATGCGACTTTGTATCTCATAATTGTTACTTTATATCTCGCAGTATGATTGTAAATCTCACAATATGACTATATCTCACAACTGCGACTTTGTTTCTCATTTTTGCAACTTGTCAGTCTCACAATGTCTTTATATCTTGCAATGTGATTTAAAACTCACAATGTAAATCTTGCAATGTGACTATATTGCGCAATTGTGATTTCGTTTTATGTAATCACGACTTATAAATTTGCAACTTAGTTTCTTGTAGTTGTGACTTTATCTCACAATGTGATGGTTTTGTATACTTTTGTGATTCTTTTAATCCACTTCCACTGTTTGGAAAATAGCAGCTTGGACATTCCACTAAGTAACTTCTGAATAAAACCATTCCTTAAATACTGACGAGTGCTTATATGATTCTACCATTTGGCTTTTCAAGATATTTCCAGAGGTCTTTCTGATCTGACTGTGAGTGTTTGGGGTAAATGTTTCAGATTGAGGAGCAATGAAGTGAAGAAATGGATGCAGGGATTTTGAGGTTCAGTTGATTTCTCTGCCTGTATCTCTCCTTAGTGTCACTCTGACACGAGCGCACTGCCCTCTTTCACCTCCTCCATCACGCCCATTTCACCGTCTGGCTACCCCTACCCTGGTATAACCCCTTGATCTCCACAAAGACACAATGACCAGCCCTCTTTTTGGCAAACACATCGTCTGTCCATCCTTCTGTAATTCATATATGGGTGTACAGATTTCTTTGAGAGACACCAACACAGATGCAAGGATTTTCTGTTTTCTCAGAACGTGCAGGCTATTCGATTGATCAGACTATTCTACTTATTTCACCAACGGATGAAGACCAGACCAAAGAAGACATTTAACTTTCTCCAGCTTTATTCATTTTGTCTAAATGAATGAATTGCAAATAGTAAGTCAAATAACAACAAAGTTGTTATGGCTCTTGTAAATTTGACACTTATATGAATTTACAGCTGAAGAGACTTGCACAAATAATTACAGTGAGCAAAATCCAAATATCTATTCCTATTTCTGAATAGGTTTTTATATATAAAGCACATTTAAAAACAACAGAAGTTGATACCAAAGTAATAATATACAAAAATAAAATAATACAAAAATAATACAAAAACCAAATGGACAATTAAAAATTATACACCCCCAAAAAATAAAATTAAAACAAAGAATAAAAAGTGTCTTCAAAGAGGATTTAAACATAGAAATAGATGGGGAAGTTCTAATGAGGACTATTACAGAGCCTGGGAGCAGCAACCGAAAAAGCCTGGTCACCTTTAGCTTTAAAACGTGAACGAGGAACTGAGAGGAGTAATTGACTGGATGACCAAAGAGATCTCGAGGCAGTATACGTTGTGAGGAGATCACTTGACCTGTAGCCAGTGTAGGGAGCCGAGTACATGAGTAATGTGCTCACGTTTTCTAGTGCCTGTCAATAATCTGTCTGCCACATTTAGCACCAATTGCAAACGATCTAAAGTAAATCTAGGCAAACCCAGATAGAAGGAATAACAGTAGTCTAACCTTGATGTTATAAATGCATAAATAACCCTTTCAATGTCCTTCTCAGAAAGCATCTTCTTAATTTTAGCAATGGATCTTAACTGAAAAAACTGCTTTTCACAACAGCACTGATCTGTTGGTCAAAACACAAAGTTGGATCGAAGATGATACCAAGGTTTTTTACGCTGTCGCGCACATTGGTAGAATATGGACCATGCTACTCTAACTGATAATGGCAGAAGTCAGAACTGATGGTCCAAAGATGATTATTTCAGTTGTATCACCATTTAACCATAAAGAAAAATCATGTCCATCCAGCATTTAATGTCACAAAGACATTCAAACAGATTAGACACAGAACAGCTGTTATTTTTAACAGGAGGATAAAACTGAATTTCATCAGTATAGAAATTATATCATAAGTTGTGTTTTGAATAATATGACCAAGGGGAATCATATATAAAGCAAAAAGAAGAGGTCCCAAAATGGAACCCTGTGGAATACCATAAGAGATTTGATCACGAGATGGGAAAGATTTCCCTATATTAACAGAAAAAGTTCTCTTTAAAATCATGATCTACTGTGTCAAATGCGACACTTAAATCAAGCAGGAATACAGCAAGAACCAGAGTCAAGAGAGAGTAAAATAGAATTGGTAACCTTCAACAAAGCAGATTCAGTACTGTGTAGAGCTCTAAAACCAGACTGAAATGTGTCAACAATATAAAAAGTACTTAGGTAAGATGAAATCTGAGAGTCAACAACTTTTTCCAAGACTTTTGAAATAAAGGATCATTTGGAAATGGGTCTGTAGTTATTCATATCATGCTGATCAAGATTTTTTTTTAACAATGGTTGTACAATAACAACTGGCTGGCACAACTCTATTTGCTGGTGAGCTATTAATAACAGCAGTTATGACCAGACTTAAGACTGGAAAACCTCTTTAAAAAATATGTGTAAAATTATTTTTAATTAATTATTTTGCATTATATACAAAATGAGGGCTCCATAATAGAAACAATATAATAGAGTTGTGAAGGAGACACAGATTTAAAAAAAAAAGGAGAGAGTTCTGATGAGAAGCTGTTTCTAGAGGAAAATAACTTTGAGATGGTATTAGACCGAATGCACTCAACTTTATGAACAAAATGATTTAAAAACTGATCACACAGGTCAGTAGAAATCTCTAATGGGGCACTAGGAGTGGGATTTAGAAAGGCATTATTTATACTAAAAAGGACCTTCGGCCTTTGTGCATTTTGTGCAATTAAATCTGACATTTGTTTTAACTGTGCCTCCTTAACAGCGCTCTGATATTAATAAACTCCCTGCAGATTTCATCTGATATCTGAAGATTATCTTTTTTCTATCTGCGCTCAGTGCACTTTTACACTTCTGTCTGATTTGATCTGGTTTTGAGTGTATGCTGTTGGCGACTAACAACAAACTCTAGCTTGTACTGTATATACTCTTGTGTATGTTCATATTTTGTGATTTCTTATTATTTGTTCGTCATCTTCGCTTTATTTTTCGTGAAGCATTATTTTGCTTCACTTTTGCTATGATGCATTTTGGGGGCTGAGCAATGAAGGGAGGGTTGTGTTTGTTTGGGTTGATTTCAAATATCAACAGTAGGCCTATTCAACAACGATTTTGAAAAATCACATACTGTACCAATGAAGGGATAATTCACCCAAAAATTTAAATTCTTTCATGCAATTTCAATCCCATAATTCTTTGGTTAATCTTTGAATAACAAATTAAGAGATTTTTAATGAAACCTAAGAGGTTTCTGTTCCTCCATTGTAAGCCCTTACAGGTTGATTGAACTTAAAAAAATTATGGAAACTCGTTGCCCTAAAAAAGTTAATTTTGTATTGTTGAAAAAACAGCCTATTTTAAGTTTAATGTACTTAAGATTTCAAATGCATTCAATTGAAAACTTTTAGTTCATTGAACAGTTTTTAATGCAGTGAAATTGAAACTTTAGGTACATTTAACTTAAAATGTGCTGTTTTTTCAACAATAGAAAATTAACTTTTTTAGGGCAACGAGTTTCCATAAATGTTTTAAGTTCAATCAACCTGTAAAGGCTTACAGTTATGCTCAGAAAACATGTGTGAAACCTACAATCTGGATGAATGTTGTGAGTAGACAGAACCCAAAACTTTAATTTAAATATAGCGATTTACTGTAAATGATTGAAGATGCACCTGCATTACAAATAAGGGCAAAGGATAACAATCATTTATTTGAACTTACAATTTATTTGAATTCACTTATCAAAATCAGTTTTCAAAGACTGACAAAACAATGAAATATCTTTAGTACCAATTACCCAATTTTAAATCTTTAAAAAAGTATTTTAAAACTTTTCCAAATATTTAACAAGCACAGTGTTGTTATACTGTATTAATAAGGAACGTGAATATTTGTCCAACCCTAAAGCCTGGAACACACCAAGCCGACGGTCGGCCGTCTAAGTTTTTTTGAGCGTCGGCCGACTAAGTTTCCTCGGTGTGTTCCGCACAGTCGGCTGAAATTGGTCCTCGTCGGCTTTGTTTCGGCCGATTCGACATGTTGAATCGGCGTCGGGGAAAGAGAGAACTCTGACTCGTTCACTATGAGCTGAACAGCCAATTAGTGCACGAGAATAATAGCAAAACAGCGAGCAAAGAAGTCAAAACGGTACAGATAGAAGGCTGTTCTTATGTTACGTCATGATCGTCATCTTACCTGATTGTTCCTTGGCAAATATTTCAATATTAACATGAGCGGAGTGGAATAAAGAAAGTGTTTAGCAGGGTTGATATTCAAAACGGTAAGCACGCACTGCTTTGTTTACGGTATGTGTATCTGCAGCGTTGGTTTCCCTTTTTGAATGACGAATATAGACGAATATATCTGCAGAAATAGACAGTTGTCTCATTTACACGCAGGCGCAGAACGCGCATTCTAGCTGACAGTCGGCAATAGTTCTCTCGGTGTGTTCAAGTGCAGCTTTTTACCCCGACGCGAGGCGACAACACAGTCGGCTTTCATCAGCGCTAGTTCGTCGGCGTCGGCTTGGTGTGTTCCAGGCATAAGGCATAGTTCAATGCAAGGGAAAGTTTTTTATCTAACGATTCTGAAAGAGAACCAGAAGAAAAATGCATTTACCTGTTCACATGGTAAGCTGATTTGTAACAGCCAGAATCTTGCCCTTCAACTCCTTTCATAAACCTAGCAAAACTTGCTGAATGAAAAGAAAGGTGTTGCCTTTGCACTTTGGGTAGTCTAGGTGCAGTGCGCAAGTTAAACCAAAAAGAAGACACATGGGTTGGGGTATGTTGTCTAAATTGTCCATTACAACATTCCCCTCCAAGATGATTCCCACCGAGGATGGGTGGAGATGGATGGACAGGGGTTGCAGAGCCACATCTTCATTTTCTAAGCTGAGGATTCCAACTGGCAAATGTTGGTACGATTCTCCATCCTAAGAAGCCTGAACAAGAGATTGGAGATTACTAAAATACATTTTAGCAGTGTACAGTTTTTTTCTAGATATTAATTTTATTGGACATTTTTTTGTTTAGTTGAATGCAAGCATATTTTTTTGTGAATTATGTAGGCTACACAAGTGCATCCAGGAGTTCAGTTATATTTAAACATTAAGTATGTTTTTCTTTTGTATACAAGTCTTTGCATAATTATGACATGAATTACTGATTAAAATAAAACGTTATGAGATTAACCTTGATTGTATTTTAGTGTTTCAAAGGTGTCATGACATGAATTTAAATTTAAAACTTCCTCCTCACTCATTTCATTCAACATTTATGTCAAATATAACTGTTAACAATATAATTGTTTTTGGTGCTTTTTTTTATTGTTCTTGCGAACATAAATGCACAGTAAGGTTTACATATTTCCAGCTGAAAATATTATAACAAACCTATGACAGTAAAAATGCATTAATAATTAATTATTTAAAAAGGCATTAATAATACTTACAAAGCATGCTTTAAAGAACTCAGTTGGGTCATCACCAAGAAGTACTGGAAGCCCTCTCATGGCAACACATCACATGTCAACGAGATCAGAGGTCTGATGTGTGGTGGTTGCAGAGAAAACATTGTATCATTTGTCAACATGAAAGGAAGGCAATTTCTATTAATCATACTTTTGACTGTAACTTAACAGTCTCAAAATTAAAATTCTGTCATTTATTACTCTCCCTCATTTTGTTCCACACCTGTAAGACCTTTGTTCATCTTCAGAACACAAATTAAGATATTTTTGTTGTTTTAACAAATAATGTTTTAACAAGTATCCCCTTTTGTCACAAGCAAATATGCAATACTTACATTTCCAGATCATCTTGATTAGCCTTGCTTTGAACTAAAATCTGCAGAGTAACAAAAACATTAGATTGCTTTTTACATAACAAGAAAAAAAATATATATATTGATCTGTTATCTACAAAATGTATATCCAAAATAAAGTACTATATAGCTATCCATTTATTTATTTAGCATGTCATGATACACAAGACTAGCATTAACTGAAATGTACTAGCTAACACCACGCTGATGAGCACAAGGTTGCATTTATTTGGCTAGACTACATAACTACATGGGCTAGTATTTCTTGCGGGCAGTCGAATTTCAATTTGTTTAATACTTCACTCACAAAGGAATGTAAAAACTTCTAAAAGGTTAATGATAAAGTTGCGCTGTATTTAAGCCATGTTGAACATTTCTAATATGGCAAACCTGCAAAAACACCATTGAAAAAATATATCGTTTTACACAACAGACGACATTTTCGTTCATTTATTTAATGAGAATTATTGATCAAAAAAGGTTAAGCATTAGATTTTAAATGTGACGATCCCAAAGAGCATGTCGTAGAACTATATAAAAGTGTCGGTAGCGACTGATCGATACAACACGATGGCGAACGTTAACATGTAAACACAGCCTAAACTTACATTTAGTTTTACTGGCTAAATGTTATTCATTTCATTTATCTATGTTTTATAATGTATTCGCTGTTTCAGACCAAAATGTACTAACTGTTACTCACCAGCAAACGTGAATGATGAAAGTCCAGATGAACAGATGAAAATGCGCGCTCCATCCATGTCTGACGTCAGTTAAAAGAGCCAATCAACATCTTCCTTGTATTGCGTTGCATTGACAACAGACTAAAATAAGCTAAGTTAAGTACATTCAATTTAAACAATTCAATAGAATGAAAAGTATCATGCAAATCGTACAACAAACTAAAAACATGGAGTAATTGTGCAAACATTTTGGATTTTATGTTTATTGTACCAAAGTAGTTTGAATTAAAACAATTTCAGGGATAACAGTGTAGTTAACAAAGAAAGGTTAGAAAGGGATTGTAAAACGAATCCACATGAGTCAAGCCATTTAATCCAAGTCTTGTTAAGAGATATGATCACTTTATATGATGAACAGATTTAATTTAGAATTTTATTAGAATCTAAATAATGATCACACATACAAAGACATTTGGTAAACTAGGAAGCTCATGCGTGCATCACATGCTAGAACAAACCTCATTGGTTTTCGTGCATCACACACACACAAGTACCAATGAGGTTTGTTCACAAGCTTCTGTGTTCACCATATGTGCTTTATTTATGTTTGTTTATATGTAAATAAAATCCTAAATTAAATCTGTTCATCATATAAAGCGATCATATCTCTTCACAACATTTGGAGTAAACCGCTCGATTCATTTGAATTTGTTTTAAGATGTCTTCATAACCTTTTTCGATCGTTTTAGTTTTAGTTACCTGGACTTTCAATGGAGGGACAGAAATCTCTCAGGTCTCATTAAAAATATATTCATTTGTGTTTCAAAGTTTAAACAAGGTCTTTTGGGTAACGAACGACATGAGAATAAGTAAATGATGATAGAATTTTCATTTTTAGGTGAACTATCCCTTTAAATGCTTCTGAAAAATATTCATTTAACAATAAGATGATCTGATCGCTATTTGATGTTGCCAGTATTACAGTCTAACAAGTGGATCGCATAATCCATTCATTTTTTTCATTGTGTCATCAAGGTATTGAAAATTCCTTGATATTCAATCAAAGATTATATTTACCCGTGGTTCCCATTCATCAGAGGAGAAAGCCTAAATGTGATTATGTAGAGGAGGGATTAATATGGAGATAAGCACAAGGTAATGCATGGTAATTATCTGACAGGAGTATTCCTCCTCCTTCATTTGCATATCTTAAAGTGCTGACAGGTGTGCCAGGGCATGAGGTAGAAATGAAGGCCAGTGGCCACCGATAAGAGACTGTGGGGTGTTTTATACCTTTGAATGTTGCCGATAATGTGGACACTGGTTCTCTCTCTCTCTCACACACACACACACACACACACACACACACACACACACAAGCATGAAAACACTCTGAGTATGTTTGTCACAGATAACATACTGTAGATGGCTTGCTGGACCATCTCTATGTCTAATGTAGTCTGTCTGCAGCTCTGTTGTAGGCTGTAGCACTTGTGAGGGCACTGATAAATCAAGTTGAATGTTATACTGAGGTAGTTTTTGGATTCACACACACATGCACTCATTGCAATGTGCCTCATGCATCATTTTATCTAAATCTGCCACATGTTGTTGATTTTTCTCCACCGACAGGCAGCCCTGTCTCATAATATATGCTTGGCTGGTGCTTATAACAGTACAGAATCAATCGTTATATTGGCTACACACCACACTGGAAATGCTGAAATATCCTTCTCGACAATAAATGTGCTGTGGCCTGCTCATAGGATAATATCCTTTACTACGACGATTCAATCCATGCAATCTATATCATACAGCAACATCATTAAAATAAAAGTTTCCTCTGTATTCTTATTGACTAGCAGTGCATGTGCATATGTCAAATGTCAGAGATAATTGGGCAGAAGTGCAAATGGAAAACAAATTTATATTCATTACTAACAATGCTAATGTATCTCCCGTTGGGTTCTTTACTGTTAAATCCTCTTTTGCATGCAAGTGTCTTTGGTTCATTCTTAGGAATCTGTGAATTTCTGTCCCTTTTCTTTCTTTTCTTGACTTTCTACTGATATAATTAAAAGGAAAAATCACAGATAGGCTACCGAACTTTTAACTTTGTATGGTGTGCCATGCAACATAAATGTACGTTTTAAAAAAATGTTTTTTCCTCTGAATATTTGCATGTTGCCATATACAGTATCAGCATTAGATTTTAAAGGATTAAATAGAATTGATAAAATATATACTGTAGAATTTCAAATTAAAAATTAAGATATCTAACTTTCACTGTCTAGCTTTCTTTCCGAAATGCGTTATCTATATTTGTCTTTCTTTTCTCTTTCACAGTCTTTGTAAATATATTTGTCTATTAGTCATATTCAGTTCATTTGTTGTGTGTGTGTTTTTTTTACCTGGCACAAAGAACAAAAATATTGAAAGTGAATACTTTGGTGTGGTGCAATGACATTTTGCTGGATAAGGATATGGTTTGCTGGTTTAAGCATTTTTATGGTGACCTTCAGCCTTGTAATATTTCCAATGTAGCAGGATTGAATTGTTAATGCTCAAAAGATGTTTTGTAAGAGAAACTCCCTAATTAATAATATACATGTGTATAATTAGATTATGTAAAGATGTAGATGATTCTACCATTATTTGCTCAGTTATTTATATTGATAAACATCTATCATTGCCATGCTGTAAACACATATTTAAGACTAGGAGGAAAATCCATATTTGTAGATGATTTATTGGAATATTACAGCATTGTGTCTACAGGTCCCCCAGTATTATGGGAAATATGGTCATACTGCTTTGAGTGGAAACATATGATTATCTTTAAAAAATCAGCCATAGCCCATTTCACATAACATAACAAATTGTATTTAATTTTTTAAAAATATGTATTTATTGGTTTATGGTTGGTAGGTTGTTTGACACAAATGCCACTGTTTCCTTAGAATGAGACCTCTACAGAAAGCATTTATAAGTTATTTTGCTCTTAATCATCCTCAAATACACAGATTGTAGACACTGCAGACAATCACAGCAGAATAAGGTCTTCTAACTGTCTTCTGACACGGCTCATGCAGGGTCCCCAGGAGTCACTGTATCAATTGTGGTGCCGTTATTGGGGTGTAATCGGGCATGAGAAAGGCCAGCTTGCTCAGGGTTGGGGGCTATTGTGAGTGTCCCATCTGTGACTGCTGAGTGGAAAAGGGGGGTACTGGCCTGGAGGTCTCTGACACATGTCTGTGAATGGTGGGTGTGAGACGGGGCAATGAACAAGCAGCTGATACGCCTGGAAGTGTGGGTGCATTGAACAACCTGTTCAGGTTGTCTTTTGCAATAAATATTTTGCTTTTACCCCCCAGATTTCTAAGAATGTGTTCCTTTTCACTAAAATTACCCCATGATTTATTCAACCTCAAGCCATCCTTGGTGTATATGACGTTCTTCTTTCAGACGGAAACCATCGGAGTTATATTAATAAACACCCTGATGCTTTCGAGCTTTATATTGGCAGCTTTATAATAATCAGTTTGAAGCTCAAAAAAGTGCATATCAGCAGTATGTCGCATTACTCGTATAAGTTACGCTTTAGGCGCAAGTAGACTGCGTATGTTCGTTTGGCCGGAAGATAGTTATTTTACTTTATAAAGTTTTAAATATGAATATTTTTCTTACACAAACTCATCGCTTTGCTTCAGAATGCCTTTATTAACCCCCCAGAGTTTGTTTATGATGGATGGATGCACTTTTTTGAGTTTCAAACTGATGGTTGCAATCCACTGCCATTATAAAGCTCGGAAGCGTCAGGGTGTTTATTAATACAACTCCGACTGTATTCGTCTGAAAGAAGAAAGTCATATACACCTAGGATGGCTTGAGGGTGAGTAAATCATGGGGTAATTTTCATTTTAATGTGAACTACTCCTTTAAAATACCTATTGATCTGTTTTCAGATATGCATGTGTCTTTTCCTCTTCCAGCAGAAAACTTCATATTGTCATATTGACTAGCCTTTGAGTGCACATTCAGCGCCAGTGTTGGCTGATTGATCCCGAGGCTTCCTCTGCAGGGATCAGTGGGTCAGGCTGCTGGAGATGATAAGCTGAGATGGAACAGGGCTATCACTGCTCTGGGGTCAGGACCCCTCTGTAAATTGAGCTGATTACTGCCAATGCTGGTCAGTTTTGCAGAGAAGATCCGTAATCATCAGCCAGGCCAGGGCACAGCAGAAGGCTGCTATCACAGACAGTACATTCTGTAGTAATGGACATGGCTGAAAACTGTTGTCCCAATATAGTACAGCCAGTGGCTTATTGCTTTTATAAAATGGATACTAAAACCACCATTCTTATGTTAGAAGATCTAGACCATGTAATCTAAAGGTAATAGTTGGCCTCTATGGGTGCTGTAAACAGCATTCAAAAATATTTGAGACTATAAATTTATTTATTTTTGTATTTGAATTACATATAAAGTTTCAATCCATTTGGAGTACACAGCTGTAACATAAACTAATAAACTTAAAGTGATGCATATTTGTCAGTCACAACATGTAATAAACAATGTAAGATTTCTGTTACAGTTTTATGTTCCCCATGGCTTGTTTGGACTTTTGTGTTATTTCCTGTGTCTGTGCTATGTTTGTAGTCGATGTCTGGCGTTCCATGTGTGTTCTTTCTATGCTCCAGTGTTTCCTGATTGTTGTTTAGATTATTATTAAACTCCTAAACTTAGATCTGCTCCTTTGCGTGCTTTTCTTGCACCTAGCATTACAAACAGTACTAAACTGAATGTGTTTTAAATACGCAATAACCAGGTTTATATGTCCATTATCAATAAATCCAATTTCTTTCATTCTCAACTGAATATTGCTTGATCCACAGCTAGCATATTTTAACTATGTTCATATTTTTCAATGGATAAATTGAATTGTTTTCACAATGCACAGATTTAGGCTGATTGTAAGCTATTTAAATAAATAGACAATATGATTATTGCAAATAATGAATAATAAACTATGGTGTGATTTTATTTGTTTCTTACCTTTTTCATTAATGTATGACCAAAAATATCACATTATTAGTTTATAGGTTTTTTAAAAACTGTCTAATCCAAATCCAAATTCAAATACTGAATATGCTGTGTCATGCTTTCATAACATTTTGTGCTCTCATGTTCGCCACAGTATGCTTTAGTGTCAAAGATATTTTCTAAGTCTAATTTTATTTACAGAGAGATATTTAAGATTTGATTTGAATGATGGTTCCTTTCCCAAGTGAGTCATATTGAACCAGCTGCGAGTGCTCTGGGAAAATTGTGTCAAGCTAAATTTGAATGATGATACTTGTGCATCTCAACCTTCTGGGACACCTCTCAACATCCCATCAACACATTCACACACAGAAAAACAAAAACTGGCAGGATTTGCACAAAGCATGAGAGTGAACAACTCAGATGGTCTCCACTCCCTACTTGACACAAGCTTGACCTCTGTCTGTCTGTCTGTGTGTGTGTGTGTGTGTGTGTGTGTGTGTGTGTGTGTGTGTGTGTGTGTGTGTGTGTGTGTGTGTGTGTGTGTGTGTGTGTGTGTGTGTGTGTGTGTGTGTGTGTGTGTGTGTGTGTGTGTGTGTGTGTCTAGCCCCTCCTCGTTTCAGTCTGTCTCTGTTCCTTTTCTGTGCCAACTGCTCGCAGTCAGGGCTGTCCTCCAGGGCCGGGGTGCATCCTCAGGTCACCTGGTCAATTAAATTCAAATTGAGGATAAATGATCAGCACATTATGTCCAAATAAGTAAGTAAAAGGAATTGACTTTGAAATGGCTCTGGGGAGTCAGAGAATGCAGAGCTTCACTAACAAACCCTTAGATCATACCTCAAATCAGGAATTTTGTCACCCGCTTATGAAGGCAGCTACATATTTTATGCATAAAAAAGCATAAATATACAGTGCAAGACAAAAACAAAACAAATTAAGTGATTGTTTTCAAAATGAAATAACTGGCTTTTATACCAGCATTGTACTAAAGCAAATTGTTAAAATATTATCTGAAAAATATTTACATTTCTATGTTTAACACTTAGAACTGAATGCATATTTTCTTTTTATTTATTTCCCTTTTAAAGGAAGTTCTGTCAATAAACAGTTTTTAGAGACCATGTAAATTTGGTAAAAGTAAAAAACAACAACTACAGCAACAAAATATCACCTTAAGCATATTGTATTAAGGTGTATTTATTTTTCTCTCTATTTTTTTGCGCACCCTCTTGTTTTTTTCCCTAAGTCATGTGACCGTATAGTTTTGCTATTATTTTTCTACAGCATCAGACTCATACAACTAAACAATACTAAACAATTAAACAAAAAAAAAAAAATAAACAGGCAAAAATTTTCCTAATGAGGAATAAAAGCTATATTTGGACCATAATAGTAGAGAATTTTAAAATGGGCCAGGATGTAATCACATAGTAACCACCCTGAACACCTAAGCAACTACATAGTAACATCCTGGCAATTAACAATACCCTAGAATTGTGTGCGTTTTGCATGGTCATATTTTCTTTAGAAAAATCTATTTTCTGTAAAAAAAAATTAACCTAATACTTTTTATAAAATATCTGTTAATTATTTTGTCTGTATCTTTAAGTATGTGTTCTTGTCTGTGTGTGTGTTTATGAGAGAGAGAGAGAGAGAGAGAGAGAGAGAAAGGAGAGAGAGAGAGAGAGAGAAAGGAGAGAGAGAGAGAGAGAGAGAAAGGAGAGAGTAAAAGGCATGTAACGGTTTTTGTCCCTGAGGGCCTGATGACACTAAAGAGACACACAGAAGAAAGGAGGAGGGGAAGCCCATCACCCTCTGCTCCATTCTGTTCTTTTACAACTTGACAAAATAGCCTTTTAATTTTGCTGAACGTCTGGGGCGTCTGCGGCTCTGCCTGCATCAATCTCCATCATCAGCAGGCTCCAGGCACTGAGTCCCCAGGGTCCTCTCACTGCCAGAGGACCACTGTCTCACCCCCTCTGGGTACACGGCAAATAAGAGCCGCCAAGTCTCTTTTCCTCTGTACAGCCAGGAATAGAGTTCACCATCTTTCTATGCTCAAATTCTCCCTCACTTTCTAGAGACTTAGGGTATGTTTACATGACAACGATGTACTAAAAACGGAAGTTTTTCTTTTGTGTTTTTCACGTACAGAGGTCAACATTGTCAAAATGATGTCAATGTCACTTTGTAATATAAAGAATACACACCTATAGACTGAAGATGTAATATGTATGTGCATGATGTCACAATTTTCACAAATTTGGGTTTTTGTAGTTTACGAAAACGATAAAAAAAACGCTGTTCTATGCTGCCAGGCCAGTAGTCAGCGTTGTCACTTTGTAAAGAAAAACTACGAGCCTATGGACTGAATACGTAATACTCATGCGCATGACAACAACGTTTTCACAAATTCACGTTTTTGTAGTTTACGATAGTCAATGTCATTTTGTTAAAAAAAACAAAACACTACACACCTAGAGACTGAACATGTAATACGTATGTGCATGATGTCACAGTTTTCACGGCAAAAGAGAGCCACCAAGTTTCTCTTCCTCTGTACAGCTAGGAATATACAGCTGCGCGCCTATAGACTGACAAAGTAATATGCATGCGCATGACGACATCATTTTCACAAATTCACGTTTTTGTAGTTTACACGGAGACGATAACGCTATCATTTTCAAATTTCAAATCATTTTCAAAAAAAACGTTTTCAAAAGTTTGCGTTTTCAGGCCCCCAAAGCGTCGTTGTCGTATAAATGAACAATCAAAACGCATAAAAAGATGAACGTTTTTTGTTGAAAACGACAATGGTACACAACAATGTACCAAAATACGTTTTTTTTTGGTACAGATGACAATATTGTAAAAATGATCCCTGTTCACATGAATCCACAAAAACAATTAAAAACGCTGTATTATGCTGCCAGGCCAGTAGTCGGTGACATCACTTTGTAAAGAAAAACTACGCGCCTTTAGACTGAATACGTAATACGCATGCACATGACGACACCTTTTTGACAAATTCACATTTTTGTAGTTTACTTGGAGACAATAACAGTATAGTTTTCAAAAACGTGCACTTCAAAACCCGTTTTCAAAAGTTTGCTTTTTCAAGCCACCAAAATGCAGTCGTGGTGTAAATAAACGGCCAACACGCATAAAAGTGTTCCATTTTTGGTTGAAAACGGTGTAGTGTAAACGGCCCCTGAATTCACAGTTCTTAAAGTTCAGTGTTTTCATGCCTTTCAAGTTGAGCAGGTGCCCCCATGTTCTTCAGAATGTTTCAGTTAAAATTACACTTTCAGGCTTTTTTTTTGTGTGTTGATGCTTTCGAGTTCTAGCGTTTCTGGCATGATTGAATATATTTTAACTCACAGGAAATGTCACTGGTATGGGCTAGCCTGATGCAGGGACATCATTGAGAACAAATCCATGATATCAATTGGCAGGCTGAATGAGAGACACTCAATAGGGATTAGAGGGAAGTCTCTCCCTATTTTGTTGCGTTCATACCTCTGCATCTAGCATGTCAACCAAGGTAAGCGAATCAGAACAGGTGTGAAGAGTCTGTGGACAGAGAACAGTCTATCAGCCTCATTCACACAGAAAAAGAGGCTTCATAAACTCTTCAACCAGCCATCTGTCAGGAGTGGCTGTCTGTAGCTTCATCATGTATTTGAAATATATGCTTAAAGAAATCTTGTAGAATTAAGGTTTAGGTTGAGAAGTCTTAATCTAAATGTATGGTTTCTCAGCATAATAAACTGTGTTTTATTGTTTTAAACAGGAATGTTATTGTTAACTAGAACTAAAATTAAAACCATAAAAACATTTCTTACTTGAAACTAAATAAAAAAAATATTCAGCTAGTTTGACAAAGCAACATTTTACACTTTCATTTGGTTTAATTTAAAGTACTAAAATAACTAAATAAACTAAAACTGATAAACTAATAAAAGTGACAAAAACTCACAACAAAGATACTAAAATTAAAGTGAAAAGACAAAAATACAAAAAATTCAAAACATTGACAGAAACTATAATATATCAAAGATACTAAAATAACTGGTTTGTGGTTTTTGCTAATAAATCTGCAAAAATCATTAGTATACAGTATCTGGAAATTCTTTAGAATTCTTGTTTGTTTGCTATAAATTACAAAAGACTATTTTATAGTCTAGGGCATTGTTAGGCAAGTTGTGAATGTTTTTTGAAAAATACACTTTTAGAAAGCAAATTACGTTTATTCTTCCCCAAAAATATATCATATCTAATTCGCCACAATTTAATTTTACTTAAATTGTGACAAATTTCTATACATTTGTTTAATTTGATTTGTGTGAAAACTAGTGCCATTTAGTAAGTAGTAAGTAAGCATGAATGTCCCCCCAACTCCACTTCTAAAGCTGACCCTCAGACTGTATGAAAACGTACAAATGACATTCAATTCGGCGAAACGTAAAAAGTAACCAATTTTCATGAGAGTGTGCTGGGTTAACAGTTGCCTTAGTGGGTTCTCTACAGTGATACAGTAACTGGTGAACAAACAGTTTGCATCATAACTGTTTCTATATTTTAGCACACTGACCAACAAGCATGAAACGGTCTAATTTATAATTAAAACACTTCATACATAAGGAGATACAGTATTTATGAAAGGCCTTATATTAAGATCACCAAGCTCCAATTCAGCCTCAGTTTTATGGCATAAAAACCACAAGGTAAACCTGCTCTCCACTACACCTAAACTGGCCTGACCTCAATCTCCCTTATGAAAAATTATTGTCATGGCGATCTCTCTCCATTCAGTGAGCAAAGCCCTTTACCCTACATTAAGAACTACAGTCTCACTGATATAACTTTCGTTCACTACATGACCAAGTAAGCGGACATTCCTTTCTAATGCCAGGTACTCGTTGTTTGCTGCTACGACCTACGTACTGACTAGCCAATAAAAGTGCAACATGAAATGGCGTTGTCACAGTTATCTGGACATATTCATCTTTAGTTTCACTTTCATAGACTTTCAGTTTATTTTCATTCATCACATGTGTTCCTTTGTTTGATTTTCCCGCCCCTCATCAGTTGTCATGGACACTCATCAGATCATCACACCTGTTCTTCATCTCCTCATTATTACTGTGTATTTAAGTTCCTCACCTTCACTCTGTGTGTGTCGGTTGTTGTTTGTGTGCGCATGTTACACACGCTGTTACTTTCGCTTTGTCGTTGTGGATTACCTGAGTTTGTTTTCATTAAAGAACCATTTTGTTTATAGAAACCTTTTTAACTCTCCTTCGTCTTCATCCTTGTGACAGGTGAATTGATCAATGTGACAATGCTAAAACTTAAAACTACTTGCCTCTATTTGGCCTCTTTTCCCTAGCGATGTTTGCATCTATATTCTCCTCTTTTCTCTCTTTTTTTCAGTGCACATAAAAACCACAATTGCCAAAGGGATTCATCTTGCTCTTTTTTTTTATCATTAGCACATGCTGATGACGTTTTATTCTTCTATAATAACTTGTCGTAGCCTATGATTCAATGTCATCATCGTACAGTCTACATACATGTACCCAAGTTTGTTAGAACCATGTCGTACAGTATGATTTGTAATGATCTTTGCCGAAATCACACAGTCTGTAGCAGGCACAACAGGTTTGGCTATTTCATTACTAATAGGTGCATAAAATCCATAGATATAAACACTAGATGTCGCCTTGGGGTTCTAAGCATGCGTCAAAACCGCTGCCATCTTGGAACAGGGGTCTTGTCATAGGAAGTAGCTAGGTAACGCTGATTTCATGGATGATGCCGGACTTTTGTGCTGCATATGGATGTTCACACAAACGAAATCTAAAAATCAGACAGCAAGGGATTACATTTCAAAAGATTGTGAAATTTTTGTACATTTTTTAAAATTTCACTGGACTCCATAATAAATACATATCTGACCGTTGGAACGAACCAAAACAACTAGAAAATCACATTCATGACGATTTATGGTGATTTTATTTCCGTTAGACCTTTTCCTACATTGACGCTGATGAGGGGCTCCCCTGTTTCAAGATGGCGGCTCTATTGACGTATTTGTTCCAATGAACTGCCGTAGCCAAGGCGACATCTAGTGTTTATATCTATGCATAAAATCGAGCATATTTCTTAGACAAATATGTAGGCAACAAAGAGCCCATAACTTTTAACATAAACGCATACTGTTCTTGGTTGTGAAATGAGCAATAGATTGAAGATTTAAATTTGATCAGAAAGGCAAATGTATTTACACCCTATCCATCCCCCCAGAACACAAACAGCAAAAATATGCACAGTCACAAAACACATTCACTCAACCACCTGTGTGTGGCTACAACTGTGCTAAGTGGTTTCATTTGGCAAATCATAATCAATTATGTTTTCGGCAAATTATGTGAATGAGCGGTCCCTCTGGGTTGCCATCTCATCTTGTTGAACTCAATTAGCAGTAATTAACACGTGCTAATGAGATGAAGTGGAATCCAAAACAAACAGTGGGAGCTCAGTCTCATATCTAACAGCAACAGAGGCTGAACGCAGAAGGTCAGGTTCACCGCAACAGTCTTTGCTGGAGGATTCAAATAGTTTACGCAATCTTACTCGTTCAAATCCTTCAAACCAAGCTGAAGTAATGGCAAATAATAAACAAGATGGTGCATGATGTTTAAGCACTTGTGGTTTTTGATTTATTTGGTGGTTTTGAGGGTGGCTTTGTAGTTCACCATGTCTTTACACCCATTCAAGCACAAAAGACATTAAGTTTTACAATCAGTTGTATTCTCTCTCTCTCTCTCTCTCTCTCTCTCTCTCTCTCTCTCTAGTTGAAAGCTGACCACAACCCTTTCTTTTGTATTGGCTATATTTTTCATTGGCTTGACAAATATTCCAGGCATAAAAGTGCAAGTCGGACACCGGTGAGATATCACTTTCCCTGCGAAGAATAAAGCTGTGTCCTCTTTCACATTTAAAGGCTAATGCATATTTCTTCTCAAAGATGCATTGTAACAGCACATTGATCTTCTGCAGAACTCCTAAAACATTTAATGAATAATACTCATTCAAATAAACCTGTGTAATGGTTCATCAAAGAATGCATTTATTTTCAAGAACAATTTTTCTATGGAGTTCTTGATGTTATAGCCTATTATTGGTCAAAAAATGAGGGATCCAGGAGCTTCAATGATAATAATTAAATTTACAACCATATTTAACCCTATAAATCTTCTTTTTAAAAATATAATTCTTATTGTATTGCACTATAAGCACTGCTCTTTATGGAACATGTAAAAAAAAAAGACTTTTTAGCACCATCTATTTACATTTATTAAGTTATAGCCTTTTCTAAATAGCATATCATCCATTAACAAAGGATAAGTTAAGCCCCCTTGAGTTCTTTACATCACCAGGACATTGCTGGGTTTTTTTAAGAACAATAGAAAGGCAAAAAAAACAATTGGAACCTTTTTTATGGATGGCATAGTGTTTTGACAGTTTCCAAGGTTATTTATTTCACATAGACCTATTGCATGATTAATTTTCTAAGTTTTGCTGTACGATTAGATATCGCGTAAAGCACGCACGAATGACTTGTCTTGATAAAACAATAAAGTCGTAGGAACTCGTTCTCTCATTGCATTGATGATCAAATCCCACGGCTAATGATATCTATAGCATCCAGGCATGAGGCTTGTTCGCTGTCTGTTGTGGCCATATCTCTCTCTGCAGCTCCTCCAGTGGTTCCCAGCGCGCTGATAATATCTCCAGCAGCCAGAGACTTTATATTATAATCATTAGTGATCCTTGCCCTCTCACCCGTACTGAAGAACAATTGCAGAGGAACATTAATCTGAGCTGGAAACTGCCGTGTCCTTCTTTTCCCACATGGCTGTCGAGGTCGTGTTTTTTCTAATTGTGCATATTTTTTTAATCACTATGAATTCACATAGCCTATAGGCCAAACTAAAATATTTCAATATAGGCCTACATTTCGTTACTGACAAACGTTGGCTGACAAAACGAAATTTTAGTGTAGTAGGCTATATAAAATGTTTAATGTAATAGGCCTAATAGCCTATATAAATAATATTTTATTAATATAATAATTTGGCCTAACAATCTCGCATGCAGTCTGTTTATTAAGCAATAAGTGATCTATAGTTTTTAAAAAATCTTATTTTCATGTTGCATTAAATATCAAATCATCTTGCTTCATATTGCTCCAGGTAAGGATTGCTTAGTTGATAACAAGCTTCCATATTCTGCAGATCCTTCTATGCTGAGATTTAGAGGGTCATGAAATGCCATAAATCCAATCTGTCGTTCTTTACAAAAAGAATAATAATAAAAAAAAAAACGTCAGTAGCCTTCAGAATTAAAGTGAAGGTGCTTGACTTAAATCCATGTCTTGCATTTCGGGAATTATTAATTTCTAACAACAATGAATTAATTTATTATCAATTAAGAAAAATAGACAATTATCATTGCATTAAAAAAATACACAGTACTTCCTCTCTATTTTTTAAAAATGTAATTAGTCAACATGCAAGTTTGTTTGCTAATATGCTACTCACTGTGTTGTTTCCAGATGGACTGTATAGGCAGCAGAAATTGCAGGGGAAAGTGTTTTCCACCTAAATTACTCTAATCTGATTGGTTCTGTTCCAGCGTGACGTCACATAGCAGGGAATAAGGTCTCTCGGCAGCATCCAAACGCATGCCAGCGACTGAAGCAGAGCGAGATGCAAGTGGAAATCAAACAAAACGACCAGGAATATATGTGATATACTTTGAAATAATTTATTTTAACTTTTAAAAAACGAATTAAATACCTTTACGCGTTTATTGTTCCTGTTCAGGCACTGGAACATCGGAGATTCCGCGCGCTCTTTTGATTTAAATGTAGAATAAGTATCCATTCCACGTTAAACACTTCAACTAAAGTTTGTTTTTATTCATCCTAATGCTAAACCATCATCGTATGTTTAAGCGTCTAAAGAGGAGCTGACACTTGTCCGTTTCTGTGCTGTCATCGTCAGGCAAAATTTTGGGATGCTATACATTCAATGCCTGTTTTTTTGGTGACTTTTTGTTTACTTGGATCAAGGACCACATAGTGTTCTCTAACTTTTGGCAAAAGATTTTAACCCTCTCACCAAGGATAGCAACGTAGTGACTGGAGTCACAAAATATGGTCCACTGTGCTGGATGCGAGAGGCCTATTCTGGACAGGTTTCTTCTCAACGTCTTGGATAGAGCCTGGCATGCAAAATGCGTGCAATGTTGTGACTGTAAATGCAATTTAACTGATAGATGCTTTTCAAGAGAAGGACGACTCTACTGCAAAAACGACTTTTTCAGGTGAGCATTTGAATCGTACGAAGCTTCAGTGGACATTTAAGCTCCTTCATGACCTTTCTTATTAAAACAGTCTTAAACTAGATTTTTATATATATATCTATATGGATTATATATATATATATATATATATATATATATATATATATATATATATATATATATATATATATATATATATATATATATATATATATATATATATATATATATATGGATTATATATATATATATATATATATATATATATATATATATATATATATATATATATATAATCCATTCCCACCATATAGCTTATATACAATTCAGCATGGCTAAATAATAAATTCACAATGAAATTATAAAGACAAATTTCGATATGACTGGTATCGCATCACATGTTAACCCCCCGAATACTAGACAACTTGTTACGTGACAGACTAAAACAGTTCTCTTTGTTTACATGGTATGAGTGTCAGGCAAGGGGATGAGGTTTCCACCAGCACCTGACGGATGCGTTCCCTGCCTCGCCTCAATCGTTCGCAGCGCACGCGTTTGTTTGCAAAAGCTCGAGCAAAGATGCGATAAGTGGATTTGAATAATGAATGAGCTCGAGAGGAAAGCCACAGAAATCCAGACAGAACGCATTTGATAACCATTTCAGCGAACTGCATTTACATGCAAGCGCAGAGACAAAAGAATGTATATTGTGGCTTGTGAAGTTTATTCTGTTAATACATTCTGTCAAATCAAGGCTGAACATATGAGCAACTCTTTCCTGAAAATTTAAATTGAGGTATTCAGCATACACTAATAGTTCATGCATCTTTGTGGGTGGAAAATATATTTAGCCTATTGATCACTATAAAATTTAAGAGAACAAGAATATAAAACACAACAGTAAAAACAAGTTAATTGGTAAACCTACCTTTCAATATAGTGTAAATAATTATTACAAAGAACATTGTGTAATAAAATATTGTAAAAAATGTTTTAGATGTAAAAAAAAATATGGAAAAATTAATTTATGTTACATTTAACATGACAATATAATTGTTAAAATTATGTTTTATAAATAAAGTGTCGCCTTATAATTTGGTTAAAAGGTAATTCCCAAAATTCAATGCACAAACCATAATTTTTTTTGTCAGCTTTATGCATTGGATTATTTTACGTTGTATTTTTTTATGTTTATTGCAATATTTAAGTGTCGCGCTCTTTTCTCTTATGTTATTTTGCTCTGTCTTTATTATTTACTGGAGAGGC
The DNA here is from genome assembly GCA_026230005.1 of Gila orcuttii. Lineage (NCBI taxonomy): Eukaryota > Metazoa > Chordata > Actinopteri > Cypriniformes > Leuciscidae > Gila > Gila orcuttii. Next base: position 50,373,960 of record JAPDVR010000004.1, read on the forward strand.
CAATTTTAGCATGTAGGCTATAGCCATCATAAGGATTTTGGTTGTAGCCAATAACCCCCTGTTTTATTATCAGTAGGCTACATTTTACTGTAACATAATAGATTGTAATAGCTCAAATATGTTGGTAGCCTACATTAATATTATATCATCTAATGACATCCACAAGCCCAGTCACCAACATTCCTGTAATGCTAACACATTTTAATGGTGGTTCTGTCAAACAACTGTAAATGAAAGTGTAGACATGTCATGTAATAAACTTACTATGAAATCAGGAATTAAATTAGAATTTTTAAAGAAAAAAATCAGTATGGGTGAACCTGCTTTCATGAAATATGACTTTATTATATTTTAATGCCTGTGCTCTTCTCGCAGACGTTACGGCACTAAATGTGGAGGCTGCGCGCAGGGAATCTCGCCCAGTGATCTAGTTCGGAAAGCGCGAAGCAAAGTCTTTCACCTAAACTGTTTTACCTGCATCATGTGCAATAAACAGCTTTCCACTGGCGAAGAACTTTACATCCTAGATGAATATAAATTTGTCTGCAAGGAGGATTACGTGAATAACAGCGTCGGAAAAGACGCAACCCTTCTGTCAGGTGAGTAATTTTGGAGATTAATATAAATTTGTCTGCACGATTAATTAGGCTACACGAACCGTGTAATAATAAACTCAAGGCTATTACGCTCTCTCTCTCTCTCTCTCTCTCTCTCTCTCTCTCTCTCTCTCTCTCTCTCTCCTGATTATAATAGGCTATGTAATTTTGTGTTGTCTTCGAATTTGTGGCACATTTTGAAAGAAAATATAAATTGCGAATTATATGTTTATTTAGAACTTTATCCATATTATGACAGAGACATGACTAAATGTTTTCTGTGCTCTTTACAGTTACTACGTGCAGTGACCCGAGCTTATCTCCAGAATCTCAAGACCCACAGGATGATAAAGACTCTGAGGCTGGACACATGTCAGACAAGGAGACCTGCAACAATGAAAACGACGAGCAGAATCTGGGTGGCAAACGTCGCGGGCCGCGAACTACTATCAAAGCCAAGCAGCTGGAGACACTGAAAGCTGCCTTCGCCGCAACCCCCAAACCGACCAGACACATACGAGAGCAGCTGGCGCAGGAAACAGGCCTTAATATGCGAGTCATTCAGGCAAGTATGCCCAAAACTCGAATACAAAAATCACTCTGCAGCGAGAGTTTATCTGATGAATGCGCACAGGTGTGGGTTGGCTATTTTACGCATAGACCGCGGCTCATAGTGGGAACTGTTCGTTTAATATGTCAGTAGCCTATAATGGTGGCGTATGAACAACTTGGTTAAACAAGTAGGCCTAACAACTAGAAAGGTCTCTAAAAATAGCCTAATGTAGGCCTGAAAGTCTGAAAGTGGGAGAATATTTCCGTGTAGTTAAAATAACTGCAGTGACAGCTTTGCATAATTTGGCCTATACTCCAGATTGGGTAATAGGCGTGATGGTATGCAAATTTTCCCCTGCAATTGTCTGACGTGATGTCTAAATGACAAAAAAAGTAAATGTCATTCAGTAGATAATAGTGCTGAATTGTCTTGTCTGCAGGAACGACCCGTCGTGACGAATAGGGTTGGAATATTAAACGTGGAGAGCGTGTCATTATATCTGCCAGTCTTTTTGTTTTGTGGCAGAAATAGCTAATGACAAGTGATTTTGGTATAAAATCAAACTCTCCAAATTTACCCAATTTTTTTTTAAATATGACTTCATGGAGCGATGTTTACGTGCTTCATCTAAGTAGGCTATCTATTGCTGTTAAATGTTTTTTTCCTTCTTAGTCGTTAGGTTTTCCACGTGCTGTCAAACAACAACGTTACTCTCAATAATGTTTCTGGGGTTTATTAATAGGGAAACTAATGTGTGTGTTTTCTGTCGCGCAGGTGTGGTTTCAGAATCGGCGCTCTAAAGAGAGGCGCATGAAGCAGCTGAGCGCGCTGGGCGGCAGAAGACACTTGTTCTTCCGCAGTCCGAGGAGAATGAGGGCGCTGGGCGATCGGATGGAACCAGGAGAGCTCATGGCCAACGGACCTTTCTCTTTTTATGGCGGTTAGTTAATATTCATGAATATTAACTAGAAAAAAAAATGCATATAGGCTACTAAGATATTTTTCGGAATGCAGCAGCAAGTTACAGTTATTATAGGCCTATATATAATAATAATAATAATATATATATATATATATATATATATATATATATATATATATATATATATATATATATATATATATATATATATAATAATAATATATATATATATATATATATATATATATAATAATATATATATATATATATATATAATTAAAACTAATTTATTACACAATCAATAATGTTTCCATGTGGTAAAAACAAACATGCAAAAAAATTGCCTAGACTTACATTTCGCACAAATAACATTTAAAAAATGTTAGGTTTTAAGACTGGTAATTTATTATTATATGTTATAATATTAAAATAACATAAATATCATTATATATATGTTTGTACATAGCTAAAACTTAAAACAACTTATTACACAATCATTAATGTTTCCATGCTTACAAAAATAAAAACAAACATGCAAAAAAATATTATTACATATTATTTTATTAAAATAATATAAATATCATATATAAATGTGTGTGTGAACAATAATACAATTGCATTTAATTTAAAGCATTTATTTTACAATAGGCTAATACAGTATATAAAACTTAAAACGATTTATTTCACAATCATTAATACTAAAACTAAATTCTATGCTTACAAAAATAAAAACAAACAAAAATAGTGTACATGTGTTGTAGCTATATATACATTTACAAATTTGTTAAAATATAAGGCTGATATTTTTTTAGTGACAGACATAGACCTACAATATGAAAATACACAAAAATACTGAGCTGTCATGTATTGATATACAGTATTCAGTTTTCAGCCATACTGCCCTACAAAGTCAAAACACAGTAATTGCATCAATACAGTATTACATCCGATTGACCTGATTTCAGTCGACAAATGTGCAGTAACTGCTTTTCGCTGTTAATGTTAAATGAGAAGGCTTTGAATGATCGCATGTAATGATCATTTGATGATCTCCTCTTTCTTACAGACTATCAAGGCGAGTACTATGGCCCGGGCTCAAACTACGACTACTTCCCTCAGGGTCCACCGTCCTCCCAAGCCCAGACTCCTGGTGATCTAGGATTCATGACCTCCTCTGGCCCAGCTGGAACCCCTCTCGGGAGCATGGAGCATCATCACGGAGCACACCACCCCTCCAATGAGACACAATGCTTCAGTGAGATGATATCGCATCACCCAGGGGACTCCCCCAGCCCAGAGCCCTGCAGCGCACCCACCTCCATCCACAGCATCTCTGACATGTGTGACTCCACTCCACCCTTCACATCCTTGAACTCTCTCAGTGCCAATGGATACAGCAATCTGTCCTCAGAGATGAACGAGGGAACAGTGTGGTAGCAAACAACAGACTAATTCAGGACACTAACATGTGAAAACGTCTGTTCATGTGTGATTTCATAGCAACAAAATGTATATTTAGTTATTTATTGACATTATCTATTTATTTGTTCATTCGTTTACTTATTTATTTAATGTATTTATCTATTTAAGCAGCATTTGTGTATTTTGAAAGTGGAATGTCAAATATGGGTCTGCAGACCTTATAGCTGTGCTATAGACAACGACAGTTTAAGAAAAGCTGAAACAGAATGTTTATATTTACAACACCTGGTGTGTCTGTTCACATGTGTGTATCATAACCCGACGACTCAGACCTCTTTGCCTTTTGAGGCTTTGCCATAATGACACTTGAAATCATCTCACAACAAAATCTTTCTCGGCTCTTCATGCGGTGGAGTTATGAGTTCCACCAAGTCTCAGAGCGTTTTGCCTTTAAAAGGGAAACTTAAAATTGTTGGGACAAAACCTTTATTTGAAATGAAATATGACTTGAATTATAAGACAAAGTCTACCTTCTAAAAATTATTTCATATATGGTCAGTGGACAGAGTCAATTGTTTACGTATATTTTCTTCAGGGGTTTAAATATCAACCCTCTTGATACTGACATGAACTTTTTCTTCAAGCAAGGAACCAAACTTTTGTATTGATTCAATTTATATCTGACTTGTGATTCACTGTATTAGTTTGTATGATATTGTGTTTGCACAAAGAATACACTAAACAAAACCATAAATACATGTTGACAAATGAAGCGCAAATACATGGAAATGGGCTTTTTAAAAAAAAACAAAAAAAAACTACTATAGCACTGAGATCGACTCTAATGCATAGGATTATTTGATAATCTGTTATTATTTTAAAACTGTTAAAACAAACAGTGCTCTAAACAGGGAGTCTGGAGAACAAACTGGGAGGACACAGAGGCATTCATAGTGGGACAAATGGCAAAAGGATGTTTTTATGGATTTTATTTGAGGATTTGATAATGTCAGTGTTATGGGAGGTCATCCTTGCTGCTAAATGTAATAAATGTAAAACATATGAACATGTTCATAAAACCTTAACTTTTCAATATATTTTTTTACCATGTCATAATATTTCTATATTATGACATCCAGAAATATGACTTGCAAAATTTAGATTTTATGAACTTTCACTGACAGTGGCTTATTCAAGAATAACAGTCATATCTATAGGCTGCACTATTTCTCATGAGCATGAATCGCATTAACGTTATTTATCTAATCAAATGACGTTTTAGACGTGTCAATTTGGCAGTAAAATAAAATGAAATAAGCGTTGCAAATGAGTACAGACAATGGTCTACATAAAATACCTTTTCTTTAAATATGTAACGTTAGGCTACTTATTTCGAATATACTAGCATGCAGCTATTGATTCGATATTATGTCAAATGCTCTTTATTATCGTGCTGAATGCAAAATAGCCTATTTATCTCACTTTTTTCAATTTGTTTGCCTTAACATGCTTGTTTTTAGCTATAATAAAAACATTACAGTCCCCAAATCAGATAAACAATTTTGAACACAAAATAAGATATTTTGAAGAATTTTGGTAACCAAACAGTTGATGGGCCCCACTGACTTTCATAGTATTTTTTTTTCACTCCATACTATGGCCCATCTGTCTGGTTACAGACATTCTTCAAAATATTTTCTTTTGTATTCAACAGGAGAAAGAAATGCATACGTGTTTGGAGCAACTTGAGGGTGAGTAAATGATGAACTATCCTTTAAAAAAATGATATCCTCGATCTGTCGGGTAAAATATTTCTCTTCTCCACACACAGCTTTGATTATGGCAGGTTTACCTAGAACATAACAATGTGCCGTATTAATGATTTAAATACTCTGTTAAACTCACTCTGTCTGAGAAAAGACAATCGACTGTGTACTTAGCGTATCAAACAAACACCAACCTATTTTGTGTGCACGTCACGAGACGACTCCTCGGGCGCGCTCCGATGATGTCATTAGAGCTGCAACGTGGGACAGACATGGCAGCTTCCATATCACAGCAGCTCGAGGATTTGTTAAATCCTTTACCAAACTTCGTGGATCCCGAGGACGACCAAGATGAAGGTATTATACATAAACATCATAACCGTTAATTTAACGTGTTATAAGGCATTTTAGTGCTATTATAATGGCCAATCTGTCACCTCTATTGCAAGCACGATGTGTCTGCATGCCTCAGTGTAACGTTACTGAGAACTGACTTTACTTCTCACTTATTAAGATTAACGACTCATAACATTTGTAACACAATGTACACAATGTACCATGGTGTGTTTTGTTTGCCGTGGTAGTGCCGTGTTATTCTTTAAGTATCATGTAAATACTATGGTAGAGTATTTGTTTGGTAATGTGGTAACCATTCAGTACCATGGTATTACTATTGTATACATTGTACCATGATACTACCACATTAGTTATAAGAACATATATTAAGAAGAAACTTATTACAGCTGGACCTATTGATAATTACACTACAACAAATGTGAAAGGTATTGTTTTTATGCTATAGACATAGTCATTATTATGGTTTAGTGTTATAGTCAATATCTTTTACCTTATATGCCGGTTTTATTTATAACAAATGTATTACTGACTGTTAACATGATTAACTGTAAACTCCCATGAGTACTTAACTAAAATAAATAATAATATTTCATTTATTTGAACTGCAGAGACGAAAGCCAAAGTCATAGAGAAGTTTGATGAAGGTGGGGATGAAGTTGATGATGCCGAACTTTTATCTGGCAATCTGCGGAGGCGCTCCGTTGCCATTCTGGCTGACGGTGATCGTCGATATTGTGGCAAGGCAACATCCAGAAAAGATCTACAGAAAGAGTTGGATGGATCAGGTGAGGTGAAAAAGTGTTTACACTTTTTGGTTATATCAACTAATGAATAACTTGTATATAGCTATCTGTGCATAATAAGCTGGGATTGAGGAACTAACTTATATGCACATTTTTAGCTGATGATGAAGAAGAAGATGATGATGATGAAGAAAATGGAATGCTGGACAAGTACATGGAGTGCATCAGAGATGATGATGATGAGGAGGAGGATGAAGATGGTGACCATGATGATGAAGAAGATCACGCCGATGTCGAGGAGGATCTAAATGGAGACGATAGTTCACAGATGTCCAGCTTGGTCTCTAAAATGAAGGGCACAGACTTTATGAAACTCACAGAGGGAATGGATGATCTGGGAGACAGTGAGGAAGATGAGGACTCAACAGCCAGTGAAGGAGAGAGTGAGGTAGGCTCTGAGGAAGGTGAAAAAGAGGAATCATCTTTGAGGACCTTCTCTAAAGAGAAAGTTGATGAAGAGGTCGAGAAAGGGAAAGCAGTGAAAAATCAACTCGGTATGGATACTTAAGCACATTCACAATGTGCTCTAAAAATAAATAACAACAATACATTTATAATATATACTATAGGAAAAACAGAAAATACCAGAAAAATACTACTCAACTTTATGCTGTTATCAAATCTCTCCAGCTCTTTGGGACCTGATGCTTGAAAGGCGAATCAAAATGCAGAAGGCTCTTGTGACAGCCAATCAGCTTCCACAGCCACAGACATTCCCAGAGTTCAAGAGCAGGGGAGGGGCTGAATACGCTGAAGCTTTAAAAAATAGTAAGTGAATTGGCTATATTTTACCCATTTAACAGTGATATAAAAATTATTGTTTTTCTAACCATTCCTTAATCCTAACTCAACTTTGGTAGTTGCAAATGTGCATATGTCTTAAAAATTTCACAGAACATGGGTCAACTTCTAGCCACATTCTTATTTTCTTAAATTGAAAGATTTGTCAATTTTGTTTTTACTGTAACTTTAATACTATAAAGGTGTTCCTTTCCATTGTTCTTAAAGTACATTTTAAATTTAATGTTTAATTTATTGATCAACAACTCAAAGTAGGGAAGTTTGAAGTCAGTAAGATTTTTTTTTTTTAAAAAGAAATTAATACTTTTACTCTTCAAGGTCGGATTAAATTGATCAAAAGTGACAGTAAAGATATTTTTGTTTTTTAAAAAATATATTTCAAACTTTCTATTCATCGTAGAATCTTGAAAACTTGCTTCATTGTATCATGGTTTCCACAAACATTAAGCATTACGCCTGTTTTCAACATTGCTTATAAGAAATGTTTCTTGAGCTTCAAATCATATTAGATTGATTTCTGTAGGATTCATGGAGTAATGATGCTGAAAATTCAACTCTGCCATCACAGAAGCGGACTGCATTTTAAAATATATATATAGAAATAGAAGATTGTTATAATAGTAAAAGTTGTAATAATATTTCACACATATTTCAAATGTCAAATAAACACAGCCTTGGTGAGCATAAGAGACTATTTAAAAAAAAATCGTATCGACCCTAAATCTTTAAAAGGTAGTTTATATGCTTGCATTCTTCTAAATGATGGTTAACCGACATGAACAAAATGCATGAAACTCGTTGTAATTCTCCCATCCGGTGTCTATTTCCGAGTCCACAGTCAGTGAGGAATTATATGATCAGGCAGTTAAATTTCTGCCTTTATCATAATTTAAACCTGACATCTTCTGTGCAGTTAACCAATATCCCCTAAGGAAGCACAGTCCCAACATCACTTTTGGTTTTAATATCAGGATTCTTCTAGCTCTGAGCAATTAATACATTTGTGCACCTTTTTCTCAGGCAGATCTGGGTGCTTAGAGAGACTACCTGCTCCTCATTTGCATATTTATTGCATTGGTCCTTTTGCCAGCGAATGATTGATGTGGGACCGTCCTCCTGAATTTTGAACAGCACGTTGCTTTGGGGTGAAAGGAGAGGGTGCTGTGCGTGCATACTTTTGATTAGCTGTAAAGATGACACAATCTGTGCAACCCCCCCCCCCCCACACACACACACCAGTCCTTTTATTTATTTGCTCTTTATTATGTAAAGTAAATTATAACATAGGCTTCAGGGTATGTTTCAGGGCTAGTAGTGTTTCGCATGTAGGTTCTGCAGGAATACTATGATTTTACTAGTACTAGGATATTTTATATAATAGCAAGTCACTTATTTTTATAGCTAACAGGACAAAGTTTTTTTCCGCTTCGGTTCATTTTTTCGCTTTAGTTTGTTTTCATAATGTACCTCTATGGAATGTATGTGGATCGTTAGTCTGAAGATTTTAAATCTGATTGCTTTGAAAAGTTATTTCATACCTCTCCTCAACCACAAATGGCTAACTTCTAGTTGTCTCTGAGATTATTTTAAAATTGAAAAATGACACACTTGTGACACAAGTGTGCTGAATTAATGTTGTGGTCGACATATGCTGTATGATAAACTCATATCTGTGTGCGATAGGTCATAAAGCTCTGAAGGCTCTACAAAGGTCTCTGCTGGAACTCCAAGATCTGCTGCTCTACCAAAAACCTGAAACCAGAGCTATTTCTCAAGGCAAGACCTGGGGAGCCAGCAGGTACCAAATTCTGCTTTTAAAATACATTTTTATTAAGAAAATGTTGACAATGTTACATTTTGGCTGAATTATTCCACGTCCACATTTTAATGAACCAAAAAACCTTTACTTTTTTGTAATATCAATTATTGTTCAATTTCTCTTGAATTCATTCTTTATTTCTCTTTATCAATGTGAACTAATCACAGGTTACTATTTTTTGGGACGCTTCTTACATGTCATTGTACTGTTTAATCTATATACCATACGTATTTAATTTCCTTATGTGAATCTTTTTTTTTCACATATAGCAGTCCTAAAGATGTTGAAGAAATTAACAGTGAGGAAGATATGGAAAATGGGGATGATGGCCAAGAGGAAGAACAGGAAGCAGTTCGGAAGGGACCCCCCAAACGAAAACTGGAAATGGCAGAGTATCCCAACTTTATGGCCAAACGCTTTGCTGCTTTTCTGCCTTACCGTGATGCCACCCTGCAGAAATGGTATGACAAGACACGGCTCACAACGGGCAAGAGCAATAAGGTAAAAAAATTAAAAATTGGCAGGAGTGTCTATAACCTAAAAGGTTATAACCTTTTTTTTATTATTTTAATGTTATTTAAGGTTCACTCATGAAGTTAGTTTGTTTTTTTTTTACACCAAAAAACAAATATATATGCCAGTGTTACTCGTTGCGCGGCTCGCCAAGCTTTAATTTGTGGCTCGCATGGCGGTAAATAGTACAGTCATATGATCATGCAGTCAATACAGATATTTTATAAAAACAAGTAGGGCTATAACATAACCCATTAAAAAACTCAAAGTGTCTGCTCTATTACAGATAATTTCGATTGGATTGAAAGGGGTGGTTTATTCACTTTCTAATCCGATCGAGAGAACATGTAAACCATTGATCGGATTGAAACCGAAACTGAAAGGACGACGTATGACGCGTGGAACGAGCTGTTCTTCCTGTTGAGTAGACTTTTTTACGGCGTGATAAATATAAGCAGCACGGCACAACGATTCATATGCTCATTGTCTCCAAATTATGTCTACTGTTTAAAACAAATAAAGAACCTAACCTATGTAGGAGAATGGTTATAAGCGCAAACAACAAGAAACTTTGTATATATGCGCATATCAAAAAATGTATTGCCATTTTAAGCTTGTGACATATAAACACGCACATCAACCCGATCACTTTTTTTATCGTGAACATGTAAACAATTCAGATTTCAGATTTATAAATCGGTATGAATTCAATCCGATTGAAACAAAAGTTGTGCATGCCAGTGGCTCAATGCGGAGTTGCTTTCTAGCTCTAAACGCCGAATCTGCTTTTGGATGGTTAGATGCATGATGGGCTAATGTAGAAAAAAAAAACTTAAGGTCATTTAATATATTCTGTTATGAATGTATTCAGGAAATCCTGCTTTTTTTGTGATTAATGGAAATCATCTGGTCTAAGTTAGAAATTTGACTGGTAAATGATAAAGAATTATTTTCCCCCTACTATTGTATTGCATTGCATTGCATATTGTATGTTTGGGGATGACAGATTGATAAGCAGACATGGTATTTATGACTGGATGTAATTTTTGATACTTTGAGGTAAAAGTGTCTCTCCTATTGAGTTCGTCCTATCAGTGTGGCTCTAATGAAAAAAATAGTGAAGACCACTGATATATGCGGAAAAACGATTGTTCAACCTTCATTTTGACCATCTGTCTGAAATGATGGTCCTTTTAAAGCTTGTCAGTAAACGGCCACTGTTATGATTGGCTTACGTCATTGCATAGGAAACAATATCAACGCACACTCCCAATTGCACATGATTAAGTGTTTTGAAAACATTATCCATATATATATATATATATATATATATATATATATATATATATATACAGGGGTGCACATAACTTTTTCAGTGAGTTACTCAGGTGAGTACCAGGAGATGGTGTTTGGTACTCACCCCATGTAGCGTGGTCTTAATAAGTGCAGTCTTCCTCACTGTGCTCCTCAGTGTAGAAGCTGTCAATCACAGCTGTCAATCATGACGTCACGTTCCCGTTTTTATAGCATATAACTAACTAAAGATCTAACTTATTTTAAAAAACGAACACTTAAATTTACATCAGTGTGAAAACAACTACCTAAAATGACAGAAAACATCTTTGGAAAAATTTTATTTGAAGTGTAATTTGATTGTTTAGTTTCCATCGCGTTCTTTAGACTTCATGGGGAGGATTTTGAACAACTCACTGTAGCTGTGTCAGCCGGTATGCGATTTGTCAGTCAAAAATAGTCGATCTCCGAATGCAACTTAACAGGGAGGAGAGTAAAGATGGAAAGCTCCTAAAGCTTAGTTCCATATAAATTCACGGATAATTTGTTGTTTTGTTGTAAGTGAAAAACAATATTGACCTTGTATTTGTAAAAGGATCCTCGTATAAGAAACAATACTAAAATTCAGAGTCATTTCATTCGCATTCGGAGATCGACTATTTTTGACTGATAAAATGCCGGCTACAGTGAGTTGTTGTATATATATATATATTAAACATCAAACATCCATATATATTAAAAGAAACCACCCACTTGTTTTCAAAGTGAATGAACTGGGTTTCGTTTCCCAAAAGCATTGTGAGCCCAAGTTGATTGTGGAGACCATTGCCACCAATGTTCTCTACGATATACTTAACTGAACGGAACATGCATCTGTTTACTGTATCGAGTGGAGACAGAGTCAGTGATTTATAATGGGTTCTATTTGCTTTTGATGTGACGCTCACATCCAGTGTTGGCAAATATCAGTAATTAAGCGACTAAATGCCAGTGGGCGGGGCCTATGGTGCGATGATGTCTTGCTCTGGAGGCAGGCATATAAAATAGATGTCACAGATCCAGCAATATCAAAACAAGATGTTTTTGAAGCTTGTTTAAATAAATGTTTGGTTTATAATAAAGAGGATGTTTTAATCTATGAAATTTGCAGGATGTTTTAATGGTACAAGACCCCTTATATGTCAAGATATGAAGGTAAATTTGATTTCTCATGTCATGACCCCTTTAACACCCCAATTGTTTGGTGTTCTAAAAACAATCTTTACGATTATGACTGTACACAGGATGGCAAGACTTCATCAGTGAAGAAGAATAGTGGGTGAAAACCGAAAGTGAATGATAGGGACCATTGAACACTAAGAAGGATTGTATCCCAAAATCATAGAACTTATTTTTTTTCTTAAATTATTATGAGGTCATAACTGCATTTATAATAATATAGAAGAAATGTGTTGTTTAATATAGGCCCGGTATTACAGACAGGGCTTAGATTAAGCCATGATTAGGCTTTAGTTCAATTAGGACATTTAAGTAGCTTTTTTTTTTATGTGCCTTAGAAAAAAACATTACTGGTGTGCATATTGAGACAAACCAATGGCACTGACATATTTTAAGAAATGTCATTGCAAGTTGCTTTCAGTTAAAACTGCTCAAGCATGCATTTTAGTTCAGGACTAGGTTTAAGCATTGTCTGTGAAATCGGGGCTTAGGTTTAGATTGCATATAACGTCACACTGCTCACGTCATCACTTCTTGATTTGTCAACTGCTTGTGTATCTTCACTTGTAATTTACAATGTCTTCGTCTTTTCCATCACACAGGGTTTCGGGGCATTTGACAGGAACATCTTGACACAGGTGGAGCAGGTTTTAATGGACAAAGAGAGGCTGGTGAGACGTACACAGACGCGCAGGTCTGAATACAGAGTTCTGGGGAAGCCGGAGCCCATCACACCTGAAATGGACAGCAGTGTCACAGAGGGAGAGGTAAGACACGGCTCTGATTTTAGAGGGATGATTCTCTTTCAATTGAATATACTGCTCTGTAGATTTGCTATAGCGTTGTTAAGAGCAAAACATCTTTAAGTTAGTCAAGCCAGCCAGTTCAGTAGGTGACAATGTGTTTTTATATTTCTGTTAGTGTAATTGTATTCGGAGTAACACAATAATGTAAAACTACTTTTTAAAAGTAATAAAGTAATCTCATGCTAGAAGACTGAGCTTACTCTGTTGTTTTAGGCAGCTGAATTGGCACTGAAAGCTAATGTGCACCTCAAAGATATGGACGAGGAGATTTTTGATGACGATGACTTTTATCACCTGGTAAGAAAACAGACCGGATGAATTGTTATTATGCAGTTTGTCAACAACAATGACTACATTGATGAGTAGCTATTAAGAGATTGTAGACGTACTGAGGTGATGTCAGGAAGCTCTCTCTTTTTCACAGCTACTTCGAGAGCTTATTGAGCGCAAAACAAGTGCGACAGACCCCAATGATCAAGTGGCCATGGGAAAGTGAGTATGTGTGCATGTAAATGTTTCATGCGTCACATGTATTTGACCATAGTAACTCAACCTCTGATCTCACAGGCAGTGGCTTGCCATCCAGAAACTGCGAAGTAAAATCAAGAAGAAGGTGGACACCAAAGCCAGCAAAGGCAGGAAGATCAGGTGAGCTGTAACACTGCTGAAAGACCCGAGATATGCTCAGAACTCAGTATATACGGGTGAATCTCAAAACCTGTCAATGAAATGTCCACAACTATCGCTGCTCTTTGATTCAGTGTTATTTTAGTTTTAAAACAAAAACAATGAAAACATAATCTATAAAAATGAAAAATTATTAAAAAATATTAAAGGGATAGTTCACCCAAAAATGAAAATTAGCCCATGATTTTCTCACCCTGAAGCCATCCTAGGTGTATATGTCATTCTTCTTTCAGACGAATACAATCAGAGTTATATAAAAAAATGTCCTGGCTCTTCCAAGCTTGATTATGAGAGTGAATGGCTTTTTGACTTTGGAAGTCCGTTAAAGCGCATCTATTCATTATTACAGTGCTCGACACGGAGCAGCGGGGGTTGGCGTAAATCGATGCGTACGGCCGTCTACCGGAACCTAGTTATTTTAGTCGATAAAGGTTTAAATATGGATATTTTTCTTAAACGAACGCATCGCTTCACTTCAGAAGACCTTTTTTAACCCCCGCAGATCCGTGTCGAGCACTTAAAGGGGTCATATAATGCCATTTTTGTACAAGTTAATATGAATCTTTAGGGTCTAAATGAAAACTTTGTAATATATAAAACTACATAAAAATTTTCATTAGTATTGTAAGAAAACACTAATTTTACATGGTCAAAAACAGCTGTTTTCAGCACGCGTTTCAGTGCATATGCCTTTAAATGATAAAGACGCTATGTGTTTACTGATGTATAGGTTAGTTCGTTGACAGATTGATGTTGAAAAACCTTTTTTTGGTAAATGTAGGCTTGTCAGTGATGCGTAACTTTATCTCAGTGTTAGGTACAACTGTCAGTGCTGAAACATTAACCATAACGCGTTGTTCATTATAAACGTGGGATTATGAATTATATTGAGAACGTCGTAACGTTACAGAGAAAACATGCCGTAATATACCCTGAGTGTAAACATTAGCCGCATTCATCGTGAAGCGTGCAAGCGATTTGCAAAGATTAATATTTAAAGGTTAATAAAACGTTACACTCACTTCTTCTGGAGGTGCAGCAGGAACACGAATAGTTGGTACCGATTCTTTTTTCAGGAGCAGCTTCTTAGCAAAACCAGATTTACACTGACGCTCGTTTATAAAGCAGTCTGGTGAGAAATGATTAGCGCAAACATAAAAGCATTTACGTTGATCGTTGGGAATATTCCCTTTAAAAATAAAACCCAGCCACTGCGTCTTCAGCGGTTCGAATTTAGGAACACCAAAATGACTGTTGTGTTCCTTGTTACATCCAAGAACTGAACACCACAATCGCTTAGACGCCATTCTGCTCCAGTGTATCAACAATGGCGGACTATGATGACAGCTCGCTCAGGGCGGGTCTGTGTTGAAACGCTGCTGTCAATTATCAATCGTGGGAGGGGCGTCCGTTTTATTGACGTCACAAAAACGAACGGCTCAATTTGAGGCAGGGGAAAACGTATAAGGAGATTAAAACAAAAACACTGGATGGATTTTTATCATTATATGATGGTTGTGTACAGGCACTGCCAACACACATTTCAGTACAATCAATTTGTAAAAGTGCATGTACCATTATATGACCCCTTAAAATAATGAATAGATGCACTTTAATGGACTTTCAAAGTCAAACAGCAATTCACTCTCATTATAAAGCTTGAAAGAGCCAGGACTTTTTTTTAAATATAACTCCGATTTTATTCGTCTGAAAGAATAATGTCATATACACCTAGGATGGCTTCAGGGTGAGTAAATCATGGGCTAATTTTCATTTCTTGGTGAACTATCCCTTTAAGAATTATAATAGTATCTTAATGATACTAACATAACACTGCTTTTATTTTATTCGCTTAGAAACCTATTTTTTTTGGCAGCAAGTCATATACTGTTATTTGGTAGCTTAATTCAGTTACCCCCAGACAGATGATATTACAGGAATGAGGTGGGTTGTTTCTGTTGACTAAGCACCAGATATCACCTCTTATCACACATCTCATTTAATTGTGTGTTTGTAATGTAAATGAGTTCAAAATCACTCAGAATGTAACCTCACAATTCAAGTTTGTGTTTATACTTGTCATTCTTTCAAACTTCTTGTCAGGTTTCACATTCACAGTAAGCTGATGAATTTCATGGGTCCTATGGACAACAGCAGCATGAGTGATGAAGCCCGGTGAGTGACGTCTTATGTTCTTCTCATGTCTGATTTTCTCTTTCTGCTGAAAAATCATATTCATATGATGTATAAAGTTGTTTAACAGTGTAGTTAACACGAGATTAAAAATGCTGTCATCATTTATACTGTGGAACAAAAGATGTTTAGCAGAGAATCCCAGCTGCTGTTTTCCATACAGGGAAAGTAGATGTGAAAAAAAGGACAAAGCAGCATCAGAAAAGCAGTTGACATGCATTGTGCGCTACATTCCTAGACTTCTGAAGCCATACGATAGCTTTATGTGAGGAACAGACCAACTGTCTTTATAGCAGCTAGAACAATCTGCAAAATGTTTAATTTTGTGTTCTATGGAAAAAGAGAACAAAAATGGTGTTAGAATAACATGAGGGTGAATAATGATGACTGAACTTTCACTTTTGACTGTGAACTGTCCTTTTAACTGTCAAAGCATGGTTTGAGTGGGCTTTTTGTATGCCAGTCTGTGTTTGTACCCTTACTGTATTACTGTGCTGTAAGGACACCAGCAGAAAGTTGTGTGTGTGTGTGTGTGTGTGTGTGCGCGCATGCGTTTAATTAATGGTTCAGTTGTGTGTTTCTCTGTCCTGTCAGCCAACAGTAATCCTCCTCAAACAGAGAACAGGCTAATCAAACACACTTTGGAGATATGCAAATACACAAACACTCACGCGTCAAAGATTTCACTTTTAATCCCCCTTCTCATATTTTTGTTTTCTCATGGTTTGACAAAGACTGTTGTACATATCAGGTGTTTTGTAGTTACTTTTTTTTTACTTTCTTATGAGTGATTAAAACAATGCTTTCATATTAAACAACATACATACACTTCTGTTCAAAGTTTGGGGTCAGTAAGATTTTTATTTTTTATGAAATGAAAACTTTTAATCAGCAAGGACACAATAAATT
Organism: Gila orcuttii; assembly: GCA_026230005.1. Classification (NCBI taxonomy): domain Eukaryota; kingdom Metazoa; phylum Chordata; class Actinopteri; order Cypriniformes; family Leuciscidae; genus Gila; species Gila orcuttii. The sequence goes on from JAPDVR010000004.1 coordinate 50,390,618, forward strand.
GATCAAAAGTGACAGTAAATACATTTATAATGTTACAAAAGAGAGTTTGCACAAAAGTAGTAAGCAGCACAACTGTTTTCAACATTGATAATAATTTAATCAACCTATAAGTTACATATATATATATATATAATGGACTAACCAAGCAAACATATACCTTTAACTACCCTGTTTTTGGGGTGTTACACTGTAATACCATGGTATTCATCAAAGTACCTTGGAATACCATGTAGTACATCAATGACACACATTCAGTACCATGGTATATATTAGTAGTAAGTACTGTGATATTCCTGTCGCTGTAACATGGTATCACATTCATTTTGTGCAGGTGTTGAAACACTTTTCATGATGATGCTTATCAGATATTGTTAAATACAAAAATCAGTCTTGATCTGTTAATGGAAGTTTGTTTCCGCCATGGAATATAATTTAAACTTTTATCTTGCAATTCAGACATTATAACTCGGAATTGCATGTTATAAAGTCAGAATTGTGCGATGTCGCAATTACCTTTTTTCTTTTTTATTCAGTGGCGGAAACAAGCTTCCATAGTTTACTCCCCAGTACTTTTCTGTCTCCTAAATTTTAGTCTGTTTCTCAAACAAAATTATCAAATGACTTTGGAATATTCCGACAACAGCCAATATTCACTTTCTTTATACAAATAAGAGCTTGAACATTCTGCTAAATAACTGTTTGAGTTCCTCGGAACAGAATCGCACAGATTTGGCGTGACATGAAGGAGAGTAAATGAGAATTTTCATTTTTGGGTGAAATTCCTTAAATAAATATTGAAATTGTATACATCTAAAACAGGAAATCACAGTCCTACAAAATTAAGCCTTGAACACACTGATCTTCTCTCTGTAGTCTTCTATTGTTTTCTTTTCCTCAAACACTCACTGTAATTATTCCTGAGGAGGTTTTAAGGGTTCCAGCGTATGCTGTGCTGTTTGGAGAGGTGTAGAGGAGAGAGATGGAGGATGTGGAGGCAGGATTAGAGAGGAGAGGATGAATTGATGAAGAGGTGGAGGTGAAGGATAGACTTGGCCTGGTGATCACGGTCACAGTGCTGTTCTACTTGAGCACGGAGAGGATGAAAACATGAAGCACTCAAGGAGGTGACAGAAATTAAATGAATTATGCTGAACTGTAATACACACACACACACACACACACACACACACACACACACACACACACACACACACACACACACACACACACACACACACACACACACACATCCCTACACACACACACACATCCCTACACACACACACACACACACACACACACACACACACACACATCCCTACACACCCCTACACCTACCTTTAGGAAGACCAGGAGACAACACACAACCAGTTGTGTCAAACTCTATTTGCATTGTAATGTGTGTGTGTATGCTTCTCAGGAGATAATTTAATGGTATTGTCTTCACTAAAAGTGGCAAACGTTAGGTTTGCGATGACTTCAAGCCAAGTTGTCTATATGGGAAACGTGGAGGTTGCAAATCACCTCTGTATTTTGATTAACAATGGATGAATTATCTGTAATCTCAAAATTAAATTTTATCCACAGTAATTTATGTAAGAATGCTTTATCAAGTAACATTTTCCTTCCTGCATATGCATATGAAACAGAAATTAATTTAAAAACCAGAAACATCAAGAGCTGTATGTGTATTTCTTAATTTTTTCTTAAAACAAGCTTTCCTCACTTACATGAATTAACTATAGTGTTCTGCACCCACTAGTGAAAAAAAGATCAAAAACAATTTTTTTGGTATGTGTGTGTGTATATATATATATATATCATTGTTATTTTACTATAATTATATAATATTATAGTATTCATAATATTACTATTTTGAATAGGCTTTTATTTTTATATTTTCTGTCTACATTTTAATTTTAAAGGTTTAGAAATTTTGTTATGCTCCATTTTTATATTTGGCTTTATTTTATTTCAGTTAGTTGCCAGGGCAATATATATATATATATATATATATATTTTTTTTTTCATCCATCCACAAACATAAACTTTTTATAATTATATATTATGGAATGGTCACTGATCTCTTGTCAGGTGTTCTCCAAACTCATCAGTCATTATAGGAGAAGACTCAAGAGCTGTTATAGGAAAAAGGTGGTTGCAAAAAGTATTTAATAAAAGGGGGCAAATAATTCTGACCAGCACTATATATATATATATATATATATATATATATATAAATAAAAAAAAACAGTACTGTTCAAAAGTTTGGGGTCTAGGATTTTGCGGGGAGAAAAAAATCAAATAAAAGTTATTTAGCAAAGGATGTGTTAAATAGATTAAAAGTGACAGTAAAGACATTTATAATGTTACAAACAAATTCCATTTTAAGTAAATGTTCTTTTTAAACTTTCTAATTATCAAAGAATGTACTGTATCACAAAATAGTTTTCACCCAAAAAAAAGAAAAGAAAAAGCAGCACAACTCTTTTCAAAATTGATAATAGGAAATACTTCTTGAGCATCAAATTAGCATATTAGAATGATTTCAGACTGGAGTAATGGTTGCTGAAAATTCAGCTTAGCTGTCACTGGAGTACGTTAAATTTAATAGAAAATAGTTCATTGTAATGTTATCAAATAAATGCATCCTTGGTGAGCATAAGAGACCAAAACGTGAAGGAAACAAAAAAAAAATTCTAACCTTTACCCATTTTAGGTCAGACTACAGGAGGTTTAGCCGATTTATCCTCGATTTAACCCTCCCCGACAATCTGAGAAAAAATCTTGTCCAGGACCCTGGTCGGTTACGATGTTTGGCCCAGATTATCTGCTATTGTGAGGCATTTACAGATCAAATCTTAAACCTCGCAATCTGCTCGCAAACATGTTGCATACAGTAATGTGTGTGTGTGTGTGTGTAGCATTAAATTCACACTTTTTTTTTTTTTTTTTTAATTTAAATGGGGGAAATTATTTTGTGCAAAGAGTGCATGCAGTATATTATGATAGTGGTCTAATTTTTTTTTTAAATCGCAACATACTGATAACACCGTGACCGTTATCAGAGCCACAGATGACACAAAATGAAGCCTGACCTTTGCCAGCCACATACATGTACTTAGTAACACGTGCTTGGTGGCTTGGTCTTATTTACATAGCAATCGGTGAACTACAGTAATAATGATGTATGCCGATGGCATCAGAGAGTGACTGGTGACCTTTGCCGGAGAGAGATTCTAGGAGACCTTTTCCTCGTGCAGCCAGATACACTCGTACACACAAACACTTTCCCTCGCCTGCTTACACATCCCCTCTGCCATATCTTAACACCGGCTCTATAACACCGACATGCACCACTGGCCCCATGAATGTTAATGTTGACGTTACAGGATGGTGAGTACACGCACACCATAGCACACACACAACCTACATCCTCTCTCTTTCACTCTCGCAAGCGAGAAGACACGCAGCATACAAATTCTGCGGGGTCTTAAGAGATCATCTCAATGCATTTGTCCCTGATGGGGGTGATGGGACGAGCCAGGGACTCTGGGTAGTGTGAGGGTCCTGGGTAAACCTCATCAGGAGAGATGGGTCTCATCTTTCCCTATGATCCTGAGCATCTCTCCTCAGCCCTCTGCTTCTCCAGGTTCTGTTTGGATCAGATTGTATGCATTGTGTGACGGCGGCTACGTGCTGTAATCCTGAACGCTGGTGGTGCATTTCTAACAGGGATTTGGGATTAAGGATGGTCCTGTTAGCCTGGTCTCAGCTCTGGCCCTCTGGGACATTAGCACCTCAGTCTCATGTGTGCTTTTGTCCTCTCTGCATTAAATAGGGCCACAGTTTATCTGTTAGGATTTGTGGCCTTTAGTCGTGGATGAACAGATTGAGTTCTTCATGCCACTTGTTTATAGATTCTCTTCTCTCGTTTAATACCAGTTTTGTTTTCCAATTTCACAATTTTGTTGCCTTGAAACAAAAATCAAAGTGATGAGAACAAATTTACAGCTCAAATAATACACATTCTTATCAGTATAATTATAAAAAAATAAGCTTAACGCTTCACATTTCTGCTTTTAATCCTCTATAAGTTAATATCTTCCCAAAATTGTACTTCCATTGCAAGTAGCTCATCATAACCCTGATCTTTCTTTCTTTGAGGAACAAGTTGACATTATATTTGTTATAATCAGCATTATGCCTCAAGTTTTGTCATTTGAGCTAGACTTTTATTGAACATTGAATACAACCATAAACATGGTATAGTGATGTCAGATGGTAATGTTATGGTACTTTAATATATGTATATATGTGTGTGTGTATATATATATATATATATATATATATATATATATATATATATATATATATATATATATATATATATATATTATACATACATAAATGCACATAAATTAATATATATAATGTGTGTATATATATATATATATATATATATATATGTGTATATGATATATGTGTGTGTGTGTGTGTATATGTATATACTTTCCTTTGACATTTGTTCTACAACATAAATTACACACACCCATAGCGAAAACGCAAATTTTTAAGCAGTTATGTTCATTTTTGAAAACAGCTTTTAATACGTAACTAGATCAGACAGCTTGGGGTGTGAGTGTGTGCAGAGTGCGTTGTAGAACAAAACGTCATAATATTTTTATGTTTATACCACAGGCTTTAATTTACTCTTAAATTGAAAAACCCATTTTATAAAACCACATTGGATAATCTCGAAGAAACCTGTGAAGAATTAGACTTCTGGGTTCTGACTTCATTCCTGCACCATATATGTATGTGTGTGTGTACATATATATATATATATATATATATATATATATATATATATATATATATATATATATATACGTGTGTTATCTCCACCAACCTTCAAACTTTAACAAGTCTCGTAAGCTCACCAAGACTGTATTTATTTGATTAAAAGTACAATAAATAATATTTTATAAAATTACATAACATTTTTAAAGTGACTAATTTATATTTTAAAATGTAATTTATTTCTGTAATGGCAAAGCTGTATTTTCAGCATCAGTACTCCAGTCACATGATCCTTCAGAAATCAATCTAATATCCTGATTTGCTGCTATAAATGTTTTTTGATCTATTTGATGCATCCTTTCTGAATAAAAGCATTATGTATCGATCTTAATGTCCAAAAAAAATTTAACAGTAGTGTGTTGTGATACTAGGTGTATGTATTTTAATATGAACATGCCACTTGGTACAACAATTTTCTACTTTTTAATATGACATTTTCTGAATTGAGAAATGCAGTTAGTTATTCAACCTATTTTCTTCTATTTGTGTTCAGGTCTGAGCTGTTTCGTTCCCTGTTTGCAAATGGTCCAGCACACTGAAACATCTGTCTCAACACACTTAAACCCCAGTGTGTGTATGTACTGCACTGTTCTCACACACTTCCGCTGCTTCTGCTGGTGAAATCCTTCCGGGACCTCAGACTCAAACCTAGGTTTTGTTTTCCTGTAAATGAAACTACTAAACATTTCTTTTTATTTGTAAAATGACACATTTTAGTGCCCTTATATTAAAAATACCATTTTGTCAACAAATGTGTTTTGTCAATGTCTTCATTGATGCCTCAATTTTATACTCCGTACATGATCACATATAGTAAAACCAATATGTACCTCTGTTTTAATTTCCCTCTTTGGAAGCATTCTGTAATGTTTTCTGATCAGAGAATCTTAGGTTATCCACCTCAAGCTTTCACTATTGTCACTGCCATAATTTTAATTGGGTATTGAATTGCTTTGATTCAATTTGGCCTTTGTCGTTGTTGGTAGGTAGTATGAGAATAGACTGTGAAACCCACACAGAGGGGACCAGATGAGAGAATGATTGCTGAATTGATAAATCAATGGAAGTGTGTTCCCAGATCCTTCTGTCATTCAATTTCTCTCAAGACCGATGAATAGCATGAAGACAAGCACTGATTATTTCTTGTTAGAAACATGCAGTCACTGAACATTCAGGATTTCATCTCAGGCCATACTCATTTGCATACTTCTAATATGTAATTTTCCACCCTCTCTGATTGATTGTATTTAATATCCGGATATTTAAAACAACTGTTTTTGTTACTGTATATTTATGACATCTATACATAACCCATCATTAATAGCTAGCCTTTTGCATGTAAATGAGCAACAATGCCCATTTCCCACATTACATGATTAGTTGTTGAAAGATGTTCTAAAATGTAACAAACTGGGGAGCCCAAACTCTGGTTTGAGTCAAATTCATAGGTTGGGTATTTCAGAGAGGAGGGGGTGCCTAACTCACATCAACTAACCACTGGTGTACTTCAGGGTTCAGTACTTGGCCCTTTTGTTTTCACACACATCACAGACTTGTCATTCAAGCACATGGACTTCCCTGCTTAGCAAGTGGCAAACAGCTCTATTTAGCATGCCATCACAGCTCTCAGCTTGTCTAGTGGGCATCTTGGTCTGGATAAACACACCTCTTCATCCAGAAAGTATGTACTATATAACTGAAAATCCTGTTTTTCATGATATGACCTTGTACAATCAATCAAGAAAGAGCCTGTACAGTACATGTAAGGTAATTAGATTTTATTCAGTTAATTTTTAGAGGCAATCACAGTTTGCCACAGTAAAGGAAATTCTCCATTTAAGACATGGAGAGAGCTTCTGATCACTTCAGTAACATGTTTAACAATGCTTACAGATACATGAGACAATTCATCACCCATTGGGTCACAGCATATCAGCAAACTTGATACGATTTTCACCTTTCATTGAGTCAAGCAGTAGTGGCAGCTTGAGGTTTTCTGGTAGCAGCTACAACCATCATGTCAATGATAGACTGAGGATACAATAGAGCATCTTTAGATCGTGTATAATACTCCATTCACCTCTCTCAAATATCATTTCCCCCTTCATTGCTTGCTTTTATTACATTTCTACAATACACTTCTGGTAAGTCTTTCCAGAATATGTATATGGTAACAATCAAATTCAACTAACCTAAACGTTTGTTAAATGTTCTACAGTTACGCACTTGCAGTATAATGTACCATGTTGTTTTTAGAGATGATTGTTTAATAAGTTATTAATATATTCTCCTGACATTTTATCTATGCTAAAAAAAATAAACAGCATATAAGTACAACACCAGTGGATTGACATTTAAAAAAAAATATTTTTTGGTTAAACGAATGAAACAAGCAGTCAAAATGATGTGGTCATATGGCTCAATGGACCATCTTGCATGCAAAGAATAATACTGCCCCTAAACTGCAATTTATACGACACAACAGCTACATCACACCCATTATAACCAGCGAAGCAGGAGTGATCTAGTCACATCGCTCTTTCTTAGAGGGGACAGGTGTTATAACCTGACTGTTGTAGTAGAAAACAGGGGGAAAGTAGAAAAAACAAAGTAGAAAGTTCTCTCTTGTAATCTACTGCCTTTTAAACAAAAGGTTCTAGGAAAAAAAAAAGTGAAATCCTCTAACAGCTTTGGGAAGCTTGTTTCTATAATTGGTCTCCGTTCATCTAAGTCTCAAAGTGCACTTGACTAGACTGTAAAACTATAAATGACAACACTAGTACTTTCTCTCTCTTTTTTTTTTTTTACTTTAGTGTTTCTGAAGGTGCGCATTTATGTGCATTGATTAGTACTGATACAGAGTATATTTGCTGTAACACTTAATTTCAGATTCATAGCCAACAATGTGAAGTCAGTCACAGCACTGCCATGTTGGCTCCTCTTGTTCCAGTTTCCAGTAGCATCGGGCCTCGGAGATGATTGACAGGGCTCTACGAGGATGCAGGGGCGTCCATGGTGGACAGGATACGGACCACCTCGGCACGCTGTGTGGGGGAAATGTGCTGGGTCATATGAACAATCGAGTCCATGGCCACTTCTGGGTTAGCTTGAACCAGGCTAAGAAACATGAAATTAACAAAAAAAAAAAAGTGTTAATTTAAAAACACAAGATAAATACGGGTGTAAAAATGTATTGCTTTGCAAAATTCAATGCAGTGATTTAATAAAATGAATTGACCATTTATTTTCCAAAATTCAATTATATTGGCATATAAATAGTTATTTTAGTAAGCAAACAATTGTAGTAAGAATCCATAGAATCTAGTTCCCCAATCTACTTCTGGTGTGGAGGCGTTGGTCTCTTAAGTCTCATCCACTTGCATTTGTATCAGCTTTTGAAAAATAATTATGAATCGTGCAAAAACTTTAATCAAATTGTGACCAAATTTCAGATTTACATCATACAATTTAGTAAAGAATTGGAATTGCACTTGAACTGTTGTCAGTGCAAATACATTTTATATATATATATATATATATATATATATATATATATATATATATATATATATAGACATATATATATATATATATATATATATATATATATATATATATATATATATATATATATATATAGACATATTATATAGACATATTATATTATAAATATATATATCCCCTGGAAAACTGAGTCTGATTAGTTAACTTTCCCCACCATTGACGGAAATTTCTGTCATTTGTGAGAAAAGGCTTCCCCGCCATTGACAGAATTTTCCAGCTTTCTGTGTTTTTTGAAAGAGTACAGAATCTCCTGATTAAAATACGTGCGAAGAAATAGCAGAAACAAGCGATATCATGTGTAATCATGCATATTCAAAATAACGCGATCATCAACATTAAACAACGTATAAATCAAAACTGCCTAATGTTACTGAATGAAATGTCGACTCAGGATGAGCTACAGGACTGCAAGCATTGGGGGTGTTGATGGATTAGATTTACTCCATCCATGTTTTGATGACTGTTCTGAATCCGATCCAGATGTATTCTTTGACAAAAACATGACTTTCTCAGCTTTTTGCTCAAAATGTTACTTTTTTATGAAACCACATTCAAGTGTTGATAAAAAAAAAAAAAAGAAAATGCTTTTTTTTTTTTAAACCCGTTTTATTCTAGCTTCTAGTTAGTGCAGAGGTCTGTTCTTTCTTTTGATATATTGCACGTTCAGATATTCATACAACAAAATATTCTGGGGGCCACAACATTTTTGTGAAAATGGCAAAAAAACGCTGGCGGTGGCTGACAACTTAAACAATTATAAAAAGCTGGCGAGGAAAGAGTTAATCACAGCAATTTTTGTACAATGACCACTAAAGTACATTTCCACGGTGTCTCTCTTATCAGTTGTTTCTTCTCACATAAACACATGGACAAGAAATACTGATTTGAAAATGACTTAAAAGTTCTGGAATCTTGATATGTATATATGTGTATATATATATATATATATATATACACATACATACACACACACACACTTTAAGGCTTGTGTCTGGATGTTACCTGCGGATCTGTTTGAGGATATGATCTCTGCGGATATATTTGATATTCTCATCGATGACAGATCTGGCTCCCTCTTCCTCTGCCAGCTGCCTCTCCAACCATTCCACAACATCCTCATTACTGTCCCACAGATATGCCTAAGAGAGACACACACAAAAAGGATACATAAACATAAAGAAACAAAAGAACAAAAGTAAAAAGTTCTAAACACCTTAAGCTTGCTTGAAACATCTTGCCAAACAAACTTTGACAATGTTTCTATTTGAAAACCAAATCACAATCCTAATCAACGGCTCTTCATTTAGGCTTAGACTGATAACATCAGGCTGATCTAAAAACAAAGCTGGACTTGTGCTTGTGAAGATTTGTCGAGGCATTAATGGGCTTCCGTGCTTCTAAAAACCGCAAGCACTTGTAGTCGGCAAGAACATTTAATGCCCCATATTAATCATTTTTAATCCGTTTGCTTTTAATTAAGAAACAGCGTGTTGCTCTGCTATCTGCGCGTGGCAGGGTGGAGATTAATTGTAGCTTAAGATAGCTCGCTCAGATTGGGCTAATGTATTAGTGGTCCAGACACCGTCTTCTGCAGATCCTTTAACCTGCCCTGGGGACATGGCTCTGCTCCAGAACCTGGTGTGGCGACTCTTCGGAGGCCTTGTCGGAGCTCGGGAGAGCTCATCCATTGTCATATATTCCCTGGTCCACAATCCACTTCAGTAGATGAAAGACTTACTACAGTTCATTTTACAAATCGCTAAGACACATTTCTCAATTCTTTGGTCACATTTTCCAAACTCTTCACAAGATTTTTGTTGGTGATCTGGAGAAGAGATTTGTTAGTGCAGTAATTGATTTAAAGGTGCAGTCTGTAAGAATGACAAAATTCGAAATATCGGAGATCCTTGTTTCCCCGGCCCCCTCCTCCTCAGACTCGACGGTCACGCTGGTTGTTGGAGGACACGCAACAGAAACGAACGCAATTGACAATGAAAGCCGAGGAGACTTACACACTGTAAGTTGATGAGTTGATTTATCCGCGTTTTAATATGCTCTCTGTCATAGAGATTTGTAGATGGATATCGAGGCTTTTTAGGTTGGGTGAAAGTCTGTTTGCTGACAGCAATACGCTGTGTTTCCTGCCAACTGGCATCCCGAGGTGTCAAAGTACTATTGGGTGAACTGGCAGTGGGAGAGATCACACAGACCAAAACAAAAACCGACTGACAACGCACATTTTAAAGTAAAATAACTGGCTGTAGAAGTGTTTTTCAGAGAAAAGAGTATGTTAATTGAGCATGTTTCCTAAATATCTGCAAAGACATAATGGTATTTTTATGCTTTAGTAGAGTGAAAAAGTTACATACAGCACCTTTAAGAGAGAGTGAGCAAGCGGGACATTACTTAGGTCAGAGGAATATAATTGGAGGAAGAAGGGTTACGATCAGGCAAGAGCTAGAACCTGCTTTACAGTTTTTTACAATTGCTAACAAGCGTTTACCAATACTTAAAGTACTTTTAATAAATTCTTTACACAGCAACACACCAACATCACACAACTGGCCAAATAGTTAATTTTCACATTTTGAAAATTTTGAAAACAAAAAACACATTTTGTTAAATAAATCCAAACTCTACATTTCAAAATGCTAAAAACCATTCACTTTCTACATACACTAACTCTATCACAGCAAACTCGACTCAAAATTGAATCATTCTGTCAAAACACTAGCACTAGTTTTCTATCCAACATCAATAGTCAATCATAGCGCAGTGACTGTCCAAATACTAACAATTGATGGCATTATGAAAATTGCGTTACTTGTCATGTTTCAGTTCTACCTGCAGACAATCTAAAACCCATTGTTTTTATAATTCTGTTTCCTTTTACTGTAAGCCATTCTACATTTTTGGTTGAGTGTTGAATGTGTGCATTCTTGGCAACATACAATCTAAAAAGTGAACGAGGCATTACTTTATAGAATGTACAGTCGAAAAAAATTCAAAGTAACAATTGCTCAGGGCAGCCACTGGACAAATGGGTTCAGTTGATTCATTGATCAACAACAAATACAACATACATGACCTTTGGTTACTATGGAAGCTTTTTTATGCCACAGAAGAAATAAGTATAAAAGGTATCTTACAAGATTTTTTTCTTGCAATTGCTAGTTTACATCTCAATTCCTAGTTTATATCTCATAATTATAAGGACAATAAAGTCAGAATTGTTAGTAGGAAAAAAGCCAGAATTGTGAGATAAAAAGGACAAAATTACCTTTTTTATTTTCTATTTCATCGCAGAAATAAGGTTCATAGGTTGCACAGTCCAGCACACATTCTTACTCCTCTCCCCTAACTCTTGGTGGGTTGATGTTGCATCAGTTCGCCCATCCAAGACAAATTTCTTCTAACCTTCTTCTCCCTTGTCCTGATCCAACTACTGCTCTCCCTCCATCAACTATTCCTCTCCCTCGCCCAGACATTATTTTTTTCTCACTGCTCCTCTGAGTTGTTCTGCATCTAGACTGAACAAAACCAAAACCAACTCAGAGTCCCTTTTTTACTGTGTATGTCCAAGTAATGTAACACCTGACTACGCCTCCGACTGAGATTGGGATCTAGCTATTTCTCAATATTTCAGAGATCTGTCACCTAAAAATGCTTATCAGTCAATATTTTTAATATTTTTTTTTCAGTACTTTTGAGGTGCTGTTGCAGAAGTAGAGGCTTTAAACTTTATAAAATGTAAGCTTTTCAGAAACGTGTTAATTGGCTGTATATGTTGATAAAACAACATGAATTGTTAATGGTATGGTCACAACAGACAGAACAATCATTCATAAAACACACTAAACTTTAGTTTACAAAGAAGTGAAACTCACCGAGTGGTCTGGGGTGTTCACTGATATGCTCACACAGAAATCGCTGGAAAAGATGCTTTCCAACAGGTTTTATCGTAGTTTTTGTCCAACTCCATTGACTTGTATTGGATGTTCTGTGAGGTACGGTATTACTCCGCCGACGGAAACGGAAATGGGGTTGTTTGTATTATTTCTGTAGTTATGCAGTCGCGGTATCGTAGGCTATGCTATCCAAACATTGGCAAAGGTGCATTATCGCCACCAACTGGGCTGGAGTGTCTATTATTCAAGCTCTCAACGGAAGAATGTCTGGTTGTGAGGCGTTTGGAAAAATAGGTCCACAGTTTTACAACGAATGGTAAAACACCAGTTGGAAAGCATCTTTTGCAGCGATTTTTGTGTGAGCATATCAGTGAACACCCCAGACCACTCGGTGAGTTTCACGTCTTTGTAAACTAAAGTTTAATGCGTTTTATGAATGATTTTTCCAGTGCCCCTATGAAACCATTGTGGAGGTGGGGGGGGGGGTGCTAACACAGAAACCGAAAATTCTCGGGACAGCAGCATTTGTCCAAATTTCAATCTTAACCGTTCTATTTCATCAGAAACGATCTTAAAACAGGGCTTTAAGTGTAAAATACCGAACTTATCCTTTAAAGCAATAGTTTTTTTTTTTTTTTGTGACATACTTTCACAGCTCCCTCTGCCTCCACGAACCAGCGCCGGAGCATTGCCTGAACCTGCCCGTCCGTCAGCTCGCTGTTAGCACACTGGATCTTCCTCTTAACCGCGTCTTCCAGCAATAATCGCCGCAAGCGCCAGTAGAAGAACAGCCGAGATGTCGGCCACTCCAGGATATCCTAAACACACACAATAAAAGAACAAGTCCAGATTAATTTAATTCATTTAAGCCTTATTTTATTTGAGCTTTTGATTCTTCAACTACACAGAAATATGAATTCAAAATCAATGGTTCCAACAGAAAGTGACAAAAGCTTGAAAAAGCAGAGCTTTAGTATAAGCTATGTAGAAGTTGAGTACTGACAGTGATGACTCCTTTCTCCTGCATACGGCCCGGTGTGTCATGAAGGTCTGCGAACTGCACAGCTACTTGATGATATATGGGCAGCAGAAACTCCTCTCTCTCTTTCAGTTTACTCTCCAGCTCTTTACGTTCAGACACATTCAACTCCGGGGTGCCTGAAACCACACACAGAAAATTTATGTAGAATGTATGAAAAACGAGTAGCTTAAAAATGGGGACAGAGCAATATATTATTAGTCGGGCCGATATGTAGCCGTTTCAGAAGACAGCTGCCCACCTGAAATATTTCTATAACTTTTGAGGCAACTTTTTTCAGATGCGAGCATGAAAGTTCAAGATATCAACTGCCATTAAATTACAGTTTTTATTTAATAATACTTTGTGTTTACATAAATAGTTATTTTTGACTAGATCTGTCATTACCTAAAACAACTGAATAGCAATTCTGCTGTTAAAGGTAATAATCTTTTTGCCTATCTTGTCAGCAAAAAGAAAAGTAATTTCAGACGTGGAGCGAAAAGTTAACTAAAACTATTTAAACTAATTTCCGTCAACTGAAATAGAATAAAATAAAAATATTAGATTAACTTTCAAAGTTTAAGTACTACAATGACTAAAACTAAAATCAAATGTAAGCTTAATAAATTTATTTAAAATATAAACAGATACATTCAAAAACTAATACAAATTTAGGCACATAGCAAAAATACTAAAACTTAAAATATAAAAATAAAATCTAATTCAAAACATTAATAAATACTAGTATATATAATCATACTAAAATAACACTGGGAATAAGTTATTACATTTTGACGAAACATCACAATTTTATATTTTTTTTTAGAGTAATATGCACTGATGAAAAAATTATATTAAGAAAATAGGTTTGATTTTATGTCGGCTTAGAGGTGCAGTAAGCCATTTCTGAGAAACGCTGTTGATCTAAGCACACTTGATCTAATCACCAGAAAGGGGCGTATACACTCAATTATGGGGGAGGTGCCTGTGTTGCATGATGCATTCGTGAATTTGGGGGTGGAGCTATCAAGATAGCGGTGTGATCCTTTTGGGTAGGGGCGTGTTTGTTTTAGTGATTTCAAATATCAACAGCGTTTCTCGCTTACTGCAACTAAGTGCACTGGCACAATTCTACTGTTTAGGCATCTGTGTGTTGACCCCTTGTTCTACACAAGAAAATTAGCAAGAATGATCACACAGCGACAGTGCGGCCCAACCGAGGAGCTCTCCAGGATCTCCCATCACCCTGTGGCTGTTTGAGAGAGATCGATCAGATCAGAGGCAATCATTCAGCATGGCTGCATGTGACACAGACCTCTTTAGTGACTGCTGAGGGGGTAATCGATCGAAGGAGGTACAGAACAGCAGCGGGGTCTGATTGATCTGAGACCCCTGTGATTGACACGTCTCCTCAGGGAGGAGAGAAAGAGAGGGTCGGCACAATCAGCAGAACGCAGCGATGATGTGCTTTAATACAACACTCACACATGCCCAATAAAACAAAATACGATTTCAGAGGAGAGAGAGAGAGCACTGTGAACAACTTACCTAGTCTTTCTGCAAGCCCCATGTACACAGGGTCCACCCGTCTCATGGTCTTCACCAGGTCTTTTTTACGGAACTTGATCTCCACCGTGCCTTCAGGCTCCAGCACACCACCACTGCAGAACACACACACGCTGATGAATCAGCTCACTTCGGCCATTACAATGAATCTGTTTGAAACACTGGTACAATGCTATTCTCGCATCATCACTCAAATTGGCCGGCTAGTAAGATAAGATATGTATTGATACTGAAATATCTGAAATATTTACTTCTTAATTGTATTCAGAGGCTGATCGAAATAAGAGAAAGTCATTATAAACTAAGAAGAATGTATACGTTTAAAAAAGTAAGGGCAAGAACTAATACAAAAAACAGATGCATATCTGTTAAAGAGGTAATTACACCTATGGAACAATATTGATAAGGATTTAAAATTGTGTACTTCACTCTGTAAATTCAAGAAAATGTTTAAAAACAAGGTGATATATAATTATATAACTCAATATGAATACTTTGTGTATGTCATATGTAAACTATTGTAATAATATCTGATATGTGTACCTTTGTAATCATTTATGTAAATTTTAGAAATTTGTCTTATGTAACTATTTGTTGTATTTTTTACGAATCCAGAGAGGAAAGTGACGCTCATTAAATAATTATGTATAAAGGGTAGGAATAATAAGCATAGGCTTCAGCCTACACCTTTTTTGGTTATTATGTATATTTTTTCTTTACTGTGGAAAATTATCTGAGGGCCGAAAATATATTTTTTTTTATCTTCTCTACAACGGCGAATTGACACTCACCTCCTGTCGCTCACTCGTCTCAATCACAACGGCTGAATAGTGCTTGTATTGCACATAATTTTAGTAATTCTCGCAGATTTCGCGCTCACACCAAAAGCGCGTGCAGCACTGATCTACATAAGTGGCGCTTTCATAAAACCGCCTCTCTAACAGATCGCGAGTACCAAATTGACTTCTTTTTCGTGGCTTTTTGAAGAAAAGTTATGACAAAATTATGACAAAATGCCAATCTTGCCGAGTATTCAGGTAAATACAGTCAGTTTTGAAACGTAAATAGTTGTGTAACAGTAAAATGGATCCGTGCATAAGCTGTAAAAGTGACAGCAGCCTAATAAACCTGCTGCAGTCTGTCATGTTAATCAAAGAACAAAAGGGAAAATCATTTGCTGCGCTTGACTGAATAACTTTTGGAACTTTAATTGCAAGCATTAATCTGTATTTAATTTTTACAATGAAAACTATCCAGTGTTTTATTTTTAAGTATTTCTTACCTGAATACTATTGTTAGACCCACCTGAAACACTTAAAGCCATGTTTATTTCATTTATCTCTTTATTCTATTGTATTTATTCATGCTACCATTTGCAATTTGATTATTTGTTCTTATTTTATTACTGTTTACTATCTATTACTGTCATGTTTTTGTAAATGTAGTTTAAAGATTCAAATAAAGCCTTCCCGTGCTGCGAGTTAGATATTACAACAAAATTACAGCAGGAAAAATATGGCTGTGTATATGGCAGTTTTCCCTGTAGTATCCAAAAAATCAATTTTTATCAAGGTATCATATTGAAGTTGGAAATTCCAGTATCATGACAACACTAGTCTGACTTTATTTATTTACTTTTGTTTTCTGTTTTAATGCAGTGTTTACTGTTATGTTTACGTAAAATGTAAAAAAGGTGCAATGCACATTGTCAAAATAAATAAATAAATAAATAAAATAAAAATAAATGCCTTTGTTCCACATCCTAATTCTTACCGGCTGTCCTTGTCCGCATACATCTCCATGTGGCGAGGGTTGATGGTGGGGTCTATGACGACCCATGATCCTCCCCGGAGCTCCGCCTGTGGTGGGATGTACACCAGCACTGGTTGTCTGTACTCTCTCAGCCCGTCCACTATATATGCTCCAAACTTTAGCACCTGGTCATACATGTCTAAAGACAGGAGAGGTGTTAGCAGAGGCTATCACAGATCACTAAAGCACATACCAGTTCTCTTCCCATATCACTGACCTTTCATCCCTCCAGAGAAGCCTCTCCAGTTGGCAAACACTATGAGCGGAAGCCCCTCTCTGTTGAAGTCTTTAATGGCCTGTGCAGTCTTAAAAGCAGAGTCTGGGAACCACACTTGCCCTGCTTGCTGAATGATCTATAAGAAACAGCACAAAACACTTGTCATCTTTCTGACAGAAATCATGTGACTGAGGCTATGTTGACACTGCCAGTCCAGATTATCAGATTATTTGTGTATCCAACTGGAATCTGGTCTAAATGATTGACTGTCCACACTATGTATTGCAACTATGCAGATCCGGTGGCGCTCTTTCATTTGCCAGATAATCTGTATTGGTTTCTATGGCAATGACGTTGCATTGGCATATGCCAAAAAACAACAACAGCAACGTGGAGGGGTTTGCAATAGAGATGTTATCTAATTTACAACATGACAATGTGTTGCTGCTGTGCTATATAGGCGTCTTCTGAGGCAGTGGCAGAAACGTAGGAGGCTGGTATGCGTGGCTTTATTCCGTGCTTTTACCTCAGCCGGTCTCAAAACATGTCTCCATTTATAAGCTGTTGTAATTTTCAGCTCGACAGGAACTTTGCATGAACAACACAACATTGTTTATGCAGCGACTTTCAGCATGTTTCCTAACAACGTCTGACATGTGGTGTGAGAAAGTTACATAAACCACGCAAAAATCAATCAGAGAGGTCAGACTGAAGCTGATTTCCAGAAATGCGATTTGAATAGGATTTCAAACCACATATGACTGTACCTCAAAAAAGATTTGTAAAAATCACCTTTCATGTGATTTTTTTTTGCCGTTAACACTTGCTACGACTGGATTCCAATCGGATATGCACAAAAATCGTATATTTGACTGACAGTCTGGACGAGGCTTGAGAGTCTGGAAGTGTTTCTAAGTGGTCACCTTGGCTTCTGAGTCCAGATTAGCTGGGTCTGCTGGGATTGACAGCTCCACCGATCGGGTTTCCACAGCAACTACTCCAGTCGGGATCCCGCCCAACCTTCAATTACCAAGAGAGACTAATTGTTACAAAGGAACAGAATAAAACACACCAATAACAAAAATAAACATTTTATTTTTTTTTATTTGATCAAATTTTCTGAAAAACGTTTTTTAAAAGTGTCATTATCTTGTCATGTTTATGATACATATACAGCTGGAACTGGGTGAAGGATAATATAAATTACATCACAATATTCTTGAAACATGTTTAGTTCAATTATATAAATATTTATATCAAATTTCTGTCTTACATAAAAATGAAAATGTAAACAACGATAGTAAGGCTTTCAAACTAAAGATTTTATAAATATATAGCATTTTTTAAAAACAATTTATAGCAATTGTTATTTAAATTAACTATAATTTTTGTACTGACATTTAATTTATTAGTGATTCATTTAAAATTAATAACATTAAAGGTTCCAATGATGTATAAAATACTGTATAATATTTAAGTTTAAAAGACTGAAATAACTTAAAATAATTCTATAAAACAATAGAGCAAAGAAAAAAAAAAAGCTGTAAAGGTGAAAAAAAAAGAAAAAAAATCAATGTCTGTATTGTGTTAGACAACTAAAGGAGAATGGAGTAGAAGACTGATGAAAAACTAATGTTCCCCACAGGAGCTTTCAAAGTGCATTTATCAGAGCACGACCTTTCCAATTGACAAACGCTGCCCTTTAGGCATTGAGGTCAGAGGTCAACACAAGTTCACTCAGGAGTGTTAAGTTAATCATTAGAAAAATCAGTATTTGCAAATGTATGTCATTGTATGTGGAAAGAGAACACAAGCACACTTTTTAAGAAAACATATATTTAAAAAAAAAGAATGCTCTACAGTAGCATCATTTGTTTGCTTCAGATAACAAAATATCAAACCAAGTGGCATCTGCAATGACATTCATACAATTTTAAGATTTGCATAAGAGACCAAATACTTTTGGGGCCGTTGTATTGATAATTGCTGCTTACCTAGCCCGTCCTACGATTACACTCTGTGCCCACGGGTGCATGATCTCCAGAAAAGAGCCATGGTCGAAGAACCCGCTCACCCACGCACCCTTAATGTCTGTATGGAAGGAGAGAGACCATCAGAGCTGCATTAGCACCCAATCTTCATCAGAGATATGCTGAGCTTAACCGAGGGGAAGCTGCTGCAGGAAGAGGTTACCGTTCAATTACACTGAGACAAAGCTTCTTCTCCCTGCCACCCACTCTCGATATCTCCCCACCTCACTGTGGTAATTACAGTGATGTGTAATCTGTCTCGCCAATAAAAAACACTCCATATATCCCAGTGTCTTATCTCTGAGAGGAGAGACCTAGTGCTGTGCCTCAAACATAAACCCTCAGACCACAGCCATCCATTACTGGATACTTCCCCAACTAACAACACATCCCTCAACACAATTAATACACAAAACTCAAGATATCGCTGTAGGAAGCATCAACAAATCCTATGTTCTGTGTTCAACAGAACTTTGACAGTATAATATCACTGATACAGAAACTTAATGACTTTCTATTTTATAATTTCCTGTTTATTGTACATTTTATGCATATTGGTCACATGACTTTGACAGTAATTCACCCACATCATTCATGTTGGTAACGTAACCAGACCTGTGGTAACTGGCATCGTGGCACAGATGCTGTCAATATAGCTGTACTTGTATTGAACTAGGGTTCTAGCATCCACTCACTCAGACTGGGACGTCCCGCTAGCATCCAGCGTGGGTCATAAGGTGCCTTGGTAGGAATGAACTCCACTAGCCGATCAATGGGATCTTTAGCAGAGAGCATTGGAACAGGACTGGACATATTCTGAAGGAAAATAGCACTGTTAGACTCGAAATCACATTCTCCGGGTTACATGTCAGTGTGTTTTGCATACCTTCGGCATGTAGGACAGCCAGTGAAGTAACGTAAACACTCCCTCAAAATCATCGCACACAGTGGTGTGTGTGACTCCATTATTGTGCATGATCTGTACTCCACCAAGCTGGTTATTGGAGGTGTACACCTCTCGACCCAGAACCTGTAGAGAAGGAGCAGAAAGGTGAATGAGTAAATGGTTGGCTGCCATGCAAAGTACTGGAATCAGGCTACCCAAGTTTTTAACAGTCCACATGGAAAAGTTTGGTTTTGAAGTGTCCAAGCTGCTACTTCTTAAAATAAACTAGTTGCTGGATTGTGTAAAGAAAAGGTGTGGCAAAATGTGTGCAAATTAGCGGGCAAAAAAGTAGCAATCAATAGTGTAGTGTGGTATGAAGCACAGCTCACACAAAAGTTACTTTCAAACCAGATACTCAACCGATTTAAGGCTGTTAGTACAAAGATATCCCCAAGATGTCCTCAAGAACTTCATATTATGCTTTGGTTGCAGAGTTTTGTCTGTGAAAGTCAGTACAGGAGTTAAGGCCCCAATATATTTTTGGCAAGGTTCTTCTACATTTATTCACTCAGCGGTAAAGAGAAGTTTGAAGTAGCTGCGCAACGGTGTACTGTATGCGAACATTTCCCCTCCAGTCACGTTGCTGGGAATGTGGAACGAGTAAATAAATGAACCTGAAAAGATTTACATATCAAAGATGGAGTCCTATAGCACACACACCTATTATACAATCCCCACGGACCAATGGCAATTCGAAAGTGATTAACAGCTGGCGTAAACTTTTCCAGAAAGTCTGCACTGATGATCTGTTTAGAAACACTGAAACGAAGACCTTTGTTTGGGATAGATTTTGTTCAAAATGACTTTACAGCCATGCGTTCTTCATTTCGTTTGAAGTCTATTAAAAGCTGTTTAGACTCAAGACCTCAAAGACATTTCTTCAGAGTTGTCTGTAGAACTTATGGAGACTGATATGCCATTATGTGAATTAGCAATAACTTGGTTCCACACCAGTCTAATTTTGTGGAACTATCGATTTCATATTAACCCTTGCCCTTAAACATCACATTAAAAAAATATGAACTGTGGAACCATCTCTATGGATTCAAGAGTCAAATCATAGCGCTACCGCTGATGTCAAGTTGCCTGCAATTCAAGCATTGCAATGATGCTCAAAGTCCAAAGAACTTTAACTTTGTCATAGGAATTGTATGAAAGGTCAGGGTCATAGTATAATGGATGGTGACACCTTGGAAATAGACTGGCTGGGGGATTCTTGGCCAGAATAAACTACAATATGTTGATAATCAAAAAAGTAATGTCACTAACTCTTCTTTGTGCTTCTTACATGAGAAAGTAACATCATAGAACTAGGAAACAAGATGTGTGCATTGTGTGTTATGGCACAGTGCTAGCGGAGGTCCTGGGGTTGCGGATCAATACCATCACATAGGCAGTCAGTCCAGTGCTGTAGGCTGAGGAGAGTCTGCTTTCCGCTCAATGCTGTCAGGGACCCAGGAAGAATGACGGTGTCATTGAGTGGTCAGTGCGGGAGAGTAAGGGGTTATTTATGCCTCTGGGGCTGCATCAATACTCAGATTTCTTCTTCCTTTCACCATTCATTCACACAATGCTTTCTGTAGAGGTAATGCAATTTTTTTGGTGGTGTCACAGGCCATAAATAGTGTAAACACTGTGAAGCATTTCTGCTTGTTTTGAGCTCCTTGACAACTTCTGGCTCAATGAACAGCATGAGTTTGAAGCAGGACTACCGGTTTGGCTGAACAATGGCATATGGTTTTGAGTGTCCAGTGTGTGTGTAGGAAACCTTTTAGAAAATTGTCATTTTTTTGCAATTGTGTGTACACAGCTAGCAGCAGAGAAAATCACTACTCGGCTTCTCTGATTTCTGCTTGCCCCGCAAGAAAACTAAACACAATGCTTCAAAGGTAAATTGTTTGATTTTCAATAAAGCAAATTCACAACTGGCCATTTTTTTACCCCTCCCAAAGCCGAAGACAACACAACACTCAAATTCACATTTTGTGGCTATAATCCAAATCAGACTCCTGATTTTGAAGTCTTGAGATCACAAGTCTTGACATCTTGAGACCACATTCAAGGTCTTGGGGTCACTCTTGGGTGGCTTTCACACTGGGCATGTTTGCTGCGGTCTAAATCAGAGTGCAATTGTTCCCAGTGCCCCTTCTCAGTGTGGGTTTCAGACTCACTTGATTCCGGAGGACTTGATACCATCCTTCGGATGAGACGTTAAACCGATGTCCTGACTCTCTGTGGTCATTAAAAATTCCAAATTTGCCCATTGGCCCCTGTCCATCATGGCCTCCCAATCATTCCCATATACTGATTGGCTTCATCACTCTCCTCTCCACTAATAAGCTGGTGTGTGGTGGGTGTTCTGGCACAATATGGCTGCCGTCGCATCATCCAGGTGGATGCTGCACATTGATGGTGAGGAGATTCCCCCTTCTATGTAAAGTGCTTTGAGTTCAGAGAAAAGCGCTATACAAATGTAACAAATTATTATATTATTCTATCACAGCGAGCAGGGTAAAAAATTAAATGGCGGTCAGTATATTTTTATTTAACAGTTTCATTTCAATCGAACTTAGACCACCTCCTATAGTTTACGGTTCGGTACCGCAGTGCACTCCCCACATTACCAAGTTTTCATGCAAACCATTTTCTGTTTTGAATTTAACTGCTTGTATGAAAGCCCACTTGGTCTGCATCTATATCTCCACTCATGGTCTCAGATAAGACTCCATTCTGTTACATACTGTACCACAAGTGATCATTTGTGATAATGATAAAACCATTTCAGAGAATTTACAAGAATTGCATGACTCTGAATGGCTACATAGCCATTAAAATGGACAGCCTGGTCCTTGGAACAAATTCTTCAACTTTACTTCTTTGTTAGGATCAGTCTTGGTTTGGATCTTGAGTCCATGAGGTCTATAAGGTCCAGATCTGGAATGCAGGAACCTAGTTTTCGTCTGGCCCTCGACTTCAACTCCAAACTTATATGTTTTATATTGTGGCATACTTCCCTTTTGTTCCAGTGGTTAATAAAAGACTGAACGATTCCATACCTTCCACAGTGACAGAATCACTGAGGTTGGAACATTCACACAAAAACAACTCTGAGACTGATGTCTTCATAACAATCAGAATCCCTTGCAGACCTGCCATGCCTAAGACCTGTGATGCTCATAGTCGGTATTCGTAAACGAGCAGATCATGGTTCTGATCTAACTAACACAGTAATAGGACTGTAAAGGACACACACAGATATCTGGGGTGTTCCTGAGGTTCCAGAGAGGACAACTGGACACTGGACGTGACAAATCATGACTGTGCATGAAATATCTGAACACTGTATTTCTGTCCAAACCAGTGAAAGGATATAGATAGACATTCACAAACTGCTAATGGGAAATTATTCTGAATAAAAACTGTTTCTTGGTTCCCAACCCTAATCTGGACTGCTGCAGAGAGTGATGGTGGAAAGGCAGAGCGAGACAGGGACATCTGCAGCAGTAGAAGTGCTCAATTCTGTTCTCAGAGGAATAATATGAGAGTGCCTCCACGGTCTCAGCCCCAGGCATCAGCCTATTTCTATGCAAATAACAACTTCACGCTTCTCTTTCTATTATTCCTGTAGGAGCTGCAGCATCATGACGGGAGACGGAGAGAGAGAGACATGCGGGGGGATGGCAATCACTGAGGGGTGAATTATACACCTAGAGAAACGCACACATACACGTTTGTTTTTCTATCATGGCAGGTGACTTTCCATTGACTTTCATTGTCTTTATACTGAGATATCAGTTTGTATTCTTTAATTTCTGTTCCCAATAAACCGTGTGATGCTTTTGGTTCCTTTTTGTAAGCTTGAAATCACTAGACCCTAAATGCAGACAATTGCATAGTAATTGCATGGTAAGAAAATGACCAGTACACACTACACACATACAAATTTTGCCCTTTTGTGTTTTATGGAATAAAGTCATGGGTTTGGAACGACATGAGGCGTGAATAAACGATGAAATAATTTAAATTTTTGGGTGAACTGTTCCTTTAACACATGCTTGAACACACAGCCAACCACAACCAATCCCTGTCACCAGTAAAATAAGAAACTGGCTGATTCATAAAAGTCATATTGTAATGCAGTCGTGGTAATTGCATGAATTAGGGATTCATTTATTTGGGTCATAGTTGATCGCACACCAGGCTTTTAGAGTTCACACTAACCTGTCACCATTCCTGTCTTGGCCCAATCAAATTACTTCACACAATTAAAAAAGAGGCCAATTAAAGTGCCCTTATCAGCTGAGTGAATAGATAATTTATGCACAAATGCCATTTTTCATAGCAGCAACTAAACAGAGAAGACCTTTGAAAATATACAAAGCAGACTAGAAAAAAAAATGCTTTGAGGAGGCACAAGTTGGCATGTGGTGGATTCTATTTCTAAACCACAAAATACAAAACACGTTTATGTGCGGCTGCTGACCTTATTAAGAGCTCCAGCTCCAGTCAGGATGATGTGAGAGTTTTCCACCTGTATGGTTCTTTGGCCCAGTCTCACCAGGTATGCTCCGATTCCAATGGCCCTGCATGTCACCTGACGACCACCGAAGACACAGAGGCTCAGAAACACTTTATCATATGCCGTACCGTTCAAAAGTTTGGGGTTGGTAAGTTTGTAATTTTTTGAAAGAAGTCTCATATGCTCTCCAATGCTGCAGTTTTTTGAAAAATACAGTAAAAACAGTAATATTGTACAATAACTGGAATATTATTTAAAAATACCTATTTTTATTTTAACACATGCTGGTGATGGCAAAGCTAACTTTTTACCAGTCATTACTCCAGTCTTTAGTATCAAATGATCCTTCAGAAATGTTGAAAACAGTTGTGGTGCTTAATATTTCTGTGGAAACCTTGATACATATTTTTCAGATTCTTTGACATATAGAAAGTTTAAAAGAAATCTTTTGTTACATTGTAAATGTCTATAAATTATTATTATTTTTTTTCTAATTAAATGGATCAAAAGTTAAAGTACTGACCCCAACATTTTGAACAGTATTGCTTTCCTAAAAATTGTATTCAAAGGTGGAACTTTTCCAAATGTTTTGCCAAATATTTGCATTGGTTTGTAACAAGTGTGTGTGTTCTGTCAGCATACCAGGTTCATGGTGATAATTTCCTCATACGCCAGCGATGATTCACCCGCGATCATGCCAGAACCTCTCAAGTTCTCCACACCCAACCCCTCCTCTTTACCAATGATATCAGTGATCTTATACCTGCAAAGACACACAGGTTCCATTAGAGGAGAATTTACCTTAATCAATGACAGAAAAATGTCACAACTCACAACTTCCTCCCAGTTCAACCCCTTATTGAAACTAAACAGCAAAAAGGACTTATAATATCAGATATAAAAGAAGTAACAATTCCTATCCTGTGTTCAGCAACTGAGCATGCCAGTAATGTCGATTTAATGGGAAGTCGGAAAGAAACTTATTTTTAAATGGCAGAAGAATGTACGATTTTTTACATTTTTATATAACTAACGATCCTTCCAATGGATAAGACACAGGGTGTAAATTGCTAATGCGAAACTATATTTTTTTGGTACTTTTTTTTTGCGAAAAAGGAAACCTACAATTAAAATTTTTTTTTTTTTTTAAAAGTTGAGCTAAACAACTGTTTATGGGATGAGTAGTAACTCACCTGGATTCTCCCTCATCTTCCACATGTTCACATTGGACTGAGTTCAGAGCAGACACCTTCTTATAGTCCTGAGGTGTGAGGTACAGGTACTTAAAGCCCTGTGAATCAACAGAAAAACAGTGATTATATTATGACACACATCCAAAAGATAATCACTACATTAATGATCACTGATCCCTTCCCCTGGAGCCACTCCAGACCTTGTATGGGTCCGCCGGATCCTGCCAGGCCACATGGAACATGTGTCTGATCTCCTCTGCCAGGCCGATCCGGGCTCCGCTGTTGGCAGCGATATAGATTCGTGGGATGCCGCTTTCCCGAGCCATTTCTGAGGCCTGCAGAAACAGAACATCCTCCTGTGGCCCGAAGGAGCCGATCTTATGTGTGATGTCATTGCTGATCACGATAATCTCACGGCCGGCCGGGTACTCAGGGGTTCGGATAGTCATCCGCCATGCTACCATGCCAATCTAGTGAATCAGACAATTGAAGAATCCTGAGTGTTAAGCAAGTTGTGATCAAATAAATTCATTTAAAATAAATGCTTGCAGAGCCACACAACACATTTAAGAAGCAAAGGGGCCCCCTACAGTGTGCAAAGTGTACTGCATGTGATGATTTGTTGAAAATGAGCAAGACAACGAAAATTAAGATGAAGTTGTGAAGTGCATAGTTGTTGTGTTTAGGATAAGGAAAAAATGTTGCCAGTTAGCCAGTATCATTAACATGGTGCAATCTAACCTCATTTCCTCCAGGTAGGCGGTTCATCTGCACCAGCTGACCTTGAGAATCGAGAACCAGCTCAGTGAAGGTGAGCAATTCCGATGGAAGAGGACACTTGGGTAAGTTGGCGTGTGCATCCATGGACTGCCATAACTTCCTTAGAGACTACAGAAAAATGGACAGCATAACAAACTAATCACTCAGAAATATTTTTAGTAAGAAGTTATGAAATCACAATAAATATTTATGTTCATATATTTAATATTTAATCAAATATTTAAGTGCTTTAAAAAACCAACTTAAAAACATGAAAGAACATATTAATTTACAGGTGCAATGCAATACTTTCTCAGAATTCAGAATTTATTCGTAAACAATGATCAATTTTGAAAACAGTTGTGCACAATTTTTTTTCAGGATTCTTTGATGAAAGTACTATTTCATTTATTTGAAATATAATCTTTTGTAACATTATACATGTCTTTACTGTAACTTCTGATCAATTTAATGCATCCTTACGGAATAAAAGTATTGATTTATTTTATTTCTGAACTACTGTGTCCTTTTACTTCTGAGCTTTCTATTTCAGATAAATGCTGTTCTTTTGAACTTTCTATTCATCAAAGAATTCTGAAAAAAAAAAATGTACATAACCATTTTCAACATTGACAATAATTATAACCATTTCTTGAGCAGCAAATCAGGATATTATAATGATTTCTAAAGAATTATGTGACACTGAAGACTGGAGTAATGATGCTGAAAATTCAGATTTGATCACAGGATTAAATTATATTCAAATAGAAAATAGTTATTTTAAATTGTAACAATATTTCACAATATTACTGGGGGTGTTTTGTATTTTTAATCAAATAAATGCAGCCTTGGTGAGCAGAAGAGGCTTTTAAAAATAATAGAAATCTCACAGATCCCAAAGTTTTGAAGGGCAATATATATATATATATATATATATATATATATATAATTAATAATATAATTTGTTACATTTATATAGCGCTTTTTCTGTGACCTCAAAGCGCTTTACATAAAAGGGGGAATCTCCTCAACCACCACCAATGTGCAGCATCCACCTGGATTATGCGATGGCAGCCATATTGCGCCAGAATGCCCACCACACACCAGCTTATTGGTGGAGAGGAGACAGTGATGAAGCCAATCAGTATATGGGGATGATTAGGAGGCCATGATGGACAGAGGCCAAGGGGCAAATTTGGCCAGGATGCCGGGGTTACACCCCTACTCTTTATCGAAGGACATCCTGGGATTTTTTATGACCACAGAGAGTCAGGACCTCGGTTTAACGTCTCATCTGAAGGACGGATATACATACTTTTAGATTGGCTGCATGATTTATGGCAAAATATTTCCACCCTAATGATTTGTCAACTGTTGTTGACATATTGAGATGTACAGATGCAATAAGCATTTTGTAATTGCATTGTGATGCCCTGAATTGAATTCAAATCAAATCTCGAGCTTCTTAAATATATGCCATCACTAGACTACTGTCTTTCAGCGATGTGGACGATACCTGACGGAACATCTCTGGGAAGTCGTAGACGTATGTGGTGCCGAGGCTCTGGGCCTGAAAGCGTTTGGACTGCAGGAGGTCTTTAGTGACGTAGGGTGTGTTGATGAGCATGCCGTGAAGAGGACCCTGCTTATCTCCATATGCCTGGAACATGATCTGAGGAGAGAGATGGAGGGCAAGAAACAGTCAGCCAGTGTTAAAGTAAGACAATTAACCATAAAAATAATAAAAATATATCCCCGCATATAGACAAACAGATAACAGTTGCCCAATGATGTAAACAAAAAAGACGGACAGTTGATGTAACAATGACTAAAGGTGATTAGCAAAAAAAACAAAAAAAAAAATCTTTTTAAACATTCAGACAGAAAAGTAACATCACTGACAAATGAAACCAAACTGTGAACAAGCATAATGGCAAATCACTGAACGGCAGTATTTTAAAGAATGATATTAGTGAACCTAGTGTGTAACTTCTGCCTTACTACAATGGCAGATTGTAAAGTGCCAGTCATATGTTTGGTCACATGACTGAATACATTTTTCTCATAAATAATAAAAGAATAAATATGCAAAAAAATAAATATCAAGATGTTCAATATAATTATCTTTAATATTATAAAAATATACAATACTGTTTGAAAGTTTGGGGACAGTGCGTTTTTTGATAAATTAATACTTTTATTCAGTAACGATGGATTAAACTGATTAAAAGTGACGGACCTTTATAATATTAAAAATTATTTCGATTTTCTATTAATCTTTCTATTCAAATCAAAGAATCGTGAAAAATAAATAAATAAATGAGTATCACGTTTCCTCAAAAATATCAAGCAGCACAACTGGTTTTCAAAATTAAAGGCACAATATGTACGATTTTTGGATTAAAATATCCAAAAACCACTAAAACAATGTTATCTATTTTGTTGACTTGTGTACTTACATTATTCCAAATGTTTTCAACAATGTTTAAATATGGAGAAATCAGCTATTTTAACCAGTGTAACGGCCCGTTTCATTGCATCGCTTGTCAATGACATCATATCCACGCTATCCTTGATTTCTGGTTTTACTTCCTTATAATATATTAAAGCGTCTACCATGGTTTGTGTTTTATTAGTCAGGTGAGCAACTGTTTGGACACTTTTATCGACAGAAAACTAACCATTGCTATTTAGCTCAACGCGGTTAGCCATGTTGTTTAAATGTCTTGTAATGATTTATCGCGAGTAACATGTTGTACCATGCCTCAGAGACAATATTTTGTCAGGTGGCTACATAGAGAAAATGATGCATTACAGTTTCTACAAATAAGGCTTGTTCTGATTTTGCTATCATACAATATACTTTAAAATTAATTGCATCCAGTTTAGCAACAAGTAGTCCACCTTTAATTAATAATATGATATTCTAATATCGATCTAGCTTTCTGCAGTGTCCAACAAGTGTCTCATACCAGCCATCGAGTTAACGCACAGTGTTAACATAACTTTCAACACAATCAAACGCATTTAGTATGATTGTTTTGACACAATTTTAATTCGTCAGATAAACTGACCTGTATGAGTAGTAATTCAGCACTTGCGGCTGTTTTATTAGAATGAAATAAAATTACATGAATATAAGTGATCAAACGTAACTGTAACAAAGTTCAAGTTCAGGGAAGGAGGCGGACAATAAATGTATCCTTAGTCAAAATAAACAACAAAACGAAAGGAGCGGCAACGGCTGACTGCGGCATATAGGCAATAATAAAACAGCAACGTAAAATCTCGGCCCCGCCCTGCTTCATACCACAATAACATAAGTAAAACTTTAATACATTAGCTCACCCATGAACATGATTTCTGCCTGAGTCCTGTCGGATTGCTTTCCATCAGCTGTGGAGGTAAAGACGACACCTCCTATGATTCCACACTCATTCACGGCGTCAACAAGCTACGCCTTTGTTATTGTTTTGAAAAAGCGACTTCTACTGGCGAAACTTACATACTGTGCCTTTAATAATAATTAGAAATGTTTCTTGAGCACTAAAATTAACATATTAGATTGATTTAAAGATAGGAGTACTGGTTGCTGAAAATTCTCTATCAAAGGAGTAAATTATATATTAAAATGTAACTGTTATTTTGAATTGTAATATTTCACAATATTACTGTTTTTACTGTATTATATAAATGCAAGAGACTTCTTTTAATAAAATCTTACCGAATCCAAACGTTTGAATAGTAGTGTAATTTCCATGTTATTTTTATGATCAATTATAAATATCATAAAACATTTGTATCTATTCTTAAATGCTTGAAATTAGCTTTGCAGACAAATATATATAAATTGTGTCTACGTATGAATAATGAAATGTGTTGAATCTGAAGAAGGTAAAACATATCAAACATTTTTCAACATTCACTACAAATTTTATTATTTCATAGCTTTGACTTTACTATTATTCTAAAATGTAAAAAACAGTCCAAATAGAGAATTAGGTGTGTCCAAAGTTTTGACTGATAGTGAATTTACCATCGACAGAAAATTAACAATGACTAACAAACAATGAAGGATGACAAAGGCATAATACCGTAGTTCAGTTTGAGATGTATGTGTATGTATGTGTGTGTGTGTGTTTTAATGAAAGACACGTGAGCCCCACCTGTCGGTCTTTGTGCCCCACCTGTCCTGTACGGGAGTCTGTGACCTCCTTGTACAGGCTGATGTCCAGGTAGTAGCCACTCTCATTGGTCAGGAAGAGGCGGATGGGGATCTGCTTGCCAGTGGGCGTCAGTCGGATGTTGATCTTCAGCTCAGCTTGGAGCACGCGGAGTTTCCACAGACGACTGCCGTAGCGCATGACCATAGAGCGCACGGATTCCTCAATCTGATGAGAACACAAAGGGTCAAAACTCATGCAAATATGTACCTTCCTAAAACAAAAATCCATTGAAAGTCATTGAAACCTTAGAAGGGTCCATGATAACGGTTGGGACGAAGTTAAGGAAGATGTGGTTGCAGTCTGTGCGCACTGTGGTGTTGTTGAAGGCCACCTCCAGCTCATCCATGGCCTCCAGCAGCAAACGTTCTGCCTCGTTGTGTAGGTACTCAAACGATGCTTCCTACACAACAGAGAACCACACACTGGGGCTTTTCACACTTGAAAAGTTAACCATGGGTCATTCTAAACCCCAGGTAAACAAAATCCAGGGTTATCTTGCTTCACGTTGCTCATAATATACACAGGGAGAACAACTAATCCTTGGTATTCATAAGCTGGCGTTTCACACCTTTAGATTCCTAAACCCTGGGTTAAAATTTTTATTTGCATATTTGCCATGTCATTTATTGGATAGTCTCAGCCTCAGATGTCATGCAATACGGACCACTGGCTGAATATCTGATGCATATGGCACACTTAACTGGAAACATTTCCGGATTTGCATAATCGTCATCTGATTGGTTTAATTCTACAGGATGTCTGGGAGACGCATGTGTCGCGTTATTTAACAGTTCGCCTAGAAACAAATGTCGTTGACGCCAAACCCCCTCATGGAAGAAGAACTCTGTCGTGTTTACAACTGTGACAATGAGCTAAAATTAAATTCAGGATCAGCTAAATGCTTTTTCAAAAGTATGTGAAGTATGTAAAGTTCGCAGCATAGACTCTTTAAAATATATCCAAGAGTTTACACAAGTCTGTTTTTGTAGAGACATTGACGTAACATTTTTTTTTACAACCCTAAACATGACGCAGAACAAAACAAACTGTGATAGGTTCCTTTACATGTCAGTCAGACGGCCTTTGGGCGGTCCTTGGCCAATGAAAGCTGCTATGGAGTCCAGACCTTCTGCTACAAGTCTGAAGTTCTCGCGACACGAAACTATGGATTGGATGACTGCAGCGCGAGACCCGTTTACATAAAAGCTCTAGCATTGCGCATCCTCATATTAGATATTGCCGACTGTTCTATCAAGTTTATACTGAATGGACTTTTTCGACTATAAAAAGGTAAGAATGAAATGCTTCATTACTTAAATTGTTGTGTTTTCTGTTACAATTTGCCATTTTTCTGAAACACAGCCTACTTTTTATACAACATATGTTTCCGTGAAAGTCAAAAGCATGTGAAAATGAAGCACACGAATGGCTAAGCATCTAGTCATAACATTCTAACTAGGGATGCATGATATATCGGCCACCATATCGGTATCAGCTGATATATGTTAATTTTTAGTGTTATTGTTATCGGCCCGATAAGATAACATTTGGCACTACAATGCAGGATTAATACCGCAAATGTGGTGCTAACCCTGCTCCAGAGAAAGGTTTCATAACCCCGGCTAAAACTCGTTTCTTATCCCGCTTCTAAATTACAAGTGTGAATCGTTTCTTTACCCGGGGTTAAAAGCGGGGTTTAGAATGACGATAACCCAGGTTTAAGCGCAGTGTGAAAAGCCAAAGCGTCACATGCCTAACCATGTTTATTACTAGAGTGATGCTCCTACCTTGGTGACCAAGTCCGAGTGGCGGATGATGGCCCGTACAAAGAAACGGTAATCAGTGACCTCGGTGCCCACCTCCACGCGGGCGGCTCCCAAGTACAGGTGCATTTTGTGGTTGGCACAGGGGATGGCCGTCAGTGCAAAGTTACGCATGCGGTTCAGCTCCAGCTGGAAAGCCAATGCGGGTTCCAAGTGCCTGTAGATACGGTCTTCCACAAACTGAAAAAAGGGATTGACAAAATTGGTAAAAGCTTCTGTTTGAGACAAAAATAAAGCTTGGCTAATCATCTATTAAAATGAACTTCACTTTATAAATAGGTATTTAAAAAAAAACTACAAAAAGCACTGAAAAAGTGCTCGGAGTGATCAAAAGAACAATAAAGCTGTAACCAAAAACATTGGGTTTCATTCACTAACCGTGAATAACTAACAAATGTGTGTGTGAAATCTGTGTGCAACAGTTTTCACGAACAAATCATGATTTATCAATACATTTCATACTAAAATTTACAGATTCTAAATTTACAAAAAATGTGGGAACACCTGAGAGCATTGTATGTTTGCTAAGAGTGAGTAAAGGTTGTAAAGAAAAAGTTATGTGAAAAGGTCTTATTATGGAGCTGGTTAAGCTGCGTTTTATGCAAATGATTAGCCTCAGGTCACTCATTTAGAATGGCTCAATTCAAAAGAAATTCAGAAATTATAATATTATTAAAATATTTTTGTGAAAAGTTCCCCTGTGCATATACATATGAATAATCCACAAAAAATGATTAGTGAATGAGACCTAATATCTTTCACAATTCCTTTGGCAGCTGCTAGTATATTAAAAATGAAATGCAAAAACAAAGTTGAACTAAACCATGTTTCCATCCAATGAAAGACAAAAATGTTATTTGTACAAATGCGTGATGCCAAAAAAAAACAACAAAAAAAAAAACATTGGTTACACTTCTTATTTGCACATACATCTGCATTCAATAACACCACATGAACAATAAAAAAATATATATAAAAAAAGATTAAATAAAATAGAAAATATGAACGGAATGAAATTGCTTGTTTTAAATTTAGAGAAAGTGAGTCTACAGGAGCAGAAAGTGCCCGTGAGCTATAATAGCAAGCTAGATTTAGTAAATGTAGGTAATCACAGCTGCTAATGGATGTCATCCCTCTCAAATGAGACAAATAATTAAAAAGTTCATTAATGTAATGAGCTTTGCTGGAACCATTTTAGCAAACTATCAGGGCTGAAGGAAGCGAGGGAAACGCCATTGATCATGATGGAGTTACTTGCACAGCAAAGACAAGGAACGGAGGAATATAACAGTTTTTTTTTCCTCCTCCTCATTTTCCCTTTGTATTTTCCCACCTAAACATAAAGCTGCTGATGAATTTAATGAACGATTACATTTAAAATCGTTACAGTCTTTTGTGTCTGTCATTGATAGTCTTGTGTAAAACAACTCACCTTGTCTCGAGCCCGGAAAGTAAAAAATTTGGGGAATTCTCTCTGTGAAATAAAGACATTAAACATTAACAGTGAAATAACACTAAATGGCTGTAGTGAATACACTTGTTAAGAATGTTAAGAATCTAAAGAACAAAAACAGGTACAATTTGCACATTTCAAAGACTTAAGTGTAAGCAATTTAATTAAGAAACCATTTATAATGGCTCTGTTCCAAAACCTAGGAGTCAAAATGTTAATTAAAAATAATAATTACTTCTAAAAATATTTAATTAATAAAAAAAAGTTAACTTGTTAATTTTTCTGAAAAGAAAAACAAATAATACTGACTAACAAATTCAGTCACTTTTTGTCATTTTGATTCACTGATTTACAAATAATGTCGTCTTCACCATATCCATGTCGGGGCTCAAACATTGATATATGAGATTATTTGTGATTAATTTGATTTATTTAATCAGCATCATGCAATGAATTCATCTTTGAATCATTTGAATCAAATGACAGACCAATTTTTTATACTTAAGTGTATTGGGTCATTAGCTTAGCAACATGCTAACATCCAAGACAGTGAACATAACCAAGACATGTTGATCACATATACTGTAAATCTAATTCAACTGAGAAATACTCATAGTCTAATTAAAAATGAACTATGTGTGCCACATATTTTACTATTTATAGCGCTATATGAGTTCTGAATCATTAGCTAAGCAACATGCTAATGTCTCTACTAGAATCAACTGAAAACTAAAGCCAAGACTCTCATGCGCTTCAAAAAAAAAAAAGAAAAGTAGTGCTACTGGTGTGACCTGCATAAGTTAAAGTTCTTTTTGTTGCATTTCAGTTCAGTCACTTGTGAGGTTCCATTTTGGTTAAGACGTCGCCTAAGAAGGTAGCTATTTAGAGAGCAGACAGCGAAGCAGCTCAAAAGGTTGTGGAACAGAGCCAATGTCTCAAACATTCCACAACTACTTACATGGAACCTCTGGTCCACCTCACAGTTGACTTGCTTCCTGAAATCCTGTTAATAACGGCGTCAAAAGCACAGGGAAAAAGACACACACACACACACACACACACACACACACACACATGCAGTGGGTGTACCAGACTTGAGATCAGTTACTATGAATTACAGTTATTTAAATTAACAACTAACTGATTACAGATTTTGTTAAAATTTGATTGAGTGAGAGAGCGGAAACATGCTCAAATGTCATTTTTAAAGCATACCTTCTGAGCAACCAGGAAGGTAAGTCTTCGGATGCCGTGCTCAAATAGCAGAGATTTCTGTGGTAGAAATGAATGAGAAATAATTTGCTGAGAGTAGAGAAAACAACTTTAATTTTAACTCAACCCAATCAACCCTTACAGAACAGAACGTTTTACCTTAGACTGGGTAAACTCACGGAACATGGCCGCCAGCCCATCGTCATCAATGTCGCTGTCCGTCTTTATGGCCACGTTAAGGATATGAATTGGCTCATCTTGAATACTCTACAATAAAACAAACAAAACTAGGTATAGAAAACGTTGATTCCCCCCCAAAAAAGGCGATCTCAATACAACTATTTAATATACTCAAACTATTTTTATCTTTTAATCTTTGTTTTTTTGTGTTATTTTATTACAGGTTCAGAGGGTGAAAGGTTCACCTTGTTGTCCTCCTCTCCATATAGCACAGGGTTGCCCCCCTCAGGAAAGGTTGGCGTACAGGGGGGTGAGTCAGAGAAACAGCTCAACACATCCTTAATGTTCCTATCATAACAGTCACATTAGACACTCAAGCACCACATTTAGGTACATTTTTAGAAAACTGCTTTTTAAAGACATCATGAAACAAAATTCATAATATGTAAAGTGTGGTGTCTGTTAGGAGTTTGTAAGGAAGGGGATAATGTACATCCAGCCGGTTGTTATCGCAGAATAAACTCCGAGAGGGTGATCAGGACCCCGACGCGAAGGGGTCTTGCATCAGCCTGAGGGTTTTTTTTCTGTGATAACAACCGGGTGGATGTACATTATCCTGCTTATTACAGCTATGTGCCACAGTAAATAACCAAACATTAAATATTTTGAATAAATATTTCTAAATAGGTCTAAATATTTTATTAGCACATTAAACGCAAAGCTTCCATGGAGAAAGCAGTTGCTAGCAAGCCGCAAGTTTAAAGACATACATTTATACGGGATACTGTACAGTCATACCACTTATTACATGGTTTGTAATCACATAAATAATTATGTGGATAAGAGATATTAATTTGAGATTAAATGGTTTTAAAATTGTACTGGTTTGTTACCTTATAATACATTACAGTGTACAAAAGAATCGTCACAAAATGGCCACAGTTGCGTATGTATGAAACAAGAGAGCGAATCCGCAATACCCGGATGAAATAAATAAATAATTGTACAAAATTATTAATTTGAGTTCTAATAGTTTATTAGCTCACTAAACACAAAACTTCCACCAAGAAAAAACATTCCTAGCAAGCATATTGCGCCAACTTCAGTTACCCGGATAAGCCTGTGTTATCAGATTTACCGGTTGTTATCAGGGTTCTTATCCACATACCGCTGGATGGCGCGATTGACCAATCAGAATCAAGTATTCCACAGGGATGTGTAATAAGCAGCAATAAAGCACATGAGATAGGAGTAGCGACCTTAATCCATCTTGTTTTCCCTTCACTTCCGTTCTCAACGCATAACACTTCAAAAATAGTAATCACAATTTAATTCTACTTATGAACACAAAATAACATTACAGATTTAAATGTATTTTTGAGTGAACACAGTTTGACCATGTTTGGGGATCTTGATTTTATCTGGGATTTGATGGGTTTGTAATAGGATGATATTTAAAAAAAAAAGGAATTATTGACATCATGTTAATACTAAAAATAAGAAAATATCGCAAATAATCCAGCGGAAGTAATGTGAACAACATTCCAACATAGGTGGCGGTACAGCATCTTAATGCTGGTTGCCACCCATCATAAACTGCAAAAAATAAAAAGACGCAGTGTGTAGCTACTACTGCCACACAAGTGAGCAACTCTACCAACACCTGAAAAAAGTTCTCACCAAATGTAGGAGTTTTTTGGATTGAAGACAACAGTAAATTCTTTTTGTACTCTTTTTGTACAGTTTTGGTTAAAAACTGTTTTTCCCGTCTCCCTACACTTGGATTTTGAGTGTGATTTCTTAACCATAAAAGAGAAAACCCAAAATAAAATTAAAAACTAATTTGACTGAGTAAATTAATTTGAATGAATTTGACAAATAGATATCACGATAATACCATTATCATTAAATATATTTGGCCACAAAAATTGAGTAGTAAAAATCTGAGCCCTAATTTGCAATGTTACAGGTGAATTTCATTACATTTCGATGGAAGATAATTTGTTTTCTTTGTTGTTTGAAGTTTTTATGTCACGAAATGACAGGGTGTTAGACTTTATACTGACACCTACTGGTGTGGATGAAATATCACGCAAAAAGTTTTCTGTTACCGATGCCAAAAATACCATATTTTCAGGTCTACTTGTCACCTTTGATATATTTATTTCCAGTATGAAAGTGCATAATAATAGGAGGGTAACAAAAATAAAGTGAGTAGTATTTTGCTTGTCATGTGATCTCAATATGTCAGCATGAATGGGTCCCACTCTTAAAATAATTTGCAAAAGTTGTTGGGTTCAACTTTTATACATTATGATGAATTGTGCAGATAAAGATCAGGGGCATTTAATAAGCAAGAGTTCATTTATAATTAATGTTGCCTTTATTAAACCGTAACATACACTAACCTGCTGAACTCCTGGAAGGAGCGGAAAGAAACCATGGCGCCCATACGCTGACAGGGTGGAGTGAAGGAGGTGTCCAGGAGTACATCACTAACACTGGCCACATGAACCATGCCATAGTGGTTCAGGTTAGAGGAGAAAGACATTCTGAGAGCACAACACACACACACACACACACACACACACAAAGACCTGTAATTAACCCAGCTGCATACACACAACCTCTGAAAAATGTGGTAGATCAGGCCAGGAGAAAGAACAGATCATCACCATCACACATCAGCCTAGATCAGAGGTGTGAATAGGAACAGCATCACCTCCTCACAAGCTGAACGTGTAAGAGCTGAACATTATAGAAGGGGCCAGTTGTCCGGAGGCAATTAAACCAGATGTAAAAGGAAATATAAGTATGACTGAAACTTCACTGAATGGGTGAATTCATGCATCCTCATTCATTTATTTATTCAAATTCACGGTGGAGGAACAGGTTAGTTAAGAATATTCCAGGTTAAATACAATCTATATATGGCCTGCTGCTAATTATCATAATTTTGGGTCATCCCTCCATTTGTAAAAACAAAAGAAAAAGATTTATTGGTTTATTTGTACGTATTTACAATAGAAATCTAGAGGGCTTGTTGACCAATCACAGCTTTCCAAACTGGGGTCTGTGAAAAAATCTATAAAATAAATGTTTAGGGTTGTGAAATTAAAAATTTAACAAGAAATTAATGAAATATGTTTATAATGATTATTTTTTTAATACTCACCACATTTGATAATTTTATAATTTCATTTCATTTCAAAATTTATTATATATAATATTTTCCAGTTAATATTTTAGCTGTTTACGATCATAGAAAATATAATAACTTTATATTTATATAATAAAGAATTTTTCACACACAGTATAAATGGATTTTTTTCCTGTACGTGACAATATACAGCATCCTTTATATTTTAGGCAAAGTGTCCTTGAGGATCTTTATAACTGGGGGTCCATGGCATCAAAAAAACCCAGAAGGTTTAAAAGCAGAAATGCAAAATTTATTTTTTGTTAAAGAGCTTTCATAAATTATTCTGCAAAAAAACTTTTGATATTCAAGCTGTAAAGCTGTCTACATTGTTTAAAAGTTACTTTGTGGTGCTGTACACTTTACACAGACTTCCATTGCAAATGCTTTATTATTAATGTATTTTTTCCAGTTTTTACAAACTGAGGGAACAAGTGCTATTGATTTTAAGTTGTATTTAGCCAAGAACATTCCTTTAATAAGACCCATAATTATAAGCTAAATCAGCACATCTACCATAAATTGTCATAATTTAATAAACCTCAGTATGTGACAAGTCTCCTGATTAAATGTTAGTATGGACAGCAACCCCTTATTTAAAGACTAATTAAAAAGATTTACACCCAGATTTCATAAAAACAAAACAAAAAACCCAGTGTATAGATTCCTTTTCCCCGATTAAACCCTCTCTGTAGTGAACACTGTCCTGCACTACCTGGCCTCACTCTCAGCAGAGTCACTAGAAGCCCCTGTGGCGGCACTAGCGTTAGCTGTGTTATCTGGCGGTTTGTAGTCCTGTAGTGGGGCAGACAGTTTCCTGGGAGGACAACGATGACAGTCACATTTTAAAACTTGTGCGCACACATTAACAGACAGAGCAAGAACGTACACAAACGCCACTATTATGCAGTTAATTCAAACCCAGTATGAGGTCTAAATTTCATTTAATTTAACATATAACGGGAGTATCCCTATTTGCATGCGCTATAACAAACGACATTGAAGGTAATCACTCACACACACACACACACACACACACACACACACACACACACACGTTGAGAGTAGTGCAATAAGCCATGCAAATTAGTTTGTATTTACTGAGATCAACAGAATAAAAGTGCTGTTGGAGGGCTGTTTTCAATAAAACAAACTTGCACACAAAATAACTGCAATCGGTTGATTCAAAATGTCGAGAGACACACAGAAGGTGTGATTCAATCCACGTCGAATGCGTTTCATTTCAGGTTAGATTATGTCTTAAAATATGAATTCAAATACATATGTGTTTACACTTGTTTTATGTTCGGAATAGCATACTTATTTAGTATTACTTCATAGTACACAATACATACAACATTTAAAATGTATGTGTTTGACCATACTGCTTTTCTACTCTATTTTCAGAGTCTACACTTTGGTTTAGGGAAGAAAGAATGTGTACTATACCTGTTTAGAGTGGGGATGTTCCCTCTGCAATCAAACAACATTGATTACTGGTTGGTTAGTGTCAGGCATCAATTGGAGGGGTCAGTCAGAGATCAGAAGTGGGTGGCACTTTCACGTAACTGACAGTTTCTGCTTTCCGTACGATATTAACTTGGACTCTCAGCCTGCTGCCAATGAGAAGTGGCTCAAAGACAATTCTGTTGCATTTACACAAAGTTGAATTATAGTGTCTGAAATTAGTCTTCAATGATTATTTGGATGTGATCACTGCATAAATGCATAACCGACTGATTTAGTTTATTTAAATACATTGTAAATCTTATGAAATCTATTAAGAACACATCCAGGTTGCATTTCACCCCAAATGGAATTTGTGTAAAGAAAAATGTAGCCTGTTTTAGGAGCTTTAACTTTTTACTTTGTGAATTTTTTTCTTACATTTTTATTTACATTTTAATTAAGCACATTTCCCACTTTTCTCCTTACTGTATCATTTAAATTAACTGTACTGTATAAATTAACTGTACTACCGGTACATGTTATTTTTAAAACAAAAACATTTTAAAGTATTTTAGCAATGAAAACTAATTTCTCTGTATTGATATGGTTTCTTAAATCTAAAATCTTTTTGTCTGTTCTGTTTTCTGTTGATGCAGAGTGTGAACAAAACTTCACTAAACATTTGTAGCGCCATCTAATAATCACAAAAAGCGTTGTGCTTTGTTACTTTTTATATGGAGCAAAGTCTCAACTTTAAAATTCTGTCGAAATTCAAACAGCCTCATCTAGTTCTCAACCGTTTTATTTTTTTGAAAACACTAATAATTTAATAACACTTAAAAAAAAGGAATATTTAGACTTAATTTCAGCTATATATAAACTTTTTCTTTTTTTTTTTACACAAAATATTACAGAATTTTAATGTCAGCCATTTTTTCCATCTCTAGACATAACACCAAAATAAACATCGGTGTATCGGCCAGAATTTTAATATCATGCATCCACCAAGTGAAATATATATATTTTTTAATTATTTTTTATTTTAGGGGATTAAAATTAAGATTCATTCACAACACTTCAAATCTAAAGCAAGCCACACACTTCACATATAACTGCCCCTCCTTCAC
The DNA here is from genome assembly GCA_026230005.1 of Gila orcuttii. NCBI lineage: Eukaryota > Metazoa > Chordata > Actinopteri > Cypriniformes > Leuciscidae > Gila > Gila orcuttii. The sequence goes on from JAPDVR010000004.1 coordinate 50,431,685, forward strand.
ATGCAACAATTCAGCTCTTAAAACACTGCAGTAAATGCAGCTAAAATTTCCTTCATGTACTTTAACAGTACAATGCATAAGCAATTCATTTTACACAAATCACAGGCAAAGCAGCAATGACAGCTGGGGGAAAAAAAGGAAATAAAATAGGACTAAATGCATAAACTGAATAAGCAAGAAACACAAAATCGCATAACATGCATCTGAGGAGACTGAATTAGTTCCCAAGCATAAATCAGCAGAGAATGAAAATGCAAGTGCAAAAAGAGCGATCTGTTAGACAGCCAATCAGCACAATCACTGAGCATGTCCTATTGGTGGCATTCTTTGGTTTGCAATAGATCGGTGTCACCTGAAACACACGGATGTGGCCGGCACAGAAGAGAGACACCTTAAAGACCAACTTTTTTGGCCCCTGTGATTCAGACCCTGTCACTAAATAATGCTTTTCTACTCTTACTCCATACAAACCTCCTGATCATGGCAGACAGTAAATCAGTGGCATAGATTGTGCACAGGTAGAGCATTTTAAGGGTGAAATGGGAAGTGAATTGTGGTACAGTGGAGGAGAATCTGTGTCACAACCAACCAGTAGTTTTTATTTATGCAGATATGCTGATGCATATAGAATTCAAACACACTTTTGCCCCAATTGCCCGTGTCTTTCATTGTGCTTTGACATGCTCCTCCACAGTCCAAGCGAGGGGGTGTGAGAGGAGTGAAAAGGAGGGCTGCGGTACATCTTGAGGTACCTGTTTGGGTGGGATGAGGGCAGCATGAACTGGAACTCCACGATGCAGGTGTTGTCTTTCAGCTGTCGGTGCTGGACACTGTTGAGTTCATAAGCGATGTAAGCTCTACGAACATACACCTAAAGAAAGAGAGCGGGAACCATGTTCGACATCTTATAAAGACAAAAATAAACAGTCCGTTTCTAGGATAAATAAATGTGAAATGACAGTCTTACCTCTAGAGCAGCCATTCGTACCACCTGATTACTGTGGTAAAAGAAATTTGGCAGTACGTCAAAGATGGACGTCTCTGACAGGATCAGTTTCTAGAGAAAAATCAAGAAAGGTATCAATAATTTGATAATACACAATGTTCTGAAGCAAAATATTAGAACTTAAAGGTAAAGTGTGTAATTTCTGTGCTAGTAGAGGAATCAAATGAAACTCCAAATATACACTACCGTTCAAAACATTAAATCGGCACAATTTTTTTTATGTTATCTAAATGAAGTCTCTTATGCTCACCAAGGCTGCATTTATTTGATCAAAAATACCGCAAAACAGTAATATTGTAAAATATTGTTACAATTTAAAATAACTAAATATAACTATTTTAATAACTTTTAACCCTTTTAAAATGTAATTTATGAATTTTCAGGAGCCTTCAGAAAAAAATTCTAATATGCTGATTTGGAGCTAAAAATGAACTAAAGATAAGCCACTTCAATTTTAATTCGGAATTTTTGCTTAACCTTCAACATTTGACAATCATAGTTGTGGCAAAACACTGTTCAGCAGATAGCACTACAGATCTGTCAATCACATTCATCCAGGATGTCCTACCTGCAGGTTCTCAATGCAGAACTGATGTCCATACATGTCAATGGCGGACAGGAAGATGGATTCCACCTGATTGTGTCGCAGCTCGTAGGAGGGAAGGTGAGAAGCGATGAGAACCTGCCGTGCCCGCAGTGCCACCTTGGCATTCGTGGTCTTGCTGAGCTGTGTGAGTTCTGTGAGGATGGCCATGAGCTCGTCCGTCAGAGTGGGGTCTCGTCCACACAGCTGATCCTACAGAGAGAAGTTAGGGACAAACATTTGAATCAATTTGAATGAGTGGACTGGAGTCACAGATAACATGCTTTTATTAGATCTCGACTGGTATTACGTCTCACAATACACAAGTTGGCCTTATGAATGATTAAAAACAACCAAACAATCATTCATATTAAAAATTGTGACTATGTACTCACAATCAACATGGTGACCAGAGAGTTCTTCTTTGTGACTTTTGCATGAGAGAATATGTAGTTGAGCACATTGGCCATGTCCCCTTTGTTTTCCTCTCGGAGTGCAAATACACACTTGTCATAGTGACCTGACAGTAATACACACACACATATACACAAATGAATAATAAATCAATTAATGCAATTCATTATTAATTAAACAGTAAATTTAATGGAAAGAATAGAAAAAGCAAATATGTATTAAATAACAAACATTTTCTAATCTTATTATTATGTATTCAATTGTTTTTTTTCCTCCTCATTATTCACATTTAGGATCTTTTGTTTCTATTATTTTCTATTGCTATTTATTAAATACTTGAATATTTTCATTTAAATAATTTAATACACAAGAACGGATCATAATGTTACAGTGCCATCAAGTGGTCACTTGATAAAATAAGGCAACATCCAATGATGGCATTTACAGCCATACTGGTCTGATTTCACAGCCAGGATTAGGCCTTAGTTAAATTAGGATATTTAAGTAGCTTAAACATGCCTTAGAAAAGCACAATACTGGCGTTCATCTTGAGACAAAACAGTGGCACTGACATTTTCAAAAATGAAAATTCTGTCTTCAGTTACTCACCCTCATGTCGTTCCAAACCCGTAAGTCTTTCGTTCATCTGCTGAACACAAAGATATTTTTGATGAAATCTGAGAGCTTTTCTGTCCCTCCATTGACAATACACTACCACTTTGCAGGGGTGGGACAAAGTCATTGTTATGCAAGTCACAAGTAAGTCTCAAGTCTTTGCCCTTGAGTCCCGAGTCAAGTCGAGTCAAAGATGAGGCAAGTCCCGAGTCGAGTCAAAAGTCAAAGCCAACAAGTCTCAAGTCGAGTCCAAAGTCCCACCATTTTAGTTTCGAGTCATTTCAAGTCCTCTTACCACAGAAATAAAATTTATACAAATCATGTATGTCTGATTTGTATTTTTTTATTTAAACCTCTTTTTATACAATGACATTAATCAAATACAGTAAAAAACAGAAAATTTAATTTTCACAGAAAATGCTTGTATTTCAACAGCATATTGCACTAGAACAATGCACAGCAGCTTCAGTCCTGTATTGTATTGACCTCATATTGCAAAACAGTTTAACTTTCAAATAGACACGGGTCCTTTTAGCCTAAACTTTTTTAAACATGTCATCAATAAAATCCTCACTCCTCAATTATCACTTCTGAAAACTGGACCAACTTGATAATATAATTGGAATGCCTCCATAGAGACTGGTGTGTATGAGAGAGAGAGAGAGAGAGAGAGAGAGAGAGAGAGAGAGAGAGAGAGAGAGAGAGAGAGAGAGAGAGAGAGAGAGAGAGAGAGAGAGAGAGAGAGAGAGAGAGAGAGAGAGAGAGAGAGAGAGAGAGAGAGAGAGAGAGCTGTGTGGACAGGTGATGAGCAGAGAGTGAGTGTGTGTGCGCATGTATATGCATTACGACTACCTCGTAATTTTTATAGCCAAACGAAACTATCTTCGGTATTATTTTGCCAACTGGTGCGTTGTTGCTTATTGCGCTTCATTGGTTGTCTTGCAATCTGCCTGCTTTGGCTGCGTTTACACTTGGCATTAACATGTGACCACCGTGATCCGATCAAGCAGATCAGATCATTAGCCAATCAGGACATTGTGCGTTTACATTTGTTCACATTAAGTAGCCTTTGTATCTTGATAACCGGATTTCTGTTTCCTGCATAATATTTAAATTAGGTCTGTGGCACGACACCAGAGAAGATGATAGTAATTAAACAATGTTCCAATTGCTTTCACTCACTCACTCACTTTACTTTCCTGTGCAATCTCCAGTCTTAGATCAAATTAAGTTTTTTGAATGAAGGAATACTTCCAGAGTTGATCATACAAATTTAACTGGGTTGATCATGTTAAACAAGTCACATCATCAATCATCTGGGTTTAAGGTTATAACGTGCAATGACTATATTGACAGAAATGGGAGACTGATAAACATGCTGAAACAATAAAAACATTCAACATTTAAAACATTTAAAAAATCAGATTCCGATTATTCCTCTCGCAAAGCAGCGTGCAGCTCTTCATTAAGATCTCGACTGACTGTGATTGTATATGGTGATCGCCTCGTTCAGATAATGTAGCACAGTTAAAATGAAAAATGACACACATAGTAGGCTATCATTTAAGTCTAAATAAACTGTTTTAAAGATTAACGTTTATTGTAAGGTTCAAATAAGTTTAATTTCTTGTCTAAACTGCGTCTGGCCATTATTTTCTGACAGTCACGCGGGGAGACTGGGCGGGGATTTAAATTACGTTCACCTGTGAATGCAGACAAGATGGCTGGATTGCGTTTACATTACACTGAGATCCGATCACAATGCGTCCTCGACTACCTCCGAACCTGGACACGCTGATCGGATAACATTCTGATCAGAAGTGCGTTTAGATTTGTCTTTTCAATGTGTATGTGGACAACATCCGGATACAGGTCGCATGTTAATGCCAAGTGTAAACACAGCCTGTGATGCTGTCGAATCAAAACAACGTGGGACTACAGTGATTGGATGTCGTGCAGGCAGCGCGCGTGCTCTCTGCATGCATACAGGTGGTGCACATTTTTTTCACAGATGCAGATAAACTGAGAGCGGCGCGGTCGTGTGAACATTTTTTTCCCCAGATTTCATGGGAAGTAGCAAGTCTTCTCGAGTCAAAAGGCGCAAGTCCAAGTGAAGTCACGAGTCATTGATGTTAAAGTCCAAGTCGAGTTGCAAGTCTTTGTACATTTTGTCGAGTCGAGTCTGAAGTCATCAAATTCATGACTCGATTCTGACTCGAGTCCAAGTCACATGACTCGAGTCCACACCTCTGCCACTTTGACACTTCATAAAGTTTATAAAGAGATCCTAAAACTAATCCATATGTATTTAACTGTTTAGTCCAACTTTTCTGAAGAGACTTGATTGCTTTATATGATGAACAGATTGAATTTAGGCTTTTAATCACATTTAAACATTGATCAGCGAACATAAACCGAAGCTCAACGCACGAGAATCAACCTCATTGGTTCTTGATGAAGCTCAAACATGCTGCGTAACACATGAGAATGAACCTCATTGGTTCTCGCACGTCAAGCGAACATGCTTGAGCTTTCGTTTACCACGACTGATTTGTGAGTTGATGAATAATAATAATAATATGTGAATAAAAGCCTAAATTAATCTGTTCATCATTGAGTCTCTTTAGAAAATTTGGACTAAACAACTATTTTACGATCTTATTATGAACGTTTTGAAGAGTCAAAGTGGTAGTTGTGTGGACTGTCTTTGGAGGGACAGAAAGCTCTCAGATTTCATCAAAAAGATCTTTATATCATTCCGAAGATGAACGAAAGTCTTAAGGGTTTGGAATGAAATGAGGGTGGGTAATTAATGAAAGGATTTTCATTTTTGGGTGAACTATCCCTTTGAGATATGTCAGTGCAAGCTGCTTTCAGTTAAGACAGCTCAAACATCCAGTTTAGCCTGGGACTAGGCTTAAGTCTTGTCTGTGAAACCGGGCAATAATATGCAGTCTTACCATGCTGAAACTGAACTTCCACTCTTAAATACTGCCTGAGGAGGTCCATCACCACTGCCTTCATATGACCTCTGATGCCACTGCGGTACCTTGGTGCACAACAGACATGAAGGCCAGTTAACCTGTGTTTGTGATCGTGTTTAAGTCACTGATCTATATGAATGACTGGATAGCTCATTCCGTTCTAAACTTCCAGCAGGCAGTGAAGCCACCGGAAGAGTTCCAACAGCCATATTACTAATCCAGTCATTTATATAGATCAGTGGTTTAAGTACATGTGGAGGTTGTTCGAATGAAGGACTAACTTCTGAACCAGCTGTACAATGCTCTGAGTGTTCATGAAGAAGACCTCTCTCTCTGACTTCCTGTTCAATGTGGCAGCATGACTGTCCAGTATATTGGCAATCTGAGATGAAAATTTGACAACATTTATAAACAATGGTCGCAGTTTTATAGCTTCAGATAGACATGAATTCAAAGGTCCACAAGCCGCACCTGCTGGCTGGGAAACTGGCAGAGGACAGAAGTGATGTTGCTGGCATATTGAGCCATTTCTTTCTTGATGGCCTTCTCTACGGCTGGAGGGATCCGGCCTGAAACACTCGTCATGATGTCCTGAAGCTCCAGAAGGGGCAGAGAGGGGTCCCTCAGAGTCTTCATCAGAAGCTCCACCCATTCCTTCAGCTAAAACACACATATGCAAATCTTAATACCAATTTACAATAAACCTGGTCTGGCAAAGTAACACAAATTGCCCGCTATTCACTTTAAAGTCATCTCTGAGAAATAGTCTAGAATAATTTGATTATAGTTATTGCAGTATGACATTTTGTGATATCTAATGCAATACAAGACATTAAGTGTTGTAATAATTACATTACATGTTATAATAATGACATTCTTAAATCATCCATTTTAAAGATATTAGTGGTAATAATAATAATAATAATACAGAGTGTCTATTCACACAAAGTGCAAATAGCTCACCTTGTTGGCAGAGAATATTTACACTAACTCCGCACACTGACGTCTGGTGGGACAGACAAAATTATGGAAGACGCTGGATTGTCAACAGTAGCAATAGTGTAGGGATAAATTAGTCGTTTTCACTTAGTGTAAATAGCATCTATTGCCGTAATAATAATAATAATAATAATAATAATAAACTAGCTGCTTACCAATATTACAGTTTGCTTTTTAAACATCAACATTAACAACATTTATTAATTTGTCTCAATTTATTAACTATATATAAATTATCATCATGTATTATATATATACATTTATATATATTTATATTAACATTATTTAATATATAGTTAATAAATAAATTGAAAAAAAAAAACTGCTAATGTTGTTAATGTTGGTGCCCTCTAATATCATAAGTATATGAGCAACGAAAAATGAATTTAAAGCAGTGGTTATTCACTAAACTTCAATGGGGCCTCAAGGTGACTTACTGATTTACAATAAGCCAAAATAAGCATTATAATAAGCTAAAAAAAAACTAAGCATTCAGAGGTTTCTTTTTTTAATTTATGCCTTCAGACACTTGAACATCCAGGATTCCCATGGCCTGGAAAAACCTGGATATATAAGGTAGTCTAATTTTAAAGGGGCCTTATTATGCTCATTTACGGATTCATAACTTTGTTTATGAGGTCTACTAGAATATGTTTACATCATTTAATGTTCAAAAAACATAATTTTTCATTGTTGCAGCACCTGTTTTCACCCCCTGTCTGAATGCTGTTTTAGTTTTGGAAAAATGCATGTTTCTTCGGAAAAAACTCAACCAGGGCGTATGCCTTGGGTGGGAATTATTTAAATGAGGGATATTGTGACGTACGTTCCTGGAAGAAAACTGAAGACTACAATTGAGGTGTTTTAGGGAGTTCAGAAACAGTGCGCACTGATAGAGAGAATATCTCCCTATGGAGTGGAATTTGTAAATTTGCATAGCTTTTTTCAAGCTAAAACAGCAACATTACAAACATTCAGCTCTTAAAACTTCTGAATTTGAATATGCAGAAACTAGTACTGTAGGGCCTTTGAATATTGTTGTGGACAATGGGGGTCTTGGAGCCAAAAGGTTGAGAACTACTGCTATGAAGTCCAATAAAGTGGTTGAAGAGCTACATGCGTTTTCTCACCCTGCCACTGAAGAAGGGCTCTGGCAGACAGTAGCCGTTCATAATGTGAACTAGGTGATCCAGAGTGCTGTGGAAGACTCTGTGAAGCTTCTCCCCCCGGAGAGCCACGGACTGAACAGTGGGTAATGCTCCTGTATACAGCTCCGCCTGAAACAGACACACTCATTGGAGACACTAAACCACGTCAACTCTCTATAACTTCTGAAAGGGAACCTAACTAAAATCATACATTTACCACATGTAACACATGGATATACCTGCTGTACTCTGCTGGGATCATCCAGCTGCAGTTTGGCGATGATACAGCCCGGCTCCAGCACCGCACCAGCTCTCTTCACATAGTGAATACAGCCAGACTCAGAGGCGGTCAGGGTCATCACCATCTTCATCACCTAAAAGACATATATAGCATTAATAATGCAGCAAAAAAAAAAAAAAAAAGAAGACATTTTACACGTGCAGTTTCTGTTGTCTCTTTAATCTTGTGCAGTCAGACTTTGACTATTGCCATAAAGTCTGGACTACTTATGCATCTTATTTTACTTGAGAACAACCTAATTAGACAGGAAATGGTCACATCTTACACACCTCTATCTCTGCATAACACTGTCCAGCAAACACGTGTCCACCGTCCTCCACAGTATACTGGATGAGTTTCCCAGCAGATGGTGATCGCAGGAGTGATGGGTCATTCTCTTTTTCAAACACACACGTCTTGTTACCGATAATGATGCGATACCTAAGGAATAAAATAAAACACAAGCTCAAATTATCAAGATAGGCAATAACAGAGTAACATTTATATTAATATAGTTACAATGCATGCCAGTTATCTTCGGTAAAAAATTCTCCAAATGTTTACTCCCTTTTTTAACAGCAACTATATACAATATAACATGAGCTAATTAACATCTACTTTCGTGATAAACGTATTACCTTATTATTACAGTTTTTGAATTAAACAGGAACAATACAATGGAATAATTATGGAAAAAGGACTTGGAAAAATATGTTAATATCATTAATATTTCTTGTTTAACAAAAAATAAAATAATGCAGCATCTGTTTAACAGTTGAATTGACAGTATTGACAGTATTTAACAAAATGATAATTTTTAAGGTTCTATACATTTTTTTGAATGATAATTTGTAGTTTAGGCCTTGCTTTCATAAATACATAAAAAAGTAAAATACTATATGTTCTTTCCACATTAATATGTAGATTCAAAGTAATGTGATATTTATGATTACATTTTTTTTAAATGTTAGGTGCAATTAAAGAAACCTATGCAATTAATACACTTTTTTGATTAATTGACAGCATGTAACATACAAGTACATACATACACAATAATAATGCAGCTTTGTTATTGTGGTTAAAATCAATAATAAAAAAGGGCTAAATAAATTAAATCTCAACCAATCAGAAAATGGCAAAAAGCTTCCTTTAAACTGCATTGATTTATTGAAAGCACTTTCATATAAATGTCTTTCGAAATCAATTCATTTTTACTGAAGTACAAACCAACATTTAAATATAGTTCTGCGCCTTTGTTCAAATACGTTCGAATTGAGAACCATGAACACACATGGAATGTTCTCCTAACACTATGTTCTTGTATTCTCCATCCTGTATTGACACTCAGAATCCTACCTGTCCACCTCCTCCTTCATGTAGGTGGTGTAGCTGCTGCCGTCATATGAAAGCAGCAGACCTCCATCGCTCAACCGATGGACGTCCACCTCCGCTAAAGATTCATTCATGATGACTACATAAGAGTTAGGTGACTGTCTGGTCACCTTTAGAACAAATTTGGTTCCCTCATAGATCAGCTCAACATCCACTGTGTTCAACAGGGTGTGTGCAGGTAAAACCTGCCCTCTGGAAACATACAAGAGAAGAGAGCAAAAGGGTGAGAACATCCTATGACTGCAATAACAACTACTTATAAACTTATTAGGGCTGGATTGATAGTGTTGATTAATCCATTTTTATTGATATTCATTTTAATGAACCAATACCAATTCATAATTTCAAAATGTTTTTTTTTACTCTGTACAGTTTTTTGTTTATGCGTGAGCAAAACTTCACTGAACATTATTTGTAGCATGCCTATAATCCAATAAATCACAATAAGCTTTATGATATTTTGTTACTTTTGATAGCAAACAAAGTGTCAACTTTTCAATTCTGTGAATTCTATCATGGAACTCAAATTAATAAATACAATTTCGGCACTCTTTAATGTGGAGTGAAAGATCGCTGCACAAAGCACCCGTGAACTGATCATCTTTAGTACTAGTTATAGCACGAAATAAACATGAATTAACATCCGAAGGTATACTAATAGAAACAGTCTAACTTGCTGAAATGTATGATCTCTCATGTAATCGCTCAATCAGTGTTTCAACCACAGAAAGACATCAATAAACATCTTGTAAAGAACGCCATGTAAAGTTAAACTTACCTCAGGATCGCAATTCAAAAATATCTCCAATGAGGAGCATTTAGCTAAATATATACACTATATTACATATTTATTATATTTTTACTTAAATGCAGGGTAGGCGATTTGTTCCAGAATTTGTTTTTGTTATGCTGGTAGAAAGTATCTTCACATCCTGATAGCAATCACTAAATGAAGTGGTCTAAATTTATTTATATGTATATGGGCTGGGACGATTCACTTATCTCCCGATTCGATACTATCACGATACTTGGGTGCCGATACGATATGTATTGCGATTTTTTTAAAGAATTGGGATCCTACAAGTATTACGATTCGATATTGCAATTTGTTTAACACTAGACCATCGGGAAAAGTTAAATCATACACTTATACAGAGACTGTACATGATGTATAAGATGAGTCAAATTTACAAAAACAAATCATCAAATCTTTCTGACTTTTATTTCAGAAGCATCATACAAGACTACATTCTCTTGAATAAATGATTCAATAACAAATAATTTTTTAAACAGTCACTTGTCGCCACTTAGTGGCAAAACAATGTAATCGATAAAAGCGTTATTTTAAGAACCAAGTTTCCATCAAAATCTGATTTTGATCGCTATTGTAGACATCAGTGTTCATATTTGAACTTTAAACTTTTATCCAAGTACTTCTATGATAATTTTTACTATTGCATCACAGAAATAATGATACTATGAGGTTGAAAAGACTGTTTGTGAAAATGTTTCATGACAACTCTCTCCGGTTAAGTGCCAACACAGCTTTGAATGTTGCGATATGATTGTCAAATTTAATAGTGTTTGAATCGAGATCAGTCTTTTAAAGATAAATTGTGCAGCTCTATTGTCTTAACTCTCTGGCTTTTCAGTGCTTTCAGTCTCACGTCTCTTCTCTTCCACGCGTCCACCTGGGATATTACGTCACTCAACACTCATAGATAACGACACATTTCATCCTCTGTCGGAATGAAAGTGGCCAATTTCTATCAACCTTGTCTACAAGCAAGGACAAAAATAAAGCAATTGAATTTGAATTAATATAAAAAAATCGATTTTAGAATCGTAAAAAAAAAAATAATAATAATTAAAAATATAATCACGATAGCTCGGTGAATCGATTTTTTCTCCCAGCCCTAATATATACATCATCTGAGGAAGGCGTAGGACCATAAAATGTTCGTCCAATCATTGCATTCAGTCCTCCGCACACCGTGCTCACGCAGACATCAAGTCAAGTCAAGTCAAGTCAAATATATTTATATAGCGCTTTTCACAATACAGATTGTATCAAAGCTGCTTCACAGTATCAATCAAAACAACTTAATGTTTGTTTTTTACTGGAAAAAAGACATCCAAGTTTGGTAGAGCTGATCAATGGTATGATTGGTTAATTAATTTGAATATCCCCAACTGAGCAAGCCTAAGGCAACATCACAAGCGCGTTTCATGCTATCTGTTTCATGACAGACATCAGTCACCGAGCACCGCAGTTGAAACAGCAGCCACCTTTTACAGTTCCTCCTGAACCAAAACAACGAGCTTATGCTGCGTTCACGCCATAACTACTGTAATTTGGAAGAGATGACGGAACCCATGACGTTATACTCAGAGTGGTTTGTGTCTCGAAGTTATGCGTTTTAAATGGCAACACTATCAACGGCGAAAAGAATCTGCAGCTAGGGCTGCTCGATAATGGTAAAAATCATAATCGCGATTATTTTACTCAATATTAAAATCACGATTATTTAACATGAATAATATTGAACTCACGATTATTGCACTTGAATTCTTTACATTAATTATTTAATTCATTTATTACATTAATTCATTGTAAGTAAAAGTCCACAAAACAGTTACAGAAGACAAGTAAACAGTCAGCAATACAATAAGAACCAAAAAAATAAATTACAAACAAAACCAACAAAAATACAAAATTACATAATTAGTGCTTTAGATTTTTTTTAGGAAGATGTACTAACAGTGGTATTCAGATCAGTAATAGCCTACAACAGAAATTGATCAATGTAATCAATCAATAATCAAATGTAAAATATAGACTATTCCTTATTTAAACGGCCGTTTATTCATTCAAGAGCAGTGAGTGATTTTATCTTTGTCTTTTGTTGTTTGATTAACAATAATGGCTGCAGCAGATTTATTTATTGGCTGCTGTTACTTTAAAAGCTGCACGGACCCAATATACTGTAACTGGAATACGGCAGCTGCACAATACGTTTCACGTCAATTATATTGTTTTTATAATCGTTGGAAGCCGAAATTGAAAATCAATTAAAGTGAAAGTGACAGGCAGAGGTTTCGTTTTACGGACATTTTGATGATATGCCGGTCAAATATCGCCTCTTAATTAGTCAAGTTGAGGAAAACTGGAGGCAGTCTATGTAACTTAAAAAATGACATAATCAGGCCGTATAGAATGCAACATGTTATTATTAGCTTAGCTTTGAAATAGACAGGAAAAAACATGAACGTCCGATTGGCGTCAATCAACGCCAATTGTTTTTTACTATGGTTTCACACACATTCACTTTTTGAAACATTGAGGCACGGATGTACCTAATACAAATAAATAAAACATCTCCAGTTAACTAGCAGATCATTCATTTAGTTTGTTATTAAATAAGAGATCTAGCGCTAAAATCTGTTGTTTTTTAAATCAAGCTGAGCGCTCGTGTCCGCTGCTATCAGTTGCATGGATGACGCGCTGCGCGAGTTGCGCAATCTTGTGAAGTCACAGAATAAAATGCACACAAACTTGTCCCTGCTTGATATAGACTGTAACCACTGATGAACATAGGCTATTCAGTTTTGATGAGAGAAAAAAAAAAAAAAACTGTACGAGTGCGCGGATTAGAGATGTTCCTGATTCACCATCGTCTGGCCTCTGAAAAAAGCTTTTAAGGCTAGTCTGCCTGGGCCTGGCCATATTTGAAACGTCTCACTCAATCGTTCGTTGTTTCAGTCTATATTACAGCCGTTTTAGGCGTGCGCTTTATTTGAAATGCAGCATGCGATGTTGTTTCGTAACTTTCAAACGATAGAGCCTGTTCCTTTATATTTATAACATAGCCAAAGATCGGTGTATTTTTGCTTTATACATTTTAGGCTTATTCTCAAATTCAGATTGTGTTAGGGGGGCGGGATTATTAGGCAATTTTAATCTGACAATTTGACTGGAGAGATTTAATTTTGTCGGACATTTCATTTTTTTACCGGCCAATGTCCGGTAATTACCGGACAACGGAAACCCTGGTACAGGTATATCCAAATAAATCGGAATCGAATCAAGAGCTTGTGAACCAAAATTCAATTATAAAATCTGTGTCAATACTGAGCCCAAATACTTATATATTTGGACTAGTCATCCAATGAATAAATCAAGTGTATAATAATAAAGCGTGCTCTCAAGATGGTATATAAAAGGGTTTTTACCTCTCCAGTGAGTGCAGGAAGTTGGACACACTGTTCCTGAGGTTGACATCAGCCACATGCAATGCTCCACTCACTACTCCCAGCATAGTGTCAGGACGCTCTGCCTACAACCACAGTTAGACATTCAAACTGACAACCGTCTCCATTTGGCATTTATATGATGTGACTGAATGGTAACTTATGTAATGGACTCAAATTAGGGAAGTGTATTTGAGCATCAAACATGAAATGTCACAATGCCTTGCTGTCACAGGCGAATGTTTGACTGAAAATGGCTGGAAGCGATTACAGGCATGTTCATGAGAGTTGTGATGTGAAATGAAGACAGTGGATTCATGTACCTGCATCTTCTCTGAGATGAGTCTGTCCAGCCAACCCGTGTCGATGGTGTTGTGCTGGAAGCTTTCAGTTTCTAGCAGCTTTATGAGATACTCCACTGTAGTCCTGAAGTCTCCTCTGATGGACAGCTCCTTGAGGGCCACCACCATGTTCCTAACATGACCCATTCAGCTTAATCAATAATACATCTCATTATCGTTATTCTTATCAAATATAAGTAAACTGTTTGTTTTTATTTGTTTTGGCTACTTTAGAAATAATGGACAGCAGGACAAACACTTGATTGATAAGCATAAGTGAACGGACCTGCATAACCTTTACATAATGATTTATTGATGCATGATTCTTATATTTACGCATGATTTGCAATTAATTAAAACTGACAAGGTAAGTAATTTTGTGACAAACACTGCTGTACTCTGCTTTTCTCAAAAACAGATTTTAAGCACCAGGAAGTACTCACGAGATGGCTTCCTCTCGGTTTTCTCCCCAGGAGAAGCAGTGGCCAAACTGAGAGTCAGCAAACTCATGCAGACCTCCAGCAGCCGCCACACTAAAGTAGCCCCACACGTTCTTGTTACTGCGAAAATTTAATTCCTGGACAGTTCCTGAGCTGGGCTTAAAACCCTGACACACACACAAAAAAAACAATACAGACAAAGCTTCATCACAAGAACTGTACATGGCAATAACTTTATGATATTACCACTAACATTCAAAAATGTTTGGTTTTTTTGGTCGGTATGATTTTTATATATTTTTAAAAACAGTAATATTGTTCTGATATAATATTATATATATATAAAAAAATATATATATATATAATTTATTACTGTCACTATTGATCAATTTAATATTTCTCTGATAAATGTAATCATTTCTTTTTTTTTAAAAATCCAACTGACCACACACTTATATTATTATGCTTTCCCCTCCCCATGGTATCTACTGAAAATGTTTGTCAAAGTTTCATACACAAAAATCAGTCATAATTTTCCAGCCTCTCTGACTCTTAGAAGAATTTCTGTGTCTTTAAGACTTCAAAGATACTTCCTTTGCATGTGAAATCAACATCAGAGCTTATTCAATTTTCACATGATGCCCCTTTAAGTATCAATCAGGCTCACACACCTCATCTGGGTTTTCGCTGGTAATTCGAGCTGCAATGACATGTCCTCTTGGAGAGGGAGTGTAAGAGAGTCCATCATAGTCAATGGGGGAGTCTCCCCACGGCTGCATCCCGTACATCACTCTGATGTCTTTAATGCGGTGAAGTGGGATGCCCATAGCGATCTGAATTACAGAACAAACAGGTCACACAATAACCAAAATAGCTTTAAAAAAATAATAAAAAAAACATCACCCAATTTCCCTGTAAAAACAATTAGCATACACTTAAGATCCATGTGTTCCGGTCTTCAAATATGCACTTTCCCCTATAATTTCTACACACCCTTGGTTATGCAATTGATTCCCCACTGTGTTTCTCTCCACATTGCCCTTTTTCAGCCCTTCCTTTTCTCTCCATTAATTCTCCTCATTCATCTGCAGCATTCTTTGTGTGTTACATAAGCGTATTAACCCCCCTCTCTCACTCCCACTAGACCTGAAGCACACTGGCCTCAACCAAGTGACCTATATAGAAACGACAGTTGTCACGTGACCATTGTCTGCCGCAGAGCATGTGTTATATTGTTTACTAGATGCTGCCAATCTAGTGATTGTGGCAATTTGAATGAGCCTTATGCTGTGTGGCAAAGGCGGGTTATTAAGTGAAAAGCTTGCATCACAGTATTCCACTCAATTTCAGGTTAAATACAACTTAAAGGGTTAGTTCACCCAAAAATGAAAATTTTGTCACCCTCACCCTCATGTCGTTCCAAACCCGTAAGACCTTCGTTTGTCTTTGGAAAACAAATTAATGTGTTTGAGATGAAATCCGAGAGCTTTCTGAATCAAACTTAATTTTATGAAGCGACGAGAATACTTTTTGTGTGTACAATTTATCAATTCAACAATTTATTGTTGAATAAAGGGGGAGGGGGGTCAGAAAGCTCTCGGATTTCATCAAAAATATCTTAATTTGTGTTCCAAAGATAAACAAAAGTCTTAGAGGTTTGGAACGACATGAGGGTGAGTAATTAATGACAGAATTTCAATTTTTGGGTGAACTAACCCTTCAATCATCAGCAGGCTTCAGATGCTGCCGATAAGAGTTTACCACATTAAATAAAACACACATAAAATAAAAAAACAAAGGAAAACCAACTGTACAGTAATGTAGGTACAGTACAAAGAAGTAATTGTACAAGAGGATTTAAAATGCATCTTCCCTTTGTTTTTACGAAATGAGGGACAAGCATAAAATTATTTTCTATGGAACTTGAACATATATATCTCTCTATATATATATATATATATATATATAAACACAGGTCCTTCTAAAAAAATTAGCATATTGTGATAAAGTTCATTATTTTCCATAATGTAATGATAAAAATTAAACTTTCATATATTTTAGATTCATTGCACACCAACTGAAATATTTCAGGTCTTTTATTGTTTTAATACTGATGATTTTGGCAAACAGCTCATGAAAACCCAAAATTCCTATCTCAAAAAATTAGCATATCATGAAAAGGTTCTCTAAACGAGCTATTAACCTAATCATCTGAATCAACTAATTAACTCTAAACACCTGCAAAAGATTCCTGAGGCTTTTAAAAACTCCCAGCCTGTTTCATTACTCAAAACCCCAATCATGGGTAAGACTGCCGACCTGACTGCTGTCCAGAAGGCCATCATTGACACCCTCAAGCAAGAGGGTAAGACACAGAAAGAAATTTCTGAACAAATAGGCTGTTCCCAGAGTGCTGTATCAAGGCACCTCAGTGGGAAGTCTGTGGGAAGGAAAAAGTGTGGCAAAAAACGCTGCACAACGAGAAGAGGTGACCGGACCCTGAGGAAGATTGTCGAGAAGGACCGATTCCAGACCTTGGGGGACCTGCGGAAGCAGTGGACTGAGTCTGGAGTAGAAACATCCAGAGCCACCGTGCACAGGCGTGTGCAGGAAATGGGCTACAGGTGCCGCATTCCCCAGGTCAAGCCACTTTTGAACCAGAAACAGCGGCAGAAGCGCCTGACCTGGGCTACAGAGAAGCAGCACTGGACTGTTGATCAGTGGTCCAAAGTACTTTTTTCGGATGAAAGCAAATTTTGCATGTCATTTGGAAATCAAGGTGCCAGAGTCTGGAGGAAGACTGGGGAGAAGGAAATGCCAAAATGCCCGAAGTCCAGTGTCAAGTACCCACAGTCAGTGATGGTCTGGGGTGCCATGTCAGCTGCTGGTGTTGGTCCACTGTGTTTTATCAAGGGCAGGGTCAATGCAGCTAGCTATCAGGAGATTTTGGAGCACTTCATGCTTCCATCTGATTTCATTTTTCAGCACGACCTGGCACCTGCTCACAGTGCCAAAACCACTGGTAAATGGTTTACTGACCATGGTATTACTGTGCTCAATTGGCCTGCCAACTCTCCTGACCTGAACCCCATAGAGAATCTGTGGGATATTGTGAAGAGAAAGTTGAGAGACGCAAGACCGGATGAAATATGCTAATTTTTTGAGATAGGAATTTTGGGTTTTCATGAGCTGTATGCCAAAATCATCAGTATCAAAACAATGAAAGACCTGAAATATTTCAGTTGGTGTGCAATTAATCTAAAATATATGAAAGTTTAATTTTTATCATTACATTATGGAAAATAATGAACTTTATCACAATATGCTATTTTTTTTAGAAGGACCTGTATGCATATATATATATGCATATATATATATATATATATATTATTATTTTATTTTTTTTCTTACCTAGAATAATCCTTTAAAACACATTCACATACAGACCTGCAGTTGGGCCGCAGGCAGGTTAACATCAGCCACCATCTCAGTACAAGGATGTTCCACTTGAAGACGAGGGTTGAGCTCCAGGAAGTAAAAACTGCTGTCCTGACTGTAGAGATACTCCACTGTACCTGCACTCACATAGCCCACCATCTTCGCCAACTTCACTGCACACTGAAACAAACAGATACACAGTTCTTTATTTTATCCGTTTAAGTAACCCAGTGCTTCATTGCGGCAGATACTTTATTAATTCCTTTAGGGTAATATAGCATTAGCATTCGACTTCTGCTGAATCTGATACCTCATGATAGTCTGTCATACCTTCTCCATATCCTCAAACACATCAGAGGTGGCAATAGTAGCTGGAGCCTCTTCTATGATCTTCTGGTGTCTGCGCTGCACAGAGCAGTCACGGCCGAACAGAGAGATGGCATTACCGTACTGATCAGCCAAGATCTGCACCTCGAGGTGACGGGCATGTTTGGCCAATTGCATGACAAAGATGGGGGAACCTGGAACCTCAGTTTGAACCTGAGGAAAACACAGTATTGAAGTTATAGTTCTGAAATGATACCCTAATAGACATTGGAAAGTTAACAGTTAACCAAAAGGTGGGTAAAACTCCAGTGGCAGTTATAAAACGAACAAAACCTCACAGGCTTCATAATTCTCAATTTCACCCGTTAACAAATTGATAACTTGAAATAATTAACAAAATTATTCATAACAAATTATACAACTATTTGATGAATAGAATTAAACAATGATTCTTTGATAAACTGAAAAAAAATCAAAAGAACAGAAAGCTTTTGTAAGATTATACACTACTGTTCAAAAGTTTTTGTTTTTCTTTTGGGGAAAAAAAATTAAAAGAAAATCAGCAACAATGCATTAAATTGATCAAAAGTGACCGTAAAGACATGTATAATGTTACAAAAGCTTTCTATTTTAGATAAATGCTGTTCTTTTTAACTTTCTATTCAAAGAATCCTGAAAAATAATTGTACACAACTGTTCAACATTGATAATAAACGATGCTTCTTGAGCAGCAAATCATCATATTAGAATTATTTCCGAAGGATCATGTGACACCGAAGACTGGATTAATGATGCTGAAAATTCAGCTTTGCCAACACAGTAATAAATTGCATTTAAAATATAATCAAATAGAAAACCTATTTTAAAATTTTACAAATATTTCACAATATTACTATTTTAGCTGTATATTTTATCAAATAAATGCAGTCTTGGAGAGCAGAAGAGACTTATTAAAAAAAAAACATTAAAAAATCATACGGATCTAAAACTTTTGAACGGTAGTGTATATGTTCAACTTTATTTGCATACACTTGCGTAGGCCGATATATACTATATAGCATATTTAAACTTCTTGATTGCTTGCATCATTGCAAAATGTAAACTCTATTGTCACCCAGCTCAAATCTGCTAAATGCGTAAAGATATTAAAATATCATAAACATCAACATCATGATTTTCTGTAAAGCTGCTTTTGAAACAATGTGTATTGTAAAAAGCACTACACAAATACATTTGAATTGGCTTGATTTTACTTGAATAACAACTCTGACCTGTCTAAAGAGGTTGGGGAAGTCTTCTGCACCGTTGACCTTTCGGATACCTTTTCCTCCTCCGCCTTCAGACGCCTTCACCATCAAAGGATACCCCACTAGTTCAGCCGCCTATCAATAAAAAACATGCTCTGTCACTGACAGAACTAATAATGAACATGTCACATTGTAAATGATGTAAGTGTATAGTTTACCTTCAGTCCAGCTTCCACATCATGGACACAGCCCTGCTCGTACAGATCAGATGGGACATTAATAATTCCTTTCTTCTGGTCATTCTCTGTCCACTCTACAGTCAGCCCTGTACAAACACAGCATCATGGGGGTCAAACCAACAAAAAAAAAAAACAACAACAACATGTGGTTTGGGTACGCATGTCAGAAGTTTTTCTCAATTGGAAAATCCTCACTTACAAGTACTCTTCTGTCATTTTTGACCGAAATTTCTTCATCAGAATGGTATGAAACTTGATAAAGGTTTTGGCACTTGCTATGTGCACGCGCACACGCACGAAAAATATATATTTCATATAAAAATTTTAAATAGTATTTGCGCATTTTTAAATGGTGCATTTTTCATAACAATAAACTTAAACGTCTATAACTTTCAGTGCACTTTTTTACTTCAGCAATAATTTGCCAAGTGCCAAAGCATTCAAGATTTATGACAGTTTAAGGTAGAAAATTTTCCAAATGTATCATGCACCGATACTACTTTTCCCCGAATTAGCTCGATACAGATACTTTTATTTTTAGTACTTTCGGAGTACTGATACCTGTATTCATTGCATTTTTTAATTTTAAAACGATTGGGCAGGGCTGAGAAACCAAAAGAATATGAATCAAATTAGTTGGCTTAGCAAATAGACATTTCCTTCAATTATTTTCAAGCCTAATTATGCCTGTTACAGTATTGTAGGAGCTACTATTACTTTCACTTTTCGTATTATTGCTCTATCATATTTTATCTTTAATAGCACATTGAATATTAAGAGCTCCAGCAGGGCTCAACCAGTCAAGAGCAGTGAGTCTTTTGTTGTTAGATTAACACTGAGGACAAATCAGTAGGTTTATTTTGGCTGCTGTCACTTTAAGAGCTGCGCGTATCCAACATACTGTTACACACCTGTTTTCTTTTCAACTCTTTACATTCACTCCTATGTGACATAACTCCTATATTTCACAAGTATACTTGCCTATACAGGCATTTTGACATAATTTTTTGTGAAATTGTCCGTTCACGGACAATAAGACATGAAAGAGAACTCGATTTAATATCCATTCAAGCTGAGAAAGCTTTCTGGGTTACTTTGGATGTTTGCACACAGAAAACTTGTCATGCGTTTACTGTACCGCCTTCCTGTAATAATGTAGGGAACCACTCATAATACAAATCATGCAACCGTTCATGTTTTTACTTGCAGATACGATTTAGTTTCAATTCAACGGATCACCAATCAAAAGCATGCAATAAAAGTGCGCTTCATCTCTCTCTCTTACTCTTTACCGTCAGTTTACGTCAGTAATATGCTCCTTATTTTCCTTACTTTGCTATTATAATATCTGACCGAACTACAAACTTTTCAGCGATGTCTGTGAAAAAGGGTTTATCAGGATTTATTTACGCTTATCAGTTCGCACACAGCGGCTATATAGGTGTAAATATTGAATTGGTTTAACATTCTATTAATTAGATACATTTACTTCATAGACATTCTTCTCTGATATATCCATTCTGCTCTCGATTTGCTCTGTTGTCTGTGGTATTGGCTGTTGGTATCGGAACATTTTAATGAGTTAGAGTACACAAGTACAATATCGGGCCCGATACAGATTCTGGTATCGGTATGGTGTATCCCTAATTATAACTACTGCATAAATATAAAATTTAGTACCATAAAGTCACCAAAAAATACTAAATATAAAGTAAAAATCATTATCAAACGAAAATACCAGTACATTCATTTCATTGAATGAAAAAATATATATTTTGACTGCTACACGGAGAGCACCAGAGGGTTAAACACCAACCTAGGGTATAAATGTATATGTTACACATATTGTTAGTAATTCTCTCAGTGTGATCACTTCTCATTCTGTGTCAGTACAAGTGCAGGCAGGTAGGTAGGTTACACATAAATGCGATCAGTTCCACACAACCAGTCAGAATTACGTTAAGTAAAGTTCCACAAGCCTTCGTTACATAAAAAAATGCTTCATGTCGAGATGGACATCGCTGATATGAACAATAACAGTTCACTAATTATCTAAGACTATGAGTCTAAATATCTTTCAAAGACTTGAAACTTGAAAAAGAGGGCTAGGTATGAATAGATTTCCCAGTTTGTTCAGATTAATTCACGCATTGGAATGTTCAGGTAAGATGACGCAAAATTAGAACAGCCTTCTGTCTGTGTTGCTTGACTTCTTTACTCACGTTCATCATTTTCACTTTTATTGTTGTGCACTGACTAAACCGAACAGTCAATCAGATCGATCTCTCTCACCAACAGCCCAACGCCGATTCAACATGCTGAATCAGGGGAACTGCCACCCATGTGAGCCTGACTAGAGCCAATGTGTGGAACAGACACCCGACAGACACTCACCGACGGCCCGAAGTTAGATTTGGAATTTGTCCACTGCATTTAACCCATCCAAGTTAGTGCACACACATTAGGAGTAGTGAGTAGTGAACACACACACACACACACACTGCAAAGTGCAAACCATGGACACACACACTCGGAGCAGTGGGCAGCCATTTTTGTTGTGGCGTCCGGGGGACTCAAACCGGCAAACTTCAGGTTACCAGTCTGACTCTCTAACCATTAGAGCTGATGATTTCATTCAGATCTTACAAGTTTTGTGGGCAAATACACATCTGACAGTTACTGAACAGTTCATAGGTGTGCTGTCTGAGACTGACACTAACCTGATCCACTCCAGGGTAACGTGGGGATTCCAGCTGTCTGGGCCACAATAGAAGAGGCGATCTTATCCCCAAGAGCCCACATAGCCTGACCAGGTGGACCTAATGAAAGATATAAATCAATATAGAAAGAGCAGCAATATCACTGTACATTAATAATTAAATCAATGTGGTGCTTTGTAATAATAACTCAGTCTCACCCATGAAGGCGATGCCATTCTTGTGCAGCAATTCAGGGAGTTTGGGGTTCTCAGAGGCATGACCCCAACCGGCCCACACGGCCTAAAGAAAGAAAAAGTGAGAATAAGTGCCAAATCCCAATAAAAGGTCTAGCTAATCATGAGCAATAATAGTAATGTTCGTCCTAGAACAGGGATTCCCAAACTTTTTTCCAGCCGTTGACACAAAATCTTTTTAAAACATATTTAATCTCAAAAATTCAACACGTTTGCATGTTCACGCTTCTCTGATATGGGTTAATTGTCACATGACGTAGTCAAACTAATATTTAATCTTTTATAAGTGTTTTGATGTAATTTTTGTTTTTTATTATTTACTACCTACATTGTGATTATTTTGTTATACATAGCAATATATTGCAACTGTAAAACATTTCATAGGAAACACCTCATAAGATGAGATCTTTTAAGATAATGCCTCATATCGTTGCTGTTGAAACATACAGGCAAAGAGAATGATTTTATATCAACACTCTTTATGGTTTTTATATTATTACTATTTTTGACTAATTATAAAAAAATGAAGACAGAAATGGAGTACAATAATATTTTTCTTATCACAGTAATACTGTAATAATACAATTGTACATTAAAAGTGAAAAATACATTTACAATTATAGTAATACTTTTATTTTATACTAAGTTACAATACTGATATTTTAAATTCTTTACTTTCGAATGTTAGGCGTTAAAAAAAAAGCCTGATTTACATTTTTATGATTTAATTCATGATTGGCTTTTCATAAACTCAAGAATCCCAGAGGTTTACAAATTCCAGTTTGGGAAACCCTGCCTCAGAATTTGATATATTGGTATCTAATTTAATGACATCAATACATTTTAAAGGGTTGGCTCACCCAAAAATGAAAATTATGTCATCATTTATCACTCTGAAGTAATTCCAAACCCATAAGACTTTAGTTAACATTTACTCACCCTTAAGATGATATTTTGAAGAATGTCAGAAACCAAACAGTTGATGGATCCCATTCTTCAGAATATCATCTTTTTTGTTCAGTAGAGGGTGACTAAATGATGACAGAATTTGTCATTTTTGGTATTTTGATAATTTTAATGTCCTCCCAATTGAAAGTCCAGGTAACCAAAACCAAAAAGACATAAGGGTGTGGTAAAATGAATTCATATGAATCGAGGGGTTTAATCCAATTCTTGTGAAGAGATATGATCGCTTTATATGATGAACAGAAGTGTTTAAATACTCCATGGAGCCACTTATTATTTGCTGATCACCAGTCATGAAAGCTCACATGAATTTACCTGAACAGGAATTCGTTTAGCTATGTCCAAAATGAGTTCCACATTAGCATAGTTGTTGTTGTTTGTCCCTCCTGGGACAGGTACATAGTGATCTGCCATCTTGATGTACTCTGTAGACATAGTTAAACATCTGTATTTAATTGAGCACATTTGAGATTACAGGCCTGTTCACAAATAACTTCCTCCTCACTGAACTCTTTCTATGCAAATTAGGCCAGGGGTGCGCCGACAAAGCCAACTGACATAACTTAAACAATGAAGAGGAGGACCAATGTAATCATGTCTAAATACATTTGACAGTCCATGATGGAGCTAGGAGTGGGGGGAGGTGTCCTTCAGCTATTTTTCAACTCATGGCATAACAGTTAAGCCAAGCTTTTTAAAACGTACCTGCATTGGCCTTGAGGTCCTCTGGGGTGACCATGACGACAAAACGTAAAGCCCGTTCATTCCGAAACATTTCATAAGCCCAGCGACGAATGGAGCGCATGCACTTCACAGCAGCAATGCCATTGTTGGCAATGAGGACCTGGAGCAACAAAATATGATATTCAGCGGCTTTCGTCTGACCAGGATTAGATAACTAAAACTAAAACCATTAAAAACATTCTGTTATTGAAATAATAACCGTTATTAAATGTTAACTGAACATTAACACTTTATAATGTGGTTCAATTTAAAGTCCCCCTGTGGTTAAAATGAACAAAGTTGGTTTTATGACTCCCAAGTCATTCTCTTCAAATGATATTGAAGTTAGAAACGTGTGTACCAATGTCGTATGTAACTTTAGAGACGGTCCCTAAATGTGCGAATATCCAGTGTCAAGTCAACTTTATTCCAGTATTTCACTGGGAATCGCTAAGCGTGACACTTTTCGCTATACGTTCATATTCTGAATCCGCTAGCCTGTTCCAATATCTAGTATATCCTACATCTCTAATAAGGTGCGAGTTTGGTCTTTTATATCACTGTGACTGTATTAATCCATTAAGCGTCCTGACCGCAGGGGAATCCTGGAGAATGACGTATTGAGGGAATCCCCAGTTCTACAGCACAGCACCTTGATATAAAGTTAAGAAAACTAAACAACCGAGAGAAATATATGTCTACTACCTCAGATTAAACGTTTTATCAGTACATCAGCATCGGGGAATAACATAATCTCGTTCACGGTAGAGAAAGCTGCTTATACATGTGCAAAACTAAATGTGAAGACTTAAATGTAAACACAGCTTTTGTGTCTTTATCAGCTTTTCCATAGCTATACTGGCCCTGATAATCATCACAAATACTTACCGCTTGCTCCATTTCTGTAAATCCGTTTTTATGAATGAATGACTCTCTCACCCATTGCCGACTAACAGCTATGGAGAATATATAAATCGGCAATCCACTGATATTCCTGCCGTTCCCGGATGTCAAATGTTGAATTTTCTGTCGAATTTGAGCCGCTGAATTTGTGGAAGCGAATTTGATGAAAGCGAAATAAAATGGACCGAAAATTGCCTGTCGAATATTATAGGTTGTATTTTTAAACAGAATTAATATTTCGGAAGTGAAATCTGAAAGGTGAATATGGATTATTGAATTTTTAAAAATGAAAACGTGAAATGTTTTGAATTTAAATATTCACAGCTTAAATATACAACTATGTTGAATTTCAGCCCATAAAAATGCAAGCCCTAAAAATACATCCATTAAAATGCAAGCAGGGTTAATAAAATGCATATTTTTTCAAGTAGTGCAATTCAACAAGCTTTTTTGTTTCAAAAAAACAATTTGTCATTATTTTACTTCCATACAAATCAGTCACATATGAACAAAACAAAAAAATCGGATTTGGGCAACTTTTGCCTGCAATCTGAAAGTAGACTCCTTTTAATGTAATATAATAATAATAATAATAATAATTATAATGATGATGATAATGCTGATAATTAAAATGACAAAAACATAAAAAATTACTTAAACTAAACTTGAACTTTTGAACTAACTCAAATTAATACAGAAAATATAAATATAACAATTCAAAATATATAAAAAAAATATATATATATTATATATATATATATATATATATATATATATATATATATATATATATATATATATATATATATATATATATATATAATGGTTTCTTAATGATACAAAAATAACACTGGAGCAGCACACCAGACAGCAGTCATGGATCTTACCTTCTCAATGACTTTGTTTCCACCAAAGCGGGTGACAAACTCAGCGGGAGAAGCGACAGTAAAGTCTCTCTGCAGGTCCAGGCGTCTACGGTCCCTGCCCTGCTTCACAAGGTGAAGTCCTGACATGCTCGGCCTTGAGAAACAAGCACAACACCATCCTAATTCACAATGTGGCCTTTGAATACACTGAATACAACAAGACTAACACTACATATATAAGTACACTTGGAAATGATAGCATTGACAACAGTGAATCTTTTCAATTCAGTACAAAAATATGGAGCAACACACATGCGAGAGACAAAAAAGTGGCCATGACATAACTAAATTAAAACAATGGATCAAATTAGCTTAACGTGATCATGATTTAACAATAATAATAAAAAAAACATTCAATTGTGGGAACAAATTCTTAATTTGTGGCAACATATCCATTTTTTCCTGCATGTCATATGGGCAGTGTACAAAAATGCTGATTTGGTAGAAAAATTGCCACATTCCAAAAATATTAAACTATGACAATGATTTTGAATGTTTGATGATTTTGACTGAATGTTTTATATGATGAATGGCTTCAGGGGTACAGAAGGGAAATAAAGAACTTCTACATTACATGCAAAAACATTTAGCTATGTTTAGAACGCAGTAACACACTTAATACTGAACAGTATACTGTACATCAGTGTTTCTCAACTGGTGAGTTGAAAGACCATTTTGAGTGGGTCACGGAATGTACAGTTAAACAACAACAACAACAACCAAAAAAACACGTCTTTTCTGATGCAAGACTTTTATTTTGAAAGACATGCGTGAAAGCTGTTGACTCTTCTGTCAGACGTCATGAAATTGTTTTAGCCTGGTCGTTCACAACTAAACAACCGTGGAAAAAGACTGCGGAAAAAGTATTTTCCACAAACTGTGGATATGTAAAGCTGTGGAAAAGTTGGAGTGTAGAGGGTGGGAAGAGGGGAGACAACAACCAATAATACACAGACCAGCAACACACGTATTATATACTAAGGCTGCTCGATTATGGCAAAAATCATAATCACGCAACATTATTACTGAAATCACAATTAGCCTATTTACCACAATTATTGGTGGGTGATATGATCAAAGTCTTATTTTATGACATGAGTCATTTTAAATGTCAGTGAAATTTCACAATTATCGATACTTCAGCAAAAACTAATACTAGGTTAATTAATCTAAGTAAAAAGTCCTAAAAATAGTTTAAAAAGACAACAGTAAACAGTCAATAAGAACAAAGAAACTAACAAAATAAAAAATCCAAACTTAGTTCCTAAGTATTAAGGAACGAAAGTGCACCGCTGTGAAGAAAAGGAATGTGCGCTGGACGGAATGCGGCAGCGGCATAACAATCGTTTTACGACGTTTATTATCTTGTTTTCACAAAATCAGTTATGATTAATTGCACAGCCCTATTATATAAACAAATTAATATATAAATAAAGGGGAAAAAACAAATAACAACAAACTCACAAAAATCTAATCATTACAGAATACAAGCAACTATAATGAACAAATCAAACAAATTATTCTTAGAAATATCAACAAATCAGCATTATAAGTTGTTATTGTTAATAGTTATTGGTCTATATGAAAAATGAACAAGGCCTATAATAATATTTTCATTATGTTTACGAGCACTACAATCTCTGAACAAATGACATACATCAGTTTGACAGAGAGATTAAAAGGCATAGTTACTTTTTTGTCCATTCTTCTTTGAATTTCCAATCTACATCATCGTCTCTGTGTATCAGAATGATTCATCATGTCATTGCACATATATTTTATTTGTAGAAGACATGATGAAATATGTGCGCATTTACGGTGCTGGTTCATGTTTGCAGCAGGAGTGTATGTGAAATATATACATAAACACTTCAAACACTCTTGCTCCGGTGCGGATATAAACTGATATCAGGAAAGGAGGCAAATACCTTTTTTTATTTTTTATAAATCAAATGTAAATTCATGTCCCAGTTATACCTACACTTAACGTTGAACATTTTCCTGTGAAGTAAACCAAATACAATTTTATTTTTACATTATCAATGTAATTAATGTTCCATTTATTAAAGCCAAGTACAAATCTAATCAAATAAGTGTTTAAAGCATTTTTTCATTTATTATTTAATAACTAAAGGCAGTAACAATTTAAACAATACTTTTTTTTACTCATTTTCAGGTGTTCTTTTTAATAGACAAACTTATTTTCAGATCATCAGTCATCATCAGGCTCGGTAAACACTGGTCACAGACACGAAGATGTACCTTTCATTTTCACCAAAAAAAAACCACAGTTATGTTTTTAGGCCATTTCATGTTTGATTTTGAAATGACAAAGCGGTGATACTTACTTTTTAATTAGTATTCCCATCAACGGCATAATTTTTGATCATTCAGACTGATTAGCGAATGCGCACAGAAACAAGAGGCGGGATTTATCACACAAACCAGTTGTACCCAATCATAACCAATAATAGCGTGATGGATGCATTACCTCCTCTCACGTGACTGTCCTCCATTAATTCTCAATTACACTCCAGCAATACCAGCTCACGCTTTAGGGGGTCTGTTAAACGTCAATGGGCACAGGGAAGGCAAGAGAGACCCAAGAGTGCACTCTGGACGATGGACCGGGGCGACACATTGGCTCACCCCCAATTTCTTTGGTTTATAATATAGCAATCTTATTGGCGTAGACGCTTCAAGCCTGCACATGCGTATTCCTTTATGTACGATTTTGTGAATGATTTGGCCGTATTACAGAAATATTAAGTGCTAACTCTGATCGTATCTCATTATCTGTTTAGTAATCATGGTAATTTTAGTTAAGATCTATTATCTAAAGTTGTATTGTACTTAAGACAAAGAATAGATTCTGAAACCAACACCATGTGACGGCACATCCGGGTAATTCAGGCTAATAGAGCGGTTTTACATTAGCTTGTCATTCATTTGGCTTCTTCATATTTCCATCAGGATCGGTGATTCAGTAATTAAAGTAAGACAACGGACAAACCTGAACGCAAGCGGCTGATTTTACATTTTAAAGCACAACGTTTCTTGTTGTCCAATGCTTGCATTATTTGGTACAAAGTGCGAATAAAATGTTTAATGGCAAACTCATGTTTCCTTATTTACTAGTTATTATGAGGGCCTATATATTGTATATATAAAGCTGCTTTGAAACAGTCCATATTGTTAAAAGCGCTATATAAATGAAGGTGACTTGACTATTGGTTCTGTATAGGCCTATGTTATAGTTTTTAAAGGTTCCTATTTTAGTAGGCATAAATAAGTGTCAACCGACTATCTGTGACTTTGACATCAGGTATTAAAAACCTATAATCCAATTATTTATTTATCCACCCCCGCATTGTGTGTGCATGTTATAATCTATGTACGGGGTGAAAATAGTTTCAAATATTAACACTCACATATAGCTGCATAACTATATAGAAATAAAAAATAAAATCACAGCTGTAAATCTGTGCAATATAACATGAGGACTTCAAAAATAAATAAAAATACCCAGTAGAGAATTGATAACATTTATTGCTTAAATACACACTTGAGCACATAAATAATAATATTTGCTATAGATCGACATAATAATATCTGTTTTAGTAAAAAAATAAATGCAAAGATGTATCTTTTCACTTTTAAAGGTGCTCTAAGCGATGTCGGGTGACGTCACTTCTTGTTGACGTTCGAAGTATTTTCAAACAAAACGGAGGCTAGCTAGACCCTCCCTCCTCCTCATCCGCGCACTGCGCAGTCGGTTGACGTCACTTCTTGTTGACGTTCGAAGTATTTTCAAACAAAACGGAGGCTAGCTAGACCCTCCCTCCTCCTCATCCGCGCACTGCGCAGTCGGGTGACATCACTTCTTGTTGACGTTCGAAGTATTTTCAAACAAAACGGAGGCTAGCTAGCCTCGTGCACGGATGAGGAGGAGGGAGGGTCTAGCATGTACGAGTCTAGCATGCTAGCCTCCGTTTTGTTTGAAAATACTTCGCCTATCATATACACCTATGGCTTGAGGGTGAGTAAATCATGGGGTAATTTTCATTTTAAAGTGAACTACTCCTTTAAACACCTCTGATTGGCCAATGCGTTCACACGCTCAATATAGCTATGTCTGTGATTGGCTACAATGATCAACACTTCAAAAACATGTCTTCACTGCACGCTTTTCTTATCAGTGTTTGAAAGCAGGCGTCTATCAGAGGATCCCTAATATATCCACTGATAAACTGATCCGCTGACAGAC
The DNA here is from genome assembly GCA_026230005.1 of Gila orcuttii. Taxonomy (NCBI): domain Eukaryota; kingdom Metazoa; phylum Chordata; class Actinopteri; order Cypriniformes; family Leuciscidae; genus Gila; species Gila orcuttii. The sequence goes on from JAPDVR010000004.1 coordinate 50,462,127, forward strand.
GCCTGCTTTTAAACACTCCCGTGTGTATGTGTAAGAGCTCTGAAGTCGTTATATCAGAATAAACTATAATTCTGTCTAGATTTTGTCATCTCAAGGCTGTGAAAAAAATAAGTTATTAATTATCTTATAAAGATTAACTTAAAGTGACAACCATCAAGTCTGTTTATAAGGTATTTACATAGACGTTCAATGTGGATGAGCTTAAAGGGAGCACACACTGAGCTTAATTGGAGCAGCAACAATTTAATTTTAATAAATATATATTTAAAAATTTAAAGGACAATATTTTTCTAAATAAATAATCTAGGTCATGTATCACTTTAATACATATCTTAATATGAACAACTCTTATTTACAATATCTGTGAAATTATACTTTTTCTAATTGATGTCACACTGAAGCTCTGTGATTTTCATTGTAGTGCACCCTTTAAGCTCACCTTATAATAATATGAAATATTATTAAAATTAAAGCAGTGTAAAATCACAGACCATCAATAAACTGTAAATTTATAATATTTTGGATTTAAAAGTACAAGCCATTAATGCCTGTGAAGTAATATATTAGTGTAGCACACAATCTTATACAGCTAGTAAGGTAACTATGTTCTGTAGCATCTGCGTTATGTTGCTAAAACTATCTTTTGGATCTATCGTAATTAGGCCTGTCGCGATAGTCGATAAATCAATTAATCGCACGATAAAAAAAATGAGCTCGATAATTTTTCCGGCCGCGATAATTTCCATTTGCATGCTTGTTTGTTTTCCTCGTCTCTCTCTCTCTCTACCAAAGAGACTGGATGACAACTCTCGATTCCTTAGCGTGAACTAGAGCTTAGATTATCTTCCCGAGCCCGAACTTGACCCGGGCCGGGCCCTTGATCTAGAGACGTGCACTCCCAATGCAATTGAGTGCCGCGCGGCACTAGATTTGATGGCCGAGTGCGAGCGCAGGCGGTAATGCACTCACTCTGTGTGTGCGGGAGAATAAAACGATTCGCGGGACTCCCGCAAACTAGAAATATCTATTAATAAAACATATAAAAACTAATAGATTTTTATTCTACAAGAACAACTAAAACAATATAGAAACGATTTACAGGCCAGAGTTTTGCAGCGTTGAGCGATGTAGCCAATCACAGACATACGTGTTGATTTCTTGAACGCAATGGCCAATCAGAAGCATTTAAGATAGACTCTCCTCACCCCTCAAAACGGACTTTTTGTTCAGTGCTGAATTCTGTATGCTGGCAAATCCTCTAATTATAACGAACAAAGTGAGGATATTTTGAAAGATTAATTGTGCAGTCAGCTTCATTGATAATAGATGTGTGAGATCGCGAAGAACTGTCAGCTTTTTAGGAATTATTTAAGGAATAAATTTATTTATTTAATACCTGCATTATTATGCCATTATCATTATATTAGATGTAAATGGTCTCAGATCGACAATATTATCGTTTATCTCAATAATTTCTTGGACAATTTATCGTCCAGCAAAATTTGTTATCGTGACAGGCCTAATCGTAATTATTTCCCAGATCCATGTCACAGGTTATAATATGCAAAGGTCTAAATATTAATCTCTTAATTTTGCAGCAAGTAGTTATACTAACCCAAAATAAAGGCTTAAACATTTAAAAAATGCACTTTTAGGGGGCTCCTCTTTTGGTGAAAGTTTTCAGACAGCTTTCAAAATGGCCACCAGACAGTGTGAACACATAAATGCCCATATCTCAGTGTGCAATGGTCTGATTTGCTTGAAATTACAGGAGGTATGTAGTAACAAACACATCAATTGGTTAAGACATCAAGTAGGATAAAACATTATTTTTTTCTTATTATAATCTGATCTGAAATATGGAAGTGTGCTAAATGGGTACTTGAGCTTAATAGGTACGTTTACCCTAAATGTATAAATACAATATAGCTAAATCTCAATCGGTGTATCAATTATATCAGCAACATATTTTGTGATATCGCCCAGCCCTAAAACTGCTCAATAAAGCTTATTGAGGCCTATACAAATAAATTTGACTTCACTTGATATATCTAGTTCTATATAGCCTATATATCATGGCCACGAATTAAGAATTCATTCCCCAGGTAAAGCAGCACGTATATTACACGGCGTTCTGCCTGAAGTGATTCACAGAAACTTCATTCTACAGTAACTTGATTCGTCTTAAGTTCATCAAAACATTAGCTAATTGATTGTTACTTAAATCGCCATGGTTAGCACTTCATATTTCTGTAGTACGGCCAAAATAACAGCGTAGTAGATCATTCATAAAATCGTTCATAAAGGAATGCGCATGCTCATGCCTCAAGCGTCTATACCAATAAGATCTGCTGTGTTATAAACCAATGAAACTGGGTGTAAGCGGAGCGATACGTGTCACCCCGCCCCAATCATCTAGACTGCTTACTTTATAAAAGCGAGTGATTTATACACTTTTTAATATCATATTTTGTAATATTTGTGCTTTTTTATTTTTGTAATATGGATTATTTTCTCATTAAATTTTTGATGAGGCACTGCCTTCCTTGCCTCTTTGGAGGAAACGCCCTGGTTCTTACATTTTAAATATTGTTAGTCATATTTTCCATGCGGTAGTCAAACTTCAGCTCTGACCGCATAACGGGGAAAGTGCAAAGTAAACAACACTTTTGTGCTACTGTACTGAGGAAACATACACTTACGGCACATGTATCCAAACGCAAAGCTGAACAGGCAGGTGAATGAACTGCGTTCAAGCGGTCTTGTGTGGCATTTGCATTCTCCTCTGTAATGCGATCTCATGCATAATACAGCGCAGTGATTGGATTAAACGAGTTCATTCTTATGAATAAATGTAGAGAAAAGCTCTGAAACCGATGATGTAGACTCGTACATGCAGGCAATTGTCCTGAGTACCATGACCTTCATTCTATTCATCGGGATCAATGTCCTTATGTTTTATTAACAGTTTATGTTAGTATCGCCTATTTACCATGGTTACTGTATTATCCTTAAAGGGTAACATGGGGGCAGTCATGGCCTAATGGTAACAGAGTTGGACTGTTGACCTAAAGGTTGCTGGTTCGATTCCAGTACCGGCAGGAATATGACTGAGGTGTCCTTGAGCAAGGCACCCAACCCCCAATCGCTCCCCGGGCGCCACTCAAGGCTGCCCGCTGCTCCGGGTGTGTGTATCCACGTTTGCAGTGTGTGTGTGTGTTCACTACTCACTACTCTGCTCCTAATGTGTGTGCACTTACTTGAATGGGTTAAATGCAGAGGGTTACCATACTTGGCCATCACGTGTCACTTAAAAAAAAAAAAAAAAAAAAAACTACAGAACCTGACTCCACCCACTTGCAATATTTGAAAAATGCTAGAAAAGTACAGCGGAGGGGGGGGCGTGCACCTGAGACGCATCTCTCTGTAGGCAAGGACGTGGTTAGCTGGTACTCTCTGACGTCAGAGGGTACCACAACTTCCAATAGGAAAATTCAACTGCAGTAGCCACCATTCAACCTGAAGAGGGCAGCACTCAGACATTTTTACACCATATATTGTAGAATAAAAAAAAATTAAACCCAAATGTCAAAAAATGTACTTGAATCAATGAACAGCATTTATGAAGCTCCATTCTTACAGATCATTAACTAAAAAAAGTTGTTTTAGTGTTTAGTTACCCTTTAATCTTAACCCGAAAAACCTATTTATTTTCACTTGTGTTATTTTCTATATTTTTTATGACTGTGGTTGCTAATACCATCTTACTAACTTTATTTGTACTTTTAAAAACTTAAGTAAAGTGGGATGGTCCTTGTGTGTGTCAACCATTTTTTAGATATACATTTGCCTGGATCAAATTCCTAAATATTTGGGTCGTGGCTTAATGACCATGGGAAAATGTAGGTCCCAGGGCCAAATTAAAATTGAGAATCACCGCTGTACAGCATGTGAAAAAGTATGCATTATGCACATCAATCGCAGTATGCTACATGCTGCATATTAAACAGTAGCATGCTATGTGCATGTTAAATTTAGCCAGGGAATACGGTTATCATCTGGATATAATAACAGTTTGTTTGCATATCCAGTTCTGTCTGATTCTTGAGTCAAGAAAGCAGATATTACTTCTTGGTCTGGTTCTTCTGGAAATTAAAGTTCAAGTGCAAGTGCATTGAGGGATATGGAATCTCACAATATGCTCCGGTTGGTAAATGTATAGGACATCATTTGATTCAAGACATTGAGAAAATGCATACTGCACATAACATACAAAATGCACACTGCAGTATGTAGAATTAGTAGGTAGTATGCTGTCCCTAACATAGCATTCATGTAACTTGAAGTTCCCTTTCGTAGTCACTACGAATTCCGTCGTGACGACGAATGGGGTTTCACTTAGAAAGCCTATCGACTTCAAGTATTACAAAACGAGCCAATGGCAAAGAAATGCCATGGGTCTGCGGAATTTGCATGGCGTAACTCAGGGTGACCTGAGGGTGATGGTGAGGAACAAAACGCCAACGATTCGTCCTCGGCCCACGCCCCCATCTTCACTGACGCAACCCGTGAGCGATCATGGGACGCCCGCGGGCCCATCTTCGGACTGCCCGCAGGTTTCCGTTGACGTTCCAGAATCGGATCTGATGTCCATCGCAGCATCACAGGACGGGCAAGAATCTTCAGGAAGTGAAGATTCGGCAGTGCTGCCACCTTTGGGTGTGCATACGGCATTTGTCGAGTCGGATCCTGAGATGACGGCCATGCTTTCCCGGGCCGCCACGAGCATCGGATTAGAGTGGAACCCTCCACCCTATCCTGAGCGCTCGCTGCTGAATGATTGGTTTTTGGGTGCGGTCGCTGACACCCGTCGGCGTCCAACTCCAATACCTTTCTTCCCGGATGTGCATGAGGAAATCTCGAAATCCTGGAAGTCCCCCATATCTTCCCGCGATCCCTCGTTGATCTCCTCCGCCTTTCCTCCCATCGACGGGGCCGCTGCCCATGGGTACACTGAGGTTCCCCTGGTTGAACGCTCTGTTGCGATGCTACTGTGTCCTCAGAGTGCTTCTTCTCGGCACGACCCTAAGCACCCGTCCGAAGCCTATAGTTTTTCGTCTACGCTTGTGGCGAAATCCTATAGAGCCGCAGGACAGGCAGCCACCTCACTGCATACCATGGGCATTCTGCTGATCTACCAGGCCCAAATGCTCAGGGACATGCACAAGGGCAGGACTGACCCAGGGCTCTTTAATGAGCTGTGCGCCACCACTGACCTTGCTCTCCGAGCGACGAAAGTGACCACACGCTCCCTGGATCAGGTGATGTCCACCAATGTGGTCCAGGAGTGACATTTGAGGCTGAACCTGGCCGATGTGCAGGATGCCGAGCGGACTGCGGACTGCTTTTCTGCTCGACACCCCCCATATCCCAGGTCGGTCTCTTCGGCTGTGCGGTTGAGGGCTCTGCCCAACAGTTCTCAACTGCCCAGGAGCAGACTGAGGATATCCATTATATTCTGCCCCGACGGTCCGCTGCTAAAAAAGCCCCGCCGTCGGCTGAGATCCTTCAGTCTGCCAACCGCCGAGGGCCCACTCTCGCGGCTCCCACCCCTCCCGTTCACCCGGGCTGGCTCGTGGAGGTAGCCGCAGGAAGGCGCCACAGCCCTCTCCAGCCCCGCCCCCCTCTAAACGCCGGGTTAAGCGGCGCTCATGAGACGGACCGCTCAGAGATGGGACTTCTTTCCAGGAGATGGTAGAAGGCCCACTCCTTCCCCCGGTGGAGGGCCGGGGGAGAATCCTTTATTCTCAGAAAGAACTGACTCTCCCGGCCTCGCCACTCTCGTCCCCCTCTGTCACAGAGTTCTCGGATGACAGTGTGTGCCGCCCCTGGGCTGCACCACTCTCATCCTCCACTGTCGCCAGACCCCTGGCAGAGCAGGCCCCCGCGGAACGCTGGTCCTTCCCTGGCCTCCTCTGTCAGGTTGCGGTTAATGACCGTGCCCCCACACCGGGCCCCTATGCTGTCCACATCCAGGCCGGTCATTCCGCTTCGCTGCACCACCAAGGGGACGTCTGTGGTTCGCATGACCCTGCTGGCACAATTCTTGGGAGCCTGGCTACAGCTTCCAAACCTGTCCCGCTAGGTCGCACGAACCATCAGGCTCGGCTATGTGATTCAGTTCACATGGTCTCCTCCCCGTTTCGGGGAGTTAACTGCCCAGGAGTTGCTACCCTACTGGCGAAGGGTGCGATCGAGACTGTCCATCCAGCCGGGTTCTAAGGCACCAACTTCATTGTCCCGGAGAAATCTGGTGGGTGATGGCCAATCCTGGACCTGCGCATCTTGAACTGCCTCCTTCACAGGCTGCCATTCAAGATGCTCCTGGCGCATTTTCGAATGTGTGCGGCCAAAGGACTGGTTTGCAGCGATCGACCTGAAGGACGTCTACTTTTATGTCTCCGTTCTCCTTTGACTCAGACCATTCCTGCGGGTTTGCTGTCAAGAAGCAGGCATATCAGTACGCCGTTCTCCCATTCAGGCTAGCCCCGTCTCCTCGCGCCTTCACGAAGGTCATTGAGGCAGCCCTTGTTCCTCCATGGGAACACGGGGTTCGCATCCTGAACTATCTCGGCAACTGGCTAATCCTAACTCACTTTTGAGACCAGGTTTGCGAACACTGGGACCTAGTGCTCCAGCACTAGCTTGTCTGGGCCTTTGGGTCAACTGGCAAAAGAGCAAACTTTTCCCCGTGCAGAGGATCTCTTTTCTCTGTATCGACTCAGTCGCCTTCTCCAGACAGCCACTGCTGACTTGCCTGAGACAAATCAAGCGCAAGAGTGCGGTTCCACTGAAGTTATTTCAGAGGCTCCTGCGGCATATGGCATTCGCAGCCGCAGCATCGCCGCTCGGATTGCTCATATGAGACCGCTTCAGCTTTGGCTTCGCGACCGAGTCCCGAGGTGGCCATGGCAACACGGCACGCTCCGGGTACTTACTCCGACCTGCCATCAAACTTTCACCCCGTGGTTGAACCTCAGTTTTCTATGGGCTGAGTGCCCCTGGAACGAGTTTTCAGGCATGTTGTTGTCTCAACACATGCCTCCACCACGGGCTGGGGCGCCATGCGCAATGGACACGCTGCCGCAGACTCCTGGACAGGACCCCAGCGCCCTTAGCATATTAATTGCCTTGACTTGCTGGCAGTACGCCTTGCTCTGCACCATTCTCGTGTTGCTCAAAGGTCAACACGTACTAGTCCGCTCAGACAATACTGCGCAGTAGCGTACATCTACCGAGGTGGTCTACGCTCCCGCCGTATGTTGCAACTTGCCCGCCACCTCCTCTTATACAGTCAGAAGCATCTGAGGTCGCTTCGAGCCATTTATTTCCCGAAGCCTGAACTGTGCAGCCTACGAGCTCTCACGGCTTCAGCCCCGGTTCAGCTGATTTGGGACCAGTTCGGGGACGCACAGGTAGACAGGTTTTGCCTCCCACGACTCGACCCATTGCGCCCTGTTTTACTCCCTGACCGAGGGCACGCTTGGCACGGACGCACTGGCGCACAGCTGGCCACGGGGCCTCCGCAAATATGCGTTTCCCCCAGTGAGCCTTCTTGCACAGACCCTGTGGTCTGGTTTGAGTACCCTACCACCAGCAGTGGTGGCCACCATCACTTCCACTAGAGCATCGTCCACGCGACATGCCTACGGGTTGAAGTGGAACCTCTTCGTCAACTGGTGTTCTTCTCACCGAGAAGACCACCGGAGATGCCCGGTTAGTGTCGTGCTTTCCTTCCTGCAAGATGGGTTGGAGTGAAGGCTGTTTCCCTCCACCCTGAAAGTATATGTTGGCGCTATCGCCGCACATCATGACGCAGTCGAGGGTAAGTCCGTGGGAAGGCATGACCTGATCGTCAGGTTCCTGAGAGGAGCGAGGAGACTGAATCCTCCTCGCTCTCCTCTCGTTCCCTCTTGGGACCTCTCAGTGGTTCTAACTGCCCTGCAGAGTGCTCCCCTTGAGCCTCTGCAATCAGTGGAGCTCAAGTTCCTGTCAATTAAGACAGCGCTCCTGGTTGCATTGGCCTCCATCAAGAGGGTAGGGGACCTGCACGCATTTTCCGTTGACGAAGCATGCCTGGAATTCGGGCCGGCTTACTCACGTGTTCCTGAGACCCCGGCCTGGATATGTGCCTACCCAGGTGGTGAACCTGCAAGCGCTGCCCCTGGAGGAGGCAGACCCAGCCTTGGCACTGCTCTGTTCAGTACGCACTCCTGCCTACATAGAATGCAGTGTTTCAGGACCTCAGACCAGCTCTTTGTCTGTTTGGTGGGAAGCTGAAGGGAAAGGCTTCTCCAAGCATAGGTTGTTTCACGGGATAGTGGACGCCATTGCTTGGCATACCATCAGCAAGGTCGACCATGCCCCCTTGGTGTGACAGCCCACTCCACCTGGAGTGTGGCTTCCTCTTGGGCTCTAGCGCATGGTGCCTCGCTAACAGACATCTTCAGAGCTGCAGGCTGGGCGACACCCACACATTCGCCAGATTCTCTATCTCCGAGTGGAGCCTGTGGCCTCTCGTGTACTCGCTTCAACCAGCCAGTACTTGGAACCGCTCAGGTGTCTTCGCTTGCTCGCCATTCCACTCTACGGACTGCATACGTGCGATATTTCCTCAGGTGAGCTTCCCCGACAAGCCCTGAGTTCCTCCAGCACTGCTGACGTTGACGCCAGTGTCTATTGCCTGTGCGTTGGCTAGGTGCCTCCGTGTGCATGGTCCCCCCTCTGGGCGACCCCCACATGTGTATTTCCACTGTAAGCCTCTCTGAGCATGTGTCTTTCCCTTGGTAAGCCACATTGCCACCCCTGGGGTTGAAATATTCCACCCTGCGGGCTGGACACCCCAGTGTTCTCCATATGCATCCCTCTCCGGGTCACATGTTTATTCTGTAAGTGAAGTGCTCCTTTAAGGGGGAAGGACTGGAACGTCTCGAATCACGTCGGTAACCAAATAGTTGATGGACCCCATTGACTTTTTTTTCCTACTATTGAAGTCATTGGGGTCCATCAACTGTCTGGTTACCAACATTCTTCAAAATATCTTCCTTTGTGTTCAGCAGAATAAAGAAATTCATACAGGTTTGAAACAACTTGACAGTGAGTATATGATGACAGGATTTTTATTTTTAAGTGAACGATTCCTTTAATTTGCACATGCCACCACAGCCCCTGCCCTTGACCAATAGCAGAGTGATTTGGGGAGGAGGGGCATATTAACCCACTCAGGCAGTTTCAGAAGCGCCACCCCACCTAAAAATAGAAAGTGACTTTAGATCTAAGTGAGTTTAGACCTAAGTGGCAAAGACCCATGTCTTTGTAGTTTAATGGGCAGTTTCAAATCAATCAAATGTCTCTGCAGTATTTTTTTAATCTGCTACTAACTATAGGCTATGCAAAATTTAATATTTCATGATATTCTATTCCAGCTCTTTCTAGTATTGCGAAGAGGAGCTCTGAAAACACTGAATGTGAAGAAACCACTCTCAGCAGCTCAAAAAAAAAATGTAAAATACATTCTGGGAGAGTTTTATTGTAATATATCTTACTATGATCATTTGCATTTGTTTTTGGTGCTGATTTTATGTTTTAACAACCATCCTTAGCTTACTTAGTTTAATAAACAAGAGAATAAAGTTTTTTTTTTTGTCAGATATGATTTATTGAATATATTTTAGTTAATTGTATACTCTGAGAATAAAAATTGTCAAATTGTGGTTATTATCAACAAAAAAAAAATCTCTCTCTCTCTCTCATGATTAGATTACACTGAAAATATATTTCAATTAATTAAATTAAAACATTAGTATTAAATGTCCCATAAAAGGTAAAAAAAAAAGAAAAGATTTTGCCTCTGAAAATCAATTCCAAATTTTAAAAATGACATAATGACATAAAAAAAAAATGTTTTGCATGAAGTGCTGTAACGACAGGAAAAGTTCTGGATAGTAAACTGCAGTTACCAGTAAAATCATGTTTTGGACCTGGAACTCTATGAGGGACTGAACTTAAAATCTCTTGCCAACAGTCCAGATCCATTAGACTACCACTATTGCAGAATACATAAAACAGCCTTCAGTCTGACTCCAAGCTATTCCTGAAGCATCACACACACAAACACACACACAAACACACACACAAACACGCACACACACACAAAAACACACACACACAAACACACACAATGACATGTCTGTGTGAGACCCAAGTGGGCATAGAGATGCAAAACACTGCCACGCCTGGCAGTGCAACCGAAGTTAACCAAACTCACAGAGAGGTGCTTGTGCACATTTTCACACAGCAAAGAGATGAACCCAAATGAACCTTGAGGGACATAGTACTCAGGCCACCACTTTGCACAACGCCTCCGTCACACATAAGCTAACAAATGTAATCACTTATTTAGACAACCAGTACTAGTCTTATCAGATCTCAAGCACCAGACATAGAAAGCGTGATGCAGACTTGGTGAAAGTCGACATCCATGTCACAATAACTGCAAACAAAGGGCACAAAGCATCTCTGACCTTATATTGAGCAAGGGTCCATCCAGGCTGTCAAAACCCATCTCATAAGTGCTGTCTGAACTGACAGAGGAAGGGGAAAGGGAGCGTGGATTCTCCTCTATCTGCAGGTCCAGCTTCCCTGTGGTCTCATCCTCGGAATTATCCTCGGACACAGAGCCCACAATGAAGTTAGAGTGCAGTACAGCCACAGCTGGAAGCTTCTTCTCGGTGGAGTCCTGCTCTGCCATGGGTAGGCCACGCTGACAGGCTGCAAGCACTATGGGAGGGAGAAAAAGATCCATTTGTTTGCATTCAAGTCTTTAAAACTACACAAATGTTACTGCAAGAAAATATGATTTCTTAATTACATATTTTACTTAAACATTTTTTTCCAATGAACATATGACAAAAACAAGGATAATGTGATGCAAATGTGTATCTTGCATTTTACTTAATCACAATGTAACAATAAAAAGCAGCAATCAGTATTGGGACTAACTCTTTACAAAGTAATTAATTGCTGTGATTTAACTACGGTTGCCTTGACAAAGTAAAGTAAGGGATTACTCTTAATTTTTCTGTAATTTAATTAGTTACTTCTGATGTAATTGCATTACATACTGTATAGACTATAGAAAAATTCTATATAAAACCATAGTGGATTTAACATCTTATGTTAAAATTTTTTTTTTTTTTATAACCTTCTCCATTTAAATACTTTGGTCAGTTCAAAAATAGTTAATGCAATTTTAAATTACTCATTTGAAAGAATTGAAAGAGCATTTTCATGTCTATCCTTGCATTGGTTGATATGGGATTTAGAAAATAATTAGCAATAAGTAATGCAATACTTTTTAGAGAGAGTAATTAGTACTGTAATCTAATTACTGTTGCATATGTTAGCTTGCTAGTAATTAAGCTAATTCCTTTTTTAGAGTAATTTGCCAAACACTGGTAGCAACAGATTTTTTCTTCCGTATTGTGACATACAGCTGACTGAAACAGATTATCGAAAACAAGAAAGAAAAAAAAAGTAGGGTCGGGACTTGGTTTTTCCCATCAATTGTAAGAAAGGGCGATGTTTAAAAAAAAAAAAGATTGGAGAAGTCAATTTTTTGCCGGATTGTTTTAATAAAAAAATTACAAGCTCAAAAATGTTCTTAAATTAAACAATGCATGGAGTAGTTCATAATAAGATGCATTTAGAAAATAGATTTTCAGATTCAGAGTTCCAATTCATGTCAAGTTTAATAAAAGCAAACTCACTATGACATATCAGGTCTTACTGAACGAACTGGTATCACATGGTAATATCATGCTATTTTTATATGTATTGGAACTGAATGGTTACCATATTCATTTTTCTTTTTTTTTTATTATCATTTTTTTTGTCATTGAAGTGCCATTGTGAGTTATTAAATACAAGATATGACTGACAAATAGGTGACCATGCATTCTATTGTTTCAACAAGGTACATTCAATAAATGCATGTTGGAACTTGCTTAATATTCATGAAATATGTGTAACAGTCACTATCCAAGACAAGTCATGCCTTACTAGAAAAGAAACAAACTGCAGTAACATAAGACAGTCCTATAAATAATACCATGGTACTAGAACAGTGTAATTTTAGTTTTATTTATTTACTATTATAGTATTTATTAATTATATATTAGTATTTATATTTTCAGTTTTTATTAAAATTTTTGTTTCAGTTTTTGTAATTCTGTTGAGAGCTTTTGTCTTTTTTATATTTCTCTAACACTTTACAACAAGGTCATATTTAATGCATTAGCAAACTTTAACATTCAGCAATACATTTAATAAAGTATTTATAAGTCTTTCTTAACGTTAGACAGCCTAATAAAAATACAACTGTTTATTGTTAATTCATGTTAGCTCAGGTCCATTAAATAATCTAAACAGATACAACTTTTCAACTTTTAATTATGTATTAGTAGATGTCGAAATTAACAGTAACTAAGACTAATAAATGCTTCTTTTATAAGTATTTTTTTAACCATGTTAACTTTTTTATCTCAGTTATTTGCCAAGGCAACATTTTTAACTTTCCCATTTAATATTCATATTTTACTTTATCTCAATTAACACCAACATTGACACATCATGACTTATACTACAAATACCATGATATTTACATAGAAGGTTGCTAAAATTATGTACTTCCTCCAAATAGTATGTAATATGATGTACTTCCTCCAAGTAATGGAATGTTTGGTACTTATTTGTAAGTGATGCTCTGTGGACATGGTACCATAATATTGTTATGTTTTTGGTCGCGTACTAGTCTTAGAAATAACATGGCAATTAAAGCACCATGGGTTATCATCGAAATCACAAGTACAAGTTCTGCAACAGTTGGCGTTATTGTTTGTTACCCATTTTACGTTTGACTCCATGTGAACCTGTCTAATTACTGTACCTTGATTTAGCAACTTAACTGGAGGACTGACACATGTGAAAAGAATATTACCTCACCACCTCATCCAGCCTGATGAACCTGACGAACGAGTCGCAGAGCAACGCGGATCGCAGACCCTAAACCATGTCTAACACTCCTTTTTAATCATCTAACTAGAGCTCATTTGCACTCATAGTCCATAACCAGTTGCTTCCAATCAGTATGATAGTCATAATCTTGCCATCCTTCAAACATGTGAACTGCCTGTCTCAACTTATACTGATAAACAGTGCAATCGGTTCAACCTAGCACACATGCTAACTCTTCATACGATCACAAATACTTTTTTTTTCATACCATCACAAACACTCCTGCCTTCTGATCTGCGTAGGTTCGCCAGCCAAAGTCGCTGTTGATGTTTTATAAATCCATCTAGTATGTGCAGTGCAGCACTACAGTTACCAGGCACTCGCTCCCAGTAATAAGCTTATGTACTCACCGTGAGACAAGAGTCTGCAAGCAATTCTGGTGCGTGTACACGGACGTTACAATATCGATTGAATGAATTCCCTCCTAATTGAAGGCCATCTCCTCTCTGGTGATGGCGAATAGGCTATATAGCAGCATAATGGTACAGGCTGTGTAGTTCCAGCCTCTTTGACAGCAGCATCACGGTGGTGTGATGCGAGGGGGGGTTACTTCTGGACGTCGTCCTTTGACCTCACGATACAATCACTCACGCTGCATCAGTGGACCAATCGTATTGCGCGCTTTGGTCGGGGCGGGTTTACGCATGCAAATAATTGGGAAGGTGTGCCCAATGATTTGACGCTTCGTTAGACACTTGTTTTTTTTGTCATGACTGTTCTGAAAGCTACTTTTGTTGCGTTGAATTAAAACAGCAAATAAAAACGTGGATGTGGAGCATTAATGTATTTGGCTTTAGACATAAATGTCTGAATGTCGGAAAAATTAAAAAATAAAATAAAATAAAAAATAATAATAATCTAAAGCATATTTAGGCCTTTTTTTTATTAACACGTTTTATTAGCATCACTGCACCATTAGGCTTACGAATACTCGTAATGACATTTTCCCTTAACTTAGGATAGTTTTAAGAGATTGGAAAAAAGAAGCTGTTAAAGTGAGAACTAGTGAGAAGATGAGTTTAGGCTACTTGTTCGGCATGATGACCAGTGTTTGAAGTGGGCCACTTATATATTTTGCTATACCTTTCTATACCCTCACTTTTAGTGAGGTGAGGGTAGCCTATAGTGAATTAAAGGTGGGGTAAGCGATATTTGAAAAGCTGTTTGAAAGTTGGTCGGACCCGACACAACAACAACATGTAGCCAATCACCATTAAGGGTCGTATGACGGTGGAGGAGAGAGAACGATCAAGAGGGAGATTTGAAGAAAGGCTGCAGAAAGAGAGATGGCTGAGAGACATTACAAAAGAAAAAAGCTCATATTACTGGAAAATTAAGCTTATTATCAGGAAAGAGCTTTAGGACCCACGTTAATATTAGAAAAGATTTCTAGAGCTGGAAAGAGCTAAGCGGAAAGGCCTGAAAACAGGAGGTTGCAACATATGTGAGTAACTGGTTTTGAGTGTCATTGTCTGGAGCCGCAGGGCAGTTGGCAACTTACAACGAACTCTTGTTTGTATTTACGTATGTTCTTTTTTTTGTGCTTCCTTGTCGTTCATCATCTTCGCTGTATTTTTCGTAAAGCATTGTTTTGTTGTGCTTTTGCTATGATAAATAGACATCCACTCTTGCATTGTGTGTGTAATAACGGTGGCCAGCTAGTGAGAGTTTTGCTGGCTGATGACTGCTAGAGAATGCAGTGTTTACTGTTTAGCGCTCTTGTTAGTGTACCCGCCTTGCATGCCAGCAATTGCGGTTCAAGAGCGACTCGGAGTACGGCAGTTAGGATTGGAAAGTGAGCTTTCAAATTCATGGCACTGATGACTGCCTACAGAACAACCACTGGCTCTGCACTCCTTTACGTAAATTCACTACTAGCTTGCGTTCTGCAAGTGAAAGACGCCTTGTGGTGGCATCCCAAAGAGGCACAAAATAATTGTTTGTGTATTTTTTAAATAAAAAGTCTTTTACCTTGACTGATCCCTGCTGGTGGAATGACCTGCCTAACTTAACCCGAGCTGCTGAGTCTTTAGTCATTTTTAAGAAACTGCTAAAGACGCATCTTTTTCGTCAACACTTGACCTATAAATATTAATGCTTACTATTATATTATATTATATTATATTTCTTTCCTATTTCTTTATTTATCAAGAAAAACTCACTATACGCACCTTTTACTCTCTACTTATACATTTTTGAATAAGTGTAGGCCTACTCTTTACTCAAATACATTTGTGATGAGTAATGCAATCACTCATTACAATTTGCATGGCACCTAACTTTTTCTGCACCAGTTTATTTCTGCTACAAAAGAAGCAATATCGCCATCTACTCTGCATTGAAGGTACCATATCTTGTGCGTTTTGCCCTTCCTCAACTTGTCAACAAGGCTACTTTACACATGCTAACTAGTAGTTGTGAATTGCAGGTGTTTCATAAATGAGATGAGGACATGACTGCAGCCGGTGATGAGGACGAAACCAGCACGTGCAGTTCAAGTAGGCTTTGACTCTTTCATTTTACTTAACATTATTTTACTTATCCATTATCTTGAAGAGATGTTTTTGAAGGATATTATTTTACTTATGCCCTTTTTGAGCACTTGAGCTTAACTGAACTTGAGTGTTTGTAGATGTTTAAAAGACTGTTGTGTCGACCTTGGTTCATTGCATTTTTGAGCAATACTTAAGTATTGTTAAAATTAGATACTCTAGACTTTTATTCAGTTGGAATTGGTGACTTGTAATGGAGACTCTGAACATTCCAAGCTTTAGTTTTGGAAAATCCTAATCCATGTTTGTACAATAACAGCCTTGGTCAACCCAACATAACAGATCCCTAACATTGTATTGGCACCCAGCAGTTGATAGTCATGTTGTACTTTAGAACATGTTTGATTTGTAAGCAAATTTGCTGATTTGATCAGAGTATTTCAAAAGGTACAACCTTGATCTGTTGGCCCATATGCAGTCTAGACACAGAAGCTTGACTATTGCTTGGGCAAATCATTTCACTGAAATCATGAGTATACAGTGTGCAACATATTTAAAGTCAGAATCAGAATTCACGTTATTTGAATTTATCACCCTTAAAGTCAGCATGAAAAAGAAGATTTGATTTCCATTTTGATTTAAATTAAATTTTAAGGCAGTGGTTATTTTTAAATACATTTTTGGTTAAATATCTAAAATAAGGTCCGTTAACATAAGCTCAAGATATTTTCAAGTTTTAATCTATGCCATTACATAAATCAGTAATGATTTTATTGAAGGTTTTACTTGAAAAATGCAGTTGCTTACAATTGCCTAAATGAGACTACAGAGATCTACTAACTTAGTCTGCTTTTACAGTCTCATTGTGTTTATAAATGCATTCTATTCAAACTCAAACTTTGAGGGAAAATGTATTTTAAATAAACATAAAGGGTGGTGACATTAGAGTCATGCGACCATGGTGTAGTTTTTACAGTTTAGCTTTTTAATTTTGCCAAATATATTAAGGCTTCAAAATTCATAAATGCTGTTCATTTGTGAAGATTATCATTATAAACAAAACATAGGCCTATAAGAATCATAAACTTTTGTTGGTCATGGAACTTATTTTCTGTAATATTCCAAAAGCCAGTGGGGATGCTAACTTCTATGTTGGCCTACAACAATATGTTATCATTGCAGTACTTTTAAAGTGGATGTTAAACACTGACGAAATGGAAAATCTTATCAGTTATATTTATGTTAATTGGTCAATAATTATATTGTTCTGCTCTACTTCTCTTTATTCTCAAACAAATTGTCTTTGATCACTGTCTAAATTAGGCTGTTTTAAAAAAGTTTCTGTGATTTTATATTATAGTTCAAGAATCATAGACTAGCATGCAAGAATTCAGTTTATCATTGGCCAGTTAGATGCTTCCACTTCAGGTCATTTACTTCCACAAGAATAATTATTGACTAATCTAAAAATGAGGCGGATATTTCATCAATGTTCCTGATTTATTTGCTTTGAATTACTAAAGCCTGAGATGTAGCAACATGTACTTTGGTGTCAGATTGTACCTTTATCTTCACTTGAGCATGTGTTAATGTAGTGAGACATTAATTTTTGCCAAATGGCAACCTAATGGAAGTATGTGCTGTTTCAAATCCATTTTATATATTTTATTTCTAAGACATGATTGAGAATGCCACTGAACTAGACAAAACCTAATTTAATTTAAGTCAAGTCAAGTCAAGTCAAATATATTTATATAGCGCTTTTCACAATACAGATTGTATCAAAGCTGCTTCACAGTATCAATCAAAACAACTTAACAATGTTTGTTTATTACTGGAAAAAAAGACATCCAAGTTTGGTAGAGCTGATCAATGGTATGATTGGTTAA
Organism: Gila orcuttii; assembly: GCA_026230005.1. Lineage (NCBI taxonomy): Eukaryota > Metazoa > Chordata > Actinopteri > Cypriniformes > Leuciscidae > Gila > Gila orcuttii. The sequence continues at coordinate 50,479,642 of JAPDVR010000004.1, forward strand.
TTAATTTGAATATCCCCAATGGGTTGATAATTTAGCACTGCCATCTGCTGGCATTGTCTTCACACTTCAGGTGACACTGAGTGATTCACATGAACTGGTTTCTCTCATGGTAGCACTTGCCTACATATTAAAAAAGCTTGTTAAAAGCCAAAAGAAAGTATAATATTCTTTCCCTGTACATAGTCATTTAAAAATAGATATAACTAAACTAATATTGAATATCATTATATTTTGAGCATGAACACAATAAAACAAAATGTAAACCATACTAGCATGTAGTCAGACATTAGTCAACTATATAGGCATAAAAAAGGCAGAATTTATATGTATTAGTTGTGATATGTAGGACTATTTTTAAATCAGTTTGGTCAAAACAATGGGTTGATAGTTTTATGTCACAATTTTATTATTGCTGTTTCCAAAGGTGTAATTTGCAGTAGGACATGTCCCTACCACTACCAGATCCCTACCAGATTTCAAAGCAGCTTTACAGTAATAAACAGAAAAATAATGATTCAGTGATGCAAACAAAGTTCAATGCTTCAACAGAGCTCTAACAAGAAAAAAAGTTTAATTGTTCAGCTGAGGTCCGTTTAGTGTTTATTCAAATCCGTTCAATAACTGGAAAGTTCAATTTGAAATGAGTTCAATTAGGCTAAACCATCATGGTTTAGTAGTACTATCAAGTGAACCCTTTGTAATTAAGGAGCTTAGACCACTTAGGATATTAAGACCATTACGTTCAATTTAAACAAATCTTTTCTTGAGAAACTTTTTTCCAAAATAAACAATAGTAAAGTTTTATGATCTATGCACCAAGTGTATCCATAGTACTTAATTTGCTGTGCCATGAACTACACATGTCATTTGCTAAAAATGTCATTTGCTCATGGCCATAAGTTTTAAGGAGCACAGATATTGGTTTAGAACAGAACATTCCAGCAACAATTACTGATCATGTAATGACGACCAATCTGTTTTGGGAAAATATGTGCTTTTAGCAACGTATCTGCTTTATCTAAAACTTCAAATTATAATTTCTATGCTGGCCGGCTTGAGTCAGTCATATGAAATATTCTCTTGACAAATAAAACCATATATTAGCATATTAATAACTTTTTTTATGCTGACAAAATATAGCATATTTGCCTAATATGTATGGCAAAATCTTCTATAAATCTTAAGAGAATTATTTGTGATGTTTTGGAATACCCGTCTATAATTAGTTAGTTTTACCTATGTATAACTTAAGTATTCTATACAGATTAAGCACATTTTTATGTTAACATTTGTTTCAGTGTAAAAAATGTTGTCGAGCAAAATAAAATCTAATCAACTGATTTTTAGTGAAAAAAAACACGATTTAATTTCACTGAAGCAACTTGTCTTTAGACCAACAAACATAATTTGTATGGGTTATATCAAGACTGTTGGTGAAGACAGTTGTAAGGTAGGACATTTCGCTGTAATCCTGAATAAAAGCTTCAGTGAGCGACATCTGTTTTGTCAGCAGTAACACTTTTCCTTTTATTTAAACACTGCAAATGATAATGTATGTTTTTCACTTTATAACTATAAATAAGAATGACAGTGTGACAAACAATGGTGCATTAATTCATAATTCCGTTTACACGAAACGATAGTCATCCCTTGTCAACTATAGCAACTCCATTTTAACTTTATTTGTCACAACCAAGACGTATAAAGCATATGTAAAACGCATAAATGTTTAACTTTGTGAAATGTAAATGTTTCAACCATGTAACAAGATATTTTCCACAACAGTAGACTTATGGCGGGGACGTTGAAAATTATTTTAGCAAACCCGTTAACCAATCATAGTTGTGGTAGGGCTGCACGATTATTCTAAATGAAACCGCACGCGATTTGGCAAAGGCTGCGATTATTTTATGCGCAGCTTGTCAGTGCAGCACGGCTCATCGGTTGTAAATGCTGCTCCATCCAGAGGGCGCTCTCACGCAGACATGCCAAATATGCCCCGCTGCAGAAGTAGACAACACACGTGATGTCATTCCAGGAAATCCCTATGGGCATCATATACTATAGCTGAATAAACAGAAGATTGACATGCTTTGATTGATTTATTAAATGTTGTCTTCTGTTGGACAAGAAGTTCATAAATGCTTCTCATGTTTGGAAAGATGTTTGACGCGTGTTGCTTTTTCAAATGCACGTTATAAGCGACTCATTCGCAGTGCTTTCAGATGGAGCAGCATTTACGGATCCCAGAGCCGTACGTCACTGACAAGCTGTGCATAAAAAATAATCACAGGTCTTTCATAATCGCAAAAATCCAAATTGTGAAGCCCTAAGTTGTGGGCGTTTCCAAGTCTTGAATGTGGCACACTTATCTTAGGAATTTCTGATTAATCATCTGTCCACTAAATTGGACATCATGAATCACTAGCTATATTTCAGCTGCAATTCATACTATTACTGTGACTGTTGTTCATGAAAATACTTCTTCTGCTGTAACTTTTTTTGGCTGTAAAAAAAGTTTTTGTGTTATTATGCAATTTGCAATTAGGCCTACATAAAGTAATGTGACTACGTGATGTACTTTACTTGTAGTGCATTACTTTATTCGTTACATCAGAAAAGTAATCTGATTACGTAATGCATGTTACTTGAAATGCTTTACTCGTTGCATCAAAAGAGTAATCGGATTACGTAATGCACATTACCTGTAATGCGTTATTTTACTGGTCACATCAAAAAGTAATCTGATTATGTTATGCATGTTGTAAATCGACTGTCCGGAATGTCTTTCGTACTGAAAGGTGCACCTGCATCTGCACTGAATGAATGACAGGGACTGAATCCTAAATCGCCCCCTAAACCCTCAATAACTATTCCCTACGTTAGTCCACTAATACAGTTCAAGTCAAGTCAAGTCACCTTCATTTATATAGTGCTTTTAACCATATAGATTGTTTCAAAGCAGCTTTTCAGTGATAATAGGAAATTAAAGTAACAGAGATTGTTTTGGCTTTACAGCAGCTCTAGAATAAAGTTATTGTCTAGTTAAAGTTAGATTTGATTGATTCACTTCCGTCGCAACGATCATTAGTTATTAACTTAGGGACCGCTATCACGACACCGTTCTAACAGAAAACCCTTAATGCGATCCGCAGAGGTGGGCACAAATACATCAAAAACTATTTTGTTACAAAATACAAATACTGGCTCATGAAATGTAACAAAATAAAATACAAAATACTGATGTGAAAAATGTATTTAAATAAAATACAAGTAATTAGTATTTTGAAAATACAAAAATACTCCCACAATAATCTTAAGTCTTTTTTTTTTATTACTGAAAGGTCAATAACACAAATAGTAGCAATAACACAAATATGAGAAATGTGTAAATTCAAAATGGCGAAGTAGCAAAATAAAAAAGTATGGGCATTTCACTAAATCTCTACAGGGCCTGAAATAGCTCCCTCTGACGTAAATGGCATGTATAGCTAAATTCACATCAATGGTGTGGTAGGCTGCCCTTAATAGCAAAACGTGTTTGATGTAGGCTACGTAGCCATATTATCACCCCACTCTACTCGTGCCTTAAAGGACAAGTTCGGTATTTTACACTTAAAGCCCTGTTTTAAGATCGTTTCTGATGAAATAGAACAGTTAAGATTGAAATTTGGACAAATGCTGCTGTCCCGAGAATTTTCGGTTTCTGTGTTAGCACCCCCCACCTCCACAATGGTTTCATAGGAGCACTGGAAGAATCATTTATAAAACGCATTAAACTTTAGTTTACAAAGACGTGAAACTCACCGAGTGGTCTGGGGTGTTCACTGATATGCTCACACAAAAATCGCTGCAAAAGATGCTTTCCAACAGGTGTTTTACCATTCGTTTTAAAACTGTGGACCTATTTTTCCAAACGCCTCACAACCGGACATTCTTCCGTTGAGAGCTTGAATAATAGACAGTCCAGCCCAGTTGGTGGCGATAATGCACCTTTGCCAATGTTTGGATAGCGTAGCCTACGATACCGCGACTGGAAGACTACAGAAATAATACAAACAACCCCATTTCCGTTTCCGTCGGCGGAGTAATAACGTACCTCACAGGTACAAGCCTTGAAAAATGTATAATACAGATTTTTTTATTGCTTCCGCGTAGCCATGTGATCCGGAATTATCCCGACAATGTTTTATCTGTACAGAGGTAAAGGGAAGGAAAGGAGGCCTTCACAGTGGAGAGACTAGTTGACACTTCAGGACTGCGTTGTCGTCGTGTCTAGGCGCAGGTCCTTCATCAGACCTAATCTATGCAGCCTAACTTTGAATTATAGAAGTCTATAATGTGTTATGTGTATGCTAGGTTAAAGAGATGTGTTTTTAGTCTAGATTTGAACTGATAGAGTGTGTCTGCTTCCCGGACAATGTTAGGAAAACTGTTCCAAAGTTTTGGTGCTAAATAGGAAAAGGATCTACCGCCAGCAGTCGATTTTGATATTCTAGGTATTATCAACTGGCCGGAATTTTGAGATTGCAATAGACGTGACGGACTATAATGCGTTAAGAGCTCGCTCAAGTTGACCTTCCTCCCCCAATTTTAGAGTTGATTATTTTATCCTCTTCAAAAAAACTACTCTCCAAAATATACAGAATGATATTAAAATCAGACAACACATTAAGCCTACCAACTGCTAAATGGGAATCAGACCTATCCATTACTCCCGATGCTGCTTTCTGGACCCAAATCTGCAAAAATATCTTCTTCATGACAAAAAAAGCCAACCTGCAGCTCATACAATATAAAGTTCTTCATAGATGTCACCTAACGGGACAAAAATTATTTAAAATGTGATTTACTTCTGAAACCTGTTTCCATTGTACATAAAATACCCCAGATACCTATGTTCATGCCATTTGGCATTGCACCTCAATTAAAAGATTTGGGGAAAACGTTACTGACACACTATCCAACCTTATGGGATGTCACATTCCAGTGTCTCCTTCCCTCTTTATATTAGTTCCATATCCATATCCATAATCAATTTAAACAATACAAATAGTCAATTACTCCTAGTGGCTCTAGCTATCGCCAAGAATAAGGAAGAGGTAACAACACTAGCTAATATCAAACCTAATTAAATACTTTTAAAAGATTGATTGTTGGGGGTAAAGGGGAGGGAAGGATAAGTTAACTCTCTCTCTCTCTCTCTCTCTCTCTCTCTCTCTCTCTCTCTCTCTCTCTCTCTCTCTCTCTCTCTCTCTCTCTCTCTCTTTCTCTCTCTCTCTCTCTCTCTCTCTCTCTCTCTCTCTCTCTCTCTCTCTCTCTCTCTCTCTCTCTCTCTCTCTCTCTCTCTCTCTCTCTCTCTCTGATTGGCCGGGGCATCCCAGTCCTTGTCATATGCAGTTGGCATTAGTTCTACCAGAAAGACTCGGAAGATAGATTAAATAATAAGCGTATATTTATTGACAGCTCAGCAAGCGTAAATTTATAACGTTATTTGGCGTAGGCCCCGTCCTTAGCGAGCAAAGCGAGGGTAGCCGAATCTGCATGTCCTGCCTGAAGCTGAAGGCAGGGGCGCAGCCGACAGGTAAGGGGAGGGAGGTAAGGAAGAGACCATCCTGGTGGTGGTGGGGAGGATGAAGGGGAAGGGACCATCTTGGAGGTGGTTGGGGAGGATGGAGGTAGCTGGTAGCGACAGTATCTGCGAACTCAGACAAATGTAAGTACCAATTTTATATACTGTGAGTGTAAGCACCTGATTGGTTAGAAGAGAGGTAAGGCGTGACGCGCTGATTGAGTCTTCCTGACAGAACTTACGCTAAAGCTTTCATTTCTACCAGTAAGACTCGGGAGATGGATTAAATAATAAGCGTATATTTATTGACAGTTCGGCAAGCGTAAATTTCTAAAGTTCTTTGGCGTAGGCCCCGCCTTAGCGAGCAAAGTGAGGGTAGCCGAATCTGCATGTCCTGCCTGAAGATGAAGGCAGGGGCGCAGCCGACCCCCAGAGATAGGTGGAGGAATAATTCCACCGGGACGGGGCCCAACCCCCAAAGAACTGTAAGTAAGTATACCCACCGGTCGTGGATTCCTGAAACGAGAAAGAAAAGTAAATTAAAATGAAGCGAGATAAAAGCAATCATTGGAGGTTTTTTTTATATATATATATATATATATATATATATAATATATCCATGAGCCATGATAGTGGATGTTTATGATGACACGGCCGCGATGGGCCATTAGACTGCAAAGGGCCGCACATGGACATGGTGAAATAGACAACATAGATACAAGGTCCAATGGACAACACATAGAAGCCATAATAGCGCAAGGTCGCGATGGACCACTTGACCACGATGGGCCACACATGAAAGCCGTTGAGGCGCCGGTCATGATAGACCACATAAACACAAGGTCGGCTTGACCACAGGCCATGATAGGCCACATAAACACAAGGTCACCTTGACCACAAGGCCATGATAGACCACGTAAACATAAGGTCAGCTTGACCACACGGCCGTAATAGACCGCACATAAGAGAGGCCGCGATGGACCAACATACCTCAATGGGCACACGCAGACGAGCCACGATGGCCACACGGCCATGATAGACCACAAATAAGCAAGGCCATGATGGCCACTAGACCGCGATGGGCCACACACACACAGGACAGGCCACGATAGACCGCACGGCCGTTGGACCACATAAAACCAAGGCCGCGATGGACCACAGGCCATGATGGCCGCATATAGGACAAGGCCACAGTAGGCCACACGGCCATGGGAGACCACAGAGACGAGACCGCTTAGGAGCCACAACCTCCGCTAATGCCACACAAAGACGAAACCTATAAGACAAAGGCTACTAAGCCACACAGAACCAAGGCCACGATGGACCACGGACCACGATGGGCCACACATAGGACAAGGCCACGATAGGCCACACGGCCATGATAGACCACACGAAACAAAGGCCGCAATGGACCACAGACCACGAATGGCCACGCATAGGACAAGGCTGCAATAGGCCACAGAGCCGCTAAAGGCCACACATAGACGAGCTAAACATAGACACAGCCATAAAGCCACATGAAACCAAGACCTCTAGAGGTCACTAGACCACGATGGGCCTTGGAGGACAAGGCCACAGTAGGCCACACGGCCATGGGAGACCAGAGAGACGAGACCACTTAGGAGCCACAACAGCCGCTAATGCCACACAAAAGACAAATTTCAACAGACGAGGCCGCTAGGCCACACAAACGCAGGTCTCGATGGACCGTAAAGACAAGGCCACGATAGGCCACAAGGCCAAAATCGACCACACAGACCACGCCTATGATAGCCTACTTGGGACGAGACCGAGCTTAGCCAATAGGCCGAGAAGAGTCACATGAAGATGAGAGACAGGCTGGAGACAAGCCACACGGAACAGAACTTCAACACGGAGACAAACACAAACACAAATATGGCTTATCAGATAATATGAATTAGAGCTACTGCTCAGTGAATGAGTAGTAAATAAATGTAGTAGCACCACCAGTATTTGCATGGAGATTTACCTGGATTATTACTGGAGAGCTTGCTGAGCTTCAAGGATAATTTTAGAATCCATTCTTATATAGGATTCAAAAGCAGAGGAAGACCATCTTCCCATGATCTTGATGGCCGATGTAGAAACTCCTCGTTCGGCTGCTGTAGTGACTGCCCCAATTCTGAATGAATGACCAGTATAAAGGGAGGGGGATAGACAGCAGCTTTTGAGGACAGAAGCTAAATGAGACCTGAACCAGATTTTGGAGAGAGGTGCTCCATTAGATAGAATGAATAAAGGGGCGTGATTAGAAGTGGGGGGGGGGGGCAAGTTTTAAGAAATTTAATCATAGAGAGAAAGGGACAGAATTTATTATTAATCTTTGAGAATGTTAAAGTGACACCTGAGCCTTGAGAGTCGTTCTTGGAGTGTTTGAGGAAAAGAGTATAGAATTTGGGTGAGAAGCGAAGGTCGGAAAAGGAAATACCACTGGTGTCGGTCGCTCAAATAAGATCTTATCCAGTTTTGAGTGTGCTCAGAGAGACTATATTGATTTAGTTAACTGTAGAGTATCTGATGATTGACAGTATCAAAAGCTTTACGCAGATCAAGGAAGACTGCTCCCATCACCCTTCCCTGGTCCACATATGCCCTGATAAGGGGGTGAAGGGAGAAGGGGGTGCCCACGGTTATAGAGATATAAATGTCTCATTCTAAGGTAATAAAAACATAACGGTTCACAAGGTCTTTATACACCACTGAAAACATAGTTATGGATCTTATATTGCATTTCTGTCAATAGATCCTCAGAAATATTACACAATGCACCTTTAACATAAAACAAAGACAAAAAAAAACTTGTGACTCTTAAATTCGGGGAGCATGAAGATAATGGATCAGCGCTGCCATTCTTTTTACCAGGAATATAAGAGATCTGGAAGTAGAAATTAGTAAAAAAATTGAGATTGAGACGGGGATTGAGATGTTTGGATTCTCCAAGATATTGAAAGTTGTAATAGTCAGTCAACACTGTGAAAGGATTTCATGGTCTTTCAAGCCAGTGTCTCCATTCTTTGAGTGCTAGTTTGCTGGCAAGGAGCTCTCAATTTCTGATATCATAGCTGAATAGCAGTTAAAGAACTGCTAATGTGGCTGAAGTTGAGAATGAAGCGCCGATAGAAGTTTGCGAAGCCCAGGAAGAGTTGGAGTTCCTTGACAGGAATTGGCCAGTTGCGGATAGCTTCCACCTTCCTTTCGTCCATAGATGAGAGCCATTTGGTTCGATTCTGGGAGTACACAAGGATGTTGTCATTATAGACTATTACAAATTGGTGGAGGTAATCCCTGAACACTTTAATCATAAAGTCTTGGAAGACTGAAGGAGGGTGACCAGGCCATTCGTTATAACACAGTGCTCAAAGTGGCCTGTAGGGGTCACAAAAACTGTTTTCCATTCATCTCAATATCAATATATGACAAATTAGAAATTTTTAAAGTGTTACCAAATATACATTGCGGATTTTATTTCAAATAACAGGAAAAAAGGCTACACTTCACAAATCTACAAAGTATTAGCGATAGGATGTCCACAAACTAGGGGTGGATTCCAAACTGTATTTTTGCTTCCTTTAAAGGCACTTTTGTAGGAGCGTACCAAATGAAAGTTAACACCTGAATCGGGTCATGAAGGCCTCTTCCTCAAGTCCATTAGTGAAGGGTACATGTAACTTCACTTCAAGGAAGTAATTTTATCGTTCATGGCCATGTGGCCCAGGGTGATGAATTCTTGCAATTAATTTTAAAGGCAAGGCAAGTTTATTTATATAGCACATTTCATACACTATGGCAATTCAAAGTGCTTTAAAGAAATGAATTGAAATAAAAACAAGGAAAATTAAAACAGTTCAAAAAGAAATTAAAAGAGATATATGATACAGTTATAAAATGAATTAAGAGTAAAAAGATGATACATAGATAAACTTCTCATCTGGCAAAACACCGGTGTATCATATTTTTCACAACTCCCAGTTTTACACTGAGATTTTCCCATGGTGATTACACTGTGTCTGTGGTGTTCTTTTGGCGCGCCTAAGAAATCTATTGGATCTCCGATGGACCCGATTTTCCCCTAAAATAGGTAAGGAGGAGCTCTAGGACTGACTCACGGGGTAACCTCAGGTTCACTGCCCCATCAGTCCGCACCCCAAAACCCCATTTGTTCGGAAGCTCTAGGAATGGAATCAATTCGCACCCTACAGAACCTCGGGTTTAATTACACATCAAAATCACTTCTCCACCACAGACCCAGGTCATCAGCATGGTTTCATCTCTCAAGTTCCCCTATTAAGTAATTTATGTTTGTCTCTAACCCAATTCTCAGTGCCATTTGAATTCAGTTTAGCAATCAGTCGATACAGTTATAAAAATAATTAAAAGAGTAATAAGATTATACATAAATAAACTTCTCATCTGGCAAAACACTGGTGTATCATATTTTGCACAGCTGCTTGTTTTACTGTGAGATTTTCCCACGTGGATTGTACTGTGTCTGTGGTGTTCTTTTGACGTGCCCAAAAAATCTATAAGACGTCTCCAATAGACCCGATTTTTCCCTAAAATCGGACTGGAGGAGCTCGACTGACTCACAGGGTAACCTCGGGTTCACTGCTTCATCAGTCCGCACCCCAAAAACCCATTTGATCGTAAGCTCCAGGAATGGAATCAATCCAGTCCACACCCCACAGAACCTCGAGTTTAATCATGTCAAACTCACTACTACTCCAACACAGACCCAGGCCATCAGCATAGTTTCATCACTCTTACCCAATTCTCAGTGCCATTTGAGTTCAGTTTAGAATAAAAAGGAGGATGCAAAATAAAATTGAGTGTAATCAGTTGGACGTACAGTGGCACAGTACTCATTCAGTAAATGCACAGCTAAACTGATGTGTTTTGAGTCTGGATTTGAATGTGACTGCTGCAGGAGCACATCTGATCTCTTCTGGAAGCTGGTTCCAGCTGAGGCTGGCATAGTAGCTAAAAGCAGACTCACCATGCTTAGAGTGAACCCTTGGCATTTCTAGCTGATGTGATCCTAATGATCTGAGTGATCTGTTAGGTTTATAATTAGTGAGCATAGTATAAAACTTTGTGATAGAGACAGGGAAGCAGCTTTTGTGTTCCTGTATCATATTCTGAATCAACATTGCTTATGCTCCTCATATGATTTGTGACAAACAAAACATAAGCTTGTTTATTAATCACAGATGGTCATTGAGCATTGTCATCAAGTGTCGTTATAGCCCTTTCAGTATCCTCATAGGTGGCATCTTTGAGATGTCCTCATCATTTTTACATCAAATGGAACCTTCCACACAGAATATATCTTACATAAAATATGTGGCCAAATTTCAGCCAATTGCCGCACTGGCTGTCTCCAAAGAGTACCACAGAGCCCAAACCCTTCTTCTTGGGCATCTAAAGCTTAAATTTTCTACTTTTCCATCTAGTTTTAGTTAAATCAGTTCCAACCAAGTTCCAACCAAGGATTAATTCCAAGCAAGGTTTTTAAAGTTAACACAAGGGCATACCACATGGGGCACAATGTCATATGAAACCAACATGGAGTAGATTTGGCTAAATGGGCTGTTCCTGTACATCTAATGCAGCTCCCCAACAAACACATAGGTCAAATCCTTTTGTATACCCATCCTCTGTACGAATAATCATATTGTATTTGTGATAATGATTTCTACTTCTCCAAATTTAATTTAAGTTTTGTTGTTTAAACACCTTTACAATGATCGCGTTAGTTGAGCTATATGCGCGATGGGCGCCACCATGTTAGTTTGTGCTGCAGTTTAGAGAATCGAATCGTGAATTCATCCACTTCTCCCGAAATACATGAAAAGTAAGTGGCCAATGAACTGGGAGAAGAATGGAGTAAACTTTAAAGTTACTTACACAATGTGCATTTGATATGAATAAAACGTGTCATCTAATGTTAATTATAATGGAAAGGATTATTATTGCTGCTTCCATAGACATCCGTGTGTATTTTACAAACTCTAAACCTATTGTTTTTTTTAGTACTTATGTAAATTTAAATGTATGAAACCTAAAATAAACATTATGTGATAAAAAGCACATTTGAATTTAGCAGTTGATCACGTGATGCACTGACCGTTCTAATCACATGGTGTGATCGTACGCTCCAGGGACCAGCCTAGACTGATCACACCGGTTAAAAGAAATCACTGTGATATTGGCACACTGGTTATTTGTCCTGTTGTTGTTTTTTTTACATTTGTTATTTTGCAATGGTAACAAGTCTCCACTATCTTTCCCTCTTGGGGTAATGTTAAGAGCTTAAATCCCCTAAACTGAGCTTTTCTCTTAAAATTATACATTTTCTACACAGTGAGTATGTGTTCCTTCACAAGACAGCGTCAGTGATTTGCTGCTAACTAAATCTTTGAGGGAACCTTCTCAGTGAAAATAAATCCAAACATGAATCTCGACCATATTGTTTGCGATTTGGGTTGGTGAATAAATGGACTCATGCAAACTCTGTGCTACAATACAAAGATTTTTTTTATTTATTTTTTTTACATAATTTAGAATTAGGTTTTATTTTTTGAGGGAAGCCTCTTAAGGTTTTACCAGTTTTCATAAAGCGGTTGAAACCTACATACCTAGCCACTATCTGTTTGCAGTTAATAGCCATTTCAGAGATGAAAATGGCAACAACAACAAAAAGGTTGGTAAAAAGACTTGGTTACCTTCTGGCAGTGTGTGTTATGGGCGACATTAAAAGACAACCAACAGTCACGGTGTTCTCGACTCATGTTTTACGAGTAAACCCACATAAAGAAAACATGACATGGTGTCAGAAGTGCTGGCTGTCGTCATATTTTATAAGGAGCATTTCAAGCCACCCTCAGTAATGACATTGACTGGCAACGTGAGAGAAAACTGGCGCTAATGGGAACAGAGATTTGTGTTGTATATGACGGCAGCTGAGCTCTCTAAAAAGAATATGAACGTTCAAGTTGCAATTCTGCTACACTCATTTGGTGATGATGCAGTAGAGATTTACAACACTTTTGAAATAGCAAAAGAAGCACCAGTAGAAGTGACTGTTGACAAGATTGCACAAAAAAAAGTGCTGTTTGAGAGTAAGACAGACACACGCACCAAGATCATGTCGAGCATATGGGGATAAATTCAGAGAGTGTGGCAAAGTCAACCATTTTGCAAAAATTTGCTTGATGAAATCTGTGCAGATACTCAAGCTGTTAATAGTTTGTTTATTGTGACCCTTCAATGCACACAGATAAATGCAATCTGTAAAAATGAAGATTCATGGTACACAACCAATGACTATCAGAGGGATCCCTATTGATGTCATACTCAAGCCCAAAGAGACGCAAGGATCAAACCGGCTGGTTATGCATTCCTGAAGTGCCAAAAGGGACAAAATCTGGTGGAGCAATACCTAGAGGTGTTCCAAAGGCTTGGACTCGGAGAATTTCCAGATGAGCATCACATATACATTGATCCAAAAATTCTGCTGGCAATAATGGACAGGCTAAAAGAAATGCTGGAACAGTTATGCAGACTGATGTCATTGCACCTGTCATAGAGCCAACAAAATGGGTCAACAGTCTGGTGATAACCGAAAAATAAAACACCTCAAATCCTCCAGTGAGGGGTTCCAGTTAAAGAACAGTGAAGCCTTTGGCTACATAAATGGTGTGCATGTGATTGCTGATGATATAATCATTGCAGCTGTTGATGAGAAGAAACACACAGAAATTCTCCAAAAAGTGATGAAACGAGCCGAAGGGGTAAACCTCAAGTTTGTACTGTATGTTCAACCAACATACAGTACAAAGTCACGAAAGTGAGATACATGGGCCACATAATAAGTGCAGAAGGTGTTCAACCTGACAGTGAAAAGGTACAAGCAATTGTCAACATGCCGCTCCAGAAGACAAAACAAGGCCTACAGAGACTGCTGGGCATGACAGAATACTTGTCACAGTACATAAGAAATGGAGCAGCTTTAACTTTAAGTAATCATACATTCTTATCACAAGCTGTTGGAGGGAATTTTCACAAACCCCCTGGGACAAGCTCCAGCGCGTTTGCAAAGAATGCTTCTGCAGTTGCAACGCTACAATCTGCAGGTGAGATGCATTCCAGGAAAGGACATGCTTATCGCTGACGCTCTGTCTGGGGCATTTCTGTCTGGAGACAGGTTACATGACGAAGACATGGATGGTGAAGAAATGCTTGAAAGGCTCATATTGGAGACAAATGCAGAAGAAACATCTACAAAGCTAAGAGAAGTACATCAGCATGGATGGCCTGTTCACAAGAAACAGCTTGACAAGGATTTCAGGAGTTATTGGCTTATCAAAGACACAATAAGAATCAGTGACAAATTCATCATTCCAAGAGGTATGAGGCCAGTAACTCTGGAAAGATTACTTGCAGCTCATCAAGGAGTACAAAGCACAAAAGAACATGCACGGAGATACCTGTTCTGGCCAGGCATGTCCACAGAGATCCAGAACATGGTCAAAAGATGTACAGTCTGCCAGTAGTTAATGCCAAAGAACCAAATAGAGCCATTGAAACCCCATGAAATGCCAGAGCTTCCATGGTACAAGCTGGGTGTATATATATTCGAGCATAAAGGTTGGTCATTTCTCCTTACTGTTGATTATTTTTCAAAATATCCAGAAGTTCAACAGATTCCTGACAAAGCTGCACATACAGTAGTTGGACCCACGGTCTAACTGGAGATGGCAGAACAGTCCACAAAAACAATCAAGCTAATGCTAAAGAAAGCTGAGCAAGCTCAGATGGATTCACATCTTACACTTCTTTCACTAAGAAAACACCCGGTGACTGGTCTTGGATACTCACCAGCTGAAATGCTCATGGGCCCGGGTGTTACGGAGCACTATCCCAAAAGCCAGTGTGGCTCTGAAGCCCAAGCTCCCTAAAGATGGTGAATTGGAACAGGTGTGAGGTGGTACCTCATGTGTTTCCACGGAAGCTACAAAGGGACACCGGCACACAAAAGAGTTAGCTTCTGCAATGAAGCAAGTCGCTCCCAGGCAGGGGAAGGCGTGGCGGAGTGACGCAGTGTCTCGTTCCCTTCTCGGGGAACAAGGGTTACAGTCGTAACCCGAGACGTTCCCTTTCGAGGGAACTCGAACTGCGTCGACTACGACACTTTGGGGAACGGGTACCCAATATTCCACAACGAGCCCTGCCTGTCCCAGTGTGAAGCTGCACGCAGCCACACTTAGGACGAGAGCACTAGAGTGCCTGGCATAAAAGAAATTTCCTGGCTAAAGAATCTGATAAAAGTATGAGGGGTGGCCCATCCTGCTGCATCGCACACTTCTTGGATCGGGACTGATTTCGGGTATCATTCGAGATTCGTTCTCGATCCCCTTGTAGGAACTCAGCTTTTTGGAAATATTAATAATCAATAATAACTTGTTATTATTAATTATGAATATTTGTGTCAGTTAATTGGATTAACTTGATGTGGCTGGATTAATATTAGAATCAATTAATCAGTTCGTCAGATGTTGAAGTCTCAATCATTTTCTTCTTTGTTGGATGAAGAAGATATGAGGAACTTGCATGGTGGGTTAGAGTCGTTGTGACAAACACCTGAGATTGTCCTTGGTTCTTTGTGAGAGAGTGTCCTCTCTCTTCCATGAGGCCGGATCTGGTTGGGATCCAGGCCTGCTGGAAGGACTCTGGGCCCCCATGGAGGGGGGGAGGAGGTTCCCCGTATCACCTGAAACAATGTTTGCAGCAGGATAAAAACTACCAAGAGAAGGCGGTCACTGTTGCCTGCCTCTGATATAGCCTGAGAAAGAACCAACCCCTAAGGTTTGAATGGACCAATGAGTAAGGTGACATGTCCGAGAGGGGAACCGGCTCTTAGTTGATTTATGGTCTTTGTCCCCAGCGTGCTTAGACTGTTCATTCAAGCTCAAATAGACATAACAAATTCACATTGCATTCTAAGAGAAGGTGATGTACATCAAAGTGTGTGTCATTAAATGAGGATTAATTAGGTGGGAAGCATGATACAGGTGAGGTTATATTGACCGTTGGGTGGTTGTGCAACCACATACACCCCAATCAAACATACCATATTGTTATAAATAATAGTACACGGGACAGTAAATAATCACAGTTTCTGTGAGGCATGTTCCTTCATAGATCAGAGTAATACCGCAAAGTTTATTTAATTGAAGATTGTCTCTCTCTCTTAAGCATGTGGCGCATGTGGCCACATTCCTTTGAGGTCGTAAAAGTCTGTTATCAGTCTTAAAGTGTTCTGTAACCGGACACCCGGCTGACAAAGTAACTTCATTTGTGAGGTTAGTTTTGGGGGAGAGTTTCATAGACCTTTATATTCATTAAATATAATGAATATGAATAATTAGTGTGTGTCTGATTGGTCCAGACCCTAAATTCCCCCCTTTCGACCGTTGTTGTCCCCCTCAAGGACAACCACGATCGAAGTTGAAAGTGCCGAGAGATCAGACACACCTTTGTCATAGAAGGCTGGAAGGCCATGGTGGCCTCTGGTTGCTCACGTCTTCTGGAGCGGTGGTCGTTCCACGGCGGTTGATGTGGACAGTAGCCCAGTACAGGTCTCTGCAGCAGGTGTTGGGCCAGCAGGTGCCTTGACTGGGTGTCACCTGTCATTCTGGAGTTAGGGTGAAATTGTGGTTCTTGAAGAAGGATGAGGTTTCCAGCTTTGATTCAGGTTTGGCCTCAGCAGGGCAGCGTGTGTCTTGGATCAGAGACTGCAGACCAGCTGAGTTTGAGTAAAGTCGTTCATAAAGACAGTAAACAGCTGTTTCATGGAGTTCACTGTCTGGTTCAGCAGAATGCTGTGGGTGTTGAGAATTACCACAGTTTCCTTCAATGTCTTGCCGATGGTCGGCAGGGAGGCACTCTGTGTTGTGAGTTGCCCTTTTAGCTGTGGGATTTCAGTTTGAATTTCAGCCACACGTTGTCTCACGGTGGCTAGGTTCAGTGCGTTGACACTGGACATGCCAATGTTAACAGAGTTCTGACAGCAGCGGCGGTTGTGTCCATCTATCTCTGCTTGTATGACAGTCCTTTTCTCAAGTTGGTTGAGCATGTGTTCGACATTGGCCTCAGCGTGGGCGAGGGAGTGGAGTAGAACATACACTCTCTGGGTGTGGGTCCTGCAGTTGGTGATAAGGAGTCGACTGCAGGTGAACCGGGACGCTGCCTGATACCAGACATGGTGAGATGACCGACTGCGGCTGTCCTCTGGTTGGCTGGAGGCACAGGAAGACTAACCACAGCAGCATCCTGGAACAGACAAAGGGGAGAGGGAGAGAGAAAGGGAGGAAAGATCTCAGCGACTGTCGTCCTTTGTTGGCTAGGAAAGTCTTTCCGCTTCGAAGACGCCGGTATGCCACTTGCTTCGGTGTTCTGGTGCTGCGGTGCGCAGCACATGGTGCGTCATGGGCATACACTGGCATGACCCCCCCCCCCCCCTTTTGCACTGTCGCACCACAAGCTTTGGCGCAGCGATGTCATCAGGTGCATAACACAGAGTTTTGTCCTGTGCACGCAGCGTGTGCTTGTTGACCTCAGTTGTCTGGGGCACCGGTTGTCGGTGGGTGCAGACGGCGTTCGTGGGTGGTTGGAGGGGTTAGAGGTGGTTTCTCATAGTGTCCATTGGTTTGTCATAGTCTTTGGTAAGCTGGAAGGTTGGGGTCAGGTTAAGCAGAGGCTCTGTGACATTTTGGCACACTTGTGGTGAGAGACTAATGCATGACCCTAAAAGTTCAGAACCATATGTAGCATAAAGTTAGGTGTTTCATGTGTATCTAGCTAGTGATGTGTCTCTTGTATCTTTATCATCTTAGCTGTGGATGTTAGGAGGCTAAGACTTCCTTTCCTATTCAAATTATGCTTATTATCAATCCTCAGGACTATAGTTATGCCCTAGTAATTGTTGAAATTACTTGTGTTGCAGGGTCACAAAAATGAGTGCACTTGTTGAAAATAAACACAATCACAAATAAAGGTGTCTCTGTTTCCTTTCTGGGCCCAATGGGAAATGGAACCACATTCGAACAAGAGCGGAAATGGAATTAAATAATATAGATGACCGAATAGACAAGGGAATAGCTGACTGCTATTATTATCAAAGTGGAAATAAAAAAAATAAAGTAATCAAAACAGCTGTAATGATCTGAATGTGAGAATAATCAGTAGCACTAGTGACTAAACTTTGGATTTGCCTGGACCAACACTCCATAGTGGGTTACAGCGGTTGCGTGTTCAAGACCACACTGTGTGTGTCCCTCCAAAGGTTTAATCAACATGCTGATGGAAATTCTCATTACTATACGAATTCTTCTCTAGCTACACAGTTTACAGTTTTATTAAGTTAATTGACAGGGCATCTGCAAATTTAGCCTACAGCGCTCAGCCAGGACTATGCCTAACTAGTGAAGGTGAAATTTAGCTGAGAAGAACTGAAAGTACTTAAAGTGAAGAATTAGAAACCCTAACTGGGGTTAAAGAAAGTATTCTAGAATACTTTGCACTGTGTAAACAAAAGCTGTAATTAAGGCTTCAAGTAAATGATGCTAACTGCTAACTGTAGAAGTTATTATTTAGCTTAGCCTAAGCTGGATGAATGCTAGGTTAGGTTAGCTTAGCCTAAGCTGGATGGACGCTAGGTTAGGTTAGCTTAGCCACCTTGGCTGGTTTGTTTACAAAGTGACATCACAAGTTAGCACTTCCTGTGACTAGTTGTTGTCATGGGAACCAGAGCATGTCAGAACAATTCAACAGTACCTGAAGAATGTCTGCACATTTTACTGAGTTATGCATGTTTAAACGGGTTAAAAGGGGGCGCCTATACTTTAAGTCTTTCAAGAACTTGATGTTACATTCAGTAAAATGCAAATGTGTTTTGGCATTTGCTAATTTTACTCATGGAACTCTTCTCTTTACTTTACACAACTTATTCTATTTGTTTACAGAGTAAGGAAATAGATTTGCTGTAAGTCAAAGCTTGTCTAAGCCTATATAGTTACGTCCCTCTCATGCAAAAATGCTGACTTTTCAGCGAATGAACAGTTTTGATCGCTAGGTAGCTCTCTGCTTGTAGATGCAGATAAAAATTTAGGTGAATTACATCAATCTAACAATAATTTGTAAGGCCTTTACATTGTAGAAAGGGGAGCATCACCCAGGTCTACATATATATAACACTGTCCTGAGCTTTCTTTGTCAGAATCAGGTTTATCAATACTGCAATTTGGATTTATTTAACCAAAGCAGGATAGATATCGGTACAGTTTACAAGCTGCTGAGATGAGATTCCTTTGTCAAACAGACTTACGCTTTAATGCTGAACTTACTGATATCAGATGGAAATCTAAGACTCTTTCACTTACAGTAGAGATGTCAATTCCAGCTATCGTTTTATCTGCATTTAGACAAGCCAGCAACCAGTGAACAAAATGCGTATCGCATGTTGTGTTCCAGTTGGACCGCAATGGTCAAATGCACGCCTGTAGGTTAACAGTAGTTTAAAGCTCAGGTGGTTTTCCTACACTCTGGCATCAAGGTGATGTAACACTGTTTATTGGTCCAATGAGGGTTTCCAATAATACAGGTGAAGGTCTCTGCGGGTTACTGTCTTTCCTTTTACGCAACACAACAAGATTAAATGGAACACATTTCTCATATGTATTGACTCGTTATTTCATCTGACTCCAGAAATGAAAAGGGTTTTAATGATATCTGGGTATCATTAAAAGTGAGCGAATGTTTGATTATTCTTTTGAAACTCTTTAATTATGTTTTACCTGTTCAGATTAGGAAACTATGCCGCTTAGAGGTCCTCGCATCTTCTGCGGGTCTCACGATCACAATCTCGTCAGTTTCGTCACTAAACAGAGGTTTTTGACTAATATCTCAGACGGTCGGATTCACCCAAAACACAATCAGAGATACTTTTCGTTTAGTCCCCTTGAATTGCATACACTTGAACTTAATTCAATAGTTATACTTTAGTAGAGGTTTTGGCCCTATTATAGGTATGAGTTAACCAACAATACTTCCCTCATAATAGTTTAGACTGGCCAAGCCCGTGATTTCTCACGTACACTTATCTAAAGTTACTTTAAATTAAGACAGAGGTAAAATAGACGTACCCAAATTTAGGTTGGTCAAGTAGCATGTTAGCTACCCTAAACGGAATGCCCCGTCTCTACAAAACAAGTACACTTGAACTAGTGACAAAGTATTAGCCGTCGTCAATCTGACGCAGTCTTGCGGGAGAATACGAATCCGATAATCTCCTTGGGAGAACAAACTCAGAGTCAATCAGAGTAAAATCAAACGTTTACAATTTATTGACCAGGTAATGAAGCAATAATTCAAAATCCAATTCATGAGAATAAAATCATCAGTTGATCATATCATAACAGAAATCGAGGAATTTGTAGAAAATATTACCTGGCAATGAAAATTACACACAGCGATTGTGTGGGCAGTCAACCTACAGACTCCCCGAACTTTTCTCCTCTTTTTCCTTATATACCCAGATAATTCAATTGTTACCAAATGGTGATGTCTGTCATTATAATTAGATTTTGGTTGTCTATTCAGGGGCTCACACTGTGAGGTCTGCCTGATTTTACATACAGGAGGTAGTTTGAATGAGGCTATTATGGGACACATCACTTTTCTCACATTTCATAACTTCTTTTAGCTTTCCATCATAGTTGGGAGAATGAGACCACCCTACCAGGCGCACTGTGACACTTTAAAAGACACCAAACATGAGTAGTTACATTTTTGTACACACATAACATTGCATAAGGTTTCAGTGTATTTCAGGTGAGGAGGAGGGGGATGTGGGGGAGAAAGTGTGGGTGAAGTGTGAACTGCACTGTGTGCTGCGTCTCCAAAGTTCCTGTTACATATGCAGGAGGGAGTTACATATTCAAGAGATAGTTCAAGTGTTAATTCCCAGGAGGGCCTTTTGTCACATTGAGGGGTCGACTAGACATACTGGCACCAGCCTTACAGCTCCCTTCTTTGGCACCGTGGGCCACTCACAGGGTTTCCTGCGGTGTCACTTCAGTCTTTGTAAGGTGGGCAGCTTCAAGGGGCTGAGAGTTAAGATGGTATTGGTGCATGCTTTTACTGATCTGATGAGGTGTCGGAAGTAGCAACATTGGAATAGCGTGAAGGAGAAGATGAGTGCGCTTCCAACCGCACAACCTCGAAGTACCCAGTCCCACCAGGTATATGCAGTCTGTGCCGATCGAGTAGATGAGCTAGACAGGATCTGCACAGTCTTTCGCGCCAAGTTCGTCTCCACTTGCGCTTGAGAGAGGTGGTACTCTGTTTGGAGGACGATGTTCTGTACCAAGTCCATCGTGTCGACCAAAGCTTGTGTTCCATGTTCATAAAAGCTGTCGTCCCACCATGGAGAGACCTCTGCGTCCTTTGGCATCCTTCCGAGGATGTCAATCTGGCCCATAGAAAAGTCCTCTGTCACTTCCAAGCAAAAGGAGTGATTAGCAGGACAGGTCAATCCTCCATATGTGAACGAATTCATCTCACTGATGATGCACCACTGTGTATGAGACACCTGAACAGCATTTGAATGGCCATGCAACGATTCAACATTTATGAGTTTGCTATCATTGGAGGAGAAAGGCTATAATGTGTTACATGTACAGACAACATAATTGTGAGTTTCATGACAACAAGTGCGACTGGTAAACAAGGTCTCAGTACCCTTCAAAGTCATATATCCCGTGAGGTGATCCCATTTAATTACCTGATCTTTAACTACCATGCCAATAGAGCGAATAGTAGTGGAATTTGGATAAACTTGATCTGGGTGTATTAAAGGAAAAGTGGCAAAAAATCCAATGCAACCAATACATTCGTTTCCAGTATACATCATAATTGTGGATAACAGTTCAGAATATTTTACATTTTTTATTTTTTCTGAAGAGAACCATCTATGCAAATCTAAAACTTCAATTAAATAATTTAAAACATGTCTAGGGGTCTGGTGAAGGCGAAGATCTAAAATTTCTTGTCTTGTGGCAGTGAATAAATCTTGTGCATATGATCTACAGGCTAAGTCACGTTCGATGGTACGGGTCTGATTGAACAATGTGTGGCTGATCGTCAGAAGCGCCTGCGCCTCAGAACGAACCACTTTGATAATGTTATCATTGCTATTGGTGAGGTGTTGGGAACCAGTGGCCATCTGGTCTGTCAACCATGTGGAGAATTGGGATTGTTTCGTTATTTTATAGGTGTTGGCTGCTGAATTAATTGATCCAAACAAGCCGGCCATACTGCTGAGCAGGTCTCGTTTTGAGCGAGCAGGTGGAATTTGGACGGCAAGTCTGTCTTTGTAATCAGAAATTAAATCATCGATTCGTGACTGTAGCCATGCATATGACTCATCATTAGTATTACAATGTTTTGTATAGGCAGAAAGTATGTTGGAAATGTTGTAAGTTACGTGTGTCATTACCAAATTTACATGTAACAAAGTTTTGTAGATGTTTCCTCTAATCAGTCCGCCAGGAGGAATTGGGTGTAATTCTTGACAAATTTTTGGTCTAGTGTACCCGCAGGTGGTCAAATTAAAACAATACATAACAGTCCAAGAACAGTTGTGTGGATTGGTGAAATTGTCTATGCTATGTGTACATTCTCCGACACAATACGTTCCTTCTTTTCAGTTGGTCCACACAAATGTTTTTGGCTTCGGCTCGTTAGGTGTGTATGATGTGAGATCGTACATTAACTCTTTGAATCTTATATGTGTGTCATTATGTGTTTCTGTATGTGTGCACCTATATGTTGCAGGCTCCAAATGTTTAACATAATAGCACAATTTTGGGTCTGTGCCATTATTGTTGTTTTCGTGTAGAGTGTACATGTTGCCTATTGTGTCACCTGGATCTATTTTAAGCTGATACCAGGCAGTGAGGTTATGGATGAATTTTGGTGCTCTAGTGTATCCTGAAATGTTTCCGGTAGGTGGGTGGGTGCTACCTGTACTACAGCAGATTTTTGGTGTGCAATTTGGATCCGGTACTATACCGGGAGGCCATGTAGCTGTCTCTTTGGGTGCGACTGTGATTTTTGGTGTGAAAGGCCCCTTGGAATATTTCCACACCCACCTCCCTCATTTCAGGTTGTGTGCGAGTGAAACCCTTTGGTCCAGTCTGATGCACGTGGGCCCGGACACTTTCCTTTCATCCGGCCTCCATGGGATCGCTGCAGTCGACCTGGAAGGCAAGAAGAAAAGTTAGTGACAGTTATTCATTTATTCTGTGTACCTTTAAATGACTTGCACTGAGACATGTGATACCATCGCAGTTTCCCTTTTATGGTTGTAGCCACACAGCTGTTGCATACAGCCTTAATTTCATACGGGCCATGCCATCTGGGTGTGAACGCACCTTGCTTCACAAAAACACGTATCATTACCATGTCTCCCTCTGAGAACTTCACCTCAGAGTTTGGGTTGAATTGTGCATCATTTGTTAGGTCTGACTGCTGCTGTTTCAGAGCAGCGTGTGTATGTAGCACTTCCAGCCTATCTCGTAGTTGCTTTAACACAGATTGTTGAGTTGCAATCACGAGAGGCCCCAGGTCTGCTGGGGTAATTTCTGGGTCAATGGGCAGTTTCATGACTCTTCCAGTCATGAGTTTGAATGGACTGATACCTGTGGCTTTTGAAGGGGTTGGCCGCAGTACAGTTAGGACTGTGGGTAGGGCATCAATCCATTGGTTTTTGTGTTGTGCAACCTGTTTTGAGATGCTTTCTTTTATGGTGCGGTTAACACGTTCCACCATACCAGAGCTCTGCGGCCTGTATGAAACATGGAATCTTTGTTTGATGTTCAGCATCTGGCATATGTTTTTCATCACCTGACTTGTGAAGTGTGTGCCCTGGTCAGATTCAATTTGGATTGGTGCTCCCCAGAGTGGGAGAATTTGGTTCGCTACCACACGTGCCACTGTGTTTGCACTGTTATTGCGAGTAGGAATTGCTTCAACCCATTTGGAGAATTTGTCAATTATTACAAGCCAATAACGATACCCCCCTTTGGCACTGGGTAGTGGGCCTATAAAATCCAATTGAAGTGACTCCCAAGGTCCTTTGGGTGGCTCTGGTCTACACAGCTTTGTACGGCCAGGCCTACCTTGATTAATGGTAGCACATACGATGCATGTGTCACACCATCTTTGAAATTCTGATGCCATTTGTGGCCACCAAAAGTTCTTTTGTATCAGCTGTTGTGTTTTGGGGGCCATCAATGTACACCAGTGTCTGATTTGGAAGTTCTTGATCATGAACTGGGCTCTTTGCTTCCTGTTTGGTTTGGCATGTGTGTGGGTGACCCTCTACATCTCCCAATAAATTAGGTAATATTCGGTCGTTAACAGTTGTGATGCCAAGTGCCTGTATGTCTGCTAGCCATCTTGCTAACCTTTGCGACGACACACCTTTTATTCGGCCCTGCAACAGCATCTGTACTGGCGTGTGCACTGTATGCACAAGGATAGGTTGAAAACCTATAATCGGTTCAGTTGTTGTCAACATCCAGTGAACCGCCAGCACGTGCTGAGTGCATGGGTCGAGTTCCCGTTCGACCGTGGATTTTTTCCGGCTGTAATAGGCGATCGGACGCAATTTTCCCCCATGGTCTTGAGCTAAAACGCCACTTAGTGTGTTTTCATTCGCGTCCACTTGTAGGTGGAAGGATTTTTTGGGCTTCGGCAGACCGAGTGCTGGAGCACAGTATAAGTTTTCTTTTAGACTCGTAAAGGCTTTTTCGTGTTCCTCTGACCATTCAAGGACGTCAGAGGGCTTTGATTTTCCTTTTAAGAGAGAATATAATGGCGTGACGACGTTTGCGAAGTCTGGAATGAAGTCTCTTAAGTAGTTTGCTGTTCCCAGCACTTTCTGTAACGCGTTCAGCGTGTGTGGTCGGGGAAGTTCAGCAATCCATTTTCGCCTATCATCTGTTAATGCTCGGTGGCTCTTGTGGCATACGTTCCCACGTGTACTGTATTTGATTCACAGTGAAGGCCAATTTCCACTGATCAGCGCGTTTGATTGGGATGGACCAGAAACCGTTCTTTACATCAAGCACTGTAAACCAAGACGCTTGTGTTGAAATCTGTGATAATAATGTCGACGGATTTGCCACTATAGGTGTAGCCTTGGGCAAAACTTTGTTGAGACGCTGATAATCAATACAAAGACGCCATTTTCCGTTCGATTTTGGTACTGGTAAACACGGAGAGTTCGTGGTTGAACTACATCGACGGACTATTCCTCTGATTTCAAGTTGTTGTACTATTTCATGGACAGCTGACTCGGCCTCATGTTTGATGCGGTATTGTTTTTGTGGGGGAGGGGGCTCCCCCTCAATGCACACAACAAAGTCAATGAGACTGCAGTCATGTTCATGTGTAGCCCAAATGTAATCATGTTTGTTTACCATCTGTTGAATGGGATCTGGGGTGGATATGGACATAATGCTCGTTCTGTTTTTTGTTGGGCATTGTTTCACTGCTTTTTCTGTTTTCAATTCAATTTGTTTTTCAAAGCAGGGAATTACAAAGCCATACTTTCGCATAATGTCCATTCCCAGCACAGTCCCTTCACTGTTATTAGGTAAATACCAGAGGGGTTCTTTCAATACGGTCACGTCTATATCGAGTTCAATTGGCTGTGTTTTTGTCGCAATCATTGACGTGTCGCCGATGCCTGTGACCTGAATAGTTTCGTTGGTTAAAGGTAAGGGAATGTCTGTACAGGAGCAAGATGCGCCAGAATCAATAAGTACGTTAGCTAACTGGCCTCCTAAATTAGCCCTTATTTTTATTCGGTTTCCACTCTTAATTATGCTCCCTTCGGCGATGGAGGCCACGTACCCCTATTGGTTATGATATTTTTCAGTCGTTCCGCTCGCGTTGTGGGCGTCGCCATTTTGGCTTTTTCGTTTTTTAAACTCCGTGATGAAATTCGCGAATTTTTATACAGGTCAGAGTCGTCGCTAGAGGGCGTTTTTTGGCAAAGTTTAGCTTTTTTCTCTTAAATCTCTTTCTCTTTTTTGGCAATCTTTCATGAAATGGTTAAACTTTTGGCAATAGTGGCATTGCATTTTGCTTGGAGATCTTTGGTTAAATTTGCCTGGGCTGTTCCCTTCTGTTAACCATTGTGTGGACGCAACGCTACGGGGTTTTGATCTCCATCTGTTTTCTATCCTAGTACCCCAGTCTACTATTGCTCTGAACGTGTTTTCGGCCGGGTCGACGCCATTTGACAGAGCCTTTTGAACTGGAATGCCAGCATTGTTCTTAACAAGTTGTAGTAACACGTCATGGTTGCGCTCTACATTCTCTATGCCTGAGTGTTCTCTGTATGTTACCCATAACCGTTCAGCATACGTTTCAAATGACTCATTACTCGCTTGTTTGATTTCTAATATTTTGCTCCAGTCTGCATGCGTCGGTCCCCTCATGTCTAACAGTGCCTGTTTAAGACGCTCGTAGATTATTTCGTCGGTTTCATGAACGCTTCGGTTCATTATGTTGCCAGATTTCATATCTGCGGTGAGTTTCGGTCTAAGCTCCTCAGGGATAGTGAGGAGAGCTATTTGCCATACATCTCGAATTTCTAATTTGTATACAGTGGCCTGTAACATCAATGTTTCCCAGTAGGGTTGAAACGGCCCTTTTCTCGGCATAATTCCTACGACTTGTTTATGTCTAGAACATTCTTCGCATGTTAATGGGCGGCTGATTGTTCTGATTTCATCATCCGCATTCGTCATAGTTTTAAGCACAGCCATTTTAACTGATTTCTTTGGCAAGTCATTCGATTTTGTTCGAGTCTTTACTGGGCTTCGCAGGTTTCGCTCTTCGGGCCACAGCGCTCAAGAGCTCGGTTACGAGGTTCTCTCCGTGGCCTGTATCCTAACGCGACATCATCATCATCGTCACTAACGTTATCATTTTTAGTCTCTAGATCAGAGGTTTCATCCAGTGCTGCTTGTTTAACTGCGGCTACTGGAAACCCTGATTTATCACAGCAATCTTCAAGAGCAGATATGTAATTACTGCCGGTTTGAAGTTTTCTTTGAATTTGATCAATTTTCGTGGCCATTTCTTCGCGCTGTCTAGCCCACCCTTGTTGCTCGTATGCGAACGCTTCGACTTGTTTTCTTAACCTTTGCAATTCGTTAGATCGCAATCTTTCGATTTCTTGGATATTTGCTATCGTTCGTTCATTCTCGGTTATGGTCTCGAGGTCGTTACGACGAAGCAAATACACAATAGCAGCGGGAATTTTCTTGTATTTTGATTTTGATTTTAGTTTCGCACCCTCGGCAGAATACCAGGATATTATTTCGTTGTTGTTCCACTTTAAGTTTAATCCCTTGTCGCTTAATCGAACAAGGAGCTTTTGTAATTGCACGCCTAGAATCTCCATTATCTCCTCATCTACGCTGCTGCTGTGCTTTCCCTGAAAAGACATGTTTCCCGTTTAATTCTTCCCCACCGGATTTTTCGGTTCCGGTCTAAACAGAGGGTATTCCGACCCGTACTAAAAATGTGTCTATATGTGACGTGCAACCAATCTGTCCCTCAACGTTTCTAAAAGGCAAACAAGATTGACTTACCACAGCAGCTGGAGATGGATGAGAAGGAGCTCAAACCTCATGTTCCGGGCAGAGTTCAAGTTGAATGTTGCGCCAGAAAGACGTTGCTCGTCTGGTTTCGAGATCACGTCGTGGTCACCACTTTGTAAGCCTGTTTATTGGTCCAATGAGGGTTTCCAATAATACAGGTGAAGGTCTCTGCGGGTTACTGTCTTTCCTTTTACGCAACACAACAAGATTAAATGGAACACATTTCTCATATGTATTGACTCGTTATTTCATCTGACTCCATAAATGAAAAGGGTTTTAATGATATCTGGTTATCATTAAAAGTGAGCGAATGTTTGATTATTCTTTTGAAACTCTTTAATTATGTTTTACCTGTTCAGATTAGGACACTATGCCGCTTAGAGGTCCTCGCATCTTCTGCGGGTCTCACGATCACAATCTCATCAGTTTCGTCACTAAACAGAGGTTTTTGACTAATATCTCAGACGGTCGGATTCACCCGAAACACAATCAGAGATACTTTTCGTTTAGTCCCCTTGAATTGCATACACTTGAACTTAATTCAATAGTTATACTTTAGTAGAGGTTTTGGCCCTATTATAGGTATGAGTTGACCAACAATACTTCCCTCATAATAGTTTAGACTGGCCAAGCCTGTGATTTCTCACGTACACTTATCTAAAGTTACTTTAAATTAAGACAGAGGTAAAATAGACGTACCCAAATTTAGGTTGGTCAAGTAGCACGTTAGCTACCCTAAGCGGAATAACCCGTCTCTACAAAACAAGTACACTTGAACTAGTGACAAAGTATTAGCCGTCGCCAATCTGACGCAGTCTTGCGGGAGCATACGAATCCGATAATCTCCTTGGGAGAACAAACTCAGAGTCAATCAGAGTAAAATCAAACGTTTACAATTTATTGACCAGGTAATGAAGCAATAATTCAAAATCCAATTCATGAGAATAAAATCATCAGTTGATCATATCATAACAGAAATCGAGGAATTTGTAGAAAATATTACCTGGCAATGAAAATTACACACAGCGATTGTGTGGGCAGTCAATCTACAGACTCCCCGAACTTTTCTGCTCTTTTTCCTTATACACCCAGATAATTCAATTGTTACCAAATGGTGATGTCTGTCATTATAATTAGATTTTGGTTGTCTATTCAGGGGCTCACACTGTGAGGTCTGCCTGATTTTACATACAGGAGGTAGTTTGAATGAGGCTATTATGGGACACATCACTTTTCTCACATTTCATAACTTCTTTTAGCTTTCCATCATAGTTGGGAGAATGAGACCATCCTACCAGGCGCACTGTGACACTTTAAAAGACACCAAACATGAGTAGTTACATTTTTGTACACACATAACATTGCATAAGGTTTCAGTGTATTTCAGGTGAGGAGGAGGGGGATGTGGGGGAGATAGTGTGGGTGAAGTGTGAACTGCACTGTGTGCTGCGTCTCTAAAGTTCCTGTTACATATGCAGGAGGGAGTTACATATTCAAGAGATAGTTCAAGTGTTAATTCCCAGGAGGGCCTTTTGTCACATTGAGGGGTCGACTAGACATACTGGCACCAGCCTTACAGTGACGTATGCCCTATTTGGAGCTAGTGTTTCCTGTAACCCTTCATTGTCATGGAAACTAATGTTTAGCAGTGCCAATTCAACCAGCATGTAGCAAATGTTTGTTTCAAAAAAGTCGTGCATAGTCTGTTGGCAGGTGAGGCTTACACGTCCATTCAAGATTTTCTTTATATCAGTAAAATTCTACTTTTACTAATGCAGAGTCTTGCTGCTCTTTGAGCACACATTTTCATCTACTTCAAAAGTTTTATGTACTATGCTGACCAGGGACTTTTTAGCAGAGTCTTGCATTGTGTTCATGCTGTGTGCCTTCTGGTTTTGCAGTTCAGAATCAATGGGGTCTTAGGAACCCTTTCTGAGGAGGCCTTCTGTGTTAGAGGCCTTCTGCATCAGGTCACGCATCGTTGAGTGGGCATTGCGTGGGGGCAGGTGAAAATATGGTGACTAACTGGTTTTGGAGGAAAAGTTTCTTGACGCTGGTGTCCTCCTCCGTCACAGGTTCATTGTAAGTTCCACAGAAAACTCGTTCGGAGTCGGTGGTGGTAGCACAGGCCCTTCTAGGTCTGTCCTGCTTGGTGTCTGGGCAGGGCCCAGCTGGGCTGGATGTGTCCAGATCAGATGGAGTCTGTCTCGGTGTGCCACACCGGTTGGAGACTGCAGGCGAAAATCAATGTCTTGTAGATTGGCAGGGATGTTTCTGACCTTTCACTTGAGATTGTTGAGTGTCACTTCATGTGCCATTTCAGGGTTTGTCTGAGTTACCTTTTCCTCCTGCAGCTGCAGGGGCTCTCAGGACACTGGCTGGTGAAGTGTTAAGCCGAGGGCTTTGGCTCCTCCCCTCTTTGTGCAGGGCTGGGGAAGCTTACGCTGCTGATGTGAAGGTCAGCAGGGTACGTCTTTCTTGTGTGGTCCATTTGCAGTGGGTTGGACTGTTGCAGCTCTCTTTGGACCACATGGAGTGCGTCAATAATGTTACAGCATCGCTAAGTCAGTGTTCGGACTTCCGCTGCACATTGATGGCTTTAGCTCTCTTTGAGTTCAACCATTTCTTTAAGTTCTTTGAGTGAAACAGTTCTTTACCCGTCGGTTTGCAGGTGCTCAGAGCTGTCGTCCGCCTGAAAACTGATGATCTCTTTCAGTTGCTCTGCTCTGTCAGGGTCCTTGCATCTGTCCTGTGTCCTCTCACGCTGAGCAGGGTTTGTTCTCTGTGGAATTCTGTGGCTGGCAGCATTAGTTCATTTACCTCCTGTTTGAGGCCTGCGGGAGCGCGGCCAAGGAGAAGATGATTCTGGTCAGCTCTTGGTGGCTCAGGCCGGACGTCCGCTTTCGTTGTCGTCTAACTGTTCCTTTCTCTGCCGTGGCAGGTCATTACCTGCTTCAGACTGAAGGATGTCCATGACACTGCTCAGTCGGGTCTCCAGGGGGTCCTGGTGGGAGGCAGGGCTGGATGTCTGAGGCCTACTGGCACACTTGTGGGACACGAGATAGAGAGGGCAAAGGCAAATGCAAGTTTCTACTGAGGTGGTGAGCTATGAGCTTACTCATAACAAAATGTTTTGTGTATCCTAGTTGACGTGCTTTAAGCAGCGTCGACTGATGACTGGGCTTTTACATGTCACAACTATCACTCAAAAATGCTGATAGTTCTTCTCACATGTTACAAATAGAATTAAACAGACAAACAAACAAACAAAAAATAAAATTAAATAAAATAAAAATAAAAATAGGATGAAACCAGAAAGGAAGAGGAAGAGAGGAGTGGTTTACCTATTTAAATTTAGCTAGGAGACACAGTGTCACTTATGGGTAAGCTGCTGTTTAGACTAAACTAGCAGGGACACATCAAACATCAGGGTCCACAGAAGAAGAAACAACGGGAAGTGTTTCCAGTTCTGTCGGGGGCCTACTGTGCGTTTGTGTTAGCCGTACTTCATGTACTTAGCTTGGTGCTAAGGAGTGAGGAGGGGTGAAACACAGACAGGAAGTAGGATGTTAATGACCTGTGTAATTCGCTAAGGAAACAACAGTCGCTAGATATTGTAATCCTATAGAGAGAGAGAGAAGATAAGGATAGTGACTAGTGATCTAAAATAAGGTAAAGGTAAAGTTAGAACATCCTTATAGCTCTGAAAAACTAAAAGGAAAGGGAAGCAAGTAGTTTAATTAAATTTCAAATTTAGTTAAGCTCTATTTAGCTGAATATAAGAATTCAGGTCGAAACAAAGGTAAATAAATTGAAATAAAATCAAAAAATAAAAAGGTAAACATCGAGTGTTCTTATAGCTCTGGTAAGTAGCGTGGAAATTGAATAAGCAAATTGATTTAATTAAATCCCAAATTTAATTAAATTCAACTTAACCGAATAGGAATATTCAGGCTCAACAGGTGTGAAGACACAGAATACGATAGGGGTAGGTTTAGGTCGAAATAAAAGAAACACAAATGAAAACCACAGTATCTGGGTTTCAATCTGAAAGTGAAACCAAGAGGAAGGGGTCGAGAGAGAGAAAGAGAGAGAGAAGAGAGTGGTTTAACCCTCTTATGAGACGTGCTTCGTGAAGAGTGTGAGAGTGTGTATCACTGCTAAGGTCACGTGATTTTATTAAACTGGGCTTCGTTACGCGTCATAGCTGTTTCGAAATTGTTTTCAATTTCAACGGTTCGTGAACCAGTGTGTATCTGGTCTCTATGTGATCTCGTATCACTTTATAGATTCGTACACATTTAATGACGCATTTGATAAAGGGTCTGATTGACTTTCAAGTCAAGCTTTCATAAAACGAGCCCTACAGTTTACTAATGGCTCCTTTCCACTGAGCAGTACGGTACGGTACGGTACGGTACAGTACGGTTCGGGTCGGGTCAGTAAACCATGATCCAGCTAGCGTTTCCACCGCCAACAGTACCCTACTTGATAGGCGTGGTGTTTGCCGGAAAGAAGCGATCAACGTCATTTTCGCGCGAAGAAGAAAGCGACAAAGTAAACACCAATGGATGGCATACAGCAGATCTTGTCCTTGCTTCTCGGCATGTTTGTCACAAGAAGACAAGCGCCGACATTAGGCATTTCTCAATACCAAGTATGTAAAGTTCTCAGCAGAAGGACTCCTAAGGACGCGAGTCCGGTAATTCTCCAAATGAACAGCGCGTTCTTGAAAGCGTCACTCAGCTCGCTCTGCATGTACATTTTAGGCAACAATAAAACGAAATATTTTATAAAACACCACTCAGTCTCTTTTCGTTTTCATTTAAATAAATTTTAAACATTATAGGCACACAAATGTGGTTCAAGCAATGTATAGACCTGATTATATTATTCACTGCATGTTTGACGTTAGCCTATTTATAACAAAACGAAATATAAAACACAACCCTGCATCTTTTCGTTTAAATTTAAAAAAATATTAAACATATTCCAGGCAATATGTGCATTTGTACAAATGTTGCAATAAACAACATTAGGGGGAGAGTGGGGTGATTTGTGCCAGGGGGGAAGTTGATCCACCCCTTGTTTATGGAAAACCATAGAAGAAATTGGTCATGTGACCACATCATTTTGAAAAGCCATCCATTTTACTTATCCTCTAAAGAAGAGAGACACATGGCATGAGATGTAAGCACATTTTAGCTCAAAAAACTGTTTTTTTCCTTTCAAAGTAAAATTTCTATGATTAAGGTTTTTTGATTGTAGTGTCTGAACAATTATTGACAAGTTTGAAAACATTTCACACATGTTTTAGGGCTTTAGCAGGCTACACAATGAGTCTATAGAGTTAGTATGATGTTAGCTCTTAACTGCTGGATCATGCTAGTTTTTCCAAACTTGTGGGTCTGGGGTGATTTGTGCCAAAGGCCCTGGGTTAAGTTGTGCCAGTGGCACCCCCATTTATAATTATTTTCAACATATTATTAATTTGTAATTGTACATTGTACTCTTACATTTTAGCGCTTAAACTATGTGACATTCTTAAATTTAGACCAAAACTTGGTGGTACAGGCAGAAGGGAGCAGAAGTTTATATTCCCCTGCAGCATTGGCAAGTGGGATGTTAAGTAGTAGGCCAGATCCAGACCACCTAGACCTACATACTCACAGGGGATAATCTGGAGAATTGAGGAGATGGGCATGCTTCATCAGTGTTTGATTTAGGCCTACCTGTCATTTGTTTAATTTAGCCAACACTGATTTCAGTTTTGAATTTGCACTATGTTATTAAAGAGAAGTTTTATTAAGTTTTTAAGTGGCCTAAGTCACAATAGGATGTTTAGAAATTAGCCTTGTCACTTTATTCTTATATGTTACATAATTGACAGACAGCGTTCTATGTATGTCAACAGGCATCTATTGCCAAAGCCTTCATTCACAAATATCATATATTGTGTATTTAAGTGGACTTATTCCAATAGTTTAATAGGGTGACAATATCCAAATAAACCTTAAACCGTGGCACCAGGGGCAAGTTGTGCCACGAGACCACTTTTTTCCCAAAAGCTATATTTCTGAAACAATTTATTTCAGACACAAAGTTATTGTTCTCAGGGATGCACCACATCCTGAAATATATGTACATTTTTAAGTTGAAGGCATTACTGTCATGGCCTCACTTTAAAGTCACTTTGAGTAAAAACTGGCACAACTCACCCCACTTTCCCCCTATAGTGATAATCTTGTAATAAAAAATGACAAAACTCAACCCTATCTCTTTTTGTTAAATTTCAGTTTTATCAATAATAGCCATTATAAAAGTATAAGTAAAAGGTAATGTTACAAGAAGCTATACAATAAGAAATAAAGCACCAAAGATCACCCGTTAGATATACACAAGACGAATTACCACTACAGAGTCAGCGGCAAACGTCAGAACGACTAGCCGAGAAAAGGCTGTTCCAGGCGGGGAACATAAGCGCCGAGCGCCCGGTGATTGCCTGGAATGGATCAAATTATCATAAATCATTATAAATAAACCGCAGATTTGAGCTTTAAACAACTACATTCTCGCCTCAAAAACTCTTAAAACTACATTTCGTGAAAGAATAACCGTAGTATTATATTCCAACTGTATATTAAAAAATGGCGCTTCTTATGTTGTCATTCCACTTGTAGCACGCGCAAGTGACGATACTCTGTCAACCAATCAGCGTTCTGCAGTGAGTCTAGCTCCACCCTTTAGTACCGTACCACTGTGCTAGGTACCCCAACGGAAGGGTACCCAAAAAGTGGTACGGTACGGTTCGGCTTTTTGGTACCATTCACAACTTTTGACAGTGGAAACGCAAATAATTGCGTACCGTACCGAACTGTACCGTACCGTACTGCTCAGTGGAAACGAGCCATAAGATATTGTGCCTTGAAAGACACCTCATATTACATGATATTAGGTAGCTCGCGGATTGCCATTACCTGATTACACCTTTTGATAAAACCTTTGCGATTGGTTTGTAAAAGGTGTTCCGTTGTTTTGAGTTTCCGCTACACTTCCACTGTTTTGACCAGCAGGGGTCGCCAGCGAGGGCGCTTCAAACAAAGAATCATTTGTGACGCAGTTGACTCCTTTGATTCAAAGCCTCGAAGAGCTTTGACTCTCATTTCTCGTGTTCAAATCAGGCAAATCACGCAGAATCTATAGTCTTTGGTTTAAGGTTACACTTTACGCTCTAAAGTGTCTAAGTTTTTAGGCGGTGCTAAAACTATCACTCGAGGTAGAGGGTTTTACTCGTAAGTTATGCGTGTAAGTTAGGATTGAGGGAGCTATTGGCTACAACCGTCGCTTGTTTACACGAGGGTCTGTGAGATTGGTGTTGTTGTCAGAAAAACTAGATAGGAACGCCTGCTCGCGTTCCGGACGCAATGCCAACCAACAACACAGTTTGGCCGGAGCAGCGGACGAGCTGTGCTGAAAGTTTTCACTGAGTCTCTCGCTTAGGCACATGACGTTGCATGTGAGTGACTCTTTCACAAATCAAACAGCACCGTTCTTTCCCAGACAATGGCAAATTACTAGTTAGCTAGGCTAGAATTTATACCACTAATTTGACGCGATTGTTTCATATGAGCGCTTCGGCGGTTTAATATGAATACAATGACGTAACGAACAACAAGGCCTTGATTGGTGACTGAGGAGCATCGCTCAGATCACCTTCAAAATGCTGAGAATGGAGTTTTCTTCGTCCATAATCAGATTAATTTGTTCTGGTACCGTTTATACGCACGGCTAATCTGAGATTTCTTCGTCAGAGAAGGCTTAACGTACGCTCGACTTCTATCTGAAATTAGGATTTCTTCGCTAATATCAGGAGTTTCTTATCGTACGATTTAAATATGCATTATAGCATTTGAGAAACTTTCTGCCATTCGTAGGAAGGCATATTCAGGCTATAATTTTGCTGATTTCAGATACTTGTGCGTGTGTATGAGATGTATGAGATGTTAATAACAACTTATGGGACAACATATGATTGATTACTGTCTGCCTGCATACAATGTTTTATACGATGCCTTAAAATTCTCCACCATTTGTAGGAACTCATCTTTTTGAAAATATTAATAATCAATAATAACTTGTTATTATTAATTATGAATATTTGGGTCAGTTAATTGGATTAACTTGATGTGGCTGAATTAATATTAGAATCAATTAATCAGTTCGTCCAACGAACTCTTTTGATTATTAATTTATTCTAAGAAAAGGGTATCTTCCATGGCCACAGAAGAATAATTATTTCTTAGCATGTACAGCACTTTGAGCAAGTAGCAAAAACCACGATCGTAAAAGTGACTTTGTATTGCAAACAAAACAGAACCAAATACATATTATGTACAAGTTTTATTAACTAAATATAGATATTTATATGAATATAAATAAACATCAAAGTTGTTAAAAACTGAAGCTGTTGATGATTCTGCGAGTGTCAGATGTTGAAGTCTCAATCATTTTCTTCTTTGTTGGATGAAGAAGATATGATGAACTTGCATGGTGGGTTAGAGTCGTTGTGACAAACTCCTGAGATTGTCCTTGGTTCTTTGTGAGAGAGTGTCCTCTCTCTTCCATGAGGCCGGATCTGGTTGGGATCCAGGCCTGCTGGGAGGCCTCTGGGCCCCCATGGAGGGGGGGGGGGAGGTTCGCTGTATCACCTGAAACAATGTTTGCAGCAGGATGAAAACTACCAAGAGAAGGCGGTCACTGTTGCCTGCCTCTGATATAGCCTGAGAAAGAACCAACCCCTAAGGTTTGAATGGACCAATGAGTAAGGTGACATGTCCGAGAGGGGAACCGGCTCTTAGTTGATTTATGGTCTTTGTCCCCAGCGTGCTTAGACTGTTCATTCAAGCTCAAATAGACATAACAAATTCAAATTGCATTCTAAGAGAAGGTGATGTACATCAAAGTGTGTGTCATTAAATGAGGATTAATTAGGTAGGAAGCATGATACAGGTGAGGTTATATTGACCGTTGGGTGGTTGTGCAACCACATACACCTCAATCAAACATACCATATTGTTATAAATAATAGTACACGGGACAGTAAATCATCACAGTTTCTGTGATGCATGTTCCTTCATAGATCAGAGTAATACCGCAAAGTTTATTTAATTAAAGATTGTCTCTCGCTCTTAAGCATGTGGCCACATTCCTTTGAGGTCGTAAAAGTCTGTTATCAGTCTTAAAGTGTTCTGTAACCGGACACCCGGCTGACAAAGTAACTTCATTTGTGAGGTTAGTTTTGGGGGAGAGTTTCATAGACCTTTATATTCATTAAATATAATGAATATGAATAATTAGTGTGTGTCTGATTGGTCCAGACCCTACACCCTGAAGCGGCTCTCCGGCAGGTGTTTGGTCGAAGCGATTCTCGATTCTCTGTCTGTGGGGCAGACAGAGCAGGGTGCGTTCGCTGGAAACGGTGGGATACAGACATTGATTTCCTGAGGGCTCCCCAGAGGGGAGGCTCTTTCGGTTTCGTTCTCGACACCCTGAAGCGAAGGACCAGCAGGGAATAATTGAAAACAGTTTCAGATGTGCGGACGCGAACACTGTGAACACTGTCCTAAGCTAGGAACCAACACTTCAGTGGTACCCAACACTTCACCACACCGGCGTCCCTTTGTAGCTTCCGTGTATGCCGTCATTTTACGTCATGACGCAGCACCAATCAGGATTGGATTAATTTCATTCATACTTCAGTTACGTTACACTAAGGGCGTTCCCCAAAGTGTCGTAGTCGACGCAGTTCGAGTTCCCTCGAAAGGGAACTAATCCAGATCTGGATTTGACATTGTTTGTACTTGAACTGATTGACATGAGCTTGTGTGTGAGCTCCACACACCTTACAGTCCCTCCAGAAAAACGCGATTATGCGATCGCTGAATTCAATGCATAATCAGCCAAAGTCCGCATATTTATGCGGGGGCCGCATTTTTTCATATACGCCGCACTTTCGCCGCATAAATTGACGATTTCCATGCAAAGTATGCGGGGCTTGCATGATTTCATAATTCCCGAATTTTCGTCGCAAAAAAATGTCACATATATCTTAGCAAAAAGTTGAAAAATGTTGCGTTTGCTTCACACAAGAGCAGCCATTTCCCCTTGTTTCCATGGGAACGTTATGAAGTGACGTAATTACGCGACGTGAACATCATCGAAAAGCTGTAAAACAGGAGCACACTTTATTTTTTTATATTTTATGTATTAATTTTTACAGAAGTTGTAGCATATTCCTTTTGTAAAGCTACAGAACTTGTTTGACTCATCAATGTTTTGTAAGTTTGATGTGTTTATTAAGGTCTGAAATAAAACAAGATGAACTGAAATATTCCAGCACTTTCTGTGATGTAGTATGCTTGCTTATCATAGGAAGTAATAAGAAATGACTCTTTACATTAAGGTAGTATCCTAGTGAGAACAGGGTGTTGGGGGGATCCCTTTTTTTTTCTCTTTTTCATCAAACCGCAGTTTTTGCAAGTTCCCGCAATTTTTGCAAGTTCCCGCAATTTTTGCAAGTTCCCGCAATTTGATCGCATAAAATTGCATAAATATCCCGCATATTCCATCGCATTTTTAAAGAAAACGGGCCGCATAATCAAGGATTTTTGCCTGCAACAATCACAAAAAAAACTCTGCGTTTTTCTGGAAGGACTGACCTTACTGAGAGCTGCAAACTTCTTTCCTGAAAAACAAAATTACATATATAATCAATTTAAATGTGTGAAGTCAGCAGCAACATGAGTCCACATCGCCATCAGATTTGCCATTGAAAGTACAAAGCAGTTCTCAGTTCGAAGCACATGAGCACAGCTTTTGCCCTTTTTTTTTTTTTTTCTCTTTTTTTTTTCTGGATGTACTTCAGCACTTATTTTTTTCCAGTAGAGGCCAGCAGAGACCACTGTTAATACAGGAAATGCTAGTGCTATGGGAATGGCTACACATGGTAATACTGAGTTGTACAGTTTTTTCAAATTGCTTACACACAATTTCTGAAACTATAGCTCAATTTCTTGTAACATAAGTTATGTTACAGTTATTGAACTGAACAGAATCAAAAACTGAAGTGACTTGAGCTGAATATTGACACTATTGGCTTGTTGGTCAAGCTGCTTCTCTGGTGATTTTGAATTTGTTACATACATATATTGTTACATACATATGTAAATATATATACATATATATTTAAACTATAAACAGAAATAAAAATAATTTCTTTTTTCAAAGCTGAGTTTTTATTTGTATGAGATCAATTTATTTATGAGTGTTTTCACACATGATCATTGGGTGTAGGTCATCAGTAAAGAGTGTGGCATGTAGAGAACTTTGTTTAGAGTTTTGCAAAAAAGTTTGTTTTTCAATTTCAAACTGAGTGTAAAACGTATAATGTGCTTGTAGTTTTGCAGACTTGGTCAGAAGATTAGGTACATGAGTGAATGGTTTCACTGAGTGTGCCTCAAGTTTCACTTTTAGTGTGTAAGTAATTTGAAAAAAACTGTAATCAATCAGTATTTTTTCAATCAATATAACAGACACGTGTGCTATATTGATTGCTAATTACCAAAATGAACAAGACCTATGAGAGATTCACATCATATATTAATATAATAAAATTTCAAGTGATTAGAGCTATTTGGGTTTGATTAAATGACTAAATGAAATTAGTTTTGCACAATATGATCGACAGCTTATTTTACTTGGGATAGTTCACCCAAAAATAAAAAGTGTCATCATTTACTTAACCCCATGTCATTCCAGACACGTATGACTCTATTTGAAGATATTTGAAGAATATCTAATCGTAGTGTTTTTTTTTTCTCCATACAATAAAAACCAGTGGGGTCCAATGTTGTTTTTTGCATCCAACAGACTTTTATTATGGTGTATGCGCTGTAAAGTTTAAAACTGAACAGCCTTAGAAAAATTGTAAGTCACTCATTATGCTATATTATCACCAAAAGTTGGATTCAATCTTTGTCAACTTGTTTTCTTTCAATTAGGACAGGTTTTGTATTTCTTTTTGGAACTGGTTGATCGTAGGCCTCATTGATCTGAACTTATGCACCTAATTTGTCAATATTCTATAAAATATGGAAAACAATTTGCACTGTTTATCACACAAATGTGCTTTAATGTTTAAGGAAGTTTGCTTTGAAATGCTTTTATTTTGCACAAAATGAAACAAAGTCATAGTTCCTAGTCAAAAATGTCCGGCCTACAACAAAATAAGGAAAATAAAAATACCATAGAAATCTCTCGTTATATTGTTATGTATATGGTATATTATCACCATATATGGGATTCAATATTTTTGTCAACTTGTTTTCTTTTAAATTAGGACAGGTTTTGTATTTATTTATGAAACTGATTGATCTAGGGCCTGATTGATCTGAGGATAAAGTTTATCTCTGTGAAAAAGATAGCCTGTAATACTCAAAATAGTTTGTTTGTGTACATGTACGTGTGTATTTGTGTGTGCTCGCGGTTGCGCGGGTGTGCATGTATCCACAAATGCAGACCTTAATCTTTTCAAGCACACATGTAGACATGTGAACATTAACAAGCTCCTGAACACTAAATGTTTCTCTTATTTTCGATCTCCCCCATTCATTTTCAATGGATGGTCATTTTTGACCAATATAAGCTTAGAGGTCACTTATTCAAAAATAAATACAAAACCTGTCCTAATTGAATGAAAACAAGTTGACAAAAACATTGAATCCAATATTTGGTGATAATATAGCATAACAAGAGATTCATAAGCAATTTTTTTGTACGCCGGTCATTTGTAAGTGTAAGTGTCTTGTAAGTGGCAAGTGTAACTCTGCCATTTTGTGACGTTTTAGTCTAATGCGATAACATTAACTAACATTTTCGGGAAAAAGAAAATACTCTCCTTGTGTGTATGGAACACAACACACTCCCGAAATTTGGTTTGGAACCACATGAGGGTGAGTAAATGACGTGGCAACATTGCGCATTACACATTGTTTTCCCTCAAAGCAGATGCCACGGACACCAATGAAAAGAATCTGTGTTGATGTCTTCACCCATCACACAGTGGAACATATTGCTTACTAGTGGCACAATGAGGCTGGGTGACTTTAGTTACACGTTCCTGTGGACTGGCAGACTGTAACAATGGCTACTGAGGCCCTGGTCCCTACATCTATGTGATAAGGCCACGATCTGGTTTCACTCCATCCTGCTGGTGCTGATTGACATCCTTGAATGCAGCTTTTGATGCAAGGCTCCAGTTTAATTAAAGCATTTACCCAGAGATCTGCAGAGAGGTCTGCTGATAAATACTGAATGGAGTTCATCCACTGGTGTCCATGGCATGATGGGAACAGACTAGTACTTTGTGGCTGGATACAATTAGGCAGAATTCTGAGTTTTGCTGTGTTTTCAGATCTTTTTATTGGATCTGGGTGAGGAAAGTAGTTCTGGATCAGAAAGGCCCAGGCCTCTCTGCCACAGCAAGCTCTGCCAACACGGTTGAGCCTCTGTGGCCCTGAGTAACGGGCAGTGTGAGATTTCACACGGTCGAAACATGGCACTGACTCTCTGGTGTCAGGGTGGCAGTGTTAGAGTGAGGCGGGATCAGCTCTCTATCCACTGGGGCTGATATCAGGGTGTCAGGCTACCTGTGTGGGCTTGAAGGAGTGTTATAAAGTCACTGGCAATCCGTCCGCCCGCTGTTGCGACCCCTGAACTCCATAGCTGTCTCTGAGCTTGAATGCTCACGGTTCCCTATAGCTTTGAAGCGAGGCACTCTTGCAGTGCGCTTCTGTCCTGATGTGTCGGTGATGAAATCGATGGTGAAAGGGAAAGCTTAATGTAGACTTTGCTATCTGCATTCCATGGCGACTGCTGCCCAACAACAATGTGCGCCGATAGTTTGTATGGCATCTGAGAGAGGGGGCTGAGTTGTGGATGGGCAGAAACAGGTAACAGATACCCTTCTGTCACCTGTTCCTTACACCACCACTGACAACAAGGACCCCCATTCACAACCCACCCTCCTATTCTTCCCTCCAACTATGAATAAGTAATCATTCCATCCAAGAGGCGGGCAGGGAACTTGGACCGGACCATTTCATGTGGCAGGCGCGGGTAAAGCGATCCCCCCATCATAGGCAACCAGAGCCGGAGAGGGCCTCTTCTTCAGCCGGTCTGTAACCCAACCTGTGGCTTTCGCTCTCTCTGTTTACCTGCTGCATCAGGCTGGCCCTTTATTCCAGTGAGTGGCAGCTCAAGAGAGGCTCACTTTCACCTCTGTACTATGGCACATTGTAATATTTAATGGCAAACAAGCTTAAGGGGGAGCATGGGTAACTGGACCCTGCGTTTTCCACCAATAAATGGAGGTTAAAAAGGCAGTTTAATCTTCACCATTGTAGCACAACACACATTGAAGTGCAACATGTTTTCACGGGCATATCTGTAGTGGTTTGCCATGAAATAAATATTCTAAACATTCTAATATTCTAAATGTTACTCAGAGAACAGGTCTTTGGTTTAATTCATTTGAAGTGTTAAATGTTACACTTCTAGATGTAAGAAAAAAATTACTGCTATCTCTTGCTCTGGTCATGTTGATTTTCTAACAGAGTTTGCTGATTTTCTTTCAGACTTATTGGTTTATGAGGATAGCGCATCATATATAGATTGATTGTCATATATAGATTGTTGATTGTCATATTGCCACATATAGAAGCAATGCATTAGGACTTGAGTTTAGACTCACTAAACTCTTTTGGGATTAAACAAAATGTCAACAGTCACACTTATAGCTTTAACCATACACCAGACCAGGGGTTCTCAACTCTTGCCCTCCGGGGCCACTTTTCAGTTTAGCTCCAACCTGGGTCAAATTCACCTGCCTATAACTTTCTAGAAATCCTGAAGACATTGATTAGCTTGTTCAGGTGTTTGTTTAGGGTTGAAGTAAAACCCTGCAGAACCCACCAGCACTAGTCTTAATTATATCACTTGGAACTTATGTTACTGATATATATATTACACCTTAATGATATTAGAGATCATTGTCCCATCTCGTGCTCCCTGCGTGTAGTTGAGATTAGTTATATTGCACCACATTCGTTCACTGGGTATAACTATTGTTGTAACCACCAGCGCTTGAAGTGGAAAGAGATAAAGTGCCGGTACTCCCCCCTGGGGAGTCGGGGAATCTATCAATTTGCCACTTCTATAATTCATCATCAAAAACCTTTACTCTAAGGCTATAAATGTCACAATCAGCTGCTGGGTCATTATTTAGAAGAGCAAAATAACTACATGTTGTTTCTCTGTCTCTGTCATTCACTCTGATAAGCAGTTTAAATCAGTGCATTGACTGAGTGCTGTTTGCCATGGACTGTAAAATAATATGTTTATGATTTATCACAAATTTGCACAAATCTTTTGTCAAATCAGCTTAAGTTCACAAACATTGCTCAGATTGAATAATATATTTTTTAAGGCAACCAGGTTAGGCTACTTTAAGTTAAACCTACAAATCATTTTTACAGTGTGAATGTTTTTAATAATGTGTACATGATGTTTATCTAATGCCACATCCACAATATTTTACATTCCATCCACAATTACATTTTCAAATGAAAATAACATTTTCTAAAGTGTCTTCACGTTCTATTTTTGCTGGAGGAAAACAATAGTGTGATGAGGGGTGTACGCAATGAGAACTTTACAGTGGATGGGAAACTGTCTCTTTTTGCTCCTGCATTACTTTATGTAAACTGCATTTATGACAAGAAAAGTAGAAAGAGGCCTAGTGATGCGGCCCTGTTACCAGCAACATGTGAGAAGTACCGGTACATAAGAAAAAGTGAGGGTGAGGGTCAAGGGAGTAGGTTTAGGGGGGGACGCTAGGTACTAGTCCCAAACAATATTTTGAGATGACAAATTTGTCCCCACCAATATTTAGCAAGCTCCTTTGAACTGCTATTTTGATATTTGCGTTGCATTTGGATATTTGCTTTGCTATTTGGATCGATTCCAACGGCCAGGACGACGACAGTACAAGATACGCCGTAATTTGATTGGCGGCGGGGTATCTGACAGGCAGGCTACACGCGTGGGCCGGGACTACTTTTTGTGCTTGCACTCACTGGCAGCGAGCGGGTGGTGTGTGCGCGTGTGTGTGTGTGTGCGCGTGACGACGCCGACGGTAAGTTACCAGGGCTGTCTCTCTGCCTGCCATATACAAAGGCCAGAGTAAAACATTTTAATATTCCGTTTTTTTGCCCCTTTTTGTACTGTTGTACTCACCCAAGAAGAAGAAAGGGGACATACGAAGCTTTTTCATAAAGCAGAGTGTAAGTAGGCAAAAATAACTAGCCACACAAATAACTAGCAGTAGTAGTGACTGACCAGGCTTTCAAATGCAGATTCTACTGTGGAAAATAGTATTAACTGGTGATTCTGGTTACCCAGGATATTGTTACATTTAAACCTAGCTTCTGCAATCTTTCAAGGTTAGGAGCATTAATTAGGGGTGTGCAGCACGAATAGACTCATAGAAGTCGCGCTATCATGATAGAATGCTACGTTAGCAAGTCACTGAATGTTAATTAGCCTACCTTAACTTAGAATCTTGCAGTCATAAACAGTGGATCATCTGAGACATTTTTCATTTCTACATTCTGTTTATGTAATGTATTTGTGAGTGTAGCCTACTTGCTAGACACATGTGCTGGAAAAACATGTTGGCAATGTTAAAAAGGCAAAAGTTAACACTGTTGGTTATTCAAATATAATGAATCATTATTTGATTGATAATATCCAAATAACAATATCTGGTAGGAGGGTTAAACTTGCTAGCCATAGGATAGACTACAAAATTAATTAACCATTTTGTATGCAGGAAAGACAGCATCAAACCACAACAGATTTACATTTATTCATTTAGCAGACACTTTTTGTCCCCACCAAAGCTGAGACCAAACCTACGCCCATGGTGAGGGTACACTACAGCTTAAAATATAGAAGTGTCGGTACTGCGTACGGGCCACTTCAAGCACTGCTAACCAATAAAGACAAGTAACCTGCTTGATCAGTCTCCACTCTGTGAGCCTAATAAATACAGATACACTTTATGTATATGGGCACAATTCTCTCTTGCACCCTAGATACTGTCACTTCCCTTCAGGTTAAAAAAAGAGAAACGTCATACATCATGGTACATCATACTTGTGCTCTTAAAGGTGGGGTAAGTCATTTTTTAAATATGCTGTTTGGGAGTTAGTCTGTCTGACACAACAACAAATGTGTAGCCAATCAGCATTAGGGGGCGAATGACGGTGGAGGAGAGAGAATGATTAAGAGGGAGATTTGAACTGAAGAAAGACTGCAGAAATAGAGATGAGACACAATACAAAAGAGAAAAGCTCAGAAGAAATCAGTGGAAAATAAACGGTTATGTCTGGGCAAAAGCTTTAAGACCCGTGTTAATATTATTAACAC
The DNA here is from genome assembly GCA_026230005.1 of Gila orcuttii. NCBI lineage: Eukaryota > Metazoa > Chordata > Actinopteri > Cypriniformes > Leuciscidae > Gila > Gila orcuttii. The sequence continues at coordinate 50,524,522 of JAPDVR010000004.1, forward strand.
TGTCCAGTGCTGGAGAGAGCTAAGTGGGAAGGCCTGAGAACAGACACAGATGTTGCTTTGATTCGGGTCCACAAGTGAGTAACACTGGGTTTGAGTGTCATTGTGTGTCTGGAGCTGCTGTGCTGTTGGCAAATAACAACCAACTTTTTAGAAATTGTTTGTAATTACTATTGTGTACTGTACGTTCGTTTTTTGTGCTTCCTTGTTCATCATCTGCACTTTATTTTTCGTGAAGCATTATTCTGTTGCGCTTCTGCTATGATAAACAAACATCCTCTCTTGGATTGCGTGCGTAAGAGAGGCCAGTTAGTTAGTTGTGCTGACAACTGCTAGTGAATGCGGTGTTTAGCATCATTGTTACACATTAGTGCACTCTTTTAGGATTGGAGGGTGAGTTTTGGAGGTGGAGCAATGAAAAAGGGGTGTGTTTGTTTGGGTTGATTTCAAATATCAACATTGGCCAACAGCATATTTCAAAAACGACTTACCCCACCCTTAAGAAATCACTCGTAACCTTGAGTGCAAATGGGGGAAAAACTAACTTAAAGGCTTTCTGAACTGTTGTCAGGGTTTTGTCTTGTTTCGTTGTAATTTTTTTTGTTTTTGTTAATGTATCTTGGTTTCATGTTTACCCTTTCAGTTTAGTCTTCATTTTGCCCAGTTTGTGTCCTTGGTTACTGATTACGTTCACCTGTGTTCCCTTGTTAAGCCTGTGTATATACTCTCCCTGTTCTGTTCAGCCCCTTGTCTGTTTGCATCTATGTGGTAATTATTCTGTGTGCATTCTTTTAGTGTTTATTAAAGTATCCGTATTTGTTATTTGTTTCATCATGTATCTTATTAAAACCATAAAGTACATGACAACTGTGTGGAAAGACAGCATTTCTAGCTATAGAAAGCTGCCAGGGCAGAGCATTGCCGAGGACTTATAGAAAATAACCAAAACAATGCTAGGTTATTCAGTACAGTGGCATGATTAACAAATAATCAGACGTAGTCAGAACTTAACATTCCAACAGAGCTTAGTAGTAATGACTTTTTTTCACTGAGAAAATAGAAAACATCATAAATACAATTATAAATACACAATCTAAAAACATTTACACTGATTTTAACATCAAATAACATCCTCCAAGAACAACTACAGTTCTTTACTACTATAGGACAGGACAGGAAGAGCTTGCTAAACTTGCATCAAAGTCAACTCTGTATACAGTATACAAGATACCATACCCACTAAGCTACTGAAAGAACTGCTTCCTGTAGCAGGAGAGCCCATTCTCTATATTATTAACTCCTCTTTATAGGTTATTATGTCCCAAGAATGGCAGTTATTAGGCCTCTGATTAAGAAACCACTACTGGATCCTGGTAAATTATCAAACTACAGACCCATCTCACCCATTTTTCTCTAAAATTGCTATGGCCATTTTTGACTGACCAAAATCTAAATCAAAAGGATTCACACGACCCACCAATAAGGGTCTTCTCTAGCAAAACAATTTGTTATTTTCTGAAAGAAAATAATGTACTTTTTAATGACAAATGTTTGACTTGGTCTCTAACAGTTGAGTTCACAACCTCTTGCTTGATGTATGCACAGAGGTCACGTTAGACTTTCATCAATATATTACAAAATATAATTCCGACTAGAATAAGAACCGTAAAAAATTTTACTGAACTAAATTCAATCAATGCTCTGTATGCCTATCTGGCTGAAATCAAACCTTCCTCCTGGTCTGCATCGACTTAAACTGGGTGCTTGCCTGTGCGTAATCAAACATCAAGGGAGACTGATGCAGAGGCAATTGTCATTCAATTTTGTGTCTTTGCCTTGGAAAGACGATTTCTCGTAACAGTTTTAATTTTGTTCTGGAGGCTCAAACCGCACTCTGCTGCCACACTGGAGACTGGAATTACTAGCGCCACTTCAGCCAAAGTTTTGTAGTCTGGAAACATTTCTCCCTGGGAAGTGATCAGAAGTTTGCAGGACTCTCTGAATGTGGGATTTCCCGATCCTGCAAGCACTGCTTCACCGGGAGGAAATCCTGCAGCATGTGCTCCTTCTGCTCCAGTGGCACAGCGGCATGCCTCTGCATCCATAGTGGTCACAGACGTCCTCCAAAGCACCCAGTCCATAGCTCTTCAATGCACGGTCAGTACCTGGATAGCCAGATGCATTGAGTATGGTGTCAAGGTCAGCGATGAGACCCACATTCTCCAAAGGGAATCTTTTTCTGATAGATTTGGTGAGCTCCGCGATATACTCTGTGTGCAAAAGTTAAACATTTTGCGGTTCTGTCTGTGTTAGCGTAATGTCACAGAACTTGCTGTCTTGTAATGCCTTGTTGAATTCTGTCTCCACCTCACCTGGCCCATTCATCAAATCCTCTAGGCTAGCAAAGGTCATGTTGGATGTGTGAGTTGTTAACATCATCTTTTTGGAATGTGAGATACCTGCGGTTCACCGCGGCCAAGACATCAGACAACAGGTGTGTTAGGGCAGGGAATGTGTCTGGATGTGCTTTCTAACACCCTTAGCTACCGTTCAGATTTTTTCGCATTTTCCTCCTCCTTCAACTCCGATACCAGAGAAACCCAACTGGCACGTATGCCCTTTACTGCGCTCTCCAATGACAGCCAGCGTGTAGCCGATAGTTGTTTTAGGCTCAACATGTCTTTTTCATCCATTTCGTTTAGGAGTTTGTTTAATCGGTTTGTTCAAATGATATGCATATAGTAGTATCTGTATATATTAATGACACCATCACATTCGCTCCATCACTTCCCAGTCCAACTACCCGATCCATAGCTACACCATAGCTACACCATACACCACAAATATTTTATTTTTGCTGTGATGCATTCTGGTGTGCCACAGGGTATTACATGATTCCCAATGAACACAGTTTCAGGCTCCCCTCTCTGCTGTGTCAGGTATGTGATCAGCGTTTTCTCAACCATGAAATTAGTAGATTCATCAACTATTATCCCGATTGATCTGCTGTTGGTGATGCGATCATCCAAAGCGCTATTTATGGTCATTGCTATAGCCTCCTCCTTTCTTGTGGTGGTTGTATGTGCGTGCACTGTTCAGGTTTGGACACCCAGCAGACTGTAAGAGGTGTATTAGGTTATGATATTGATGGCTTTGTGTTTGTATTTGCCATATGCAACACAACCTTAAACTGTGTTTTTAATGCCTTGTTACAGGCAGCCTGTGATTTTTCGACATGCTTGACCATTGCCACACTCTGGTTGACCACCCGTGAAGCTTTGATGTGGCGATGGCTACTTTTGTGATAATTCAAAGCTGATTTCTGCATCCTCGGACAAATCCGTTACTCAATTTAGCTTTTCTACAGATGTCGCAGAACATTTTGCCACCTTCCCTCCTCAGCTATGTGAACTCCTGCCCACACTGAACATGGAACTCCCTCCTGACCTCCTTGCTGCCGCTTGGTTGCCCCGTAACAGCTGTTGGTGACTGATAAATGTTGTCTATTTGTCCTTCATCCTCCACTGCATCAGTTCCTCTTTTTTCACCTTTATTAACAATATCACAACGATTTGGCCATTTGAAGAAACTTCTCAAACTCAGCTGCCGTGATATTTTTGCAACTGTATTCAGCAGTGACAAAGACAAGACAATACAAGATAATTGCCAATTAATATGCGCAATTGCCACAACTGGACAGGAGTTGGAATCACAGTTTCAAATCACAATAGATATGCACATTGGGAATGTCACATGTGACCTCGGTGGCAACAATTGTTCTGTATTAATAATAAAATACTGCTGCTTGCTTATAAAGCCCTAAATGGTCTAGCTCACTGTACAACCCCATTTCCAGAAAAGTTGGGACATTTTGTAAAATGCAATAAAATCAAGAATCTGTGATTTGTTAATTCTATTTAAACTTCTTTTTAACTGATAAAAGTACAAAGAAAAGTTTTCACTGGCCAACATAATTGTATTTTGTAAATATGAACAAATTTTGATTTTGATGGCTGCAACACACCCCAAAAAAGTTGGGACAGAGACAAAATAAAAGTGAAAAGATTATCCAAATTAGAATATCCAACTCTTTTGAAACACCCCACAATGAGCAGGTGAATTGGTAATAGTTGAGGGTATCGTGTTTGGGTGTAAAAGTGCTTCTCTTTTTAAGCAAAGATGGGTCATGGCTCATCACTTTGTGCCAAATATCATGAGAGAATTGTCAAACAATTAAAAAATCACATTTCTCAATGCAAGATTACAAATAATTTGTCTTTTATCATCTTCCATACATAATATTGTCACAAGATTCAGGGAATCCAGAGAAATCTCAGTCTGTGTAGGGCAAGGCAGTAGACCTCTGTTGAATGTGCGTGACCTTTGAGCCCTCAGATGGCATTGCACAAGATACCATCATGCTAATCCGTTAAATACAGCCACATGTGCTCTGGAGTAATTTGGAAAACCGTTTTCACTGAACACAGTCTGACGCTGCATTAAGAAATGACACTTCAATCTCTATTACGCAAGGAGAAAGCTTTACATCAGTTCTATGTGGAGATGCCGGCAAGTTCTCTGGGCCTGAGCTCAACTCAGATGGTCTAGAAGACAGTGGAAATGTGTGCTGTGGTCAGATGAGTCCATGTTTCAGCTTGTTTTTGGAAAAAAATGGACATTGAGTTCTCAGTCCCAAAGAAGAAAGGGACCAACCAGACTTTCACCAGCGACAGGTGCAAAAGCAAACATCTGTGCTGGTATTGAGGTGCATCATTGCAAACGGTATGGGTAACTTGCATTATTGTGAAGGTACCATTGACATGGAGGCATGTATTTGGATTGTACAGAGACATAAACTGCCATCGAGATGACATCTTTCCTGGGAAGCAAGACAATGCCAGGCCTCATTCTGCACATGCTACAACTGAGTGGTTTCTAGACACTCTGCACCATAGAAGGGATGTGCCTGCATGTTTACTGCAGTCCAGATATGTCTCTTATGGAAAATGTATAACCCATCATGAAAAGGAGAATCAGGCAACGATGACCACAGACTGTTGAGCGGCTGTCTTGTATCAGACAAGATTGGGCAAATATTCCACTAGCAAAACTCCAACAATTAGTATCCTCAACTCCCAAATGATTAAAAAGTGTAATTAAAAGGAAAGGTGAAGTGACACAGTGGTAAACATGTCTCTGTCCCAACCTTTTCTGGGGTGTGTTGCAGCCATCAACATCAAAATTTGTAATATTTACAAACTTACAATTATATTAGATAAAATGGTATGATCATAATATGATAATATTTGCCTTAAAAATTATGAACAGAAGCTATGCTAATTCTTCTCCTTTTGCTTCTCTGTTTCTAGCTCAATATGCCCATCCCTGGATAACTATAGATTGTGCCAGCTCCAGTTTTATGTCCAGCCTTAGCTATGATTTCAGGCGATGCAGACAATTGCAAAGATAACGCCAACTTTCAAGTATCAAATATTATCCTTATATTGTAATTTTATACTTGTATTGTAATCATTGAGCAATTTGTAATTGCTGCCTAACACGTTTGCTATGTCTGTTTAACTGTACACTAATACATGACATTAACTAACTACATACAGTGCATAATGTATTATTTTATAGCCATGTATTACTGCCATATGGACATTACTTTGACACACTCATCTCTGACTGATATCAGAATACTTCCTAAATTGTTACATCTAAACCAGAATTTTCCCTAAAGATGCATTGAAACAATATGTATTGTGAAAAGTGCTATACAAATAAACTTGAATTGACTATTATTCACTGCGTGGAATCGAAAGAGGAGAGACTATGGCTACTATCACCATGATGAAGGTAAAGGATATAGTCTGGTCGTGATGGCCTTCCAGGCTGAGATGAGGAGACTATGAGCTGCTTCCGTGGCAAAGACAAAGGAGAAAAAAGGGTGGCCTCTGTGGCCGACACAGGAGAGGGGTCAAAAGGATCACCAGACCTGGGACTACCTGAACGACCTTACTATCAGCCTTGGACAACCTGGACCAGCTTGACTAAGGACCACCCGGACCACCAAACTTGTGACCACTCCAAGGACCAAGGACCACCCAGATTCTCCTCTTTCTGGTGAAAGCTACAGCCCTCTCTGAGGACTGCAGAATGGTAAGACTGCAATCACTTAGGTCCAGTGGGTTAGGAATCTTCCTAAACTTCACCCATCATGAATGAGGAGCCATCCAATAGCAGGGCATATGAGATATAATGGGCTATAGACTCTGAAGCATTTCCCACAGGCATGTGACAGATCTTGGGATGGAGGGTAATTCCCGCTGAGTCCATGGTGTGGTATGAACTTCTGTCACAGGATTCAGGTTGGAGAGTAACATGAATGCAGGTGAAATGAAACCAAGGATGCACCTAAAGCAGTAACAGTCTTTCTGTCATGACAACTCTCGGAGAGACTGACTTGGTAATGGTTATGGCCAGGGCTTGACATTAACTTTTTTGCTCACCAGCCACTGTGGCTAGTGGTTTTCCAAAGTTCCCTTTCGTCCTGGGAACTCCGACGTGTCATCGGGGGAGTTCCCTGACGAATTGGGATCACGCTAGGGAGCCAACTGCCTTCGAGAGAATTAAAACGAGCCAATAGACATTGGCATGCAAGGTTTGCATTCCGCGACCCGCCTACCAGCGCGGGTATAAAAGGCGGAAGTAAACATTGCGCAATGCTTTTTGCTTCGGAGCCATTCAGTGTCTCTCTGAGCTGCTGTATTCCGAGGAAATATTGAAAAACGAGTCTTCTTTGGCGAAAGGAATCCTCTGCTGCTGGTGTGACGGCGCTTCAAGTGGCCATCGCTTCCCGTTGCCGGCCGTTTCTCTCTCTCTCTATTCAAACAAAGAGCTGTTTTAACGGCTGGTATTGGTAACGGTGAGTGCAGCACACGGGCTTGCAGTTTCCCCGCTGTGTCTGCCGCGGTGGTCCCTTTGTGCCTCGGCACATAAAAGAGCATTTCTTTTTGTCTAAAAGAGCAACACGGGCGTTTCGCGTCCTTTTCAGGATGTCGTTTCACCCGTGCGTTTCTGGATGCGGTCCACTTCTCCCTCAGGAGGATGGTCATAAACACTGCCTCTCGTGTTTGGGCTTAGGGCACGCTGAGGCAGCGTTTATGAACGAGTCATGTTCTCATTGCGGGAACATGACTCTGGCGATGCTGCGTTCAAGACTAAGATCCCTGAAACATGGGGGAGTCCCTTCAGAGAATCCCCGATCTAGTTCGTCTGCCGGTTCAGTTCGGCAGACGGCTACTTCGGTGATTCCTGTTGGTGAGCGGATGAGGGTTACCGTGCAGAACGTCCCGTCAGGTGAAAGATCCTCACGGGCTTCTCACGCCTCTAGTAGCTCGTTGCCATCAGGTGTCTCGGTGGAGCTTCCGGCACTGCCTCGTGCGGTCCCGTTTGTCTCCTTTGGGGCACCGCCTGAGGATCAGATGTCGATCGCGGCATCGGAGGAAGAGCGGTCGTCTTCTGGTGACGACTCAGCGGGTCTACCCCCTTCTGGTGTGGTGGCTGCGGCTGAGCCGGATCCGGAAATGGCCGCTATGCTCGAAAGGGCAGCTGCGAATGTCGGGCTCGTCTGGAACCCTCCACCGGGTCCCGAACCTTCGCGGCTGGATGATTGGTGTCTCGGAGCAGGCCGTGCTGTTGCCCCGCGGCCTGCTCCAGTACCATTCTTCCCTGAAGTGCATGAGGAGCTGAGGAAGTCTTGGCTGGCCCCCCTTGCGACCAGACGTAGACAACCTCGCTCCTCCTTCCTCACCACCCTTGACGGCAGGGCGGCGCTCGGGTACGAGGGAATCCCCCCAGTGGAGCGGTCGGTTGCGCTGCAATTGTGTCCTAAGACCGCTTCCTCCTGGCGGGGTGCCCCTTCACTCCCCTCCCGCGCCTGTAGGTTTTCCTCTGGTCTGACCAGGGATGCCTACATGGCGTGTGGAGACGCCGCTTCCGCCCTGCATGCTATGTCGTTGCTACAGGTCCACCAGGCCAAGGCACTTCATGACATGCAGGGGGGTGGTCTCGACCCGGGTCTGCTGCAGGAGCTGCGTGCGGCGACGGACCTCGCCCTACGGGCGACGAAAGTCGCCGCACGTTCCCTGGGTCGAGCGATGTCCACCTTGGTGGTCCAGGAGCGCCACCTCTGGCTCACCCTTGCTGATATGCGGGAAGCAGAGAAGAACAAACTTCTCAACTTCCCCATATCCCAAGGGGGCCTCTTCGGCGACGCGGTGGAGAGCTTCGCCCAAGAGTTCTCCCACCGCCCAGAAGCAGTCGGAAGCGATACGGCACGTCCTGCACAGGAGGCGGACTGCTGCTGGTCCGTCCTCTGTGGCCGTAGAGCCTCCAGCTGCCCGTCGCCGAGGTCGCCCTCCGGCGGCCGCTCCTCCTTCAGGGCAGCAGTCTAACCCTGGTGGACGGAGGTCGGGTCGTAAGAGGGCGGCCAAACCCGCTCAGGCACCTCCTGCTCCTTCCCAGAAGAAGAAGCGCGGGAAGCGTCCCTGAGACGGGCGACCTGGTGGAGGTTCCGGATGCTGCTCTTCGGGAGGGTGCCCCTGCACACCTCCTTCCCCCGGGAGAGGGCCGGGTGGAAAATCGTCTGTTCAATTTTCTTTCTGCTCCGCCGCTGGCCACTCGGTCAGCGGTACCCACATTTTCAAAAAAAGAGCAGTTTCTCCCTCTTCCTCCTCCAGGTCATCCACGGCCGAGACTGATGGGCACGCAGTCTCCCCGTCCAAGAGGTCCAGGACGGCAGCATGTGCCACCCCCGAGCGGTTACGTCCCCGTCCCCCTCTTCCCAGCTGGCGGATAGCAGTGACGCAGCCCCAGCTGCGTCGCTCCGGTCTGCGGCTGGGCCCGGAGGCGCAGAGACCAGCACTCGAGGAGGCAGGGCCTCGTTCCTCGTCTCTCCCCCTCCCCTCGCCACCGGACAGTCCGCAGCAGAACGCTCACGAGCCTTCTCTGCCGTCTGCCCCTCCGTGGAGGCAGGTTGGTGTCAAGTACACCCTGACCCCGCTCTCGGTCGCTACGGTGCCACCAGAGCCGGCTCCCTGTCTTCCACCTCGCTGCCCCTCCGCGGGTACGCCGGTGGTCCGGGTGGGTTCATTGGGACGGTATCTGGAGGCCTGGTTAGAGCTTCCGAGTCCGTCCCGATGGCTCATCCGCACTGTCCGGCTCGGCTATGCAATTCAGTTTGCACGCCGGCCTCCCAAGTTCAGGGGCATCCACTTCACCCGTGTGCGGTCGGTGGACGCCCCTGTCTTGAGGAAAGAGATCGATGTCCTGCTGGCGAAGGATGCGATCGAGCCGGTCCCTCCTGGCGAGATGAGGTCTGGGTTTTACAGCCCCTACTTCATTGTACCCAAGAAAGGCGGTGGGTTACGGCCAGCCGGTTGGGGCTTCAGGTCAACTGGGACAAGAGCAAACTCTGCCACGTGCAGAGGATCTCTTATCTCGGTATGGAGCTGGACTAGGTCGCCCAGACTGCGAGCCTCACAGAGGAACGCGTCCAGTCAGTGCTCACCTGCCTCAGGTCTTTTCGAGGCAGGACAGCGGTTCCACTGAAACAGTTTCAGAGGCTCCTGGGGCATATGGCAGCCGCAGCCGCAGTAATGCCGCTCGGCCTGTTACATATGAGACCGCTTCAGCGCTGGCTTCACGATCGAGTCCCGAGGTGGGCGTGGCACAGCGGCACGTTCCGGGTCAAAGTGACCCCGCACTGTCGCCAAACCTTCTCCCCGTGGTCGGATCCTGCGTTTCTACGGGCCGGTGTGCCCCTAGCTCAGGTTTCCAGGCATGCTGTGGTTTTCACAGATGCCTCTGCCACCGGGTGGGGGGCCACGTACAAAGGGCATGCAGTTTCAGGTCTGTGGACGGGGCCTCAACTGCATTGGCACATCAACTGCCTAGAGTTGCAAGCAGTACGTCTAGCCCTGCGTCGCCTCAAGGGGCTCAGACACAGGCACGTACTGGTCCGTACGGACAGCACTGCGGCCGTTGCGTACATCAACCATCAAGGCGGTCTACGCTCCCGTCGCATGTCGCGACTCGCCTCCCACCTCCTCCTATGGAGTCAGAAGCATCTGAGGTCGTTTCGTGCCGTTCACATTCCAGGGGAGCTCAACCGTCTGGCAGACGAGCTCTCTCGGTTGCCTCCCCTGCCAGGAGAATGGCGACTCCATCCCCAGGCGGTCCAGCTGATTTGGAGTGTCTTTGGAGCCGCACAGGTAGATCTGTTTGCGTCTCCAGACACGACCCATTGCCAGTGGTTTTTCTCCCTGACCGAGGGGACCCTCGGCACGGACGCCCTGGCTCACAGCTGGCCCCGGGACCTGCGCAAATATGCGTTTCCCCCAGTGAGCCTTCTTGCACAGACTCTGTGCAAGGTCAGGGAGGACGAGGAGCAGGTCCTTCTAGTGGCGCCGTATTGGCCCACCAGGACTTGGTTCCCGGAACTCATGCTCCTCGCGACAGCCCCTCCTTGACCGATTCCTCTGAGGAAGGACCTTCTTTCTCAGAGACGGGGCACTCTATGGCACCCGCGTCCAGACCTCTGGAAACTCCACAAGCAGTGGTAGACACCATCACTTCCGCTAGAGCCCCCTCTACGAGGCGCCTCTACGCGTTGAAGTGGAACCTGTTAGTCGATTGGTGTTCCTCCCGTCAGGAGGACCCCCGAACTTGCCCGATCGGAGTCGTGCTTTCCTTCCTGCAAGATGGGTTGGATCGGAGGCTGTCCCCCTCCACCCTCAAAGTGTATGTCGCCGCAATAGCCGCACATCACGATGCAGTCGCAGGTAAGTCCTTGGGGAAGCACGACCTGGTCATCAGATTCCTTAAGGGTGCTAGGAGGTTAAATCCACCTCGCGTTTTGCACTCTGTACCCTCTTGGGACCTAGCTCTGGTACTTATAGCTCTTCAAAGTCCTCCCTTTGAGCCCTTGCTGACTGTAGAGCTTAATTTCCTGTCCATCAAGACAGCGCTCTTGTTAGCTTTGGCCTCTTTTAAGAGGGCCGGGGATCTGCAGGCTTTTTCGGTCGACGAATCGTGCCTAGAGTTCGGGCCGGCCCTTTCTCATGTTGTATTGAGACCCCGGCTCGGATATGTGCCCAAGGTTCCTACCACTCCCTTCGTGGACCAGGTAGTGAACCTGCAAGCGCTGCCCCAGGAGGAGGCAGACCCAGCCCTAGCTTTTCTCTGTCCCGTCCGCGCTCTGCGGGTTTATATTGACAGAACGCAAAGCTTCAGAACCTCAGATCAGCTCTTTGTCTGTTACGGAGGCCAGCAGAAGGGGAAGGCCGTCTCCAAGCAGAGGTTAGCCCACTGGTTAGTGGATGCTATCACCCGAGCATATGAATCTCTGGGTGAGCCTTGTCCTCCCAGGTTGCGTGCCCACTGTACTAGAGGTGTTGCCGCTTCCTGGGCTTTGGCTCAAGGCGCCTCGCTGACAGACATCTGTAGAGCTGCGGGCTGGGCGACACCGAACACGTTCGCTAGGTTCTATAGCCTTCGTGTGGAACCTGTTTCCTCCCGAGTTCTGGCTACGGCCAGTGGGTCGAGGGAATAGGTTGTGTCGGCTTGCCACGCCACTCCGTGCCTCGGCCGGATACGTGCGTCTTTTTGCTCCGTTGGCGCCCGACGTCGGTGAGCCTCGTGAGTTCCTCCTTCACCCCTCGGTGCTGGGCGCGGCGGACCGCCCGGCGCCAGGTCTACTACCTCTAGTAAGGAGTTGTTAGTAGACTGGGTGCCCCAGTGGTCTCTACTGTGACCCATGATGCCATGTGCAGTTCAGCCATGTCTTCCCCTTGACGGACTCGTTCATCGTCCCCTTGAGTACGCTCCCACTTCCCTTGGATTGGGACTACCTCTGGGACTGCCATATGTTTCACTATTCCTTCGGGCTAGTACATATGTGTATTCCTGGCCTTCCTCAGTCAGGCTGGGGCTTCCGCAGCGTTCCCTCCTCTCTTGAGGGAACGCTTTCCCAGTGTTATCCAATGCTCCACTGTGCGGGTCTTGCGGAACAGCAGTGTGGTTCCCGTGCTAGCTCCCGCAACTTATTTCAAGAAACTGCTGCAGGGTAGCTTAGCCGGGCGCTGGAAGGGGCCAGCACCATGGCGTTTTATTAGGGATCCCAATTCGTCAGGGAACTCCCCCGACGACATGTCGGAGTTCCCAGGATGAAAGGGAACGTCTCGGTTACGTATGTAACCCTCGTTCCCTGAGTACAGGGAACGGAGACGTGTCGTCCCTTCGCCATGTTGCTGTACCTTCGCGAGGACTGGACAATGTTCGGCTCCTCAGCGAAAAGCATTGCGCAATGTTTACTTCCGCCTTTTATACCCGCGCTGGTAGGCGGGTCTCGGAATGCAAACCTTGCATGCCAATGTCTATTGGCTCGTTTTAATTCTCTTGAAGGCAGTTGGCTCCCTAGCGTGATCCCAATTCATCAGGGAACTCCCCCGACGACAGGGAACGACTTCCCCTGTACTCAGGGAACGAGGGTTACATACGCAACCGAGACGTTACAAGACACTCAGCTTTTTTCACTGGCCAAAATTCTGACATAGATACCATAGGGAAAAACTGCAACATCGATATTTTTAATATGTGACCTGATCCAGCAAAATGAGTCACAGTGACCCAAATTTCAAAGTCATACCTTGAATGGTTTTAAAGATATACACATTTGAATTATGGTCGTCTGCCCTCTTTTTCCAATTGAAAGTTTTTGCCCGTTTTTTGTTGATATCTTTCAAAATCCATTGCATTTAAAGGGATAAACTATTTATTTTACAGCTTAATTTGACCAAAGACATTAATATATATAAAAATGCTATTAAACCAGGCTGAAAGAAAGAAAGATTGAACAGAGTTGCTACATTTTTGCTTGAGAGAGAGGGTGTGTGCCTGTTTGTGTTTGTGTGTGTGTGTGTGTGTGTGTGTTTCTCTCTCTGTGTGTGTGTGTGTGTGTGTTTCTCTCTCTCTGTGTGTGTGTGTGTGTGTGTGTGTGTGCGTGTGTGTAAGAGAAAGTGAGAGAGGCAGAGAGACAAGGAAACAGAGATCAAATAGTGCTAGTCTATGCAATCATATCTTTGTGTAGGCTAGTTGACAATAACAGTGTAACAAATTCATATTGGAGATACCAACAGTTAAATATTGGGTTAATCAAACACATTGTAATGGATTCTCCTTGCAGATAAATAGCTACACTCATTCACATTTGCACTCACTCACATCCATACACAGTAAATACACTCACTCAGATTCAAATTTGACATTAAATTATTTCATTGTTTTTCCACATAATCGGCCCATATCTTAAAATGGAACGTTGCGACTTCCAACTCATTTCGCCAGATCGGATCACATATTATATTATAATTTGGCAGTCGGTATATAGTATTAGGCTGCTGTCACTTTAAGACCTGATGTACGGACCCATTACACTGTTTTATATGTAACCAATATACTTGTCTTGTGTGAGCACAAATATTGAGCACAAATAATATTACTTTGACACACTCATCTCTGTCAATCTGCGGTAATGAGTAAAATTATGCTCAATATGCGCAATCGCATGCCAAAATTCATCTGGAGCAAATGAAATGAGTGAGAAAAGGGACGCAGGTTTGTGTGTAACTCGCTGTCGGAAAGATTAGAGCGCAAGAACGTGCAGCCGATTTTGTGTATCCTGCGCAAGAGTTTTAGATATTTCAGTATCGAAATATTCTATACTTTTGTCAACACTAGATTGCACTTATTATTTCAGATGCCTTCAGATGACTTGTAGGAGTGACTGCGTTACACTCCACTGCTGAAATCCACCCGTATTTGGTGGGTTGGCGGTTGTTAATGTCAAGCCCTGGATATGACCATGTTAATGTATTGGGTCTTGGTGGAATATATGGGTCTACTCCGAGTAAGTACCAAGACTTGCTTCTACCAATACATACATAGACATGCTGCTGTGAACATGTAAGACATGCTGCTGTACATATAACATTAATGAAATAACCCCCCGTAGCAGATCTACACAGGTGGAGATAGGAAAGTTGGAGGGTTTCTGAAAGCGTTCTGCAGACTACTAACAGCAAACACAACCAAGTATTTGAATGTTGAGCTGCAGCTCATTCGCCGCTGATGCAACTGCAACAAATCATCTGCGCTATGTAGAAAATTATGTGATCGCTACCAAATTGAGTTAAGGACCTATCAGCCTGCGCCATTTAGAGTTTCAAGACAGAATTTGGTATTTGTTTGCAGATGCTGACAGACACTCAGATACCATACAGTGGGACTGGTATACTGCTACAACAGACTGGTAATGGAGAATCAACACTGAAGTCAATGCAGGAAAACATATGATGGAGAACAGACAGGCAAGTAATCCACACATGAAATACATCTGAGAGTCCTTGTGGGATCCATCCATCCATCCATCCATCCATCCATCCATCCATCCATCTATCTATCTATCTATAACTGATTGCATGTAATTTGGATTATGTAATCAGATTTAAAAAATGAAGTACTTGTACAGTAATTACATTATATTACATTTTAAAATACTCATCATCAGACTACAGTTACTTTTCTGTTGATTACATGTTATTCTCACAATGGTAGAAAATAATTCATCATTCATTGATTCTACTTTGTTTTATAATTTTTTTTTCCTTTCTATAAAATCTACTGTTTTATATGTTCAGAATCTCATCCAGGTTTGTTGAATTGCACACACAGACCAGCCTCTAGTAATGAGCCTACACAAAACTGAGACCCACACAGCACTTGACCACTGGATTTACAGAATTCATTTGACTTTTAACAAGTGTTTTTTTTCAACATTGCAACATTAGATTTATAAACAGCTCCTGATGAACACATTAATTATTACTTTAATTATCACTCAGTAAGTCATTTAATCATGTATTATGGTCTCTGGGATGGCTTTTGCCTTTCAAACACATTAAAATGTACAAATTCACGCTGAAAAGGTCAGCTGAACCTCTTTTCCCTAATATATTTACTTTAAGTAAGCCCTTAGATTTTAAGCTAATAAGTTAGGCCAATAATAAAATTAAGTCAATATTAATAATAAATACTAATAAAATAAAGTTCACTGTTCTCTGATGTCGGTTAATGGTCACATAACATGCAGGTAAATGCTTTTTAAAACTTTTTTTTAGTAAATGTTTTATTTTGATTAGTTTATTTTGATCATTTAATTACTTGATAGCTTTTCATTAAACTCACAAACCCCTGCAGTTCCATTACGAAACCCAGTCTTGGAAACCCTGACGTAATGTAATTTTTAATGCACTTCATGTTGTTGATAATAATGGAATATATTTTATTTATCTTGTATTTTTATATCAATATGGTACACAATTATCCTATTCAAATTAATGTGATAAACGAGTTAGGTCAAAAGTAATCTAAAAAGTTATCAAAAAGTAGTCAGAATACGTTGCCTAAACTGATTAATCTATACTTACTACAATTGTTGTAGAAAAAAAAAAAGTACTTTTGTAGTACAAAGTTTCCACGATTTGCAGAAGTTTCTCTCTCATCTTGCCCTCTCAGTGCAAGTCCTTGTTTTCCTAGAGCAATATGTCAAAGTGGCTTTTTTTATAGCTGCCCTTTTAATAAAATTCATTTGTTTGACAGAAACTCCCCATAATAAGCCTTTATCTGACTGGGTTCTTCTATGCTCTAAAATTTAATCACAAATCTGTTGATTGTTCGACAATCTCTGTTCAGTTTTTTGCAAAATACAATTAGTTGTTTTTATGCCTTTTGCAAGACATTGCAGCATGTCATGCTTTTCATCTTCAGAAGGCTCTTTCTTCCTCTTCCATATAACTGGTACTTGCTTAATAATGTTGAACAACCTCTTTAAGTAGGTTTTCCATTCTAAAAAAGACCTGACAAACTATTTAACAAACTTGTCTGATACCAGTTATCTAAAAAAGATACAAGAAATAAAACAAACACTTTCTTTAAAAAAACTAAAATCTGTTTATTGTACTAAAATCCTAATGTCTCCTGCATACTCATTTGGAACACAGTGTAGCTAAGCATTAATGCAGATTCCAATTCTGGTATTGGATACTAAAGGTCAGGAATCAGATACTTGTTATACAACTAAAATTTCAATTCTACTTATTGATTCCTTTGTGTGCATTTTAATGTGATTTTAAACCATTCAAGCGCAAGAAAAGAAGACGTGCATGCTGTTTTCTGTGCTGCACAGCAAAATTCCCAGAGTTAAATTAACTCTGCTCAGAGAAAATTTGGTCCCTCTCTACAGAGAGTTAAAATAACTCTGAATCAGAGTTAAAGTTAATGAGATACTTAAGTGATTAATTAAGTGATGATTGGGCTTTAATGATGAACACCTGCTGTCAACAAGCATAATCACTGAATGAAAGAGAAACAACAAGAACAGAAAAAAGAGAAACACAAGAACTACAACTGACTTCCAGCCACAGCCTTCGATGAAATCCACTGAAGAGAAAAGAAGACATTAAATCTGTGAAGATCTCAGCAGAGGAGGATTAAACAACTCCACAAACAGCATTACCAGCTTCACTTATTACTAACCAGACTGACTTTATTTCTGTCAGACGTCTACAGAAGTTCTTATTGAGAATTAACAGAGGTTTAGATGTTGACGATTTATTGAAAATGGTTGGTCACCATTATGGTGACTAGCGTTTCATTTAGTTGGGCAATATGACTCTTAGCTTTTTATTGTGAGTTTGTGGTTTTTATAACAGTGTTTACAAAAACACATAATTTGTTGTAAAGAAAGCCAGAAGCAAAGATGATCAGGTGATATAGTTTTCAACAACAAAAAGTAGAATGATGCATGTATCTCATCACAGTCCAAAAGTGGTCATTTGGTGTTAATAGATTATATTAGCCACAGACTGGACATTTTGCATTTTTTAAATACAATTTTAAATTGGGGGATTTATTTATTTAAGACACAAACATCAAGAATCAGCATATGAATCTCAACAGTGGTGACATGTTTCATGCCGCAATGCATCCTGGGAGCCATGATTTTTTTTATTATTGTGGCTCCCAGCATGCATTGCAGCATGAAACATGTTACCATTGTTGAGATTCATATGCTGATTATTGATGTCTGTGTCTCAGAAAAAAAAAATCCCTACAATGTATTTTAAAAATCAAAATTCAGAATGTCCGATTTGTGGCAAGAGTATTGTTAGTGAATATAATCTATTAACATCAAATAACCACTTTTGGAAAGTGATGACATAAATGCATTATATTTTTTGTTGATGAAAACTATATCACCTGATCATCTTTGTTTGTGGCTTTCTTTGTAACAAATTACGTGTTTTGGTTATAATTGTTACAAAAACCACAAACTCGCAAAAAAAGCCAAGAGTCAAACTGCCCAACTAAAAGTAACACTCATCACTATAATGGTTTTCAAACATTTTCAGTAAATCATCAACATCTAAACCTCAGTTAATTCTCAATAAAACCTTCTGTAGACGTCTGACAGAAATAAAGTAAATCTGGTTAGTAATAAGTGAAGCTGGTAATGCTGTTTGTGGAGTTGTTTAATCCTCCTCTGCTGAGATCTACACAGATTTTATGTATTTTGTCGTAATTTGATTTCATCTAAGGCTGTGGCTGGAAGTTAGTTGTAGTTCTTGTGTTTCTCTTTTTTCTGTTCTTGTTGTTTCTCTTTCATTCAGTGATTATGCTTGTTGACAGCAGGTGTTCATCATTAATGCCCAATCATCACTAATCACTTAGGTATCTCATTAAATTTAACTCTGATTCAGAGTTATTTTAACTCTCTGTAGAGAGGGACCAAATGTTCTCTGAACAGAGTTAATTTAACTCTGGGGATTTTGCTGTGGACCCAAAGTGCGCACACAAAAAGCTGCCTCTCATATAGTGCTCAAACATTGAATTGAGTACCATTTTGCGTCTTTTTGCACTTGAATGGACAAATATCCTCGTAAACCGAGTTTGGTTTAGTCTTAAGTGAACGTAAACAGTTGCAAAAAATAAAACACGTGTAACAGTATATTGATCCGTAGTTTCGTTCTTAAAGTGACAGCAGCCTAATGATTCTAATGTGAATTTTTGTTTTTTTCAAAATGGCTATATTTTGATATTCACACTTTAACAAGTCTCAACACGTCTCTGTTGAGCCATTTGAAATGAATTTAGTATTAACTACAGTATTCAGGCAATGGTATATTTTGTTCTTTAAAGATGTGATAAAAATTGTGGCGCTACACTATCTCAAACAATCAGAATACAATGGCTTCCACAGTTTCCCTGGATCCCCTTACAACCTCTACACACAGTACACTTTCAGCTTCACACTGATAAATACTGCAGCCAGCAATGTTCAGCATAAATAATTCACTGTCTTTTCAGCTGATAGTCTTGCAGGTCAAAATTACCCATGTAGTGAGATACTATTTTAGCCATATTTGTGATAGGAAAAAAATATTTAATATTTAACATGTCATTGTGCATGTAGAAGATAGCAGGCAGGTGTGTTGTAAGAAAGCTTGCACTAACCTAGATGTGCTATTTCTATTGTTTTTAGTTTTTCCAACCATAAAGCTTTTAAACAGACTAAGAAATCATGAGACTAGAGGTCATGAAATCATGTGGAGGATTCCTTCTTTTTCTCTTGCTGTTTTTCTCAACTTCAACAGTATTGCCAAGTTGAGCATTCAAGCGCTACCAAGAAAAGTTTTTTGCTGACTGTGAGAGGAACTTGTACTTGACCTCTTTGTCACATTTCCAAGCCAGTGAATATGCTTTTGGATTGCTCATGCCCGATCAGTGAAGATGAAAATCCACATTGCGAAGCTCAACAGATTCCAGAGGCTTTTAGATCAATTCTTTCCCTGGAGAACTACCGACTTTTCGTTGATGATTTCTTTATTGGGGAAAGTGAGAATTCACTTCCAAAGCAAGAGCGCTAGGAAGGCAAACTGATTCAACTTACTGAGGGATTTTCTACACTACTGGTGACTTTTTGTCACTCTTAGAAGTTTGTATCACAGTTAATGTACTAAATGTTACCTTAAGGGTGATCAGGCTTTTCAAATATAACATGGATTGTTCCTTTAGTAGTTGTGGCATTAATATTTTCCTTTATCCTTGCTTGCTAGACTAGGTGAAAAATAACTGATCTGCTACAGTACAGCTTGCTTGAAGTGACAGGAGGACCTGAGGGAAAACACCCTCATCTTCTACTTCACTGGATCTAGGGCAGGACACTCAGGTTGCATCTCATTTACATTTCACAGCTCATCCCAATCTTAAAGTTGCCCACAACCCTGCTTGAAAAGAGATGTACTGTCAATGAATTACCATAACTTACCATGTTTTCATCAGGCCTCAATGTACCACAGTGACAATCAATAGTGTTAATTTTAGTGGGATAAGATAAGGCAATTTTACATGTTATCTGCTATATAAAGAACAATAAGAAAGGTTAAATGAATAGCTACCTTTACTTCATACTTTACTTAGTTACCCTATAACTACATCGGTTAACATGAATTAACAGAGAAAAATACAGACAAAGCAGTAATTAAATTTGGGTTATGTTCATTTCAACATTTACTTATACATTATTGAAATCAAAAGGTGTATCTGTTCATTTTATTTCATGCACTTGAGTTAAAATTCATTCATTCATTCATGTTAGGGCTAAGATAAGTCATTGCTGACCAATTATATTTTTGCAGTAAAACACTGTATAAAATTCCACACAAATAATTAGAAATCAAAAAATAAATGATCTATAACAATTGTTTGAACTGGTTTGACACAAATTTTCATTGCATAAAAAGTATGGACATTTTTTATTAACCATAACATATAGTAAATATTTAGCACGTCTGTGCTAGAAATCATGCATAAAGCCTGCATGCATTGATATACAACATGCTTCTAACTTGCATGGTCATCAAAAACCAGCCTGAACAGGCATCAATTCATGCTGGTCTAGACTGTAGTAGGGAATAATGAATTAACAACTAAACTGTTGAGTCAGACAGACACTGACATGAAGCCAACAAGGCCAGGATGGCTGTGGTCTAATAAGAAACACACAAACGACAAGAACGGAGCATTTTGCTGCAAAAAATGCCTAATATTCAACTAGTATTGTCTGACATTTCAGCTCAGTCCCTCCTAGCATGTGGTCTCACATGCTTTCAAGGATCATTGCCAGTGGTGAGGACTGCCTTTTGCCCATATGTAAGCTGTCAAATTGAATCTCGTGCTGCTTTCTAGTAGAATCTGGATGATATAATCCCCTGGGCTACTGGCCTTTTGGTGAATGGATACCTCATACCAGATACTTCCAGCCCCCGGTACTCAAAAGATGGAAGTGCTCCTGTCAGGAAACTGCTGGCATTTAAATACCCACTGTTTGACTGTTTGAATGATGGGGATTTCTGTCTGACTGCCCATACTGGAACTGTCTTTGCAGTAGGTGGCACTGAGACCTGCTGATTTCATATATGCCACTTTCACCCTTATGATTTTCATATACAGCAGTAATGACATTGATCTGATGGCATGCATATATGGGGCTGTGCGTGAGATATGCAACCTGTCACATCTACTTGCTATTGATGCTGCTGCATGGATTAGATAGATTCTGTGTGAAGTGTTTGTCAGTGATGTTTCAACTTTTTGTGTAATGAACAAGAATGCATATCCTCAGCTGATCCAAATACTACATAATTTGCATAAAATGTAACATTTAATAAAAAAAAAATATATAATTATCAATATTAGGGCTGGAGCCACACTCTGTTGGAAGGTGGCTCTCCAGGAACACTATTTGTCACCCCTGTACTATTTGTTTTGAATGACAAGTCCTGTACAACAATACCGACTAGACCAATTCGGTGAGTAGGGCACAAGGGGACGGTGCTAACTTCTTTGCAGGGAAGGAGACAAAGATCAGAATGCAGCAGTCCTTTTAGGATCCAAGCAGATGAAGAATACAATGGGAATAACGAAATGTAACTGTTACAAGGGTGAGACAAGCAAAGACAAGAGTTGGATCTAAATGTAGGAAAGTAACAAACAAATCAAAACAAACAAAAATAGAAGTTAATCCATTAAGGAAAGAGAATGCAACAGCTTTGAAATTCATACAAAGACAATACTAGAAGAACAAACAGAGGATACCGAGGGTGTTAAATAGGCTGGATATTGACAAACTAAACAAGACTAAACAGGTGTGGATGATTCGTAACCATAGAAACAAACTAGCAACTGGAACAAAGGAAACCGAAGCGCAAGAAGGGCATACACACTAGTCGTAGGAAACAAAAACTAAGCTAAACATTACATTACTCTGTGGTGCCCCAGTGGGCTTCTAACCTCTCCAGAAGGGCTGGAGATCCATGGTGGAGCCTTAAAAGTTCTGGACCAGAGCAGATCCAGGGGTACAGAAGACCAAGGTGGAGTCATTTGGGTTGGAAACCAAGGCATAGACAGAGGGATGAAGGAACAGGACGATTTAGCAGGCTTATTGAATCAAGGTGGATCTTGGAGATAGGACGACCAAGGCTGAGCTAGGGGATCGGGTGTGAGGACCAAGGTGGAGCCGGAGGGCTGGAAGCGGAATTCTGTGGTTGGGGTGTTGGGTCAGACCAAGGTGGAGCTGGAGGCAAGGCAAGGCACTTTTATTTCTAGAGCACATTTAAAACAGCCACTGCTGACCAAAGTGCTGTACAATCTAACAACTTTAGACAATAAAATACATAAATACATAAGCTGACAGGAACACACACAAATTCATAAGATTTCATTGAACCAAAAGCCAGAGAGAAAAAAAAAATGAGATGACAGACCATGTTGGAGCCAAGGGGGCGACTAGCCACAGTAGAGCCAATGAGTCGAAGGGCTGAAGTGGAGCATTGGGCTCGGCAAACCGCAGGATAGCCGGATGGTCGTGAGGCCTGCGCTGAGGTCTAGTGTCTTTCGACCACGGTTGGATGGGCTGGCTAGAAGACCATGGTCGTGCCGTTGGAACCGGATGGCCAAGGTCAGCCAGCGACTCAGGAAGTTGGTGTGAAGCCAGGCAAATGGGTGGACTCCATGACTGAATGTCAAACTGAATAAGTTCTCCCTCCAGGATGGGCATGGTGGCTGGTTCTAGCTCCTGGCAGGAGGTATGTGGTGAGCATGGGTTCTGGCCGAGTGGTGATCATGAGGGTGTTAAATTGGCATGATAATGGCAAACTAAAAAAGACACAGGTGTGGATAATTCGTAACCATAGAAACAAACTAGCAACTGGAACAAAGGAACGGTCATAGGCAAAACAAGGGAATACAGAAACTTAGCTAAACGTTACATTAACAACTGCCATTCCACTATGCATAGACAATCGCCGACCAAGAACAACTGAAACACAGGAATTTATACATCACACATATACAATGAACAAAATTATAAACGCAACACTTTTGTTTTTGCCCCCATTTTTCATGAGCTGAAACCAAAGATCTAAGACTTTTTCTATGTACACAAAAGGCCTATTTCTCTCAAATATTGCTCACAAATCTGTCTAAATCTGTGTTAGTGAGCACTTCAGCCGAGATAATCCATCCACCTCACAGGTGTGGCATATCAAGATGCAATTGGCATGCTGACTGCAGGAATGTCCACCAGAGCTGTTGCCTGTGAATTGAATGTTCATTTCTCTACCATAAGCTGTGTCCAAAGGTGTCAGAGAATTTGGTAGTACATCCAACTGGCCTCACAACCGCAGACCATGTGTAACCACACCAAACCAGGACCTCCGCATCCAGCATCAGCATTCACCTCCAAAATCGTCTGAGACAAGCCACCCTGACAGCTGCTGCAACAATCGGTTTGCATAACCAAAGAATTTCTGCACAAACTGCCAGAAACCATCTCAGGGAAGCTCATCTGCATGCTCGTCGACCTTATCAGGGTCTCGACCTGACTGCAGTTCGTCGTTGTAACCGACTTGAGTGGGCAAATGCTCACATTCGATGGCTTCTGGCACTTTGGAGAGGTGTTCTCTTCACGGATGAATCCCGGTTTTCTCTGTACAGGGCAGATGGCAGACAACGTGTATGGTGTCGTGTGGGTGAGCGGTTTGCTGATGTCAATGTTGTGGATCGGGTGGCCCATGGTGGCAGTGGGGTTATGGTATGGGCCGGTGTATGCTATGGAAAACGAACACAGGTGCATTTTATTGATGGTATTTTGAATGCACAGAGATACCGTAACAAGATCCTGAGGCCCATTGTTGTGCCATTCATCCACGACCATCACCTCATGTTGCAGCATGATAATGCACGGCCCCATGTTGCAAGGATATTTACACAATTCATGGAAGCTGAAAACATCCCAGTTCTTGCATGGCCAGCATACTCACCCGGACCATTTCAATCGCACGTGTAATGCAGCTCACTGTGAACGAACGTGTCATTGATTGATGATGTAAAACTCCAGACAAGTTTTCTTGCGTGCGTCCGTTTTTAATGCATCTTGACTGCTGTACAGTCTGACATTAATGACAACTGAGATCTTAAATTGTAACATGGCTTACAGCGATGATCATTTTCGTACAGTCTGACAAGCAACAATCGTGAAGGACTATTATAAATCGCATAATGTGCACCTGGCTTAACCCTACACCACCTACCTCACCACCGCTCTGCAGATGGATACTATTGAATGTGACAAGGACTATCTATTTTTGCATTTGTGTGTGGTGGCTCTAGTGCCACAGAAATTACACACTTTATACAATTTAGAATAATAGAATGAGGCACTGGATTGTGCCAACAAGCTAAACCTTGACCTCTCGACACTATGGGGTGAAGCATAAAAATAGTAGCTTGCCTGAGTTATGCTTTGGTTCGGCTATTTTGCACGTATGAATATGATTGCTTGAGTTGCACCACTGTGCTCATTGTTACAGGTAAACACTTTATCAGTGTGAAGTTCACTAAAAATATCAAAACTGTCCCAATCACGAAAGAAAGATGGATATCCCAAAAAAATGATGAGCATGTAAGTAGCTTATATGTCGCTGTTGTTGTAAAAAAAAAGGGAATTGCTATTCATATTCAATTAGGTAAAACAAAGTAAACTATTATAACTTGGGTAGTAGGTTATAAGGCAAACAGACTAAAATAGTAACAATATAAACATGGTTTGGAAGATGGATTTATGATGAACTCTCTCATTTAAATGTTGTTATTTTCAAACCAAAAAAGGAAGAACCAATAAACTGTCAACATTTAGAAGGAAACCTTAACTATAACTTTACCAGACCGACTTAGAATCAGACCAAAAGATGTTTTATCCATCAGGCTCCACTAAAGCTGGTAAAGCTACTTTGAAACTGCAACAAAAACAGCCAGAAAATACTTTCATTTCTATGACTGTCTAAAAAAACTATAGCAGCATAAAGGCTTTACAACAAATAGAAGACATGAAATTTCTCACAGAGACCAATTCACGAAAAAGAATCACATTTCTCAATGTGGGAACTGACAAATGTACAAAGAAAATATTTCCAATGTTTTTATTTTATTTTGTAAATATAAACAAGTTTTGATTTTGATGGCTGCAACACACTCCACAAAAGTTGGGACAGAGGCATGCTTACCACTGTGTCACATCACCTTTCCTTTTAATTACACTTTTTAATCATTTGAGGATACTAATTGTTGCAGTTTTGCAAGTGGAATATTTTCCCAATCTTGTGTGATACAAGACAGCTGCTCAACAGTCTGTGGTCCGTTGCCTGATTCTCCTTTTCATGATGGGCCATACATTTTCAATAAGAGGCAGATCTGGACTGCAGGCAGGCAGTCAGGCACATCCCTTCTACGGTGCAGAGTGTCTAGAAACCACTCAGTTTTAGGATGTGAAGAATGAGGCCAGTTTATGTCTCTGTACAATCCCAATATATGCCTCCATGTCAGTGATACCTTCACACAAATGCAAGTCACCCTTACCGCTTGCACTGGTGCACCCCAATGCCATAACAGATGTTTGCTTGTGCACCTATCGCTGATGAAAATCTGGTTGGTCCCTTTCGTCTTTGGGACTGAGAACTCGATGTCTGTTTTTCCCAAAAACGAGCTGAAACATGGACTCATCTGACCACAGCACACATTTCCACTGTCTTCTAGACCATCTGAGATGAGCTCGGGCCCAGAGAACTCACCGGCATCCCAACAGAGAACTGATGTATAGCTTTCTCCTTGTGTAACAGAGATTCAAGTGGCATTTCTTGATGCAGCGTCAGACTGTGTTAAGTGAAAATGGTTTTCTAAAGTACTCCTGAGCACATGTGGCTGTATTTAACAGAGTAGCATGATGGTTTCTCATGCAATGCCATCTGAAGGCTCAAAGGTCACACACTTTCAACAGAGGTCTCCTGCCTTGCCCAACATAGACTGAGATTTCTCTGGATTCCCTGAATCTTTTCAAAATATTATGTGTGGTAGATGGTGAAAAACATAAATTCTTTGCAATCTTGCATTGAGAAATGTGATTTTTGAATTGTTTGACAATTCTCTCATGATATTTGGCACAAAGTGGTCACCCATGACCCATCTTTGCTTGCAAAGACTGAGAAGCTCCGTTATCACATGATACATGATACCCTCACCTATTACCAATTCACCTAATCATTGTGGACCGTTTCAAAAGAGTTAGATAATCTAACCTTTATAATCTTTGCACTTTTTTTTTGCCTCTGTCCCAACTTTTCTGTAGTGTGTTGCAGCCATCAATATCAAAATTAGTTTGCAAAATACAATTATGTTGGTCAGTGAAAACATTGGAAAACGTACTCTGTAACGTAACCTCGGTTCTCTCTAGAAGAGGGGACGAGTATTGCGTAAGTATAGCTTACGCTACGGGAAAGATGAATCTTTTCGAGATATATTGAAGCCAAAAAATTATCCTTAATTTTGTATCCATTGTCAACGCAGTGCATCAGCTAGCAGACCTAGAGCAGGCTGTCTAGCGTGCTCATAGCCTGCCCTGCGGGAACTGCAGCAGCCTACCACTGAACCCGACGTGTATACACCGCTAGCGCCTTCACAGCGTCAAAGCCCGCCAATATGGGCGTGGCTTAGCGTATATAAGCAGGGTTCGTAGGCTGATTCTCTGGTTTTCATCGACTGAAGCGAAAAACGCTCGTGGCGCGAGCACGGCAGGTTACGCAATACTCGTTCCCTCTTCTAGAGAGAACCGAGGTTACGTTAGGTAACCGAGTACGTTCTCTTATGAGAGGTTCTCTCGTATTGCGTAAGTATAGCTTACGCTATGGGAACCCCTTGTCAACTCCGTGCGCGCCAGCATCCACTTATGAGTCCCAGAAAAATCCGGGGATCCCAGATCAGCGGGAATAAGCGCATGTATATATAAGCGCATGTAAATAAGCACTCACAGGGAATACTGAGCGGCGACGCCGGTCAATGTATAAGCATATAGCACATAACCTGATACAGTGCAGCTCAACCAGAAGAGCTAAGTCATATGAGAGTAGTTTGCGCACGATAGTACCTGGGCAGAACTGACCTCTCACTTAAACCGATAGTAGTTTCGCCTGCAGGGCGGGAATTTCCAGATTATAGAATCTGACAAAGGTGGAAGGGGAGGCCCAGCCCGCCGCTACACATATGTCATGAATAGAAATTCCACTGGACCATGCCCACGAAGAAGCCACGCCTCTGGTGGAATGAGCCCTGACACCCAAGGGACATTGCAGACCTTTTGCTGCATAAGCAGCTGTAATCGCGTCTATTATCCATCTGGATAGACTCTGTTTCGAGGCGGCGAGACCTTTGGTGCGCCCACCAAACTAAACAAAAAGCTGCTCAGAGCGCCTGAAAGGGGCGGAGCGCGTAATGTAAACTCTCAGCGCCCTGATCGGGCAGAGGAGATTAACATCACTCTCACTATCGGATGCTGGCAGAGCCGATAGCGAAATGACCTGTGCTATGAACGGTGTGCCAATTACTTTAGGAACATAGCCATGTCTAGGTTTGAGGATGACTTTTGAGTCATTCGGGCCAAACTCAAGACACGCGGCGCTAACAGACAGCGCGTGTAAGTCCCCCACGCGTTTGACTGACGACAGAGCGATCAGAAAAACGGTTTTAAGTGATAAGTATTTTAGATTCGCAGAGTCTAAAGGTTCAAAGGGGTATGCTTTCAGGGCCTCGAGGTCCAAAGAAAGATCCCACATAGGAACTGAAGGGGGGCGCAGGGGGTTCATCCTCCTGGCCCCTCTGAGGAAGCGGATGATGAGCCGCTTCCTGCCTATTGACTGGCCGCGCGTCGATTCTGAGAACGCTGCGACGGCTGCCACATAGACTTTGAGCGTGGAAGGGGACCTTCCCTTTTCCAACAGCTCTTGAAGGAAACTAAGCAACCGCAGAACCCCACTCTTCCGTGGGTCCAGATTTTTTGTCAGCGCACCATTTAGAGAACACAGACCATTTAGACGCGTAGAGCCTTCTGGTAGAAGGAGCTCTAGACTGCGTGATTGTGTTCATTACTGCGTCTGGCAGGGCAACGGGTAATCGTTGGTCAACCATATGTGCAGAGACCAGCGCTCTCAATGGGGATGCCAGATCGAGCCGCGAGCTTTAGAGAGGAGATCTGCTCTCACCGGAATTGGCCACGGGGCTGTCTGTGACAGCCGCGTCAGCTCCGGGAACCAAATCTGGTTCTCCCAACGCGGGGCTATGAGGTGCACTGATTGGCGCGTTTCCCTGATTCTCTTGATCACCTGTGGTAACAGAGAGACCGGAGGGAAAGTATATAATGGGTGGCTGGGCCAGGTCTGGGCCAGCGCGTCCTCGTTCTTTGAAAAGAACTTTGGGCAGTGAGCGTTGTCCTGTGACGCAAATAGGTCGACTTCCGCTTTGCCAAAAAGGCGCCATAGCAACTGGACTGTTTGGGGGTGCAGGGACCATTCCCCCAGGGGAACATTGTTCCTGGACAGACTGTCTGGGCCATTGTTCAGGTGGCCTGGCTTGTGCGCAGCTCTCAGCGAGCGCATATGGTGCTGAGACCAAACAAGGAGGCGTTCTGCCAGATTGCAGAGATTTCTGGATCTGACACCGCCCTGGCGGTTCACTTAGGACACTACAGACATGTTGTCCAAGCGGACTAGAACATGGTGGTCCTGTATAAACGGGAGGAAACGCTTCAGCGCATTCTCGACCGCTATCATTTCCAGACAGTTTATATGGAGGAGTTTTTCCCGGTCTGACCACAGGCCAGAGACTGGTCTGCCCTCGAAGATCGCGTCCCAACTCGAGTTGGACGCGTCTGTCGAGATCACCTTCCGGTATGAGACAGTTCCCATAATCACTCCCCGCTGGTACCAGTCGGCCACTAACCAGGGCTGCAGAGCTGTGATGCAGCTCTGAGTCACTCTGATCCGGACGCAGCCTGACTCCCAAGCTCGGTGAGACACACGAGCGGCCAGCCAGCGTTGTAGCGGGCGCATACGTAGCAAACCCATCCTCTGGAAGTCTTCAGAGGGGCGGTGCTTTCCTTCTGGAAAGACGCGGCCAGTTGCTGAACACAGCGTGTGCGCTGTGTTGACAAGCGGGCCGTCATAGCCACGGAGTCCAGTTCTATTCCTAAAAAGGAAATTGACTGACTGGGCACTAATGAGCTCTTGGTCCAGTTGACCGTGAGACCCAGGCTTTCCAGGTGACTGAGGAGCACAGCTCTGTGAGACAGTATTTCTGTCTCTGATTGTGCTAGAACCAGCCAATTGTCCAGATAGTTCAGAATTCGCATGCCCTGATTTCTCAAGGGGGCGAGTGCCGCTTCCATGCACTTCGTGAATGTGCGGTGTGCTAAGGACAGACCGAACGGCAGGACGGTGTACTGATAAACCTGACCGTCGAAGGCGAATCTCAAGAATGGCCTGTGATGGGGTATTATCTGAATCTGAAAATAGGCATCTTTTAGATCGAGAGATATAAACCAGTCTCTCGGGCGAACGTGCGGAAGGAGTTGTCTGGTTGTAATCATTTTGAACGGTCTTTTCATAAGAGCTTTGTTCGAATGTCTCAGATGTAGTATGGGTCTGAGACCCCCGTCCTTCTTGGGCACGAGAAAATAACGGCTGTAAAAGCCTGACTCGCTCAGAGAAGGCGGGTACCGGTTCTATGGCCCTTTTGCACAGCAGTTTTGCTATTTCTGAGCGAAGTAGATGTGCTACTTCCGCATTCACTGTCGTCGCGGTCCGTGCTCGAAAGCGTGGGGGACGGCGAGCGAACTGTAACGCATAGCCCTGCTTTATTGTGCTTAGCACCCATTCTGATACCCCTGGAATCGCTTCCCATGCTTTTATATGTGCAGCTAGGGGCAGAATGGCCTCCGGGTTCTGATTGCCGAGCTGTACGGGCTCGAGAAACTGGACCGGAGGAATGAGCGCGGCGCGCGCGCTCTCTGTGCTTGAATGGGGCGGCTCGCTGACAGTGATAGCAGGCTGTTTCATATATAGCGTCCCGATAGCTGTGAATGGGGAGCGCTTTATAATCACATTGTGATGCGCGAGCGGCGCCATGGGCGGCGTGTATGTTAGTAAGCGCTCGTGAGCGGGCACGGGACTTACATTCATAACTCGACCGATATGAGGCTGCACTTTGTGGTGCGCGCGCGGCGCTGTGTGCAAAGTGCTTGTTAGTAAGCGTGAGCGCTTGCGAGCGGGCACGAGACTTACATCCACAACTTGATTGATATGAGTCTGCACTTTGTGATGTGCGTGACTTGGCCGTGTAATAGAGCGGGCAGATAGTAGATGTGGGCACGGACACGTGGGCACATCTCCTGCAGTTAACACTCGAGCTGCATTTGCCAGCTTTATGAGAGTGGGCTCTCTGGGTGACACGGGAAGTGCTGTGTTTGTGTGTAGGGGTGATTACTGTGGCGTGGGCACTTTTTCTACACTTAAAACACCACCGGCGTGAGCCAGATAACCAGACATTATGCTCTTTCTGAGTTTTCTCTGGTTCGCCGTAAAAACGGCAGTTGTGTGCAGGCGAGCGGGTTGTGTTACCGACTCGTTGGCTGCTAAATGACTCACTGCAGTAGCCTGTGTTAAGGGGACTGACAGGGCGTAAAGCTTTGATGGTGGTCCGGCCGCTGCGAGACTCAACCGTCTTTTCCCTCTCACTGTTGCTAGGAGGGCTTCGCGTGCTCAGACTTCAGCGTGATCTTTGGCCGCGGCCCACGTGGGGGGTGCGGTCTGCTGCGGTTAGCTGAACGCGATGTAGGGCGGCCACCCTGTCGCTGCGAAGAGTGGCTGGACTGTCTAGGCTGAACGGGGCGCTGTGTAGTGGCTCGTGCAGGCGGCTTGTCACGTGGGCGACCTGCAGCGGAACTAGCGCGACGGGCGGGAACAGATTCATGGCTTGCGAGGTTTTCTGAACTTCAGAAAAACGGTCGACGATTCCGTTTACTGCTGGGCCAAAGAGACCAGTGTGGGAGAGAGGAGCATCGAGGAAAGCAGACCGCTCAGACTCTCTCATGTCAGTCAGCGTTAACCAAAGGTGTCTTTCTGTGACAGTCAGCGAGGTCATGCATCGTCCTAGGGCTTGAGCTGCAGCCTTGGTAGCACGAAGGGAAAGATCCGTCGCGCTTCTCAAGTCCGTTACCGCAGCTGGATCCGGGCCTTTCTCGTCCCATTCACGGAGGAGATCGGCTTGTAGGATCTGTAACACAGCCATGGAGTGCAGGGCGGAAGCTGCTTGTCCGGCGGCGGCGTAGGCGCGACCGACAAGAGCGGATGTGGTCCTGCAGGCTTTAGACGGCAAAGCAGACTTTGAACGCCATCTCGCGGAGGGCGGGCAAAGGTGCGCAGCAACCGCTTCCTCAACCTTGGGGATTGAGCAGCTCTGGGAGGAAGGGTGCAGGCCTGGCAGCGCTTGACGGCGGTGACTCTGGAGAAAGCAGCCGTCGAGTCTGTTGTGCGCGGGCTCCTTAGGCGGCGACCACTCGAGCCCGAGGCGGTCAACGGCCTGCGAGAGGAGGCGCATCAGCTCAGCGTCCACTCCGGCGCGGGTCCTGCCGGATTCCTGGATCGAGGAGGCGGCGGAGTGCTGAGAACTCGACCATTCCTCACTATCAGAAGCCAGGATGGAACAGCTGTCTCCCGCGGCGGGTCCTTCCGCCTCATCATCAGACGCGGGGGCAGAGCGGGCCATAACCGGCGGCTGCGCGTCGGTGAGGGGGGGTGGAGGAGCCCGCAGGGTCGACATCGGAAGCTCTTCACAGTGCTCACATCCTCTGGAAGAGAGGGCAAGAGCAGCATGTTCCGGTCCCAGGCAGAGAGCGCAGATAACGTGGCGGTCTCCGTCGCTGAGCGGGGCTCTGCACGAGCCACAAGTGGACCGAGGCATCTTTAAAAAGACGTCTCGCGCTCTTTTATTGCTTAGAAAGCTAGTGAAAGAAAGGATACATCGCCAGATAGCGTAGCTGGCACGGAAGGCTGAAGGTGGCGAAGACAGCCGGCTTCCTCAGGCTCTGTCCTTAGCTGGCTTGTCGCTGTTTCGACAGCGGCGGCGGCTTCTCAAGGTCCAGCGATGCAGAGAGCTTCGCTGAAGAGATGAAAATCAGAGAATCAGCCTACGAACCCTGCTTATATACGCAAAGCCACGTCCATATTGGCGGACTTTGACGCTGTGAAGGCGCGAGCGCCGTAATTGGACGTGACGTCACGTCGGGTTCAGTGGCAGGCTGCTGCAGTTCCCGCAGGGCAGCCTATGAGCGCGCTAGACAGCCTGCTCTAGGTCTGCTAGCTGCTGCACTGCGTTGACAATGGATACAAAATTAAGGATAATTTTTTGGCTTCAATATCTCGAAAAGATTAATCTTTCCCGTAGCGTAAGCTATACTTAAGCAATACGAGAGAACCTCTCGTAAGAGAACTGTTATTTATACTTTTTGTCAGTTTTTTTCAAAGGTTCAAGACAATTAACAAATCACAGATTGTAAATTTTATTTTATTTTACAAAATGTCTCAACTTTTCTGGAAATAGGGTTGTAATTTATCAGCAATACTGGCCACAATCTTATAGTTTGTGTGCTTTTGTTGGAATCCAACACTGAAGTATCAATGGCTAGTGCGGTGGATATATATAAATATCTAGAAACATCAAATAAACCGTCTCAGGTTACTATTGTAACCATAGTTCCCTGAGAACAGGGAACGAGACGATGCGTCGATCGACGCCATGGGAACGCCCCCAGCGTGACTGCGTCTGAAGCATCTATGTCAACTAGTCCAATGGAAAGAATGAGCGTCACGGGCGGGTGACGTCATGACCAGGAAATGATAAAAGCACATCCGGTGCAAACCGGCATTAGCTTCGAAAATTGCCGAAGCAAGCCGATCACAGGGATGCAGGAAGTATGGCAGGGTGACGCATCGTCTCGTTCCCTGTTCTCAGGGAACTATGGTTACAATAGTAACCTGAGACGTTCCCTTACGAAGGGAACTCAACGATGCGTCGATCGACGCCATGGGAACGAGAATACCCAAAGCGCCAGAATTCCAAGTACCTGAGTGTTAGTCTGTTGTAACTAAGCACTAAGCACCTGAGAACCTGGGGCAGCATCCAGGTCTAAACTGTAAAATTTAACGAATGTGAGCGGAGAGGACCAGCCCGCCGCATCACAGACGTCCCGAAGAGAAACCCCATATAGTAAGGCTTTAGAAGCCGCCATACTCCTAGTAGAGTGAGCTCGGACCACCAAAGGACATGGCTGGTCCGAGTACTCGTATGCAAGTGAAATAGCCTCAACTATCCACCTACTGACCGTCTGTTTAGAAGCAGGAAGACCCTTCTTAGGTGATCCGAAGCAAATCAGTAATTGGTCGGACTTCCTAAATGAAGAAGTCCGATGCACATAAGTGTCCAGTGCTCGCACTGGACACAAGAGGTTCAGTCTTTCCTGGTCTGCAGATGCAAAAGGAGGAGGACAGAAAGCCTGCAGCACAATAGGCCTCGGAGTCAAGGTCGGCACCTTAGGGACGTACCCCTGTTTTGGATATAAGAATGCCTTGACCATCCCCGGTGCAAACTCAAGGCAAGTGGGGGAAACCGAAAGGGCCTGAAGGTCTCCAACTCTCTTAAGGGACGAAATAGCTAGCAGAAAGATAGTCTTAAAGGTAAGAAACTTATCTGAAACCGAATCTAAGGGCTCAAATGGAGCCCTAGAAAGGCCTTCTAGTACTATAGCAAGATCCCAAGCTGGCACCCTAGTGCGAGTTGCAGGCCTCAGCCTTAAAGTGCCACGAAGGAAACGTGTAACCAGGGGGTCTCGACCCAACGATGTACCCCCCACCAGGGCGTGGTAAGCCGCAATGGCCGCCACGTAGACTTTGAGCGTGGAAGGACATAGGCCTGACGTAAAGCGCTCCTGCAGGAACTCGAGTACTGTGTTCACAGAACAGTTAACTGGATCCCACTGATGTTGGTAACACCATAAAGAGAAAACTCTCCATTTAAGCGCATATAGTTTCCTAGTAGCTGGGGCTCTGGAGCTTAGAATGGTCTCAGCAGCCTCGGCTGAAAGACCACTCTCTATGAGTTGGGCCCCCTCAGAGGCCAAACCCACAGGTTCCAAATCTCTGGTCGAGGGTGAAATATTGTGCCCCCGGCCTGAGACAGAAGGTCTCTCCTGATCGGGATCTCGAAGGGAGGACCATCTAGGAGATGGATCAGGTCCGAAAACCAGATCCGACTTGGCCAGCGTGGTGCTACTAGCAGTAGGCTTATTCCATACCGGCGGACTCGCTCCAGAACTCCTGGGAGCAGAGCAACAGGGGGAAAGGCGTACAGACGTAGCCTCGGCCACGTCTGCACCATAGCATCCAGCCCCAGAGGGGCTGGGTGAGTAAGGGAGAACCACAGAGGACAGTGCGTCGTATTCTGAGACGCAAACAGATCCACTTGTGCTTGGCCGTAAAACTCCCAGATTTTCTCCACCACCTCGGGGTGGAGTCTCCAGTCCCCTGGCCTCAGCTCCTGCCTCGACAGGATGTCTGCTCCTATATTCTGGACCCCAGGAATATACACTGCCCTCAGAGAGAGTACCTTCCCCAGAGACCACAGGAGGATCTGGTGCGCCAGTTTGCAAAGCAGACGCGAACGCAGGCCCCCCTGACGGTTCAGATAAGAGACCACTGATGTGTTGTCTGTTCGTACGAGCACATGATGGCCCCTCAGGTCTGGGAGGAACTGCCTCAACGCATTGAAGACAGCCATCATCTCCAGGCAATTTATGTGCCACGAGAGATGATGACTCTTCCACAGACCCTGAACCGAGCGGCCTTCCATTACCGCTCCCCAGCCGGTGAGGGAAGCATCTGTCGAGATAGTAACTCGATGGCAAAGAGCTCCCAACACCGGACCTTGGGTTAAGAACCAGTGCTTCCTCCATATAACTAAGGCACGAAGGCAACGCCGCGTGACCTTGATCATACGAAGTGGGTTTCCCCTCGGGGAGAACCCTCTGGTCCTGAGCCACCACTGTAAAGGCCTCATGTACAGCAGGCCAAAAGGTATCACGTTGGACGCTGCTGCCAAAAGACCCAACAGTTTCTCGAACTGTTCTACAGTGCGTGACTGGCCTAGCTTCAGCTCTTTTGTGGCTGACAGGATAGCAGCTACACGAACGGGCAATAGGATGGCCCGCATTGTCACTGAATCCCATACCACACCAAGGAAAGTGGTTCTCTGTACTGGAGAAAGCACACTCTTCTTGGCATTGAGCCTCAACCCCAACATCTGCATATGAGCGAGAACGACACCTCGGTGCCGAACCGCCAACTGCTCTGATTCCGCTAGAATCAGCCAGTCGTCGATGTAGTTCAGAATACGTATGCCCTGAAGCCTGAGAGGGGCTAATGCTGCATCCACGCATTTCGTGAACGTGCGGGGTGATAAAGCTAGACCGAACGGAAGAACCCGATATTGGTATTCTTTGCCCCCGAAAGAAAACCTTAGGAACTTCCTGTGCTGAGGGAGGATGGAGATATGGAAGTAGGCGTCCTTCAGATCTATCGTGACAAACCAGTCCTCGGATCTGATTTGAGTCACGATCTGTTTGAGTGTCAGCATTTTGAACTTTAGTTTCTGAACTGACCGATTTAACAAACGAAGATCTAAAATAGGACGCAACCCTCCATCCTTTTTTGGAACAATGAAATAACGGCTGTAAAAACCCGACTCTCGGTCGGGTGAGTACACCTGTTCTATAGCTTCTTTCGCTAACAGGGCCTTTACCTCTTGCTCCATTACCAGAGCCTGCTCGGGATGCACCACTGTGGGCAACACCCCGTTGTAACGAGGAGGACGAGAACCAAACTGGATTCTGTATCCTTTTTCTACAATCTGCAGGACCCAACGAGAAATATTCGGCAGAAGCTTCCACGCTGCCAGAAAATTTACTAAGGGAACCAGCCTCTCGAGGCTGGTCTCTGGTGTTACTGAGACAGCTAATTCTGGAGCCTGAAACATCATGGCAGGAACTACCTGAACTGGCTGCTCTAACGCCCCCCTCAGAGGGCGCGGAACCGATGCTGTGCCGCAGCATAGCATCAGCGACTCGCTGGAGACCGCTGCGCCCTGAAGCACCAAGGGTGGCAGGGTTGGCAGAACGGTCTCGTGAGGACCCCGAAATGGAACGGGCACCGTATAATGAGGTGTACACCGCTCTACTTCGGTCGGGGCTGTCCTCACAGGCCTGACGCATGAACATCAGGACCTTTTTTTTTTTTCTGAGCCGAAGTCTTCTTCGCCTGAAGAACGGTCCTCAGATCCGGCTTCGACTTAGAAGACTTCGGCTGAGAGGGTTGCGTCTGTCTCCAGTGTCTACGTGGAGGTGCACAAGACGCAACACTCTCTTTCTGTTGCACATGATATGATGAGCTCGACGGCTGGGGCTGCTCACGCCCAGCAGCCCCAGGGGGCTGGACACGGCGAGGGATAAACTTTTTAAAAGCGTCAGCTTGTTTCTTAGACTCCTGAAATCGCTCGACGACCGCGTGGACTGCGTCACCAAAGAGACCAGAAGGTTCAAGCGGAGCATCTAATAAAAAAGCTCGATCTTTTTCTTTAATCTCTGACAGATTTAACCATAAATGTCTCTCAGTAGCTACCAAGGCTGCCATAGACCGCCCAATTGCTCTGGCGGTCTCCTTAGTAGCCCTGAGAGAAAGATCGGTAGCACGACGAAGTTCTTGAATATCGTCATGAGAAATTCCCTCACTACTATCCAGATCCCCCAGCAGGTCAGCTTGATACGCCTGTAGCACTGCCATTGTATGCAGACATGCTCCAGCTTGACCTGCTGCCGTATAAGCTTTGCCCACTAAAACCGAGGTGGCTTTAAGCGGTCTAGTGGGCAAAGCCGAGGCTTTCAGGGACGATGCGGGACCAGGCGAAAGATAGCTAGCTAAATTCTGTTCCGCCTGGGGCATCGCCTCATAACCATACTCTTTTAGCCCTCTTATTCTCGAATAAGTTTTAACTTGAGGGCTAAAAAGTCGTGAAGAGTACGGTTTATTCCACGATTTTGATATTTCATTGTGGAGATCGGGACACAGTGTTGACACTCAGCCTCCTCGAAGGCTGAGACCGCATGCTCCACTCCCAAACAAATGACACAAAGCTCGTGTGTGTCCCCACCCGTTAAATAACGCGGGCAGGGAGGAACACACTGTTTGTACATTTGTTTCGCCATAACGTTTCCGAATAAATTGCAACAGACAACAATAAATAGACAGAGACAGTATAACACAGATCGCTTGCTGAGGCAACAGAAGCTAATGCCGGTTTGCACCGGATGTGCTTTTATCATTTCCTGGTCATGACGTCACCCGCCCGTGACGCTCATTCTTTCCATTGGACTAGTTGACATAGATGCTTCAGACGCAGTCACGCTGGGGGCGTTCCCATGGCGTCGATCGACGCATCGTTGAGTTCCCTTCGTAAGGGAAATTTCTTTATTTAATTCAAAAGCCCCTACAGTTAGCATGCAAGATCACAACAAACACCTGACTTCTACTATCCACCACCATTTCCTGACTTATTGTTCCTCTGATTGTTCTGTGGAACAATCTTAGGATCTTGAATTGCACTGCCATTACAAATTCTTCATATTGTGATGGACAAACTTCCAATTCGCCAATTAATATTTAAAATATTGTTTCAATCAATTTAGCCCATAGCCAGGGGGCACATACAGCTGACATTCCTATTGGTGGTAAATGGTCTAGTATCTGTGTACTTTGGCTGACAAAAGTTAGTCATATTAACAGATCTCTGCACAAGTCTTAGACTGCTAATCTACCTTCTCATAGATACAATGCAGACAAACAAACAGATGAACTGATTGAATCAGGGATAAATCTTTAAAATCCTAAACCCAAGATTATTCCATATGGACTTGCTGTCTGTCTCTGCTAACTGCTGTTGTTCTGCACAGTTAACATTTTTCATAACCAAACCTCATTTTTGTTCATGATGAGCAGAATCAGCCCCATCAAATATTTAAGCCATGTAGATTTTGATTATAATTTTCATAAATAAAATACTCTTAAATGGTAAGTCAGAAATCACGCATTCACGTCTAAATTTGATCAGTACATTCAAGTTGCACCATTCGCAATTCATTTGCTTTTTTTTTCTGTCATCATCTACCTTTAAAGAGTAAATGTATGATATATTGAGGAGCACAATGTATTAGGCATTTTACATGTTTATAAAGAATCATATCAAATAACTTAAGCTGTAAAATGTTTGTCATGGAGAAACAATTCTGAACATAAAGATTGTCTTCTTTGCAAACATCACTTAACATACATACATTAGAAAATCAAAAAGTAGCTAATCTGATTTAAGCTAATATTAAATATGATCTTTCCGAGGAAGTACACTGGACATGTTTCAGATTTTCTCTCGGTCTGAAACAGATTTAGAGGGTCTTGGTTTAATTCCTTAAAAGAGCCTCCTGAGCTGATCCCTCTTAAGAGTTTTAATCAAGCAGAGCAAGACTGTAAAAACCCAGATCAAGCCAAATCCCAAAAGAGAGATAATCAGAGACATTAACAGGGTAGGCTCTATATTAACCATATAATTTTGAGCAGACCTCTCCTGCTGTGTGTAGTAAGATGCTATCATCGAAACTCCAAAAATGTTAGACAAGGTAGATGGGTCTCAACTCTAAAAAATACAGACTAACCCTTTTGTTTAGGGTGTATTAAAAAGGTATGATAGTAAGGCAATACAATGTTCTATGCTATTAAAGGGATCAATGCTTGTAAATCCGTAAGTCCCAAATGGTCTAAACCGAAACCCCAGTGAGCGTTCATCTGTGGTATTCTCACACATAACCACAGACAAAACGGTGAGCAAAACCTTTAGCGAATTTGTTTTGTTCAGTACTGAAAGATTTACCACTATTTTCCTTCATCGATTGCTCCTGTTTGATCGATTGCTCCTGTCCGTATAGTTTTCTGTTTGAATCTCTATTTACTATGATTCCTTGCTGTTCTTATTTGCTAAATTTAACTTATTCATCAACATATATTAGATATTGTCTAATATTGCCTTTTACATTAATCTGACATCTTTTATCTAAATCATTATCGCTAGCACAACACGCTAGTATCTCACTAGCCTGTTAACCTGCCATCCGTGCTTGCCGTCTTTTTTTTTTTTCGCGCTTGTGCCTTTTACGAGTCTATCAAGCAACTAAGGTAAGTAGAATCAGTCAACAAACATGGAGAGTAATGTCTTCTCCTGTTATTGTCACTTGCACTTCGTGTCACATGTATAGTATAGCATTCTCTGCCAGCATTGAAGGATTTACATGTGATAAATGCAGGGAGACAGTCAGGCTGCCGGAGAAGATTTCAGAACTAGAGACACGCATTCAAACTTTAATCGAGGATAGTGAAGCCTGGAACACACCAAGCCGACGCCGACGAACTAGTGGCAACGAAAGCAGACTGCAGAGTCTGCTCACGTCGGCAGCATCTGGGTCCAAAGTTGCCCTGACACACCAAGCCGATTCTCGACACCCGACGGCCAAGTAGCATGTCCGTTCTGTGCCTGCGTAAGAGGAAATACATTTCCGTACCAGCAGGTGGCAGTAGTCTCAAAGCAGGAAACCGGAAGAGCTACAGGGATACAAAACATGTACAAAGGTGCCTGAAAAGGCAGATCAGAAGCACTAAATGGGTGAAACCATGGATACTTCAGAAACAGGCTCAAGGGACTTTCCCGAACCTGTGTAGAGAGCTGGAGTTAGATTAAACCTCCGATTTTAAAAATTTTGCACAACTTTTTCCTATTCAGTTTCACATTAACGGAATTTATCAGTCCAATCATACAGAGGAAAAACACCAACTACCGGGATTGTATCTCCGTAAGGGAACGTCTGATGATTACACTACGGTTCTTTGCAACAGGTAAGCAAGCTAAAGGTTATTCTTTGTTTTAACATTGTAATACAACACTTTTTCAGTTGTGTACATTTTGGTGTATTATTAAGCTTTATAAAAGTAAAAAGAAATTGATTATTTCGGATGCCAATTGTAACCTACTTAAAAAGAACATCGAACATACCTGTCTTTGCACCACTTCCTGAATCCAACCAGCTGGCCCCTTACTGCATTGTGGCAGATGAGGCATTTCCCTTGAAGGAATACCTCATGAAGCCATATCCGAACCGCAGGCTATCTGTGGAGCAACGCATATTCAATTACAGGCTTTCGCGAGCTCTAAAGGGTGGTTGAAAATGCATTTGGCATCCTGGCAAATCGTTTTCAAGTTTTTCTAACCACCATTCAAAACACTGCCAAAGTGGAGGACATTGTGTTGGCTTGCTGTGCTCTGCACAACTTTCTGCGTACAGAGTGCTGTGAATTAAACATGGCAGGAATCGACCAGGAAGGACTAGATCAAGACCCTGCCACACACAACAGTACAACACACACCAAACAGCTCAGGGATAAACTGTGCCAGTACTTTAATTCAGACATTGGTGCAGTCCCCTTTCAATGGGGCAAAATATAAGCATGTGACAAACTTGTTTGTTTCCAGTCATTGACCTTGGTTTTTGTTTTCAGTCATTGACCTTGGTTTTTGTTTTATGACGATGGTGTGAATTTGCAAAATAAAAGTTAGGATTTTACATCATTAAGTGTTCTGTGATCTCTTTTTACATAAAGAATTGTGAATGGATTTACCTTTTTACCCAAAGTCAAAGTGTTTTATTTTCCAATGTTCAGAACAATGGGCAAAAAATTAGCTGGAAGGCAATGATATAAAATTACCAAAAATAGAAGAGACTTTCAATTCTAAATAAAATTGTGCAAGAACTATAATATAAATTACAACTGTGCATGACATATTTACAATACAGTTTACAATATGCTAAAAACTTTTAACACATTAGAGGTGTGTATATGATTGACAGATGCATCCAGAGAATGTTTGTGACCCACTGAATATTTGAAAGTGCAATCATCAACCTCGTGCTGGAAATTTGGCAGTACATGTGGTGGCAAATTCCGCATTCTGTGTTCAAGATTTTTGCAGAAAGCTGAGATGGCATCATTGGTGTTTTCCTGTGATGCCAACTTTTCCAGAGTTTTGCCGATGGTGTGCATCAAGTATGTGGACTCCTCACTGGAGGATTCATCTTGCATCTTCGTGCGCTTCCCCGGAGGCCTTAGAGTATTTGGTTTTGTATAGGTTCTTTGCAAAGGCGCCTTTCTCATGGCTGTCGACTCAGCTCCACAGATGTACAAGGGTGTACTGGGCCGTAGCTCCGCCTCAATGAAGCTGGGCTCTTCATGGGTGCCAATCTAGGTGTCACTGTTGGTACCATCTGAGGGTGAACAGGAATCACTATCAGCCGAAGGTTCCTTAAAAAACATAAAAAGATAAAAATCAAAATGCGAATGATGTGATACCATAGATTCTTACAACTGTTCACCAATCACCCATAACAATAACAGGGCATAGCTAAAACAATACCCTGCAAATTGGGGAAATGGCTCTATTCAGATGCACTTTATGGCACATTGTGGAAGATAATGTGACAAATGAATTTAACGGGTTGTGTTAATATGTTGAGTTACTTGTAAATAGACCCATCTGAACAATCAGTGGCCACTTTAAAAATGGCAAAGTGTTTCATTTTATTCTGAAATTAAAAAAACCTTATAGATATTTACCCTGATACTTAGATTTGAAGTGCTCTACTTCCTTTTGTGTGAGGCTCTAGAAACCGCAGGCGGTTCAGAATCCATTGCTGCCTGCCAGTCTTCTGAGCTCCAGAACTTCCTGAGGGTCCATGTTTCTTATAACGCATGTACCGGGTTTGCAATGAATACCACCGCTTCTTGAGCTCTTTCTCTTAGGGATAAAGTCAAATTTTGTAAGCATTATGCCTAGTTATTGTAAATTTAATGACTATTTGTAATGTCAACAAATGTTACTTTATGCTCTACTGTTAACAGGACGTATACTAGATGCTAGCACATAATATTAATAACTGCCTGTTTCCATAAACCAAATAATTTTGGTACACACACAACGCAAAACTCTAACTCATGTAGTTTTTTTTTCTATGGACTATTGAAAGATAACAAACAAGTTCCCTTTCGAAGGGAACTCAACAATACGTCATTGACGCTTTGGGGAACGCCTCAGGCGTGACAGGTGTCTGAAATCAAGTATCAACTCACAGCAATCATGTTGACCGGCGACAGCCCGTGCATCATAAGCTCGAATGATGAGCTCGCAACCTGGATGTATAAAAAGCGCGCCTTGAGACCGTGACAACATCCTTTTCGTCTTCAGGGACTGTTTTGTCTGTTTGGAAAGTTTAACCAGAAAAATGAAGCGTACAGAGAAGAGGAGAAATTCCTTCCGCAAGTGTGCCGACCCATGTCCCAGATATCTGACACCGGAGGACTCACACAATCTGTGCGTTTTCTGCCTGGGAGAGGAGCACGCACGGGAAGCTCTCGAGGGAGCTCCCTGCGCAAACTGTGAGAGTTTTTCTGTAAGAACTCTCCGCTCTCGTCTGTCCCACTTCTCG
Source organism: Gila orcuttii (assembly GCA_026230005.1). Classification (NCBI taxonomy): domain Eukaryota; kingdom Metazoa; phylum Chordata; class Actinopteri; order Cypriniformes; family Leuciscidae; genus Gila; species Gila orcuttii. The sequence goes on from JAPDVR010000004.1 coordinate 50,566,766, forward strand.
AGGGAAGTGGGCGCGGCATCTGAACCCCGCGGTGTTGTTCCCGCTCGGGCTGAGGCTCAGCGGCGCGTGAGCTCGTGGGGCTCTCAGATGGAGCTGGCAGATCGTCTGGAGAGGGGCGTTATCCTCGCTGATGATCTGCCAGCTGACGAGGGTGAGTTACAGGTCGATGTTGAAGAGGTTCTTTCTCTTTCTGATGGGTCTGTAACCGGTTCTCTTCTGGCCGGGCAGGAGTTGGCTGCCGATGATGTCAGTCTGGTTGAGACTGAACCATCTCAGCCCTCCTGCCCAGTGTACGCTGAGTTGGTGGACGTTATGGGGTGCGCCACCAACAGATTGCAGCTGCAGTGGAGGCGCGTCCGGGAGGAACCTGTTCGTGGTATTTTGGACAATCGGTTACTCCCTACCCATAAGCCACCAGCCCGGACGAGCCTTGCATTCCTTCCCGATCTCCACTTTGAGATCGAGAAGGCATGGAAGAACCCGTTCTCTGCTCGTCTTCATCTGCATCAGCGGAATAATTTCGCTGCTGTGGATGGGGCCGCGGAGCACGGGTATGTGTCGATGCCGCCAGTGGACGAGACGTTGGCCAACTATCACGCCTCTGGTCGGTCTTCGTCACTAGGAGCTCCGTCCCTGCCATCCAAGCCGCTTAAGACTACATCACGCTTGAATGGCAGAGCGTACACAGCAGCAGGTCAGGCAGGTGCGGTTCTGCACACCCTCGCGGTCCTTCAGGCCTACCAGGCCGACCTGCTGCGGACCTCGATCAGGGGGCCGGTCTGTCCCCTGACGCGGTCGCAGAGCTGTGCCGCACCACGGATTTGGCTCTCCGGGCCACCAAACAGTCCGCTGCTTCCATCGGTCGTGCGATGGCGGCTATGGTGGCCATGGAGAGGCATCTGTGGCTCAACCAGGCTGACATCGGGGAGAAAGAAAAAACCTTTCTCCTCGATTCGCCGGTTTCGCCTTCCGAGCTTTTCGGACCTTCCGTCGAGATGGTGGTCGATAAGTTCAGGGAGGCGAGGGCGCGCTCTGCGGCGTTTAAGAGCTGCATACCGCGGAGGTCCTCGGCCCAGCCCAAGCGGGCGGGAGGGCCTGGTCCGTCGTGGTCTGAGGATCACAGACAGACCCAGAAGGCCAGTGTCGCTTCCCGTGCACCCCCTCCTCCTAGCAGAGGGATCAGGGCGCGCAGGAGGCGTAATCTTCCACGGGAGGCACAATCTCAGGGAGGTGATCCAGAGCAAACGTTCTCAGACCAAACGTTAAACATCACCTCCCTGGATCTTGTCTCCCAACCACCATCGCTCCCAGGCTCCTCCTACATCAGGCCTGGGGCGGGGCCCATGATGAGTTCAAGAATTCTCTGATGGCCTGCTTTAGCTTGGTTGATAGGAGAGCCTTACCTTTACTTGTGAAACAGTAAAAAAAAAAAAAAGGGGTTACTGAGTTTCTGAGTCCTGGTGTGCTTCATTCCGCACGCTGCAGGTTTTTATGTTGAGTGAAGATGTTCTTTTGCGCAAATAACATTTTTCTCTTCTTTATCAGAACTCGCCTCCTGTACAGAGCCGAGGACATGTTTGGTAAGCAAGGATGATGTATTGTGATGTGAGCCGAGCTCCCACGTACTGTGGTCACCAGGTTACAGGCCTCACCAGGCCTTACGGGTTATGAAATTCCACATGTCAGGTAACAGGACTTACCCGGCCTTCCTGAATGTGAGCTCCCACATACTGTGGTCGCCAGGTTTCAGGCCTCACCGGCCTTCCTGAGTATGAGCTCCCACACACTGTGGTCGCCAGGTTACAGGCCTCTCTGGCCTTCCTGATATGAGCTCCCACCTACTGTGGTCGCCAGGTTACAGGCCTCACCCGGCCTTCCCGAGTATGAGCTCCCACACACCGTGGTCGCTAGGCCTTCCTGGTTATGAGCTTCTACAGGTCAGGTTACAGGCCTCATCTGGCCTTCCCACATACTGTGGTCACCAGGTTTTAGGCCTCTTAGGCCTTCCTGAGTGTGAGCTCCCCCATGCTGTGGTCGTCAGGTTACAGGTCTCACCGCCTTCCTGAGTATTAAGCTCCCACCTTCAGTAGTCACCAGGCTTCAGACCTCCTCGGCCTTCCTGGTTATGAGTTGTCGCATGTCAGGTTGCAGGCCCCACCAGGCCTTCCTGAATGTGAACTCCCACTCACTGTGGTCGCTAGGGTGTAGTTGTGAGCTTTCACATGTCAGGTTGCAGGCCTCATCAGGCCTTCCTGAATGTGAGCTCCCACGCATTATGACTATCAGGTTACAGGCCTCATCTGGCCTTCCTGATCATGGGTAAAATACAGGCCTCAAAACCGGCCTCCTGAATATAGAGTGATGAAGTACATGTACCTTTACTTCATCTATTTTTCTTTGTACGCTCTGTACCTTCTTAAACCCATACTTATGGTAAGTCACACGACGGAACGTCTTGTGTACTTTCTAAAATCCATTTTTTATGGTAAGGGTCATGCGCTGCAGGCTTCGGTCCCTTCCTATGTGGCCAGACCCAGGTCTTTTCACCTGGGTCCCACTCTAGATGCGTCCTGTCGTCGAAGTATGCTACGACAGACGCCTTTCTCTAGCTAACTTCCACATTTTGATCCAGGCCTTCCTGGATTCAAAATGGCTAAGTACATGCACTTTCGATTTCATGTACTTTCTAAAATCCATATTTATGGCCTTTCTGGAAGTAGCCCCCACATGGTGTGGTTGTCAGGTTACAGGCCTTATCAGGCCTTCCTGAAAGTAAGCTCCCACAGGTTGTGGTTGCCAGGTGTCAGGCCTCACCGGCCTTCCTGAATGTGAGCTCCCACACACTGTGGTCGCCAGGCTACAGGCCTCATGGGCCTTCCTGAGTATGAACTTTCACATGCTGTGGTCGTCAGGTTTCAAGCCTCATCGGCCTTCCTGATATGAGCCCTCATGTACTGGAGCTCCCCACATAGGGGGTCATCAAGGTCTTAGGCTTTAGTAGACCTTCCTGGTTTTGATCCCTCTCTTACTTCCTCAGTGTTCAGAACGAGCACTGGGTAGACCCGTGGATTGAGTGGACGACTTCCGTCGTTTCTTGAGGTTGAGTCACACTCTCCGGGGGATCCCGTCTCTGTGATCCGGAACTGAATGGTTTCTGCCAGCTTCGCAGGCCTTCGGTTTTCGGGTGCCTTATCCAAGGCAATTTCCGGAGGCTCTGTCTTGGACAGACAGGCAATGGCCACATGGTGCGTTTTAGTTTAGATCACCAGGCCAGCCTGGTGGCATTTCAGGAGGCATGCTCTCCTGAATAGTGACTGGCTGGGAGTCCCTCGGGTCCCCTAGCCACACTCCCTAGAAGGGACCCCTTCTATTAGGAAGTTGTGGTCCTAAGCCTTTGAGCTGGCCCAGATATACCCATTAACTATGTTCTGGCAGTTTCCTGGTTCATTAGCTTGGGCTATGACCGGTAGGGAGTGCTGTCACTGACAGCCCAATGAGACCTTAGGGTAAGTGGTTTCAGTGTTCTTTGAATTACTGGTTCTGACAGTTGCCACTGCCCTTGGGCATGCACTCCCCTCAGCATGGCGGAGTGGGTATTTCATTCCCCAAATCGCGAATGACGTATTGTTGAGTTCCCTTCGAAAGGGAACGTCTCAGGTTACGACTGTAACCTATGTTCCCTGAGAACAGGGAACGAGACAATACGTCTCCCTGCCATACTTCGGGGCCTGCCTGCAACAGTCCCTTCAGACGATAGGATGTTGTCACGGTCTCAAGTTCAGGTTATACATCCAGGTTGCGTGCTCATCATTCGAGCTGATGATGCACGGACTATCACCGGTCAACATGATTGCTGTGAGTTGATACTTGATTTCAGACACCTGTCACGCCTGAGGCGTTCCCCAAAGCGTTGACGACGTATTGTCTCGTTCCCTGTTCTCATTGAACATAACCTGAGACGTTTTCTTGACCTTGATTGCCAAAAAGGAAATCTTACCTGATATGACAAGTTTATTTTCGATCTCACGCCACTTTTCAGCTTTCACCACATGGTTGGCATAAGATTTTTCCGTAATGCCATACAAGGCCGGCCTTTCCTGGATCATGCTGATTAATTCTTCTTCACTTGCCTCGTTCCAGACAGCCATATCGTTTTAAAATAATCATGAATCGATTAGGAATGAGAAATGCAAACAAATGAGAAAAGCGTGCTGTATGTTCCCTTTTGACTTCGTCGTTTACTTGCTTCATCACCTCCGGTTTTTTTTCTTCTCATGCACTGGTTCGCTGGCTGAACTGCCAATCAGAATGATCAGATGGCCCGACTGACTGACAAGCCCCGATGCCGATTCAACATGTCGAATCAGCCGTTTCTAAGCTGACGAGGACCAAATTCAGCCGACGGTGCGGAACACACCGAGAAGGTTTAGTCGGCCGATGCACAAAAACTGCCCAAAGGCCGACCGTCGGCTTGGTGTGTTCCAGGCTTAAGAGTGCAAGGGCTTTAGATACTGCTTTGGATGCAACTAGCTTAGTGAACTCTGTACATTGTTCGGTTCCGTCTGTAGAGCCCGTGCAGCAGGGCAACTGGGTGACCGTGAGATGCTGTAGTGGCGGGACAAAACTCTGCTCTTCCGTTCCGATAACAGCATTAAACAGGTTCTACCCTCTCAGTGAAACACTCACTGAGAATCCTGTTGAAAGATTCTATTACACGGAACGTGAAAATAGAGGGCACCAGCCACCATAGTCACATGTTTGCCGGGAGCCAGAGTGCCTGACATCAAAGCAAATTTAAAAGTGCTGGTAGTACCACCATGGAGTAGTGCTAATAGTAAATTCTCTAAGATTATTATTCACGTTGGCATTAATGATGTTCGACTTCGCCAGTCGGAGATCACCAAAATTAACGTGTGTGAACTCGCAAGTATGATGTCAGGGACTGTAATTTGCTCTGGCCCCCTTCCTGTTCGCAGGAGAGATGAGATACTTAGTAGACTGTGATCACTCAATGGCTGGCGGTCTGAGTGGTGTCCGCAAAATAATATAGAATTCATAGACAATTGGAAAAGTTTTTGGGGCAGACCTGACCTGTTGAAAAGAGATGGTATTCATCCCTCCTGGGATGGTGCTGCTATTCTTTCTAGTAATATGGCACATAGTCTTAAAGCACAAACATGACAATCTGGGGTTCAGGTCAGGAAGCAGATAAACTGGCTAAACAGACTGTCTGCTAGCTGTCTCACGTCACTGAGGTTAGATAAATCCCATCACATAGAGACTCTTTCACCTACAGTATATACACTCACCGAAAGGATTATTAGGAACACCATACTAATACTGTGTTTGACCCCCTTTCGCCTTCAGAACTGTCTTAATTCTACGTGGCATTGATTCAACAAGGTGCTGAAAGCATTCTTTAGAAATGTTGGCCCATATTGATAGGATAGCATCTTGCAGTTGATGGAGATTTGTGGGATGCACATCCAGGGCACGAAGCTCCCGTTCCACCACATCCCAAAGATGCTCTATTGGGTTGAGATCTGGTGACTGTGGGGGCCATTTTAGTACAGTGAACTCATTGTCATGATCAAGAAACCAATTTGAAATGATTCGAGCTTTGTGACATGGTGCATTATCCTGCTGGAAGTAGCCATCAGAGGATGGGTACATGGTGGCCATAAAGGGATGGACATGGTCAGAAACAATGCTCAGGTAGGCCGTAGCATTTAAACGATGCCCAATTGGTACTAAGGGGCCTAAAGTGTGCCAAGAAAACATCCCCCACACCATTACACCACCACAACCAGCCTGCACAGTGGTAACAAGGCATGATGGATCCATGTTATCATTCTGTTTACCCCAAATTCTGACTCTACCATCTGAATGTCTCAACAGAAATCGAGACCAGGCAACATTTTTCCAGTCTTCAACTGTCCAATTTTGGTGAGCTCTTGCAAATTGTAGCCTCTTTTTCCTATTTGTAGTGGAGATGAGTGGTACCCGGTGGGGTCTTTGCTGTTGTAGCCCATCCGCCTCAAGGTTGTGCGTGTTGTGGCTTCACAAATGCTTTGCTGCATACCTTGGTTGTAACGAGTTGTTATTTCAGTCAAAGTTGCTCTTCTATCAGCTTGAATCAGTCGCCCCATTCTCCTCTGACCTCTAGCATCAACAAGGCATTTTTGCCCACAGGACTGCCGCATACTGGATCTTTTTCCCTTTTCACACCATTCTTTGTAAACCCTAGAAATGGTTGTGCGTGAAAATCCCAGTAACTGAGCAGATTGTGAAATACTCAGACCGGCCCGTCTGGCACCAACAACCATGCCATGCTCAAAATTGCTTAAATCGCCTTTCTTTCCCATTCTGACATTCAGTTTGGAGTTCAGGAGATTGTCTTGACCAGGACCACACCCCTAAATGCATTGAAGCAACTGCCATGTGATTGGTTGATTAGATAATTGCATTAATGAGAAATTGAACAGGTGTTCCTAATAATCCTTTAGGTGAGTGTATCATCATATAGAGACTGTGCCTTTTCCCTGAATTAGGACATAGAAAAAACTCCTAAACCCATTTGAGAGTAAAAATTAAATTGATGTTCAACAAATAAAAAGCAGATATAATACGGATGAACAAATGATAAAGCTTGGGTTGCTGAATATTTGATCCCTTACTTCAAAAGCACTTATTGTTAATGATATGATTACAGATTATAACCTGGATGTGCTGTGTTTGAACTGAATAAAACCAGACGATTACATTATTTTAAATGAGTCCACCCCGCATGATTACTGTTATAAACATGAGCCTCGTCTGAAAGGCAAAGGTGGTGGTGTTGCTCTAATTTATAGTACTATCTTCAGAGTTACTGAGAAGTCTAGTTTTAAATATAATTCTTTTAAAGTGTTGGTACTTAATGTAACACTATCTAGTGTAAATGATAAATCATGTTTGAGATTTGCGCTGGCTACTGTATACAGGCCACCAGGGTACCATACAGACTTTATCAAAAAATGTGCTGATTTTCTATCAGAATTAACACTGGCTACAGATAAAGTCCTAATTGTTGGTGATTTTAATATACATGTAGATAACAAAAAAGATGCATTGGAATTGGCAATTAAAGACATTCTAAACTCTATTGGAGTTAGACAACATGTGTCAGGACCTACTATTGTCATAATCATATTCTAGATCTAATATTATCGCATGTAATCAATGCTGATGCCGTTGAAATTCTACAACAGAGCGATGACATCTCAGATCATTATCTAGTCTTGTGTATACTTCATTTAGCCAAGGCTCCAAAGTCGACTCTGTGTTACAAATATGTTAGACCTATCACTTCTGCCACTAAATATCGCTTTATTAATAATATTCCTGATCAGTTTCATCTCCTCAGCATCCCAGATAGCTTAGAAGAACTCGATATTGCGACAGAAAGTTTTGACTCTCTTTTTTCCAGCACTTTAGACAAAGTTGCTCCTTTGTGCTTAAAGAAGATTAAAGAAAATAGTCCAACACCGTGGTACAACGAGCACACTCAGGCCCTTAAGAGAGCAGCCAGAAAAATGGAGCGCAACTGGAAGAAAACAAAACTAGAGGTTTTTTTTTGCATTTCATGGAAAGAGAGCAGGATTGCGTACAGAGAGGCCTTAAAAGCTGCTAGATCTGCTTATTTTTTAACCCTATTAGAAGAAAATAAACAAAACCCTATGTATTTATGTGAAACAATGGCTAAATTAACGAAAAATAAAGCTTCAACCCCAGACGTTTCCAAGCAGCACAGCAGTAATGACTTTATGAACTTCTTTACTTACAAGATTGATAATATCAGAGAGAAAATTATAACTATGCAACCATCTACTACAGAATTGCATCAGGCAGTGCATTGTCCCTTAGAAAAAAATTGATTCATTCATTACTATTGTCACAGTGTCGTCTGCACCAGTCTGTCTTTGTCTGCACTACACTTCCCAGAATCCTTCGTGTCTTCACACCTGAACTCACTCCCTCAATTACCCACCTGTTCATAGTCTTCATCTTCCGTGTCACCTGTGATCACCTTGTTATTGTTTGATTTATATCTGTATTTAGGGTCCTTCTGTTCAGATAGTCCTTGTCAGTTCTTGTGAATGTTACCTCGTGTGGATCCTCTGCCCGTTTGCCTGCCTGTACCAGTTTGAGTTATTAGTAAATGTTTGAATTCGAGCCTTTTGACTCTGCCTATTCTTCAGCCAGCACCACACCCATGACAACTATAGGAGAGGAAGAATTTTCTAAACTCTTTAAATCATCTAAACCGTTTTTATCAAAAGTAATGGAAAAGGCTGTTTTCCATCAATTGACGGTATTTTTAAGCAAGAATAACTTATTAGACAAATTTCAGTCTGGTTTTAGACAATATCACAGTACAGGGTCAGCCTTGCTGAAGGTGTTGAATGATCTATTGCTGGCTGTGGATTCGGGTAACTGCACAATTTTGTTCCTTTTGGACCTCAGTGCTGCATTTGATACCATTGACCATGCTATCTTGCTGGAACGGTTGAGTAACTGTGTAGGAATTCAAGGTACTGCATTGAAATGGAAGCTTTAGCTTAAGTTCTGTCAGGAAGACTCAATCAGCGCGTCATGTATTACCTCATCCCTATCCAATCAGGTGTTAACAGTCACAGTATAAAAGATTGGTACTTACACTTGTCTGAGTTCACAGATGCTGACGCTGCCATTCATAGTTTGCTCGCAGGCATTCAAATACACGCAAGTACTTTAATACTAATTATCCAAGTCTGTTCACCATACCTTCTCTTGGTTTGCTACTTAAGGCATAGCCAAGACCTGTAGTAAACCTCCGATAAACGCCTGCCAATCACATTGTATCACAATGATAAAAATGCGTATAATTGTGCCCTTTTCGCAGGATATGTGGTGGGTCTCCGGTGTGTATGTGGGGTTTGGTTCGGAATGCCCACAGATAATTTTGAATAGCATGTTGGAATGGTCATTCCGAAGGTGATTAAGCATATCGTTTTGTCTATCCCTTTGGATTTGGCAGGGCTGCTACTCCCGGCACAGTGGTCGGAGTTTTAACAGCTCGTTTTGCAGCTTCGATTACCTCTCACCAACAATTTTAAATTTTTCGCTTCGTTCAACCGGGATCATTCAAGATGGAGAGACTCAAGAAGTGTCAACATATAGACAACATTCTGGATGGTCGTTGATGAATTATGTAGCTCATCGTAGCTATCTCTAGTCACTAATTAGCTTATTCTGTCTCGATTTTCTTTAAATCATGTTCTGTGGGCAGGATTCATGTAAATTTAGGTTGTGATGCACTAACCCAGGAGGAATTTCGTTAGCTCCTCTCAGCGCTGTTGTAGTCTTTAAAAAGCAATTCTTAAATTAATTTCTCCCATTGCTTGAACTTTGAGTGTTGTAACCTTGAAGATGTTGGTTGTGCTTATGCGGCAACATTTCACACTAAGTTAGAAAAGCAAAATCCATCCAACTTCCTTTTTATTACTTCCTGTCCACAATGTTCTCTTTTCTATTGGTATTCAGATTGTAGCTGTCTGTTACAACGTCATGGCTCATGCATCCAGGGGATTCACTCCAGGAGCTAAATACTCCGATTTTCCCATGGTCTTTTCTGTTTGCGTTTCTCACCTAATTTCTTTACTCCCTTTCTTAAGAACTCTAAGAATGACTCTCAAGGCTCTGTTTCACTTATCAATTTATTAATTAGTTATAAATTCTGTCCCTTCTCAGCTTTGATTAATTTCTTTAAATTTCCCTCCATTTATCCTAACTAACGTAGCACTTCTCTCTAAGCCTAGTTCAGGACTCATCAGTTTCTGCCCTCAAAGCTGCTGTTTACCCCCTCCCTTTATACCGGTCATTCGTTCCGGATCGGGGCAGCCACCACAGCAGCCGAACGAGGAGTGTCTACATCAGCTATCAAAATAATGGGAAGATGGTCTTCCTCAGCTTTTGAATCCTACATAAGAACTGATTCAAAAATTATCATTGAAGCCCAGCAAGCTCTCCATTAATAATCCAGGTAAATCCTCTCGCAACTACTGGTGGTGGTGGTACTACGTTATCCACTTGAGCGCAGTTCAATTTGCACTATCTGATAAGTTCAAAAGCCCCTCTGTACTCGTCTCCGTGTTTGTGTTTTGTCCCGCGGTGTCTCCGCTCGTCTTCTGTCTTTATGTGATCCTCCTCGGCCACTAGTTTAGCCGTGGTCTGTGCAGGCTATCATAGCTTTGTTCTTACGGTCCATTGCGGCCTGGTCCGTCTGGTCTAGTGGCCTTGTTTCGTGAATATTGTCTTTCATGTGGCATTAGCGGTCGGTGTGGCTCCTAAGCGGTCTCGTCTCTGTGGTCTCCCATGGCCGTGTGGCCTATCGTGGCCTTGTCCTCTAAGGTCCATCGTGGCCTAGTGACCTCTAAGGGTCTTGGTTTTATGTGGCTCCATGGCCGTGTCTATGATTAGCTCGTTACGTGTGGCATATTGAAGCCTGTCCTACATGTGGCCATCCGTGGTCTGTGGTCCATCGCGACCTTCTGTGTGGCTTAGCAGCTCTGTCTTATAGGTTGTCTTCATGTGGCATTAGCGGCCGGTGTGGCTCCTAAGCGGTCTCGTCTCTGTGGTCTCCCATGGCCGTGTGGCCTACCGTGGCCTTGTCCTCCAAGGTCCATCGTGGCCTAGTGACCTCTAGGGGTCTTGGATTTATGTGGCTCTATGGCCGTGTCTATGATTATCTCGTTATGTGTGGCATATTGAAGCCTGTCCTACATGTGGCCGTTTGTGGTCCATCGCGACCTTCTGTGTGGCTTAGCAGCTCTGTCTTATAGGTTTGTCTTCATGTGGCATTAGCGGCCGGTGTGGCTCCTAAGCGGTCTCGTCTCTGTGGTCTCCCATGGCCGTGTGGCCTACCATGGCCTTTTTCTATATGTGGCTATCAGGGCCTGCGGTCAAGCTGACCTCGTGTTTATGTGGTCTATCATGGCCTGTGGTCAAGCTGACCTTGTGTTTATGTGGTCTATCATGGCCTGCGGTCAAGCTGACCCTGCGTTTATGTGGTCTATCACGGCCTGTGGTCAAGCTGACCTTGTGTTTATGTGGTCTATCATGGCCTGTGGTCAAGCTGACCTTGTGTTTATGTGGTCTATCATGGCCTGTGGTCAAGCTGACCTCGTGTTTATGTGGTCTATCATGGCCTGTGGTCAAGCTGACCTTGTATTTATGTGGTCTATCATGGCCTGTGGTCAAGCTGACCTCGTGTTATGTGGTCTATCATGGCCTGTGGTCAAGCTGACCTCGTGTTTATGTGGTCTATCATGGCCTGTGGTCAAGCTGACCTTGTGTTTATGTGGTCTATCATTGCCTGTGGTCAAGCTGACCTCGTGTTTATGTGGTCTATCATGGCCTGCGGTCAAGCTGACCTTGTGTTTATGTGGCCTATCATGGCCCGTGGTCAGGCTGACCTCGTGTTTATGTGGTCTATCATGGCCTGAGGTCAAGCTGACCTCGTGTTTGTGGTCTAGCATGATGGTCCATTGGGCCCGGTTCTATATAAATAAATGTATAAATAAATTTCGTAAATAAATATTTATCTTATTTGTATTCTTCTTTCTCGTTTCAGGAACCGCAGGACCCACGACTGGTGGGTATATTTATTTACAGTTCTTTGGGGGTGGGCTCCGTCCTTGTGGAATTATTCTTCCACTTCTCTTTGGGGGTCGGCTGCGCCCCCGCCTTCATCTCAGGCGGGACATGCAGATTCGGCTAACCTCGCTTTGCTCGCTAAGGACGGGGCCTACGCCAAAGAACTCATAAATTTATGCTTGCTGAGCTGTCAATAAATGTATACAGCTTTTCAATTTATCTCCCGAGTCTTTCTGGTAGAAATGGAAGCTTTAGCTTAAGTTCTGTCAGGAAGACTCAATCAGCGCGTCATGTATTACCTCATCCCTATCCAATCAGGTGTTAACAGTCACAGTATAAAAGATTGGTACTTACACTTGTCTGAGTTCACAGATGCTGACGCTGCCATTCACCTCCATCCTCCCCAACCACCACCAAGATGGTACCTTCCCCTCCATCCTCCCCATCACCACCACCAGGATGGTCCCTTCCTTACCTCCAGGGGGTCGGCTGCGCCCCCGCCTTCATCTCAGGCGGGACATGCAGATTCGGCTAACCTCGCTTTGCTCGCTAAGGACGGGGCCTACGCCAAAGAACTCATAAATTTATGCTTGCTGAGCTGTCAATAAATGTATACAGCTTTTCAATTTATTTCCCGAGTCTTTCTGGTAGAACTGGTTTAAATCGTATCTTTCTGATAGAACATTTTCTGTGGAGGTTGGGAATTTTTCTTGCTCCTCTGTACCATTAACTTGTGGTGTACCTCAGGGGTCTATTTTGGGGCCGCTGTTGTTTTCGTTGTATTTGCTCCCTTTAGGCTCGATTTTTCGAAAGCACAATATTCCATATCACTTTTATGCAGATGATACACAGGTTTATCTCCCTTTGAAAAATGGGGATAATTATGACATAAAGTCTTTGTTGAACTGTCTTGACGAGGTAAGAGGCTGGCTGGCAGCTAATTTTTTAACACTGAATGATTCTAAAACCGAAATTGTAATTTTTGGTTCACCAGCTTCTAATATACAGATTGAAAAACAACTGGGTCCTTTAAGAGGGAACTCTTGTGCTCATACTAAAAATTTGGGGGTGATTTTTGATAACGGCCTTAAATTTGACAAACAAATTAATTCAGTGGTGAAGAGTAGCTTTTATCATTTGAGATCTATTGCGAAATTAAAAGCATTTTTAACAGTAAAAGATTTGGAGACAGTGATCCATGCCTTTATTTCATCTAGGCTGGATTATTGTAACTCGCTGTACCTTGGGGTGGCTAAGTCTTCTTTATCCCGCCTACAAATGGTACAAAACGCTGCAGCCAGGCTTCTTACTGGTACTCGAAAGAGGAAACATATTTCGCCTGTTCTTGCTTCGCTTCACTGGTTGCCGGTCGAATACCGTGTCAAGTTCAAGGTATTATTATACGTTTTTAAGGGGTTAAAGGCGCCTCAATACATTACGGATCTTCTCCACAGGAAATGTTCTAGACCTTTAAGTTCCTCGAACAAGTTGATGCTTACTATTCCATGATCTAGACTGAAATTAAAAGGGGATTGTGCCTTTTCTGCCGCTGCTCCACGTCTGTGGAATGATTTGCCGGATTATCTAAGGCTATCTCCCGCTGTTGATAGTTTTAAATCTTTACTAAAGACTTATTTCTTCTCTTTGGCGTTTGATCAAATGTAATTTTATGATGTGCTTTATGATGGGCTTATGTTGTTTATGTTGGTTGGTGTATTTGTGTATTTTATATTGTTTGAACTGACTGTACAGCACTTTGGTCAGCAGTGGCTGTTTTAAACGTGCTTTATAAATAAAAGTGCCTTGCCTTGCCTAAATCGACAACATGTATGTTAGACCCTATACCGACTAGTATGGCGTACCACAAGGCTCAGTACTATGACTGTTGCTGTTCACTCTGTACATGATACCCTTAGGAGATATTATTAGGAAGCATGGCATTAGTTTTCACTGTTATGCTGATGATACTCAGCTCTATATTTCTTCATGCCCTAACGAAACCTACCAATTCACAAAATTAACGGAATACATAGCTGATATAAAAAACTGGATGATTAGTAATTTCCTACTACTTAATTCTGAAAAAACAGAGATTCTAATTATTGGACAAAAAACATTCTCACATACTAACTTAGAATACTGTCTAACACTTGATGGCTGCTCTGTCAAGTCTTCGTCTTCAGTTAAGAAGCTGGGTGTGCTCTTTGATACCAATCTTTCATTTGAAAGTCATGTGTCTAGTATCTGTAAAACCGCATGTTTCCATCTTAAAAATATATCTAAATTACGTCATATGCTCTCAATGACAAATGCGGAACAGTTAGTTCATGCGTTCATGACATCAAGGCTAGATTATTATAATGCTATTATGAGTGGTTGCCCTGCACACCTAATAAACAAACTACAGCTGGTCCAAAATGCAGCACCTAGAGTTCTTACCAGAACCAGGAAGTATGACCATATTAGCCCGGTTTTGTCAACACTGCATTGGCTCCCTATTAAACATCGTATACATTTTAATGTATTGCTGATTACTTATAAAGCACTAAATGGTTTAGCTCCCCAGTACTTGAGCGAGCTCTTAATTATAGCATTATAGTCCGTCACATCTATTGCGATCTTAAAATTCCATCCAGTTGATAATACATATCAAAATCGACTGCTGGCGGTAGATCCTTTTTCTATTTAGCACTTTGGAAAAGTTTTCCTAACATTGTCCGGGAAGCAGACACACTCTGTCAGTTCAAATCTAGACTAAAACGCATCTCTTTGACCTACCATACACATAACACATTATAGACTTCTCTAATTCAATGTTAGGCTCCATAGATTAGGTCAACCGGAACCAGGAACACTTCCCATAAATCCTGATGTACTTGTTACATCATAAGAAGGATGGGCTACGCTAATATTAGTCTCTCTGTTTATCCCGAGGTTTACCGCAGTCCACCGGATCCAGGCGGTATCCAGATCTGATGAAGGACATGCGCCTGGACACGACGACAACTCAGTCCTGAAGTGTCAACTAGTGTCTCCACTGTGAAGGCCTCCTTCCCTTCCCTTTACCTCTGTACAGATAAAACGGGGTTGGGATAGTTCCGGTTCACGTGGCTACGCGGAAGCGATAAATAATTCTGTATTATACATTTTTCAAGGCTTGTACCTTGGAACCTATTTCATGGTTTGCGTTCTCGAGCCATCAGGCACTGTTTTGTGCAAATGAGCGGCCGGATCGCATTACGGGTTTACTGTTAGAACGGTGTCATGTTAGCGGCCCCTAAGTTAATAACTAATGATCGTTGCGACGGAAGTGAATCAATCAAAACTAACTTTAGCTAGACAATAACTTTATTCTAGAGCTGCTGTAAAGCCAAAACAATCTCTGTTACTTTATTTCCTATTATCACTGTAAAGCTGCTTTGAAACAATCTATATTGTTAAAAGTGCTATATAAATGAAGGTGACTTGACTTGACTTCAAAAAATTGGATGAATACTCCGAAAGTAGGTCAGAAAGCGGGAAAAACTAATGGCTAAATTTCAACATATTATTCAAAGCCAATTGATATATTCTTGTTTATGCTGCATATTTAAAATCTTATAATTAAAATCTTAAAATATAAACATTTCTGTCAAAGACCCTCAAGTATAATCAATCCATTATTAATTCTGTATTACAAATTAAAAATATGCTACGTATGAAACTTAGTAACACTCTGGCAGATCTTCTACCATGGATCAACATTGTGAGATCTGCTATCGTTGAGTGTCTGAAGTGGCTGAGGGTTTGTTTAATCTGTCTATGGCGGTAGCTGATAGTTTTTGACTTGATGCTAGAACCCTATTGGACAGTAAATCTGAAGCCTCTTAGCAGATTATAGATGTAATCAGACAAATAAAAAGTCTTACTCTCTTTCATCTGCAGATGTCGAAAGATTTTGCTTGTTAATTGATACATTAATATATACACATTTCTTTCAGTCTTTTTCATCTTTGTTTATAAAAGCACCAGTATATTTGAATGTGAATGAGTGGGTGTGTGCTTTTATTTAGTCTGCTGGGTTGCAGTGACTATATACTGATTATGGAGCAATGGAACGGGTGAGAGCTAGCATCCTAAACAGAACTGCACATCTGGAATTGGAGTCAATTAGTTTTGTTAATAAACTGTGATGCAATACAGATGTCATCTTATATTATTTCATAACTCCCACAGCTAGTCTAGTGACTACAATCAAATAAAAGTGAATACAATTAAATTTGACTCCTCTTATTAATTTGTATGGCTTATTTTCACTCTTAATGTATCTTATTTTCAGTATAAACAATTACGCTAACTTGGCATCTAATAATGAAAAGTAATAGCTAAAACAATTAAGAGAAGATTTGCAACAAATTCTAATAAAATCTAGTTAGGCATATTTTTGACTTGATATGGACCATGTAGTATTATAAGTAAGCAAATATAGTTAATTGATCAACTCTAAGGATTATTCATGGTGCACTAAAAATGTGTAAGTATAAGAAATGTAATACACAGTCTGTGGATGTCCAGAGATTCAAACAATGCTTTCTGAAGATAACAGACGTAGATTTAAGACTGCTTATTTTACATTTGAATAACATGAACAAACAGTTTTATTCTCACAGTCAGTGCAGAGTGGAGCTCATGTGTCTGGGTGGTCTCAGTAAACAGTAGGGTTGCTGAGGGTTTAATATGTCAAAACCTGCTCAGCTGAAAGAGTGTTGAGATGAAGACAGACAGCTGTTCATCCAGATTCTCTCTGTCATACCAAACACTTATGAGGTGCTTCTTGTGCCATTAAAGTATGAAGGTATGAAGTTGGTGAGAATAAAAAAATTGGCTCATTTTCAGTATGGGAATGGATTTCAGTTGAATTGGCCGCACCCATGGGAAGTTGAATTTGAATGACAGGAAGAGTCACATCAAGAGAATTTCTGCATGTTTTAAAAAAAATTGAAAAAAAAATTCATTTTTACGAAACATTAATAATCATTCCCAGAAATTTTTTTTTTTTTTTTTTTGCATTTTTTCCTCAGCTGATTTCCTCTGACATTTTAATTGTGTAAATAATTGGGCCATTGGGTCATTCTGGGAAATTACTGTACGTGTTCTTTCACGCTGGTTTATAAAACAAAAGGGTTTTTGCCATTTTAAACACTGATTATATCTTATATTTCTGAAAAAAAAAACATATGTTGTGTGTGCTTGATGACATATTTATCATACATTTTTATTATGAGTCATTCATTCTGAAAAGTATAGTATGAAATATAGTATTGTATTTGTTTCCTTTTTCTGTTTCTGTTTAGATGATAACTGAGTCTTTAAATCTCCTTTGTAAAAGCTTTACGAGGCATAAATAGTCCTCGCTTTAGATGAGCTCACAAAAATAGTTAACTGACAACTACTAAATGTTTTATAACTACCTGAATTAACCATGGATGACAGTAGGAATACATGTTGATAAAGCATTTATTAACACAATGAGTAACTGTTACTGTCTAAATAAAAAGATGTACAAATGTACATTGAAATAGTTAAATAATCTTTTACTTACACCTCTAAAATTATCTTATGAACCACTGACGACTCCTAAATAACTGGTTCATAAATAATGTAATACATAATTTAGAAATGATAAATTGATCATTAATAAAGTATACAAATACAATTAAACAGTATAGATATGCGTATAAATCAAGAATAAAGCATGTATAGCTGTATTTATAAACTGTTTATAAGCTGTATATATGTATGCTTATTAATGTATATTAATGCTTTATAAATGATGAATTAACTATTTACTAATGCTTAACTATTGATTCATAGCATGCTGTTATAATAAAGGGTTACCCGAAATGGTATTAACAGATTTCTGATATTTTTCTTTTTCTTTTACGACGGTCACATTTCAAGCACAATTTTTGCAAAACCTTTTTAAAAAAGTATTTATTTTTGCTACTTTTCTAATGCTGTAGAGATTTTATTGTTTTTATCCTTGTCCTAGATGTAATCTTTCAGGCTTAAAATATGTAAATACATAATAAAATTGTGAATTATTACATTTAAAATTATAATTTTCTACACTAAGAATTAAACAAACTCATCGTTATTATTATGATTCTTCTTGTTGTTATTCTTTTTCTTCTTCTTATTATTATTATTCAATATTGGTTGTTTGAATTTATTATTATTTATACTTTATATATATATATATATATATATATATATATATATATATATATATATTATGACTTGAGTCACCATTTCCACGAAACAAAAAATGTATGGACCTTATTCACAGTCTATGATGACACATTTACACAGTAATTAACATCATAAGTTCAGCTAATCAAAACAAAATAATTTACATTTACAACACTTCACCTTGTGCTATATTGCCTTGGCAATATATTACTAAAAACTAGTTAACGCTGCTATGTGAGTGTTTCTAATACAACGGCGGCAAATTTGACATCTTTCTCTTTTCTGACCAACGTCACTCTCTAATATTTTTCCTCTTTTGTAAAGTCATAAAAACGCTATTGTGGATTTTTCCTTTTACTATTGGAGCAATTGGGAACACAAAAATTATATTTGTACTTCCAATTTACCACTATAGCACTTTCATAGTGGAGGGTGAACCACCAGGGTAATGTGCATTCCCCTTAAAAACACATTTAAAAAGAATGTCATGAAATAGTTTTAAGTTGTCGTTTCGCATCAACCTACACATCCCATCATAATAATACCGGTAAATTATTTGTTTTTAAAGCGGCTGCATTCGCAAACTATAATTTGAACAGAAAAGCAAGCATAAGCTACTGTATGCGTGATTTGGCATGGCAGCCAATTGAATAATAAATAACCATTGCCTGACCTATTGCAGCAAAACAAAAGTTTTATTCAAATTTTGAATGGATTAAATTAAAAGCTGTCACCTCAATTCATTGTGATCTCACAAAGTTCCACTAAAATCAATGAAACTGACTGCACATTGAATCTCTTATATTTAGCCTACATAATTTGTACACTTTTGTTTGTTAAGAGTTAACTAATAAAGATTTAGCATGCAGAATTCAGCGAGCGTGCAGAATTCAGCACTGGACAAAAACTCTGGCATTTTGAGCGGTAAGTGGATTCTAATTTAAACCGGTATGATAGGCCATTGTGTTCAAGAAATCAACTGATATGTCAACCCAATCTCACTCCCAAGGCGTCAAAAACTGAAGCATGGTCAAGCGCCCCCGGCGTCACAAAGGCGCCCCTCGGTGTCACTCTATGGACGAATTAGGAACTCCATTACTTTCAATGGAAAACCTGTGGCGTCAACAACAGACGCAAATTTAATTAGAAGGAGATCGAAGAAGAAGTCTCATTCCGAACACATCGCGATATTTGGCATCACTTCACGTGTGCCAGGTAAGTAGTCGTAAATACGCTGTCCAAATAATGTTTGTTATAATGTATTTTCTGTTTGTCGATATTAATCAGATTAGCTCTCTCATGTTCAGTCACTGCATTATATCTGTCATCTCCATGGAGGCTTTGTGTTTCGTTGCTTTCTAATTCAAAACACCTTACTAAACTATGGTGATTAAACACTATGTCACGTGACGTGCTATAGGCCTAGACCAGGGGTGTCCAAACTCAGTCCTGGAGGGCCACTGTCCTGCAGAGTTTAGCTCTAGCCAGACTCAACACACCTGCCTGAAAGTTTCTAGCCTATAAGACCTTGATTAGCTGGTTGTCCAGGTGTGTTTAATTGGGGTTGGAGCTAAACTCTGCAGGACAGTGGCCCTCCAGGACTGAGTTTGGACATCCCTAGACCTTCAATCAGTTAATCATATTCATATCAGGTTCAAAGTAATACAATTAGTTCCAAAATGGTATTTGTAGTAGAAGCACGTACAGTAAAAACAACACTTACCATGCTTTTACCACAGTAACCTTAGTTTTACTGTGATAGGTGTAGTAAAAGGACAGTAACCACACAACGTACTATGCTTTTACATCAGTATTGATAGTTTTAATGTGTAATTTGTTGTAAATGCACAGTAACCACAACATTTACCATGCTTTTACCTCAGTATTGGTAGTTTTAAAGTAATATTTGTTGTAAATGCATAGTAACCACAACACGTAACATGCTTTTAATGCCTAATAATTTAAAATCCGAAAATTGTAAGGTAAATCTGTACTTTTTCCTTTAAATAATCCTATATCTTATACCTAATGATATTTTATTTTCTCTTTTTCAGCTGAAAATACCAAAAGGGTCTTTTGGACTCAGTCAGCCCATTATTGTTTGAGGAGAAATAAACGGAGGAGACGGAAAGCTGCAAAGGCAAATATTCACAATGGTATGTATGTGTTGGTTTTAACCCTTAATCAAACATTTTATCAAGCATTTGTTGTTTCTTAAACCTTTTCTTACTAAACCCATAGCCCAATTAGTACAAACATAGTCTCAAACTCTTAATAATTCACAAGATTTAACAAGTTGTCAAATTTGTTCGATACTCGTACATAATTGTATACTCGTACATAATCCTGCAGCTTTTACTCCTACTGCTGTCATTGCCTCAATTCCTGTACATATTTATCGCAATATTTGTTTATAGTTGACAAGTTACTTATAGTCAGTAGAATATCTGTTGGGGGACCATCAAAATAAAGTGTTAGTAGATATTAAGCACACAGTCTACTAATACTCTAATGACAGTTAGTTGACATGTAGTTGCAAAGCTACGTATAGTTAGTAGAATGTCTAAAGTGGACTATCGAAATAAAGTGCTACCAATATCACAATACGCATCACATTCATGTGGCTTTTCATGTTCCCATGCTCACTAAAAGTGGTGCACTGTTCATATAACAAAAGAAACTCAAAATATGACGAGCCTTTTGCTAACAACTGACCAGCTTGTGTAGCAATGATCCAGCTGACAAGCAATCACAGCAATGTGGTAGAATGAATGCCTAACCTTCACTATCCCAGGTACAAAGACACCGCCTTGAACAACCCAACATTGCCTTTAAACAGACACATACAACTTCAATTAGCAGGAGGGTGGATAAAAGCTACTTTGCCCTTGAATAGAGGCAAAGTTGTATGTTTTTGTGTGTCTTGTCATATGATGGGATTACTCTCTCTGTGAATGAGGGGAGGGACGGTCGGAGCAGGTGGAAAACAACAATACAGCCCTGCCACATCTGTAGACCTCCAGGCTTGGAGACTTATCGTGCCAACAGATAATAGTCCTGGTTCACACACACAAAGACAGCACAGACGTACGGGAAATGAGAGAAACGCCTGGAAGATAAACACAGCTTCTCTCTCGCTCTTCTCTTCGCTCCTCTCTAGCTCACAGAGCTTCCCTTGTTCAGCACAGTGAGAGACAATGGACAGACAATTAGCATTGGCCTCTCGTCACTGCCGGAGCATAAAAGGACACTCCCTGTCAATTCGCTGATTAAACAATCCTAATGCACTCTGTGTAGAGACTGTATTTGCCTTTCTGCCCTGCTGAGACTGATGTGCCCTCCGCAGACTGTGAGATACTTGAGAGGCCTGCGCTTGGCTTTTGTTGGCCACTGTTTGTGAGTGAGAGTTTGTGAGTTGGAGAGATGAATCCCCCCTTCTTGCTGGCTCCATGGAAGTGTTTGCTTTACTGTCTGGACTTAATAACACTTACTATGCTTATTATTCTTCAAATTAAGTTGTAATGAGTTGGAATGTTCTGGAGATTTAGACCTACTGTAAAAATACTGTTGCCAGTGGATGTCACAATGCTGTATTGCTTGTATTCTCGATAAACACTTTGAGCTGTTAGAATTGTTTGTAGGATTTGTGGGATTTGCAGAATTGTAGAATCGTCAGGTTTAAGGTGATGAATGGAATGAGGACTCAAGCAAAGAGTTGCAATGGACTTTATTTAAATCAGGAAAAAAAGATCCGCACACGCAAATTGGCCAAAGAGCTCACAAGATTTTATTGTCCAGAGGCCACAAATAAAGTGCAAAATAGTGCAGGGTACGCAATATTTTTTTTGGTTCAACCCTTCATCAGTGGCATGTGTTTTCAAGCATACACGTGCGGTCATTTACAAACGTATTACCTTAATCAATGTAATATACAGGAATCTGACTTTATCTCATAGGAAAATATTTACATAAATAGTCTACATAATTATACGTACACATCACAACAACTACATCATCAATTCAAAGCATTGAAAATTCTAAAAAACATGACCATAAATATTCTCATTCCCATTATTGAATATCACAAAAAAGTACCATAACAATGCATACACACGTCACATGATTAGACATTGAAATACATGAGGTTTACATGATTCTTCTTATATTGCTCACTGTGTAAATCAACAAATAAACATCAAAATCAATCAACATTTATAGAAAACAATTTTATTTAATTAAAATAAAAAATGTATTTAAAAAAAATATATTTAAATCAGAAATCAAACAAAAACTACCTTGTAGGGGAAAACAGACTGGCAAGGCAGGACAGAGGAGGACATATGACAACAAACAGGTACAGGACTGCAAACACAAGGAGAATAAATAGGGAAGGAAATCAGGAGGTAACAAGGGAGAGCAGGTGGAGCAAATAAACCAATAGTCAGGTAACAAGAGGGGCAGGTTAAGACATAGACAGGAGAGCACATAGCACATAGAAACAAACATGACAAGTCATGTGCCCGCACCACACATGACAAAAATACGAGCAAATGGCCAATGGACACAATCACAAGTCATGTGCTCAAACAAAACATGACACGAACATGTGCACGAACTTGAGAACACACAGAAAAACATACAGAAAAACTTAAAACCGCATGCTCACACAACGAGACCAGAGCACACGGAGAATGATCGAATGCTCATGCCATACACTATAGATGACAAACACATGGAGCGTGAATGTCTGGACCCCAGAACCGAAACCAAACTTGAGCAAAGTGCCAGGATCCGAACACCATACGTTCGCACACAAGACAACTCATATCATTTTTTTTTAATTCATGTGCCATAGTAATCTTTAATAACTTTAATGATTTAATGAATCACATAATTTTAATGAAAGTTTACAATGATCCAATCAATTCCTGGTGGACAAAACCAGGGGCGTAATTTACGGGTGGGACGGGTGGGACATGTCCCCACCACTTTTTGCCAGGCTCGATATTGTCCCCACCACTTTTTAAAAGTAATTGAAAAATAGATTGCGGAAGGTATATATTAAAGGAAACGCACAATCTACAAATCGGCATCCTTCATAATCGAATTCATTAATTTAACAATTTTTTTCCGGCGGTCAGAAGCTTTTCAACGTCCTCTCAATGATGAATATCTGTTGTGATTGCGAATAACAGTTTCCTGCGTGTAACTACCGCTGCATTAACATGAATGTACGTTGAGTTTTACAGTATGAGGCGCCAGAACTGCAGCTGATAGAATGTGCGCTGTAGCACGATACTACCATATTTTAGTTTCTTATTGCGTTTCCACAACAATGTTAGTGAGTGTTAGTGAATCTACTGAAATTGCCACCATAACAGTGGAGTGTTATGTGTAAGACGTAGAGCTATTTATAAATTACTATTAGTATTATTTGAAGTTAACATAATAAAATACGTAGACCTACACCAAAAAAAAAACTAGTTGAGGATAAATTCTTTAAAATTGGGCAATTCCAGCATTATGGACGTGACATTTGCAGTCAAAACTTGAAATATAGGCTTAATTCTCAGAAAATGCATTTAATACTGAAACGTCTGTTTATATATCCATACTCCCTTAATAAAGGAGTCCAGGTATTAGAAAAATATCAGTCTACACATGGGTTTTACATTTAATATGAGGGAAATACACGAGACATGACACAAAAAATCTTTAACTTTTAGGTGGCAAAATATTTTTTAGTAGGCTAATTCTATGAATTACACTACGCAAAACAAAAGTAGCCTAATACTAACCGGATGAAGAATGGTCGGCCTCCATAGAACATAAAATATTTTTTTTATTTTTTTTTTCGTGTTCGCATTTATGAGGAAAAAAAATGTTACGGACGTGACAGTTCTCCGTTACGGACATGACCGCTCTGAAAGGACTTTCACAGAGACCTCAAACAGAAAGCACAAAGCCTTTCTTTAAAGTGAATTTCGTTTTTTATTAATTGTATCTTAATTTTAATCAATGTTTCATCAACCAATTGCCTGGATTTAATAAATAAGAAGTAAATAGGCCTATAGTAGAAAATAGATCATCAAGGCCCTTACGGAAACG
The DNA here is from genome assembly GCA_026230005.1 of Gila orcuttii. NCBI lineage: Eukaryota > Metazoa > Chordata > Actinopteri > Cypriniformes > Leuciscidae > Gila > Gila orcuttii. Next base: position 50,590,781 of record JAPDVR010000004.1, read on the forward strand.
GGAAAGAAGGCATTTCTGTATTATGCACCTTCAGGCCTACTTTGCCAAAGGACTTGAACTCATTGAGTTAATCTCGCTAAATGCTTTTAAATCCAAAATGAAAGATTTAGAGGCAGATGCCTTAATATGTTGGCTAAATGCTCTTAGACTGTAAACATTATTTTAAATGATTATATGAAATGTTAGTGCTTGTGCGTTATTTGTCTGTACCTATGTGTTTGGACTGCTGCCTGTCTTGGCCAGGTCACCCTTGCAAAAGAGGTTCTTAATTTCAATGGGACTCTCCTGGTTAAATAAAGGTTAAATAAAATATCACGGAGGCGCCGGCGCGTGAACTGGACTCTCGTCTCATAAATGAACCGAAACTCAGCGTATAATGTACTTGCCTCTCACAGACCTGAGAAATATATAGAAAGCTTGAAATGTCTAGGCCTACTTGTAAACAGAACAATTCAAAACGAAAGAAAACAGACTGCTCTCTGCTTATTTAATCCATGAAATGTGCATTTCTCTCTGGCGCGTTCACTACTGTGAAGATCGCGAGTTAGCATCGTCAACTTCATCTTTGCAGCCTACACACTGACACAGAAAACACTTGTTTATTAATAAACAATTAAAATGTCTCCTTGCTATATTTGACATATTCATAATCATTACTTTTGCTGGTTCTTTGTGGCAGCTTTTAGATATTTTATTGGCAGCGCCATGTTACATGAACGCGTCAGGCGTCACCACTGCTTCAGCACCGAAAACATGTTTTTTTTTTTTTTTAAATCTAAAATCAAAAATCGTGATACGAACCGAATTGTAGGTTTGGTCTATCGTTACAGCCCTACTAAGATGAGAAAGCAGGAGTTTAGTCGTTTGTCATGGTTGTAAAAAACAAACAAACAATGGCTATCTGAACATATTTGCCAAGCGCAAACGTAATCAATAAATTATCAGGGAGGGTCGCCTTTTTTCACAATCATTTTGGAGGGTCATAGAAAAATATATTAGCCTACTGGCGAACAGGCAAAGGGAGGGTCAAGTCTTTTTTGACTACAGATCTCAAAACTCCTCCGGTAGCCCCTTAAATAAAAAAACTAGCAGTCCCCAAGTTCACTGATCTTGCGTATTTTGATATATTTATTAAGCTAACCTAGATGTGTTGTGAATGTTACGTTTTGCTTATTCAGATGCTTATAGACATATTTGTGAATGTGATACATGCATGTGTGTAGGCCTACATCAAAGTGAAAATTAAGTGTATTTCCAACTCTGAACTCAGTCCCCAAGTAAATTCGGTTATTAAAATAAACAAATAGCAAAACGAGTTGTGCGGTGTCCCCACCACTTTTCAAAGCAAAGTTACGCCACTGGACAAAACAGAGTCCTGCACTAAATTTTTTCTTGTTTTCATGTTTTTCTTGTTGGATCACAATGGACTATCATAATAGAAAAAGACTTTTGAAACTTCCCTTTGATGCTGTCTTTAATGGATACAAAATTCAAAGCATGGTTATTTAAAAAACTATACTAAAACAATTGTTATAAACGTTAATAAAATAACACTGTAATAAACTGATGTATTCCTGCAAGAAAATGTTATAGGTTTTTTAGTATCTCGAGTGTTTGAAAGACTCAAGATAGGCTTATAGCATATCATGCAATCCTGTAAACACACACACACACACACACACACACACACACACACACACACACACACACACACACACACACACACACACACACACACAAATGCATGAATTATTATTTTATGTCTACATATTCGTATTGCTCTGTTTTGACCAAATCTCAGCACAATCTTCGTATAATAGAGTCATTATAGAGTAATTGTGCATAATATTGTTTCATTAAAAAATCCATGTGAGAGTTGAAGCATTATTTTATTTAAAATAACCCCATACATACTAAAGACCATATAAATATTCAGTGAACAAATGTACTGTTTAATGTAGGGTTTCCACTTCAGGTTATATCATGCACCCAATTATAGGTAAATAAAGCAAGTACACTCATTTGCAATCTTGATAAAGTATACTAATATTATTTATATATTGTCAGAATTTTAGATTGCTTATTACTACAAATGAATGTACTTATCACAGGACGTTTTATGCACCTTTGGAAATTTGAACTTGATGGCATTACTTTAAAAAAAAGTACAACATTTTTGGATTAGAACAAGCTTGTGTTATCTGCACAAGTACGGTGACATTTAGGTTTGGCAAATCTGGAAGGGATTACTGGGTATTCACGCAGGTACAGGAGGTAGTTTGGATAATCTGATAGGATAATCTGCACTGTCCAACCTGCTTCTCACAGGTGACTTCACAAGGGTCTACAGCTTTAAACACACGCTCAATCTGGCTCAATTACAAAACTCCTCTGGTCTGCCAAAAATCCACACAGAAAATGATTAGGTAAGATTTGCATGTTACAGTTTAGAGTTTAGATTCTGAACACTGCACTGACCTCACATGCTGACATTGCATTCAATAAATAACAAATGCTGCTGCACCTTTTTGCAGTACTATCTTCACTTTTGTAGGTAATTTTCATATTTACTTGTAGTCAGCTGGTACTAAAGTGATAGTACAGGACTGGCATTTAGTTGATGCATGAAGTTTGATATTTTGTTATACCAAATACAATATGGGACTACTGTAAAGGCAACAGACTTAGAAACACAAAACTATGTCAACTAATAATTGCTTGATGCTCTGCCTCAAATAGTTAAACTCAGTTAACAGCATGATGTTGATTACCACAAAAATCAATTCAGTAACTGCACGCTATTAATAATTGGTTAAGCATTAGTAAACAGTTAACTTCTGACATATTATTATTCAGACATAGTTATAGTTACTTATTGTGTTAATAAATGCTTCATTAACATTTATTTCTACTGTAATTCATGGTTAATTCAGGTAGTTGTAAAGCATTTAGTAGTGGTCAGTTAACTATTTTTGTGAGCTCATCTAAAGTGAGGACTATTTATGCCTCGTAAAGCTTTTACAAAGGAGATTTAACTCGGTTATCTTCTTGAAATATTTAAATAGTTATTCAATTAAATTATTAATCATTTACTTACACTTTCTAAGTGATCTTATGAACCACTGACAACTCCTAAATAACTGGTTTGTAAATAATGCAATACTCCATTTAGAAATGATAAATTGATCATTAATAAAGTATGAAATTACAATTATTAAACACATTATATATATATATATATATATATATATATATATATATATATATATATATATATATATATATATATATGCTTAGATCCTAAGAATATGCTAAGAATAAAGCATTTACAGCTGTATTTATAAACTGCTTATTAATGCTTTATAAATGATGAATTAACTTTTTACTAATGCTTAAAGGGTTAGTTCACCCAAAAAAAGGAAAATTCTGTCAGTAATTACCTTATGTTGTTCCAACCTCTTCGGAACACAAATTAAGATATTTTTGATGCAATCTGAGAGGTGTATGACTCCTTCAGGCTTTTAGGCAATTTCATTCTGCCGGACCAGAAAAGTTAGTAAAAACATTGTTAAAATAGTCCAAGTGACTACAGTGTATCAAGTTTATCAAATGACGAGAATACTTTTTGTGCGCAAAAAACAAACAAAAATAACGACTTTATCCAACTATTCATTTTCTTCTGCGTGGGGCTCTGATGTGAGTTCACGAGAGTGCCACGAGAGCGCATACACAAACTTGTAAAAAAAAAAAAAACAAAAAAAAACAAAGTGATTGTAAAAATGACAACAAAATGACTTTTCAGCTCAAATAATAGACAATAATAAAAAGTGTTTTTATATGATAATAAACTTCCTTTTTAAATCCCCCAAAATTTGACCACATTTACTTTTATTGACGGTTTTTTGCTTTTTTAAAGAAGGTGAGGGATGACTTTCAGTGTTATTTTAATATTATTTATATACTGATTTGTTTCTAATGTATATATATATATATATATATATATATATATATATATATATATATATATACAACGTATATAACAAAATATATATATATTGTAAAATCTCGTTTTCATTTGAATTTTAGTTTATCTAAAAGAATATTTTTGGTCACCAGACAGTTGATTGTAGCCATTGACTTCCATAGTATTTTTTTTTTCTTAAGTCAATGGTTACCGTCAACTGTTTGATTACAAATATTGTTTAAAATATATATTTTTTTTTTGTGAGAACAAAGAAACCAGACAGGTTTGGTCAACATATTGGTGAGAAGATGATGACAGAGTTTTCATTTTTGGGTGAACTATCCCTTTAATTTCTATTGAGCCCGGAATATTCTCTGAAGACAAAATATCTTCTCATTGATTCTTCCCGATCCACGTAAGCCGTCGCCCACCGGATAAGAACGAGAAAAGCTCCTTCCTCTATCTTAGTAATCAGTGAGATAAGAACAAAAGGTTTAATCACCATCAAAAGCATGAATGCCCAACGCCCCTAAAAAAACAGACGTTTCAAACTTTGATTGATGTTAACTGTCTTTTCAGACTAATTAGTGTTTAACTAGGCTGTAAAGTTGTATTTGGTGGTGGAGGATGGGAGGTGTCGGTGTCGTAGAACCAAACATCCATCATTCCCAAAAGCACTTCAGCATGTTTGTGCGTGCTCATGCGCGTTACCTGGGTTTCTCTTTGCATATTGGCGTCACAGAGCAGAAACAAGAGGCATGACACAAAGTAAGCAAACATACTATCTCCCCTTTCATCTTGAGCTGTGCACATCAGCATGAACTGTCACAACACAGAGGCCCACAGGCTTAAGTAGTTCAACTTAACACCCCTGTACACGAACACACACAGCCGAAGACACACGACTCTACGTGTTTACCTTGTGCTGAGAGAAGGACTATAACAGGCTGAGATGTCTGGGCTGTCTGTCATTCATGCCCTGCAGAGTTGCAGAGGTTATCTGATAGTCGCTCCTAGTGAAAGCATAACTCGCTTCTTCAGCGTGATTTCATCTGCATTGCATAACTCACATTCAGCTGGTGTCTGCTAGTGTCCAGTGCTGTTGTTCAGACTATAGCCTCTTGTCCTGCAATAGGAAGACAGCCTGCAGCAAATGCTTACTGATATATATCAGCCTCTCTCTCTCTTGCTCTCATTCCAGAGGTATGTTTGTGAGTCATGGTACATCTGGAGCCTGTATGCAGGGTCAGCAGGCCCTCTTTTATCTGTAGGGCTGATTGTGTCTTATCTTATCAAAGAGGCTAAGAGCAGGTCCTCTATCAGTCATGAATTTACGATCGAGAAAGGAGAGCTGTGCATCGGGGAGGAGAAGTGAGCTTCAGGGGGATTTTAAACTCCCCTTATTCTCAGTTATATTCATATATTACATAAACATTAAAAAAGTTGAAGATATCACATAATTTTGTGAGTGGAAGGTGGTTGCTAGAAGGCAAAGTCTAAAAGAAAAAGTGAAAATCATTTAAGGAAGTAGGGTCAAAAACATATAGCATAAGGGGCCATTAACACGACTGAGTTTTCAACTAATAACGTAAAACTTTTAATGCGTTTTGGCCATTGAATTATACGACAACGCCGTTTTGGGGGCCTGAAACTACAAACTTTTGACGGGTTTCAAATTGCACGTTTTTGCAACTACAAAAACGCAAATATGTAAAAAAAAAACGTTGACGTCATGCGCATGCGTATTACGTGTTCAGTCTATAGGCTCAAAGTGTTTCTTTACAAAGTGACATCGCCGACTACTGGCCTGGCAGCATAATACGATTGTTTTAGTCGTTTTCGCGGATCCGTGAACGGGGATCATTTTGACAACGTTGTCGCCTGTACTTGAAAAACACAAAATAAAAACTTTTCCGTATTGAGTATATCGTTGTCGTGTAAACTTACCATCTGTCCATGATAAAGAAAAAATAGTAAAAAAAAAAATGTTTTTACATTTTGCCAGGTGGCAAGTACTTAAAAATTGTTCTGCCATTGTCAAAAAATGTTTATCTAATGACTCTAAAAATTTCATGTAGTGTAACCATCAAGCAATAACATACTTTCCTTACACTTTAAATACATGTGACTGCACACAACTTAATTGTTATATTAAAACAAAAGTAAAATATTTTTGTAGATAAAACCACACTACATTTTACAGCCTAAGCTAACCATGTCTTGCCATAAAAAGGTCAAATTATCTGAAATTTTAAGAGGCTTATAGAACTGGCTGTGTTTGACATATAATCATGAGGGTCTGCAGTGTTTTTTTCTATGACATAACCTATGATATAAATATAGTTTTTTTCTTCATGTTGGCTGTAACACATGATTCAGTATAATAGGTTTTTCCATATAATAATAACAATAATATACCAAAATACTTAATAAGGTATCCTTTTCAAGAATTTCAGTCTTTTAATGAGACTTTATTATTCATTATAATATCCCAGAAGTTGTATTACCCTGAATTTAACCCCCCTATTATATAATAGATAGGACAAAAAAAATGAGTTTCATGTTATTGACCCCTAAACCATCTGAAATTATGATACAGGATCTTTACCGAAGATCCATTTCCTTGGATGGCCCGAGTGTATGCCCTCTAAGATGTACGCTCACCTTGAAGGGATCACACACACACAGGATTGTTAAGATCCGTGTAAGATGGGAGCAGCTTGGATGAAGCTGTTAGGCCGTAAGCTGTGGCTCATCCCTCAGATAAGAGCCTTCTTAAGCCAGGGATGAGGCAATAAATCCCCTAGTTTGACTTCATGCACCAGCTTTAGGTGATCACCAAGTAACTATGGTCAGATAAGCTGCAGGTATCTAAGAAATGCCTGCCCCTGTGAAATGGGACAGGTCACATGCTTGCTAGTAACCTTGAAAGCAACTGGCTTCTTTAGTCCAACACATGGTTTAGACAGCTAACTTAACACAACATTTAGAGTTGGGTATGGCTCTTTTGAACTTGGGATTTTAGTCTGTGTGAGTTTATATGCAGGAGTGTCGTTTGCTGTTCTCATTCTCTACTAGGAACTTTACATGAAGGAAACGATAAACAAATCGCCTTGTGTGTCATAATGTGAGGAGTGTTTTGCCATATTAATGGAGGAGAGCTTTGAGTTAGCATAATGAGCTTGACTAGCCTAACAACGGCTTATCTTCAAACAAAGTTGCCCTGACAAACCTCAGTGGCTTTCTTTAGACAAATAATCACCTTTTGGCGTATGCTTGATCTGTTTCGGTGCAGTCTTTCTTTAATCCCTGTTTCAGTCTGCCTGCCTGTATCCCCATTTGTCAAAAGAAACACTTAAGGAGCAAACACTTGATCTGCTGCGATACAGAGTGCTTCCTGAGGGTTCTAAGCAGAGCTGAGATTCGAGTTGATTTTCTGAGGTAATCCTGAGATTACCAACCCCACTTTTCTCTAACCACACTGTGCAAAACTGGTAGCAGTCAAAACACACTTAGTGTGTCACTGCCCACAGAGCATTGCCAAACATACTCGAATATAGGTAATTCAAGGTACACATGCTGTATCTGTTTTTGCAGTATCAATCAGGTAACATCGACTGTTATCAATGTTAGTTAACGCGGTTTTTCATATTCAACATTGGGCTAAAAAAAGAAATACAGTTTTTGAGTTTACATAAAATATTTGAAAGAATGCAACCACTGTTGAAGAGAACAGTTTTGCTGAACTGGTCCTGCATCATTCATGTGGTCAGTTCAGGTGTAATTACACAACGTAAGAAAAAGAACAAACTTACAACAGAAAGTTGTGGCACAACAAAGTTATGCAAATAATAAAAAACAACACAGTTTCACTATTGCCTTGCTTTCGGCATGTTTTGTGGTACTTTACTTTTAAAGTGAAATGTCCATTGAATGGCAGCTAATGCGCATTGGGCTTTACCCAAAACAGATAAATGTGAATCTGCCAGCATTGTATTATGCTGTTTTTGTTATGTATTGCCAGGGTCCACCTCGTATGACCAAAACTGCTACTTTTCAGTAAATAATTTAAACATTGTTGTCAAAGTTGATATTGTGTCTGTGGCTCTCTATATAGGCTTTTTGCATGTGTCATTATATTATTAACATTCTACCAAGTTCAAGCTCAAATGAAGTGAGTTACAAAAGTTTTGACCATGTCGGCCATAGGCTGTTTTTTTTTACGTCATTAGAAAGACCACATCTGAGGCAGTAAGCACATTGCGTTTTCATCAACTTTCAGGTTAGTTGCAGATATGTGGGCGCTCAGTTTTTTCTGCCATTTCGCCAAAATCTCATGTAATAAAAGACAAAGTGATACACACAGGCTTTTTAAGACTACTGACTATTATGACTCGACGGCAAATTCTAGACTAAAGGCCAAGGACGATATCTTTAATGATAGTTCTAAAAATCGTTCTAAATATAAAAGAAGTCCACACCACAATTAAAACAATAATGACACAGAGAAACAATATTGTTGGAATCACTTTAAAGGCCTGTTCACACCAAGAATGATAACTATAAAGATAATTATAACAATATTAGTGTCCACACCAACGCACAATAGGTTCTGTTTATTCTAAGTGCTGCTGCAGTTATGTTGTTCGCTGCTTTAAAAGCTCACACTCTTTAAAGCAGAATGGATTATGACTGGCTGTTCAATGTATTGCTGTTAATTTATCGTTCATCAGCTGGAAAAAAATCGTTCTGAAAGTGATTCCAACGACATCTTTCCTTTGTGCCGTTATTGTTATAGTTGTGAACTCTGCTATTCTTGTATATTTAGAATGTTGTTTAATACTATGTCTTTATCATTATCGTTATAGTTATAGTCCTTGGTATGAACTGGCCTTAAGAACAATTTATTTCCCAGCTGATGATGAATGATAAAAAGTGTGATAAAAAGTTTAATAAAACGTTTGCCTATCAGAATCCATCCTGCTTTAAAGGGACAATGTGTAGTTATTTAGGTATTTCATTATCTAAAATCAATATTTTTATTCATAAATATGTCCTCAATGGTGTACAAATACCTCTGCCAATTATCTGACTTATCCTCGTAAAAGAAGAATTTATTATCTTTATATACATGTGACGGGTAGGTCCACGGAGGCTTCCATGTTGTTCCGCCATCTTGAAAAACTATAATAGCAGAGAGGTTAAAAAAGTACTAGGCCAACAAGTTTCCACAACACGTTTTCGTTCAGAGCCAGCGTCACGTAACTGAAAGGAGCAGAGCAGAGCATTGAGAGGCGCTTGTCACTGCCCCGGCAGTCAGTCAGTAATTCATACTTTAACATTCGTTTGTTCGTTGTGCCAAGATTCAGTTTGTTTGAAATAACAAACCTGTTCACCTGAAGGAAAACTCGACGAAGCTCTATTAGAAGACATCCTGTCATAGCTTTTTGGTACATAACAGCTACCGTAGATGCAACACGCATTTGAAAAAGCGAGTCGCTGGAGAGCACAATTCGTTTGAATGCAAAATACAATTTCACCGCTAGATGGGAGAAATTCCTACACAATGTCCCTTTAAAGAGCTTGAGCATTTAAAGCGGAAGGCGATATAACTGCAGGACACTCAGAATAAACAGAACAATATTGTGCGTTGGTGTGGAAGCTAGTTATCATTTTAGTTATTGTTCTTGGTGTGAACGGGCCTTAAGACACTCTTCTCTGCTTTTCAAATACATAAACATTAGCCTGTATAGTGTTTCTTGAGTCAAGAGAACGATATACTTATTCAAACAACAAGTTCTTTATTTACCTTTGTAAAAAATCAAGGTTTCTGCCTGACAGTGACAAGATTTTAAATTGTATTATTATAAAGTGTGGTGAGCAGGACGAGTATCTCTCACGGAGGAGCAGAAGCATAAAAGGAGGAGCGACGACAGTGGAGATCGAGAGAGGCCAGGCCTGGATTTATGTTGTGTTGTTTATTTTATTATGTGACAGCAGTCGTCCGTGAGGGGCTGCTGTCTTTTACTTTCATTTTTTATTTGTTTTATTTTGTTATTAAATTGTTTATATGTTCACCGGTTCTCGCCTCCTTCTTCCCATAACATCTGAACTGCGTTACACAAAGTAATTGTCTTACAGAGTTTTAGAATTAGAGTGAAATTATAATAATGATAGAAAATATATAATTTCTCCTCATTAATTGTAACACCCCCCCCCCCCCCATGCAAAAATCTGATCCTGTGTATAAACATTTCCTTTTTGTTTCTACAAATCTTTGAGCTCTTTTATCATTACTCGTGTTTCACAGGACTACCCAAGCACTCCGCAATGCTGTTCCAGGTGAGCTACAGAGCAAACCGTCTGCCTCAGAAAAGCCATACATATGGACATGGTTATGTGATGCAAACATCAAAATGTATTCATTTACAAATGATACACTATGGTAAAAGTGTTTTGAGATCATAATAACATAGTTTTTTTGCTAGGAACCACATGAAAATAAGTCTTAATAAATTAATAATCTGCACCTCTAAGCATATATTTTTTAAAAGGAATTAAAGTTGTTGGTGTATTACTGCCACAAGTGTTCATTTCCGCTGTAAAGTGCATTGAATTTTATGTCTGAGTATGTTTTTGGAGAAGGCCTATTGCAAAAATGTAGGTAGAGCAACGTTTTTCCAATGAGCCTATGATGCAACAAACAATGCTATGATGAAACAAAATTGATAAATGTATGTAGTCTCCTATCAGGTAACCATATTTTGAGTCAAGTAATAACAAACTTATAAATGTGAATAAACTGTTTAGTTGTAGTCTGATTTCCCAGAAGGCACTGGACTCTAACTTTGTCTTTTCCTGCTCTCCAGCCTAACTTAGAATGAGTGCAGGGGCTCCATATGGGTCTGTTTGTCCCCTCTATTCTCATTATTTACCCCCATCATCTCTCAAGCATTCCACTGGATCTGACAGTCCATCCAAGTGCAGGACTAACAGAGGCTCCAGCAGCCATAGAGCTAATGAGCACAGCCCTGGTACAATGATTTCACACAGCAATTACAGTCTAGCAGAGAATGAGATTATGTGGGGAATGTGCAAGTGATTTCCTTTTAAAATAACGGAGAGTGCATCACTGCTGATTTTTAGGTTAAGGTAATGTTCAATTCAAGTTAAGATCACCTGACAGCATCTGTGGCATAATTTCGATATCCACAAAAATAATTCTGCTCTTGAGGAACTTCAATAAAAGTAAATGGACAATTTTGGTATAGCACTTTATTTTACAGTTCTGTTCAACATGTATGTAATGTCCTTACTATCGGTATTAATCTAAACCTAAGCCTAACCTTAGACCAGATTAAAGGGTTAGTTCACCCAAAAATTTAAATTTTGTCATTAATTACTCACCCTCATTTTGTTCTAAACCCGTAAGACATTCGTTCATCTTCGGAACACAAATGAAGATCATTTTAATGAAATCTGAGAGCTTTCTGTCCCTCCATTGACAGTCTATGCAACTACCACTTTCAAGCCCCAGAAAGGGAGTAAAGTAAAAACATCATTAAAGGAATCCATGTGACTCCAGTGGTTTATCCTCAATTTTATGAGGTGACGCGAGTGCTTTTTTTTCGTTCACACGGATCTGCGGAAACGACTAAAAACGCTATATTATGCAGGCCAGACAAGTAATTTTGCGATGTCACTTTGTAAAGAAAGACTACGCGCCCACGCACATACATTCAAACGCGCATGCCTATAGACTAAACACGTAATACGCATGTACATGCCATCACCATTTTCATACTTTCACGTTTTTGAAGTTTACACTGTGATAACGGTATCGCTTTAAAACTAGTTTTCAAAAACTTGCACTTTGAAACATACTTCAAAGTTTGTGTTCTCAGGTCACCAAAACGCCATTGTCGTGTAAATAAACGGCCAGAACGTATTTAAATTTTTCTGTTTTCAGTTGAAAACGGTGTCGTGTGCGGCCCTAAGTTATTAACTAATGATTTATACAACTGAAATGAATCAATTAAAAACTTACTTAAGCTAGACAATGACTTCTTTCTAGAGCTGCTGTACAGCCAAAACAATCTTTGTTGCATTCATTTTCTATTATCACTGTATAGCTGCTTTGAAACAATACTGTAAAAAGCGCTATCCAGATACTGTAAATGAAGGTGACTTGACTTGACTTTGTTTGAGCACAAAAAAACATAATTTACCACTTTATTTACAAAATATTAATACATTATATTACACAGTACATAGTTGTGTAAATCTGTAAGTACAACTAACATAAAAGGCAAATTTGAATGGCAGCAAAGTTTTAAAATCAGAAATCATTTTACACAGAAAAGGTTTTTTCATTTCATTTTTTCACACTAAAATCATGTGAACATGCATATTTATTACGTTGTGTAGCTATACTACTGACATAGTAAGCATTTTAACATGTATGGAATGCCATTTTAAGTGCACTGTAAAAAAGTTTTTAAGTACAATCAACTTGGATGTTTGTCATTTCAACTTTTACATTAAATTACATTAAACTGACTTAAAAAATTAGTTGAATCTTGTATAACTTGTTGAAAATTGCTTAACTTATCTTGACGAGTTAAAACAATGTAAAAAACATATGTTGTCATAACTTATTGATCATTCATTTTTTTAGTGTGCTTCACTGTATCCCATACTTTTTTTAAAGAAAAGGAGAGAAAAGTGGAAATTAATTATATTAACGTTATGCCAGAAATACTGTTGATTGAGGTTACCTTTTACTGAACCCTGAAAATACCAAACTAAAGCTGTTAGTTTAGTCTTTTTCTTTGTATATGTAAAGTGTGTGTAAATGAAAGTTTTTATAGAGTTCAAATTACCTGAAACTCTCTCAGCTCAGTATCTTGAACCATTCCGCCACTCTTCCTTTGCCCTCTCCCCCTTTTAGCTCCCTTGGTCTTTAAACTGTTACTTGAACATTAGCATCACAACATTGCAATAATGGATCCACATGGAGACAGTCTCTCTGTCACGCAACCAGCAGTAAGGTTCAGTGGCAGGCTATTGTGAGTCAGGTTTATTTTATATGGAACACATGTCCATTAATGACAGACACAGAGCACGCGTGGTTTGGCTGCCCACAATATTGTGGGAATGATTACAGGGGACTGGGGGAGGGTGCCTTGACATTAGCTTTGCTTTTGATCATACTGTTCACCAAGGTGGCGCTGAGGAAACTCAGAACCGATGCTGGCAAAGGTTTAGATGCTAAAAGGTTCCCACACATGGCAAAGGGAAATGGAGGCTCTTGTGTGAACCCCCAGTACAATAAATGGAGTTGGTGGGTTCCTTGGCACAAAATGAATTGTGACAATATAATGCCAAGCAAAACAGTTGTTTTTGAGCAGCACTACATTGACGATGTTTGAAGTTTTTCAAAATGACATTCCAGCTTTTGTTTAAAAGGTTAGATAAAGGTAAGCCTGAGTTCCCAGGTAAGGTTTACTTTGCAGTTACTGCCTCTATCTTCCATCCAAAAGCACCTTTAATACACTTCAGTTGCCTGCCTCAGAGTGAACTGGTCAAGGTGCCTTCTTTAAGGGGTACCATAATGTGTCAGGTTTGTGATCGCAGGTTTGTGACTATGTCCTGGAGCACTTTTGCCTGGGATTGCTTGCAACATTTGGAATAGCTAATTTAAAATAATATTCATTAAAACTACAGATGGTTTTACATTAGAAATGTAATCATTATATTCATGTTGGTTTCATACATTAAAAACCTAACTAGCTAAAAATGTTTGGTTTAATTAATGACTCCTGCTATAATGGCTTATACTCTGATGACTAAAATGGTGTAATTGTCAAAGCAATTAAAATATATAGGGATAATCCACAGCTTGCTGTACATTAAAGGATTTCAATGCATAACGTGTGTGCGAAGAACCGCTTGATGCGAAGTGCAATATTTGACCAGAAGGGTAAAATCGACGATTAGTTTTGTCAGTGGATCATTAGATCTAATATTCTGCCCACTTTGAACCAGACACAGTCACACAGAGATAAAGTAGTAAGATTACATTTATTTGAATGAATGAATGAATGAATTATAGCATTTATTTGAAATAATTATTGAGAGAGAGAGAGAGAGAGAGAGAGAGAGAGAGAGAGAGAGAGAGAGAGAGAGAGAGATGTGTACCTATAGGCTACCTGTGTCTGTTCCAACGCTATCTCACGACCAATTAGTTTACGAGGTGCTTCGTAAGAATTGTTACGACCCCTTATTGCGAATTGGTAAGATTTGTTTAAACCCCAGTGACGGGTAGGTTTAGGGGCGGGGTCAGGGGTAGGGCCTTCGTAGGGCAAATCGTAAATTATGTACAATTTAGCAAAAATCGTACCAATTTGTAGGAATTATAGCTACACTTCGTAAAATACATAGGAATTGCCGGGAGATCGGGTTGTCTTTTCAGCACCCCTCTCTCCATTAACAAGAAAGCTGTGAGTTTAATTGATTAAAAAAAGCCATGTAACCCCTTCATTGCTGATAAATGTAATGTAGCCATTTAGTAGGGAAGCTATTTTAAAGTCGTGGGGGCAGCATTAAGTTTCTGTGCTCCTGAATGTTTCTGTGTGTGCAGCGCGATCTCCGCTCTCTTTGTGCAAGTGATGTGTGTTTGTTGTGTGTGTGAAAACAGGATATTAATTTCCACCTTATTTTCAACACGGAAGGAAGGTGTTTTTTTATAGTTAAAATTAACTGGAAGCAAATGACACCGGAAGCCAGACACATTAAAATTACAAATTTCCGCACCTGCTCTTACCTGAAAAATAAGGCGGATAGAACGGTGATTCAACTGACTTGGAACTACCGGTGCATTAAAAAGTTTTAGCGCACACCTTCCAGCCAATCAGAATCGAGTATTCTGAAAGACCAGGTATATGGCTAGCTGTGCACTAAATTATTAATGTTTTTAAATTAAATTATTTTAATGCACAATGTGGAGGCAAAGAACCACCCGACGCGAAGTGAAGTGCATTAAAATAGTTTAATGCACAGCAAGCTGTAGATTATCCCTTACATATACATATACCACCTCAAAGGAGGACACCCTCATGATTAAAGGGAATTTTATTTTAACTAACTAACAAGGTTGCTCACTAAATGTAATCAAATATTATTGTGACAGTCCCTGTTTTGTTTGTTACTAATAGGGAATAAAATGCAAAGAATAAAATGTTTAAAAATGTGTTAATTTTATTGCAAGGTGTTTAAATATTGCTGGCCCACTTTGGCTGAATGTGTTAGATAAAGTGGGCCACTGGGATTCAGGTAAAGTGGGCGACCTTTAACCTTCAGTAATTATACTCAAATTCATTAAATAAATTGCCATTCACTGGTTATTTTATGGTTACATGTATAATCTAAAACAGAGATGGAAGAAAGGAAAAAAGAGCAGAAAATAAGGCAAGGCATTAAGTTAATTATGTGGAGTGAAGAAAGGATGAGAGAAGCTAAATGTAGATGCAGAATATAATGCTTTAAAATATGGACACAATTTAAGTGTTTAGAGAAAACAGACAGAAAAAAGTTTTACAATATGGTTACAATTTTAAATGTTTCTCTTATTCATTTTTTGTTAGCCTATTTGTTGTTGCATGTGTTATCGTCCCATTTTTAATGTGTTGCAGAGTTTATTTTCATCCATATTCTGATCCCTATTCTTCCTCAAATTTAATGTCAACACATCATGTTCTATCAGTTGTTATACCTGGACCTTAAAGTTAAAAGTAATAAAGAAAAGAAAAAAGAAACATCTAGGTATCTATTACACAATTAATATATATGCCAAACTACTTTGCCCTGAGAATTTTAGCCTTTTAATTACATTTTTCTTTTAGAAAGTGGTCTAAAATACGTTTTCAAATACGTTTTTATTTAAAGTCTATTAAAGTCATTGTCTTGCATGAACTGCATTTTAATTTAATTTAATAAGCACTGCAAATCCAAGCATTAGTAAATGTTTAAATGAAAATGTTTTCTCCATTTGAAATGTATTATTTTTAAAGTAATACATATTTAAGTGCCCTGTAAAAAAAAGTTTCTTTTTTTCATTAGCTGTCATGAGACAAGTGCATTCTCATTGTCAATGCATTAAACATCTTAAAGTTTAAAACTTGTTCTTATGTGAGACTGACATGTTTCATTGTTTCATCCAAGTTGTTGGTGCATTGGTGCAGTTGCTAAAAGTCTAGTATAATTTTAGTCTTAAACAAAAACAAACCACAAAACAATGCATAACCTATTTTTCCATTTTCAGAAAAAGTGTATGCCTTGATTTAGTAAAGTATTTCATCAATCCTTACTAAAAAGTCTGGTTTAATAAACAGACAGGGAGGTAAAACACAGGTGTAAGGTTACATTTCATGACTTGACTGAACACAGACATTGTAACCTCAACCAAACACAATGTTTGAAGTTAGCAGGTCTGAATATCCAGGCAGAGCTGACATCCTGAATCAGAAGACTGAAGATGTTATGTTTAAAACATCTTTAAGATATCTGAATGTATAAAGGTACCAACAACAATTTAGGTTGCATAATATACTGACAGAAATTATTTTAAAAACTTGAACTCTGTTAATGTCTTCAATTGTGTCATCAAGTGTCCAATTGTGTTAAGTGTCCGTCTTTCTGAATTTAACAGTTTAGTTTCATAGCATGACAATAAATCGGTTTGACTTGATCAGCAGTTTGGAATCATTGAAGCATCAATGTATGAAGAGTCAAAAATGGCATTGTCCTTTTAATTATTCAGTGGTATACCCGTATTTCGAGGCAAAAATAAAATCAGCTTCTGTTCAAAATCAGATTATAAATTCAACATAACACCTCTCAAAGAAATTATGTGGTCCATACATTGCATTATTTACCAGCAGAGGGCGATGTGAACTTAAAAAAGGGCAATAACAAAAACTTCAGTCATAAGAATGACAGGTCATGCCTGCAATCTGGGTGATACAAGTATCAAGCACAATGATTTGCAGTCATCAAAGATTCGGGCAAGACTGTTAAGCTTCTTCAAACTATTTAAATTATATTTCAACAGTCTGACTTTCCCCTTGTTGGTCACCAGTATAGCCTTATGCTTTGCATCTCTCTGAAAGCAACAGAAGAAGCCCCTACCAAGAAAACAAGGCTACGTTTAGAGTTTATGGTCACCAAATGTTTTATCATTTGAAAAGGAATTCATTTCTGTCATTCATTTTTAGAGTGTTTAATCTTGTGCAACTGTTGCGCAGTTAAGAAAACATTTTAAATAAAACATTTAGTCTATTCAGTTTTCGTGATATATTTTTGATATGTAGGCTGGATAAAGCTGTAGACTTGTAATGGCAGTCTGACTGGGCTTTTGATTTGTCAATTCACCGTCCGATACCCTATTGGAATTAAAAAAAATAAAATCAACATAGGCTACTACTTACATAGGTTATAGCTATAGGCGTAGATATAGGACTATAAAAAAAACACAACAACAACAATAATAATAATTTTCTCTTTATCTCTGTAAATACACACTGTTTGTTAAAGTGGTAAAACTGTTTAAACGCACTAGAATCCGCCGTTTGAAGCGCTCAGAGGGATAGACGCACTCATTCTTCAGTGGGGCGGCTATTGGAGCCAAGTGATCAGTCATTGACTAATTGTTTTAGACAAACATTTTTTTCTCCATGAGAGTACAAGGTCGAGAATTTGGCTCTGTTAATTGGACGTAACAGAATTTAACAATAGTCTCTCAATAAAACGAGTTTTGTGATTATGGTTTTAGAAAGAGAAGAAAAGAGGCGAGGGGGCTCTCTAATTACCAGCCAGGACTCTGGAGATCCCGTCGGTCATTGTGCGCGGGTGTGCAGAGACTGTGTGGCCGGCAGGCAGGCGACAGGCGCCGGATTGTGAACAAAGGACTGTCTGCTGCTGAGGCTGTGAGGCGTCCCTGCCGAGGCGATTAACCCTTCCACCAGGACGGTGACACTTTTCTCGACTCCCTATCCTCCCCTACCTCGGGCATAATGGTAGTACAGTATATAGATATAACAGGTGAAGACAAGATGAGTGTATTAACGACCGACACACCTAAGAAATGTCCCGCACAGAACAAACAACACATTGTAACAAGCAAGTCGGTAGGCTATAGCCTAACATAAATAGCCTACTTTTTGAAGTTGATGAACGAATTATGGTGAACAAATGGAAATATTTTAAAGACATTGCCAATCTGTCTTTATACTGCAACAGATCAGAAATCATTAACCTATTTATTATTAAATCGCAGTGACTGAGATAGGCTAGCACGTGCATCGCAGAGACGTATTTGATGTGTGAGTTTTCATCTGGAAGATGTTGGCTGTTTAGTGTTTGCTCATCTGCAAGACGTCTATGAGACGTTTCCTGTCAGATGTCAAATTGATAGGCTTTATAAAATGTCTTGATCTAGAAATATGTTTATGATCTAGAATACATGTAAAACTGACTTTTTGTTTAGCCTATCAAAGATTGGCTATGTATTTGTACACAGCGCTTTCCAGACAAAGTGCTCTTTATAAGACATCTTGGAGAGGTAGTACATGTGCCACCTGGTATTATTTGTCACAACATTTGTCAATAAACTAGGTTACATCCCGGCGATCAACAGATGGCGCACAACCAATTTAATCAGTTTAACTATATTAATGTAGGACTATTTTATATAAGCACGGCGACATTATTAGATTAAATTAAATAATGTACTTGATCTCAGCCCACAAATAAAGATACAAATGTTTTAATCGCAGGATCACGCAAGGCAAGCTGCAAGATAACCTATATGCATCTTACCTAAAACAATGGCAAGAACACTGCTCAGGTATATGAGTGATCTGATCAAGAATGACGAATACAGAAAATAAAACGTAATGCTCATAATTTACACGGAATCATGTAGGCTACATAGCCTAAATTCAGTCCTGTATTTACATAAATGAAGTAATACAAAAGACTAAATGAACACTTTCGTTTTATTTAACTGAGAAATTGCAACAAAATCGCTCATTAACCCGAAAATCCAGCACCGAGATGTTTAAACAGACAGCTCTCATAAGAGAAACCTTCTCAATGCAAGATTAGAAAGAAACCTGAGTTGTCCCTGCCTATGGACCATCATTAAATTTAAACATCTTTTGTTGAATTTAGCTACAAATGAATAACGTATCACCAGAGATTTAGATTTACAGTGGCTTTTCCTTTACTTATCTGGCAGGATATCACAAACATAACACATTCGGTTTCCTGCAAGCGCTATATTGTTCATTATTTGTAAATGGGAAAATATATAAATGTTACAAATTGAGACCTAATACTATTTACACACCAATGTACAGTTTTGAATAAATTAAAATCTGTCTCCTTCAGTCCATTAACCTTATTTACATACGTGTTACTTTTATTATTATTATAAATAATTAGAAAGAAAGGTCCCAGACATAGGCAACTTAAACGTTGAGCACCCTCATGTGTTGTTTACAGGCATTTTTTTCTTGCTTTTTTTTAATACACTGAAATGTGAGCCTAAAATGGGCATCCACATTCAAATAGCTAAAGAACATTCCAGGGGAACATTCATAATATAATTTCATCGCCAAATCAAGGATGAGCGAAATCAGCATGCTTTATAGATCCGAAAGAGGGGCGTAAAATAGCCTATGTTACAGCTCTCGTCAAAATCCAGGTGCGGGGCTTGCCTATTGATAGGGGATGTTCCATTGTCTGAGCCATACGTTCAAACGTTCAAACTCATTTTCATTGAAGCATAGTTATGTAATAAGAAAGAGTCCGCGGTAGTGTTCATGGGGTCACTTTGGTGAATCGCTACGGGGTGACACGTCTCTGTGTTTCTCCAGTCCGCTTACTAATCTTTGTATATTCTGCAGTTCGTTGATGGAATCCTTCCCTGAAGATTTGGGAGATCCTGAGCTCTGACCGGTTCCGGTTTTATGGCTGTGGTGCTCAGAAATGGGACTGCTCTCCCTGCTGCCTGATTTCGATGACTCTGACTCCCCGCTCAGAGTGCTTGGTATTCCGGTGGTGAGCAAGCCAGAGCTTTGAGGAATAGACACGGGGATTTGATATGGGTTGAATCGCATCCTTGGCCTCGTGCTGGTGAGAAAGGGGTTCCGGCTGAGGGTGGACGCGGCACTGCCGGCAGGGAGAGCAGAAGCCGCCGCTGCCGCAGCCGCCATGTACGTGTACGGGTAGGGTAGCAATCCTCCGAACGGTTGCATGGAGATACCCTAAATGTAAAACAACAACAAGATATTTGAATTCACTGTCAGACCAAAATTAAGAAATAAATTCAGCGTGTCAAGAAATATGATAATTATAGTTATTAATTAAACGTGTTGCTATTGCGCAAAACACCATCGAAAGGAACATATGTTGGCTGAGCGCGGTTAGCAAAGATCTACATTCGTTTACTGCGTGATAAAATAATGGAAAAATTGTCTCCACGCATAAACACTAGGGGTATAACAATATATCGTGTTTACAGAGTTTTAGTGTCACTACTACATTAAAATATATGATTGTTGAATATATTGTATAATAATACAGTGGGGGAATATTTGTGGGTACTGATAGTGCAAAATGTCTTGTTTTCAGTAAAAAGTGGCCTACATTATTTTAAGTCAGTGACTGAGTGCAAGCATATTCGTCTAAAATAATATTGTATTTTCAGCTTCAGAATCATGAATATTTTTTATTCTGTAGTCACCATTTCATTTACACCCCCAATGCAATACCAAATTTAGCATTTTAATAAACAGAACACTTTTTGTTAACCTTTTATCAAATGTCGTGGAGTACCGCAATAATACTGTATTGTCAGTTCAGTAGGCTATGGTGATATGTATGGAATCGTGACACAAGGGTATTGTTACACCCCTAATAAACACCAATTTCCCTTGATTCCAAATGCAGCGATAGCCTACATTGTTTAACATGAACTAATGAAACTACAGATTTACAACAAATACTAGCTATTAAGCTATATATTTTGTCTTGGGGAATCTATGATAACATCTGTTGGCGAACATTTAGAAAATAGGCTTGAAATGCATTTTGTTAGCTATATGCCATAGTCATAAACAATCATCATACCTGAGATGCAAGCATATGTTGTGATAAGTGGAATGGGAAAGGGTTGGGTGAACTGGTACTCTGGGAGGAGAGGCTTCCATTCTCTAGTCCACTTGCTCCAGACATTGAGGCTAAAAAATGTCCCATGCCCATGGTTGAGAAAGCACTTGGAGTCATAGCAAACTGCCCGGGGTGAAATAAGAGTGGTTGTCCTGCACTCAGTGGGTTAAAGAAATGTTGATTGTGTAAACCAGAGAGGGCTAGACTTTGCAAGTGACTTGCGCTGAAATGTGACGGGCTCTCTGTTTGAACCATCAGTGGGGAAAAGCCATCTTTGACTGGGCCCATGGAGTCTGCATCCTTTTTGGAGGTATCTGATTCTTTCAAATTCCTGCTGTCCAGTTTGTCCTTCTCCAAGTTTCTGATGCTAAAGACAGAATCATTCTCTTTCCTCGATTCCGAGTAGTCCCTTTTCTTTTCAAGGTTAGATCTGTCCTTGACTCTGTCCTCGCAACGTGGGCTGAATGGTGATCGTGGTCTCTGATCTGGACTATTGACTCTGATCATTCCATCATCGTGTTGGTCTAGTTCGTTGTCGCTTTCATCACAGTTTTTGTCATCTGGAAAAGACGAATATTAAGCACATCAGATTTATTTTCTTTTGATAAAACCACAAAAATTTTCTTTAATAAATTCGACTCCCTGTGATTACACAAGGATGGGATGAAATGTTTTCCATTATAACTACTTCCTCTGTTTTCATCCATGGCACAATGAGCGTGACTTCATGAAACATTTGAGATTTGAACAGTTTGAAGGAAAATTTTTAATGAGCTCCTAATTAATCGTGATGAAATTCAAATGACAAATTGGCAGACCCAAAGAATGTGGATGAGAAATTCTCTATATCTGCTGCACTTCGTTTATATATCATGACATGCCCTGAGGACTATAACTCTTAGCAACTGATCCTATTTTCATAACATGTAAATTGACAATATTTACACATTACACAAATACATTCTACCAAAATGACAAAGATCTGTCAGAAAACTTCATAATATTCATCTTTAAATTAGTCATAAAATAGTTTAAGCTAAAGTCAGGAAGTACAATTCATAGTTTGCATAAAGTCAGAAACTACAATACATAGTTTGCACACATAGACAATTTGTTATGGATCATATCTTAAGTGAGATTTATTTCTTAATTTGTCATTAAACGCCACAAAATGGAACAATGCATGATAATAGATAAAGGCTATGAACATTCATAAAGATTAAATGTATTTAAATAATTTTAGACAGTCCCTTAATTCTTATCTGCACTATTAAAATAATTTAAGCCTGTAATTAATCAGATGTCATATAAAATAACAGACTGGGTGATTACAAATCATAGAACAATAGTAGTGCATATTTATAGTGTATAATTGCACATTCAATTACAGCATTCCTTTAGTGTGTTAACCTGGCAGTAGTTATCACATAGTTACAAAGCAGCTGTTGGAGTTACTTTATATTTTAATGCTGTTCTAATTGTATGAATTTCAGTTATTTATTCATTTTTTATAATTTACTTATCAACATCTTCAATTGTTAAGGTATGCCATGTATATAGTGAATATTCATATATTCTGCTAAAAGCAATGCATTTTAAGCAATAAACCACACTGAAGAACACTGCCATCCAACTAGTTAAAACTGACAGTAACTAAAAAACTAACAGGCAACTGACTGTAAACATTCATCAATTCATTCTCTATCAGCTTTTAATAGCTGCTAGTTCAGCAGCAGCATAAAGTTAATCAACTCAAAGAAAACAAATTATAAATAATATCGAATTCTAGATGATACACATTAAAATATATTAATCTAATTGTTGTAAATTCCATTCAAAAACAACGTAATTGACAAAGGTATTGTTGGTGTTAACAAACAATTAGCCTACTGTAAACAAGAAACTCTGCACTAAATTACGGAAATGGCACCACAATGCATGTTTTTACCTCTGGATCTGTTGAATTTAGTTGGACTTGTTGCTGATCCAATCGGCGAGTGAACTGAATCCCTGCCAGTAGTTTGTTCGCAGGATGAAGCGTCCGAATCTCCTCCATCTCGATCTTTGCACTGATCATCATACATGCGCATTGACGGCAGGGCTAACTGTTTTCTGAAAATTAAACTGAAATTAGATTTATGTCATGCCTAAATAGTGTTGTTTTTAAATATCCAATGGTTAAACAAAACTTTAGACGTAATACCTCTTTTCTCTTCTTCCATTCCCAGTGTCTCTGAATCCTTTTGCGAATGGATTATGATCGATTTTCAGTTGTGTGATCTATAAAAAAAGGGAAATTGCATTTATTGTACTTGATCATGCTTTCCGTAGGCTTATTTCAAATTAACAGCACTAAATTATTTTGAAACTATAATTCGTGGGGTTTTTTTTCTCAAACAAACGAATAATCTGGTGAAATAAAATATCAAACATGTAAAATCTGTCCTGATATAGGCTACTATCCACAACGACTGTTTGATGGATTTTTTTGTGAATTAAGTTTAGGCCTAATCAAACCAAGTTTATAACTAAATTGTTAAATTAATAACTCAGTACTTTCGTTTGTTCAACCGAATTCATTGTGACATCACGTGTTTCACACCGCACAAGCCTTTCATTTTTACGGGGTCACATTTGATTGTTAAGCATAGCCTATCGTATTGCTCAAGTTATACACAAGCGACTATTTGGTGCCCGTAGTGATTGTAACTGGCCAGTAAACATTACGATCATAGGGCCACCAGTCCTAGTGTGCTGTCATCCCAATTATAACTCTATTCATGACCATGACAAAAAAATAAAAAAATAAAAATAAATAAATAAATAAAAACAGAAGGAATAGTCGCGTATAGGGAAGATACTGAACATGTTACAAATAGTTTTTCTCTTTCAGCTCTAATAATAATAATAATAATAATAATATGACAACGGATAATTACAAACAAACATTTTTAAAAAACTGCTGTAGTGGCCTAACTTACCTTGTCATTCTGATATGCAGTGACACCTATAAAATCGGTCTCAGGAAATACATATGTCCTGAAGGTGCTGTAAGGGAGCTTCAGAATGTCGTTGGCTCTAACGATATGAAACCTGGGCTGGTATTTGTGCATTGAATTTAGAATGGTCTGCAAAATAGAAAAGTTTCCAGGTCATAGTCAGGTATCACAAATCGATTATAAAAGAAATATCTGCACAGTAAATAAAAACATATTTGTACATACTCGTTGAGGCCTTGTTTGGATAACTGAGTGATTTATTTATTTATTTAATCGAAAGCTATAACAAGACAAATTTCTAAATTGCCATTTAAATGATAGGCCTATGCATGTGGATAGGAATAGTGTCATTTAGCCTGGAGTGAAAAATCATGTCTTTGGTTCACGGTGTCGATCATGGGACATAGTTTCCCCCATGGCATTTAATGTTAAGGCAACTGCTCTTTCATGCTTCATTTAGTCGACAGACGCTAAAAACGCGTTCGGAATCCAATGCACCTTAAATATCTAAATTCTGTGCTTAGCTTAATCTCGTAATCATCTTTGCTTCTTGATCACTTAGATAACTGTATAGTATCCCCTTTTCCTATTATAATGGAAATAAGGAAACTGAAATCATACCTAAGAAATCAGCCTATTGACATTACAGAGTAGCCTAGGTTATATAATACAACGTTACATGCAGTTTCAGAAAACTTAATGTAACTTACAAATCCATGTTTATCCGAGATATTGTTGGTCAGTTTGAGTTTATGGAAAGCAACAGGCTTTGCCATCCACTGTTCACCCGTGGCCGGGCTATCCGGGTGAATGTACATTCGTTTGGGCATCTCCGGGTCGGCCTTTCCTGCGACCATCCATCGAGAGTTGTGAAATTTGTACCGACAGTCGTCTGCCGCAACAATATCCATCAAAAGTATATACTTGGCTTTTTTGTCCAGGCCGTTCACGCGCACTTTAAACGGAGGAAACATTCTCCTGTGGACGGAACAGACATAGTCATATCTGGGTCGAATTTCTTCATCAAAATATTTATTTAATATTTTAAAGACATTTTAAAATTAATTCTATTTCAGAATACATTTTCCGTTAAAAACACAAATAAATATCCCTCATATCTAAGTCGTTTGGCAAAGGCAGGCTATTAACACAATAGCCTACCAGACGACATCCTTGCAAACATTTTCTAATATTTTACATGCGTATTTATAGTCAAAGGGATTGTTACCCCTTTATACTTCCTATATTTATATATTTCAGTTAGGTCCTGATACAAAAAAAATATGGCCTGTGTGTTTTTTTCTTCTTAAAAAGTAGTTCGCCTCGTGCAGCGCAATATTTACATTGTTTAGATACATTAACTTCTACGCTTACTATAACAGACGAGTTTCTATATAATAACCTTAATAACAGAACGAATTTGAATGTTATTAGGCTATAATGATTACATGAAATAGATATTGAGTTTTGTGACTGTTCGGTGCCGTCGATTGACCTATAAACATAGCCTATTTATCGAGCAATAGGCCTATTTCATTTCGACCTAAATTATATTTTCTATAGTGAAATATAGGCTACTAAACATTTTCAAAGTGAAATACATGAACATCGTTATGATCAATACAAGGAACAATTAAAAATATATAAAAGCCTTACCTTCCTGATTTAGTGATGACCATTTCGGTTCCAATTTTGTGGAATTGATCCCAAAGGTCCTTAGCTTCTAATGTAACTTTAGGATCGTCTTCAACGTCCTCCTCTGGCTCGAGGCTCTTGAAGGAGCGGAGATGAGCCGCCTGGTGGTGATGTCCAAGCGCCGCGTGTAAGCTAGCCTCAGCCGCGCCGGAGAGCGCATGATCCGCCAGTGGTTTACTGAGACCCGGTGGTAAAGTGAGTGCTGGAAAGAACGAGGGTTGAGCCGCGGCAAGGAAAGCTGACATGGGAAAGTCGGCCGGCCTGTGCGCGTGAAAAGGGTGATAAGCCATAGCGTTCGCTGTAAAAACTGGATCTCTCATCGGTGCATCCAAAAAGCCAGATGGAAGTATAATATACAAAAATAAACTGCGCCTTGAACTCGCGTAAGTCCGACTGTCTGTCGCCCTCTTACAACTGAAAGAAGCGGTGGTTTCAGTAGTTGGAGAGGACTGGTAGGAAATGTCACTACCGTCGATGATGTCCCGTTGCAGCACAGTGATAAAATCCTTCAAAAGTGCAACATTGACACTTCAGTGTAGATTTACAGCTTTCCTACTGTCCAAGCAACTATAATATCTAAAGCAGCCTCAATAAGAATGCGCAAGCCGTGAGCACTGATGTAGAATTGAAAGGTTCTTCACTAACCACACTGTCTTACATGTCCCTTCTCACTGGATCCCAGTACTAATGAACCACAGCGTCTTGATTGCAGATTTTACGCATTCTGGACCAATTGTAGAGCTCCATAGGCGTGGTTTTGACAGCTCCAGCCAAGATCGTGAAGGGGGGGTTGGCTAGAAGGTGTCGGAAGCATTCGCAGTAAGAAAACATGTCAACAGAATAAAATATTAACCAATGACAGAGTAAGGATCTGGAAACCCCACCCCCGCATAACCTAACCGAGGAACGGTCATCTAGCTGTACGCAGCCGGGTAAGAGAATGCTTTTCCCGGCTTGCGTTTGATCAGATTTAGGACCGTGTGCATGCTTGATATATTTATGCTCCATTGTCTAACTTTATATTGGACATTACATTTGAAATGTTATGCGTACCTAACATACCAAAATGATTTTAATGATTAACTGTTGCTATTTTAATGGTGTTTAATAATAGCAACACACACTTTAGAAAAAATCTAGTAGCAATTGTACTAAACAACAAATGTTTATTTATTATAACGACTTTCCCAGAGTTTGCACAGTTAACTGATCTTAAATCGACCGGATGGAGGATATTTCGGGATATTTTATTTCTCCAACCGATATTCAGAACAATGTTGGTTGCACAGATTTGGATGCTCGCTTACAATCAGAGTGCTTTTGAAGGCGAAAATGGAGGAAACTTTCCGCGAGAGAATTGGTTTACGGCTTACCTACTGGAAGGAATAACGAGGTACTATCACAGATAGTGTGGGAACAACCGCAGATTTTATTTTTTCCCCCCAAAAGGATATGCCTGTAACAAAATCGAGGCATGACCCGGGTATTGTGTATTTATGTAGCCAATAATGCAAGATTCATCTGACCTTTATCCTCATTTTCACAGAACTGTTCAAGATTAGTTCACGTTAAATTGGCCGACAGGGTACAGCAGAGTAACAATCTGAGCTTTAAAGCTCCATAAGCAGTCGTGTACCTTTAAGAGGCTCGTCAACAGATCCTTGATTAAGTGGGACTACGTTTGTTAAAGAGTGCTTGGCGCCAGCCGGCTGGAGTCCCACAATAAGAACCTACCCCTGTCAATTCATATTTACCCCCAAATTCTCCAACAGCGTGCACCAATCCACTCAGTGTTCCACAAAGCTTAGCCTACATCTTGAGAAAAATCCAAAGAAATGTTTTCTTTGTGGCAGCTCCCGCTTTCAACAATTAGGCTAATTAGATCTAGTGAAAGTCCACGGATGGGAGATTTATCTCCTGTGTTTGAATCGATGTCTGATCAGTTCTGGCTAGGCTATACTTTGACAAATGTAGATTGAAAAAACAAAGAATTAATGGCATTAATTCCACACATAATTTGTTCAGAGATTTGGAAACCCGTAGCCTAAAATGTCAACAGGAAATGCATTTGATTTGTTCCTTTCAATTAACTCCTTTCATTCGCTAAAATGCTCAGTGTAAACATCAGAAATGACTTCCTACTGAAGATCCCACAGCTGAAGGACTGTCCTGAGAGGGAGACACATTGCGTCTGACTTAATACTGTCAGAGATGAAGCCGCTCTGACCGGGATTGTGAGTCCAGGATTTTCAGTCGAGGGTGTATGAAAGATATCGCAGAACAAAAGAAGAAGGACATCAGTATATTGTTTTGGATCATCCTGTATCAACATATTTCGTCTTTGGTAAGAGCTAGCCTACTTTTATTATGTGGGCAAGCTTCATGTATGGAATAAATGATGAACGCAGGTGGATTTCAAATTGTTCAAAAGATATTGGTAAGATATAATATCCAACCACAGATGTCTATATTTAATTGATTTAATTATATGCTGTAATTACTGTATTTTATTGTTCTATTTTATTTTTTGTAAATTATTGAGCAGAAATTGATTTATTATTGATAAATGTAGTATTGTTCATAAATACGTTTTTGTAAGTTTCTTTATTACATCTTTATTTTATTTTTTTTAAGAAAATGTGTCTTGTTGTTTGCATAGGCCTGGATGAATTAAGATAATAAAAAAATAGCATGAATTACATTCAAATCATTTTCGTAGGCTATACCTGTTTGAGAGTTTGTCATGAGTTTCAAATAAAAATGAATTAGCCTACACAACTGACGATTTTGAGCAATCACATCGTAGCCTATAGGCTACTTTAGTTTATATACCAATATGTTGAAAAGAGGTCTGCACAGATTAACCCCACATGAAGCAAGATAATGATTTTACCATGTATATATACTCATCAAGTTAATTATATAAACAAAATCCATGTAGTAGTCCAACTCATTTATTTGTTCTGGTAAATTTACGCCGAGGCCCCGTGTACCACAGTTGTCAATGCAGGTGTTATTTAAGGGCGCTCTTTCAAAGGTTTTCTAATCTTTTCTCTCTTTTTCCCCCCGAACATAAAACATAACATTTTAGTATAACCGATAGTCTTGAGAACGTACATGACTACTCTTCGGTCTTTTTTTGGTTAAATGAAAAAAAAAAATGAAAAATATATCATATTAGGCCTATTTATCAAATATTTTCCTGCCTATAAGCTATGTTGTTTCCAAAACGTTTTGTAAGCCAAGCAATCACCATTGCACAGCATCACCCACAAAATGCTCCAAACGCTGTTTTTATCCTGTGGATCAAGTTCTTGGCGCCAGACCGTTTAAGACCTGTCAAAGTTCTTCATATTTCTCCGGTTCAAGAACAGCCCAGAACCCCTCCTTCACACTGTCTCCTCAGTTCTTCTCTAGTGCTTCCGAAGTTATAGGTGCATATTCTGTCATAGACTGGATGTTTTGCCAGATGCAAAGGCCAAACTAGATATTTTTAAATAACAGCGTAAGTTGTAGTTGTTTTAACATGTGGTGAAAGCAGTGGTGATCTCTAAAAGCATACATTTAGTTTCACACAACTGTGAGAAAAAAGTTACTTCTCTAAGCCATTATCAGTTGGAGGCGCTAAAACAGGTCGAATTGTTTCACTTTATTATTATTATTTTTTTTGTCATGGGTCATAATGCCAAAGAATCTTCTGTAAGGATTGAACATGGATAATCTTTGATATTTAATGTTTGAGAGTAAACCTGTGACCTAACACTGACATGAACAATGTGGACAACGGAAATTTGAAATCACGTCATTTAAAAAAAAAAAAAATAATAATAAGAACTTGTTTTTAATAACATAAAAAAAAAATATCTCTATATACATTTGTAAACTTTCTTTCTTGGTTTAGAACAAAGAAAACGATCTTACATACAAAATAAAATCATTTATTAAGTTTGCAAACGGAGACAAGCTTATAAGAACATACGAGTTGAGCAGCGCTTAGTTTTAATATTCCATTTTGAAATATTAAAGTGACTGGAAATAAAATTTGATAATTAGATCTGTATGACTAATGTACTCCTTGTCTTTTGTAAACAAACACGCCTTTCATCCAGCATCCAAATCAAATACAAGAACACAGAACCAGATTGAAACATAGAGATAAGAATAGAATATAAAGGACTTGTGTGCTATTCCAGGACTTTGCAAGATGTTACTTGATAAAACAGATGTGAACTTTTCAAAAGCATTTTCTTTTATTAAGGTTTTAGAGTTTCTTTACGAATTATTACCAAAGAGCCACCTAACATTATTAACGACCGTGCTAGAAAGATCTGGCACAACATTCAGCATTTAAAAATTCAACAACCTCACATCCAATAAACCACACATTTTAATACCCAGTCCGACAATATCATACATAATCTAATGGAAGTATCTAGCCTATTTTTCCAATATCCATCAGGTCAAGGATCAGGTAAGATTTTTTATTTTGGGGGATTTTTTATTGCAAATAGCATACAAGCACGAAACTATCCTAAATGTATTATTTAAGATAGGAGCTGCTTATACGGTTGAATCTATTTAACGAATTATTTCCATCAAGTATAGAAGATCAAATGAAACAGAAGATCTATTGATCAATATGTTTTTCGAGTACTCAAAAAATGTTACACACACAAAGAAAAGAAGACAGAAACATGAATCGTCTGCAGGCACACAATCTCATTGTCGAATAAAAAACGTTTTTTTTTTTTTTTTTTACTTTTATAGAACTGTCTTTGACCCTTAATTCGAAAGAAAAACGGAAAATATCATTTTGAAACTTATTTTTTTCTTTCTTTTTTTCATTGTAAGAATAAAGTTTTACTGATTCCTTTTCATATTAATCAACAGAAATATGATTTCACCAATGCAAAAGACGGGGAAAATGTCTAATTATAAAACATATAATTTAAACATAATTTAACATAATTTAATAATAATTTGTCTGTAATAATTTGCAGTTGATTTCGTGAATATTTGATAAAATACACGAATTTGAACGCTTGGAAAAACAGTGACACCTATCCGATAATTCACATTTTCTATCGCTAACTCTCCTCGAATTAAAATCTGATCTAAGCATAACGGTTTACAGGCTACCTGTTGATTTGCAGATTGCGCGCTATAATGTGTAGGATATAGGCCATTTGTGTACACTAGTATTGATGGGCATGTATTTGCGTGGTTTTGGACGTCTGTGTCCACTGTTACAAGTTTGCATGCTGCAAAATAAGATACAATAAAAATCCAAGAAGGCCTGCTTAAAAGCCAGCATTGCAATGTTATGGGTTTCACAATTAGGCTTAACAACACGATAGGGTTGAACATCTTAATTATTTTTAAATTAAACAATTGAGCCATATTTGGAGTCATGCTTTGCATGATTTCTATATAAATGTATATAAATTCAGCATTTTTTTTTCTCTCACTGATGCATTACGGAAACGAGAGAAATACAAGTTCTGTTGTTCCTAGCTGATATTGCCCTTTGAGTTCATATAAAATATTGCTGCATTTTTGGCCATGGTCAAAATTTCCTTAGTCCTTTTTTAAGTCTTCATCTGTTGGAAAGTGGCGAAAAATGTTTGAGATGCCTTGAAAAGGTCATTCTTTTGGCTAGCCTCTGGGATGAGCTTCACCACTGATCAAAGGCTGGCGGGAGTGTGGGAGAGAGTCAGTTCTCTTCTGGGTTGGATTGTAAGGTGAATGTATTAACTTCACAGGTCAATCCCACCCTACATCAGCACTATACACTTCTCTGATGAATGTTTTTATATTGGCTGGTTAATACAAACACAATGTACCTTGGCTTGTGTTGGGCTGCAGGACTATAGGGAGGGTTCATATTGTGAAGTCTGATGGAAACATTCTTGTCGGAGTGGTTTCATGGTATTGTATTGGCACGCACACACACACACACACACACACACACACACACACACACACACACACACACACACACACACACACACACACACACACACACACACACACACACACACACCACACACACACACACACACACACACACACACCACACACACACACACACACACACACAAACACAAACACAAACACACACACACGCTCCCTCTGTCTCTCTGTGCTGAGACTGCAGGCGTATGACAATACACTTCTAGTGTAGGAAGTGATCTCAGAGGTCCCACACAACAGGAATGGCTCCCTGGATACTGAGGGTAATAACTCGTAATTAAAGCCATACGATGAGTTTAGTCAAAAGGTATAGGGAGGACAGGTTATGGGACATTACTCGCTCTTCTCTTCTCTTCTCTTCTCTTCTCTTCTCTTCTCTTCTCTTCTCTTCTCTTCTCTTCTCTTCTCTTCTCTTCTCTTCTCTTCTCTTCCATTTCTCAGGTGATTCTTTGGAGATTTAATCTATGAGAAATAAAAACACAAAAGAGGTAATTGTTGACAAACAATTGGTAATAAAGAGCTATAAAAATAAATGTGTATGGCAGATAATCTAAATAATTGGCTATTCTGCAGATCATATTAAAATCTTTGACTTTTGATTGCAAATACTTTGGTTTATTGGAATCAAGAGAAACATCTGAGAAGTAGGAGACAGAGAATTCTCCATTTGATATCCATTTAACCTCACTGCCTTCTAGAAGAAACAACTAAACACCCAAAAAGAAAATTATTTCATAATTTACTCACTCTAATGTCATTCCAAAGTCATATGGCTTTCTTTGTTCTGCAAAACACAAAAGATACTTTGAATAATGATTCAGCTTTTTTGTAAGCTATAAATTATACAAGTCAATGGCATAACCCAAAACATTCCAGTTGTGAAAAGGACATTATGGTAGCTTGACGTATGAATTGACTGCTATAGTCTAAGTCTCCTGAAATTACATGATCTCTTTGTATGATTAACTGATATTTAAGTCACACTTTATTCAATCACAAATCAAACGGTCAAGGCACACATATACAGAATACGTCCAATATGGCTGCCGAATTTAATTGGTTCTTGCACATCACATGACCAAAGTCATGATGTTTGAGGTAAGAATATACCATTTGAGTTGTATGGATTCCTTTTATGCTACCTTTTTACTCTTTTTTAGAGTTTTAACATTTTGAGTCCCATTGACTTTAATATGAAAAAAAAAATCTGAATCTGAAACATCATGAGGTTGAGTAAATTATATCAGAATTTTATTTTTTTTTCATTCAGTTTTCCCTTCAGCCAAAACGACTATAGATCAGCATATAACTCATGTCTCCTTACTGAGTCCTGACTGTTCTCAATAAATTGTACACTGACTGTTTAAAGACGCACTGGAATAAAGAAAGAAAACGACAGACAATCAGAGAAAGATGACACAAAAAGAATGGAAAAGGTGTTCTGCAAGAGATTTCTCTTGAACGATTGGCCCACTACATCCAGCCATTCTCCAACCTCTGAATGATCAGAGAAGAAAGCAGACAGGAAGAGGTCCATCAATCTCGCTTGCTTTCACCTCTCCGGTCACAGTCCACACCTGGGACACATTTGACATTATGTTAGGTCACCCTGGGCTCTGATGGAGTCACTGCAAGGTCGAAACTGTAATGTTGAAATCCCATTCAAAAGCTTAGACATCACTGAGATTAACTTTATTTTTCTCACTGAGGCAGCTCAGATTGCACAACCGGTACAGATGTGATGAGAAGTTAACTTGTAGCTAAGCGATAATGGGCTAAATGTTACACAGGCTGAGGAAGACACTGTGATTGCCCAGAGATGGGAACAAGAGGGATTATATACAGTTCATGACATCAAGTATTTCTGTCAAGGCATAACAATGTTTCAGCAAAATAAAACAGTCAAGACAGAACTGCAATTTGGCAGTTTATTTATATTTAAAGTAGGGTTATGACATGATTAATCGCGATTAATCGCATCCAAAATAAAAGTTTGCATTTACATAATATGTGTGTGTACTATGTATAATTATTTTGTGTATACTGTAAATACACACACATGCATGTATATATTTGTTATTTATATATAAAATATTTATATGTAATATAAATATATATATACAGTACATGGAAATATTTCTTAAATACTGTATATACATGCATGTGTGTGTATTTATAAATACAAAATAATTATACACAGTACACACATATGTATTATGTAAACACAAACTTTTATTTTGGATGCGATTAATCGCGAATAATTATTTCACAGCCCTAATTTAAAGTCATATTATCATTTACTCACCCAGGTGTAGTACTAAACCTGCGAAATTTTCATTCCTCTGTAGAAAACAAAAGATAACTAAAGAGTTCTTCAACCGTTTTTCTTCATCTTCCCATGCAATGAAAGTCAATTTGGTCCAATGTTGTATTGGAACCATTTGACTTTCATTGTACGGGCAAAAACGATTCTTTAAATTATCTTCGAACAATGTTCCTTTAATAAAGCCATGCAATAATACAAATATCACATATGCATTATTCTCTTCATTATTATATAACACCAAACATGCTGCACGGTCACACACGTGACTGAAACCAGTGCATACGTGTTGTATGTGGCTTTATCTAATCTTCAATGATATCATTTTCTCGGCCAAAGATCATACCCAGTCCCGTTCTGAGCCCCAGCTCGCCCTGGAATGTGAGTGTGGCTCATTACTCGAAAAGACTTAAGCTGATGAACACGACTAAAGACCTAAAAGCCTTTCCTGTGGCCTAATGCACCCACATTGTGAGACTTTTCAGACACTGGACTGCAGCTATTTTCTTTTTTTCTTCTTCTTCCCCTGAATTCCCATCGGTCTGCTGGTTTGGATCTTAAAAAGTGAATTAAACATGTTTGAAATTCAAGCAAAACTCACCGAGACAATTTGTTCATTTAAAAATCTAATTGCTTACATAAATAATGGTTGAGAATCCAAACACTTTCAACAGTTTGGCACACAAATGTGCAACGTATGAAGAAACGTGCTTGAGTAAAAATCTAGAAAAATAGACCAACTTCAAGAACAAGCACACCAAAGGTCCGGCTTTAGAGCTCTCCGGTGAATAGGTATAATCTTCTTACATTTTATGTTCTCACTTTTGGCCTCATACAGGCAGATATAAATCTGTCTGCTTTTACATCATATCAAAATGGCTTTATTGTTAGTAAAACGGAGACCTCAACAATATATACACTACCAGTCGAAAGTTTTGGATCGTAAGATTTTTAATGTTTTTAAAAGAAGTCTCTTCTGCTCACCAATGCTGCATTTATTTCATTAAAAATACAAAAAAAAAAACAGTAATATTGTTAAATATTACGACAATTTAAAATGACTGTTTTCTATTTTAATATATTTTAAAATGTAATTTATTCATGTGATCAAAGCTGAATTTTCAGCATCATTAATCCAGTCATCAGTGTCACATGATCCTTCAGAAATCATTCCAATATGATGATTTGATGCTCAAAAAAACATTCTTTATTATCAATGTTGAAAACAGTTGTGTACAATTCTTTTTTCAGGATTCTTTGATGAATAGAAAGTTCAAAAGAACAGCATTTATATGAAATATAATCTTTTCTAACATTATAAATGTCTTTAATGTAACTTTTGAACAATTTACTATTATCCTTGATGAATAAAAGTATTGATTTATTTACTTCTTTCCCCCCCAAAATAAAATAAAAATTCTTACTGACCGCAAAACTTTTAAACGGTAGTGTTTAATGTTACAAAAGCTTTCTATTTCAGACAAATGTTGTTCTTTTGAACTTTCTATTCATCAAAGAATCCTGAAATAAAAATGTAAATAACTGTTTTCCACATTGACAATAATGAGAAATGTTTTTTGAGCATCAAATCATCATATTAGAATGATTTCTGAAGAATCATGTGAAACTGAAGACTGGAGTAATGATGCTGAAAATTCAGCTTTGATCACAGGAATAAATTACACTTGACCATATATTCACATAGAAAACAGCTGTTATAAATAGTAATAATATTTCACAATATCAATTTTTTATCAAATAAATGCAGCCTTGGTGAGCAGAAGAGACTTCTTTAAAAACATTAAAAGTCTTACCGATCCAAAACTTTTGACTGGTAGTGTACCGAGTATCTCATAAAGGGAAAGCGTCCACCTCTTTGACTCTAAAGCTAATTGCTTTAAGACACCCGAGCAAATCTGGTCTCAGATCAGATCTCCACCATCCACAATTGCCCCCCTCTCCCCCTCCCCCCCCTCTCTCTCTCTCTCTCTGATTCAGAACACATTGCCCCGAATGAAAGCGCCGCTGTGACAGAGATACATGGAGGGCGGCATTAGGCTCAAAAACTGAGCCTGAGATCAAAGGGAAACACAGGAGGCTCTTAATCAGTGAGTTGTGCCAGTGTCAAACCTGAGTGAGAGGGACTCAAGGCCAACTCGTGACTTACCCCAGCCCGTCTTGGCCATCCTCAGCGGCAACACACATCCACAGGCCCCTGTGCTTCCTCTCCTCCCTCCTCCTTTCTCTGATTTGTCATGTTGTTTAAAGTATAATCCCACCATGATGCCCCAGCTGTCTCTGGTTAGCGCTTGCACGTCAAAATGCGTCTCTGTGGATCAGGCTGCAGGAAGATGAATCGAGCGCATGCTCTCCACCACCATATTTTCCAATCAAGCTTCATTAGACAGGGCAAAGCTAGGAGACATCCTCACCTCCAATGCTCTACAGCCAGATCACTGACATTCAGGATGGTCTTGTGTTACATGCTCATTATATACATAACATTTCCATCTGTCAAATTAGGAATTGTCCATGTGACCAGCACAATAAAGCTTGTAGATCTTCCTGTTTTACCAGGCTGTTGGTCTTTCAGGTCTCCCTGAACACTCCCTCTAATGCATTTATTCAGACAAACCAACCCGGTCTCACGAAAAATTCGTACAAATTTTATGAGGTGGCTTATTCGTACGAATTCATATGACCTCACTCGTACGAATTCTTACAATTTTTGCTAAATCGTACATATTT
Organism: Gila orcuttii; assembly: GCA_026230005.1. NCBI lineage: Eukaryota > Metazoa > Chordata > Actinopteri > Cypriniformes > Leuciscidae > Gila > Gila orcuttii. Next base: position 50,627,715 of record JAPDVR010000004.1, read on the forward strand.
TACGAGTGGCCCAATTCGTCAGTGGGGTTTAGACAAATCGTACAAATTCGAATGAGTGAGGTTGTACGAATTTGTACAAATTAGCCACCTTTTACTCACTCGTATGAATTTGTACAAATTGGTCGTGAGATAACGACCAATTCTCACTATTTGTTGTACGCTTGTTGCTATGTCAGGCAAGTTGGGATGCTCAAACAAACTGTCACCATTGGTTAAAATAAAGATGAGTGAATGGATCTAAACACAGGAGTTAAAGATTTTATTTAACAAAACTCAGGACTACACTGTAAAAAAAATCCCGTTGTTTTTACGGAAAAAAAACGGCAGCTGTGGTTACCAGAACTTTACCGTCAAAAATACAGTATCAACGTTATTGGTTTTACAGACTTAACGTAAAATTTACAGTAATAAACCGTATTTCATTATCTGATTTAATGTTAATTTACCAACCCATTGAAGTATTAATATCTGTTTTGTACCATTGTAGTACACTGACAACCAAAAATCATCACAGCAATGATGAGAGTCACATGATCAATCAAAGCTCATCACAAGCAATCTTCCACAAGAAAGTTAATACTATTATATAGAAGCTGCACAGTGTCATTCGCACAAACATTAAACACCATCATGGTAACACACATGAAATTTTTTAAATGCAATAAACATTAATTTAACAACATTAAATGTGACATAAAACCCTAATGTACATAACTGATTAGAAAAGAAGTAAGAACACTAAGAAGAAACATAGTTATTTCAACAAAAATACATCAAATGTGAAGTGTCACCCAGGGAATTGTGGGAATGTCAATTTACGTTTTTTTACTGTAAATTATACAATGAGTTGTTCTTTTTCACTTTCAAAAACTGTAAATTTAACGGTATTTTACAGTAAAATTACATTAAATGTACCGTTAGATCTATCACAGTTGTTTACCTTATATACAGTAGTAAGGAAACTTTCTGTTAACCAATTAACAGTTTTGCACTGTAGCATTTTTGCAGTCTTTTACCGTTAAAATCATGCTCATTTTTTACAGTGTAGAAACAATAACAAAACAACCAAGTGGAACGTGACGAGAACCGACATTTAACTGATGGAAATACAGAGCTTAAATAGAACAAACAAACCAATCAGCGTAATGAATCACAGGTTTAAACGATAATCAAACAGTGGGTAACCAAGGAAACAAACTCAAACACATAGGAAACAGAACGAAAAATTAGCAAACTCAACAACTCAAATCAGAAAGCAGCACACAAGTAAAAAGCTATGTTTTCCTTGAATATAGTGCTATTTTAGTATTATTGATATATTATTAATTTTTTTTGTCAATATTTTGAATTATAGTTTATGCTTCTATTTTATGTTATCTCCTACGTTTTAGTTAAAGTTTTAGTAATTTTTGTCATTTTTATCTTTTTAAATATGTCTATATAGTTTTAGTTAACGATAATAACCCTGGTGTATACATCTTAATCTTAATTTTCTTAACATCTTAATTTTATTTTAAATAAATAAACGAAGGTAATTAATAAATATCAAGCTTTTGGAGAGTGCCACCACATTTTAAAACATTTCATTTGATGGACAAATGTTTATATATATATATATATATATATATATATATATATATATATATATATATATATATATATATATATATATATAATATAATATTATATATATATATATATATATATATATATATATATATATATATATATATATATATATATATATCAATAAGTAGTGAACCAGTTTTGTTAAAATATTATTTCCCCCGTAAGCACTTACATTTCAATAATTTAATTATTTTAATTTTAAAGGATTTATTTCCATTGTAATATCAGGACAGTTTTTACTTTATGGCCCTAAAAAATATAAAAAAATTAATTTGAATACAGAAATGAAAAATATTGTCATTTAGGAGGTGTATTCAAGTCATTAATAGCATTTTGATGTATTTCTGAATAAATTAATAGGCTAGTTAACACAAAAAAGAATCATGTCACTGACTCACATGAAAACAAATATTTGAGCAGTGAAAAAATATAGCCTTTAAATGTCATGTTTAGCATACATGTTTTAGTCATTACTGTGATTGACAAAAACTAAACAAAATCCAGTCTAATAGTTGTACCAGTAGAGGGTGTCTTGCTGCTGAGCTGTTCTGAATAATGTTTGACATTTCTATATATCAAACCCTCCTTGTCTACAATGATTGGACACATTTGAGAACCATTTTCTTGCTCATGTGGGCATGGCTTTACTATCAGGCACCAATCACAAACTGAAAACAGATACACCTCATCATACTTGTTGGGAAGAGGGGAATCATTAATGAGCCTGGTAGCATGCAGCATTGTTATCATTAAATACACTTCCAGACATTGCAGGTGGAAGTGGAGGAAGTTTAGAGAGTAGGACTAGAGCCGCTTTCAATTACGCTTTAATGAAAACCCTGCTATGGCACTGCTGAAGCCTGGGGCAGGGGAACCCTGCACTGTTGAGCCATGAGTTAAGCCAGAGTCCCTGGCTAAATATCTTGTTTCCAAATCAGCCTATGAGCTCAGAACCACTGAATTGAGATCAGATCAGATACGTTACATATCTGGCTGTCAAAGTTCACATGCTTGGAATGTAATGATATTCTGCTGAGGGAGGCGGGCATCAAATACTGTTAAACTGATTCATCCAAGTACTGGTGCTGTGCCGGACTCTCAAGATGGATCATGTATGAGCAATACATTCACAAAGAAACACACACTTCTAGACTTGTGCACAATTTATTGCATCGTTTAGTTCCACGTAAAAAAAACAAAACCAAAAAAATAAATTAAAAACAACCATTTGACACAAACATGCACAACAAACATTATTTTGTTGTTGTTGGTAGAAATAGAAATTGAAAAAAAAGAGAATAATTACTATATAATTATTTTCCTGTAAGTATATTTGTCTAGTTTTCCAATACAATTATTGGTGATACATTACAACAAGGTTTCATTTGTTAACATAAACATTACAATGATCAATAATTTTACAGCATTCCAAAATCTTTGTTAATGTTAATTTCAACATTAATACATTTTTTAAAATCAAAAGTTGTATCTGTTAACATTACAGCACTCTAAGAGTGAACTAATAAGAACAAACAATTGACAATATAATTTGTATTGACTAACATTAACATTGATTAATAAATGCTCATATTGCTCATTGTCAGTTCATGTTAGCTGATGCATTATTGATGTTAATTTTTTTTTTTATTTCAGGCTCAAAATTGTGTTTGATAATAAGACTTGTTTACAGAAAATAGAATTTTAATTGATAAAACTGTATATTATATTCCCTAACCCTAAACCTACCCATCACAGAAAAAGTTCTGCATTTTTATATTTTCAAAAAACATAATTTAGTATGATTTATTAGCTGTTTTCCTCATGGCGACCAACAAATGTCTCCATAAGGACAAGGATTTGGGATAGTGTAATTTTGATGGGACATTTTGTGCCCATAATGTAGGCCACATCCACACACACAAACACACACACACACACACACACACACACACACACACACGCACACACGCACACACACACGCACGCACACACGCACGCACACACACACACACACGCTCCCTCTGTCTCTCTGTGCTGAGACTGCAGGCGTATGACAATACACTTCTAGTGTAGGTAGCCAAAAACAGTTAGATTGGACCCAGAAAATAGAGGCTTCATGAATGTGACTGTAAAAAAACAACAAACCCACCACGCCTGTTCCAGATGGGTTAGGAATGGCAGTCAGAAAAAGGCACAAGTCCAGATAACATTATGTTAGTGTGACATGGCGCTTAAGCGCATAGGCAAACCGAATCAGGATTTGATTATGCGAGCGGGTGCAGAAAGCCCAGAGCACAGGGCCAGGCACTCAGCCATGGCACGGCCACAGCAAAGATGCATATCTATGTCAAGACACGCCAATGCAGCACCGCATTCAACTGCTATAATCAACCCAGCCTTGCGCCGGGGCAATGTGAACAGATATGTTTCCAATGCAAACAGCCTGTGCTGCAAAAAGCTTACTTCATCGTTATTAGACGTTGTGCAAAACAAAGGAGGGTTTCATTGCATGCCCTGCCAACCTCATCTTACATTTTGTAAGGCCCAATTATGTTTCAAAACCAATTCATAATTGCGCTCTGACCTTGTGCTTCACCAAATAAAACATCTGAATTGGTGCATTCAGGAGAAATAAAAGGCTGCTTATCCTCAATTGGTTGCTAGGGAAAATCCAGAAAGTTTTGAAATGCACGTAACAAGTTTAACACTTTTCATGCAATTGCTTCAAAAGGTTTTATAAGTTTTAAAGTTATATACCTCCCATTTAGGTTTAATATTGGAACTTTATGAGGATACATGTGAATGCATTTAAGTATGAATCAATGTTAAAGTGTTCGGTTGAATGAAATTGTAATGTTTTGATGAGCGATAAATATCTGGCAAAAAAGGGCTCATATGAGAAATCTTCAGAAAGGGCCTCACAAATCAGTTTGTAAAGCTATGGTTGAATGGCAAACCATATTTGGAGTAATTTACTCAATCAGAAATCCATTGCAAAATTAATTTAGATGAGCTCACATTTTTTTGCAATGTATTTAGTCAATAGTTTCATTGAAACTGCTTTTGATTTTAAATGAATACTCACCCACGTTGTTCCAAACATTCATTAGGAATGCATTCTTTCTTCTGTGGAACACAAACGATGTGTGTGTGTGTTTTTTCCCAGTGTTGTTTAGGACCACATTGACTTTCATTGTATAGACAAAAAAGCTGAAGCGGTTGAAACATTCTTTAAAATATCTTGTTCCACAGAAGAAAGTCATACAGGTTTGCGTTAATAGAATTTGTATCTCTTTAAATGAGACAAGGGTGTGAAAAGCATGAGTGAAGTTAATATAATTATTAACTAACTAACATAGTGTAACACCAAAGCCATGAATTTGATTCCAAATTCCAAATTTAAATTGTGTAGAACCCAGTGGACAGAATTATCCATTCCCTGTCATTTGAGAGAGTGTGACTATACATGATGTTCTTAAACCTTGACAACCAAGAAAATTTGTTATGAAATGCTAACATGATAAGCATGGTAGTCGAGCAGAATGTGTAATTTTGTCAGTTTAAGTGTGGGAATGTGATTAGACTAGAGGCCGCATTGAACATTTGTTCATTTTCGAAATGTGATTTGCTTCGGATTTGCACGAATGAGTGAAACTTCTCAGCTTTGGAAATCTGATTATAGAAAGGGGAAGGGATTCTCTTAATCTTCCAATTTCTCTTGCTGCTTCTCTGCCTATTTCTAAAAACACCTGCAATCATTCACGAAACAAACTTATTACTGTAGACATCTCTGTATACTCTCCCAGGAGCCACGCATTAAAATCAAATGATTTTGGTCAGTTATTGCTTTGATGGTCACTGAGTTGAGATCTAAAAAATCTACAAGCATTTTACGCTGCAAGCTATGTGCTACACAAAACTCTGCAGGCATTATTGAGGTATCTTCAAAGGATGTCAAGAAGTATCTCACACCCCTTTATAGGCCTCCTGCTCTTCCTAAACAGAAATGACCTCATATTGGCAGCGCTCTTCTGAATCCAGACCTCCAAGCCCCCCACCTCCCTCTCTGCACAGACAGTAAGCATTTAACCATCTGCCACTATTTTCTCCGCCTCAAGAGAAAACAGAAACATTCACAATAGCTGAAGAGTGTTGTGGAGGAGTTGAAGTGAGTCAAACTAATGATATTGTAGTTTAATGACACAGACACGACTCCCATAATAGCCTTTAGCCTGTAGTCATGTGATATTGCAATGATAAATGAACCTATCCACTGTTTTTATTTAATATGCATCCACATTTTAGTGGTACCTGCTGAAAATTGATGTATGAAGAGTTTAATTTAACATTCAGTTTCAAGATTTTAGCCCTAAAGTCATACACCTTGTTGAGGAGAAGTGTGCTTATTCTAAATGTTTCGAGCTAAATGTTGGATTTTCACCTCGTCTTAAAAATGTCTTATTGACTTGCATTGAAGGAGGGACTCCTAGCTTTCTACTTAGAAAAGAAAAAGAAAAAATCTGTACCAATTAATGTAGTGATTTTAAAATTCTTTAAGGACCACTGTACCGATTTAAACCATGTAATTTAACTACAGCAAATGACTATGTTTGAATCAACATTAATCGACTTTATTTTCCCCTGTGTTATGCAACAAAACCACTAGAGGCTGGTGGTCTCTGGCCTTTGCTGGAAACCATGCTTCTTTGCCTTGTCCTGCACAGGCTCTTAACTGGTGCTTTTTGCTTTTTTTCTGTGTTTGGTTTCGGACACAACACAAAGCCTTTTAACAAGACTGCATCGTTTGATATAAACACTCATTCAGACATTAAACTTTCTTGTGGCTTTAATATAAGAAATTCTTTTTTGTTCATCTTTATACACACACACACACACACACACACACACACACACACACACACACACACACACACACACACACACACACACAAACACACATATATATCTTTATATAATGTCTGTCAATATAGATGAATTTGTGCCTTAGTTAGAGTAGCACAATATTAAATTTTTGACAGGAATGAAAACAACGCTGTGAGGGATAGAAGTACAGTGTGTTCAATGGATTGGACTGTAATTTAAAACATGGCAGTTGTTCAGCTTTCTGTAGCCAGAAACTTCATAAAACACTTTTAAAAGTCATGAACTTTGAAAATTACATGTGTTCTAGGTCCTTTATTAAGCTATTGCACAGACTGTAATTATATCTATCACTCACATTTTCATCCTTGTAAAAATTAATATGGCGTTTATATGAGGTGGTGAGACACTTACAATGGAAATCAATGGGCCATTTGGTAACACTTTATTTCGATAGTCCTCTTTAGACACTCTACTAACTATAAGTAACTTTGCAGCTACATGTCAACTAACTGTCATTAGAGGATTAATAAACTGTCTGCTTAATATTTGCTAACATTTTATTTTGATGGTCCCCCAACAGACTATAAGTAACTTGGCAACTACAAGTCAACTTATTCTCCTAACCCGAACCCTAACACCTAACCATAACATAACAGTCTACTGACAGTCTACTACAGTCTACTAATACTCTAATGAGAGTTAGTTGACATGTAGTTAAAAAGTTACTTATTGTTAGTAGAATGTCTAAAGTGGACTATCGAAATAAAGGGTAACCGGCCATTTTTATAAATGCATTTGCATTCGTTCTTCTGTTAAACTGTTTTATTTAGAGTTGCAACAGTACTAAATATCTCTGCCGATACAGATAGCTGATTATTCAGAATGTAGATTTTCTTAAAGAAAATAAATCTCTCCCAACTAATGCTGTAACTATAAAGTAAACCCTCATAATTGAATATATACAACTTTGCACAAATTTGCATACAAGGTAGTTTTCATAAACACTTATTCATTTATTCATACTTAACAGTAAATAAGCTTATCTCTAGCGTTTTTTATAGCTACCTAATCAACTGTGAACATTGAATAACTTTTCTGAGACAAATTATGCAACTTTAGTCAAATGACATTGTACACAAGCTGTTTTATTGATGTCTTTCCATGGTTGAAACACTGATTGAGACATGATACATTTCAGTATCTTTCAACATGCCTTTTGATGTTTATGCATGTGTTTTCATGTTATAACTAAAAAGGAAGAAATGACTCGTCGCTGCCAGAACTTGAGTTCTGAAGTTCTGATTCTGAAGTGTGCATATGATGGACACTTTACTATACCATGAGGCCACAGGAGAGGATTTGTGAATAGCAGTGAATCTACACAACTGATGCTGGTAGGTCACATAATAATGACAACATGGCGAATGTAGTATTTCCAAATTAGATGCATACTACAAACATTCATACTATATAGAACATACTTTTCAAAAATGTGCCTAGTCAAAAGAGTATGCAATTTTGGATGCCTATAGTAATAAATAATAGTTTGATCTTTTATTGTCCAATACCGATTATTGACCAATGCATCCCTAGTTTAAATCATTCTCTCTTTTTTGCCATTACATTGTCATGACAACAAAGTTTAAATTTGTTTATAACTTTGCACATAAGAGGATAGTCAGAGATTTTTTTTTTCGATAACGCTTTAGATTACAGCCCAGAAAGTACTACGTAATTAAGACGAATTTACAGCGTAACTTTCGGTAATTATAGTGTATAAAGTACTTAGATGTAAGTATAAGGGAACAATATGTAATAAATAGGTAACAACCAGGAGAATTAACAAATTATTTATACCGTAAGTATTTTAGAACTAAGGGGGTACTCATTCTACTATTATGATACAACAATCTTACATTTGGGAGCAATTAAGCGAGAATATACACTGCGTACCTTTTTTTTAATAATAGTACCAATATTGCAGGCTATACTGTATAGGCTTTTCAAAATTACAGGGTACATATCTTTGCATTTATACAGTAATTCATTTATTTTTGATAGCAAAAGTGCAGATAGTTTAGTTTGGGCTTACATGTTTTAAGGCAAGTTAAAATAGAACTATTGCAATTTATTTTTTAATACAGGATAAATGTACTCTTGTTCCATGTAGTTCCACAGGGTTAACAAGGTGCAATAAAAATACAACAATTTGATATCACTGACTCAGAAACCTTTATTTGAAAAAGTTAATACAAAACAGATTTACAACACTTCTTATTTATTCAAAACTACTTTTTCTACCATTAAAATAGTATTTTAACATTTATGGATTGCTCCCCTTCACTTCCATTGTAAATTCCTCACTGTTATCCAAATTTTTGCTTTTTCAAAGAATGAATCATGCATTTCATACTATTTTTTGTATAGTTTGTGTACATCTCATCTCTTAAAAAAACATTAATCACACTTCCATTATGGATTTAAATGTCTTATGCAGTATCCCCCTTTGAATACCCCAAAGCAGGTAGCCTACATTCCAATCTCTAGCAATGACACCCCTATTTCATTCAATGTTTTCCACCATTTCCCCACTTGCTCCATCAGGTTAGCCCCATGTTCGTCAGATCTCGCCCCCACATCTGCGATTGCACGCTTAATGTGATCAGTAATGAATTTTGTGTTACATTAAGCCTGAATAAATGGATGGACAAGCGCAGACTACAAGTGTCCAGGAGTCCAACCTAATCTAATGACAGCCAGGCAGAGACACAACCAATTAGAGGGGCAGAGAGCAGGCCGCCACAGGCTACTGCTGGGACTGCAAATGAATAGACCAAAATCAAATCAGGGCTCTAATAGATGCGCTGCAGAGAAAGAGGTAGAGACAGTCAATGCTAAGCATATTAAAGCCTTGTGTCCTCCCTACTCCCACCGCTGCTGCCCGCAAAATTTACAGTGGGCCAAATAAAAAGGCCTCATTGTTCACATATGGAAGGGGAAGACAGCACCATATCCCTTTGAAAGAAAAAGAGTGCTATCTAAGTCCTAGGAACCTTCATTAAATATCTCACTGTCCATAATGCTTGCGTAAAAGCATAAATAAAACGACTATGACACATGCTGGATTTTGCTTAGCTACTGTGTTGGTAAAAGCGTACTACTGGAGTCAAAATAAAATCTCACAATGAAGCTCACAATGAGAATTGAGTTGTATTGTGGTGTTTCTTCAATACTTGTATGCACTTTTATGTACGGGTTTGAATTTTATTAAAACTTTTAGATTTCAGGTGTTGGACAATTTTACAACATACATTTTATAACACAACCTTTTATTTTAGCTACTTTTCAAAGGACTTTCCTATAGCTAGACTTTTAATATTCAAATATTAAAATCTGTTAAAAAAAAATATTATTACATGTTTATAACTAAACTAAGCAGAATAAACTAAACTAGTTAAATTAAGAGATTAGTTAAACTAAACTAAGAGAGTGCAGCAAATATACTATAAACAGCTAAACATTCATTGTGTGAATATTATTGATACATTTTTCAGAAATTGTGACTGTCACTCAGTTAGGGCAATTTTGCCCTAATAAAGTTTTTTTTTTTTTCAAAACTTGCACTTTTTTATTAAGACAACAGTGGCAGTGAAGATCCTGAGATGAAATGGGACATGTGAAAAAAGGTAAATATCTGTAACGATAGATTAAAGCATGGAGGAAGCAGGATCCACGTTCAATAGGTATTTATTAAATAAACTCAAAACTTCACAAATTACAGACTTAGACTAAGGAACAGGACTAGGGAACAGAACAACCAACAAACAAAGTCAAGAACTCACAAAGACTGAACTAGACACAGGGCTTAAATACACAGGCAAACAAGCTTAACAAGATAACAATGGGGCGTGGCTAATCAGAAACACCTGGGGAGTTAATTAATAAACAAGAAAAACGACAAAGGACTACAAATCATGTCACAGAACAGGAAATAACAAAAGTCCACACAAGACAAGGGGAACACAAGACAGGAATCATGACATATGAATCATGGAATCATGGCGGAATCATGGCGGCTCCCGATGCCCAACAAAACCAAAAAACAATAGTTCAGGAGGGTGGAGGAGCGGAGGCAGTCTTGAGAGAGGGATGAAGGGCCAGGCCCGTACAGGGGAACGGGACCAGGACATGGCAATGACGGGCCTGGGCTGTGGAGCGTGGGCAGACCTGGGCCGTGGAGCGTGGGCGGACCTGGGCAGTGGAGCGGCTCCGGCAGTGCAAGGAAGCCAGGGCGGGACCAAGGAGGGGCCAAGGGGGCACGGCCTCTGAGGCCTTAAACAGGTACCTACTGCCCTCCCCCAAAATTTTCTTGGGTGGAGGCTCTGGCGTGGCTCGTCCATCTTGAGACGAGACTCTGGCGTGGCGATGGCCATCTTGGGACGAGACTCTGGCGTGGCGGCAGATTGGCATCTTCGCCAAATGCTCACGGGTTGTAGCTGACGTGTGTGCTGCCCACACACAAAAAATAGCTGTGGCCACTACGATCAGCGCTGCATCTTCCAGAGCTGACTCAGTCGCGGCGGCCATCTTGTCCGAAGACACAGGCACAGCAGGCATGATGTGAACATTTTCTGGCTGGGAAGGTTTGACGTGAACAGTCTCTGGCTGAGCAGGCTTGACGTGAACAGTCTCTGGCTGAGCAGGCTTGATGTGAACAAGCTCTGGTTCGGCAGGCATGATGCGAAGAAGCTCAGGCTCGGCAGTACTGACGTGAAGCTCAGGCTCGGCTGGACTGATGTGAAGCTCAGGTTCGGCAGGACTGACGTGAAGCTTAGGATCAGCAGGCATGACGTGAAACTCAAGATCAGCAGTCATGACGTGAAGAAGCTCAGGCTCTGCAGCGGCCATGATGGGATGAGGCTCTGGCGTGACTGCACTGGCGAGCGGTGTGAGCACTGGAGTTGGCAACATTAGAGTGGCATGACGTGAAGTGGCTCAGGGTTAGAGGATACCGTGGGCTTGCGAGGCTCCTCATCCACAAAGCCCACTGTAAATGACGAGCCGCTCCACAACAGTGCGAAGTCAATATATTGCACCAGAGTGTTGTGAGGGGAAATGCCAGGCATGAGGTGGTAAAGAGGCTCATTAAGTCCATGGCAGAACATGTCCTCTAAGATATCATCACAAAAGTCTACCACATGGCAAAGCTCACAAAACTCCCTCACATAATCCTCAATTGGACAGTCACCTTGGCTGAGGCGGAAGAGACAAATCGCTGGGTCCATGTTTGGTCTAGTATTCTGTAATGAATCCTCTGGAGGCAAGTTGAAGTGCAACTTTAATTAACAAAACGTGATCAAACATAAAACAAATGCATGATTGTTTCATGTAACTACTGTTGGTAGCCCTGTCGATGTTCTTGTACTTGTTTTGAGTTCCATGTCTTCTCATGCCTTTGTTTTATGCTTGATCACGTTTTGGTAATTAAAGTTGCACTTGGGTTCTCACTTCAACTTGCCTCCAGAGGATTCATTACAATATCTTATTACTTTTGAGCAGAATATTTTATTACCATTTCCAATCAATATACAAAAAATGCCAAAAAAGTGATATTATTTAATTGTCAGTATTTAGCTATGAAATTAGCCTTAGCAAGACAAACAAATCTGACACTTAATTCCAGAAATGTAACATGTCATTTGACAGTCATTTACATTACAAAATGCTATTTAACACAATACTGTACATGTTTTGAGATGTTGTGGAAATGAAAAACGGTAAGCATTCTGTAACTATAGGAATTCATTTGAAGCCCAGACCATGTGACTCTATACCCAACCCAATCTGACTCTAAACATCAATGTTTTCAAATAATAAAACGTTACATTTTTACAGCGCTGACTCAGATATGAAGAAGTGTGAATGTAGGTGCACGCACAAAATTAGTTAATAAAAAATACTTATAATAACAATAATTTTTTATAATTAGAATCCAGGTCCAACACAAACCTTTTTGTTTTTTTTTGTCGGGTCCTGTCTGTCTCAGGTCAGGTGTGTAGACCTCTAATTCTAACTCACCATGGTGAATGAAGAGGGAAGAAAGACAAGAGTGAAACAACGTGTAGGGGGAGAGGAAGTAGTCTGGTCTGGTGGATCACAGACCCACAGACAGCCAGCAGAGATAGTATAGAATTGAGAAAAGCAGGAGTATAGGGTGGGGGGCATTTTGCTCTGTGGAAAGATACCTCACACATGAAACACTGCTGGGTTATCTGGAGGAACTTTGATGTGGGGCCCAGTGGCTATCTACACCTGTGCCTGGGGCCTGGACTCCCTCAGCCACACACTAAAGCCTCAGACAGCTGGTATTACACAGGGGAAAGCCTTGAACCGGCAGCCTCTGCACACTCGAAAAAGGGGTGGGGGACAACATGGTTTCGGTATGGAGGGGCTGGAGGATGAGAAGACACTACTATCTCCTGGTAAACACTCAAGCAAGCAGACTGCGGGACAGCAGATAGCAGACAACTATAAAGCTGTCTGAGCATGTCTGTCGGTGATTCTGCAGAGGGGAGGCACTGTTTGCAGAGTTGTGATTCTGTCATCAAAGCACCTAAGGAAAGTAGTTGGATTTGGTTTGGACTGATGCATTGGAGAAATATACTAAAATTTTAATTGAATTTATAATTTGGAATCATAATTTGGAGAATCTTTTTGGGATCATCAAACAAATGTCTTATAAAAGCTGAAAATGAAACAGAAGTTCTAGTTCCAACAATTAGGTTATGTTTTTACACGAGAACGATGTACCAAAAACGTAAAAGTTTTTTTTTCCTTCGAGTTTTCTGCGTACAGGCGCAACGTTGTCCAAAACGATCCCCGTTCACACGGATCCGCGGAAACGATTAAAAGCGCTGTACTATGCAGTCAGGCCAGTAGTTGGCGTGGTCACTTTGTGAAGAAAAACTATGCGCCTGTAGCCTGAACACGTAATACGCATGTGCATGACGTCACGGTTTTCACAAATTCAATAATGGTATCGTTATTGACGGTATCGTTTTCAAAAACTTGCACTTTGAAACCCGTTTTCAAAAGTTTGCGTTTTCAGGCCCCCAAAACGCTGTTGTCGTGTAAATGAAGGGCCAAAAAGCATCAAATGTTTTCCCGTTTTTAGTTAAACAGTGTCGTGTAAATAGCCCAAGCCACATTCCCAGTGAAATGCTCTCAGACAACAAATGCAGTAAGTTTGCTTCCTTCTTCTCTGAGAAAATCAATAATATCAGAAAAGTGATCAGCACATCCTTGAGTTGCACTGGGGTCAGACAGATCAGACCACAACCTCAGAAAGTAGTTCTGAAAATCTATCAAGAAAATCAAGAAAATCTATGTCTGATTTCGAAGAAATTGATGGCAACATTTTGGAAGAAACCGTATAGCACCTTAAAACATCAACCTGCACCCTTGACACACTTCCCACATATTTTTTCAAAAGTGTGTATACCTGTTTAGAAGCTGATCTCATAGAAGTGGTAAATGCCTCCCTTCTCTCTGGGAGTTTTCCAAACACAGGCAAATTATCAGTGCTGAAACTACTCGACCTCAGTGCTGCATTTGACAGTGTCTCTCATAACATACTTCTTGACAGGCTGGAAAACTTGGTCGGGTTTCTGGGATAGTCCTAAAACGGTTCAGGTCATACTTAAGAGGGAGAGGTTATTATGTGAGTATAGGAGACCATAAGTCTGAATGGACATCCATGACATGCGGAGTCCCTCAAGGGCCAATTCTTGCACCACTCCTATTCAACCTGTATATGCTCCCACTGAGCCAAATAATGAGAAAGAACCAAATTGCTTGCCACAGCTATGCAGATGACACCCAGATCTACTTAGTCCTATCGCCTAACGACTACAGCCCCATTAACTCCCTGTGCCAATGCATTGATGAAGTCAACAGTTGGATATGCCAAAACTTTCTTCAGTTACAGTTTTTTACAAATTTTTACACACTAAAATAAAAATTTCCACACAATTTGCTAAATTCAACTCCAATGAGCAAAACACCTCCACAGATTTGCACAACATTACACACAATGTCTGCTTCACCCTTTTTGCAAAACATTACACACAGTGATTTGTAAAACTCTACACACATTTTCACACCTTAGACACAGATAAGGATTGTGAGGTTACTTCCTTGTCATTACAAAGCCCCGGACTGCCAATGACCACACTAATGAACGAATTGGATAAACACATCCACCAGGTGTGGAAGCACACATGTGCTAATTTGAAAACGCAGCACTCAGGTGTGCTATAAAAGGCAGCAGGTGAGTTCACCTGTCTTCAACAAAAATGGAAGGAGCTAGAAGAAGAAGAGTGAGAATGAGAGGGGGAGCTCAAAGAGGAGATGAAGGAAGGTAGAGGAAGAGGAGAAGGAGGTAGAGGAGGAGGCCCAGGTAGAGGAAGAGGAGAAGGAGATAGAGGAAGAGGCCCAGGTAGAGGAAGAGGAGAAGGAGATAGAGGAAGAGGCCTAGGTAGAGGAAGAGGAGAAGGAGATAGAGGAAGAGGCCCAGGTAGAGGAAGAGGAGAAGGAGATAGAGGAAGAGGCTTAGGTAGAGGAAGAGGTAGATAAGGACTTGAAGAGTTGATAGAACCTGAACAAAGAAGACAAGGACCAAATTTGACTCAAGAAATCCGTGCAACACTTATTGACCATGTTATCAACCATGGACTGACACTGATGGAAGCTGGACAAAGAGTTCAACCAAATCTCAGCAGAAATACTGCTGCGTCAGTAATTCTGACATTTCATCGAGAAAACAGGTAAGCTAACCACACAGTACATTGAAACGGAAGCTTGCTGTACTTATCATCAATATTGTTTACTGTGACATTTGACAGTAGGCTGCATGTGTTTTTTCTTTTTTTTTTACATAGGATTGAGGGTCGAGGAAACCAAGGTGGAAGGGGCCCTATGATCACTCGTGCACAAGAGGCCGCCATTGTGAACATGGGTTTGACCAATAATTGTATCAGGCTGCGAGAAATCCAAGCCAATATCATTAACAATGACCATATTTTCAATAACATCCAACGAGTCTCTGTCAACATTAGGTCGAATCTTCAAGAAAAATCAAATATACATGAAGCAACTGTATCGGGTACCATTTGACAGAAATTCAGAGAGAGTGAAACATCTGCGCAATGAGTATGTGGAGGTATGTATTGTTTATCTTACTATGGTGTGGTATTGTGCACTGCTTATAATGTTCTGGCACAAAAAAACTGTGCAACAGATACTGAATCGCATCCTATTGTCTTTTACTGTGTTTCAGAGAGTCTTGCAAATGGATGCTGCAGAAATTCAACATGAATTTATGTGGATGAGGCTGGATTTAACCTTGCGAAAACAAGAAGAGGGAGAAATGTAATTGGACACAGGGCAATCACCAATGTGCCAGGGCAGCGAGGGAGTAACATCACCCTTTTGCGCTGCTATTTCACAAAATGGGGTCCTCCACCACCATGCAAATCTGGGACCCTATAATGCAAATCTAATACTTGCATTTCTTGACGAGATTGTCACAGCATTAAACCAAGTGCACCAGATGCAGTACATTGTCGTTTGGGGGCAGAATTGGTTCCATGAGCACCCTGAATTTGAAGTCTTAAACCTTCCCCCATACTCACCCTTCCTGAATCCAATAGAAGAGTTTTTTTCAGCATGGCGTTGGAAGGTATACGACCTGCGGCCCTATGACCGTTTGCCCCTCATTCAGGCCATGGAGCAGGCCTGTGATTATATCGAAGCAGCTTCTGTGCAGGGTTGGATTCGTCACACAAGGCGATTCTTTCAATGGTGCCTTGTGTTGTGAACTATTTTCTTCTAAAGTTTAGGAACTCAGAAGCGAAGACCAGGAGACTCTGGGTTGTATCTTTTAAGCAGGATTCTTTATTTGCTGTAGTCTGCTTCGTCCATAATCTTACCCAAGTCTGAGTCAATAGCTAAAAACACAGTGTTTATATCTTTAAAGGGGGAGGAGTTACATAGAGGTGAACAAAACATGTAAATGTAGTACAGAAGTCAGCCAGTTACCGGTCCTAATCCAATCAGCATAACAGTGTCATGTATAGATGGTAATCCAATCAGCCTGATTGTATCACCCATACCTTCACATTATCATAGATGTTAATGGCCAGGCAGTGCATAAAGACAAAAGGTGATAGTCTCAATGCTCTGATCAATTTAACTTACAATAGAGACAGGAACAGGCAGGTTTGTGACATCATTTACATTAGGTAAAAAATTCACACGTATAAACTTTCTCAGTTTATATACTATTGTATTGGAACCTAAATTAAAACATTTTAATAAATTTGTAACACTACACTTGCCAATGAAGACATAGCCTGTGATGTGGATGAAATCTTATGGCCTAATCCAGCCAGACGGAGAGATGATGAATAGTTACAGTATTCTTGTTGCTTTTACAGTAGTTTTTCTTCAAAGTCAAAGTATATGTACTTCATGCAGTAATTTTTTATTTGTCTACATGTAACCTTTGGCTAAAAAAAAAAAAAAAAAACGACTACGCCACCTAGGTTACTTCTCCGCCCAGGAAAGTATAAAAATAAACAAAATCCCAAAAAGAATGAAATCCAAAAGAATTACAAAACTATGAAGGACCCTGCTTGTTCGGATTACTTCAAAGACAGAGACGTGACTTCCAAAAATACAAACTTTATTCCACATTCAGTTTAAAACATCCTAAAAATAGATCTCATACACCATTTACCAATTAAATACCCACAGTTGATAAGAGACCTAATTGATCCTTTAGCTGAAGCAGAGACAAACCACACAAAACAGTGAATAAAAGTTCAAGCAAGTGATAAACAAAAATAAAGAAACAATATCAAAACAAAATACACTCTCGTCTTCTGCTAAGCCTCAGTATCTCAGGTCAGATAATTCACATGTGGACATACATATTCTCAATACCGATTAGGGCAGAAGTCATTAAAGAGCTGTGGTTCGAAGCCGCGAACATCCACTGCGCCGTACGCACCTGAGACCGCACCTGCAATAAAAATACAATAAAAGCACAAAGAGTGCATTAATTTCGAAGGATTTCCCCCCACAGAATAAGAGGAAACCCACAATAAAGTTCCTTACCTCGTAGGTGAAACTTAAACTACAGTGAGCTTTATGCTACCTGCGCTCGCCATTTCACGCACACCCACGTTCCTAATGACAAACATATATTTACACCGTGATCTACTACGACTAAGAGAAAGAGCAATAAATCAATCGACTCACCGGGGAAAGCAACTGGAAATAAGAACGGGTAGCCCGTCACAACACAGAACAGAGAAGACTAACAATGCCACACTTAGACAGGCTTTTTATTACGCCACTAAACACGACGCACCTCCATAATTGAGCCACACAGGTGTGCTCAATATCAAGCCGTGGTTCAACACCAGTGGGCAGGTCTTCAATTAAAACACGTTAAACATGGAAAACGTCTCGGGTTACGACTGTAACCCTAGTTCCCTGAGAAGGGAACGAGACGATGCGTCGATGACGCTTTGGGAACGCCTTCGCGTGATTACCTCTGAAGCACGTATGTCAACTAGTCCAATGGAATGAATGAATGAACGCCACGGGCGGGTGACGTCATGACCAGGAAAGGATATAAGCACATCCGGTGCGTTACTCGCGTTAGCTTCTAGTGCCGAAACAAAGTCGATCGCAGGGATGCAGGAAGTATAGCAGGGCGACGCATTGTCTCGTTCCCTTCTCAGGGAACTAGGGTTACAGTCGTAACCTGAGACATTCCCTTTCGAGGGAACTCGCGATGCGTCGATGACGCTTTGGGAACGAGAATACCCAATACGCCGTACTTACAAAATGCCAGATGATAAAACTGTCGGCAAACTAAGTAAAAAGCACCTGGGGCAGCATCCAGGTCCAAGCTGTAAAACCTCACGAATGTGAGCGGTGAGGACCAGCCCGCCGCATCACAAACGTCTTGGAGAGAACTCCAGATAATAAAGCTTAGAAGCCATACTCCTAGTGGAATGAGCCCTGACCTCCAAATGGTTGGCCAGAGGACTCACAAGCAAGAAGAATAGTCTCGACTATCTATTTGCCCAATAGGTTGGATTTTCTCGACAGAGAAGTCCGATGAACATAAGTGTCCAGTGCTCGCACTGGGCACAAAAGGTTCAGCTTTTCCTGGTCCGATAAACGGGGGAGGACAGAAACCTGCAGCACAATAGGCCTCGGAATAATGGTAGGCACCTTAGGAACATATCCATGTTTGGGGTAAGATTGCCTTGGCCATCCCCGGTGCACTCAAGGCAGGTGGGGACCGAAAGGGCCTGAAGGTCTCGACTCTTAGAGGGACGAAATAGCTAGCAGAAAATAGTCTTAAAAGAAAGAACTTCTCTGAGACCAAATCTAAGGGCTCAAAGGGAGCGCCAGATAGGCCTTCTAGAACTATTTCAAGATCCCAAGCCGGCACCCTAGTGCAAGTTGCAGGCCTCAGCCTCAAAGTGCCACGAAGGAAACGAGTGATCAGGGGGTCTCGACCCAAAAATGTACCACCCACCAGGGCGTGGAAAGCCGCAATGGCCGCCACGTATACCTTAAGTGTGGAAGGACATAGACCTGATACAAAGCGTTCTTGCAGAAACTCAAATACTGTGTTTACTGAACAGTTAACCGGATACAAGTTACAGACCGGTATCTCTTCTTCCATTTGTCGCGAAAACACTTGAACGAGTTGTTTTCAACCAGATCTCCTCCTTTCTTACACAGAACAACCTCTTGGACGACAATCAGTCTGGTTTCAAAAGCGGACACTCAACCGAGACTGCCCTGCTCTCAGTAATTGAAGCTCTGAGACTGGCAAGAGCAGCTTCCAAATCCTCAGTCCTCATCCTGCTGGATCTGTCTGCTGCTTTTGACACAGTTAACCACCAGATCCTCCTGTCGATCCTAAAGATGAAGGGCATCTCGGGAACTGCACTCCAATGGTTCGAGTCTTACCTCTCAGGTAGGTCCTTTAGGGTGTCCTGGAGAGGTGTGGCATCCAAGACCCAACATCTAGCTACTGGGGTGCCTCAGGGCTCAGTGCTTGGACCACTCCTCTTCTCCATCTACATGACATCACTAGGATCTGTGATTCAGAAACATGGCTTTTCCTATCATTGCTACGCTGATGACACGCAACTCTACCTCTCATTCCAGCCTGACGATCCGACGGTAGCTGCTCGTATCTCAGCCTGCCTGACAGACATTTCTGGCTGGATGAAGGACCACCACCTTCAACTAAACCTTGCTAAGACAGAGCTACTTGTGGTCCCGGCCAACCCAACAGTTCATCACAACTTCTCCATTCAGCTAGGCTCGTCATCCATAACTCCATCAAGGTCAGCTAGGAACCTCGGGGTTTTAATTGATGATCAGTTGAAATTCACAGACCACATTGCTAGAACTGCCCGGTCCTGCAGATTTGCCTTGCACAACATTAGGAGGATCAGGCCCTTCCTTACAGAGCATGCTACACAACTCCTTGTCCAAGCACTTGTTTTATCCAGACTGGACTATTGTAATGCTCTCCTGGCTGGTCTTCCAGCTTGCTCTGTCAAACCTCTACAATTGATCCAGAATGCTGCAGCCAGAGTAGTCTTTAATGAGCCAAAGAGAGCACACGTCACTCCTCTCCTCACAAAATTGCACTGGTTGCCAGTTGCCGCTCGCATTAAATTCAAGGCACTGACGTTTGCCTACAGAACAACCACTGGCACTGCTCCCTCTTACCTAAACTCATTACTTCAGACTTATGTGCCATCCAGAAACCTGCGCTCTGCTAGCGAATGTCGTCTTGTGGTACCATCTCAAAGAGGCACAAAATCTCTTTCTCGGACCTTTACCATGACTGTTCCCTGTTGGTGGAATGATCTGCCTAACTCAACCAGAGCTTCTGAGTCACTAGCCACTTTCAAGAAACTGCTGAAGACGTATCTTTTTTGGCAGCACTTGATTCAGTAGTATTAACACTTTCTCTTCTCCTCTATTCTTAAAAAAAAAAAAAAAAAAAAAAAAAAAAAAACTGCACTTAAGTTAAACTGAGAGGGGTTATAGCACTTACGTATTGTTGTCCTACTGTTAGTTTTAACTGATTCTATTGTTCTCATTTGTAAGTCGCTTTGGATAAAAGCATCTGCTAAATGAATAAATGTAAATGTAAATGTAAATTCCACTGACACTGGTAACACCAAGAAGTGAAAAACTCTCGAAATAATGAATATAGTTTCCTCGTAGTGGGAGCTCTGGAGCTTAGAACGGTCTCAACAACCTCGGTTGAGAGACCACTCTCTATGAGTTGGGCCCCCTCAGAGGCCAAACCCACAGTTTCCAAATCCCCTGCCGGGGGTGCAATATCGCATCCCCTGCCTGAGACGGAAGGTGTCTCCTGATCGGAATCTCCAAGGGAGGGCCGTCGAGGAGAAGAATTAGGTCCGCAAACCAAATTCGCTTGGCCAGGGTGGTGCTACTAGCAATAGGCTTATACCATCCTGGCGGATTCACTCCAGAACTCCAGGGAGCAGAGCAACAGGGGGAAATGCATACAGACGTAGCCTCGGCCACGTCTGCACCATAGCGTCCAGCCCCGAGGGGGCTGGTTGAGTGAGAGAGAACCAGAGTGGACAGTGCGTCGTATGCTGAGACGTGAACAGGTCCACTTCTCCCTGGCCGTAAAACTCCCATATTTGCTCCACCGCCTCAGGGTGGAGTCCCCTGGCCTCAGCCCCTGCCTCGACAGGGTGTCTGCTCCAATATTCTGGCCCCCTGGAATATACACTGCCCTCAGATAGCGTATTTTCTTGAGGGACCAAACTAAGAGGCCACCAACGTGTTGTCTGAGAGATAAGAACCAGAGTTTCCTCCATATAACCAAGGCGCGGGGATACTGCCGCGTGATCTTGATCATATGGAGTGGGTTTCCCCTCGGGGAGAACCCTCTGGTCCTGAGCCACCACTGTAAAGGTCTCACGTACAGCAGGTCAAAGGGAATCACATTGGACGCTGCTGCCCTGAGGCCTAACAGTCACTGTTCCAGAGCAACACATGATGGCCCCTCAGGTCTGGGAGGAGATGTCTCAACGCATTGACGACGACCATCATCTCTAGGCAAATCATGTGCCAAGAGAGATGATGACTCCTCCACAAGCCCTGAACTGAGCGGCCTTCCAATACCGCTCCCCAGCTGGTGAGGGAAGCATCTGTCAAGATAGCAACTCGATGGCAAAGAGCTCCCAACACCGGAACCTGGGACAAGAACCACTGTTTCGTCCATATAACCAAGGCGCGGGGATACTGCCGCGTGATCTTGATTATACAGAATGGGTTTCCCCTCGGGGAGAACCCTCTGGTCCTGAGCCACCACTGCAAAGGTCTCACGTACAGCAGGCCAAAGGGTATCACAATGGACGCTGCTGCCCTGAGGCCTAACAGTCTCTCGAACTGTTTCACAGTGTGTGCCTGGCCTAGCTTTAGCTCTTTTGTGGCAGTAAGGATAGCAGCTACACGAGCGGGCGACAGAACGGCTCGCATCGTGACTGAGTCCCAGACCACTCCAAGTAAAGTGGTCCTCTGTACTGGAGAAGCACACTCTTCTTGGCATTGAGCTTCAACCCCAACCTTCGCATATAAGCGAGGACGACATCTCGATGCCGAACCGCTAACTGTTCTGATTCCGCTAGAATCAGCCAATCGTCTATGCAATTCAGAATGCGTATGCACTGCAGCCTGGCGGGGCCAGAGCTGCATCTATGCGCTTCGTGAATGTGCGGGGTGATAGAGCTAGAGCGAAAGGAAGTGCCTGATACTGGTGTTCTTTGCCCCTGAAAGAAACCCTCAGGAACCTCCTGTGCTGAGGGAGGAAGGAGATATGGAAGTATGCGTCTTTCAGATCTATCGTGACAAACCAGTCCTCGGATCTGATTTGAGTCACGATCTGTTTGAGTGTCAGCATCTTGGACTTGAGTTCCAGCACCAAACACTTCAACAGACGAAGATCTAGTATGTGATGCAGTTCTCCATCCTTTTTTGGAACAATGAGATAATGACTGTAAAGACCGACGCAATGTCGGGTGAGTACACCTGCTCTATAGCTTTGTTTGCTAACAGGGCCTTTAACTCTTGCTCCATTACCAGAGCCTGCTCGGGATGCACTAACGTGAGCAACACCCCGTTGTAACCTGGAGGACGAGAACCAAATCTGCCTCTTACTACTAACTGCAGGGCCCATAGAGATATATTCGGCAGTAGCTTCCGCGCTGCCAGAAAATCTACCAAGGGAACCAGCCCCTCGAGGCTGGCCTCTGGTGTAATTGAGACAGTCAGATTAGGGGGCCTGAAGCATACTGGCAGGAACCACCCGAACTGACTGTTTTCGAACCCCCCTCAGAGGGCGCGAGTCCGACGCAATGTCGTGTTGACACTGCGCCGGAAGCTCGCTGGAGACTGCTGCGCCCTAAAGCACCAAGGGTGGCGGGGTTGGCAGAACGGTCCCCTGAGGGCACAGAGATGGAAAGGGCACCGTATAATGAGGTGTACACCGTTCCACCCCGGTTGGGGCTGCCCTCACCGGTCTGACGCCAGTGGCGCCAAGACCTTTTCTTTTGAGTCGAAGCCTTCTCAGCGTGAAGAACGGTCCTCGGATCCGGCTTCTGCTTTGAAGGCTTTGGCTGCTGTGTTGCGTATGAGAAACAAGACGGCTGGAGCTGCTCACGCCCAGCAGCCCCAGGGGGTTGGACATAGCGAGAGAGAGATTCTCTTGTATCTTTCTCCATGATTTCCATCAAATTGAGCGAGAGGTGTCTCACAGTGACCACAAGGGCTGCCATAGACCGCCCAAAAGTTCAGGCGGTCTCCTTATTATCCCTGAGAGATAAATCTGTGGCCCGACGAAGTTCTCAAACCCCATCGGGCCAAACTCCCTCACTTCTGTCCAAATACCCCAGCAGGTCAGCCTGATATGCTTGTAGCACTACTATAGTGTGCAAGCAGCCTCCTGCTAGACCCACTGCCGTAAATGCTTTTCCCACTAGATTAAAAATATATATATTTTTAATGGTTTAGTGAGAGAAGCCGACGCCTTCAGGGACGATACTAAACCGGGAGACAGATAGCTAGCAAGTGTCTGTTCTACCTGGGGTATTGCCCCATAGCCATACTCTCTTAACCCCCTAATATCTGAATATACATGGACTTGGGGGCTAAAAGACAAGAAGAGTAAGGCTTTTTCCATGATCTAGACAGCTCGCTGTGCAGATCGGGAAAAAAATGGAAGGCCCCGTGATGGAGGTGAAAAAATAGAGGGAAGGAAACTCGTTCTTTATTTTTATGACGAGCGCCCCCTTATTTCTGCTGGCCATTAAATATTTAATTTATCTACAGCCTTGGTTAACACCTCCACCAGCTTTATTTTATGTATACATTTATTTTATATATATAAACTATTATACATGTGTATATATATATATTTCTCATACGCTGGGGAAAGAGATGGCAAATCCACTTCCCCCATGATTGTGCTTTGTTTACTTTCAATGCCCAGCACATCTACCTCCTCGGGGGTAGAGCACTGAAGCATTGAACTCTCTCCACTGAAGCATTGAACTCGCAGCGCGGGCTTCCGAGACCGGAGAGAGAGCATGGATCCCTCGTGGAAAGGGAGGAGATAAGATCCGCAGACCCGTCTCCAACCCCGTAAAGAGATCCTATTTGCGATCCACAGGAATGCATTCTCCGCGTTGCCTCGGCAGCCGCGGGTCCTGCACCCTGAGAATCGCGAGCCTGGCCACTTCCACAAAGTGACAGGCGGGAGCGAAGCGAAAGCTTCTCACAACGTTGGCAATCAGCCAAGGCTGATACCGCATGCTCCACTCCCAACACATCACACAAAGCTCGTGTGTGTCCCTACTCGTTAAATAACGCGAGCAGGAAGAACACAGAGTTTGTGCAATTGTTTCCATAGTGTGTATATATATATATATATCAAACAGACAACAATAAATATTCACTTGACACAGAGCGCTTTGCTGAGGCACAAAAGCTAACGAGAGTAACGCACCGGATGTGCTTATATCCTTTCCTGGTCATGACGTCACCCGCCCGTGGCGTTCATTCATTCATTCCATTGGACTAGTTGACATACGTGCTTCAGAGGTAATCACGCGAAGGCGTTCCCAAAGCGTCATCGACGCATCGCGAGTTCCCTCGAAAGAGAACTACTTCTAATAAAGCAAGACAAATATTAAAAATACTCAACCTGTCACATACATATTTTATTTGTTTTATTGATTTCATTGTTAGTTGATTACTGTAACTGATTATGGTAAGAAATACTGTAAGTATAGAGGGTATGCACGTGACGTCACCGTTGGCCGGAGTGACTGCGGTTACGCCCACTAAGTGGCAAAAACACTGAGCGGCAGCATTGGTTTTCAGCGTGAATACTGCGGAAAAACACAAAACGCGTCTAAAACGGGAAAGAGCTTTGAGACTGACTGTACAACTAGATTTGACAAGAAATATGAGGTATATTTTTACAGACTACCGAAAGCAACAGAACAGAGAAGCAAATAGATCGCTGCAATTCATAGAAACAACTGGACTCCAGGCAGCGAAAGGTGGATTTGCAGTTATCATTTTTGTATCAATATGCTGAATTTAGTGGTAAAATCATTCTCTATATATTGTATTGTTATATATTGTAGTGACAACTCATCAATCAAATATTTACCACTGTATATTCTGTATAATTTGACATTTTTAAATAAACACTGACAAAAAACTATACAAGTTTTAAGTCTAGATGATATGATGATATATATAACATTGATATAAGTGATCACCTGGATTTAGATCTGCCTATATTGTATTTATATAAAGCGTTCACAGGCAAATTTGCTTTATGTATTTCCGGTGTCGAAATCAGGCACATATAAATGTCAGGAAACACGATTCCTGGCTGCATCTCAATATCCATGGATCACTGGATCTTTAGTAAGTTGTAAGGAACACTATATTGAGTCCAATCTTTAGTTTAAACTGATAATCGTTTGTTTTACTCGCGTTTTCGCAGTTTCATCTATTAAATCCAGTCACGCAGCAGCTCTTCTGCCACTCAGTCCGGCTGAAGGGGACGTGTTCCAGCAGGAAAATGACGTTAATGCATTCCCTCTATTGAAATAAATACTTGAAATATTCAGTCTGCAGCATCAGTGTTGTGCAGAGCTTGGTAAGTTTATATTAGGCCTATTTGTGTACATTTTCCCTATATCTCAAACTAATCGTGAAGAATGTTGTGGGTTTGTCACTATTTTTTTTCTTCTAAATTATCCCTTACATAACAATGTCTGGCCAAAAATCTAGCACATGCTATTTCCTAAAATTAGTTTTTTTACAAATGTGTTTTTTATTTATCACAGCAGTGTGAAAATGGCTGCAATAGTGTCCGATCATTGAGGACTGTGTTTGTTAAATGAAAACTGTGTAAATATGTATATGTTTTAAATGAAGTGTGTATGTTTTGACAGAAGTGTGTCATTTTGCAAACAATCTAGGAATTATGTAAATTGAGTGTGGTGTTTGGATAATTGTGATTATATTTTGAAAAAATTAACCCGATTTTCAAAATTGTGTGTAAACAATTGGAAAAAAAACTGTAAACAAAGACAAAACTGAAATGTGTTTGGAAAAAAAGATGAAGTTCTCAAGGTGAATGCATACCTTCACTCTAGGGGTCAAACAACTAAAAATCAAGTCAGGAATCTTGGTGTGACTCTAGAGTCAGACCTTAGTTTCAGTAGTCATGTCAAAGCAATAACTAAATTAGCATACTATCATCTGAAAAATATTGCAAGAATTAAATGCTTTGTTTCCAGACAAGACTTTGAGAAGCTTGTGTATGCTTTCATAACCAGCTGTCACGATGTTAGTCTGCACCAGTCTGTCTTTGTCATCACTACACTTCCCAGGATCCCTCGTCTCCTCACCTGAACTCACTTCCTCATTAGCCACCTGTTTCTCGTTATGATCATCTGTGTCACCTGTTTTCACCTCGTCAGTGTTCATTGATATCTGTATTTAGTTTCCTGCTGTCCAGTGAGTGTTGGTCGGTTCTCGTTAATGTTTGCGTGGTTTCTTTGATTCCTGTGTTTTTGTTCATTAAAGTTCCCGTTGCCTGGTTATCCTCATCTCCTCGTGATTCCTACTACCACGAAACCTGACACCAGCAGGGTAGATTATTGTAATGGACTCCTCACTGGCCTTCCCAAAAAGACCATAAGACCGTTGCAGCTCATACAGAATGCTGCTGCCAGAATTCTGAGCAGAAACAGAAAATATTAACATATCACACCAGTCCTCAGGTCTTTACACAGGCACCCAATTACATTTAGGATTGACTTAAAGTATTATTACTAGTATTTAAATCACTCAGTGGCCTAGGACCTCAATACATTGCAGATATGCTGACTGAATATAAACCCAACAGATCACTCAGATCATTAGGATCACATCAGCTAGAAATACCAAAGGTTCACTCAAAGCAAGGAGAGTCTGCTTTTAGTTATTATAGTCGCAGCTGGAACCAGCTTCCAGAAGAGATCAGATGTGGTCCTACAGTAGTCACATTCAAATCCAGACTCAAAAACACATCTGTTTAGCTGTTCTGACTGTTTGCACTGTGTTTTATTTCCTTATTATAAACTGTTTCTTATTTATTTTGATTATTTTAATTCCTTCTATGTAAAGCACTTTGAATTACCATTGTGTATGAAATGTGCTATAAACTTGCCTTGCCTCGTCTTAATATTAAGCAACATCTATCTCTAAAACAGCTTGTACTATAGATTTGAGGAGGGAAACACCCTAGATGGGGGTTAGTCACACACAGACTCACATTTACACCAACAGGCAATTTATTGTCTCCAATTCACCAATCCTACATGTTATTAGATTCTAGGGAAACCTGGAGAAAACCTATGCCATCACAGGTAGAACATGCTGCTGAGACTCAAACCAAGGACCTTTTTTTGACAACCACATGCCATATATGTACTGTATGTATATGTGAAATGTAGAGGCAAATTCCCCTCTTATTGACAATTAGCCCTGATCACTCCTATATATATTGGTGTGATATCGGACTTCAAAAAAACATATTTTTGTCCTATACAAACACATGTATCCCACCACAAAGACATTTGACTTGAGTAAAGGAAAAATCAGTACTTGCTACAGTTATTTTAAGGCCTTAGTCCCACGACAGGGTTATAAAATGGATTATCTGGATGCCAGGGTTATGAGTTGTCCGATCCCAGATATTTTTCTTTTCATTCTTCATGTCTCCCTTGCTCTTTCCTGATTTCCTCCTCACCACTCCTTTCTCCTCCCCTCTCCCAAACTGTCTGAGAGTGAGATATTGAATGCATTCCATAACTTTCACACCCAGCTTTTAAAATGGCACAATGAAATAATAATGTGGAGAGAGAGAGAGAGAGAGAGAGAGAGAGAGAGAGAGAGAGAGAGAGAGAGAGAGAGAGAGAGAGATTGAAAAAGATAAAAAAGTTATATTATAAGAGAAGGCAGTTATTTTATAAGTTATTTTATAAGAGAAGGCAGAGAAGGGAATGTCGCTACAGGTAGGACTCATTTACGGCATTACCATAGTATTTAATAGTAATATTGATTGATATTGTTGATTGTCTAAAGTAAGTGAAAAAAAAAGATGTTTTCTTTCTTTTGCTTTCAGGTTTTACCAGTTATGATGACTTGAATTGTAATGACTATTATAACTGGATGTATTGCATATGATGCTGATATTATTTATTTTAATGAATAAAGATAAAATTAATAATTTAATTATAAAAACATTCTGGGGGCCATGAAAGTTTTGTGAAAATGATAAAAAAAATCCTGGCACTGACTGGCAACTTTTTCCTAAAACACTGGTGGGAAAGAGTTGAGCAAGTAAAATTTCCACATAGATTTGTAAAGAATGCTATGAAGAAGCAACATCTCTCTTTATCCACACTGTACAATACAATTCCCAACAGCGACTGTATCTTTTGGACACCTGAATTAACAAACTATGATAAAACTGCTTTCAACTTCAGCTACTTCAAAAGCACTTCTGCTCCATTTTATCATGCTTTTACATAGGAGATAACTATTTTCTTTTGATAAAGCTGTACAGTCACCTAAATTTGGCTTCGAAGGGTCGGTCCTACAGTTTGAGATCCCCAGGAGTTAAAGAAGAGAAATAACATTAATTTGAAACAGTGTAAAGTCAACACCTCCTTGTGGTCCCACCGTATAAATCACACAAGGAAAGGGAGTGTTCTGCCATTTTGAAATAACATTTATCAACTTAGAATAACAGGCGTAAATTGTAATGCTGGATGTCTGTATTATTGGGTTCGTCAAAACTCCATTAGAGATTCGGTGAGCTTATTCACATGTGGGAGGCGGGTTTAGATGATATAGATCTAGTCGAGCCTTGATCTAGACCAGGATGAGACAGCAGACTCAAGTTTTCTCATAAATTTCTTGTCTTTCCATCAACATCTACATCATCTTGTTCTGCTGGACCTTTACTCTCTGTCAGACCTTCAATCACACTACTCTCTTTTCCGGTTTCTCAAAAAATCCTGGCAGCCACCACCTCCAATGGCACTCTGTGTGATGTGGGGGTGTTAATGCGGATGTGAGCCCTCTGGATTAGCAGAATGATGGGCAGTTCACAACACGATCTCTGATCTTCAGCACTTTCAGAAAGCTAGCTGTTAAATCATTTACACACAATCTCTCTCTCTCTCTCTCTCTCTCTCTCTCTCTCTCTCTCTCTCTCTCTCTCTCTCTCTCTCTCTCTCTCTCTCTCTCTCCTTTCATAAATCTCTCTCTTTTTCTATCACTTCTGTCCTTAGGCTGAGAGAGTGTGAGTAATCCCATCAACTGACATCTGTGAAAAGACTTTTTACTTACGCTCCCATTCACACAATGCATCTGCCTTTCAGCTTGCTCCCTTTATGAACACACATACACATACACGCCAATGTCATCTTAAAAGCAATATATTGAGGGGGGAAGGAGGTGAGCTTGAACTCAAAGCATTAATGGAGGGGAGTGCACCCACAGCTGTTTGTTTATGTGCACATGGAGTGTGTTTAAGGATGTCTTCTCTAAGTTTTAATAGCTCTTCTCTATGCCGAAGGGCATCACAGTGTGCTTTTAAAGTGTACAAAAGTTCCATATACATGTCCGGCACCTCATGAAAGACTGGGAGAACAAAAAGCCATCCTTAGCGCATTGTACTGCAGCTCTGTTCTTGGGTTACTAAGTTCTTCAACACAAAATGAATTTTGCATACACCAGACCTGACCTTGCAGAGACACTGCAGATTCACTCAGTTTATACAAAACAAGCATTCACCAAGTTAAGCTGGTTCAATCATCACTTGGTTCTCAGTCATTGTCAGCATTTGAAGATCTGCCATCCATTATACAGCGCTAACCAAAGTTTGTAGGGGTGCCAACAACTAAGGACAATTTCAACTGCAAGTTAAAACATAACTCAAATTTCAAATTTCACCTCAATAATCTTAGAGAATATTCTAGTTTTCCAAATGAGCAAGTCCAATGACTATTCATCGACTCAATTCACAGGAAAGGCTAATTTTACCCAACTGTCTCTTTTCATCACTGTTCTTAGGAATTGTCATAGAGAAGGATAATGCAGAGTTTGGTTCCAACTCTAAATGTTTGGCCACATTTCCCATTGTTCTGTAAAGATGAAAACCATTTCAAATCATTTCAATAGAAATCCACAATATTGGAAATTTCACATTTCAAAGTTGGTCATGCAGATTCAAGTTAGCATGACTACGTCAGACTTCCTACTTCCGCTAATTTCATTTCGCTCCTGTAGTAAGTCTGAGACAGAAGCCTATCTTTCAGTTTTCCACCGGCCTGAAAACAGCCGGGCCAATCAACGAACAGAGGGCGGGCTGAGAGCCGTGACGTAGACGCTAAGCGCCGAGTTTAAGATTAGAGGCTTGTTTGAGATGAGCAAAATCTGCGCAGAACCGATCACCGGTGATCAGCGCGTAATGCATGCCGGTTAGAAATGTGTCCGAGTGCGGTCCGCCTTGCTCTGATGTCATGCTTACGTGTGTCAAAAAGCTCTCGCGAGCGCAAGGCGCACATGTCGGATTCCACCGACTGCGCTGATCAAAAGCATGATGGGAAACGACTTGCTGACGACACAGCTTAATGTTGATTGGTTTAAACAACCGTGATGTCTTGTTCTCTTTTAAAATGTTTGATTTTAAAACTCGGATATCATGTTTTATGTGTATATGTTATGTGTGAATATTCCCAAACTCTCGGACAGTGCAATCTCTATGGGTTATGCAATTTCATTCTATTATATATATAAAAAAAACACATAGCCTATGTCTGTATTAAAGAAAAAATGATTGATAAACACTTATTTGGAATGTAAATAAATAACAAGTACTTTGGGTGTCTTGTTCATTATATTTATTTTCATATAAAAGCAACAGAACTTAAATTACATCCAGTTTATTAGCAACACTGTGCACGAGCGTGAATCCCGCGATATCCATCATTGATCTCACAGGTGTCAGATCCACTGCGAGAAGCGAGAACTGTCCGGCTTGCCTGCGCTTTTTTCACTCCTCCTTTCACTGCAGCCGCCTACTCTCGCCTACATTTCAGGCGAGGCAAGGCGCATCTCAAACAAGCCTTAGGTCAGGGAAATCGAAAACGACCGAGGATATGGAGACGCGAATGCAATTCGCTCTGTTGTGGAGAATATTCCCGGCATTAGCAAACTGAAGCCCGAACAAGAAGAGTGTGTATTAAACATTTTGAACGGAGGTATTGTTGTGGCCCTACTCCCTTTGGGAAAAGTTTAATTTATCAACTATTACCGATCGTCAGCGAGAAACTGGGGAGCCTTTTGACAGGTCAGTGTCTCCTTTCTTTTCCAGGTCTTAAATACCGTAAAACTTCAAATAATAGCCCGGGCTTTTATTTCCCCAAATCGTCGAACTGCACCGGCTTGTACTTGAGACAGGCGTCTATATGAGACAGACCTTTAGAATTTAGTGTTGTTCATTGAGATGTTGTTCCTAGAGTCTCTAATCTCTAAAAATCTCCAAATGCTCCACGTGAAACCGCGGTCTTCCGACCTTTTACTATCTTGTCGATTGATTTTGATGAATATGCGCGAGGGAGAGAGAGCAAGACAGCGCTCGTGTTGTTTAAAGACGTGAGAGTGCGCGCGCGCGGCCGGGGCTCTCTCTCTCTGCTCGTTTGTGCCGTCAAGCGCAGCAGTCATTCTATTACATCACTCACCGATCAAAAAAGTCGTTTACAGCCATGTTCACTCCGGTATTTCGCTTGCATCATCAAGTGTTTACAGTGGAAGTTCGATCATAGATTTGAGTTCGATGCATGATGTCTGTGGTTCGATGCGGCTGTGTCGGCGCATAACATACGTCATAAATAAACGTATCTGATTGTCTTACGGGTAACCAATGATTTTAAACGTCAGTACGCGCCCCCTAGCGAGAGAGAAAACACTTCTCTATTATGCTATTCCAGACTCTGTGTACGAAGCAAAGTGAAGTAGCAGAGTCTGGTATTACCAGGCTAGATTCGAGTAACAGCAACCAACAGAAAAAAGCTTGATTTGAAAGTTACTTATGTGTAAGCAGTGCTTCATACATCGCTGCACTATTGAAAAGATAATGGACATTTTACTGTCTCCAATACACCTATTGTTGGAGAAACTAAAACACCCAGAGGAAACCCACACCAACACAGAAAAAAAGCATGCAAACTTTGTTTGGGCCCTTCTTGTTTTGAGGTGACATTACTACTCACTGAGGGACCGTGCTACCTTCCAAAAGCAACCAATCACAGCATACGGTGATAGATAGACCAGAGTGGAAAAATCTCAGCTCTAGACCGGTTGTACAAAAACTGTGTACTGGACCCCTATAATACAAAACCTGGGAAGTCCCGTTCTGTTTCACTGAGTTGAAATCTGTCTAATTATTGCAATGGCATTGACATTATGCCTTTTAGTAGGCTATGAGTTCTTTAAAAGTATTTCACACAAAATATTAGTTGAGCATGGTTGTGTGTTAAAAAAGTAATTTTATGTACTTATGTACAGTATGCTTCTTTCATCTGAAAGCGGTTAGGGGTTGGTTAGTAGTGTGCATGGGGGACTCGGCAAAAGCCCTGTCACAATTCAAACACTGAACAGAAAACACAAAAGAAATGAGTGGAAACATGTCTAGACTTTGTAATCACAATTTATGCCTGTCCAAAAGTAATACATTTCTGATTATTTCACAGACATTAGATATGCTGTTTACCTGCTACTAAGCTCCTCAAACAAAAGTCAGAGAATGTGATGCCACAAACATGGAAAACTTTAGAAATTCCAGTGATGAGTTCTTCCTCAGAAGCAGCCATTGTGTCACTCTGACTACTGGAAGTTACATCAATGCTTCAGGTGGATAGTGAATGGACAGAGAACGTCAAGCTTTCTGAGTCTCTGTTACAACCATACAACCCAGATAAGTCATTACAATCACCTAGCTCTAATGAATTTAAACCCTCTCTATGCTAACTTACCCAGCAAGTCCATTTCAAAATAAGGTGACCACCAGTCCGACAATTTATTTCTCCTTCCCGTCTCCAGTGTTATGAATGAATGGGATGGTTGGGGTGCTCTAAAGTTACGCAGTACCATCAATAATACATAGTTAGCAAAAGCCTAGCAAGCTCTTGTTAGTCCTCACCCTTCCAGGCAGTAATGTCTCTTGGTGAAAGTGGTGTACACAGAAACCTGATGGAGCAACTGCATGTTTATTTTGAACTGGTAATGTACTCTGCAGGCACATCGGTGGATGGCAATACTAGCATTTCGCTCATCTGGACCTACTAACGGAGATTTATTGAGAACAGCTCCATCATACTCAGTCCACCAACAAATAAAAATGATTTATTAAACGGCATTATAAACAATAGCATTATTGTTCACAGTTCAGGAGGGTAAATGGGAAGAACGGCACTAAAAACATATGGCTTTTGTGTGCGTCTCTGTATGTGTATGGGATGGAGAGAGCTTATGCATGTGTACATTTTTCTAAATCTAAACACATCAATTACAGAATGTGTAGAGAAATGTAAATGGTGCTAGAAGAAAAGTAAGTGACACTCATTTCATTCTAGCATCACTATTTGTTACATTAATTACTCTGGCACCTCAGCTGCGCTCTTCTTTCACGATTAATGACCACTTTAGTTTATCTCAGCTTCACCAGCCCTGGCGTTGGATGTTTATATTCCATCAACACAACAAAATGTAACAAACCATTTATTATAGTCCCAGAGCAGAAAGCTCACAGACTCCTGACATTGCTTGCTAGCATCAATATGGTCTTCACCTCAGCACATTTAGACTAGCTTTTTGTGCATGTTTATGGAGAATACTCTGGAGTGTGGGGGTTTGCTTTCACACTTCACACTCAGTGTGATCACGTGTGGTACACGTGACAGATCACTGAGGGACGTCTAGGGCCAATATACTCATGCACACATGACAATCTGTGAATAAAAGTGTATACAGTTGCAAGAGAGGGAATGGAGGTGCAAAAAAACCCAAAAACAACTGAATGCAGTGAAGTGTACATTGAAATATTGGCTCTAATCCAAGCACGAGTGAGTTGCCTACCTAGACACTGTGCACTGTTGAACTTATGTTCATTCTATATATGTGAGTTGATCAATGTTTATTAGAATAAAAGCCTGAATTCAAGCTGTTCATCATTTAAAGCTATGGTGTCTCTTCAGAAGATGATTAAATGGTTCTATTTACTTGGATTACTTTCATTGTCTTTATGAACTTTAAGAAACTTGAAATTTTCATATGTTTTCATTAACTTTCAATGGATGGACAAAAATAATTAGATAGTCTTTTGGGTTTGGAACCAGTGGGGTGATTTTTGAGTGAACTCTTTAGTTTCTGGGTCATTGACAAATATGTATCGACAATAAATAAAAATAAAAATGTATACTTTTTAAACATTTATTTTGAACACATATCATGAATTTTTAAGTTTTAGGTATTATGTTTTTGGGGAGTCGTGGGCTACCACATGTCATTTTAAAACCTAAAGTAACATTGCCTTGTCATAAATAATGTTTAAAAAGACACTTTATATTTTATATTAATATATATATTTTATATAATATAAATATTAATACCATTATAAACAAAATGTATAATAAAACTACCTCATCCTTTTAATGAGACTTCCTTAATTATCATTTCAGGATTTCAAATGTAGATTAAATCTGATGAACTATTGAAAAAACAATAAAACAGTCTAATCTAAATAATCTAATTAATGAACTATTTCACTCAAAAGTTGTATATGGATTTTTTTATGTAGTATTGAGTTCTTAGCATAGCAACATGCTAATGTCATACTAATTCTGAAATGAATGTATGGTAATGACCATTAATGCACAATGAATCTACAGTACTGTAGCTAGCTAGAGTGTTTCATTTCAGTCACTTATTGTTGCGTTCCAGTTCTTTGTTGGTCTGTGTTGGTTTTGTTTCCATTCTGTTCCCTGTTCTGGTTTGCCTGAGTTCTGTTAGCTTGTTTGTTTCTAAAGTTACTCATGAGTTCTGCGCCTGTTTCAGTTTCTGTTGATTACTCCCTGTGTATTTAAGCCCTTAGTTTCCTCAGTTCCTTGTTCAATGATGTCTTAGTTTAATGTGGTTGTTATAGCCTTTTATTTCCTTGGGTATTCTCCTTAATGTTACCTCTTGGATTTATGATTAAAGAGTTTGTTTGTACTCCTTCGTCATTCTGTGCTCATTACAACCACCCTATATGTGACATTTATGAGGTTCTATTTCGGTTAAGATATTGCCTTAGGTAGACACCAAAACAGTACAGTAGGCTTTGAGAAAAAGAATTATAATGAACAAATAACACACACACGCGCACAGTTATTCCTATCATTGTGGGGACATTCCATAGGCATAATAATTTTTATACTGTACAAACTGTATATTCTATCCCCTAACCCTACCTCTACCGCTAAACCTACACATCACAGAAAACTTTTAGTTTTGTACCTTGCATGATTTATAAGCTGTTTTCATCATGGGGACCAAAAGACCTTTATCCCCATAACGTAGGGTTTACCTGAACCACACACACACACACTCTCACTCTCACTCTCACTCTCACTCTCTCACTCTCTCTCTCTCTCACTCTCTCTCTCTCACTCTCTCTCTCACTCTCTCTCTCACTCTCTCTCTCACTCTCTCTCTCACTCTCTCTCACTCACTCTCTCTCTCTCTCTCTCTCTCTCTCTCTCTCTCTCTCTCTCTCTCTCTCTCTCTCTCTCTCTCTCTCTCTCTCTCTCTCTCTCTCTCTCTCTCTCTCTCTCTCTCTGCCCCAGTCAGAGTGCATTAGCTATGCCTGTGCTGATGGCTGTCATAGCATGTGCTCTAAAGGAGAAAGTGATATGATTAATACGGGCTGCATGGCAGACCCACCTGATGGCTGCCTGATACTGGACATCAGCATGTTTCCTCACAGGCCCCCTGTAAAGCCCCCTGTCCTGCCGACAGTAAAACCAGTCTACTAGTCAACCGTCAACAGATGTGCTAAATAAATGCTTTGCCTGTCCAAAGTGAGCGGAGTATGTTTAGGATAAAGAGAAAGAAAAAAATGTGTGTGTATGTGCACTGTTGGGACTCATACTCGCAGTGACAGAAGAGGTGTCATATGCCTCGCAGGTGTTGGTGTGTGCTCTGTTTGGCTGGGTAGTCTGCCTTCTCACCTTAATCCAAACAGAAAGCAAGACACAGCAGAGATCCCAAATGACCCATTGATGAGCATCTTCAGGACACAGAGAGATGAGCCGGATTGTTTGTGTTTGCGTGTGAATGAAAGATTAAAGAATGGCTTCATTTTTACTTTTATTTTATTTTAGAATGTCAAGAGTCTTCCCTTGAATCGTATGGCTAATATCTGTGAAAAACATTGCACAATAGTCTCTTATGAAGCAAAAGATTTTTCAAAACTTAGTGCACTAATAAAAATGATTCTGTGGTGAAGTAAATACTACAGAAAAAAAACAAATGTAATTTCTATGGAATAATTTAGTTTAGGCAAGAATAAAAAAAAAAGTAAATTTTATGTTATTACTAGTAATCTTGTAGAAATAAGAGCGTAAATATCAACGTTATAAATTTAAGTAAAACCTATTCAACTTTCTGATACTGGTGCCCATAATGCACTGGGTCATGAAT
This sequence comes from Gila orcuttii, assembly GCA_026230005.1. Taxonomy (NCBI): domain Eukaryota; kingdom Metazoa; phylum Chordata; class Actinopteri; order Cypriniformes; family Leuciscidae; genus Gila; species Gila orcuttii. The sequence continues at coordinate 50,664,696 of JAPDVR010000004.1, forward strand.
AATTAATGGTCTTGCATTTTTCACTGTTTTCCAGCTGTATTTACATTGTTGTATCATTGCTCTTGTTGATAGGTTTAGTAACTTGCTGTTTTGTGACATCTGGAGTTTATTTTCTACTTAAAATGACACATTCATACTCAAAATGATCCAAAGAATGATATCGTTATTGTGTACAGGTCTCTGTCTTTGGGTGATGGGTACCACATTATTTCTATTATGTAGATATGTTGTCTACACAATATCTACCGTATTAATTACTTAGATGTTCCTAAGTTTAAGCATACACTTTAAAACCATGTCTTTATTCATTGTTATAGTTTGAGTAAAAAATCATCAGAGAAAGAAATCCCAGAATGCACTCATAATTAATCTCAATGAAAAACATTAATCCAAGATGGTGGGAAAGTTGAGAGAATTGCAGCTTATATTTTATTCAGAATGAGGTATTATACAGGTAAAATGATCAATAAATAGGTTCTAATTGTTCTAATGTATTGTAAGGCATTATCTGATGTGATTTTGTGCTCATTGCATTTAGCCTAGCAATATGCTAATGCCAAACTCTGTTGGAATCAATAGTGAGTTGAGTTTCTTGAATTCTTTGCATGAGTATGAAGAGTGTACCAAATTAGTCACCTGAGGTTACATTTCATTTGGGATGCTCTTTTGGAATACATCTGCTTATGTAGGCACTAAGCTTGAAACTGTCCTCAACAATTAATCATTATCATCCTTATGAGATCCATTATGGGCTCTTTGGACCTGCAATTTAAATCTATGGCTTTGTGGTTACCCTTTTCTGAAAGTCAGTGTGATATAAACCTTAAACACAATAAACACACAGAACTTTCAACTCTCAAATCTGCTTTTGATCTGTGCTTGTAAAGGTGAGGTTATATGTTCAAGGGCCATATGGCAACCTATGATAAAACTGCTTCACCTCAATTACCACAATAAATGCATCATGCTGTGTCAGCAAAAAAAAAATACACCAAAAAAAAAAAAAAAACGTATTAAAGAATGTACAATAATAAAATGTGTTATAGGCCTCCACTAATATGCTGAGAAATAAATACAGGGTGTAGAGTTATACACAGGCATAAATGAGACCCTGTGACCCAACCAGGGGTGCGTTTTCTAAAAGCATCATTAGCCAACTTTGGTCGCAAGTTCCATTAAACTCTATCGGTAACAATGGAACTTGCGACCAAAGTTGGCTTCGGGACCAAACGCCTGACTGGTACTGTCAAGTTTTAAGACCAAACCCAATATTGCTCTTGTAAAACCAGACAGTTTATTAATGTTGGTAGTGGACCTCTGTTAGGGAACCATATTATTCTTGTTTGGAAGGTAAAGAATAGTGAGGAAAAAAAGAGCAAAAAAACTGACTGGTTGATAGGAATGTTTTTCCATGGCCAACAAGGATGTTGATCCAGGAATATGTCCCGCTTGGAAATTTCACAGTTCTACCAAATTCTATCACAGCATTGACAATTTCACTCTTTGTTTTGGCTCAGTTATTACTGGATACCCCACAAAATTGTTATTACTGAGATCAACAAAAGAGGAAGAAATTGTCTTTATTGTCGTCGCAATAGGGTGCATATCGGAATTGCTGGCACAAAGGCTAAGAGTCAATTGGTTTCAAATAAAAGAACAAGTGAGTGAGACAAACAGCATAAACATTTAATATGTGCTGACAGAGGCTATAAGCCTTTGGCCCTGGACATTCTCACTTTAAACTGTGTGAAAACAAGCAGCATAAATCCACACAACTGTGTCCTGCCATAAAAGTGTCAAGAGGTTATTTTTATTTGGCCACACAGACACAGAAAGAGGGCCCCAACTCAGCCCTCAATGTTGAGGCCAGAGTCCTGAAAGCCCTGGAGGTCTGGCTTTGTTGGAGTGGACAGCATACGCAAGGAGACACCAATTACACCAATACACTCGCAATACACTTTTCTTACTGTCTATTATCTTCAATTTTAAGTAAATGTTGGTCCAGTTTAACATAAGCTAATATTTAATACATTTTGAAGTGGATGGAAATTACAGCTCTACCAGTTCCAATGATGAGGATGCGGTCATGAAGATCATGAAAGAGAAGATCCATCTGTGTATCTTTACAAGATTAAAGCTGAGCTGCTTCCTCTGCAGTGTTCACACTGGGACAGGCAGGGGAGTAGCAACCATCATGACCAGGGGACATGCTCTTTATTCCCCCCACTTTTTGTGAATAATCATTATATTTTAACATTTTCAGCCACTGTGTAAAGAAAAATTTGCATAAAATTACAACTTTAAGATCAACTAGCTGCTTTGCAGTAAGTTGTAAGTGGCAATATACTTTGTCTAGTGCCCACTTATCTGCCTTTCAACGAGAACTACAGGGTGAACATCACATAATTAATATCAGTGAGCACCTAATTAATGAGCAAAGTTGATACATTTTATAATGTATCCCAACTGGTGACATGATGCTCAATTCGGCTCCTGGTTGAGGTTAATCCCAGCACTTACCTATCATTTTTCAAGAGAGCCAAAGACCTTGATTAGCTGGATCAGATGTGTTTCATTAAACTGGAACTCTACTCTGCAGGAAGGTAGATCTCCGGGAGTACGATGGAGAACTCCTGCTCTGTGACAAAAGACAGGATAAGGGAATGGTGGACTGGGATGAGAGGACGTATAAAAATAGGGAACATGCAGACTCTGGAAGCATCATGTCCCAACATTGGGCAGAACTTCACAGACTCAAAAAGATCACCCGAAATTTGGATGATGTTGAGGCACGTGGTGTGTGCACAAATGTATATATATATATATATATATATATATATATATATATATATATATATATATATATATATATATATATATATATATGAATCTGTGTATGTATGTGCGTTCATACTGTAGACATCTGGGGCGGCAATCAGTGGGCTGCTCTCAAGGGCTGCCAAGGCAAACAAGGCAATAACAAATCCACTTTGCAGATCATCGATCTGCCACTGCCCTGGCCAAGGTAAACACTCCCAGCTTGAAGTTTGCTTTTCAAAGAAGGGCTAAGGGATCGAGGGGAGGCCACTTCCCCTCCTCTGGCTAGTTCTTTATTCTCTCATCAACGCATGCAAATAGATACATTCACAAATGCTACGGAAAGGGTGCACAGAAAGCGATATAAAAATCAACCAGTATTTCATGTTCTTGCAACTTGTTCAATATTGTCATCAAAGGTGCTACCTGCCCATCTGTATTGTTTTTAAATTATAGTGTGTTTGTGAAGATTAAGTTAACCAAGTCATTCTAGTTATTCTGAGCAATTGTATGTTCTTTTTGTAGGCAGTCAGACATACAGTGGTCCTAAAGCACTAACAAAGGGAATTATAAGCGAGGAGCAGCAGATGGCATGAAGGGTTATGGGTCAGCATGACAGACAGAGCAACATTGATTTTTGGGGACAGTGGATTAAGCGAGGGACAAAATCAGAGTGAGTTTAATGATGTGTCTGGGGAAGAACAAAATATAGCAGCAGAAAAACTGCCACCTCTGATCAGAGGTGCAACATCAACCTCAGCTAAAGCTAAAGAACAGATTTATAAGAGACATCACAAGTTCGGCCTTAAAAAAAGGTTTTGTGATACTGCTACGGTACAGTGATGTTATCAGGCAGATTAGATCAGAAATTCCATGTTGGATCAGGATGGTTTATTGTGGTTAGGGCTGATTTGGAGCTAGTCTAGCTGGTGACCAGAATGGCTTTGCAAAACTTGGTGAAACTTGCTGAAGCTGGTTGACCAACAAGATCTTTACGGTGAGACCGGTTGACCAAGGAAGTCTTGCTGGTTCAGTCAGTTAACACCAGCACACTAGCATCCCATTCTGGGGAACCAGTGAACAAAGCACAACATTTGTTGGGAAATGAGATATGTTAAGTTACTTTTAAATAAACCAGTTAATGCTAACCATATTGTTCTTCCAATATTATATCTGCATTGTACTCCATAGTATTTAAAAAAAATACTGTGCTATAATCACAACAGTACCACTTTTTTGTTATAATAAAGGTTAGATGATGATGATGATGAATAGCTTACAGTGTTCTCCTTTCTGCACCCTTCTTTTAAGTCTGTCTTTGTGTCTCCAAGGCTTTGCCCCTCCATCGATCACACTCCCTCCATCTCGGTTTCTCTTTCTCTGTTCCTCATATGCATAGAAAAGAAATGAGTTGCAGTCCAAGGAGAGTGCGGTGAGGCGCAGGGCAGGAGACAGCCTCCATTGAGCTAGCAAATGAGCCTTGCTACCCTAGAGACCACAGCTTACAGTACGGAAACACTGGCCAGTTCTCTTGCCACAAGCCCCAGTGCTCTGGCCAGTCTGCAGAACCAGGGTTAGAGGGAAATGAGGCCTGATAGCCCAGCTGCTTGGTTTGGGGTGAGACCTAAATGAAAGGCCTGCAAATGTCTGGGTCACTGCTTAAGATCCAAGACATTCCTGTCATCAGAGACGGGATTGAGAATTGTAAGATGTGGGATCTTGTGCGCCTGTTTGCGTGCCATGGCCGGATGTCTGGTGTCTTTGTTTTAGCTGAATTTAAACTGACGACAAAGTGAAGATTAGACAGAAGGATGAAACTCCTTCATAGCTTGCAGTATTATCATTTGTGAAATTTGCTGCTGAATAGAATTGTCAGTGTATTACAGATGAGTGAAGACACAAAGAATCTCAACTGAAACACTCCAGCGCTGCCAATTTTATGACCCTGTAAGCTGTTGATGTCATAGTACACACCTTTCTAGATATTTTTAGTGTCTGCATTTCAGCACTCCACTTTGAGGATAAGACACCCTGGTGTTGACCTTCAAGCGACTGGTTCAAGGGAGGCTGGAGATGTAATTTCCTTCCTGGCTCTTTTTTCCTGATAATTAGAGAAGCAGCCTAAAAGAAAAAGTGGAACGAGAAGGTACTGTAGGTACCTTTGGTGACGTCTTCGTTACAGTAGCCCAAGGAGGTTTAAAATACCTGGAGAATGAAAGGTGCTTGTCTGATGTTTGACCTGCCAGAAGTGCACAATTTGAAATCTGCCATTTTTCTTAATGGGGCAAAATAAATTGTATAGCTAATACCTAAACGGCAAATGCCATGTGATTGATCACTATGGAGCCACAGGAAAATGTTGTCATGACTGTCAGATTACAGTTGTCATGGTCTTTCCTGAAACATCTACACTCACCTAAAGGATTATTAGGAACACCATACTAATACTGTGTTTGACCCCCTTTCGCCTTCAGAACTGCCTTAATTCTACGTGGCATTGATTCAACGAGGTGCTGAAAGCATTCTTTAGAAATGTTGGCCCATATTGATAGGATAGCATCTTGCAGTTGATGGAGATTTGTGGGATGCACATCCAGGGCACGAAGCTCCCGTTCCACCACATCCCAAAGATGCTCTATTGGGTTGAGATCTGGTGACTGTGGGGGCCATTTTAGTACAGTGAACTCATTGTCATGTTCAAGAAAACAATTTGAAATGATTCAAGCTTTGTGACATGGTGCATTATCCTGCTGGAAGTAGCCATCAGAGGATGGGTACATGGTGGCCATAAAGGGATGGACATGGTCAGAAACAATGCTCAGGTAGGCCGTGGCATTTAAACGATGCCCAATTGGCACTAAGGGGCCTAAAGTGTGCCAAGAAAACATCCCCCACGCCATTACACCACTACCACCAGCCTGCACAGTGGTAACAAAGCATGATGGATCCATGTTCTCATTCTGTTTACGCCAAATTCTGACTCTACCATCTGAATGTCTCAACAGAAATCGAGACTCATCAGACCAGGCAACATTTTTCCAGTCTTCAACTGTCCAATTTTGGTGAGCTCTTGCAAATTGTAGCCTATTTTTCCTATTTGTAGTGGAGATGAGTGGTACCCAGTGGGGTCTTCTGCTGTTGTAGCCCATCCGCCTCAAGGTTGCGCGTTTTGTGGCTTCACAAATGCTTTGCTGCATACCTCGGTTGTAACGAGTGGTTATTTCAGTCAAAGTTGCTCTTCTATCAGCTTGAATCAGTCGGCCCATTCTCCTCTGACCTCTAGCATCAACACGGGATTTTCGCCCACAGGACTGCCGCATACTGGATGTTTTTCCCTTTTCACACCATTCTATGTAAACCCTAGAAAAGGTTGTGCATGAAAATCCCAGTAACTGAGCAGATTGTGAAATATTCAGACGGGCCCGTCTGGCACCAACAACCATGCCATGATCAAAATTGCTTAAATCACCTTTCTTTCCCATTCTGACATTCAGTTTGGAGTTCAGGAGATTGTCTTGACCAGGACCACACCCCTAAATGCATTGAAGCAACTGCCATGTGATTGGTTGATTAGATAATTGCATTAATGAGAAATTTAACAGGTGTTCCTAATAATCCTTTAGGTGAGTGTATAGTACAATTAAAAATTTGTATATATTTATTTATTTAAAATGGTTTAGAATGGTTTAAAATTTAGAACAAGTGTGTAATTCTCAACTGGAAGAGATGTGTTCGACTTGAAGCAGTGCTGAGCAGACCGATTGGTGTATGACATCATAGTACTGCGAGAGCGATTAGAGAGATCATACACTGATCGGTCTGCACTGTGCCGCTTCAAGTCGATCACACCTGTTGACAAGGTCACTAAACAGCCAAACCCCTTGCCGTAGCCAGAATTTGGACAATCAACATTAAATCGTGTTCACTTCGCACCTCATTCTGACCAAGAACCAGCCACTTAAACTGAAAGAGGCCATTTGACTTTGTAAAGTCACAGTTCACTTAGTACATAGGGATGGGCAAATCTTAAATTAGATATATCCCAAGGGGTAAAGTGATTACGGATTTCTCACTTAATCTGAAACAAAACTCTTGAATATGTTAAATATGAATGAGTTAATGCCATTAACCTCACAAACTATGGCAAAATCAGCAACTTCTTAAAAGAAGATGCACTGCACAATGCATGTTCTGGGAACTTTGATGGCTATTTCCCAGCAGATAAAACTGATTAAAAAAGCATTGCAAAACTGAGAAAAGCAAGCCAATCAAATTGGATCATGCTATTTTAAGAAGGTTTTGCCATGTTTGTGATGGCTCTTGCCATTCAGTCAACTCTTCCTTTCTTTACATTTTGTTTTTCTTGAATTCTGTACTCTTTTCTTTCTGAAGTGTCTAATCAAGGGAGTTTTTTTTTTACAACTATGTGGTGTGGTCTAACAATTTTTTAACTGTGGTGTGTCTCATTTGGACAACACAAATTTGAATCTGGCTTGCAACATTTCATTTCAAGGCTCCTCTTCCCATCCAGTCCTCTCTCCCCACTATAGCTATAAATAAAAGCGGCAAAACAAAGTTTTAGGAAATTTATTAAAAAAAAAAAAAAAGCCTTTTTGATTATTTCCAAACGTTTTACTTGGAAAATCAACAGAATTAGGAACAAATCTTCTGAGCGCCGCATATACTTGATTACCAGAAAGCATTGCCCCCCCAACACACACACACACTTAGCATGATCTCATTACAACTCTCATCACTCATGGCCGGGAAGAGGAAATGAGGGTGGACCCAAAGGAAGTTCAGGGGTGGCCTGGCAATGTGCTCAGACTTGCTGCATATCAGTGTGTGTATTATAAGGCCCTGCGGGTAATTAACACTAATCACAGGAACCCTTTCCCTGTTTGCAACCTCATAGGATTCCCTCAACTCTAGCCTAATGAACACATACGCACACACACACACACACACACACACACACACACACACACACGCACGCACGCACGCACGCACACACACACGGGGGCATGCACGCCTTTACTTAGCTATCTAAATGGGGAAATTGCTTAGACTTCTATTAGTTTTATATACAGCGAGTTGTAAATACTGTAACCTACCCCTAACACTAGTCAACGCTCAGCATTTTTTGTTCAGCTTTATTTTTATACCATTTTTTAAATGAGGGCATCCCCAAATTTTTGAAGATTTTGTCAGATTTAGCTCACTTCTGTGTACAAATTTGTCCCCAAAATATATACACACACACACACACACACACACACACACACACACACACACACACACACACACACACACACACACACACACACACACACACACGCACACACAGGGTTTTCATATTTTATGGTGACTTTCCATAGACGCACAGATTTTTATAATGTACTAAGTGTTTGGTAGCCCTTACCCTATACCCCTAAATCTACCAATCACAGAAAACTTTCTGCATTTCTATATTTTCAAAAAACATCACTTAGTATGATTTATAAGCTCTTTTCCTCATGGGGACAAAAAATTTACCCACAAGGTGAAGGATTTTCGATATTGCCCCATAACGATATTGCCCCATAATTCTACCAGGACCACACACACACACACACACACACACACACACACACACACACACAACTAGCCTCCACCTTCACACCACCAGAGCTTCTTATCAAGAGCAGGTGACTGGAACACTTTGGTTTTGTCACCTTGCTCTGATCTGAAAAGCGATGACCCTCTCTGGCGACATAATCGCAGTTTCTATCTGTGTTAAGCGCTTTAGCAGTGTCATCGAAGGCCAGGTGCCAGTTTCAATGAAACATAGAGTAATGCTTTAAGGCCTCTCAAAATACATTACCTTGCTTATTATAACAGCCAAGAGTCATTGGTGGGTTTCATCGATAATTAGGGGCTCTGAGGGTTTTAGAGGTACCAGGCATCATAAGCAGAGAACAAAAGAGAACATGAGTATAAAGGAACTAAATGGTTACACTTTATTTCGATAGTCCACTTTTGACATTCTACTAACTATAAGTAACTTTTCAACTACATGTCAACTAACTGTAATTAGAGTATTAGTAGTCTGTAGTAGACTTTCAGTAGACTGTTATGGTTAGGGGTTCGGGTTAGGAGAATAAGTTGACTTGTAGTTGCCAATTTACTTATAGTCTGTAGAATATCTTTTGGGGGACCAACACAATAAAGAGTTAGCAGATATTAAGCAGACAATCTACTACTCTAATGACAGTTAGTTGAAATGTAGCTCCAAAGTTACTTATAGTTGGTAGAATGTCTAAAGTGGACTATCGAAATAAAGTGTTACCAATTATATTTAGCAAAGATGCTTTTGACTTATCAATGTTTCTATTGATAAACTAACTTTAAAAGGCTCAAAAAGCACATTCCCTGGATGTACTTTAAGTGTTCCTTTTACCTTGAATACATTTAAGCATACAATGTGATCTTAGTAATTATTTTCTTATAGTCAACAGAATGTTCAAAAGGGACCATCAAAATAAAGTGTTACCACATTTTTAAATATATATTTTTTCAATTAAATTATAAGTCAGGCCATATGACAACCTGAACTAACCTTCCCTTGTCTTACTGCAAAAATATTGAATTAAATAATCCTTACATATTTTAATTGAATAATTGAACAATCCTTATTCGATTATTAATTTAAACATTTTAAGGATTATTTAATTCAATATGATGGAATTTTGCTATTAATTAAAATGCGTAAATCTTTTAAAAAAAACACATAACATTTTTTAAATGAGGGTGGGGGCTCTGGAGGAGGAGGTGGAGCAGGTGCATGGCAGGAAACAGGACAGGGTAACGGCAAGAGACACCAGGGTGGCGATGACGGTGAGAGTGCGGAGCCAGGAGGAGCCATGCAGGGACCCAGACCACAGCCAGGACAATGGCCCGAGGTTGAGGGAGGGAGGAGAACATGGTAGAGATTTGGCTGATGACACCAGGGGGATGACTGACAGAGACGAGGCCGGTAGAAATGGAACCTTACACGCAGACATAGAGCCAGTGAAAACGGACGACTCCAATGGTCCTAGAGGCCAAGCCGGAGCCGCAGTAATGAGTGTCTGAGGTGGAGCCAGGCTGCCTGAGGACTGAGGTGGAGCCAGTGGGACTGAGGTCCGAGGTGGAGTCAAAAGGAAGGCGGAGCCAAAGGGCTGGAGAGACGGAGCGCAGCGAAGGGCTCAGAGGTCTGTGGAACACCGAACAGAACAGGAACGGATGATGTTGCCGGCTCACAAACCTGATCAGACGTTTTGTGAGGCTTGATGGGGACGATGACTGGCTCAGTCTATTTCTCCACTGGCATCGAGGCGGGCTCGGGCTTTGTGTCTGAGGTGGGCTCTGGCAGAATATCCATGATGGGTTTGTTGAATGGCTGGCTGGGCTCTGGGTCCAGAGTGGGGTTTGTGATGTCTTCCTCTGCAGCGCAGACAGTGTAGGGGGATCAACATTTCACCAGCACCAACTCAAGTTATTCTGCAAAGCTCTCTCGAGGACCTTCCATGGGCAGGCGTGCCATGGACCTCTAGTTGAGGCTGGTGTTATAGAAGACGCAGAGCAAGCTGTCAGGGCAATGAGGGAGTCACGCCAGATCTATGAAATCTCTTGTGTGGTCCTCGAGGGAATGCACCTCCTGTTCCAGGAGGAGAAGGCGAACTGCAGGAATGTCCATTATTATTTTTCTTTAGGTTTGGTGTTCTGTCTGTTTAGGTTGTGGCTGTAATAAAGTGCATGACGATGGAAAATATATAACAAAAAAACGTCTTTAATCAAAGAAAAAAAATCCAAACAAACAAAAGAACATGCAGATCACAGGTGAAATCTTAGCAAAATAACCATTTAACTTTGACGACACCGAACAAAGAACTGAATGAACTGAGGGCTCAAATACACATGGGAAGCTAATTAACTCTTTCCCCGTTAGTATTTAAAAAAAAATAAAAATAAAATTCCAGCCAGCGTTTTTGATAACTGTCTCAAAAATTCCATTGCCCCCAGAATATTTTGTTGTATGAATACCTGAACATGCAATATATCAAAAGAAAGAATTGACCCTCTGCTTTAAAAAAACAAACAAAAAAAAAATATTCATTTTATTCTGGCTTCATGCATTCTTTTGTTATCAACACCTGAATATGGGTGAGTTTCATAAAAAAAAAAAAAAATACTACATCTGGATCAGGTTCAGAACAATCATCAAAACATGGATGGAGTAAATCTAGTCCATCAACACCCCCAACGCTTGCAGTCCTGTAGCTCATCCTGAGTCGACATTTCGTCCAGTAACATTAGGTAATTTTGATTTATATGCTGTTTAATGTTGATGATCACATTATTTTACATGACTACATATGAGATTGCTTGTTTCTGCATCTTCTTCGCATGTGCTTTTATCAGGAGATTCGGTACTATTTCAGAAGATGTGTCATAGCGCCCCCCTAGCGCATAACAGTGAGAACACGCAAACCCAGAAAATTATGTGTTTGGCAGGGAAACGTTTTCTCACAAATAACAGAAAATGATGTGTTTGGGGAGAAATAAGTCAACAGAAACTGAACAAGTTGTATAATTCAAATCAGTAACCACAGAAACAAACTAGTGGCGGGAAAATTAAAACTCAGGAACTAGAATTAAATCAAAACATAGCATACACTTGGCAGCTGCCAAAGCAATATTTCTCATTCTCGTTTAGTTTAAACTGAAGTACTGAAATATTACGGTATTAAAAATAGCATGGTCTATGATATAATTTCCTGTTGTTGTTTTTTAAATATAAGGATAGTCATATCACTCTAACATGTTTGACCTTATGCCCCCCCAAAAAAAAGAAAATAATGAAGAAAAAAAATAATAATTCAGAAGCTGTCATAGTACGAGAGATGCCCCAAATCTCATGTCTGTGACTCTCACTGACCCTAAGATGAGGGAAAATTTTCATGAGGTTGGTGGGGTTTACGGAAAGGACAAAATGGATCGGGAGCAAATGTGGTAGTGACAATTTTAATCAGCTCTTCAAATAAAACAAACCTTTTCCACGCACACACACAAGCAAGAATAAATCCTCCATCCAAAGCATGTAGCTCTATCCCACTGGACAGTTCTGTGTTGATGGCAGCACTGCTCCATGCTGCTTATTCTTACAGCAGTCCGGTGAAATATAGGCCATTTGGTGGCAGGGAAATTGATCTGTCAGGATTACACACACAGCACAGGAGTCCTCATCAGCCTTGCTGTTCCACTGAGGGCCCACAGACAAGAAACAAGCTTTTAATTTCAGGATGCGAGGCTTTATCTAACATTTTGCCTGCTTACACCATCTATCAGCCTCTGTGTCTTTTAATCTCTGTCTTAGTCTGTGTCACTGTTCCATTTGCTGTTGTTTGTGAGTTATTCTCTGATATGGCGACTATTTTGACACTGTCGGCTCTGCTATCGGGTGAGGTAAATCCGGCTAAACCTGGCAATAATGTCTCAGGGGGTGAAAAGGATTATTAAGGAATGGCTCCAAAGGCTTTGGGATGGATAAGAATCTTAACCTATTTAACCTGCTTTACACCATCACCAAATCAGGGCACAAAGGGGCCAAAATTAAATACTGTTCACTGAATCATGGTTTTGTATGGGGTAGGTACATGTGTCAAGTATGAGGTATATTTCAGGTCAAATGAATCTTAAACTGAAATTTGTTTGTGGCATGCTGTTGATTTACCACAACCATTTTTAAACTCTTCTCTCAATTTGTAAAATTAAAAAAAAAAATGTTTACAGTACTGCACAATATTTACCCATGATAAAGAAAAATAAATAATAATTTAAAAAAACGTCTTTAAACACGTGTGCCAATTTCTCTTTGTATTCATATTGATTTCATATTATTTTGAAAAACCTTTTATACCATTTTCAAGAACCATTTAAATGGAATGACTCATGTGGAACATCATTACATTTTTGGAGAGCCACACCACATGATGAAATTACGACAGCAGTATTAACCTGACAATTTTTTACTTTATAATCCTCTCATATAAATTAATTTTAAATAAAAAATAAAAACAAGCTCATCATAGAAGATGCATATTCATTGCATTTTAATACATTCGTGAATAAATTAGGACAATGTATGACACAAAAGAGAGAGTTACATCATTGTCCCTTAACTTATGTTGGAGTATTTAATTTGATTCTTCATTCAATGTTTCTGATATTTTCAGCCTGCTGTTGTGTTAATTTGCAAATGCAGCTGTGTAAAATCACACAGAGACCTTGAAAACAGGCAGCTTGTTTCATCCTCAGATAAAAAAACAGCAAAGTGGAGCCTCACATGTGGCTGTGACAAACAGCTTAGACTGCCTTTAGCACTCAACAGTGTAGCTTAAGAAGGGAAACACTACATGCAATATTCACCCATAAAACAAAGGAAATTAATATTAGAGAGATGAAGAGTAGAGGACAGGAGAGAAAGCCCCAGACAGTCAGACTACTCCACCAACGTAATTGGTTGTGACTGCACTCCCCCATCTTTGACATGTAAATGGATCGAGCCGTTCCCTCCTTAACTACTGCGTCTAATGTTTCTTTAATGTAATGGAGTTTGATCTTAGGTGTCCTATGTCCAATATTTTTCTGTAACGTCGGACTGAAGAGGTCTCTGGGGCCTATTGGGTTCATGCACACACAGACACAGGGAACTCAGTTTGAGGTTGTCTAAAACTACAGATCTATAGATGATCAGAGTTCATGTAGAAAACTGATACACTGCTATACTTGATGGATTTGACGGCATATCTGGCATAGCACACATCTACACACACACATTGTCCTGTCTGCCCCTTATACCATGACAACCGACCTCAGACATCTAAATCAATGAGGCATCTAGAGTCGTCTTAGTCTTCATTTGTTAAGTGACTCTAACAGCATTGCAAAATTTCATTATAGTCATAGAGACTAATGACTCAAGGCGACAGGCATAAATAAAGTAAATTGCAATGGGTTGACATATGCCTCAGGGCACCTAATGAACTTATGACCAATAGCCTTTTTACTCAACTGGCCAGACCAAATACCAGCTCTAAAGCTAATGGAAAAAGTTAGACAGGGTCTGAGGATGATTCTCTAGTTTTTAAGGCACATGAGGCAAAAAGAAACTGTCTGGATTGCAGAATCCAATGAACAAATCCAAAATTGATCAGCATGAAACTGTGTATGTAAACAAACATTAATATTAGGCCTGTGTGGTCAAATCTTCATGTTTGAGTCCTGAAAGCTGGGATGCAATACGCTTAACATGATTTACACAAATAGGACATTTTCCTGGAGAAACATCCTTCATTGTGCCTGCCACAACATTCAGATCAATCAGATTTTGCATGGCAACAATCTCTTTCTTAATCAGTTTTTGTCTTGTTTTCCAGGAAAATATGTAAACATCCTTATAACAAGATTTTATTTGAGAAGTACACAATATTAAGAATTGATTTCAGAGAATATATGTTGCTTTAAACTTACATCTAAAATCAGTAAATTGTATATGGAGTAATATAATTAAATAAAAGAAACAAAGAAAGAGTAATAATATAACATAACATAATATTTATGGCAACTAGAATGCTTTACAGTTTTTCCGAATTGCTAAAACACATTTTTTTGAATGTTTCTCTCGCCTTCTCAAAACCTTAAACACAAATCACCAAACTTAAGCTACACTATCAAAACCTTTGACTTGTCTTGCTATATCAAACAATTGCTTCAGAACTATGTTATCTTTATCTATGTTACACATCCAGCAAATGCATAAACACTACACAGCAGTCATTACACACTACAGAGATAAATGCAAAACATTGCACTCAGGGCAGAGCAGGGGAAAAATTATATTTATTATGAAGTACTTGCACAATCCTGCACACATATAAATGTAGCCACAAACAAAATATGCAGCAGATCGATAGCAAGCAATGTCTTCTGCCTCAGCATCATGACTCTGGGCATGGTCAGGCCACAGGACCTCATCAGCCTCACAGGCAATCCTGTCCCTTGCTAAACAACGGGGAAACAATCCTTTAGCATGCTGAATCCAACCTTGAATCGCTTCCACTCCAATGTTGTCACATGCTGCATCCATTGACTGAATGAAATTTTCCTGTGCATAAGGAATTCTGTCATAGACCTTCCACTTCCATGCAGAAAAAAAATCTTCAATGGGATTAAGGAAGGGCGAGTATGGTGGGAGGCACACATTTATAAAACGTGGGTTATTTTCAAACCACTCACGAATTCTAGGACCACGGTGAAAGTTCACATTGTCCCAGATTACCAGATACATGGGATGCTCTGCCTGCTCATCACCTCTCTGTTCACGTCTCAGTAGTGCTTCCTGTAGAGCATACAGAAACGTTATAAGATGGGCAGTGTTGTAAGGCCCTAAAGTCACATGCGGTGAATAACCCCGTAGCTGCTGATGGCAGCACGTATGGTCACGTTTCCACCACGCTGCCCTGGCAACTCCAGACTTGGTGAGATTGAAGCCAGGAAGGCACTTCATCCAAGAAGATGATACATACATGTGGCTTTCAATTCTAGCAAATAAAACCTCTTGTTAGAATTGAACAGACAGGCCTAATGCATTGAAATGTCACCAAATATGTACAATACATAAAATACTATTAGTTTTACTCTAATACTGCAAGAAACTAGCCTGATGTCGTCATACTCAGATTCTAGTCAGAATGTGAGTCTGAAACTGCTCCATTGGGCTGTGATTATGGGGCGTGTGTCAACCGAACCAGGAAATAAAAGGCCTCTTTTAGCAACGGAGTAAGTGACGTATGTTGAGAGATAGATTAAAGTTGATAGATCAAACTTTTTCCGAATCCTGTAGGAAGGACGGCAAAAACATCTTTCCCATCGACAAATGCCTTGATCGCGGTTCTCTGTTCCTCTTCTAAAATTAATGCGCTGTCTATATCTTCTATAACATACGCGATAGTGGAATATACACAACTCAATTCTCCAGCAGCAGCCATGAATTCAACCCAAGCGCTCTGATGACGTGAATGGTTACTTTACCGTTGCTCTGCTCACATAGATATTGTAACGATGGCAGGAGGAATGAAGCAGAGAGCGAATCCAAATGCAAGCACTTTAATTATCTAACAGACAAGTAATCCAGAAAACTCTAAACTCAGAACAAGGCACACAGGACACAGAACAAGGAACTAGGAACCTCTCACATCAAACAACGACCGACAAACACCAACTGAAGAACAAGGGTATAAATACACAGGCAAACAAGCTAAACAAGATAACAAGGGGGCGTGGCTAATCAGAAACACATGGGGAGACTAATCAACAAAACGGGGAACAGCTGAACATGAAAGGACAGGGAAACACATGACAGACAACAACAAGGAACAAAACCCAAAACCCACACCGTGACACAGCCCCCCCCCATGGGCGGCTCCCGACGCCCCTTGAAACAAAAACACTAAAGTTCAGGAGGGTGGTGAAGTGGAGGCGATCTTGGGGGAGAGACGGAGGGCCAGGTTCGTGCAGGGGACCAGGCAGACACGACCCTTCAGGCGGCCTGGGCGGAAACGACCCTTCAGACGGCCAGGGCGAAGCAGACGACCCATCGGGCGGCCAGGGCGAAGCAGACGACCCATCGGGCGGCCAGGGCGAAGCAGACGACAGTTCATCGGGCGGCCAGGGCGGTGAAGACCCTTCGGGCGGCCAGGGCGGTGAAGACCCTTCTGGCGGCCAGGGCGGTGAAGACCCCTCGAGAACAGCAGACACCGGCTCGGGAACAGCAGACACCGGCTCGGGAACAGCAGACACCGGCTCGGGAACAGCAGACACCGGCTCGGGAACAGCAGAACAGCAGACACCGGCTCGGGAACAGCAGACACACACACTGGCTCGGGAACAGCAGACACACACACTGGCTCGGGAACAGACAACACACTCACTGGCTCGGGAACAGACAACACATACCCTGGCTCGGGCTCAAGAACAGACAACACACACACTGGCTCGGGAACATACAACACACTCACTGGCTCGGGAACGGACAACACACACACTGGCTCGGGAACATACAACACACAAACTGGCTCGGGAACAGATAACACACTCACTGGCTCAGGAACAGACAACACACTCACTGGCTCGGGAACAGACAACACACACCCTGGCTCGGGCTCAGGAATAGACAACACACACACTGGCTCGGGCTCAGGAACAGGCAACACACACACTGGCTCGGGAACAGGAACAGACTCTGGC
The DNA here is from genome assembly GCA_026230005.1 of Gila orcuttii. NCBI lineage: Eukaryota > Metazoa > Chordata > Actinopteri > Cypriniformes > Leuciscidae > Gila > Gila orcuttii. The sequence continues at coordinate 50,681,841 of JAPDVR010000004.1, forward strand.
TCGGGAACAGGAACAGACTCTGGCTCGGGAACAGGAACAGACTCTGGCTCGGGAACAGGAACAGACTCTGGCTCGGAGACGGCCATCTTGTCCGTAGACACTGGCTCGGAGGCGCCCATCTTGTCCGTAGACACTGGCTCGGACACTGGCTCGGACACTGGCGGCCATCTTGTCCGTAGACACTGGCTCGGAGGAAGTGACGTGAACCGACTTTGGATCGGCCGAAGTGACGTGGACAGTCTCTGGTTCAGCGGGCTCTGGCGCAGGATCAACGGGCTCTGGGCTGGGCATGATCAGCAGGGAAGAGGGCTTTGTGCTGGGCAGGACCAGTGGTGACGGAAACACTGGGCTGGACGGGACCCGGCGAAGGAAACTCTGGGCTGGGTTCATGGGCTGTCGCTGATGTGTTTGCTGCCCACACACACAAAACAGCCATGGACACCACAATGAGCGCTGTGTCTTCCAGAGCAGACTCAAGTGCGGAGTGTTCAGTCTCTGGCGGGCAGGTGATTGGCTCCGGTTCTGGCGAACAGGCGACGGGCTCAGGCTCTTGCTCGAAGACTGGCTCTGGCTCTTGCTCGAAGACTGGCTCTGGCTGGACGTGGCTGACGTGAACCTCTGGCTGGACGTGGCTGACGTGAAGCTCTGGCTGGACGTGGCTGACGTGAAGCTCTGGCTGGACCGGGACCGGGACTGCTGTAAATCCACTGGCTCGGGACCACCGGAACTGGGACCACCGGAACAGGGACCAGCGGTGAAGGCCTGGCGTGATACGGGATGAAGCTCTCCAGACATCTGGTGAGCGCCTCTCTCCAGCCCAGACCAGAGAGATCGGGGAGTTCCCTCGGGTTGACCTCCTTTGCCCCCAGCCGGTAACATACCTTGATCACCTCGTCTCCCAGGGAGCAGGAGGCAGCAAGTGAAGCAAACCCCCAGGTGAACTGGAATAAATCTTGGATATCCAGGGCCAAGGCCGTGATCTTTCCAGCGAACTCCCGGCTCATGCTGGGAAGATCAGGCGAGATCTGTGCTGCTGGATTCATATTGGTCGGTCGCTCTGTAACGATGGCAGGAGGAATGAAGCAGAGAGCGAATACAAATGCAAGCACTTTAATTATCTAACAGACAAGTAATCCAGAAAACTCTTAACTCAGAACAAGGCACACAGGACACAGAACAAGGCACACAGGACACAGAACAAGGAACAAGGAACTAGGAACCTCTCACATCAAACAACGACAGACAAACACCAACTGAAGAACAAGGGTATAAATACACAGGCAAACAAGCTAAACAAGATAACAAGGGGGCGTGGCTAATCAGAAACACACGGGGAGACTAATCAACAAAACGGGGAACAGCTGAACATGAAAAGACAGGGAAACACATGACAGACAACAACAAGGAACAAAACCCAAAACCCACACCGTGACCGATATGATGTCAATGGTTGCTCATCTGTCCATCATCGTATAAAGCCCGCCCCGACAATTTGATTGGTGCGAACAATTTTTGTTCGGGCATAATAGCTCCTCAACAGATCGAGTCCAGACGGAACTTCCCGACCTAAAAATTTTGTGGGCGGGGTTCAGCCTGGCATCCAGGCTAGCAAGAAACGGGACAATTTTTAGAGATATGTTACAGTAATTTACTGACACGTCCCACAACTGTACATACTCTACTATAAGTTTGAGGGACCACAAATGATAGTACACTGACCTGTTCTCCTCTTTGAATGTCCTGACAATGGAGGCCAGAGAACCTGCTTATATTTGGTTGAACACATAGTCCTGCTTCCCTCATACTCATTCCATGAACCAGAACATGGTGTATGATTGTTGCTCTAATTTCATTGGAAATGATGGCTCTTGTTCTTTTGAATATAAGATGGCTCTTATATCCTGATTACTGATTAGGTGCAACACATTACTGATTTGAAACAGGTTTGTTAAATTTTGAGTGCTTGTGTGTTATCGATGACAACACTGTGTTGCTTGTGTTTCACTTTTGGGGCCTGTGTTGTGCCATTCTGAGTTGAAGTGCACCAAAATGCTACATGTGCTTTGTGAATGACAATGTGTTTACAGTTTTGCACAAAGAGTGATTCAGATTTGCTAGTTGTGTCTAACCACATGAGAAGTGTTTAAAGTTCTGCAAACTGTGTGATTCAATCAATAAAGTGGTTTGTACACTTGCAACTTTGGTTTTGCAAATGGATTTTAGTGTTTTAGCAATTCAGAAAAACTGTATGTCATTCATTCATTCATTCATTCATTCAATCTCTACCTTCTGAATTTAGATTTAGTTTGGGCTGCTATTTCGAAGGGTGATTGTTTGAGTCTCATAAAGAGCAATGCAAGAACTACCATCGCCTGGATTGCAGAATCCAATGAACAAATCCAAAAATGTTCAGTATGATTGTGATTTGTGGCAATGCACTTAACCTCAGCTGTAGGGGGGTGCCAGGAATAAGTGTACAGGAAATTAAATTGAATAATCAGATTGAGCTTAAAATGACTCTAATTGCGGAAACCTTGAGCTAGATATCCTACTGTATATATTGTTCTATATTGTCCAGCTGTTTGCCCCAGTGAGTTTAAAAGGACAGCTCAGTTGGCACTGCCGACACATCTTTCCATCACAAACATGCAACAGAGACACTTCCTCTCTTCAAGTCTCTTGACACAGTCTACGAATGATAGTCTACAAATGACACAATGAAAACAATTAATAACCGGAGATAATGGTGACCTCGCTTCTATCCCACATTGAGTTCTCTCTGCCGGTCCCTCCCCTCCTGTCTGTGTGAGTCTGAATGCTGAGCGCGACAGGATTAGCACCCTGTTAATGGTGCTTATCAGTGCATGTGAGTGCAAACAGCATGGCCATTTTGCGGGCTAATCTGCGAAGAGAAGGAACAAATCCATCCTGAACTCTCCGTAGTTTTGCCGCCAACACCCTTGGCCTGCCTCTCAGCGCCCTCTCCTGCATTCTTCACACATTTTAACCAATTTTCTAAGGCGAAATTATCAACATGATCAACAGATTGTAAACAAAAAACTGTTTTACACAATCCTGTACGACATGCCTTTTATCACCTGTCGTCTGGTTTTTACTTATCCAGTAAAAGGCCTTTTAGTATGGTTTTAAAAACATTCCCCTTCAGGTCATGGTGCACGTGTCTTTTTGCTGTGAAATCTGATTTTTATAAAGTTGAAGGTGCAATAGGTTATTCTCTACAGAAAATGTTTTTTTGTTATGCTGGTTGAAAGTCTCCTCATATCCTAATAGCAATCACTGTGTTAAAGGTCCAATATGTAAGAATTTTGTAATAAAATATCCAAAAATCACTTGCACAGTGTGATATATTTCCTGCAGTTGTGTACTTACAATATCCCAAAAGTCTCCAAAGATTTTTGATTTCAGAGAAATTCCAATTTTAAATAAGTGGCCGTCCCGGAAAAAAATGTCGCCTGTCAATGACGCAATATCCGTGCTATCCTTGGTTTCCGCTCGAACTGCCATAGCCATGACGTAACCATGGCGACAGACATGGACAACTGCGTAATGCGTAACATTTAGCGGCACACATGGTCACAGACCATGGCAAGCAGACTTTGGGACAAACAAGTAGAACTAAAATGGGACAAACAAGTAGAACTAAAATTAAAATATAAACAATATCAGCGTGGGGTTTTTGAGATGCCGAGAGCTCCACGTCTGTGACTAATTTGGACTCGACAGAGCTTCACGTGTCACGACTTGACAGCTTTATTAGACAGGTGAGCAAATGTACATAAAACAAATCAATGTTAACGTTAGCTCAACATGATGACATGTTAGAATATGGTCAGTATGTTATTCTAATCTTGATCTAGCTGCTTGTTTCGTATAGAAAACTAACTAACATGTTGAATAACATTATAACTTTCAACACACATTTAAATGCCGTTTAGTGTGATAGTGTAACGTTAGACCAAGTGAAACAGCGCTGCGTTCCCTCACAAGTTTAATTCGTCTAATAAACTGACCTGTGTGAGTAATCCAGCACTTGCGTGTAGTTCTGTAGAATTAAATGTCCTTATTCCTTTATATCTGCGGGACTCGCATGTGATATCTGTCTCTTTAGCAATCGCGACCTGCTTCATACCACTGTAATGTTAAAAAACATGAGTAAAAACATTATTAGATCCATCAGCTTGACAGCAAGTCCCATCATTTAGCTCATCACTGCGTTATAAACATACGCATTTGTTATTATTGGAAACTGCGCCCTCTTGTGGCCAAAAAAGCTACATATTGTACCTTTAAGCGGTCTAAATGTATTTTTATAACATATATCATCTGTGGAAAGCATTGGACCATAAAATGTTCGTTCAATCATTTCATTCGGTCTGATTTGTGTGGGTTTTATTTTGAAACTATTTGTTCATTTAAAAACATAAGCGTTGAGAAAACAAAGCAAAAGCAAAGCAAAAAGAAAACAATGAGAAACTCTAGCACTGAATGTACTATATTTTAGTCCGATAATGTTTTTTATTGAATATGTTGTATTTTTAGGGGATTTTATGGTACTAAATTATATTTATGCTTTATTTATAATCCATTTATTCACTTTTTGAACATAGACCTGAAAATGTTATTTCCAACTTAAACTGCTGTAAATCTTGAATGCTTTAGAGCACAGACTTAATTTGATCTCTTTTCAAAGACAACCCTTGGCAGATATTTGCTGAAGTAAAAGAAGTTACCGAATTTTACATTTATTGTAACGAAAAATGCACAAAAATACAATTTTCATTTTTTTATATGAAATATATACTTTCAAAACAAGTTTTACACTAAAACTGCAAGAAAATCAAAGCCATAAATTTAAACAAGTTGTGTTCCAAATTTGAGCTTGATATCTCAAAAAATTTGCTTTCAGTAAACTGTAGGACCAAAAGTTTTCACTAGATGAAATTCGTTACAGTCATTTTTGACCTATGAGGAGCACAAGTGTGACAATTTTTTTCAGGACCATTTAACCTCTTTGAATCATGTCCATGATTTTGTGTGTGTGTGTGTGTGTGTGTGTGTGTGTGTGTGTGTGTGTGTGTGTGTGTGTGTGTGTGTGTGTGTGTGTGTGTGTGTGTGTGTTCACAGCAAGTGCCAAACACAGCAAGTGCCAAAACCTTTACTAAGTTTCATACTAAATAAACTTGGCCAAAAATGACCGAAGAGCACCAGATAAAGTTAAAGTTAAGAAGTTGGAAGTCCACAGCATTAAAAAAAAAGTGCTGGTGATCCACAATTCAAGTCTTTTTTTTTTTTTTTAGCAGGGAAGTCCTGAGACACAGTTAAAATTCTGCTTTCACATAGCCTGAATATGTGATCACTTTGATTCCATGAGACAGATTCTAAAATTGTTACTCAACGGTAGTCTGTTGAGTTTTGAATTTGCTATGAGCATCCAGAAATCTACATTTAATGAGATTACCGTGAATTTGTCTGAATAAGGACTTGCTATTGAGATGTGACCAATGTGGCCAAAATGACCAACACTAAAAAAAGAGGAAAAGGATAAAACAATTTCTTGTGTGAGGGACAGCTCACTCATTCTGGATAAGAAGGGAGGCAGGACAAACCCAAAAGGAAAAACAAACTTCTGTAGCTGTAAGTCTTTACATTGACAAGAGCTGCAGGCGTATAAATAAAGAGCTGACGACTCATCAGATATACTAGTGTTTTCTTTGTTTAAGGAGGGAAGGAGCAACACAGAGAGAGCGGAAACAAACAGGGTAAGAGATCCTACAGCAGTCAATCAAAAGATTCATGAGTATATATATATATATATATATATATATATATATATCTGTGTTGCTCCTTCCCTATACAAATTTAAAAAGAAAATAAATGAATAACTTTATTTGGCAGGGATGCATTAAACTGATAAAGAGTGACTGTAAGGACATTTATAATGTTACAGAAAATTTTAATTTCAGATTTCAAATAAATGCAGTTTTTTTTACATCTTTACATCATGATTTCCACAAAAATGCAGAAAAACTGTATATTATTATCCCTAACTTTTGATCTGTAATGTATATTTAGTTTGTGTGTTTGTACCTGAGTAGTTTTTGTTCATCTGAGAAACTGATCATGTGAACTTTGAACTGTGCAGCATGTGTGTTACAGCATACTCTACCCAGCAAATATACACAAACTATAATATGCTGTACCATCTATTATAGTAGGATGGATGGCTGTATTTTCCCAAGCATGGAGCTGAACTTGTGGGTCTGCGTGGCTGCAGACTGAGAGATCTGTGTGTGAGTGGGAGCAGGGGCATTTTCTTTAGTGAGACATGACCATGAAACATTAGCCAGACCACCTAGAAACCAGGGAAAAGTGCAGTAAACTGTTTGACTATCCTGCCTCCGCTCCTTCCCAAAACTATATTTAACTGTTCCCATAAAGAACGGCCCCGAAATGAATTTGGGAATTGCCTGCCCTTGAAGCAAACTGATGAAGAGGAAGTGCCATTTCACCTCTGACTGGCTCAGACAGTGTTTATTGGCCTTTCATGTGGGTCTTGGGTCAGTTCTTCTGATCTGTATCTAAACCTCATCTACTAAGAGAAACAGCAAGTCTGATCTTAGATAAGCTTCAAGGCATTGCCTATGTGAAATGTCATTGTGTTGCATTTTGTTTTTTTTTCTGCTATTATAAGGCGATATAGGCAATAAACAGAATGTTAGAGACTGACAACCTCAGTCACCATTCACTGCATTAGGAAAAAAAGAGGAAATAAAAGCGAATGAGGCTTCACTCCCTAACATTTTGATAGTAATGGGCTTGGAAGGACATTATGGTGAGTAAAAAATAAAAATTTCAGATATCTTTGCTTTGTGCAAATAGACAGTCTAAATCCAGTAATGCAACATATCTAGTGAATGGAGCACCATGGTTTTTCAAAACATTATTATTTACATTTCAGCAATATTAATAGTTAAGATTGATAGATTAAATAACTAACTTAAGATCTCATAACAAACATCCCGGATCATCACAGAAGTACAGAATTGTACCAGGATTTCGTTGACATGGCATTCTTAGAGTACCACATGGATATCATGGTATATGAATTTGGTAAAAGATACGATTTTTTTATATATATATAAATTTGGTAACCAAAATGCTAGGTATAACCATTTAATACCATTACTGTACCATCACTGAAATCTTAAAATAAACTTTTATGCATTTACACATTAACCAAAGTGACTTACAGAGCATTCAAACTATATTCATCAGTGGATTTTCCACTATAATACATGACCTTGGCATCTGATTGTAAAGTCGTTATAAAGAACATGATTACATGCACAATCGAATATAAGAGTAAACATGGAGAGCAGTTTTTCCATTTTTTAAATATCAAAAATAATGAGCTTGCATGGCGATAGTAATGTGTCACTTGACTGATCTTGGAAACTACTTACTTTCATCCCTCAAAATGTACATGAAGTTATTGATGATGAATGGGAAACGTTTTGTAAATGATTGATTTGCATGGAAATAATTACACAGATTTGGTCAGTAAGACAGTGGTTTGAATATGCAGGATGTGGTCGTTCAAATTTGCTCTGTTTTGGTTGGTTGAACCCTTATGATGTCATTAGTTGTGGATGTAAGGGGGCAGATGATTGTCATATATAAAGATTGGTCATTGCTCCACTAAGAAATCTGTTTCTCAAATTCTTCAAAACAAACACCTCTGTCTCCTCTGAATATGGATGTTGGGTATTACATGCAAGTTCAAATTTCAGTTAAAGTTATGATTGAAAATGTGTGAAAATGTGTAAAAAGTAGGATGTTGGCCTTTAAAACTTCCAAGCTGGGCTGGTTCTGGCCTGGGTTATAGTGGGTTTAGTGAAGTCGCTCTGAGCACAGAGGCAGGTTGGCGCTTTCTCTTTAATCTGAGCTGATTTATGATCCGTTCCTCTACAGCATGTCTGGAGACAGTCTGGCGTCCTCTCCGCTTACAGCCCGTCCACACACACACACACACACACACACGCATAAACACAGACGCACAAACACATACACACTCACAAACAAGGCCACACAAACTTACAGTCATAAATGAACTCGCTCACATACAGACACATGGATTTGCACAAAACAAAACAGAGACATGCCCCACCATCTATTATGGTGAACCTCACAGAATGGATAATCAGTAAACATTCATCTTGTGTGCATGTGTACATGTTATCTGTGGGAATGACAGTGTATCCAGACTCATCACTGACATATTGATACCACCATGCCATTTATTCTGTGACAGTGTTTGTTTGTGTGTGTGTGTGTGTGTGTGTGTGTGTGTGTGTGTGTGTGTGTGTGTGTGTGTGTGTGTGTGTGTGTGTGTGTGTGTGTGTGTGGCTCCACGGCTCCTAATAAACAAACAATCTCTAGAATCTGTTACCAGTTTGAACTCTTTCCTCTCTATGTAAATTACGAGGTATTGAATCATGCACTATCTATATAGATAAACAAAAACAGTTGTTTCTGTACCCTTTCAAAAAGTACTGTGGTTGCACCATGTAAATTCAGGCAAATCAGGTGACATTTTGACAGTTACAATATGTTAATGCTAAAATGAAAAAAAAAAGTGAACCTACAGTGATAATGAAGATTATAATATCATGGTACTTTTGTATATTCCATGACATGTACCATTGTATTTAGAAGGCACACATGGTATAAAACATGGTATAACCACATATGTTTTAAAAAAAATAAAATGTCTTAATCCCTGACTCTAGTCTTGATGTGTAAACATTTTCTAAAAACTGAGTAATGTGCTCATGGATATCAAAGTTATTTAAATAAACAAAAGTTTATGAATATTTTTAAAGAATCTTTCACCAAGTATGAATGACATTTAACAATTTGTGAATATTTGTCAAACCATGATAACCATGAAAAAATATTCATTTAACGATACTGCTACATTTTTTTTTTTTAGAGAATCTAAATCTAGACTAAGTCCATCTCCAAACACACACACACACACACACACACACACACACACACACACACACACACACACACACACACACACACACACACACACACACACACACACACACACACACACACACGCACGCACGCGCACACACACACACACACACACACACACACACATATATGGCATTTGTATAAATTATGCACTTACATGTTTACATTTAGTCAGTCAAAAAAAACATTGTAAGACTGTGGTACTTATTTGTGCAAAGAAATATGTTATCTAGGAAGTCTTCACTTGCTTTAATGTATATCATAGCAGCTTATAAACAACCACAACCACATAAACACACTGTACTTAAGTGTGTTTATATGACTGTGAACGTGTGTTCCTGTCTTTGTGTAAGCATGTATGTATGTATGTGTGTGTGTGTGTGTGTGTGTGTGTGTGTGTGTGTGTGTGTGTGTGTGTGTGTGTGTGTGTGTGTGTGTGTGTGTGTGTGTGTGTGTGTGTGTGTGTGTGTGTGTGTGTGTGTGTGTGTGTGTATGCTCAAAATGGCCCAGCAAGTTCATCCGTCTCCTGTAGACCTCAGTGTCAAAGCCCGGGACCATTATCTCCTCAACTTTGTGTAAACTCGAGATACCACAGTGCCCAGACTCATCCTTTTATAAACACACCTCAGATATAACACACACACTCTCAAGACTCACATTACATCTGCCACATGCATCATACATCCACAATTAATGCAGTTTATTTGCATATTCTTTCTCTAGAGTAAGTTCACGTACCTTCACATAAGTAGCTCATGCCCATTGAGAATAATGGGTCACATGTGTGGCATTTGTATATATTTTGCATTTACATGTAATTTAAAAATCGATTACCCCCCCCCCCCCACACACACACACACACTCACAAAGAAGTTCTTCTTCATTCATTAGCAGTTGGAGCTCTTATGTGTTTATTGCCGTGCAAATATCACAGATTTTTAAGCTAAATTTGTGCTTTGATAGACAGAATCCTCCTCTAAATCCTTGTTAAACATAAACATATTATGGGCATGGGAGTGATGGGAATAACTGATGGGGTTTGACCTAGTACAAACCTCTGTGTCTGTCCTCAGTCATCTGTTTTCTGTTCTCAGAACCACTCTGTCGCATCTGAGCAAAGCCTGTGGGATTCAGCATCGACCTCTGGCACTAGGAAACTCATATTTTTTGCACTTTTTGCAGTTCAATTTAGCTCAATAGTGCAACAAAAAGTAAGCTTATATTGCAGTGAAATCATTGTAAAGAACAATGCACAGGGGTAGAACAATGTGCAAACGTGGTAACACTTTACAATAAGGTCCCATGCTAGTTACTGCATTAACTAACAATGGGCATACGTTTGTTACAGTATTTTTTATTCTTTGTTAATGTTCCTTAATGCAACTGTTCATTATAGCTGAACTGTTCAGGTCAAGTCAGCTCAGTCCCACTGATTACAATACGACTTTTGATTTTACAGTTTTTTTCTATTGCTAAACGACAGTGAGCACAACTGGAGCTATACATGTGCAAAACTCTAACTACAGTCTGCACTACCAACAGTCACCTGAGCTAAACAGTTCACATCACCTGCAAAACTCACTCCAAGCAACACAACTCTTAACACATGGCTCAAAACAGGCTCAGTGAGCCAAACACTACACAACCCTCACTGAGATAACACACACTGTCACTCAGAACACACTGAGAGTAAAAACACTAGCATCAAACACCAATACAGAAAATACAAACTTTTCATCTTTACAGTTTGAACAATTTCAGTGACTTCATACAAAGTAATATTTTCTTCAAAGAAAAGAGTGACATTCTTTCACATGATTTATTTAAATTTTTAGAACATAACAATTCTTTAAGGTAAATGAAAATTAGCTGTTTGCTTCAATAGTCTGTAGTAATTTACAGAATTACAGTAATGAGAAAAAAAAGATAGAAACTAAATGTACATACTGTAATTCGAACAAATAACAAACAAGACACTGCTTAGCCTTTCAGCTGAAATTGCAATCAGCAGTGTTTGAAAGGCACAAGGCTGAAATCGATTCTGTTTTGAATGTGTGGTTCACAGTTTTGACAGCAGTGTGTTAGCATTTGAACAAAGTGCTGTAAATCCACAGTGTTGTGCAGGTTGTGGTTAAAGTCATGCGATAAGTGTGTAGAGTTTTGAAAGCTGTGTTCAAGCAATGAAAAACGAACTACAGTTTGGTCCACATGAACTGCTGCTGTGCAGACTGTAGTTGGAGTTTTGCACATGTAGCTCCAGTTGTGCTCACTGTCGTTTAGCAGTCGAAAAAACTGTAATAGTAAATGTCAAAATAAATATGAACTAAGATTACAGTAATAAATGCTTTAGAAGTATTTTTCATTCGTGTTAACTACTTTAGATAACTAATGTCAACAACTGGATCCTTATTGTAAAGTGAATAATAAAACATCAATAAAAGAAAATGAACGAGTATAGATCTCATTTATTATCGACTCCCTTGCGCAGGCCTTCTGGCATGTCTGGGCCCAAAGCGATCACCTATTGCCTATAGGGGCTGGGCCATTTCTGGCTCAGAGTAAGGCCAAGCCAAAGGGTGTTCAAGTGTAAAGTCTGGAGGTGACACCACACAAGCTACCGACAACCTGATGGTGTCAGAAAAAGAGAGCAACTACAGCCACAGTCTCTGTGGACACGCTTTGAGCACTGTCTATGGAAATACAGTGAGAAAGTGAATCATTGCATGTGAGCAGCGAGAGACAGCACAATGTAAACTACGACAGAATCTGTTTGCTTACAATTCTTTAGGAGAGATCAAAATAGAAACAAATGAGACCCGTTGCAAAGCACTTGGATGGTTGCTTGTGTAACAGAGGCCAGCTGGAAAAGATCTGTGCAGGTAAACCTCACTCCCCTGATCTCAAGAGACGCAACTGAAACTAGAGTCTGCTCTTTAGCATCCTTGTTAGCGTGTCTGCCTCCCATGCCACTGAAGTTAGTTTGAATCCACAGAAAGCATGAAACCGGCTCAGAAAGTAGAGTAGCTGAAGACAATATAGTATATATATATATATATATATATATATATATTTTTTTTTTTCACTTTAGTACACGTCTCCAGTGGGACACACACTCAGACAACAAGAATTCACCCTGCTGGTGTAAAGTGTGACTGATGTTTTGCCCACCAGAGGATGAGACTCAGAGAGACGTTTGTGTCTTCAAATCTTACACTAGCATGCTCATAAAACTAAATGCCCTTGTAAAAAATCATGGTCCATTTGAGGAACACACAATATTCATTCATATACAGTCTTCCAAAGACACATGAGGCATTAAATCCTAAAATATGAGTCATGAAAGAGTTGTGAATTTAAATTAAACCTCTCATGAGATCTGTAAATTAAACCCAGAGAAACTTGTTATTGCTCAGAGGTTTTTTTATTGCTCAAAAGTCCTATTATTGTTTTATTTTTATTTCTCAACTTTGTCTTGGATGTTTTTCCAAAATTCTTTAGGTTGGATATAACTAAACAATTTAAGCAATTTATTTATTTATTGTAAATCTTAGTGTTGTGATGTCAACAGCTCATCTTTTTACATTTGACTTTCACTGTTCTTGAGGTTTGTGTGTTAAGTGTTAAGGTCTGCGTACAACCATTAAAACTATATACAGATATTTTTGCTTTGTAAGGTCACTGCTTCAAAAACAACGTTAGGATATAAAAAAGATAGTATATGTTCATTTCACAAATTAAGTTATTTTAAAACTAGCCTATATAAAAGCTAGAAACATTTTACTAATTGAAATTTGCTGAAAAACAAATCTGTAGTTGCCTTGAAGAATTGATTGAATGAATGAGGCATTTTACATTTAGAGAACAAAAAGAATTCAAACAGAAAGATGGGGAAATATGCTCCCCGTATAAGAACAATTGTAACATATTTAGATATACATTTGGGCCGTTTTATTTTTAAATGTATACATTTATTTTAATAATGTGCATGATGATGATGCATCAGCCAATTTGTTATGGGAAATAAAAGAAACATTTGCTAATTTAAGGTTGTACTTTATTTCAAGGTGTCATTGTTACAGTGTAATTATATATTTAAGTACTGAGTAATATGTTCTTATGGGGGTTAGTGTTACTATTAGGGTTTGGTTTAGGGTTCGTTGCATGTAATAATTCATAATTTATAGTTATTATTGTAAAATAAATTGTTTCCTAATTTAGTTGTTATAGCACAAAATGTGAAATCATTCAAAGATAAACAGGTCCCTGAAGTTAAACAGAATGTGTCATTTTTTCATCAGTCCAGGTAAATTCAAGCAAGTCTTTTAAATTAGGCTTATTGTTATTTATATACACTGTAAAGTGTCATTAATATAAATTACTACACAAACAATTTTATTTAGAATTGTTTTGACAATTTTGTTGAATAATTGAAAACAGACAAAGCAGAATCCCAGTAAAACTTTACATACTTAAAAATGAAAACAATATTTACAAATATAAAAAAATGTATGTGTCCACAAATCTCTCATTAACAAATAGATACAAAATAAATTGTCATTCAACATAATACAATGTAATTTATCACTAGGAGATGCAACATTGGACCAATTATTCCCAAAAGTATTTTAACAGACTAAATATTAAAAAAAGTTTATATTCAGATGATATGACAAAATCAAGAGCATAGCCATTTATCAGACGTGTTGAGGTGAGATTTTGTGCCATCTATGGTCAATAGAAAAAAAATAAACAAGGTAAGGTCATCTTACCCCATCTTTCCTCTTTCTTTGTACCTAACACAACAAGAAAAGGCCAGTTTCCCCGGAATTGCAAATTTATCCAGTGTTTTTTAAAGCACAAAAATACTGATTAAAGATGGTTCATCTCACATGCTTCATGAAGGGGGAAGGACAGACAATCCAGTGTCCTGATCTGAGATTGGCCTGTTAGGTGATCAAGGTCATGAGCTTTTCAGACAAAGACCTTTCCACAACTTTATGACTATGCTTATAGGAGATCAGACAAATAGTTCCTTTCACAGCAATATGGGAAGATAGAGACTGGGAGATGCAGAAAGAGATGGAGAGAGAGAGAGCTAGCATAAGTGCCTGTCTGTAACCGGAGCCAGGTCCAAGCAATTATCTCCGATAATTAGATCACAAGCCCAAAACAGAGCCAGTTACACACACAGACACACACACATACACACCCGCACAGGCCTTTGGCTCCTGTACAACAACACAAGGACCTCTAATTCACTCAACCAAGGGACACTCAAACATAAGGCCCAATTAGGAGGCTGAGCAGGGCACCAAAACAGCTGGCCTTGGGTTCCGGAATGTACCCACTTTAGCCCATCGAATACTTCCATAATAAAGCTGACCTCGGCCGAATCTAATGTGTGTCTGCATTTTGGGAGAGCCACTCATAGTCAAGCCAGGAGCACAGGAAACAGTATTAGACAGAGTATGTATTGGAACTGGAATTAATTGTCCTCTCCAAAAGACCGAATAATACAAGAGATCTCTGAATGCAAACATATCTGTCTCCAGCACTCACAGGAACAGATGAGTGGACCATTCGTTTGAGAGAGCTGATTCACTGCCTGATGGGTTGATGGATTCGGGCAAACAAGGTAAAACGGATGTCTGAAAGCACAAACAATGCTCACTTTTTAATATGTTTAAACTTGTTGCAGATTTAGCGCTCAGTCCTCCGTAAACCTAAACAAACATGCAATGAGTTACAGTGATTTTACTACAACTAGGTGTTGTTAGCTATGACACAAAGTGGCTTATCATGCCTTATTGCTTAACATGACATGACAAACTACTGGATGAGAAAAGACACCAATATTCAATAAATGATCACATTTATTTATAACTGTTATGAAAAACAATTTTGGCCCAAGATGCTGGGATCCCTAGATCCCTACAAGGACAAGCAATTTGGAAGATGAATGGATGGATGTCTTCTGACACAAATTATATGTATACAAAATGGAATATGTCATTATTTTTTCAATATTCCACTTTAGACATCCTACAAGTAACTTTGCAACGACATGTCAAACAACTAATTTCAGTATAAGTAGACTGTTAGGTTATAAGGTCAGGGTTAGAATAAGTTGACGTACTTGCAAAGTTACTTATATTTAGTACAATGAAAAAGTGTTAGCAGATATTAGGCAGACAGATACTCTAATGACTTGTAGATGACATGCAATTGCAAAGTTACTTAGATGCTGTTAGTAGAATGTCTAAAGTGGACTATTAAAATAAAGAGTTGCCTTTTATTTTAACAGGATTCATTCAGTCATATTTTAAAGCTGCAACTATTAGTTTCATGCAGCCATCTTTCAGATTTTTAGAAATGTCCACGATCCAGGAAAAATTGGTTTCCTTTTAATTTTATAAATTGAGACCTATTAAACTGAATTGCCAAAGTACGTTATATTCAAACCAAGATGAAAATACAGTAGGTTTGATAACTAAGCCCTATACCTTCTGAAACCATCTGAAAAGCCTCTCTTTATTCATCTGGTAGAGTTCAGATAATTCCTGTTTTCACAGATCAGCTGGGAGAGACAGGAATGAGTGAGGAGTGGAGAAATGCAGAGGAGAAGATGTGTTTAACTGCTCCCTTGGCCTTTCTGCTTGATTCTTTCTACCTGTAATGCTTCAGACAGACATGAGATTTGGCTCCAAGAACTGTGTTCTTCCAGATGCTCTCAAACTCACTAAGGCGGCTAGACATGCTGCAAAATTTTGAGGGGGGTCGGATGCACTTTAGCATGTGGGGTATGCAAGAACTCATCCAATGAAATGGCCCAGAGGGAGTCTACAGATAGGTCACTGACACAAGCAACAGCCCATATTTGTGACCAGGATACAAAAGATTTATCATGACGTGGTGTTGTGAGGCCTGTCATCTGTACCAAGGGAAACACTGAGCACAGTACATGTGATTGTGACAACACACACACATACACATACATATACAGTATATATATATATATATATATATATATATATATATATATATATATATATATATATATATATATATATATATATATATATATAAACAAACATCGACACTGACAGACGTGCGTCTCTCCAGTTGTTCAGTGCTGAAATATCCAACATCACTGATCAGGTTTCCTCCATTGGGAACATATAACTGCACTCTAACCTCACAATGACCTGGAAATTAATGTCTGTTTATGTAAGTGCTACAACGTGCCAAACATTCCCAGCTTAACACATTAACTATTGGTCACAATCTGTGACACAATGATATCTGTACCCCATTAACAACAAGCTTAAGGCATATATCGTGGATTCAAACTGTGTGGTGGATGGATTCTCCTTAATATAAAACATTGCCAAATTCACTTTTATTTTTAGCACCTTCATGAATGCATGACCAAGTACAACATTCCAGTCAACCAATCAGATTTGAGGGACAAGTTTATAGTTTAGAAGTTTAGACTTACAACTAGGGTTAGGTGCTTCATTCATCATTTCCCTCTGACTTTAGGGATAAGTTATGGTAGGGTTATGACAAAATTTCTGGACAGGATAGTTGTTCCAGTATCAACGAAATATCCAGTTCCAGGATCCATACTTGGCAAAATTACAGTGACCTAGAAGTAAAAAAAAAAAAAATTTGTATAAAGCTCAGGTAGAGTTTGTTTAGTACTAGAATGTGTTAACTCTACCAGCCTGGAAATATAGTGTTTTTAGCATGATTTGAAAATAAGCTACATTTATGAGACCAGATTCACACAGACATTTCACACCCTCACTGGGCTATTTAATTTGCCCACTAAGAGTGTCAAACAGTGTGCTTATATGCATCACAAACTAATTTAAAAAATAACAATCATTCTTCTTAATAAAATGCCTAACTTCTTTGTCTTGATAAGGCTAATTTCACAGATATTTTTTTTTTGTATTGAAAAATGTTTGCATTATTATTATTATTTACAAATTTACAGTTTGATTGAATGACACCCGATTAAGATATTCTGTGATATTTACCTTGATTGTTTTCATTGTTTTTTTCCACACATTACATGTCTCATCTCATACTCTTCAATGAGAACAGTACAGTAATTACAGTAACTTTACAAACAAACTTTGTAAAAATTGCAAAATTGTTTGGTGACATAGTTCTATGAATATATGTATGTATATATATATATGTATATATGTATATATATGTATATATATGTATATATATATATATATATATATATATATATATATATATATATATATATATATATATATATATATATATATACACTTTAGTAAAGTTTAATTATAAGTAATTTAGTAAAGTTTTAAACATACTTTTCTCATTCGCTTTGGTGCATTTCTCAAATCATCCTTAATATTTGCAAAGAAGTATGTGCATTCTCAAAACAATTCGTACAAACAGCACCACACATTGGATTATCTGCAAAAGCCTGTAACTTACTCAAAATCTATAGTTCATCTCTCAAAAGTAAGTATTTATGTCAATGAACATATCAGTGCCGTCAGAATGAAAAGTCCTTGTGTCATTGTTCACAAACAAGATCAAGTCAAAATGCTTAGTCATGTTGTCAATAAAACACAGCACTCTGTTAGTATTACCTGATGTAAACTATGGCAACAGTTTGGATGACAGTTATTGTATTGAAATGTACAAATCTGCGCTTCTTCTGTATGCCATATATCAATTTTAAAAGTACAAATTTACACACTACTGTACGTGAGTTATTGATTGAAAGAGACTGGATATGATTCAGTTACACTTTTACTAGTGGTCTGACAAAAAAAAAAAAACATTACAATATTATTGTGATATAGAAAAGAAAAAGAAATAGGGGCACAAAAAAGAAAAAACAACATTAGAAAGGTAAACACAGGAAAGACCCCTTAGGCTTTGCTTTGCAAAGTACTGTATGCTTGCCAATTGAAGGTTCATGAGATGCAACTTTGAGCTATTTCAGAGAACTGGTTTCTCATTGTTTGATCAACATTCTCTTCATTAGTGGAAGTCAAGATTCACCTGCACAATTCATGGCACATTTACAAAAAGTCTAATAGAAATGTGTAGGAAATGTTTGACAGTTTATGACAACTAGATCAACCATTTTGCATTTAGTGACTTATACGATGAACTAATGACTAGATGTTTTGAGGGGTAAGACTATTGCACAGAGAACTATTTAATACATTTTGAGCAACATGGCATTAGCAACTGATAATGTAGGAAACCGCAGACAATTGTACATAATCAATTGCATGAATGTACCAAAGCAATCGCAACTTGTTCAAAAGAATGAGAAACTGCTTTTATGATGTGCACAAGTGACTAGATGATGTGGAGGTTGAACAAGTAGTTTTGAGAATTTTATTTCTGATCTGAGAAATGCACCAAAGCGACTGAGAAAAACGATACTCGGTTACTAACGTAACCTCGGTTCTCTCTAGAAGAGGGAACGAGTATTGCGTAAGCTAGCTTATGCTACGGGTAAAGTCATCTTTGCTCGAGCTATTGAAGCCAAAAATGATCCTTAATTTTGTATTTATTGTCAACGCAGTGCAGCAGCCAGCAGACCTAGAGCAGGCCATCTTGCGTGCTCATTGGCTGCCCTGCGGCAAATGCTGCAGCCTACCACTGAGCCTCGCGCGTGACGTCATGTCCAATGAGGGTGCTTCGCGCCCTTACGCGTCATAGCCCGCCAAAATGGGGGTGGGTTAGCATATAAAAGCCAGGCTCATTGGCTGCGTCACTGGTTTCATCAGCTAAAGCGAAAAACGCTTGTGGCGCCTGCACGGTCAGGTTACGCAATACTCGTTCCCTCTTCTAGAGAGAACCGAGGTTACGTTAGTAACCGAGCAGAGCATGTGAGCGGAGCGGAGCGTGAGCGGAGCGGGGAGCGGAGCGGGGAGCGGAGCGGGGAGCGGAGCGGTAATACTTCCTCCTGAGCGGAGAGCGCCTTTCTGAAGATTTCGCTCCGCTCGCTCCGTCCACTCAGCGCCGCTCGCTCTACCCAGAATGCCCTATTGTGATTTGGTAGTTCGAGAATCGGTGAATTAGCTAAAGCAATAGTGGGTTGGTTATGGAGTTCAAATATTGTTTTAAGGAAGTTGCGAGCCTTATGCATAACATGCATCTTGTTTGTGTGTGTATGCATAACGTGCGTAACTGCAGTTATGTTCACGGAAATAAAATAACGAAAATCAAATATACCTTTTCAGTTATTGCATTTAATAAGCAAGTTTGCCAAGGGGCTAGACATGTTATTTTAATTAAGTTAATTTAATGCATTTAAATGAATAAAAAGAACAGACTTTTATTCAGAATCACCCCGAAATAACTTCTATTTACAATCCTAGCTACTGTAATTTATACATTTATTCCAGATATTCATTACAAAGTACAAACAGAAAGCAAGTAGCCTACAGAGACATTTTATGTCTGAGCGGGATCTGAGCGGGATTTGTTTTACCAGTGAGCGTGAGCGATTCATCAGTGGAGCGTTCGCTTGGGACTCGAGCGACTGAGTGGAGCGCACGCGCATAGAGAGGAATATTGAGCTGAGCGTCACACCGCTCTGCTTCGCTCACATGCTCTGTAACCGAGAATCGTTCTCTTACGAGAGGTTCTCTCGTATTGCGTAAGCTAGCTTACGCTACGGGAACCCATTGTCAACGCCGTGTGCGCCCAGCCTCCACTTCATGAGTCCCAGGGATTCCCGGGGAACATAGATAAGTGGGAACAGGTGGCCGGCAAAGCGGGCCAGCACATGTTATAAGCACATACAGGGTATACACAGCAGCGTCGCCGGTCCATATAACTATTCACCATATAGTGCAGCTCAACCAGGAGAGCTAACGTCGCGTGAGAGAAGTCTGCGCATGATAGTCTGGGCAGGACAAACACATTGCTCACACTGACAGAAGTCTAGCCTGCAAGGCGGGAACTTCCAGGTTATAAAACCTAACAAATGTGGACGGAGAGGCCCAGCCTGCCGCCTCACAAATGTCATGAATGGAAATTCCGCTGGACCAAGCCCACGATGAGGTCACGCCTCTGGTGGAATGCGCCCTGATGCCCAAGGGGCATTGCAGACCTTTAGACTTATAAGCAGATGTGATAGATTCCACTATCCATCTGGACAGGCTCTGTTTCGCGGCGGCGAGACCCCTGGTGCGCCCACCGAACGAGACAAAGAGCTGTTCCGAATGCCTGAAAGAGGCGGAGCGCGTAATGTAAACCCTCAGCGCCCTGACGGGGCAGAGGAGATTCACATCACCCTCACTATCGGATGCTGGCAGAGCCGAAAGAGAAATGACCTGCGCTCTGAAGGGGGTGCCCAACACTATAGGGACATAACCCAATAGGTAACAGAGAGACCGGAGGGAAAGCATAAAGTGGGAGGCTGGGCCAGATTTGGGCCAGCGCATCCTCGTTCTTTGAAAAGAACAGCGGGCAATGAGCGTTCAGGTCGACTTACGCTTTGCCGAAGAGGCACCACAGTAACTGGACTGTTTGGGGATGCAGGGACCATTCCCCTGGGGGAACGTAGTTCCTGGACAGTTTGTTTGGACCATCGTTCAAGTGGCCTGGTACATGCACGGCTCTCAGCGAGCGCAGGTGGCCCTGAGACCATATAAGAAGGCGTTCCATCAGATGGCAGAGGTTTCTGGATCTGACGCCGCCCTGACAGTTTATGTAGGACACCACAGACATGTTGTCCGAGCGGACCAGTACATGGTGGTCCTGTATGAACGGGAGGAAGCGTTTGAGTGCGTTTCTCGACCGCTATAATTTCCAGACAGTATATATGGAAGCGTTTCTCTTGGTCTGACCACAGGCCAAAGGCCGGTCTGCCCTCGAAAACCGCGCCCCAACCTAGGTTGGAGGCATCCGTCGAGATGACCAATCGGTGTGAAACAGCCCCCATTGTCACTCCCTGCTGGTTCCAGTCGGCCGCTAACCAGGGCTGCAGAGCCGAAACGCAGCTCTGAGTCACTCTGATTCGTCTGTGGCCTGAAACCCAAGCCCGGTGAGGCACTTGGGTGTTCAGCCAGCGTTGTAGCGGGCGCATGCCCAGCAGGCCCAGCTGAAGCACAGCCGCAGCTGATGCCATACAGCCTAGCATCCTATGGAATGTCTTCAGAGGTGTAATGCTCCCCTCCTGGAAAGACGCGGCTGGTTGTCGAACACGGCACGCGCGGTGTGTGTCGATAAGTGGGCCATCATAGCCACAGAGTCCAGTTCTATTCCCAGGAAGGAAACTGACTGACTGGGCAGTAATGAGCTCTTGGTCCAGTTGACCGTGAGACCCAAGCTTTCCAGATGGCTGAGAAGAACAGCTCTGTGAGATAACAGTTCTATCTCTGACTGGGCTAAAATCAGCCAATCGTCCAAATAGTTCAGAATTCGCAGCCCTTTCACTCTCAAGGGGGCGGTGTATTGATATGCCCGACCGTCGAAGGTGAATTTTTAAGAATGGCCTGTGACGGGGGACTATCGGGATCTGAAAGTATGCATCTTTCAGATCGAGAGAGATAAACCAGTCCCTCGGGCGAATTTGCGCGAGGATTTGTCTGGTCGTGAGCATTTTGAACGACCGTCTCATGAGAGCTTTGTTCAAATATCTCAGATCTAAGATAGGTCTTAGAGCTCCATCCTTCTTGGGTACGAGAAAATAACGGCTGTAAAAGCCTGACTCGCTCAGAGAAGGAGGTACTGGTTTTATGACCCTTTTGCACAGCAGTTTGGCTATTTCTGCGCGGAGTAGATGCACTACATCCGCTTTCACTTTCGTCTCGGTCCGCGCTCGAAAGCGAGGGGGACGGTGAGCGAACTAAAGCGAATAGCCTTGACTTATTGTGCTTAGCACCCAATCTGACACACCTGGAATAGCCTTCCATGCTTCTACATGTATGGCTAGGGGCAGAATGGGCTACGGGTTCCGTTCGCCGCACTTCGTGGGCTCGGAAAACTGAACCAGAGGCGTGAGTGGGGCGCACGCGCCCTCTGATCTCGGTAACGGCGGCTCGCTGACAGCTGTGACTGTCTGTCTCACTTGAGATGGTCCTATTACTGGGAATGGGGAACATTTTGTGAAAATATTTGGTGCGAGTGGAGCCTGGGGCGAAGTGTTTGTCAGTAAGCGTGAGCGCTCGTGAGCGGGCACGTGACTTACATTCATGACTTGGCCGCTGTGAGGCTGTTGCCGTGTAACAGAGCGGACAGCGAGTAGGTGTGAGCACAGGTTTGTGGGCACATTCTCTACATCTAGCACTCGAGCGGCATTTGCCAGCTTTATGAGAGTGGGCTCTGTGAGAGCGAGAGACACGGGTGTAAGGACTGGGCTAAGAGGGTGAATCTGAATAACTAAATACATACTGCTAAAGACCAAGAATCTCTGAATGTAAATTAACCCAAACACACACACACACACACACACACACACACATTCCCCCACCAGGGAAGACCACACTCAGGACAGAGCGTGGTGTCCGCTTACAAGACATTTTATGACTGATCGGAATGTCCCAAAGGAAGTGGATTCCAAAGCGAAAAGAAACTTATTTTCTTTAAAAGACATTTAACCAGATATATTCAATGTGTTTTATGTGTGTTTGTTGAATTGTACGAACAATGTATACAATCTTATCTTACGATTTGTCTTTTATGTGTTTGATCTATGTTGTTGGGAAACTCTAATGGGATAAGGTTTCAAACTTTGCAAACTATGAGTAACCAACTCCATGTGAGGCAAGTTTGGATTCTCTGAGCTCCAATCTTCGTTCCACATTTAGCCATTTATATCACATCTTGCTAAAACTTTGTGACACATAGGACTATAATAATTGTGAAGATTCTGCTCTTAAACACCCGATGAAATTAGGGTTTCAAATGTCTCTCTCTTAGACAAAGAGCAATAAAAACCAAAGTCCCGCCTGTGAAATTCCAACCCTCTAATTGGCCAAGCCAACAGGAAGAGGCTGGATTTCTCCAAGGTGATAAATGAGGCTTCCCCCCTCCGCTCGCTCTCTTACTTCTCTGGTCCTCGTGTCATAATGTAACGTCTCGCCTCCGGGCGAGCTCTTCGCCTTTCTTTTATTTGTTTCTAGTTTAGTTTGTGTATTTCAGTCTTAGATAAGTCTCCGTGTTTAATTCCAATCGACGAGTGAAACGAACACCGCGTGACATATCTCTTCAGCAAATCCATCTACAAGGGACCTTTAAACGAGCGCGCGCTCGCTTTGAAGGAAAAACACGCGCATGTGACCACGTGACGCGCCGGACCGAGAGACACACACGCTTCTTCACAAGCCATGCAAAGAATTACCTGTGCAAGTATCCGTGTTTGATCATGCTTTTAAGATTTGTTGAAGTCTCGTTGTGTCTCAAAATTCTGTTGTCTATGTGAATTTGCTATTTAGAAAGATCCTCGGGTCTTTCTAAACTCCCTCTTGCATAACTGCAACTCTCTACATTTCCTCTCTCTCTCTGTCTCTATGCATTTCTCGTTCATCGATGCCTTATCGTGTTTTGTTGTTTATTATGTTTGTAAATACATATATCCGTAGTAAATACATAAGTAGTTCTGCCTTATTAAATTCATTATATTCATTTGATTGATGTACTGCCTCTGCTCATTTTCCAAGTCCCTTAAGTGCCAAAGGTCTAACTTAAGCTACAAGCTTTACAAATTAAAGATACTTTAAAGAGTATTTGGTTTATAGGGCAGAAAACCCAATTCTAGTGGCCACAGAATTGCGTTTCCTGAAATCCTATAAAGTAGGATAATTTTGCCTGTTTTGTAAGACGTGGTCCGTGTAATTAATTACAATCAACTTGTGGTTAATTGCAGGGATACACATGCATGCATGCAGGTAAAATGACACATCATCCCTTAGCGGGAGATTTATTAACATGTAAGACTGATCTAATCCAAACATGTATGAATAATTATTAATTACCAATTATTAATTATGATATGCAAATTCCCCCACGGATTAGATCCGCCCCTGAGTCTTTACATTAATTGGTGGAGAATGCAGGCACACTTTAAACTTGTTTATGAGCAAATTCAGTTTCAATCTATGTCTATATTGTGATTTAATATTGTACGTGCGCCTCGAGTGAGCAAACGCAATGCGAACTCACCGGCTGACTGAAGGCAAAAAGCCGCTTTCAGTTCAGCAAAACTAAAAAGTAAACTGCAGTTTCATAGTTTCATAGTTTCATAGTATTAAATTTGTCCTACAAAAGACGAAGAAACCTCTTTTGAGCGACGACATTTTTAATGTTAAACTCCCCTGTCCGAACGATGTTCTTCTGTCAGGGTGAAGACAAGAGTTAGTGAAACGATGCTCTTTCACTATTCTTAAAAAGGCCTTATATTATAATCGTTAGATTAACGATAAACTCCTGGTTAAACATTGACGTAGCTACTCAAGTGTAAAAACCTAAAGCATATTTAATCATAAGTGCTATTTGATATATGTTATGGGAGTCGAAAAACAGACGACAAATTCCTGTTTTCTTTGCACAGCGCAGCGAAGAATCCTGCCAGACGTGTTGTTAAAATATAGCACCGAAAAAGAAAAAAAAAATCCAAAACCTAAAAACATTTTAAATCATAAGTGCTATTTGATAAATGTTATTTGGATCCAACCGACAGACGTATAATTCCTGTTTTCTTCTACACAGCGCAGAGAAAAAAACATTTCCTGCAAGACGCACGTGTTTGTTAAAATGTAGCACAGAAAAAAAAATCCAAAACCTAAAAACATTTTAAATCATAAGTGCTATTTGATAAATGTTATTTGGATCCAACCGACAGACGTATAATTCCTGTTTTCTTCTACACAGCGCAGAGAAAAAAAAATTCCTGCAAGACTTGTTGTTAAAATATAGCACCGAGAAAAAAAAAAAAAATCCGCTGAGATTTAATTTCGATAAGTGTGATCACTACAGAAAACAAAGCGTCTGCACGCTCAAATTTTAATCACACTGAATGTTATTCCGCTGACAAACACTAGAGGGCAGCCTTGAGGCAGTTCTCGAATTACGCTCCGCCCCCCCTGATTTCATCCTGCATGAACGAAATGTCGCCATCGTGTGGACACTGGTAACAAGGTCATCCTTTCCTAAACAATTTCAGATTTTCCCAGTGAATTTCTGAAAGTGTGTTTCTAACTTTCAATGCATGTGCAAGTTCCAGTTTCACTAACATGATTCTGTTCTGAAGTGGCTTTCTCCCAGTTGGTTTTATTTTGGTCATTATCATTGATACCTCACCGTAGTCGTGATCATCATCAAATATAATGCCAACCTTTAATTTCCTACACTTATTCAAATTTGGTTTGAAACAAACAAATTTCAAGATCAATTTGAATTAAGTCTTCTTTCCTGTTGGGAATGGTTTTATGGCTTGACTTCTATATTTCCTTCAAATTATTTTTAATAATTTTGATTTGATACGTTATGACAACGATAGCCTTACTATTCTAGAAGTTACTCAGCATCTATGCATACGCTTGATTTGAATTGTATTTAAACCCGTTTGAATGCAATTTAAATCAAGTTCTCTGTCAGCCAGGTTGACCACTAAGAGGAAGTGGTCCAAACCCTTTGTGGCCCAAACGCGCCACTACAGCTTGCTTCCTCCCGTGCTCTTCCTGCTGCACTTAATCTCTTCTCTGAATGGAGGCTAGGTTGTTCTGATAATTAACATTGTCATAATTCCCTTTTTGTTTGTACCATAATTCTAGTAAAGCCGTTGCCTTTGATTTTTCTACAAAAAAATAGACACTCAATTTGATTTAGATAGAGAGAGCTTTAATTCACGTTGAGGTTCACTTGTCCTTCATCCTGTTCTGTGTTTGTAGGTAGAAATTTCTCGCGTGCTGTGGCGATTTGACAGTCATCTCTGCTTGGGGGTCCAGCATGCTGGTTCGTCTGACCTGCGTCACCAGCGCTGACTGAGCGTGAGTCCCGGACTTTCCTGTGTCTCTCCGTTGGTGCGGCCCGCAACACGACATCACCAATTTGGCACTGCCGGTTGTGTTCAAAGTCAAGTTGCGTGAGAGGGCGCACATCGGTACAGACATGCGGAAGGGCCCGGGACACTGCTGTCAAGTGTTTGGGGACGACAGAGAGACCAACCACAGGGTGCTGACTCCAACCCGAATGACCTCATTTCACCCCAGGGAAACTAGAAAAGGTATTAAATCCATCCACTTAGTATTGGCCACAGAATCTAGAGATTCCCCCGGTCATTGAAGTGTTTGGCTCCCTTCTCCTCTCCGAGCCACAAACCGCAGGCTTAGGCCTCCTCTTCCCCTGTAACACTTCCTGTGTACTATTAACGCCATTTCATTACAGACCTTTCCATCTTGGATGGTTGCATGTTACTTCAAACTTTGCTATCTTGCCATTGCTCTTTTCTGTTGTGCTCTGTTCCTTTCAGTTCACCTAGAGACAGAACCTATCTGAGACAACAAGGAACACCGAATAATAGTTTGACAACCAAGCCGTTAGCATCAACAGGTGACCCCTAAGCTACTGCCCCGTTAAAAAAATAAATAAATAAATAAAAAAAATCTTTATTCAGGCCCATGCTGACCTACCCAAATTGTCCCACCGAATGATTTAACTGTCTGCATCAGTTAACCAAAATTTTCACACACGGCATAGCCCGTATTATAGCTCGTTAAACGTAGAACAAAATTGCACTGGTCTCTCTGTGTGTGTGTTGTGTTCCTCTCGCCCACAATAAAGGCAGTATGTTCCGGTCCTACAGTCCCACAACCCGCTGGGACCACCTGGAGACATTGATGAGAGTCATGACACC
Organism: Gila orcuttii; assembly: GCA_026230005.1. Taxonomy (NCBI): domain Eukaryota; kingdom Metazoa; phylum Chordata; class Actinopteri; order Cypriniformes; family Leuciscidae; genus Gila; species Gila orcuttii. The sequence goes on from JAPDVR010000004.1 coordinate 50,708,788, forward strand.
TCTATTCCTGCCCAAGGTCGCCAGTGAGTCAGAGCCCCGAGCCAAGAGCATCGCAGACGTGGACAAGCTAATGGCGCACAAACCAAGCCAAAGCTCCCACGACAAAGACCGGCCAGACACGTCAAAACCTCGCTTGCCCAGCCCATCGCACAAGCACGTCTCCACGAAAGGAGCCGCATCGCCCTGGAGCACGAAATTGCAACGCTGAGGATGCAAGCCGAGGATGACAACGACCCCGAGCTACAGAAAGAAGTGGAAAGACTTCAAACTGCCCTCTCTGATCTTCATCGACACAGACAGAGAAAAGAACCAGAGAGGAACTCAACGAGAAACTCCGACAAAGTGAAGCCGCTTGCAAAGAGCAGAGACTGAACTTAAAGAGACTCGAAAGCCACGGCCTGCGAAAGAAGCTCGCAAGAGGCCTATGTTACCATCCACAAGCTCGTTCAGCAGAGATAAGATCTCAAACGTGAACTTGACATTTTTCCCACAGAGTTGAAACACTCTTATAGACTACCAGCCGCTGCGGCAGGCCTTCATTAAAGAATTCTCTGATCCAGAATCAGACCAACAACTAATCACAGCCGTGGACCTCAATCAGCCGGCATGGAGGATGATTTCAACTCCAGAACTCTGTTCTCCGAAATCTGCACCCCACAGTGAGTCATCACCAAGTCCTCCTGGCCTGCCCACATAGCATGACTACTCCACAGCTAAGAGAAGCTTACACCAAGCAAAAGACTGTGTCCGAAAAGACTTTAAAAAAACCCACAATCTACTCGGTCTCTGAACACTACTCAGAGCTGCCTCCAGAGGGCGCCCCACAACACCATAGCCCTGTTTACAGAGAGTCACGACCGTTCCAGGCCTCCAGAGGGCAGCACTACCGTGATGGTGCTCATCCAAGACACCAGAGCGAGCGCTCTGAAACATTCTGGAAGCCAGCCGGCGACCCAGAAATAGCCGACCCCCATCACCAAGAGACTAAAGCCCAGACAGCCTGGAGCGGTACCCCTTTCAACATGCCACTAATAAGCACAAGTCTGAGCACGCATCAGACAAACACAGTGCCGCCACGTCTGAGACAGCCGAGACCCTGAAGTCGCTGGAAAGCTTCTTCACAAAAAACTTTCCAAAAATTCAAGAGGTACGAGCCTTACATCCTATGCTTGAGCGTAAGACCTACAACAGGCACACAGAACACTGCTCGTCGGCCACAGACCCCAGAGCACACTGTCACATCACAAAGTGACAGCAGCACACAGCCACCACAGCTGACAGCTGCACAGCCTGAACGAGACAGCACAGTTTCCCACAGCTGGGTCCAAAACCCCAAAAGACCAAGAAATGCTGCTTTGTCTGTCTGTCTCCGCAGAGAACTACACAAGACCGGCCCTAACCACCCGTCGATCGCCACACCAGCCCCTACGCCAAGACTCCTGGGGAACCTGATCAAAAGGGGGTGGGCCCGGAAACTCTACCTACCCATCACTCTAGACAATGAGGTGAGCCTTGAAGCCCTGGTAGACACCGGCTCAGACCTCCCTCTAATGTCAGCTCAACTCTTTGAAAGACTCAGTGCTAAAGCTAAGAGCGAAGATCAAACTCTTACACCCCAAATGTGTGAGCTGAACGTGCAGTCGTACAGCCAGAACGACCTTCGGCTCGAACAGAGAGCTCCCATGTACCTGACAACTGGTCCTTTGAGTCCTACCCACCCGGTGTACATCTCACAAATGGACACGTACCCCTTTCTGACTGGCAAAGACCTGCTAGACTGCTCTGAGCTTTTATTAGACTTATAAACACCTGGCCGTCTGGGCCCAAGTTCAAGAACCCTGCCCCCTCCGGTCACAGAGGTCACGAGAACTACAACAAAGCCAGACTCCAAAATCACAGAGTTCCCCGGAACTCCAGCAGCCATCCATGGGTACACAGCCTCACCACCAAGTCAAGGTTCCAGTTCGCTACCCTGCACCTTCCAGCTCGCCAAAGACCACGCAATGCCCACTCAACGATGCGTGACCTAATGCAGAAGGCCTCTAACACAAAAGGCCTCCTCAGAAAGAATTCCTAAAACCCCAATGATTTTGAACTGCAAAACCAGAAGACACTGCACGAACACAGTGCAAGACTCTGCTAAAAAGGTCCCTGATCAGCATAGGACATAGAACTTTTAGAAGTAGATGAAAATGTTTGCTCAAAGAGTTGCAAGACTCTGCATTCGTAAAATTAGAATTTTACTGATGTAAAAGAATCTTAAATGGGCGTGTAAATCTCAACGGCCAACAGACTATGCACGACTCTTTTAAAACAAACAGTTTCTAGATGCTGGTTGAATTAGCACTGCTAAACATTAGGTTTCCTGACAATGAAGGGTTACAGCAAACACTAGCTCCAAATAGGGCATACGTCACCCTGGCGTCAGAGTGTAGTAAAACCACCTGAGCCTTAAACTACCGTTAACCTACAGGCGTGCATTTGATCTTTGCGATCCAACTAGAACACAACGTGCAATACGCATTTTTGATCGCTGGCTTGTCTAAATGCAGATAAAACGATAGCTGGAATTGACATCTCTACTTTAAGTGAAAGAGTCTTAGATTTCCAACTAATATCAGTAAGTTCAGCCGTAAAGCGTAAGTCTGTGTGACAAAGCAATCTCATTTCAGCAGCCTCTAATCGGTACCGATATCTATTCTGCTTTGGTTAAAAAGAAATCCAAATTGCAGTATGACTAAACCTGTGTCTGACAAAGAAAGCTCAGGACAGAGTTATATATATGTAGACCTGGGTGATGCTCCCCTTTCTACAATGTAAAGGCCTTACAAATTGTTGTTAGATTGATGTAATTCACCTAAATTTTAGCTGCATCTACAAGCAGAGAGCTACCTAGCGATCAAAACTGTTTACTCACTGAAAAGTCAGCATTTGTACATGAGAGGGACGTAACTATAGATGCTTAGACAACCTTTGACTTACAGCAAATCCAAATTTCCTTCCTCGATAAACAAATAGAATTAGTTGTGTAAACTAAAAGAGAAGAGTTACATGAGTAAAATTAGCAAATGCCAAAACAGTCGCATTTTACTTAATGTAACATCAAGTTCTCGAAAGACTTAAAATATATGCGCCCCTTTTTAACCTGTTTAAACATGCATAACTCATTTAAAAGGTGCAAACATTCTTCAGGTACTGTCGAATTGTTCTGACATGCTCTGGTTCCCATGACAACAACTGGTCACAGGAAGTGCTAACTTGTGATTTCACTTTGTAAACAAACCAGCCTAGGTGGCTAAGCTAACCTAGCATTCATCCAGCTTAGGCTAAGCTAAATAATAACTTCTACAATTAGCAGTTAGCATCATTCACTTGAAGCCTTAATTACAGCTTTTGTTTACACAGTGCAAAGTATTCTAGAATACTTTCTTTAACCCCAGTTAGGGTTTCTAATTCTTCACTTTCCGTACTTTCAGTTCTTCTCAGCTAAATTTCACCTTCACTAGTTAGGCATAGTCCTGGCTGAGCACTGTAGGTTAAATTTGCAGATGCCCTGTCAATTAAACTTAAGTTTAACTACATGTAAACTGTGTAGCTAGAGAAGAATTCGTATAGTAATGAGAATTTCCATCAGCATGTTGATTAAACCTTTGGAGGGACACACACAGTGTGGTCTTGAACACGCAACCGCTGTAACCCACTATGGAGTGTTGGTCCAGACAAATCCAAAGTTTATTCACTAATGCCACTGATTATTCTCACATTCAGATCATTCCCGTTGTTTTGATCACTTTATTCCTTTTTGCTTTTAATTTAATATTTTTTTTTTTTTTGCTCTTCGTTAATTCTTTCATTTCTTTGACCTTGATAATAATAGCAGTCAGCTATTCCCTTGGCTATTCGGTCATCTATATGATTTAATTTCATTTCCTCTCCTGTTCAAATGTGGTTCCATTTCCCATAGGGCCCAGAAAGGAAACAGATGCACCTTTATTCGTGATTTTGTTTATTTTCAACAAGTGCACTCATTTTTGTGACCCTGCAACACAAGTAATTTCAACAATTACTAGGGCATAACTATAGGTCCTGAGGATTGGTAATAAGCATAATTTGAATATGAAAGCTGTCCTTTTTCCCCCTATCATTCACTTCGTCAAGCCGTAGTGAACCACTAGTTCAGTCCAGAGAAATAATTTAGTCATAAGAACCATCTTAAGTCATTTATTTCATCTCGGCTATGCCCTTTCCAGGAAACACTCTAGGAACCACACAAGTCTTAGCCTCCTAACATCCACAGCTAAGATGATAAAGATACAAGAGACACATCACTAGCTAGATACACATGAAGCACCTAACTTTATGCTACATATCTAGCGAACCCATTAAACAGTGGTTCTGAACTTTTAGGGTCATGCATTAGTCTCTCACCACAAGTGTGCCAAAGTGTCACAGAGCCTCTGCTTAACCTGACCCCAACCTTCCAGCTTACCAAAGACTATGACAAACCAATGGACACTATGAGAAACCACCTCTAACCCCTCCAATCACCCACGAATGCCGTCTGCACCCACCGACAACCGGTGCCCCAGACAACTGAAATCAACAAGCACACGCTGCGTTCACAGGACAACACTCTGTGTTATGCACCTGATGACATCGCTGCGCCAAAGCTTGTGGTGCCACAGTGCAAAAGGGGGGGTCATGCCAGTGTATGCCCATGATGCGCAGCACCAGAACACCGAAGCAAGTGGCATACCGGCGTCCTCGAAGCGGAAAGACTGTCCTAGCCAACAAAGGACGACAGTCGCTGAGATCTTTCCTGCCTTTCTCTCTCCCTCTCCCCTTTGTCTGTTCCAGGATGCTGCTGTGGGTAGTCTTCCTGTGCCTCCAGCCAACCAGAGGACAGCCGCAGTCGGTCATCTCACCAGGTCCGGTATCAGGCAGCGTCCCGAAGGAACAACCGGGACTCCTTATCACCAACTGCAGGACCCACACCCAGAGAGTGTATGTTCGACTCCACTCCCTCGCCCACGCTGAGGCCAATGTCGAACACATGCTCAACCAACTTGAAAAAAAAACCTGTCACACAAGCAGAGCTAGATGGACACAACCGCCGCTGCCGTCGGAACTCTGTTAACATTGGCATGTCCAGTGTCAACGCACTGAACCTAGCCACCGTGAGACAACGTGTGGCTGAAATTCAAACTGAAATAAAAAAAAAAGGGCAACTCACAACACAGAGTGCCTCCCTGCCGTCCATCGGCAAGACATCGAAGGGAACTGTGGTAATTATCAACACCCACAGCGTTCGGCTGAACCAGACAGTGAACTCCATGAAACAGCTGTTTACTGTCTTCCAGAATGACTTTGCTCAAACTCAGCTGGTAACAGCCCTGATGACAGACACGCGGCCGGAGGTGAACTCCATTGACAGCCTAGCTATGGGTAGAATTCCACCGCACCTGATACCCTTAAGCCTTGTGCAAACCGTGCTGGCTTCCGCCATCACCACGCCAGCTGACTCTCTACAAATACACCTTGCCTACTCACTGGTTAGTGCCAGCCCACTCTGCGTGTACCACAAGCAGAGAAAAGGGGGCTTTCTCCTGAACTTACCCATCACAGTCAAGCCGAATCCACCGGCTCAAGAACATTGTCAATGTCAGATTCTGAAAGGTAACACTCACATCAAGATCCGCACGCCGTACGTGATTGACTTGCACGACAGCGACACTAAGCTGTCCCCAGCTCCGAATCCACACATGTGCACACTGACCAAAGACACTCACTATCTCTGCCCTAACAAACCCTTCCTCAGAGACAACACTGACGGAATCTGCAGGCTGCAGATCAGCGACACCCGCTGCCCTGCCGAAGCTAAGCCTCGCACTTAAGTCATCGAGACCCAAGCAGAGATTGTAGGTGACAGGGCTCGTTAACACTTCTGTGCGCACAGCTGCACTCAATTACGACCAGAATGACACTGACACCTGTGTCACCTCGCTCCACCAGAGCATGTGAATCCAAGTACCGAAAGGCGCCATCCTTCACCTTGACGACCTGGCATGGTACCAAGCAAAGAGTACAAATTAGAACTGGAAATCCCATCCTTCTCCAGGAACCACACTTTCACCCTAACTCCAGAACGGGAGTTGTGGTCTGCGAAAGGGGGGTCCCAGCGAATTGACATTGCGTCTATCAACACAGCCCTCCGAGCTTTGTCTCAACTGCTCTACTTGACTACCCCACCTGTTGTCCAGGCCTGGACCACAGTGGACACTGCGCTGTGTAGCTCTAAGGTACTCAGCCACACCCTGACACTGGGCTTGGCCTTCATCCTATACAAGAGGCTCAACGAGGTGCGAACATCTACAGCCAAGCCCACGGGACCCTCAGGAAGAGGGTACCATGCTGGAGGCTGCTTCAAACTTAATCAAGCTGAGCCCTCAGCCTCAGCCTGAGAGCACCTGCTACCCGATCATCATGATTCACAATCTCTGCTGTCCCAACTTAATTGATACAAGTAGTGTAGAACATTATATAGAAACTGTGTCTATTCCTCGTCTAGTGAGGCCAAACAATAAATCTAGTTTAGGATCTAGGAAAAATCTTATTGTAATTAAACCAGAAAATCTAAATCTCAGTGAACAAAAAGAATTTCTAAAACTAGGTCTTCTAAACATTAGATCGCTCACACCTAAGGCGGTTATTGTAAATGAAATGGTCACAGATAATAATTTCGATGTTCTGTGCCTTACTGAAACCTGGCTTAAACCAAATGATTATTTCGGTCTAAATGAGTCTACTCCACCAGGATACTGTTATAAGCATGAGCCCCGTCCGATCGGTCGTGGCGGCGGTGTTGCAACAATCTATAGAAATATTCTAAATGTTACTCAGAAAACAGGTCACAGGTTTAATTCGTTCGAAGTACTTGTGCTAAATGTTACGCTCTTAGATGTAAGAAAGAAATCCCTATTATCTCTAGCCTTAGCGACCGTATATAGACCTCCAGGGCCCTATGCTGATTTCCTAAAAGAGTTTTCAGACTTTCTCTCAGATCTATTGGTCAATGCCGATAAAGCAATAATTGTTGGAGATTTTAACATACACGTAGATAACACAAATGATGCGTTAGGGGCTGCGTTTACAGATTTATTAAACTCATTTGGGGTCAAGCAAAACGTCAGTGGTCCCACTCATCGTCTAAATCATACACTAGATTTAATTATATCATATGGAACCAATCCAACCGATATAGATATTATAGCGCAAAGTGACGATCTCACTGATCATTGTATGGTAACGTGCATATTACGTACTGCTGAAATTTGCCATGTTGCGCCACGTTATCGACCAGGCAGAACAATCGTTCCAACCACTATAGATAGATTCACAAATAGCTTACCTGATCTATCTCAGCTGCTCAGTGAACCCCAACAAACAGATGAACTAGAGGAAATGACTAGCAGTTTGAGCACCATTTTCTCTAGTACATTAGATATTGTTGCACCAATTAGATTAAAAAAGGTTAGAGAGAAAACTAAAGCACCATGGTACAATAGTACTACACATGTTATCAAGAGAGAAACTCGTAACTTAGAGCGTAAATGGAAACAAACTAATTTAGAGGTCTTTAGAATCGCGTGGAAAGACAGTATGTCACATTATAAAAAGGCTCTAAAAGCAGCCAGGGCTGAGCATCTCCGCAAACTGATAGAAAATAACCAAAATAATCCAAGGTTTTTATTTAACACCGTGGCTAGACTAACAAATAAACAGACATCACCAGAGCAAAATATTCCGTTACAGTATAGTTGTAATGATTTTATGAATTACTTCAATGAGAAAATAGAAAGCATCCGAAATACAATTGTAAATGTACAATCCTCTATGGTGTCTTATGATTCAGCCACAATTATCGCCCCTCAAGAACAACTACACCGCTTTACAACTATAGGACAGGAAGAGCTAAATAAACTTATCTTTGCAGCGAAACCAACAACATGTTTATTAGACCCAATACCCACTAAACTACTGAAAGAAGTGTTACCTGTAGTGGAAGAGCCTCTTCTCAATATTATTAACTCGTCTTTATCTTTAGGTCATGTTCCAAAAATATTTAAGCTGGCAGTAATAAAACCTATTATTAAGAAACCGCAATTAGATCAAAATAACTTAGCAAATTACAGACCCATTTCAAATCTTCCATTTATATCTAAAATACTAGAAAAAATTGTGTCCGCTCAATTGTGCTCTTTCTTGCAAGAAAATGATATCTATGAAAAATTTCAGTCAGGATTCAGACCGCATCATAGCACAGAAACTGCGCTAGTTAAAATTACAAATGATTTACTCTTAGCTTCTGACCAAGGCTGTATCTCAATACTAGTTCTACTCGATCTTAGCGCTGCGTTCGACACTATAGATCATAAAATACTCTTGGATCGACTACAAAACTACACTGGTGTTCAGGGACAGGCATTAAGCTGGTTTAGATCGTACTTATCAGACCGTTACCATTTTGTCTGTTTAAATGGTGAAAAATCGAAGATAACGTCAGTAGACTATGGAGTGGCGCAAGGATCGGTGTTAGGCCCTCTGCTATTCTCAATATATATGCTGCCACTGGGTAATATTATAAGAAAACATGGAATTAATTTCCACTGTTATGCTGATGACACTCAATTATATATTTCATCACGACCAGATGAAAACACTAACTTATCTAAATTGACAGAGTGTCTTAAAGATATAAAATGCTGGATGACGTGTAATTTCCTGCTATTAAATTCAGATAAAACGGAGGTATTACTTATTGGTCCAAAAAACTACCCACAAAACCTCGTACAATACAACTTTAATTTAGAAGGATGTCCAGTTACTTTATCCACTACAGTAAAAGACCTGGGTGTTATACTAGACCGCAACTTGTCTTTCGAAAATCATATTTCATATGTTACAAGAACAGCCTTCTTCCACCTTAGAAATATTGCTAAGCTACGTAACATGCTATCTGTTTCTGATGCAGAAAAGTTAGTTCATGCATTCATGACCTCAAGACTAGATTACTGTAATGCTTTATTAGCTGGTTGTCCTACATCCTCAATAAACAAGCTACAGTTAGTGCAAAATGCAGCTGCTAGAGTTCTTACTAGGTCAAGAAAATATGATCATATAACACCAATTTTATCATCTCTGCACTGGTTACCTATTAAGTTCCGTATCAATTACAAAGTACTATTACTGACCTATAAAGCCCTAAATGGTCTAGCTCCTGTATATTTAATGGACCTTCTATCGCCCTACAATCCATCGCGTTCTTTAAGATCCCTAAATTCGAGGCTTCTGGTCATTCCTAGGATATCCAGATCCACTAAAGGAGGGAGGGCGTTCTCGCATTTCGCTCCTAAACTCTGGAATAGCCTTCCTGATACTGTTCGTTGCTCAGACTCGCTCTCCCAGTTCAAAACTAGATTAAAGACGCATCTCTTCAGCCAAGCATTCACATAATGCTTGCCTCTTATACTACTGTTGAATCAGATCGAATGCATTAATATTATGAACAGCAGCTACGCTAATTATTTCCCATCTGCTTTTCTGCTGTTATCTCGGGACGCTAATCCCGAGGTAAATAGCGTTCTTCAGCTACAGTCTGTATCCAGCCTCTCACGGAGACTTCAGAGTCCCCAACACCTGCGATGAGACGACTCGACGCCTGTGAAGAGACGACTCAACGCCGGCGATATGTTATGCCATAAATTAATACATGATGATTAACTAACTGTATTTTTTACGTACATTTCTGAAATGCACTTTCTGTAAAGCTGCTTTGAAACAATATGTATTGTGAAAAGCGCTATACAAATAAATTTGAATTGAATTGAATTGAATGATTCACCTGTCATCCGTCCATTGTGATGATTGTTGTCTGATTAAGTCCACACAGGGATTTCATCAGACAAAAAGGGGGACTGTAAGGACTGGGCTAAGAGGGTGAATCTGAATAACTAAATACATACGGCTAAAGACCAAGAATCTCTGAATGTAAATTAACCCAAACACACACACACACACACACACACATTCCCCCACCAGGGAAGACCACACTCAGGACAGAGCGTGGTGTCCGCTTACAAGACATTTTATGACTGAGTCTCTCACCACATAGGACTATAATAATTGTGAAGATTCTGCTCTTAAACACCCGACGAAATTAGGGTTTCAAATGTCTCTCTCTTAGACAAAGAGCAATAAAAACCAAAGTCCCGCCTGTGAAATTCCAACCCTCTAATTGGCCAAGCCAACAGGAAGAGGCTGGATTTCTCCAAGGTGATAAATGAGGCTTCCCCCCTCCGCTCGCTCTCTTACTTCTCTGGTCCTCGTGTCATAATGTAACGTCTCGCCTCCGGGCGAGCTCTTCGCCTTTCTTTTATTTGTTTCTAGTTTAGTTTGTGTATTTCAGTCTTAGATAAGTCTCTGTGTTTAATTCCAATCGACGAGTGAAACGAACACCGCGTGACATATCTCTTCAGCAAATCCATCTACAAGGGACCTTTAAACGAGCGCGCGCTCGCTTTGAAGGAAAAACACGCGCATGTGACCACGTGACGCGCCGGACCGAGAGACACACACGCTTCTTCACAAGCCATGCAAAGAATTACCTGTGCAAGTATCCGTGTTTGATCACGCTTTTAAGATTTGTTGAAGTCTCGTTGTGTCTCAAAATTCTGTTGTCTATGTGAATTTGCTATTTAGAAAGATCCTCGGGTCTTTCTAAACTCCCTCTTGCATAACTGCAACTCTCTACATTTCCTCTCTCTCTCTGTCTCTATGCATTTCTCGTTCATCGATGCCTTATTGTGTTTTGTTGTTTATTATGTTTGTAAATACATATATCCGTAGTAAATACATAAGTAGTTCTGCCTTATTAAATTCATTATATTCATTTGATTGATGTACTGCCTCTGCTCATTTTCCAAGTCCCTTAAGTGCCAAAGGTCTAACTTAAGCTACAAGCTTTACAAATTAAAGATACTTTAAAGAGTATTTGGTTTATAGGGCAGAAAACCCAATTCTAGTGGCCACAGAATTGCGTTTCCTGAAATCCTATAAAGTAGGATGATATTGTGGATCCCCACAAATATTATTCTGACAATTGAGCTAATTAATTTTGCCTGTTTTGTAAGACGTGGTCCGTGTAATTAATTACAATCAACTTGTGGTTAATTGCAGGGATACACATGCATGCATGCAGGTAAAATGACACATCATCCCTTAGCGGGAGATTTATTAACATGTAAGACTGATCTAATCCAAACATGTATGAATAATTATTAATTACCAATTATTAATTATGATATGCAATTTCCCCCACGGATTAGATCCGCCCCTGAGTCTTTACACGGGTATAGTGTTTGTGTGTAGGGGTGAACACTGAGATGTGGGCACCTTTTCTACACTTATGACACCATCGGCCTGAGCCGGATAACCAGACATTATACCCTTATAATGCATTATTAAGCAGCGCCGGGCGTTTATTAGTAAGCGTGAGCACTCGTAAACGGGCACGTAACTTACATTCATAGCCACGTGCAGAATAGCCTCCGGGTTCCGATCGTCACACTTCGTGGGCTCGGAAAACTGAACCGGAAGTATGGGCGCGGCGCGCGCCCTCAGTGCTTGAATACGCGGCGGCTCACTGACAGCCATGGCTGGCTGTTTCACATGTGACGTCCCGATTGCTTGAACGGGGAACGTTTGAGATAACTTTGTGATGCGCGAGCAACGCCGGGCGTTTATTAGTAAGCGTGAGCGCTCGTAAGCGGGCACGTAACTTACATTCATAGCCATGCGCGCGCCCTCGGATCTCGAATACGGCGGCTCGCTGACAGCAATGGCTGGCTGTATCACTTGTGCCGTACCGATTGCTTTGAATGGGGAACGTTTTGTGATAATATTGTGCACGAGCGGAGCCTGGGGCGAAGCGTTTGTCAGTAAGCGTGAGCGCTCGTAAGCGGGCACGTAACTTACATTCATAGCCATGCGCGCACGCCCTCTGATCTCGGTAATGGCGGCTCGCTGACAGCTGTAACTGCCTGTATCATTTGAGATGACCCGATTACTGGGAATGGGGAACATTTCGTGGCGATATTTATCATGAGCGGAGCCTGGGGCGAAGTGTTTGTCAGTAAGCGTGAGCGCTCGTGGGCGGGCACGTGACTTACATTCATAACATGGCCGCTGTGAGGCTGTTGCCGTGTAACAGAGCGGGCAGCGAGTAGGTGTGAGCACAGGTTTGTGGGCACATTCTCTACATCCAACACTCGAGCGGCATTTGCCAGCTTTATGAGAGTGGCCTCTGTGAGTGTGAGAGACACGGGGGTAACGTGCTTGCGTGTAGGGGTGAACACAGATGTGGGCACATTGGTACACTTAGAGCACCATGGCATGAGCCGGATAACCAGACGTTATACTCTTGAGATTTTGCAGGCAAGCGGGTTGCATTACCGGCTCGTTGGCTGCCGAATACATCGCTGCAGTAGCCTTTTCTAAGGGGACTGACAGGGCGAGATGTTTCAATGGTGGTCCGGCCGCGGCGGGACTCAACCATCTTTTGAGAGATTTGTCTGGGTCGCCGTAGCAACGGCGGTTGTGTGCAGGCGAGCGGGTTGTATTACCAGCTCATTGGCTGCCGAATACGCCGCTGCAGTAGCTTTTGTAGCCTTCCTGGATCGAGGAGGAGGCGGAGTGATGAGAACTCGACCACTCCTCGCTGTCTGATGTCAGGATGGAACAGCTGTCACCTAGGTCCGTTCCTTCAGCTTCGTCCCCTGAGGCGGCGGCAGTGCGGGCCGAAGCCGGCAGCTGCGCGTCCAGGAGGGGCGGAGAAGGAGAGAGAGAAGCTGGCAGGATGTAACGTAATCTGGCGAGCTCCGGGGTGACAGTATCCACAGCGAAGGCCTCGAGTCGAGCCCGCAGGGTCGACTGCGGAAGCGCTTCCCATGTTCCGGGCCCAGGCAGAGAGCGCAGATCACATGGCGGTCTCCGGCGCTGGGCGGGGCTCAGCACGAGCCACAGGAAATGTGGCTCTTTCAGAAAGTGAGTGTCGCAGCGGCGAACACAGAAAGCAATGGCATTAAAAGGATATTCGTCGCCGGATGGCGTAGCAGGCACGGAAGGCTGAAGGCGGCGAAGACGGCCGGCTTCCTCAGCCTCTTTCCTCTGCTTGCTGGTCGCTGGTTTCAACGACGGCGGCTTCTCTCAGAGTCCAGCGATGCGGAGAGCTTCGCTGAAGATGATGAAATCAGTGACGCAGCCTACGAGCCTGGCTTTTATACGCTAAGCCACCCCCATTTTGGTGGGGTATGACGCGTAAGGGCGCGAAGCGCCCTCATTGGACGTGACGTCACGCGCGAGGCTCAGTGGTAGGCTGCAGCAGTTGCCGCAGGGCAGCCAATGAGCACGCAAGATGGGCTGCTCTAGTCTGCTGGCTGCTGCACTGCGTTGACAATAAATACAAAATTAAGGATAATTTTTGGCTTCAATATCTCGAGCAAAGATGACTTTACCCTTAGCGTAAGATAGCTTACGCAATACGAGATAACCTCTCGTAAGAGAACTGTATTTCTCAAATGTGCATACGTGTGATTCAGAGAACAAATGTACACATTAAAAAAACGGTCATACGCCTCTCTTCCAGTTGTGAAATCTATAAAACGCAAATGATCTTGAAATTGTGTGGAGCTAAATGGGTTCAGATCTCTACCTTGTAAATGCTGCCTAATTACAGTAATCTCGTTAATATATATATATATATATATATATATATATATATTAGCATCAGTCAACATCCAAATCCTTTACTTGAGAATGGTGAGCGACATAAATTGCTTAGATTTTCAAATACCTTCAGTACTCTGACTCTCTACCACAAGGAAAAGTTCACATTAAAGACCATCAATCTGAACATTGCCGTGGATTTTAGCTTACGCACACTTTAAGTTTAAATCTGTGTGTACAGTTTTATAAATGAGTTTTAAAAAAAGTTTTATAAATGAGGCCCTTGAGTCCGGGACAAATGGATACCAAAAAAAATTTGAAGACTAGAAAAATAAATGATGGAGATATAATAAAATTCTCTAAGACTCTTTGGTCTTTTTTCTGTCTAATATTCAAAAGGTCTTAATAAGAATCAACCCCTGGGGAATAAGAGTTAGGATATACTCATAAATGTAAATGGGTTTCGAAAATGCCTGAACTGAAGAGTTGTCCTCACTTAGCATGAATCAGATATTGTATTGGCACAACACTCTGGCTATTAAATTTTACTGGCTTGTGATGCAGGATTTAGGACCCTGCTTTTAAAAAGTCTATGAGAAACCCTCGGCCCATGATTCCCACGCACTTCTCCTATCACTTGCAGCAATGAGTGGGGTTGTTCTTGGTCAAATTTAATTCACACAGTAGGAGTAGAGTTAAATGAGTCATTCTTCTGTCTTAATGCACCATGTGTTCCTGCTCCAGGGAGAACATTCCAGTCAGGGATTGGTATAAGATGCCAATGTTGAAGTACATTAAGCCTGGAGCAGGAAAGACACTTTTCACTCTGTGAGCATGTCATACAGGCATATTAGTCCAATTTATTGCAACCACAGTCACTTGCTCAAGTAAACATATGATTATTCTGAACTTCTCTGTGTTGCTTTCTTTTGAAACGGGTAGTTCAAGTTGAGTTCAAAGGTCAGAGGGTCAAAGCATTTGAGTGTCTGGTAAGCTTGGTTTGGGGTGTCTGTGAGTTAAACAGATGGGGGTGAGACAGAGAGAAAGAGAGATTTCAGGTAGACAAGAATCTGACAAGCAGTAGATGAAAAATAATAAAACCTAATGTTTTTGTTTATAAAAGCATCACATTAATTTCATTGAAACCAGAACCAGTCTTCTTACGGAAAATAATCAGGTATGTTCAGAAATTATGTTATATCTGAGTTATATCTGAAGGTACTTTAGACATTCAATAACAATCAATAGTTTATTTTAGTTGTATAATGTACTATTGAAAATGTAATGTATCATAGCTGCTAAATTTAGATAGTCTTTCTTCAGCAGATGTGATTAAATCGAACCAAACATATTGTACCTCAGTTTTATTGAGTAGATTCTATAGGTTTGTTTTTACAGTGTTGGGTTGAGAAAAGATAAATCCAAAAAGCAGTAATTCAAGGCTGTAACTCAGTAACTCAGCTGAATTAAGGCTTTTTTAATTTTCGAAATGTGCCTTGGATTTTTATTTTAAGTAAAACGAATCTATTTAGAGTAATACTGACATTACTCCTGGAATGCAATACTAAGATACTGCTGCTTACATAATAGTGTGCATAATATTCATAAAAATAGCATGTGTCTCAAAATGTGAATAAAAATAAAAGTTTTCAACCAAAATTTACATAGTTGTCATAATTTTGATCGTTGCATTTAGTAAGTGGCATCCATGTTAAGAAACTGCTGGTAATAATATCATATTAATGCTTAAAGAATCAGATAAAAATCAGTTGAAATACATGGCTGACATTGCTTGGATGAAGATGAAGGTCAAGCTAATTGCATTATGGTATGCAATGTTCTAAAAGGACAAACTAATGCATATGAAGGCTGTTATTTTATCAGAACATTTGCATTCATATCGATTAGAACATTATGGATCAGGACATGGATTGGGCATTACATTCAGGACAGGATTTGTAGATTCCATAGATTCCACTTAATGTCAAATGTATGTGTCAAATTTAAAATAATTCAGCAGAAATTGCAGATTCATAGAAGTAGTAGGCAACCTTTAAAATCACATCAAGAGTCATGCATGAGACTTTTGTGGTGTGACACCATTACAGCATGTAATAGCAAGTTTAGAAAGCATGTGGGATTGTTTCATTGAATTGTGCAAGTGAAATTGTGTCAAAATGCTCACTTTGTTTCTTGTTTCACAAGAGTTAGAAATGGTTTTCGCAAGCAATTGTTTTAAAACAGAGTGTGAGAAAAAATTGAAAAGGCTGAAGGGTATTGGGGCTTTTCCATTTTATAACAATGCAAGGCAAAGTTTAGCAGAATCCATTTGGGAATTTAAAAATGATCAACATATGTGCACACAAATATCCTTGACAATAAACACAAGCACATTTGAAACGCAAAGGTCAGTGTGAATGAAGTTACGATTACTAGAGGCAGATGCCTCTGATTAGGCCTATCATCACAGACCTCGCACTGACCATCAACAGCCAATTGCATTTCATAATTCCACAGCACATGGAGGATATGAGAGCAGTTACAATCATCATCAGGCTGATGAGCACAAATTAGTGACACACAAACCATTTTACAACATGCCATTTTACAACACACACACACACACACACACACACACACACACACACACACACACACACACACACACACACACACACACACACACACACACACACACAACCCACTCCAAAGTCAAGATAAAACAATGTTCACAATTTACTTATTGTATGAAGAAAGAATTGCAGTTTTTCTGAATTGCTAAAACGCATTTCTTGAAACCATCACTCACTTTCTCAAAACCTTAAACACAAAACCAAATTTTTAAGCTACATTCAGAGAACCTCTGACTCTTCGGGCAAAATCAAACAATTGCCTCAAAACCATTTTACTTGTGCTCAAAATCAAACAATGCTTTCAGATCAGAAACACAACAAGTCAGAATTCTAAACACTATAGATCATTCATTAGACACTAGATCAAAAAATGGAGAATAAATCCAAAGCATGCAGTTACAGAAAAAAAAGTAAACTAATTTTGCAATTACGTAATGACAACTTACAGTAGAAATGTGAATAAAGTGTATACTGTATGCAGTGCAAGTATACTGAATATTGAATAGTATTGAATGTCTGTATATTAAGCACTTGCATACTGTGAAAATACAGTGACCCAACTGGAAAAGCCAAAAAGGTTACAGTAAAAAACTCTAAATAAAAAGCATGTTACATTGTTGGTATCAACATTCAGTGCAACATTTTGAGTCAGTTTTGGCACTCTGAACTGAATTAAAATAAGAGATTCTGTATCTCACTATTACTGATTTATTGTGCAGCTCAAAATATTATGGGTAAAATCTGTTTCACTGATGATCCAGAACCAACAGCAAACCCAGGATAGAGCGACTGAGTGAATGTGGTCTGGACTGTCTGGATGAGGCTCATTGTGTCAGAGACACTGTAGACGGACAGAGTTCCTGCACTGTGATCCACTCCTATTCTTCTGCTGAGGGACAATGCAGGAATATCAGTGCGTATGTTATTGTGTCTGAATGAGTAGATTGCTGATGCTCTTATATAACAATGATATATACACACGACTCCCAGTCCACTCAATCTCCCAGTAGCAGCGTCCACACACACTCTCTCTACACAACACTTGAGAATAACAATCAAATCTGTCTGGATGATCAAGATATGGCTGCTCTGTGACGGTGTCAGAAATCACTCTGTTCCTCTCAGACAGATGGAAGAGTTTATTCACTGTGTTCAGAACCAAAGTGAGCTGATGGGAATCTGATGGAAAGAAAACACATCAGAAACAGGAATTATGAATCTATCTGATCTTTTAATGTATCTGAACTCTTAATGAATCAATGTTCAATGTATTAGCAGTGTCTCAGTACAGCTACCAAATATCCTGTGTAAATCATTATTTACATGATCAATTATAAAACTCTTATATCATGATTTATTTCTCCGTCTACATGAAAAACATGAACACATTCAGCAAGTTTTTTTTCTGCTTGTTTTCTTAGTGACTCACGTTGTGGGAAGTCATTCCTGGTCTTGGGATTCATGTTGGTGAAAGTAACTGAGGAAATAAACAGACATTAACAGTGTGAAGAAAAATGACAAGAAATAGATTCATTTCTGAGACATTTATAATATGATGTTGTATGATACACTAATTACTGAGAGCAGATGAATCTCCAGAGACCTGATTTATAAAGCACATATTGGATTAATCTCAAATTCCATGGATTTTATCCTATGTCATGTGTATATAAACAATTGTTCCATGATGACAAGCTGTATTTTTGAATCATCAAGGGATATTTGTGGCTGTTCTGTAGGAGGATTTGATGCACTTGTTCACATTGCACTTGAATTTTAGATGAATTGTGATTTATAAACTGAGATGCATTTGAGGACATTTTTGTGCAAATGGACGTTTTATAAATCGTAGGAATATTTCGGAAACTGTTGTACGTTCAGATTTAGGATCTTTCTATCCACATCTGTATAAACGAGGTGCAGGACTTTACCTCCGTCTGAGATCTTTTTGATCTCCTCTTTGCAGAAATCCTCCAGTTTGTCTATCAGGTGACGAGCAGACTCTCTCATGCCATCAAAAGAGGAGAGAGAACTGAAGGGAACAACGGGTTCGTCTGTAGATTCAGGAGGTGCTGAGAGAGAATGAAAACTCTACCGAAAACAGAAATTAAAACTCATCAGCTCCACATTTCAGCTAATAACCTGCACTTCTATTAGATCTGTGCAGTTCTTGTTTACTTGAATTCTCTTTAACTCGCCTCAATCCAGCACTTTCACACAATCAGCCACATTCTTCTCATATTCATTATTTAATGCTACAATCTCTAGTATTTGACACTTAATAATAATAATATATAATATATACTTAAGAGCAGATTGAATGTAATGCTTTCAGACACTTATTTTTTTTAATTATAATTAAAATAATTGTTTTAATTAAATTAATGTCTTATAGTCTAAATTATTTAATTATTACATTCAATTAGATAATATTTAGAGAGCTTTATGACCAAGTTAAGTATGATTTAAGTATCTGTATTTTATTTCATAATTACTTCTACTGTCATTGTCAAAAGAAATTATAAACTAAAATACACTTTAATGTAATTTCTATTGAAACTTATTTGTTTCATTTCAAATATAATATTGAATACACTACATATTTAATTATAATCAAGCACTTTGCATTTGCTTTAGTAAGTTAGTACTTCTTTAAAGCATGACAAAAGATTATTAAAACATAATGATTTAAAATGTACAAATTAAACTTTTATTCTGACATTATTACAAAGTGCACTTTTTAAAGTCTACTTAAAGTGTTAAAAATGGTAACACTTTATATCTGCATGCTATTAATCATTAGTTAAGCATTAGTAAATAGTTAATTCATCATTTATAAAGCATTATTAGACATTAATGAACAGTTTAAAAATACAGCTATAATCAAAATCAAATCAAATCAAATCCTTTTATTATCACACAACCATATAGTGCAACAGTGGGTGAAATTCTTAGGTGCAATTCCGAGCAACATAGCAGTCGTGACATGTGACTTAGACAATTACAGCAAACATAAGATTTACATAGATTACACATCTAATGTGCACACAATTACTCACAGTACCATACACACTAACAGAACAATAAATAATATGCAATATACACTATACAATATACAACAATTTACAATATACAACAATATACAAAAAATACAAAAAGAGGAATGTATACATGCAATAGATACACGTAAGGTGGATATATATATAATATATATATATATATATATATATATATATATATATATATATATATATATATATATATATATACATATTTGTAATATGCAGTAGGTTATGTTGTGCTGTGTTGACAGTTAGACTGTTATGGTTGTTGATCATGAGGGATCAAGAGTTTAGAAATCGAATTGCTTGTGGGAAGAAGCTGTCATGGAGTCGGCTGGTGTGTGTCCTGATGCTGCGGTACCGCCTGCCTGATGGTAGCAGTGAAAGCAGTCCATGGCTCGGGTGGCTAGAGTCTCTGATGATCCTCCGAGCTTTCCTCACACACCGCCTGGCATAAATATCCTGGAGGGAGGGAAGCTCACCTCCGATAATACGACTGGCAGTGCGTACCACCCTTCGCAGGGCTTTGCGGTTGCGAGCGGTAGTGTTGCCATACCAGGCAGTGATGCAGCCAGTCAGGATGCTCTCGACGGTGCCGGTGTAAAACTGTGTAAGGATGTGGTGGTTCATTCCGAACTTCCTCAGCCGTCTCAGGAAGAAGAGGCGCTGATGAGCCTTCTTCACGACGGCCTCGGTGTGGACGGACCATGTGAGTTCCTCTGTGATGTGGACACCGAGGAACTTGAAGCTGCTGACTCTCTCCACCGGAGCTCCATTGATGGTGATGGGGCTGTGTTCTCTGTCGTTCTTCCTGAAGTCGACCACAAGCTCCTTGGTTTTGCTGATGTTGAGGGAGAGGTTGTTTTCCTGACACCAGTGCGTCAGAGTGAGCACCTCCTCTCTGTAGGCCGTTTCATCGTTGTCGGTGATCAGACCTACGACCGTCGTATCATCAGCAAACTTGATGATGGAATTGGAGCTGTGAGTTGCCACGCAGTCATATGTGTACAAGGAGTACAAGAGTGGGCTGAGAACACAGCCCTGAGGGGCTCCAGTGTTGAGAGTCAGTGATGAGGAGATGTTACTGCCTATTCTAACCACCTGGCGTCTGTTTGACAGGAAGTCCAGGATCCAGCTGCACAGCAAGCTGTTTAAGCCCAGAGCCCGGAGTTTCACATCAAGCAAGGAGGGCACTATGGTGTTGAATGCTGAGCTGTAGTCTACAAACAGCATTCTCACATATGTGTTCCTATTTTCCAGGTGGGAGAGAGCAGTGTGTATTGTAGATGCAATAGCATCATCAGTGGAGCGGTTATTGCGGTATGCAAACTGCAGTGGGTCCAGTGAGGGAGGTAGAACAGAGCAGATGTAATCTCTGACTAGTCTCTCAAAGCAATAAATGCTTTATTGTTGATTTATAAGCATATCTATAATGTGTTTAATAATTGTATTTTTATACTTTATTAATGATCTATTTATCATTTCTAAATGAAGTATTGCATTATTTACAAACCAGTTATTTAGAAGTTGTCAGTGATTCATAAGATCACTTTAAAAGTGTAAGTAAATGATTAATAAACTATTTCAATCTTATTATTCAGATATATAGTAGTTACTTAGTGTGTTAATAAATGCTGTTGACATGTATTTCTACTGTAATTCATGGTTATTTCAGGTAATTATAAAGCATTTAGTAGTGGTCAGTTAACTATTTTTGTGAGCTCATCTAAAGTGAGGACTATTTATGCCTTGTAAAGCATTTACAAAGGAGATTTAAAGACTCAGTTATCTTCTAAACAGAAAAAGGAAACAAACATAGAAATATTTCAGATGAATGAATGTACATTTAAGTAGTTTATTAATCATTTACTTACACGTTCAAACAACTCCTAAATAGCTGGTTTGTAAATAATGAAATACTTCATTTATAAATGATAAATTGATCATTAATAAAGTATGAAAATACAATTATTAAACACGTTATAGATATGCTTATAAATCAAGATTAAAACATTTATAGCTGTATTTATAAACTGCTTATCAATGTTTATTAATGCTTTACAAATGATGAATTGACTGTTTACTAATGGTTAACTAATGATTTATAGTGTGCAGTTATTATAAAGTGTTACCCAATAATATTTTATTATCTGCAAGTCCAGTTTTTAAAAAATATATTTGTAAGCTTTGAAATAATTAACTACAAGTCCACATTCAATTAAGCACACTTCTTTTCCACAAGGGACTACGTGTGAACTTTCCGGGTGGTTTGGATGTTAACACATTTGCATGTTGAGAAGATTAGAGGAAAAGCAGTTCAAAGGCTACGAGTAGATTGACCATATGTAACTTTTGACTGGTTATTGGCACTGAAACTCTTAAGGATCCCAAGTTCAGGTTTTGTTTGGTTTTTATAAGCATTGTTAATATGCAGCCTCACTTTCTGTTTGGAGTATTCATGGACAAATTCATCAATGTGGTGGTGATGGCGCAATGGATAAGACACATGCCTTTGGTGTGAGAGACCCGGGTTTGAATCCACTGTGAGACACCAATGTGTCCCTGAGCAAGACACTTAACCCCTAGTTGCTCCAGAGGCGTGCGACCTCTGACATTTATAGCAATTGTAAGTCGCTTTGGATAAAAGCGTCAGCTAAATGAATAAATTTAAATGTGTTAGAGGTAAACAGATATGGAAATAAAAATCAATCTTATCAGCTTTGAAGATCACCTGACCCAATTTGGAGACAATTGCTGAAAATATTGTAGTAGAAATAAAAGATCCTGTTAAAAAGATAATGAAAAATCTAGTTGGATGAATATTGATTCCATCAAGTTCACTGATTTCATCAGGACAGAAGAAACCAGAAGGTAAAATGAGATAGTTCACCCAAAAATGAAAATTAGCCCATGAAGTCATCCTAGGTGTATATGACATTCTTCTTTCAGACAAATACAATCGGAGTTATATAAAACAAAATGTCCTGGCTTTATAATGGCAGTGAATTGATGTTTCTGTTTTGAAGTCCATAAAAGTGCATCTATCCATCATAAAAGTGTTCCACACGGTTTCGGGGGGTTAATAAAGGCCTTCTGAAGCAAAGCGATGTGTTTGTGTAAGGGGTGAGTAAAACATGGGCTAATTTTCATTTTTGGGTGAACTATCCTTTTAATATTTAATTGTAAATTTCCCAGGGCTTTATAAGTATCATCTCTTTAAATAGAAGATGATCAGCTGAGAGTCTGACTGATGATTATATGATAACACAACACTTGACTGAATCTAACTGAATTCCTGACAACATCTCAGTCAATGGCTCATTCTGCTCTCATGAAACGTTTCTCTGTCATAGCAGGATCTGGCTCAAGTCCACTATGATCCTGTTCTTCTAGATCTCTGTTACCTGCAGGAAATGGATGTGATTGTGTGTGTGTGTGTGTGTGTGTGTGTGTGTGTGTGTGTGTGTGTGTGTGTGTGTGTGTGTGTGTGTGTGTGTGTGTGTTTTTGTGATTTGTGAGGACACAAATGTGTATAATGACATGGGTATTACACTGGTATTACAACTTGAACGTGATTTATGAGGACATTTCATGAGTCCTCATATTTCAAATGGCTTTCAAAACATACTAAGCAGTGTTTTATTAAAAATGTAAAAATGCAGAATGTCTCCTGTGACGGGTAGGTTTAGGGATCGGGGCAGTGTAAGGGGATAGAATATACGGTCACCGTGATTTTGGCAAGTAAGACATGGTCCTGGATCAACATATTTTGTTGATCCTGGATCAACATTCCTGTCTCAAAATGTAGTCCTTACCCAATCCCTACCCCTAAATCTAACCCTACCCATAACTTTTCCCTAAAATCAGAGGGTAATGATAGGTGAATGACACTGATGTTTAAGTACTTCACCTTGGTTCTAAGCCTAAACTTGACATAAACTGTAAACTTGTCTCTCAAATCTGATTGGTTAATTGGAAAGTTAATCCAGGATCAACAACGATGTTGATCCAGGAACATGTGGTACTTGGTGAAATCACGTTCACCAGAATATACAGTTTGTCCAGTATAAAAACCATTACTCCTATGGAATGTCCTCACAAATCACAAAAACAAACAAGTCTTTTTTCAGCTCGACTCACTGCAGTCTTTTCCTGATCTCTGATCCGCTGTGTGACCTCAGATCGGTTTCTCTCAATGGAGCGGATGAGCTCAGTAAAGATCCTCTCACTGTCCTCCACTGCTGTCAGTGCAGAACGCTGTTAGGACACACATCAAAATCACACAGTGGCTTCAGCAGGACTGAGACGAGACGAGTCCAAACTGAGTCGTCTCAAACTTCTCTTCTTCTCCAGACTCACCTCATGTGACTCCACAGCCTCTCTCAGCTGCTGAATATCTTCTTGTCTCTGCTGGATTCTCTGACTGATCTTTATCTGCATCTCCTTAAGCTGTTTCTGGAGGACAAACCAATTACAGGAAATTAAACATAAAACTATGAGCACACAAACATTAAAGCTACATTAATCCAGAATTGGTAAAGTGGGTAATGGTCTTGCATGGTAGGTTTTTACTGTCTGGTTCAAACCACTGATTCATGGTTTCCTGAAATGAATGTCTGTAGTATTTCATCAGTGCCTAGTTTTATATCATTAGTATCATAATTTACTCACCCTCATGTCACTCCAAACCTGAATGACTTTCTGTCTATTGTGAGACATAACAGAAGATATTTTGAAGAATTTCTCAGCTGTTTACAGAGGCCAAATAAAATATGGTGACACGTCAATAACCTCACGTAATCAAACCTCATTGGTTCTTGTACGTCAGTCACATGACTAAACATGATGTCATGACACAGACAACAGTGAAGTTTGATGTTTTTGATGTCCTCATATTTGATTTGGCCTCCACATACATGAGTGAATCAAAATTGGGCTATTTTAAAAGTAGCATACTTTAAAAAAGTGTACTTATTATGGAAATAATATAATTTAAAAGAATATAATTGTGAAATAAGTGTGAATTGAACGTAATGTTTTCAGACACATATTTGCATGTTAATTGCTATTAAATTAAAATGTGTTATAGTTTGAATATAAATTTAAAGCAATTAGCTGAACTTAAGAGTGACTTTTTGACCCACTTAAGGATTTAACATAGGATTTAAGTGTATAATGTAAAGTGTATTAAGTGTATTAAGTTAAATTGAAATATTAAATATTATTAAAATGTACTTTAAAGTAAAACTTAAGTAAAACTTTTAATTTTACATTATAAAAATGTACTTTATAAATGATGTTTTATTAACAAAGTTCGAGAGAAGCACGTTTAGATAATTAACCTAATTAAACACCTGTGGAGCACATTCAGATAATCAAAGCTAATTAAACACAAGGGAAGCACATTAAGTTAATCAAGCCAATCAATGACTTAAAGGATTAGTTTATCTCAAAATGAAAATTTCCTGATAGTTTACTCACCCCAATGCCATCCAAGATGTTCATGTCTTTCTTTCTTCAGTGGAAAAGAAATTAAGTTTTTTGAGGAAAACCTTTAAGGATTTTTCTCCACACAATGGACTTTACTGGTCACCAACATGTTGAAGTCCAAATCAATACAGTTTCAAAGGGCTTTAAAGTGCTTCAAAGGTCTCTGCACAATCCCAGTTTAGGAATAGTGTCTTATCTAGCGAAACGATCGGTCATTTTCTAAAAAAAAAAAAAAAATTGATATACTTTTTAACCACATTTGTTCATCTTGTGCTGGTCTGCGACGCACTCGGCATTACGTCATCACGTTGGAAAGGTCAAGTGGAAGTACAGCCCCATTGTTTTAAAAGTGTGGAGAAGGAGGATCGTTCAAATTTTACTGTATGTTGAATGACATATTTATGTCTTTGTGTCAGTATATTGTTTAAAATGGTCCTTTCGTGTGCGTATCCTGGATGTTTAAAACAATCGGGCAGTACTTTGAAAGCCCTTTGAAACTGCATTGATTTGGACTTCAACATGTTGGTGACCAGTAAAGTCCATTGTGTGGAGAAAAATCCTGAAATGTTTTTCTCAAAAAACTTAATTTCTTTTCCACTGAAGAAAGAAAGACATGAACATCTTGGATGGCATTGGGGTGAGTAAATTATCAGGAAATTTTCATTTTGAGGTGAACTAATCCTTGAAGAGGTATATATACAGCAGACCTACCTCCATTCGTTGACAGTTTAACAGCATCCTTTCACCAATCCTTCTCCTCACTTTTAGTCCTAACTACTCTTACAACAACTGGGAGGGGGGAGTACTCTGGGTTCGGGCAAAAAATTCTGAGCTCGAAAAAATTCTGAATTCTTATGACATTCTTCAAAATACCATCTTTTACATTCCACAGAAGAAAGTAAGTAAAACCGATTTGGAACACCATGAGTAAATGAGTGAGTAAATGAAGACAACACTTTAATTTCTGCGTGAACAATCCCTCCCAGTTCATTCCTGTTTCTCTGTCCTCTGTGCTGCAGTTGACACAGTGTTGTGGTTTTTATGTTCACGCTCCTTACACCACACACAAATGCATTGTTGATCAGTAATACAATACATTTCTAGCTCTTTATCATGTTCACGGCAGATCATGTCCTACAGTCGTCCAGTGGCATCAATTACTTTGTGTGACTTACGAAAGTGAAATTCCTCATGACGGTCAAAATGAGTTTGACAGTAGGATTCCTGACACACCCGACAGGACTTGACGGCTTTGCATTTTCTTCCAGTACAGACGTCACACTCCAAATCTCCAGCTCCAGCGTAACAGTCAGCAGGAAGTTTAGTCTGCTTCAGTTTCTCCACCATTTCAGCCAGAATAGTGTTTTTAGCTAAAGCAGGTCTTGGACTAAACGTCTGTCTGCACTGAGGGCAGCTGTAGACTCTCTTCTCATTATCCTGATCCCAGCAGCCTGTAATACAAATCTTACAGTAACTGTGTCCACAGTGGATGGTCACTGGATCCTTCAGGAGATCCAGACACACAAATTCTGGCTTCGCCATTTATCTGCATGAATACAGAGAAACGTCTCGGGTTATGACTGTAACCCTTGTTCCCTGAGAAAGGGAACGAGAACTGCGTCAAATGACACTTTGGGGGGGAACGCCCTTAGCGTAATGCATCTGAAGTATGTATGAAACTAATCCAATCCTGATTGGTGTTGCGTCAGGAAATAACATGTGACGGCATACGCGGAAGCTACAAAGGGACGCCGGCACACAACAGAGTTAGCTTCTGCGATGAAGCAAGTCGCTCCCAGGCAGGGGAAGGCGTGGTGAAGGGACGCAGTTCTCGTTCCCTTTCTCAGGGAACAAGGGTTACAGTCGTAACCCGAGACGTTCCCTTTCGAGGGAACTCGAACTGCGTCGAATGACACTTTGGGGGAACGAGTACCCACTATGCCACAACGCGCCCTGCCTGTCCTAGTGTGAAGCTGCTCACAGGCACACTTAGGACTTCCTGGATCGGGGCCCCTGAGAGGAGGGCTCTAGAGGATGCCATGCCTCTGGTTGAATGAGCCCTCACGGCCAAGGTAAAGGCAGATTGCGCACCTGGTAGGCCAAAGATATAGCTTGGACAATCCAGTTGCTGATGGTCTGTTTGGAAGATCCCCTTCTTGGGAGACCCGAAACACACCAGCAACTGGTCTGACTTCCGCCATGAAGAGGACCTCTGAATATATAATCTCAGCGCTCTGACAGGGCAGAGCCGATGAAGTCTCTCCTCATCAGCCGTTACGTGAGGTGGAGGATGAAAAACCTGAAGAACCGTAGGCCATGCCACATTAGATGGCACCTTAGGCAAATAGCCGGCCTGGGATGTAAGATGGCTTTAATGTCGCCTGGAGCAAACTCCAGGCACCCATTGGATATAGAGAGCGACTGGAGATCTCCTACCCTCCTCGGAGAAGTAATGGCCAACAGAAAAACCACCTAAAGAGAAAGGTTCTTGGCCTCAGCCAACTCCAGTGGTTCGAAGGGGGCCTCAGCCAGACCTTGGAGAACCACAGCCAGGTCCCAGGTGGGAACCCTGGTACGAGCCGCAGGCCTCATCCTCCAAGCCCCACGGAGGAAACGTACGACCAACTGCTGTCTCCCCAGAGGCCCATCACCCAGAGGGGTGTGGAAAGCCGAAATGGCAGCCACGTACACCTTGAGTGTGGACGGGGTAAGACCAGCCGAGAAGCGATCTTGGAGGAACTCCAGCACTGAAGCCACTGGCCAGTTAACTGGGTCCACCTCACGCTCTCTACACCAATTGGTGAAAACATTCCACTTTAAACCGTACAATTTCCTCATGGAGGGAGCTCTAGAGCTAAGTATGGTATCCACTACTCCTGCTGACAGGCCGGCCTCTCGGTACTGTGCCCCCTCAGGGGCCAGACCAACAGTTTCCATAGTTCCGGCCGAGGGTGAAATATTGAGCCCTCTGCCTGTGTCAAAAGGTCCCTCCTGAGGGGAATCTCCCACGGAGGGCCGTCCAGGAGCGATATTATGTCGGAGAACCATACTCGGGCCGGCCACAACGGGGCTACCAGCAGTAGACTGATCCCGTCGCGACGGACCCTCTCCAGAACTCCCGGGAGCAGAGCCATTGGGAGAAATGCATACAGACGCAGCCTCGGCCACGTCTGCACCATGGCATCCAACCCCAGAGGGGCTGGATGTATGAGGGAGAACCACAGTGGACAGTGGGTCGTCTCTCGAGACGCAAATAGATCCACTTCCACTGGGCCGAACCTCTGACGTATTGACTCCAACCCCTTGGGG
Organism: Gila orcuttii; assembly: GCA_026230005.1. Classification (NCBI taxonomy): domain Eukaryota; kingdom Metazoa; phylum Chordata; class Actinopteri; order Cypriniformes; family Leuciscidae; genus Gila; species Gila orcuttii. The sequence goes on from JAPDVR010000004.1 coordinate 50,737,064, forward strand.
TGGACTCTCCATTCCCCGGGCCTCAGCCCCTGTCTCGAACAGGATGTCTGCCCCAAGATTCTGATTTCCCGGGATGTATGTTGCTCTGAGAGACAACAGTTTCCCCTGGGACCACAGGAGGATCTGATGTGCCAGTCTGCATAGAGGGCGAGACCTCAGACCCCCCTGATGGTTTATATAGGCCACTACCGACATATTGTCTGACCTCACAAGGACAGGATGGCCCTTGAGGTCCGGCAGGAAGCTTCTCAGAACTCGGGACACCGCCAACATCTCCAGGCAATTTATGTGCCAGGAGGAATGATGGTCCTCCCATAGGCCTGTCATAAAGCGGCCGTCCATGACCGCGTCCCAGCCCGTGAGGGAGTTGTCTGTCAAAACGGTTTTCTGGCGACATTGCGCTCCCAACACAGAACCTTGGGAGAGAAACCAAACTTTCTTCCACATAGATAGGGAACGAACGCATCTGCGAGTAACCCTGATCATGCGGAATGGGTTCCCCCTCGGGGAGAACCCCTTGGTTTTCAACCACCACTGCAGGGCCCTCATGTGCAGCAGGCCGAATGGAATGATGTTGGACGCCATAAGCCCTAACACTCTTTGAAAATGTTTCACAGTGATAGCTTGGCCTGTGGCCAGGATGGACTCGATCCGTGCAGGAGACAATTGTGCCCACATCGTGACCGAGTCCCACACCATTCCCAGGAATGTGGTTCTCTGGGCTGGTATCAACATGCTCTTTTTTGTGTTGAGTCTCAACCCCAGGCTCTGGATGTGGGCGAGGACGACATCTCGATGCCGAACCGCCAGCTCTTGCGACTGGGCCAGGACCAGCCAGTCGTCGATATAGTTGAGCAGCCTGATGCCCTGGAGCCTCAGCGGTGCTAGAGCTGCATCCATGCATTTGGTAAAAGTGCGAGGGGAGAGAGCTAGGCCGAATGGAAGAACCCGATATTGGTACGCTTCGCCCCCGAAAGCGAAACCTAGTACGCAGGGCCCAGTGAGAAATATTTGTGAGATTTTTCCATGCATCGAAATATTTTGCCAAAGGAACCAGGCTCTCGAGCCTGGCTTCGGGTATTAATCGGGATTCGTTCTCGACCCCCTGAAGCGGATTTCCGGCAGGGTTCAACCGAAAACGATTCTCGATGGGCGGACACGATTGCTGCCTGGCCGCAAGCTTGTGGGGCAGACAGAGCAGCATGCGTTCGCTGGAAACTGATGTGTCCCGAAGCGCACTTAACGGCGGGATACAGACATCGATTTCCTGAGGGCTCCCCTGAGGGGAAGCTCTTTCGGTTTTGTTCTCGACACCCTGAAGCGGAGGACCGGCAGGGAATAATCGAAATCCGTTTCCGATGGGCGAACACAAGCACTGCCTGGCCGCAAGCCCTTGGGGCGCAGACACTGCAGCGCACATTCGCTGAAAACCGATGTGTCCCGAAGTGCACTTGACGCTGGATACAAACGTTGATTTCCTGAGGGCTCCGCGGAGGACCGATTCTCGCTCGTCCCTCCACGGGGGGGATAGCCCTGCTATTTTTGTCTCGTTTTCGATACCCTGAAGCAGAGGACCGGCAGGGAAAAATCGAAAAATGATTTTTGATGTGCAGAAGGAACACTGCATGGCCGCAAGCCTTTGGGGCAGACAGAGCAGCGTGCGTTCGCTGCTCATCATTTTAATTCCTCAGAATTAAATGCAGCCATAAACACCGTATAAGTGAAACACGGTCTGAATGGTAGGCTGAATTAAAATGTCTAACTTCCTTAAAGTCAGATAATATTTCCTTAAAATTAAATGCAGCCATAATTACCAGACAATACTGTTTTCTGTTATATGGTCTCGTATTCTACACACTGCCTCGGCAAACGCGAGATTCGAGTGACAATATTTGGCTTTCATCCCTCAAGAAGAAAGTCAACAGGTGCGAGGCTGAAACATCCGACAGCACAAGGATATATGCGTCGAGATATTTCTCAATGAACAGCTGCCAGCACCCTCAGGAGCTGACTGTGAATGCCTCGCACCCAAATAGTATTATTTCACAGATCGCGTGTGTCCCTTTCATTGCAGACCCGTAATCTACGCGCTGCCTCGGCAAACGCGAGATTCGAGTCGTTCACAATATATTTGGTTTTCTTCTCTCGAGAAGAAAATCAACGGGCGCAAGGCTGAAACACCCGAAAACGCACGGCTGTGCGTCACGATATTTTTGTCAATGAACACAGCCAGCACCCTCAGGAGCTGACTGTTCATGCCTCGCACACACACAGAATCTTTATTGCAAAGTAGACCCGTAATCTACGCGCTGCCTCGGCAAACACGAGATCTGAGCCACTAGATTCTATATTGCAATGTAGACCTTTATTTAGGACAATTCTTATGGGACAAAAAACACCAAATAGGACAGACAGTTTGACACAGAGCGCTTGCTGAAGAGCAAAAAGCTAACTCTGTTGTGTGCCGGCGTCCCTTTGTAGCTTCCGTGTATGCCGTCACATGTTACGTCATGACGCAACACCAATCAGGATTGGATTAGTTTCATTCATACTTCAGATGTGTTACGCTAAAGGCGTTCCCCCCCAAAGTGTCATTTGACGCAGTTCGAGTTCCCTCGAAAGGGAACCCAAACACACAACAGCTCAACAATACTTCCCTGAACTGAGAAGTTTCTGCTTCTGTGTTTAATTTACATGTGTAAAACAGGAGTGTCTGTAAAGCAGCTTCCTCATTCCCGGTGAAGGAGAGTCACTTTACTGCTGCGTTTATGTGCCCTTCAAGACGAGTCGAAAACATTGTAATTACGTGTTCCAACCACATGAATCAATCAATCCATTAAATTCCATGTTATACAGTAAATTCAGTCCCTTTTAGAAAGGGAACTCGCACTGCGTCAGAACACTATGAGGAACGCCTCTGCGTGAACCGGTGTCTGAAACGCTTATCTAATCACGGCATTCCTATTGGCCGGCGACAGCCAATGACATCATCACTAGTGCGACCCGGAAGTATATAAGGGGAGCCTGGAGAACATGTCAACAGCTTTTTCGTCTTCAGGGACTGTTTTGTTTGTACGCTTCAACCTGAAAACTTCAAAAAGGTAATGGTTTGTGAAAAACACTTCAGGAAGTGTGTGCATCAGTGTCTAAGATATTGATACTTGATGTTTATTGATGCTTGTGCCACTGTGAGTTTTTTTCCCTTGAGAAAACTCGACTCTCATCTGCTCTCTTCTTGATGGAAGAGGGACAGACATCTGTACCAGGCGATTCAGGTCCCGCTCGGGCTGAGGCAGAGCAGAGACTGGAATCTTGGGAGGGAGCTTTTCAGAGGGAGCTCGCTGAGGAATTTGAGAGAGTTTTTAATCTCTCACGCCCTTCAGAGACTTGCAAGAGTGAGCTGTGGATGTGTTGTCACTAACATCCTCTGATCCAGCAGCGAGTGCTCTGCTGTGTATAAAAACAACCATCCAAGAGAGCAGGAGATGGCTGATGAGGGTGAAGAGGAACCAAAGGAACCCAAACCCTCACAGCCACCCTGCACCGCGTGTGTTAAGCTGTTGAGTGTTATGGAACGCGCTTCAATGTGGCTTCTGCTGTCATTGGAGCACGTGAGGGAGGAGATCGCTCATGACAGACTTGACGAATGGTTTCTTTCCAACCATAAATCTCCAGCTCTCGTGAGCCTTCCATTCCTGCCGGATCTACACAATGAAATCGGAAAGGCATGGAAGAACCCGTATTCAGCACACATTCATTGCCATCAGCGAACTACGCTGATGTTGAGGGCATGCGCGAACACTGGTCGATGCCCCAATTGACGAGATGTTCGCAAACTATCTCACAGCTGGAGAGGCATCGACACTAAGTGCTCCGGCCCTGCCTCTTAAGCCACTAAAATATGACAGCACACTTAAATGACAGGGTATATGCGGTGGCGGGTCTGGCTGGTGATGCCTTGCACACAATGATGGTGTTGCAAGCATACCAGGCTGATCTGCTGACAGATTTGAAGCATTTAAATCACCCCAAGTGCTTCTTGCCTCAGCCTGAGGCTGGACCTATAATGAGTTATTCCTTCAATTTGGAACCCTTCTGTAGGTCTGGTGTCGGGTTTGGTAGTAAGTGTGCTCTTTTGTGCTCTTTTGGTGATAGGCCTTGGTGAATGTCGTTTAGGCCATCGCTCTATGGGCAGCAGGTTGAGCTCTATAGGTCTTCTCCCTTTACATGACTTTTTAGTAAGGTTGAATAATAGGCCACGGTTCCCTGTTAGGAAGTATTAAGGGGGTGTTAAATATGGTTTTCATTGGATGGTGAAATTAGGGCCCTGAAGTTAACATATATAGGTAGGCTATGCATACCCTTCCCATAGGCCTCATCTTATGTTAGAGTCGTCAGGCTTATATAACGGCTAGTGCCATCTGTAGTAGTGAACAGGTTGGCTCTATGGAAAATTCTCTAGTGAGGCCACAGTTCATCCGAGCACCTAATAGACATTTTTCTGTGTGAGATGGTGTGAGGGCATGACCAGAGCAAAGGCAGGAGACACTGCTTGCAGTCAATTCAATCTTTATTGACTTCAGAAAAATAACAAATCAAAAATAACATAAACAAACTAAAGGTGACACTCCTCACGGAGGTCCCTCACCAGAACTGACATAACAGACAAAAATAAATGATTTTATACTGAAAGGTTCAACCATTTGATATAATAGAGAATTTAAATAATATGTGCACATACATAATACATAACTACTCTTAAATGAAAATAATATTCAAAATACATTAACATCAATTATACAAGGAAAGTAATACAAATAATAAACAAATACATTTCTACATACTATCAAAATAAACACAATAAAACAATGAAACAATAAAGCAATAACCCCCTGCTCACATTGGAAAATGGACTAAGCCTACACTACCCAGAATTCCTTGGGATGGCATAAAATGAGGAACAGGAAGGCCGCACTTCCTCTTAAACCCTCACCGCGGAACCATGCTGCAGACATGAACCCAGAAGGTAAGTTTTGAAAATGAGGATGTGATGAGGGGGGCGTGGTTTTGCGGAGTTTGCAGCGGGAGAGTGAGGGAGGAGCCGAGCGGTAAGTAAGTAGGTCAAGTGCAAAATGACGAACACCTGTGTCTGATTGCAGTAATTGGCGTGGGGAGACCGCATATAAACCGGCTGGTGCAAGAGAGCGGGAGAGAGAAGGACCAGGGACTCGTATCAACACTCGCGACCTGCTGGCTGACAAATGGACTGAGTTTGTACGACAGAGAGAGCTTTATGAATGGAATGAGTTTACACATCGGGAAGAGTTTGATAAAAGTGGACTGAGAGCTGAACCAGCAGGAAAGAGTGTCTTTGAACTGTGCTGTAGAGACTTCTACGGTGAAGGCGCATGTGGCGCACCTTTTCTTTATTTTGTTTTCATTTTTAATAAAGTATACGAGTCCCCGTTACGCCGACCCTTGTCTTCTTTCATCCCTACACTGAACCTTCGTTACACTGGTGCCGAAACCCGGGATGGAAGAAGAAGCCGCCGCCAGACAGCCTCCGTCCCCATTTGCGGATGTCATCCACGCGCTCGCGGGTCTCCACCAAGAACAACATCGTGCCCTGCTGGCCGTGAAGGAGGAACGGGAGCGCCGGTTCGAGGCCAGCAGGAAGACCGCGAGTTGTTCCGGAGCTGGATAGACTGGGAGGGACGGGCAGGACCACCAACGCCAGCTTCAGCCTCGGCCCAGACCATCCCGCTTCACAAAATGGGTCCGCAGGATGACCCAGAAGCGTTCCTAGACCTCTTCGAGAAGACGGCCGAGGCCTGGGGCTGGCCACCCGGGGACTGGCCAGTGTGGTTGATCCCGCTGTTGTCCGGGGAGGCACAGATCGCCGCACAGCAGTTGCCAGTCCCGAACCTCCTGGTCTATCAAGACCTCAAGCGCGCCATCTTGCAGCTGGTCGGCCGGACCCCCGAGCAAAGCAGACAGCGGTTCTGGTGTGCTTCACAGGTGTTGCTCATTAGCAATCGCACCACCGGCCTCGCGCCGTTCTCTCACGTCCCTCGGCCGTCCTGTTCACCACAGAGGATATAAACTAATAGTTGATGTAAATTCAAAATAAAGAAATAAAACTCTTGGTGTCTTGTCATCAGTCTAATGTGCAGCTTAGAGTAGAAAAAGTTACCAAACTCATATTTAACCAAACAATATAAACCAAACAAACACAGGGCATACACCGCAATCAGGGGTAACTTAGGACATTGTCACAAATGGCTTCCTCCGTATCGGGAGTTATTCTACTGAGGCAACCGCTCTGTCAAGCACCAGATAGAACTACAAAGTCAAGCATTGGCCCTCTTCGGGCCACCTTGATAGCCACCTTATACTAGAGAAGCAGTTCTCATCTCACTTTAGAGAGTCGTTGAGATTATAGCTCTGAACTTCAGTCACTTTATATTCGTGTGTCGGTCCTCACGGGCCACCTCGATTTCTGGCTTAGGCTTGGTAACTAGGAATTGGTGTTAGTTTGCTAAGCATTCTCGCCTCGAGCCTCTCAGTAATGAGTGTAGGTTCCTTAGAGCTAGAGCCCATCAGGATGAATTATTCCTGTAAATCTATTTGTTCCTAGTACTGGCCTCCTCCTACTACAAGAGTCGTCTAGCCAAGGCCCGCCTTTTGCACTAGGTGTAAAAATGCTAGTATTGTTACAGGGTAGATAGCAGCATAGGTAGCAGGCTATCTTCAAAAAGACTCCCATGCAGGTATCTCATGGGCGTTGTCAGACCTTTTCTCTCTAGACATTAAGAAGCAGTATGCTCAGGCCTCCACACTTTAGAGCTGAGTATTGTAACTAGTTTATCCAGCTAGGCCTTAAAATTGAAAAAGTATTTTTTCCACTGAGCCCTTTGAATAAAATAATTCAAGTCATAAGGCTGAATGTCGTTGGCCGCTTATTGTGGCCTCCATTTCCTCGGGTTTAGTAGAGAATGTCAAATTTGTCTTGTAAAAAATACAGGATAATAGGCCTCGAACCTGATACATTCCTCAGGGTCATGCTGATAGTACTCCCCTTGTTAGGGTCTTTATTTAGAGTACTTTGCTACCCATAGCTCATATGATATCACCCTTCACCACCCAGTCTTAGGTAGAGACAGATTAGTTACTCCCTCCCAATTGGGATGGTTGATTATGCTCCCTTAGAGCCTAAGCACTGCCTGGGCTGGCGCCCGTGACTATCAAAGCTGTAGGCCTTACAGTAGGCCTCCTTGATAGTCCGGTAGCGTAAGATTGTACTCCCCTTGCTTTAAAGGGTCGATAGCACTTTTTGATGAGTACACTGCCTGTTGGCAATGTGAAATAAGTATAACCAGGCCCACAGAGATGTCTGTGAGAGCACCTGACTTCTGTGGCTAGCTCTGCTAACAGTCCCGTTATCAAGTAGTTAGGCCTTGACAGGCCCCCTTGAAGGTGGATCCCCAACGAGTTGGATGCTTAGCATTCCAAAGGCAAAACCTAGCCCAGAGCCTAGTCAATACTTCTCAGGTTTTGAGTATAGTGTTCCAGAATCTATCTGAGGATCGTTCTGTATGAATACTTAGCTCCCTAAGTCTGGTCGGAAGGTCGAAGGACTCTCACAATGCCTCCCTGTTAGATCAGCCCTTGAGCTGGAGGCGCTCCCCTATTAGGGTCCCTTTCAGAGTGCCCAGCCTCCACATGGCTTTGAAGAACTGTGTAGATCCAGGATTGGGTAGAGTTACTCCCCTCGTTCGCAAAAACGGGTTAAAAAGCACTATGCTGAGTTCTACTCTCCAGGATGCCCATCTCTATGATCCGTGCTGTGAGCGATCACTGCCACTATCTGCAGTCCTCCCTATCGGATGCCTCCACAGGTGATGCAAAATATGTTAGAGACTCTGTTTAGAGAAACAGACAGGTGTCTGGTGTCTAATGTTGGCAAGACTAGGTCATTAAATTAGACCAGGTCAGCCTCCCTGGTGGCATGTGGGGTTGACTTCATGTCCCCCTCAGAAAGTGACTGGATGGGACTCCTGGACCCCCTGGCCATATTCCCATAAAGGAACCCCTTCCACGGAAGTTGTTGGTTCCAAAGCCTTTGAGCAGCCTTGGTAGGCCTTCATTGTCTCAGAGGCCTCTTTGAGGCTTATAGCTTGGGCAGTGGCCGTAGGGAATACTATCACTGACAGCCTGTATGTCAGCCAGTGTTTTGGGCATTTTAGTGAAACTGACGTTTTTTGACGTTTTTTATCACAGCCATAATTTGGCATGCAGTCCCTCTGCATGGCAGCGTGGGTAGATTGTTCCCCATAGCATTCTGACGCAGTGCGAGTTCCCTTTCCAAAGTACCTGGTCTTCAGCTGTCCGATCACAGAAAACACATGAAATGACCAGGTGTAAACAGGCCCAAAACAACGGAGCGGTACACATTACAAGCGCTCAGGGTCTTTTTCGGTAATGGTCTTTCGGCGCAACGTCCACTAATATTTTGATCTAGTGACAAACACGCTTCATTTAAGCCCTTTCAATTCCATGCATGTTGCTTTCTCCCGATAAAGACACTAAAGGGCATTAGAGTTTTTCTGAATTGCTAAAACACCTTTCTAGAAACCATCACTCACTTTCACATTCAGGGAACCGCTTACTCTTCTGGCAAAATCAAACAATTGCCTCAAAACCATTTTATCTGTGCTCAAAATCAAACAATGCTTTCAGATCATAAACACAGTAAGTCAAAATTCTAAAGACTATAGATCATTCATTGGACACTACATCAAAAAAATTAAGAACAAAGAATCCAAAGCATGCAGTTACAGAAAAAAGTATATTGCAACAAAGTAAACAAATTTAGCAATTACGTAAAAAGTATAGTAATGACAACTTACAGTAGTAAGGTGAATAAATTATATACTGTATGTATTGCAAGTATAGTATTGTACTGAATATTGTATAGTATTGAATGTCTGTATATTCAGCACTTGCATACTGTGAAAATACAGTGACCCAACTGCAAAAGCCAAAAAGGTTATAGTAAAAAACTCTAAATGAAAAGCGTTACAGTACACTCAGAAGAGTTGTGCAACTGCAAAATCAAGGTAAGTGAGAGATTTATTCTGCTTCAGTATCATGTCTTCATGTTGATCTGGCCGGAGGACATTGTCCACATCACAGACAATGTCATCTCTGCAGGCAAAGGGAAAAACCCTAAAGCCAAATCCAGCCTTGACAACACTCTCCACACCTTGCTCTTTCTCGTCCTCATCCTCTTCCTCCTTATACACCTCTTATACACATACTCTTCCTTCTCTCCCTCTTGTATCGTTTCCATCCATTGTTGGTATCAATATTCAGTGCAACATTTTGAGTCGTTGTGTGTAAACGATGACAACTGTGTTGTAGTTTTGTTGAACTTTTGCCACTTGCGTTTACCGTTTTGGATCAGTGGATCATTTTACAAAATTTGTTTTAGTGAGTGAGAATGTGTTTAGAGTTTTGCAGAAGAAAAAAGTGCATGAGATTTACAAATGGTGTCTAACTGCCTGAACTTGTTTAAGGTTTTGCAGAAAGAGGGATTTATTCTAAAAATGGGCTTAGGTCTCTGGATATGACTTTTATCCAAGTTTTACGAAGCCCTGCATGCATATAGATATTGTGCCCACAAATTAAGAATTTGTTGTGATAGAAAGAGATGAAATGAGAGAAGAGAAGAGAAGAGAAGAGAAGAGAAGAGAAGAGAAGAGAAGAGAAGAGAAGAGAAGAGAAGAGAAGCAATATTAAATGCTTGAGAAGTAAATCTCTGAGAGATGACACTTATTTCCTCTATGCGAGATGAAGGGGGCAGACGGAGAGGGGAAAAAATGATCCTGCAAAGCAGTTCAGTTCATGAGAGTTTGAACTTTTGGCTTCTGGCCGCCCTCTGATTGTTTTCTCTCACCAATCACTGCTGATAGATTTGCTTAAAGCCTCAGCTGCATAAATTGAATCTGATGGGTCCCATCCGGCGACTCGTCATTTAATAAACGTTGCTGTTTGAAATACCTGCATGTGACTGTGATTGAAGGATAAAGAGAGCTTTAATACCGCAGTCAGAATGTGTAATAAGGCTTGTTATGTCTTTAGTGCACTTAACTTTGTTTCTGTACTGTGAGACCGAATGTGGCTTAAAAGTGAACAGAGCTGTGGTGCATGAGTAAACAAAAAGGGTGATAGTTGTACATTTTGCTGTATACTTTTCATATTTGTAGATTCTAAGTGGCTTACTACAGAGACTTTTGCTTTGTTTTTACTAAGGGATTTCAGTTCAACTACTCATTTCATTATTATCTATGGCAATTTACAGCAGGCCACATGTACTGTCAATAGAGCTTAAAGCAAACTTACATGCCTCTATGGTATACCTACAAAACTGCAAAAACGTACATAAAATTCTCGAAAAACACTTGTGGCAGTAAAAAAAAAACAAAAAAAAACACTTTTATTCCTTTTTATTTTACATAAATTAATACAGGGGCAGATTTATTGATTAATACAGAATATTTCCTGTGGTTCCTTGCACAATACTATGTTATGACCTCAAAACACTTTTACGATAGATGCATGATTTGTAAACTAATACCTTTTGATGTTAGCATCACAATCAGTCTTATATGCATCCTTTTCTAGCATATTAAACTTGCTCAGTAGCTCACCTGGTACAGCATTGTATTTGCAGGTACAAGCTACGTAAAAATCTTGGCCATGATAAACAAGCTCTATGACAAGCAAGAAAGAAGCTAAAATGTTATGGTTGCTTCAGCAAATGTTTTTATCTCGTGTTTGCATCTGATTTAGGGTAGTATTTGATTTAGGGTAGGTTTATTGTACTGTAGTTGGCATTGTACAGCTTTTTCACCCAGACTGTGTTTACTTGTCTGGTTGATATTTGGCTGCATTTAATTTTCTTAAAAAATAAATATGTACTCATCTTATCTTTGAGGAGTTAGATGTCTGTATTAATGTACTATTCAGCTTTTCATCCAGACCGCGTTTACTTGTCTGGTTGATATTTGGTTGCATTTAATTTTTGAGAGAATTAAATAAGTACTCATCTTATCTTTGATGAGTTAGATGTCTGTATTAATGTACTATTCACCTTTTCATCCAGACCGTGTTTAGTTGTCTGGTTGATATTTGGCTGTATTTAATTGAGGAAATTAAATATATACTCATCTGATCTTTGAGGAGTCATTTAATTCTGAGGAAATGGTGAATTCCCGGGGGGAAATGGATAACACCTCATTACATGGTGCCCATCTCCCTTTGGTGCCCTCCAGCGAGTTCTAGTTTTAGTGTCTGACTCACAGAAGGAGGGTTTAAGAGGGGTCAGTTTGGTTATCTCCTGCCGGTCATCCATTTTCAGGACGCTGGATTGGCTTCTCAAGTTATACTAGAGACCAGTCTCGAGAGGCTGGTTCCTTTAGTAGTCCTTTAGTAGCCATAGTCGTCTTGGGATAAGACATATCTGAGGACAGTCGTTATCTCGAAGAAGGCTTCGACTAAGAAGAAGTCCTGATGCCAAGGCTATCAGGCTTCTGAGGGTGGTCCCCTCAGGGGAGAGATGGGTTTGAGAATCCGTGTCTCCTCGGCGCCCTCTGGGGGGGGCGACTCTCTGAGGAGGGTCTTGCAGCGCTGCCAGTTCGATTGTTCCCTACCGGTTCGCAGCTTCAGGGCACCGAGGTGTCAGCGTTCCCGAACGATCCTCCGAGGAGGGTCGTAAAGCAGCCAGTTCAGTTGTTCCCAGCCGTTCGCCGTTACAGGGCATTGAAGTGGCTGTTCGACCAATACCAGAGGCCAGTCTCGAGAGACTGGTCCCCTTAGTAGATTTTATAGCAGTGTGTAAGCTACTGCCAAATATATCTCATTGGGACCTGTTCACTATAGAAAAGGGTTACAGAATTCAGTTCGGTTCTCATCCACCCATATTTCTAGGGGTCCTCCCTACGGTGGTGGACCCCGAGCAGGCTCTGGTTATGTTAACCCTCTGGGGTCCAAGGTGTTTTTGGGGTCCTTGAGATGTTTTGACATGCCCTGACATTTGTGCTTTTTTCAGTTGCTTATAAACATATTAATTGCAAAGGTGTAATTACACTCTATTTAGCACAAACAGGACTACCATAATATGTGAGCAAAATGTATGTACATGTTTGCATTTTTGAGAGAATATTGTTTATGCATGGTTATTGAAAAAACTAAAACTTAAAGTGTCTGAAATAAGGCCACAAAACACATACTAAATATGTGTCCACAAGACTTTTGACTAATGGGCAATGTTGCCTAGAGTTTTTGTTTTAGAATGATCTGAAAATCATCCTGCCTAATCATTTACACAAAACAATACATTGATATAAATTTTATAAGACACCTTTTGTTTGGAAAGGCAATATGCGTGGAGGCGTGTTCACACCTGAGAAGACAAAGGCCGGATAATGTGCCACATACATAATGAGCTGCATATTAATTAGCCTTTCACACAGGTGTGTCACAGGGTCCCAAAGAATGCAAGGACAAAATAAATTATCTATATATACATATTTTACAATTAGAAATTGTAACCAATTACAAATAGGTTACAATTACAACAACAATTACAATTTTAACAATATTTCAAGTGTATTCTTTTTTTTTGTAAAAAGTATACATTTTATCATACGTATTAAAAAAGGTAAGGATTCATTAGTTTGAATATTGGAACAAACACTATAATAACATCTTAGTTGATAATTCAATATACCTACTTTATTTTTGACAAAACATCATGCTATAGTATATTTAACATATGAGCAGAAATTGGTGAACAAAAGCTTAACTATTTAATGTGACAGTAGTCTTTTTTTACAGTTAAAACTTTATAATCTATCCAAAACTAATCACAAAATCTTGTCTAAACATTCAAATTTAGTCTATAACATATTGTGTATGATATATTAGCATATACATGTTAATTTGCAGTTTGTTGCTTAAACAGACATTTTATTTCAACATATTTCAGTCTATTTTTACTCATCTTAGTAGGCTATTGCAATATAGTTTGGATGTGTTCATGTAAAAATAACGTTTACTAATGTAGGTGCGAGAGTAAATGAGCAGCACAGACACGCGCTGTATAACTGTAGTAAACAATGCGCGCGCGTCTGTGCTGTTCATTCATCATTTAGCCTACACACAGACAAGCAATTCATATTTAAACAGTCTTTTTGCGGTGTACAGACACTATTCAATATCGCGATTAGAACAAATCACTTAAGAATAAATTACTTACTACATCAGCTGGATCCGTTGCTCCTCGAAATGAAACTACCAGCACTTCTGGTACATTTTCCAGGGTTATTAGATAGTATTATTCCTCACAGGTAGCAAGACGAGGTAAAGTACAAGTTTTTATTAAACATGATGTGTTTTATAAACCAGCTGGTGGGCGTTGGCATGTTTGAATGGCTTGCCTTAGATAATTTGTGTTTGAATACCGCGCGCTGTCTGTGGGCGTGTCACATTAGGAGAATAATGAGCTGAGAGAATGATAATGAGATTGGCTGACACCTCTCTCTTTTTTATATTTTACATAAACAGAGAATATTTATTTTAGTTTTGAATTAGATATTTTAAAAGTACAAACTTAAATGATTATAAAGATATATTGCTCATGCTTGGGTGAATAGTATTCGCTGAGTTTTGTTTAAGTTTAGAGACGTGCTCCAGAAAAAAGGTTAACGGAGATGGAGAGACAGAAAGCACACCCTGTTTATTTTCTTTATTTTACAAAAGCACAATGTTTTATTTCGATTGTAAGTGGACACATAAAAAATAGACATTCAACAGTTTATTTTTTTTATATTTCTTAAGTCTGAATGACCAAAAATGACTGAGTATTTTAAGTCTCTTTTCCTGCTATGTGAAAAAAATCAAGCAAAACGCGCCGGCGCGTTTCTCGACCCCAGAGGGTTAACATTCCTGGGAAGCGACTCTCTGAAGAGGATCGCAGCGCTGCCATTCGGTTGTACCCTGCCGGTTCGCAGCTTCAGGGCAGTGAGGTGTCAGCGTTCCTGAACAATCCTCCGAGAAGGGTCGTAAAGAAGTCAGTTTGGTTGTTCCCTGCTGGTTCGCAGCTTCAGGGTGCCGAGGTGCCTGCATTTCCCAACGATCCTCCGAGGAGGGTTGTAGAACAGTCAGTTCGGTTGTTCCCTGCCGGTTCGCCGTTACAAGGCACCAAAGTGGCTTTTCGATCAATACCAGAGGCCAGTCTCGAGAGACTGGTCCCCTTATTAGATTTTCTGGCAGCGTGTAAGTTACTGCCAAAAATATCTTGTTGGGCCCTGCTCACTATAGAAATGGTTTCAGAATTCAATTCGGTTCTTCTGCCCAGATGTCTAGGGGTCCTCCCTACGTGGTGGACCACGAGCAGGCTCTGGTTATGGAGCAAGAAGTATAGACTCTTGCTCCATACTCTGCGAAAGTAGGCTATAGAAAAGGTTCCTCCTCCCAGTAGGGAGTCAGGGGTTTACAGCCATTACTTTATTGTTCCAAAGAAGGATGGAGGCTGACATTCAAACAGATTGTGTCACAGATTCAGTCCGAGGACTGGTTTGCCACGATATTTTAAAGGATGCGTCCTTCCATGTAGCCATCCTTCCTCATCACAGGAAGTCCCTGAGGTTCGATTTCGGGGGCGAAGTGTACCAATGTCGGGTTCTTCCCTTCGGCCTAGGTAAAACTAGGCCAGTCACTGACTGTTGGGTCTCATGGCAGCTGTGTCAAACGTAATAACTTTTGGCCTCCTGTACATGAGATCCCTGCAGTGGTGGCGCAGAACCAAGGGGTTTTCTCTGAGGGGAAATCTTTTTCGCATGATCAAGGTCACGCAGCCATGCCTAAGTGCCTTATTCATGTGGAAGAAACCTTTGTTCCTCGCCCAAGGCTCAGTGTTGGGGGCTTCTTGTCTTTGCGTAATGCTAACGACAGATGCTTCCTTCACAGGTTGGGGAGCGATCATGAGTGGTCGCTCGGCGCAAGGTCTGTGGCAGGACCATCTACTTTCTTAGCACATAAATCGTCTAGAAATGATGGTGGTGTTTTGAGCTCTCAAACACTTCCTACCAGACCTGAGGGGCCATCATGTGCCTGCCGCACGGACAACACATCGGTGGTCTCTTACATCAACCATCAGGGGGGACTGAGGTCATGTAACACTACAAATTGTGGAAACTTTGGGCTTGGCCTCTAAAGGGGGCCTAGCACATAACTTCAGGTCTCTCAACTGAGGTTGTTTAGACCATCCTCCACTCCAGAGCTCCCTCCATGAGGAAACTCTACACCTTGAAGTGGATATTGTTATACACCAGCTGGACCCAGTTATCTGCCCTGTGGTTGCAGTGCTAGAGTTCCTGCAGGAGCGTTTCTCCGCAGGTCTATCTCCCGTGTACATGGCGGCCTTAGCTGCTTATCACATCCCTTTAAGTGGTGTATCCTTGGGGAGACACCATCTAGTAACGTTTCCTTCGTGGCACTGTGAGGCGTCAGACCAAGATACTAGGAGTATGGCTGCTTCTAAAACATTATTGTCAAGAGTTTCCCTCCAACATGTTTGTGATGTGGCAGAAGGTTGCCTCGCCGCACAAATTAGTGAGGATTTTGGCCTTGACTTCAGCTCCACTCCAGGGCCGCAGGTGCTATCGTCTTGGTGTGCGCAGAGATTTCACACAGACAGGCACTTGTTACTATGGCGTCGTGGGTATAGTGTTCCTACAGCATCTCAACACAGTTTGAACAACTTGTTCAGTTGAACAACTGTGGCCGCTCTGCTATAAGTTCAGCTGGCCTTAGCAGACAGCTTCAGGGAAGCTCCTTCAGGGAACGGTGGGTTGAATACGCAACCAGGACGTTCCCTTTCAGTCGATAACGTCGGACATAGTCGACGTCGACTGAATTGGGATCAACCTTTGAAAGCGCCACTAACGCTGCCACCTTCCAGTGCCTAAACAAAAGCCTCCTGATGCCCCCGCAAATTTAAGGCGGGGAAGGACAGGGCTTAGGCCAGGGAAGTCACTGCTGTTCCTACAGGACCACTGGGAAAGCGTTCCCCGTACATTGGAAGGAAGGGACGCTGCGGAAGCCACATCCAACCCAGAGGGAGGTAACGTGGAGAATACACATATGAACTGGGCGAAAGCCGGGCAGTCTAACATATGGAATGTCACTGGGGTGGCTCCAGCCTAAGACGGGGGGAGACACACCGGACAGTGACGGCAGAGAGACTCTGCCGAGGGAAGACACGGGCTCGCCGCAGGGAGCCGTATCGTGGAAGAATACACATATGGGATCCCCATAGGGACCGCAACATATGGACCCAGCCTAACACAGGTTCCACACTTCTTACGAGTGGTAGGCCTAATATCAGACGTTCCGCACGTCCGACGTCGGAGGGGTGTGGAGGAACTCAACAGTGTTCAATTTTAAAGGAACTCAACTGGAGTAGAAAGGCGCACGTATCCAGTCCATAGGAGGGGAATGGCGCAGCAAGCCGACACTTGAACCGGGCTCACGGTGAAACTGACTTCATGAGAAGGGAGCCCACGGGAAGCAGCGGTTCAACTAGGTGTCGTCCAGCCCCCAACTCTAGAATCTGTTTAGCAAAGCTTCGTTAATGCCCAGGCGGAGCCCTTTACACTCATCAAAGAGGAGCTCAACACCTAAGTGGACATGTTGCATCTCGGATTTTTACCGAAATGAAGGCAAGCACTAAGTGCAACTTTGCATGGAAACAGCCTTCCCTCTCTGATGAATTCCAACAGATATTTATAGAGCTGGTCTGAGGTCTATGGCTTGCGTTCTGTACGCGTCCAAATGAACGGACAGAGAAGCCAGGGCTGGATCTGCCTCCTCCAGGGTAGCGCTTGCAGGCTCACCACCTGCTCCTATTACGGGAGAGGTAGGAACCTTGGGCACAATCCGAGCCGGGGTCTCAGCTTGTGAGAGTTAGCCGGCCCAGACTCCAGGCACAGTACGTTGACCGAAAGCGCGCAAGTCCCTACCCTCTAGTAGAGACCACGCGAGCAGGAGAACTGATATAACAATTTTTAACTCACTGCCTGCAGTGGCTCAGGGGCGGTCTCTGCAGTGCAGTTGCACCAAGGACAAGGCCTAAGAGGATAAAGAGGGACGCAAAGGACTTAAGACCTTGCTCCTCAGGAACTTGACGATCAGGACGTGCTTCTGCACACTTCTGCCACACGATGAGCGTCGTTTAACACCGAGGCAACATCATTTTGAGGGTGAAGGAAAACAGCCTACTCCAACCCATCTTGCAGGAAAAGAGAGCACTGAAGTGATCGAAAGCTTTCAGGATCTCCTCTGGAGAGAAGACGCACTCAACGACTAGGTTCCACTTCTAAAGGCGTAAGCACGCTACCCACTTCTAGGGGGTGCTCGCAGAAGTGATGGTAACTATCACATGTCCTGTGATAGCCACCTGAACCTCCGCGTTCAGAGTCAGACCGCCCGGATCGGCGGTCTGACTCTGACGATGGCGGGTGCCATCGTGCCCCGTCCCTGAATAGAGTTTTCAGGGGAAGTCAGGAAGGCTGTCGATGGGAACCCGGTCTAGTTGGGCCAATGAGGGGCAACTATGAAGACCTGTCCTCTCCTAACTTGGCACGTAGGTGCAAGCGACGAAAGACAGGAGCTTTGCTCAACACGACATGTTAAGATCACTGAGCTTCAGGAGCATTTTCTGCTCAGCACTTGAGTGTGATAAGTTCACTGAGTTTCAGGAGCATTTCTGCTCAACACCTGAGTGTGATAAACTCACTGAGCTACAGGAGCATCTCTGCTCAACACTTGAGTGCGAAGAACTTCACTGAGCAACAGGAGCATTTCTGCTCAGCACTGCGTGTGATAAATTCACTGAGCTACAGGAGCATTTCTGCTCAACACCTGAGTGTGACGAACTCACTGAGCTACAGGAGCATTGCTGCTCAACACCTGAGTGCGATGAACTCCACTGAGTTTCAGGAGCATTTCTGCTCAACATGAAGTGTGACGAATTCACTGACTTGAGCAGGCGCAAGGCGATTCCTGAGTCGCAGTCGCTTCTCGAAGGCTCACTGGGGATTTAACGCATTTCTGCGGGCCCCTGGGCCAGCTGAGAGCCAGTGTTTGCCCAAGGGTAGTCCGCTCAGTTTACTCAAACACTGGCTGGAAGACGAAACCGGAAAGGCAACTAAGCGGCCCCGGAATGGTCATGACCCAGCTGGACCCAGGGGATAGAGTCTCCACTTGCCCTGGCTATAACTGTCGTGAGGCTCGATGGCGGCACGATTGAGTAGAGCGGGAAGAGTGTAACAAAGCGTCCTCAGAAGCTTCTGACTCCAAGGAGGAGGTGACGGGTGAGTTGCGACATGCAAGGGAAGCTTGCGGAACGGTCGCAATGTCTAGCAACTCGAGGCACGAATGCCCGTGTAGTCGAGGGTCGCCCAGACCCTCGTTAAAACACTCCCCTTGTACATGGCCAGTCTGTTGAAGAGGGTTTGGCAGCAGACCGGGATGAACTATAGTCACACAGAGTGAGCTGCTCTGCCACGGTCACCTCGGGACTCGATCATGAAGCTAGCGCTGAAGCGGTCACATATGGAGGAAGCCTATGGCTGCAACTACCATATACCCCAGGAGCCTCTGAAAGTTCTTTCAGTGGGACCCTTTCTCACTTCAAACACCAGCTGAACACCTTCTCATTGGAGAGACGTGTTAGACCGAATCCATCTCCAAAACTGAAAAAGAGATACTCAGCCCGTGGGCGAGATTACTCTCTTCCAGTTGACCTGAAGTCCCAACGGGCTCTGGAGCACTCGAAGGGAAGGACACTGTACTGATACATCAGCCTTACACGCAACACACAGGATGGCCAGCGGTGCGGAAGGTAGAGATCTGAAGCACATGTCTTTCAGGTCCGAGCTGCAGACCAATCTTGGGCCAAGATGGTCATGACCCACCACCTAGTAGCACGAAGAGCAAGTTTTACAACTGGTCTTCATACCGGCTGGAGGAGCGGCTATATCAAATCCCTCGCCAGCAGGATAAGATATGCCCGCACAAGTCAGGAGCACTGCTCAACACTCGGTGTGATGAATATCACTGGATTTTCAGGAGCACGTCTGCTCAACACCTAATGTGATGATTATCACTGACTTGAGCGGGGTAGCCGAGACTGAGGTGGGGCAGCAAAATAGAGAGAGTGGTGTTAGTGTGCTGTGCAACACTTACCTGTCTCCACTAGCGGCAGGGGGCGCGTGAGAAGGCGGATGACCGGGTCCTCGATCGCACCAAGCTGCCTGCTGGCGACCAAGGGGGAGCTGAGAGGTGTAAGGCTATACAGGGTCACACCCGCCAGACTGGCCTCTTGGGACCCAGGAACAGATGAAATTGCTCTCTCTTTGGAGTGTGGGTACCGCTTGCTCCGCTTTTTTTTTTTTTTTTTTTTGGGGAGCCAGCGGCGGAACAGACACACACACAAACAAAGACTCCACCCGGCCCTCACCCGGGGGGAGGGAGTGATCGCCAGCTCCAAGAGCACCTCATCCATCCCTGGGCAGCCCGCTCCGGAAAGCTTTTGCCGTCGCTTGCCACCTGGTTTGGCAGCGCCTGGAGCGGGCTGGGCGTCTCTACTGCGGCCGGCTCCATGCTGAGGCCTGTGGTGGAGGCTGCTGCGGAGGCCCAGCAGGAGCGGCGGCCGGAGAACGCCCTCGGCGACGAGCAGGCGGAGGAGCTGCCACTGGCGGCGGGAGGAGGCAGCAGCTGGCCGCCAGGGCAGGATGTGCCGGATGACCTCCATCTGCGCTTGAGCAGCAGAGAACTGTAGGCTGCAGTTCCCCGCCGCGTCGCCGACCAGCCCAACCTGGGAACTTGGGGAGACCAGGAACCGAACCTTGTCCGCATCCGCCATACCAACCAGGCTGAGCCAACGATGGCGCTCCGAGACCACTAAGGTGGACATCGCCAGACCGACACACACGCTACGACGTGCGCACCTATGAGCGCACAGTCTGGATTACCCTCGTGCATGGCATGCAAGAGGAAGCGGCTTGCCCACAGGCTTTGTAGGCTCCGCCCGTCGGAACGGACGAAAACTCACAGGCCTTAGGAGGGAGACGAGGATCCCCCCAAAAGGCAGCGGCCGTCGGACACAGGTGCACCTGTGTCGACAGACCGCTCCAATGGAGGGACACCTCGCAACCCTTCACTGTTCCTCTATCAAGGGTAGTGAGGGGGAAAAGCTATTCAGGCGGTTTCTGGCAGAGAAAGATGCCGTTCACCACCTAAAAAGCTCTCCATGCATTTCGGGAAAGAAAGGCACTGGGGCGGCGAGCTGAGAACCAGCGCGGCCCGCCCCGAGATACCAAACTCCAGATTCCAACCGAGACTGAACGGGACACGGTGGAGGTTCCACTCGAGCCCGGCAGCCTCGGCTGCCCGTTTCAGCATAGCTTGACATTTCTGGATCTGGCTTGGCAACATTACACTTCCAGGGGGAGACAACACAGCCAAGTCATCATTTCCAGAGGCCAGCTCACCCTCCGATGCTGCTAACGACATCTTATCCTCAGGGGGAACCCCCATTGAAACAGCTGATTCAATTCAATTCAATTCAAATTTATTTGTATAGCGCTTTTCACAATACATATTGTTTCAAAGCAGCTTTACAGAAAGTGCATTTCAGAAATGTACGTAAAAAATACAGTTAGTTAATCATCATGTATTAATTTAGGGCATAACATATCGCCGGCGTTGAGTCGTCTCTTCACAGGCGTCGAGTCGTCTCTTCACAGGCGTTTAGTCATCTCATCGCAGGTGTTGGGGCATCTGAAGTCTCCGTGAGAGGCTGGATACAGACTGTAGCTGAAGAACGCTATTTACCTCGGGACTAGCGTCCCGAGATAACAGCAGAAAAGCAGATGGGAAATAATTAGCGTAGCTGCTGTTCATAATTTTAATGCATTCGATCTGATTCAACAGTGGTATAAAAGGTAAGCATTATGTGAATGCTTGGCTGAAGAGATGCGTCTTTAATCGAGTTTTGAACTGGGAGAGCGAGTCTGAGCAACGAACAGTATCAGGAAGGCTATTCCAGAGTTTAGGAGCTAAATGTGAGAACGCCCTCCCTCCTTTAGTGGACTTAGATATCCTAGGAATGACCAGAAGCCTCGAATTTAGGGATCTTAAAGAACGCGATGGATTGTAGGGCGATAGAAGGTCCATTAAATATACGGGAGCTAGACCATTTAGGGCTTTATAGGTCAGTAATAGTACTTTGTAATTGATACGGAACTTAATAGGTAACCAGTGCAGAGATGATAAAATTGGTGTTATATGATCATATTTTCTTGACCTAGTAAGAACTCTAGCAGCTGCATTTTGCACGAACTGTAGCTTGTTTATTGAGGATGTAGGACAACCAGCTAATAAAGCGTTACAGTAATCTAGTCTTGAGGTCATGAATGCATGAACTAACTTTTCTGCATCAGAAACAGATAGCATGTTACGTAGCTTAGCAATATTTCTAAGGTGGAAAAAGGCTGTTCTTGTAACATATGATATATGATTTTCGAAAGACAAGTTGCGGTCTAGTATAACACCCAGGTCTTTTACTGTAGTGGATAAAGTAACTGGACATCCTTCTAAATTAAAGTTGTATTGTACGAGGTTTTGTGGGTAGTTTTTTGGACCAATAAGTAATACCTCCGTTTTATCTGAATTTAATAGCAGGAAATTACACGTCATCCAGCATTCTATATCTTTAAGACACTCTGTCAATTTAGATAAGTTAGTGTTTTCATCTGGTCGTGATGAAATATATAATTGAGTGTCATCAGCATAACAGTGGAAATTAATTCCATGTTTTCTTATAATATTACCAAGTGGCAGCATATATATTGAGAATAGCAGAGGGCCTAACACCGATCCTTGCGGCACTCCATACTCTACTGACGTCTACTGATCAGTCCATTACAGAGAGATCAGTCTGCTCAACAGGAATTCCATCGGCTGCGGTGTGACGGAGGAGTGAGGAGCCCACAGGGAATGGTTACCGGGCGAGACATCCATCACTATCCTCCGATCACCCATCCCACACGGCACCGGGGGTGGGGCATGGTAATGGGGACTCGCACTTCGCGGACGAAGGCGAGTCTCGATCTCAACACCGCGACAGTCATATTCCCGCAATGAGAACATGAACCGTCCACAAAAGCTGCCTCAGCATGCCGAACATATAAGCCCATATGCACACATATTTATATACATATAAACATATAGCCCAAACACCTGATGCAACAATTGTGACCGTCAGAGAGGAAAAGGGAACGATCGCATCCAGAAACGCACAGGTGGAATGACGTCTTGAAAAAGACGCAAACACACCCGTGTTGCTCTTTCAGAAAATAGGACCGTCACCAGTGCCGGAGCACACAGGGGAATGACCACGGCAACACTGAACAGAAACTGAAACAGTGAAGCACTCACTTTTCCGCGCTCTAACCAGCCGTCAACACACACAAACACTTAGAAATTTGTTGCTATTAAAACAGCAGTTGAGAGCTCAAAGCTCGCGATCACCGCTGCACTCGCGCTGTAGAACACCAGCACTGGGAGAGTCTTCCTGAAGAACACCGACACACTCGCTCGTTGTAAACAACAGCACTCTCAGAGACATCAAATGATCGGCTCCGAAGCGAAAGGCAACTAGTGCGTGCATCCACTTCCGTATTTATACCCGTGCCGCGGGGGCGGAGTTGAGTGATGCGAATCACGCACGCCAATTACATTGGCTCGTTCAATAGTACTGGAAGATGATAGGCTCCCTGGCGTGATCCCCAATTCAAATTCCAATTCAGTCTGCGTCGACTACGTCCGACGTTATCGACTGAAAGGGAACATAAGCGCTGGGTAGATGCGTGGATCGAGCAGAGAAACTCCCCTCGCTAGCAAGGGTCGTAAGCACTATGCTGAGTCATGCTCTCCGGGATACCCCATCTCTGAGATCCAGACCGAGTGGTTCACTGCCAGCTTCGCAGTCCCTCGGGTTGCATGCCTTACCTAAAGGCAAGTGTCCAGAGGCTCTGTCTCCGGACAGATAGGATGTTGCCCAGACTGAAGTGTCCAATGTAAGTGACACCAGGTCAGGCCTTCCTGGTGGCAATCCGGGTGGTACGTTCCCCCGAATAGTGACTGGCTGGGGTTCCCTCGTGTTCCCTAGCCACATTCCCTAGAAGGGACCCCTTCAAATTTGAAGCTGTGGTCCTAGGCCCTTGAGCAGGCCCAGGTAGGCCTCTCATTAAACTAGGTTTATGGAGGTTTTCCTGTGAAGCACATAGCTTGGGCTTTGACCATAGGGAATGCTGTCATTGACAGCCCAGTGTAACCTGAGGGTGAGTGGTTCTGGCATTTCATTTGAACTTGCTGGTTCTGACAGCTGTCACTGCTAAATGGCATGCACTACCCTTAGCATGGTGGCGTTGGTATGTCGTTCCCCAAAGCGTCAATCGACACAATGCGAGTTCCCTTTCGAAAGGGAATGTCTAGGTTACGACTGTAGTCGTAAAAAGTTCTGAAAATGGTATTAACTATATTGTTTGTCTGTGTTGCTATTGTTATGTGGGGACATTTAAGAACAATTTTTAAAACTTTATCTTTTGTATAGTCAAGTCAAGTCACCTTTATTTATATAGCGCTTTTTACAATATAGATTGTTTCAAAGCAGCTTTACAGTAATAACAGGAAAATTATGCAACAAAGTTTGTTTCTGCTGTACAGCATATTTAAAAAAAAAAGTGTCATAGTCCAGCTTAAGTAAGTTCAGTGATGGTTATTTTTTGTTGTAAGAAAGTTATTCATTTTGTTTCATTTATATATACAGTAAATAGCCGCTCTGGAGAAAAGCGTGATGTCATCGTCCAGCTTAGTTCAGTTCTCATACTGTATAATGGTATCAATGCAGGTAGATCAATAATATTGTTGGATATTAAATGTCCCCAACTAAGCAAGCCAAAAGTCAGAGGCGACATGTATATCGAACATGTACTCATCAAACATTTCAGTTTCAAACTGCTATGCTAAATTTAATGCTAATCTGTTTATTAAAACTGTACATGCTTTTAGTACCACTGAAATTAAAGGTATCATAGACTATTTCTTGTGCTCAAATAACACTAAAAAAAACTGTATAATTCAGGTTGGTCCAGCCACTGCACAAGTACAGTGTAGAGCAAAGGCTGACCGCAAGTTTCATAACACCAAACACTTTATGGCTGTTGCAGTGAAGCTGTAATCAAACAGCAATGATTTGACTTTGGCTCTTTTATTTAGCAGGCAGGGCTTTATTTCGGTTGAGCTGCCATATTGTGCATTATAAAATTTCTCCCACATTGCTTTAGTGTTACTCATGCTCTCTGTAGGATATATAACAAACTACTCTGTACTGTGATTATTTTGTAAAATCTTTATAAATAAGAGGTTTTGTGGTGTGAAAGTGGTGCAGATGTGTTTCTGGAAATGTAATTGAGTGTGTGTGGGTTGTTGGGGGATGCAAAGACTTGAGTTGTGTTGTCTGAATGAGAAGGACACACTCTCCCTCCTGAGATGGTGCATCATGACCGATTATTCACACTCTTTGCACATCAGCTCCTGTGAGAGGAAGAAGTGTCTACTGCTGCAGGCGTTCTGTGAGCGTGTCTGAGAGTGAGTGTTGTGTATGTTTTAGCATGTGCGAAGAGAGTTCAAGTTGAAGAGAGAGACAGAAAGAGTCTATAAGAGTGTGCACGACACCGAGAGATAAGAGAAAGACAATTTTGTAGTGCAGTGCAGACATTCAAAACACTTTTGTCATAAATTATTTATTTGAAATACCCCCACAGTTTTTAAACAGTGTTAATCTTTTAATAAATAAAACGAACCTCACAACGATCAATTGCATATTCACTTTAGGTACAACTAAACTGCAACTTGATAACTTAAGCAACCACCCATTAACCACAAACAACATTTTAATAACAAGTTACATTGTATATAAATATATATTTACATTTTAATAAAAAAAAATCCCAATGTGAAAAAAAAAATATATATATATATATATATATATATATATATATATATATATATATACTGTAACGTGATGCGGTGAAGGCAGATATGAGGCTGGATCCAAACGCAGTGTACACGCTTTATTTAAACAAACTATAAACTCAAACAGAGACTCAGAACGTGGAACAAGAAAACTTTACACTGGGAACGACCCACACTCACGTTAATCCTGAAACATATAACAACTCACAAAGACAGGGCAGAAACACAGGGCTTAAATCAGGAACTCAATAACCAATAATGAAACACAGCTGAACATAATAAAACATAATGAGTCCATAATGAAACATAACAAAAAGAGAGAGTGTCCCCCAGAGGCTCTCGAGGGCACTACAGCTGCCGATCGTCACATATACAGTGCCCTCCACAATTATTGGCACCTCTGTTTAAGATGTGGTTGAGGACTTCTAAAAATTCTCCTTTTTTTTTAAACAACATAGAACCCATATGCAAAAAAAGACAAAAATCCAACCTTTTATTTAAGTACATTACTTTGGTGGTAAAAAAAAAAATCACACATTTAGAAAAAAAAAACTTGAAATCATGTGTCCCACAATTATTGGCACCCCTGATGTTAATACTTTGTACAACCCCCTTTTTCCAACAAGACAGCACTTAATCTCCTCCTATAACATTTCACAAGATTGGAGAACACAGAGAGAGGGATCTTTGACCATTCTTTTTTGCACAATCTTTCTAGATCATCCAGTGTCCTGGGTCCTCTCTTATGGACTCTCCTCTTTAGCTCGCCCCACAGGTTTTCGATTGGGTTGAGGTCTGGGGACTGAGATGGCCATGGGAGGACCTTGAGTTTGTGACTGCTGAACCATTTTGCCACATGTTTTGGATCATTATCCTGCTGAAAGACCCAATGACGACCCATCTTCAGCTTTCTGGCAGAGGCTATCAGGTTTTTATTTAAAATGTCCTGGTAGTTCAAAGCGTTCATAATGCCATGCACCCTAACAAGGTTCCCAGGGCCTTTGGAAGAGAAACAGGCCCACAGCATCACAGATCCTCCACCATACTTCACGGTGGGCATGAGGTGCTTTTCGGCATACCGATCTTTTGTTTTACGCCAGACCCACTTAGAGTGTTTGTTGCCAAAAAGCTCAATCTTAGTCTCATCTGACCAAAGCACACGATCCCAGTTGAAGTCCCAGTGCCGCTTAGCAAACTCCAGACGTTTACGTTTGTGAGTGTTAGTGAGAAAAGGCTTTTTCCTTGCATGCCTCCCAAACAGCTTGTTGGCATGTAGAGAGCATCTGATGGTTGTTTTGGAGACTTTGTGACCCCAAGATGCCACTCTTTGATGCAATTCTGTGACAGTGAGCTTAGGACTTTTTTTACTTCTCTTACCATCTTCCTCACTGTGCGTTGTGGCAAGATAAACTTGGGACCTCTTCCACCCTTGTTTGTCACTGTTCCAGTTGTTTTAAACTTCTTAATGATTCCTCTGACTGTAGATACGGGCAAGTTAAGGCGAGTGGCTATTTTTTTGTAGCCATTGCCTGACTTATGAAGGTCGACACACATCTGCCTTACTTGAATGGTGTGTTCTCTTGTCTTTGCCATGTTGACAAATGGGTAAGAGAATTAGGCCTCTGTGTCACGTCATATTTATACCCCAGGGAAACAGGAAGTCATGAATTAGTAATTAAAATTTCCTAGATACCCTGACCAACTTTAGCAACTACAGAAAAATATATTTAAAAAAAAAAAAAAATTAAAATTTTACCGGAAGTTAGTGATTACAGTTTATAAAGTTATAATTATGGATATTTTTCTTACAAAAACGCATCGCTTCACTTCAGAAGGCCTTTCTTAACCCCCTGAAGCCGTGTGGATTATTGTTCAATTGTGTTTGGCTGAAAGAAGAAAGTCATATACACCTAGGATGTCTTGAGGGTGAGTAAATTATGGGATCATTTTCATTTTTGGGCAAACTAACCTTTTAAGGATCAGATCAGACTATTTAGGGTAACAACTGCATATGTACGTGCATTTAATAATGTGTGGTGTGGTGTGTAGAGTGGTGTGAAAACTGGTCAAAGGGGAGTTGTGAGACCAGGATTAAATAGATAGCCAGCATCTTTAACCCCTCTCTCTCTCTCTCTCTCTCTCTCTCTCTCTCTCTCTCTCTCTCTCTCTCTCTCTCTCTCTCTCTCTCTCTCTCTCTCTCATCCTTCCTCATCCTCTTTTTATTTTGGGGCACAACAGTGCCAGAGAGACAGAGCAGAAGAGCTAGCTTTGGGCTCTGTGGGTCCTCAGGGTCTGTGTGGCAACAACATCCCCCATGAAGCCACAATGATGTCTCATCCTGCTAATGAGCACACCCACAAGCAACCAATGTGGTAGCCAAATGTGGACTCATTCACCCCATGGCATGCCACTCAGGTCAGCTCATCCTTACTCCAGTACAGAGTCTAAGCCATCACGAATATGAGTGTGACAGAATGTGTATGCAGTGGGTTGGTGTTAGCGTGAAAGACAAAATGTGTGTGTGCAGAGAAAGGAGGGCATGTCATCTCCCATAAGAAAGAGGTGAAGTTCACAGTTACTCTGAAGCCTCAGAGGAGTTCCAAGGCCCAGCCATTAAAGCCCTGTTAAAACAGTTCTGATGCTGTCGGCTTAGAAGAGGGATAGACATAGAAACAGACAGAGATGGAGGGGAAGAGAGAAAGCATCCCGTTCTGGCCGGCAGCACTTTGCTGGGTCTCCAGCTTGCATAGGTGTCAGATCGGCAAGCTCCTAATTTCAACATCAAACTTTCATAAGCACACAGCAAGATTCGCCGAGGTGCATTGGAGGCCTCAGAGCTCAGAGCTTAAAATGCTAAAAGCCTCTCAAAAATGCTTTAAATGTCTTCTCAGATGATCAAAGCTGTTGGTTCCTCTCGTACGGGGGCACTTTACAGTCACCATCAGATGGAACAGAAATGTTAGATGGCTATGAACTTGTGAGACCTTTGCTTGTTTAAATGCTTGATTAGCATTTATTACATTTTGTACTGTAATAAGCAACCGAGGCTCATTGGAAATATGTGACTGCCTACATTTCTAAAAAAAAAACAAAAAAAAACATACCTAACATACATTTAACTAAAACAGCAACAACTGATTACATGGGCAAATTGTCTCAAAATAAAGCCTTATTTTCACATGGTTCCTTGCACAGTACTATCACCTGTGAACATAATGATTACAATATATAGAACATTTTGCATTGGTGCATGTTGATTCAGAGTTCGCGTCATCTGAAGTCTTCGCAGGAGTTGGTGTCATCTCTTCACAGGTGTTGCGTCATCTGAAGTCTTTGCAGGAGTTGGAGTCATCTCTTCACAGGTGTTGGGTCATCTTAAGTTTTTGTAAGAAGCTGGATCCAAATTGGAACTGACACTCTCTAGTTACCTTGGGATGGGCATCCTGAGATGAAACAGAAAAGCAAATGGAAAGTAATGCATATTATAGACTTGTAAAATAATAAATTTTGATGTTTGCATCAGATAACCAGCTCCATATATTTAGCTTTTCTGACATGGTAAACTTGCTCAGTAGGTACAGCGTTGCATCTGCGATGCCTTGTAATGGAATGGCTGGTTCAGCAAATGCCAACCAACGCAACACCCACAGGCCTATTTTTTCATGACACTGTTTAATAAACCTGCATCTGCATTAGTGAAAAAAATTATATTGCTTAGAGCAATGCTAAAAAGCATAGTACCATATGTACCTGGAACAACATATTTCACATTTTGCGGAAATGTAGGAAAAATCACATATTTCCAATGAGCCTGAGTTGGTAATAGGGGTCTTGAGCATTGTAATTGAGGGTGAATTTGTCCCACAGAAGTTCTGAGGTATTTTTTTGTTCAGTGCATATTTGATGGTACTTAATATGTTTATATGCATCGGTCCAATTATTCTTCATGTGCTCCCACTGTTTATATGGGTGACTGCCAGTGCCTGATGCAACGAAAATAGACACAAAGGTTCGTGCCTCTAAACTTGACCCTCTTGACATCTTCTCCGCTCTTGAGGGCTGCAAGGCGCCATGCCTTGCTCAACATACCATGCCAGTAAGTGATCACACAGTATCTCAAGGCTCTAGCGTTATAAATGGAACACTTACAACAATGTGTGCATCTTCCGGCTGTTAACTGTTAAAAGCATTGCTACTCACCTTTGATGTTATGGAGACACCCTGCCACCAGCTCCACATAATATTGTTTTTGCCATAAGGTTGACAGTCTACACATCATTTAACAAACAGATATTGAGTTCCCCACACACTCTACTTTGCATATACTTTCCTTTTTGGTAGGGTGCTTTGAAAGACTATCAGAGTTAGCCTGATGCTACTGGACAAAGCACCAGCTATTAGCTCTTCAGCTAGTCATTTTGATAAGTTGTGACAAGGCATTGAAGCTGACAAGCAGACAGATAGGGAAAATATGCCATTTCCAAGTCCACCCAAGTATTTCTAGAGAAAGCTGTTTGATTGAATAAAATAATAATTTGATTCATAAAATCAAACCTGAATTGGCATCAAAATTGTAATTGTACTGTCAAGATTGTGTAATACATATGTAGTTACACGTTATTACATTGTTATAACATGGTAATTGTGGCTCATGTTGTCTTTGGGATAGTCAAAAGTGTTTTGTTTTTTTTATGGGGGAAAAACAGTTAATACACAATATATTAGAAGATTGAAATGTTGTCTTGCCCTCTGTTGAACATTAGGCAGACTTTCTAAACAGAGTTATTAAATGAATGAAATATTGATCAATGCAGGTATACATATTACATGGTACCATTTCCTGATTCATTTACTTATTAATAAGATCATATCATCAGTTATTAAAAGATCATATCCAGACACGCATATCAGTGTGTGGGTTTTAAAGTTACTGAAGAAGGACCTAAAATAACCAGTCACAATTAATTCATAGTGGCAGCAGGAGGAAAGAGGGAAAAGGTTATTTCCTATTTAGATCTGTTGCAATTTACTCCACTACCGCAGTGGATTGTAATCCTAATAGAAAACGTGAACATTTTAAATTTTTGACTTTACTTTATTGTAGTAGTAAAATGCACTTGTTCTATTAAGGGTCATTGGGATGCTGGAGCCTATCCTTTCCCGACAGCTGAGAAGTCCATTGCAGGGTTTCCACCATCACCATTCCACCTTAATTTCACTTGAAACATTTTAAATAAAAATGGTAAACAAATAGGAAACATTTTTACATAAAACAGCAACTGAAAACAAATACATAGATTCATGAATACATAAAAATGCAGATGAAACATTTCACATACTTTCTTTTGGTATTAACACAATATATTTACAATATATTTGCAAAGTGCAATTAAACAGCCAATCATCTAAAAATGAAATTGTGGTTAAAAAAAAAATGGCTGCTGTGGCCGCCAGAACCTTGTCATAAAAGATATGATAGCATTATATCACATTTTACAGATTTAAATTAAATTCACAGTAAAATAATTTTATTTTTAACTGAAATATAAGAAATATCTTTAATTGTTATTTTAACAGTACATTCAACAGTATTTTACTGTACAAATGACATGTAATTGTACCAGTTAACATGTTCTAGCAGTATTTTTTTCACATCTTCCTTCTCTGATCCTTATGTTGGGTTTAGTCTGAGGGAAAGCAGAAAAGAGAGGATGAGAGAAAAATGGAGAGGAGAAGAGGGTCAGCTGTTTCTTCCAGCCAGCTGGCTGATGTGAGGTGACGGAGCATTTCCAGCGAGAGCACAACGTCACATGTCAGGCAGGTCAGCACGGGCCAGGCAGACAGCCACTGAAATATTCAATGCTTACATATCATGCAACTAACGCCTCTGAGTATGAAACAAGTCTGGAAGGAAGAAGATAATTATGTAGAGAGGGACAATAGATGTGTGCAAAAACACATTAATCGTTGAATTATATTTAAAGAGGGCTTATTATCCAATTATTTTGATAAGATGGTTTTAATGCATGTCGAAGATGTCTGAAATGTAGTCAAGTCAAGTCACGTTGCCTTTATTTATATAGCGCTTTATACAATACAGATTGTTTCAAAGCAGCTTTACAGTGATAAAAGGAAAATTATGCATTTCGGCTGTTGTTCGGTTGATGTCAGTTCAGTGTTGATTCAGTTTCATTGTGAAGATCATTATTATTAAATTAGTTAATTTCATCTATAAAGCAGTTCTGAAAAAAAAGGGAAAAAATATGTCATTGTCCATGCTCAGTTCAGTTCTCATACAACAGCGTCAGTCACATCAATAATATTAATGAATATTAAATGTACATCTAACTCATGTAATTACTGAATAATAACCCCACAAATTACAAGTATTACAAATAAGTGTAAATCACAATATTGATTTCACATTTTTTATAAAGTAGCCTAGTTGTTTAAAAAAAAAAATGCATGGTAATATGATTTGCCATTTTAAGTTAATGAATAACACAATCTCATGACAATTCGTAACTATTTTTGCCAAATTGGTGACTAATTTGTATGAATTTGTATGATCTCATTCACACGTTTTAGTATGATCTGCTTATGCCCCACTGACTTTAAGTTTTGAGGCAGATCTTTATGCTTTTTAGCTTTTTTTCTCCAAAAAGTTATGCATTTCTGTATGAATCACATTGTACAAATTCATACAAAATTGCCACCTCAT
The DNA here is from genome assembly GCA_026230005.1 of Gila orcuttii. Lineage (NCBI taxonomy): Eukaryota > Metazoa > Chordata > Actinopteri > Cypriniformes > Leuciscidae > Gila > Gila orcuttii. The sequence continues at coordinate 50,768,955 of JAPDVR010000004.1, forward strand.
AAAATAGTTACTTTCTCTCACGAGACTGTGTTGTAGTGACCCAGTCTTCAATGAGCTTACTATAAAATATCAGATTTCCCATAGTCCCCATGTGGCAGGGTAGGTCAAGTGCATTAATATTACCACTGAAGTTACCATCTATTCTGCACAGACTGGATCATTGGCCCATAACTCATGTCATTATTGATTGCAGAAGCCGAGACTGTGTTGGTACACCACCATTTAAAAAAAAAAACTTTAAAACAACATACACAATCAATTTGTTAGCTTTAGCCTACTGAGGACTGTACTTTAAAGCCCCCAGTTGTCTGTCAATGTTAAACAATCTCCCTTCCACATGCAGAGAGACAGAAACTGGAGCATATATGGCTGCTGAACACCTGCTGGGACTCTGGAGATCAACAGTTTCCACACACGCCAATCATGCAAATACAAGCAGCCATCTTAAATGAAACAGATCTATAATTCCTTTTATTTAAGTGAACCACCACCAACAGAAAGCTGATGCTTTACTTTTACTGTAGGCTACAATAAATCAGTTCTGATGTGTTACTGCATTTAAATGTGCTAAAAACAGCACAAAAGGTGAATGTCTTCACAGCTTGTAAGCAATTATCACACATAGAAGACCACCTATAGTTTAATATGGCTTTTAGTTCACAGTGCGAATCAAAATGGACTGTTAAGAGCAGCTGCCTGAATGAATGAGTGAGTCATTTTCTGTTGGGGTCTTTGTGGTGTTATTTATTTATTTATTTATTTTTAGAGTGTAAAAGTTTAGAAAAAAATTGTTGGGGAGGGGGGGGGGGTGGTTGGGGGTGAAGAACTACATTTATAGTCTGCCTATCACAATAACATACATTATTAAGACAAGATCTGTTTAAGTAGTCTTGAGGGATAAAAGAATAATACCACACATTTGGTAATTTGCTGTTTGGCATAGTACTTAACAACTCACCTAGAAAATCCTCAATGCTTAGGAAATGCTTAACAGCTGCATAACAAAATCTTTAAACACATAAATTGCTTTATGTGTTGTTTTAGTGCACTATTCCTTTCTTAGTATAGCGAAAGAGAAGAAATGAAGGCATTTCCAATGAACTACACAGAAACCATTATTTGTTTTGTGAACCATAAACATGAAAGTCCAGTATTTTTTCAACTTTAATACCAACTGGCTGAGATACACCCTAGACTCTAGACATTGGTTAAAAAACCTCAGAAATTAAGCTTTCTGGAAAGAAAAAATAAATCATGCACCAATCAAGGAACCAAATGAAGGCCAAATGTAATTGAATATCCCACAAAATCCATTGACCAATATTACAAGGAAATGACTCAGAATCCACAGGAAGTAAGAATGAGGGAAATATCTAGAAACAAATGGATATGATTGGTTAGGCAATAAGTGGAAAAATGCCATCTAGCACAGCAAACGAGAGAGATTTGTAAGAAGAGAAGTTTTCTAAGCAATAGGACTTATAATTTTTGCCTGGAAGACCACAAAACAGATGAAGTCCCATAGACATGCACTGAAAGCACTCAAACCACATCTGGAGACCTGAATATCATAGAGGCTTTGTGGGTTTTGACTTTGGCCAGTAAGCAATCTCCTTGCAAAACCATAGCAACCACCTATTACTGAATAGCAATGTGTTAAAGACACTATAACAACCATTTAGATCACCCTCCCACTTTTTTATCACATCTTCTTCTGAATAGGTAAAAAAGGTTGTTGATAATTTTAATAACCAATAATTGATTATCAGGACAATTATAAAATATCAGCAAATAATATATCAATCCAAACCTGCTGCAATTTTCAGTTTTGGTTTGATAAATATTGGAAAATCAAGTATGATACATCAGGCTTTTGAGGAAAGTCTATTTGTACATCTCTCAATCATCATTCTATTGCATTGCATTTTATGTTTTGCCTCCTAAAATTAAAACTACACAGCTCTGATTAAATAAAACTAAGCATTTAAACATCGTCTTACTAAGACATATTTGTCAGGATACAGGCACAGAGGCGGAGGTAAGTGAATCACAAACGTGAGTTTATTTACAATGATACAAGTGAAGGTGCTGTGATGATCACTACGTGCAGAGAGGATTCCAGGTGAGCAGATCCTTCTTTAGTTATCTTGGCGTGAGCAGACACTGTTCATTGATACGTCTCCTTTTCCATTTCAGATTCAGTAGCGGACAAGGAGATCTCGGACTCGGGGAACATGGGACCAGGCAGGATTTCTGGGAACAGCGGGACAAGGATACAGAGGTGAGTAATTTCAAAGGTGAGTATAGTTACGTGATGGTTTTCAGGCTGGCTTGGAGACTTCGGGTGACAGTGGGTTATGGTCTCTTCCTGTTGGAGGCTTGACCCAGACTGAAGTGTGCGTGAGTGTTTTATTGAGCTGGGTGACGAGGTAGCTGATTGGGAACAGGTGCGGGTGATAATTCAGAGGAGAGTGATTGCAGGTGTGCCCAAGGATTCTGGGGAATGTAGTGCAGAGATCGACGGTGAACGTGACATTACCCCCCCCTCTCCGAAGGCGCGTCCTCGCGCCGTATAACATCCAAAGGGGTGGGAGGGTGGGCGCCCTGCAGGCTGACGAGGGCGTGGTTGCACAGGACAGGAAGCCTCCAGGGTGGAGCTGGCAGCTCGTGGGACCAAGGTGGAAACGGCTGCGGGTGTGGCCACGGCGGAGCAGGCTGTGGGCGTGACCGTGATGGAGCAGGCTGTGAGTGTGGCCACGGCGGAGCAGGCTGTGAGTGTGGCCACGGCGGAGCAGGCTGTGGGCGTGGCCACGGCGGAGCAGGCTGTGGGCGTGGCCACGGCGGAGCTGTGGGACCCTCTGGCGTCCAGGGCGGAGCTGTAGGACCCTCGGGCGTCCAGGGCAGAGCTGTGGGACCCTCGGGCGTCCAGGGCGGTGAGGACCCTTCGGGTGGCCATGGCGGTGAGGACCCTCCGGGTGGCCATGGCGGAGATATTTCTACAGGTGGCCATGGCGGTGAGGACCCTTCGGGTGGCCATGGCGGTGAGGACCCTTCGGGTGTGCGCCCCGCCAAAATTTTACTGGGGAAATTGACAGAAAAGGGGGGATCCGGCAGCAAAGAGGGTCTTGGGCTGGGCAGGACCGGCGCAGGATCAGTGGGCTCTGGTGCATCTGGTGCAGGATCAGTGGGCTCTGGCGCAGGATCAGCCGGCTCTGGCGCATCATGGGACTCGGAACTGGACGGAACCAGCGCATCATGGGACTCGGAACTGGACGGAACCAGCACATCATGGGACTTGGAACTGGACGGAACCAGCACATCATGGGACTCGGAACTGGACGGGGCCAGCACATCAGGGAGCTTGGGGCTGGACTCATTGGTCAGAACTGATGTTTGTGTAGCCCACACATACAGGATCGCTGCAGACATTACAATCTCTGGCTCTTGCTCGAAGACTGGCTCTGGCTCTTGCTCGAAGACTGGCTCTGGCTCTTGCTCGAAGACTGGCTCTGGCTCTTGCTCGAAGACTGGCTCTGGCTCTTGCTCGAAGACTGGCTCTGGCTCTTGCTCGAAGACTGGCTCTGGCTCTTGCTCGAAGACTGGCTCTGGCTCTTGCTCGAAGACTGGCTCTGGCTCTTGCTCGAAGACTGGCTCTGGCTCTTGCTCGAAGACTGGCTCTGGCTCTTGCTCGAAGACTGGCTCTGGCTCTTGCTCGAAGACAGGTTCTGGCTCTTGCTCGAAGACTGGCTCTGGCTCTTGCTCGAAGACTGGCTCTGGCTCTTGCTCGAAGACTGGCTCTGCAGGCGTGACATGGAGATCTGGGCTGGGCTGGACCAGCGGCGAAGGAAACTCAGGGCTGGACGGGACCAGCGGCAAAGGAAGCTCAGGACTGGCTGTGCATGCGACTAGCTCTGGATCAGCTGGGCAGGCGACTGGCTTGACTGGGAAGGCACAATGCGCGGGTTTAGCAAAAGCAGTACACTTGAGGGCCCCACGGACAGACGTAATGGCTGGATCAAACATTTTCAAAGCCAGATCAGCGCTATTTGACACCAGTTTCCGTGACCTATGCCAGGTGATCTCAGCTACGGGTCCGGAGCGGTGATGGACCGTTTCTTTCCCAGGCCTGGTTGGACTGACTGGATGCCTGGGTTTGGCTGCCGTGATGTGGCGTGCAGGCTTGGGATGACTAACGTGGAATGCAGGCTTGGCGGGGCTGACGTGGATTTTGGGCTGAATGTGGAGATCGTGCTGGATATCTCCCACGGTGAATGAGGACCCACACACCCACAGCGTGCGGTCCATGAATTCGACCAAAGGGAGGTGGAGATCTCCCAACAGCAGTTTCTGGGCGAGAATATCGTCCAGCCCACTCCAGAACTCACATTTGAGAGTTTCCTCATTCCAATTCAGGTCCTGGAAAAGATGGAGATAAATCCCTGCGTAGTCTTCTAGAGACCGGCCATCTTGTGGAACACCGAGTTCGTAATTCATCTTATGTCGGTTAAGGTCAAGCCTTCTGTCAGGATACAGGCACAGAGGCGGAGGTAAGTGAACCACAAACGTGAGTTTATTTACAATGATACAAGTGAAGGTGCTGTGATGATCACTACGTGCAGAGAGGATTCCAGGTGAGCAGATCCTTCTTTAGTTATCTTGGAGTGAGCAGACACTGTTCATTGATACGTCTCCTTTTCTATTTCAGATTCAGTAGCGGACAAGGAGATCTCGGCGGGAACGTGGGACACTCAGGTGAATCTCCAGGACTCGGGGAACATGGGACCAGGCAGGATTTCTGGGAACAGCGGGACAAGGATACAGAGGTGATTAATTTCAAAGGTGAGTATAGTTACGTGATGGTTTTCAGGCTGGCTTGGAGACTTCGGGTGACAGTGGGTTATGGTCTCTTCCTGTTGGAGGCTTGACCCAGACTGAAGTGTGCGTGAGTGTTTTATTGAGCTGGGTGACGAGGTAGCTGATTGGGAACAGGTGCGGGTGATAATTCAGAGGAGAGTGATTGCAGGTGTGCCAAAGGATTCTGGGGAATGTAGTGCAGAGATCGATGGTGAACGTGACAATATTATTATAAGATATATTGTGACAGCTGAAATGTACAGGTCCTTCTCAAAAAATTAGCATATTGTGATAAAGTTTATTATTTTCCATAATGTAATGATAAAAATTAAACTTTCATATATTTTAGATTCATTGCACACCAACTGAAATATTTCAGGTCTTTTATTGTTTTAATACTGATGATTTTGGCATACAGCTCATGAAAACCCAAAATTCCTATCTAAAAAAATTAGCATATTTCATCCGACCAATAAAAGAAGTGATTTTAATACAAAAAAAATCAACCTTCAAATAATTATGTTCAGTTATGCACTCAATACTTGGTCAGGAATCCTTTTGCAGAAATGACTGCTTCAATGCGGCGTGGCATGGAGGCAATCAGCCTGTGGCACTGCTGAGGTGTTATGGAGGCCCAGGATGCTTCGATAGCGGCCTTAAGCTCATCCAGAGTGTTGGGTCTTGCGTCTCTCAACTTTCCCTTCACAATATCCCACAGATTCTCTATGTGGTTCAGGTCAGGAGAGTTGGCAGGCCAATTGAGCACAGTAATACCATGGTCAGTAAACCATTTACCAGTGGTTTTGGCACTGTGAGCAGGTGCCAGGTCGTGCTGAAAAATGAAATCAGATGGAAGCATGAAGTGCTCCAAAATCTCCTGATAGCTAGCTGCATTGACCCTGCCCTTGATAAAACACAGTGGACCAACACCAGCAGCTGACATGGCACCCCAGACCATCACTGACTGTGGGTACTTGACACTGGACTTCAGGCATTTTGGCATTTCCTTCTCCCCAGTCTTCCTCCAGACTCTGGCACCTTGATTTCCGAATGACATGCAAAATTTGCTTTCATCCGAAAAAAGTACTTTGGACCACTGAGCAACAGTCCAGTGCTGCTTCTCTGTAGCCCAGGTCAGGCGCTTCTGCCGCTGTTTCTGGTTCAAAAGTGGCTTGACCTGGGGAATGTGGCACCTGTAGCCCATTTCCTGCACACGCCTGTGCACGGTGGCTCTGGATGTTTCTACTCCAGACTCAGTCCACTGCTTCCGCAGGTCCCTCAAGGTCTGGAATCGGTCCTTCTCCACAATCTTCCTCAGGGTCCGGTCACCTCTTCTCGTTGTGCAGCGTTTTTTGCCACACTTTTTCCTTCCCACAGACTTCCCACTGAGGTGCCTTGATACAGCACTCTGGGAACAGCCTATTTGTTTAGAAATTTCTTTCTGTGTCTTACCCTCTTGCTTGAGGGTGTCAATGATGGCCTTCTGGACAGCAGTCAGGTCGGCAGTCTTACCCATGATTGCGGTTTTGAGTAATGAAACAGGCTGGGAGTTTTTAAAAGCCTCTGGAATCTTTTGCAGGTGTTTAGAGTTAATTAGTTGATTCAGATGATTAGGTTAATAGCTCGTTTAGAGAACCTTTTCATAATATGCTAATTTTTTTAGATAGGAATTTTGAGTTTTCATGAGCTGTATGCCAAAATCATCAGTATTAAAACAATAAAAGACCTGAAATATTTCAGTTGGTGTGCAATGAATCTAAAATATATTAAAGTTGAATTTTTATCATTACATCATGGAAAATAATTAACTTTATCACAATATGCTAATTTTTTGTGAAGGACCTGTATATGCATTTTTTGTTGCTGTACTGTTATATAAACTTTTCATTAATTTACATTACAAGCTATATGAAGTTCATCTTACTTAATCTTTGGACATATAAATATCAGCAAATGCACCAAATTGAAAATTGTTGCTCAGTTTGGGCCTCTGAATAAAACTGATGTGTTTTTTTTTCAAGTATGAGCTCCATTTTGTCCTATTCTACATGAGCCTAATGTATCAAATATGACATAACTTACTTCACTTGTTTTATTATGGACTGCCGTCCAACTGCTCTGCCTAGAGCAAAATCTAGAGGACCATACCAAGGACTTCTTAGATATGGCATGCCTCACACACTTTCCAGTTCACTCGCTTTGTGTGTTCTTCTTTACCAGCCTCGGCTAGCGATCCAAGGTACGCCTGCTCAGTGTTGGTCTTTGGGGAGATTTTGACAACTATGTGGAGTGGGTTCTGGTGAATAACGAATCTCCGTTAACCATCTGCCCCGCCAGGAAGGACATCACCTGCCCCTCTCCGGACCCAAAGCCCAGCCAGCCGCCTCCCACACACTGCACGGAGCGTATGCCAGAACCCATCTCAGGCACAGAACCCGAGCTTGCTGCAATGTCAAATGGAACAAAGACTGAACTTGATCCCAACGAATTGTCTGACCAGGTGCGTGTGTCATTCGTCACTGTGGGTGTCCTTGTGGAGTTTGAGGGCATGTAGTGAAGCAACACCCACACTCCCGTCACTGAGGGTGAGCTTGCAGCTTGCCTAAATGTCAACTATTTTGAGGAAATAGAAAAAGATAAATCTGTGTCTCCTATACCCGCTGGTCCCGCCCAGCTCAAAGTCTCCTTTGTCTGCTGGTCCCACCCAGCTCCAAGTCTCCTGTGTCTCCGAAGATCCTGCCCAGCCTACCTCCCCCTCTGCCTATAACAGCCGGTCACTCTGGCCCCACCTCCGCTGGTTCCCTTCAGTCCCTTAGCTCCTTCTCTTACTCCACTCTGCTGTGTGGATCTGCCTTGGGTCTTCCGGTCTCCAGCTCTGCCTTGTCAAGAGGATCCCTTGACTTAATTTCCAGCTGCTAAGCCCATCACTCCACCTCGGCTCGTGGACCTGTTGGCTCGACCTTGGCTCCTCCCTTCCTCGGCTCCACCTGAGACTATCGTCCTTACGGCTTCACCAGGCTCCCTCATCCCTCTGGCTCCACCTTGGTCAGATGTTGCTTCCAGGCCTTCAGCTGCGCTTCGTCCCTCCACCCCTTAAGCTCTGTCAGGCTCTGTATATATCCTAGTGAGATATCCTATGTCTCCTAGTGTTTTCTCTTTGTTTAATAAATAAGGACTTTTGATTTATCTTTGTTAGTGCATGTCTGACACGTTACAAATACAGCATCATAAACGTATTACAAATATCCAGTAAAATTCCTAATCAAGGTGCATGCTGGTAGAGTGCTATCTCTACTCCACACTGTCCTCTATATCAGTCTTATTCATGCCTGAGCAAGATGAGCAAAACGAGCGAGATCCTTTTAAAGTGCTTTTCTGGCAGACCTCAAAGCTCTCCACAATACACTTAGGAGTCAAATATTTGGATTAAGAGCGCCCATCACTCTCAATCAGTATAATATATCCAGTGTCGCGTTTATACTCTTTAAAAGCTGTCTGCCTTTATTTGTGGAGATGCTTGTGCTGTGGCCGACTCCTTTAGCTCGAATGGTACTGCTCAGGTTCACTGTGCACAAATAAACAGCAGTGTGTTGATTTAGGAAAGAGAGAGAGGAAATAAAAGACTGATAGTTGGAGGCTAGTTCCGGAGAAGCAGTAAACATACAGAGGGTTGGCTCCGGGGCAGATTCCTCAGCAGAGAAATCTAAATCTAAGAGCAGTAACCTCTCAGCCCTGCTGTCTAGAGCCTGGAGCTCATTTAGATGTCATTTAGAAGAGCATTTACTGTACCATCAGTCCTGCCACTAATTACCCAAGGATAAGCTTTTGAGAAGTGAGGTATGAGAATAATTATTAGTGGTGTTTGCTAAGATGAGTATAATCATTACTAATGCTCATATTTAGGGTTGGAGATTTGAACAACCTTCTGACCTTACATATTAAATTTTGTTGCGTAATGTGAGCTGTTTGTACTACAGACATAAATGACTCCTAAAATCATTGAGGACTTACAATTTTCACCTGGTGGACTTGCTGTGTTTTATGCACAGCGTGATCTCCGATCTCTGTGTGCAAGTGATCTGTGTGTGTTTCAATGAAAGATGCACATTAATATAGAACAATAACTAAACTGACTGGAACTACCTGTGCATTAAACAGTTTTAATGCACACCTTCCAGACAATCAAAATTGAATATTCAGACCATGGTACATATATACATTCACCGGGCACTTAATTAGGTACACCTTGCTAGTACCGGGTTGGACCCCCTTTTGCCTTCAGAACTGACTTAATTTCTGATGTCATAGATTCAACAAAGTGCTGGAAACATCTCTCATATATTTTTGTCCATATTGACATGATAGCATCATGCAGTTGCATCAGATGTGTTGGCTGCACATCCATGATGTGAATCTCCCGTTCCACCACATCCCAATGATGCTCTATTGGATTGAGATTTAGTGATTGTAGTGGCCATTTGAGTATAGTGAACTCAATGTCAATGTCATGTTAAAGAAACAAGTTAAGATGATTTGAGCATTGTGGCATGACACGTTATCCTGCTGGAAGTAGCCATAAGAAGATGTTTACACTATGGTCACAAAGGGATGGACATGGTCAGCAACAATACTCAGGTAGCCCATGGCATTTAAACAATGCTCAATTGCTACTAAGAGGACCAAAGTGTACCAAGAAAATGCTGTTTGCGCAAAATTCTAACACTTCTATCTGAATATCGCAGCAGAAATCAAGACTCATCAGACCAGGCAACATTTTTCCAATCTTCTATTGTACAATTTTGACGGGAGTGGAACCCGGTGTGCCAATCTGCTTCAAGGTTCGACATGTTGTTGTGGGTTCAGAGATGCTCTTCTACATTCCTCGGTTGTAACAAGTGGCTATTTGCATTACTGTTGCCTTTCTATCGTCTCCAAACAGTGTGGCCACGCACTGCGAATTAAAAACTTGTTTAAAAACTGTATATATATATATACAGTTTTTAAACAAGTTTTTAATTCGCAGTGCGTGGCCACACTGTTTGGAGACGATAGAAAGGCAACAGTAATTCGCAAAAAATTCGCAAAAAAACTTGCGAATTAAAAACTTGTTTAAAAACTGTATATACAGTTTTTAAACAAGTTTTTAAATCGCAGTGCATGGCCACACTGTTTGGAGACGATAGAAAGGCAACAGTAATGCAAATAGCCACTTGTTACAACCGAGGAATGTATATATATATATATATATATATATATATATATAGTAACAAAAAAAGTTTTTAATCAAGATTTAGCTAAAACACGCAGGAGAATGGAATTACACAACCACATGAAACGCAAACGCAAACTATACCGGACAATGAACAGACAAAAGAAAGAGAGAAAGAGAAAGAGAAAATATCCATTGAGCGGCAGTTCTAAAGGCGAAAATGTCTTGAATTGAGGAGACATATACAATTGTGCAAGCCATTTAAATATACAGTACATATATACTGTATATTTCAAGGGCTTTCAAAATTGTACATGTTAATGTTATTTAATTAAACGGTTGTATCAAACACTTGACAACGTTATTAAGGAGTTTGTCCTTTCGTAATTAAGCCTCACTCACATAAAGAATGAAAAGTAAAATATTAAGTAAAGAAATTAAAAACTTTAGAGCTCTGCACATGGTTTAACAAACAGCAGTCTGTTGACAATTAGTTTCTCAGTCATTAATTATAAGTGGTGATGGACATGCAGAGAGATGTGATGAAGTCATTTGGCTCTGAAGTTGAGTGGGTGAGTGATGTGAGGTCACACTGGGACTCTGTACTTTTTCTTTCACTGCTCTTGTTTTAGTGTTATTTCAAGGTTCAAATGGATCTTTTCAGACCTCTGTCATTTAAAGAAAATCAAAAATAGTTCATGATGTATTTTATCACTGTCTGCTTACAAAACATTAAGATGCTTTTAACCAAATCCCAAGAGCACTCTTGTTGAACTGATATTGTTAAATTATGTTGCTTTGCTTTAAGAATTGAATGTTGTTCAGATTTTCAGTTCACTTTTTCACCTGACATTTTACCAGTGGTACTGTTGAGTCCGGTGTGGATTGCTGGCTCCTTCTCCTCCAACATGAGGTCATGACCCTGGGCTACAAAGGTGAGAGTGAGGCCTAAGGGCTGCTGGTGGAGGTAGTGTTGGATTACCTCATTTTGTTCCTTTCCTGCCATGATTAAGCCAATTAAATTACATGGCAGTCAACAACAGACACAATGAGCGCTCTAAAAATCAACATCAGGAGGAACTGACTGTCAAAGACCTCTGCTCAAAGCTACCCATACAACAGCATGTGGCCGTATACTTCATAATTATGTAGATGTGGATAGTTTCCAAGGCTCACCGAGTTCCACAATGAGGCATTATACATGAAACCCTTCCCTTTTATCAGATTTACCTCACTGCCACTGATTTAGCTTGTGTTTACATATATGTTTCACATATTAAACACAATCACACAATACACACGCTTAACTGTGCCTGGCATGAGCAAACATACAGTCATTTCAAACTGAGCACAATTTAATGGGGTGTCTTTCAAATTTGATTTGCCTACATGTCAGGGTGGAAACACCAATTCCCCATATAACCAAATTCAAGCCAATGTGTTTCATGAAATGAAGCCAGATATTTTTGTTAAACTGATACTGAATCCAAAAAAGTGAAGTTCAGAGGGTAGCTCTTTATAACCACTGGGGTAAAGTATGAAAAACTTAGTAACATGAGCACGGAAAGGCAGTGTGTTTTAGAGAGCTCTAATATATCACTATTAGCACAGACACAGGATTTTTAGGCGCCAAGCCATGAGGGGTATATTGGCATGCTTACAGTAGTCTTGAATCAGCTTTTGCTTTGCACTTCTGACTTCCCATGATATATCCATGCCAGAATCTCACAGAAATCTAGCTTTAGGTAACAGGAACTCTGCATTAATGTATTCCATCAAACATATGGTGGAACTATTCCCCCTAAAGTGTGGGATTTAAACTTATGCATTTCTTCTTAGAAAGCTATTACCTTCAAAGTTATTACTTTTTACACAAAATAAGGTTATCAATTAATTAGCCTCCCAATATATATATATATATTTTATTTTTATTTTTTGGCAGCTATCTGAGGGAAAGGAGGATAACAGATAAGAGAATGATTGTTCATAAACATTCCCTGAACCCAGAGGGAATGTTTATGAACAATGCAAAAAAAAAAAAAAAAAAAGTGTCGGTGCTCTATAAATTCCGCGAGAGAGCTGCTCAGTGATGAAGGCGGTGGTCTCAGTATGATGATGCAGGGAATTATCAAGCAGGGTTTCTTTACACCTCCTTGTCAACTTGTCAACTGCTCTCCATATAAACTGGAAGAAAAGCAAAGAAGTTTGACCCCATGAGATGGAGAGTCAATACTCGAACCTTCTTATTCATTCATTCATTCATTCATTCATTCATTCATTCATTCATTCATTCATTCATTCATTCATTCCCTGCCAGTGTTTATATTTTCCTGTGGTTGATTGTCTCATCGTAAAACTTTTCATAATATTTTTCAATTAAAACCATTTTGCCCCTAATCAATAACTTCTCATTAATGCGGAAAATGTTACAGAGTTATTAACATGTTATTTATACATTTATTATTTAAACGTAAAAAAAATATATATTTTTAATTCCAAATTATACATGAAATAGAGCAAAACCAATTTGATGCAATAAAAAATATATTATTTTATTATTCATGAGTTTTTTTTTTTATTTGTCATCAAGCCTATATGAAATTTGTGAGAACATATAATCTCAGAATTACCAATAATAAGTCTTGCAAGAATGGTCTATTGTCTCTTACTTTTTCTCTTTTATTTAAGCAATTCGAATCTCTCAGTTATCCTGACTGCCTAATAGGAAACGGAAGTGGGAATAGTGCAGTTAGCATTAATCCTAAACATCTCCACCTGGTCAGCCCGAGGGCTAAAGCCAATCCCCACCCACCTGCAGCATCTATGGACTATGCTGAAATAGCTGTATTGTTTTTGGAAGGGAGGTTGGAGTGTTTAGTATTGGCTTAGGGGTGGGGTAAATGGTCCTCTAACAGCTGCTGACCCCAAAACATTCCCTTACCCACTAAACACACACGCACGTATACACAAGGGTCTGGTTTCCATTTCAGCTTTCTGGTGGAAAAGGTGGAAAGAAGTTGACCCTGCCCTGTGCTACTCCATTCTAACTGACAGCTCTACGTGTTAAAGCTGTGATATGGCACACGCACAGCCTCCCAATTTAGCCCAAATGGGTCTTGACTGCTACCAGACCTTCCCGGTATCTCTGAGCAAACCCTCCTGCACCCTGCCACCACTCTGAACGTCATCAATCTCCATAAGGGCTTTTTTGGCAAAGCTTTGCTCATTATTATTGTTGTGTTATGTTTCAGAAAGCTAAGAACGTAAGCAAGGCTGCCGATGAGTTAAATGTTACAGTCCTTATTCTCTCTATAATGGACCTAGTATTATTTTGAAGTGTTTTTGTAAGGTTTTTGAATAAATTATAGGACTTTAAAAATCTCATGAAATCACATCTGGACTTCTTTAAGTCAATGTCAATTAGCTTTAAAGCCATCTACTACAGGGTCAAAAATTGTCTTGGCACCTGAACACCCTATCCCATACAAAAATGTAATATATGGCCATATATGTACTTATATTTTAAATAGCATGACATATATCTATACATATATTTGACTTATCTGAGAACACAATATATGCCTGCAACATATATGAACATGTATGTGTCCAAACATGTGAAGAAAATATTTGAGTTCATCCATATATGATACCATATATCTGCATATATTACAGTATAGTATTGGTTTCTCGCATATATGGACAACATTAAGTATAAATATGTGACATACATATTTGTTTCCCACATATTTAATAAATGTATGTAAACATACATGCATGTGATACTGATGCATTTTTAAAGCTGTGGCATATGGTTATGGTGGACATATATGCATATATACATATATGCGTCTTACATATATTTAACATTTATGTGCATATACGGGAAAATATATGGCACTTACATGAAAACGGCCATTTTTGCTATATTTTTAAATATATGTTTTATATATGTCTATGTGTTTTATATATATGAATTTTGCATATATTCTCATATAGACAGCACACATACATGGGCATTTATAATATTATATAATTATAATTATATAATAATATTACATTATATATGTAATTTACATATATTGACATATATTACATTTCTGTATGGGATGTGCTTGTCCTCTCAATGTTGGAATATGGATGTATTGGTTTGATATGTTAAAGTTTACTCAAAAATGAAACTCATTTACAAAGGAGTCGTTTTATTGGTTGGCGCCTAGCTAATGAAATGGGACTTCTTTTGTACACGATGATGTCACGAAACATCATCGTGTACAACATCCTCGGTTCTGAACGTGGCATAATGCATTAGACAGTGATATTAAAAGAAATACATCATATTATCAAACTCAGTAAACACCATACTAATAATGCTATGTACAGCAAAGCAGGTGAGCCCAGAATATGAACGCAACATGTTTAATTACATTAAGCGTTTTCCTCCCATAGAGAACCAAGAAACGCTTAATGAGGCTTTTAACTCAGAGGCACACTCAAAAATTTGATATACACATTATTAATAAAACACAGGCAGCAGTTTTTGTTTGTACTCATACTTATTGTTATATACACAGAGGAAGAACTATTCCAACGAGCTATCTCTCGCAACCTTAATTAAGTGACAACCACAAATTTGCTATCTTTCATCATATTCTGGGCTCATCTGCTTTTTTTTTTTTTTTTTTTTTTTTTGCATGTAAGCAGATGCATAAAATTACCTGATCATCAACAATATCAATATCAACAGCATATAAATCAAATCTGTCAGACATTGCCAATGGACAAAGGACAATGTTGACCCTTTGCAAGCTTTGGGGGAGTTTGATGGACTTTATCTTCTTCGTCTATGTTTTGATCATCATTCTGAATCTAATCCAGATGTAGTCTTCAACAAAAATTAGATTTCCTCAGCTTTTTGCTTAAAATGTTGCTTTTTTTATTAAACTTACCCACATTTAAGTGTTGACAAAAAAAGATGCATGAAGCTAGAATAAAAAAAGGTGTTTTTTTTGTTTTTTTTAAGTAGAGAGTCTGTATTTTATATTATATATTGCATATTCAGATACATGTATTGATAAATACGTCATAAAACAAAATATTCTGAGGCCCCTGAAACTTTGGCATTTAAAAAAAATAAAAACAAAAAATCCCATTTCTAGTCTATACTTATGTTAAAACTTACAAACCAAAAACAATGATGATTTAACTTGTTCACACATACATAAATGTTTGTCCAATCAAATGTTCACCAAAATGAAAATGTCCCTCCCACTAAGACAGCTAACACCAATTACTAATAGCAAGTATCCAATCATAGTCCATGCCTGGCGATTTAAATAAAAATAATAATAAAAATAAAATAAAATAAAATAAAATTAAATTAAATTAAATTAAATTAAATTAAATTAAATTAAATTAAATTAAATTAAATTAAATTAAATACGGCAAGATCTCCTTGATATTGTGGTATCTGTGAGGAGTTAAAAAGTAATGTTTTGTTTACTTGTTTACTCAATCACTTCTGCTCTCACACACACCACACCAGAACTCAACAGTTCTGACATCATCTTTCAAAATAATAGTCCAAAACACAATTCTACTAATGAACACAACAGATCTCCCAACTTCCTGTTTCAATAGAAAATGTCATCATTACAGAAAAGAAAAATGTGCTCATAAACTCATTTAAGAGGGTCTTTAAAGGACTCACAGTGTAGGCTTGGCTATGGTCTCTAAATGGATCAGTTCTCTGCATACAGAAAACTAAATTGAAATCTATATGTAATGCAATGATGGCATTAACGATTTTATTAATGCCATTAATGCCAAATTGTGAGACAAGCACATAACACAGTAGATGACATGCCCGACTGCCAAATTATTTATGGACACAAAGCTACTTTGACTAACACCAGCCGTGACCACTGAGCCATTCGCCACAAAACTCTGACTGTCAATACCCCAAACTGATGAAAAATAAATCTAGTGTTCACCACATTCTTGTGTGAAATGCAGTGAAATGTATGCTTAGGTTTGAGTTCCTGCAATATTTATTATACGCATATCTATTATTCAGCAGGTTAGGTGAGAGAGTTTCAGTGGCCAGACAAACAGGCATGTACCACTGATAATTCCTGAAATCACTGTGGAGTGAGGGACCACATCGGCAAGCTTTCTTCCCACTAACATCTGTCAAATAGGCCAGAAACAATCACAACACACATGGCTCCTCCCACCTTGTTCCTCTCAGGTAGATACTGTACTTTTTTCCCGACAATTCACATGCTAGTCCATTATAATATACAAACACACTTACAGTCAGTGTTTCATGCCACAAAATGCACCTTAAAGGTTATTTAACCATTTTTAATAGTTCACCCAAAAATAGTTTACAATCCTCATGCTGTTCCAAACCCGTAAAACATTTGTTCATCTTTGGAACACAAATTAAGATATTTTTAATGAAATCTGAGAGTTTTCTGTCCCTCCATTGATAGTCTACGTAACTACCACTTTCAAGCCCCAGAAAGGTAGTAAAGACATCATTAAAGTAATCCATGTGACTCCAGTGGTTTAACCTCAATTTTGTGAAAACAAAAAAACATAATCAACACTTTATTTACAAAATATTAATCTCCAAAGTGCATTCACGCAACAACATCTGCTCTCGCGTCAACACAACACGCATGCGCCGTGGTGCTCTCGTGAATGTGCATTGGAGAAAGCTCTCAGAATTCATTTAAAATTATCTTTATTTGTGTTCCGAAGATGTATGAAAGTCTTACAGGTTTGGAACGACATGAGGGTCAGTAATTAATGACAGAATTTTTGGGTGAACTAACCCTTTAATGCAGTCACATGCTTAAGCTAAACCCTAGTACTGAAAATTGTGAATAAGCAGCAGAATACTTCACAGACCATGCAGAAATTCTTGGAAAACTCTTCTCTATCTCTCTATCTCTCTCTGTCTCTCTCTCTGGCATTTGCAATTGTTTTTAGTGTGGCAGGGAACTCAAAAATATACACGCATGGATTTGCTTATGCCAGAACGCCTCAGGAGTTGATTACATATTTCAGTTCCTAAAATAGTTTTGTCTATTCCTAACACGCTCATTAAAACTGTGGCTCTGTGATCATATGTGTGTTTTCAATTCCCAGAATGCCCAGAGCTTCTGAAGTCAGATTACCTCTTGAAAAAACTTCACTGGTTTTCTGCACACTATTGGCTCTCCTTGACATGAATGTATGTGTGTGAACTGTAAATTGCTCAAATTTTGTATGATTTTCTTTTATGTATATATATCTCCCTGCTCCAGGCAGAGCAACTGGACAGCAGGCAGATCCATAGTGAAAGGAACGCCACAAAAATGTACTTCTGTTATGGTCCTGTCTTCTGTCATGTACTAGTTGTACAGACTACACTATGACGAAGATGAAAGTCAAAAATCTTTAATAATCCACAATGAGTAAAGAAGATGAAGACAGGCAAAAGCAACAACCATCAAAAATAGAGAACTGAAAAAAACAGGGAGTACATATACCAGAACTAAACAAGGGAACTAATGAGATAATTGATGGGCAACAGGTGAATACAATGACTAAATCAAACACACGGGAGAACTGGGTCAAACTAGCAGACAGCGAAGGCAGAGTCAAAAAGAAACATGACCATAACAGAACATACAGTAACTGTGACATTATATCAGAAATGTACAATAATAAATGCACAAAACATTACGATGTCCTCAAATCGATTTCAGTAGTACACTGAGATTAATTTATGGCATTAAACTCATGTTTAATGTGATAGTTCCATCCCTACATCTACTATAAAATGATATATTGTTAGTCTTGAGAGTATTTACCTTAATATTTACCACAAACGAAAGAATTGTTAATAAACTAGAGATGTGTCTTTTGTATTAGGTACATATAATGTACATACCATACCATGAGATGTTTGAAAAAGTGGTGGGGACAATATCGACCAAAAAAGTGGTGGGGAGCAAATTAAATCCCACCAGCAAATTACACCTATGCATTTTTATTATTTAAAATGAAAAACCTTCAATATTGGGTTGACTGATCAAACACTTATCAAAAAACAACTGAGCAAAGGGGTAATGTATAAAACCTAAATAAAACAGAGATGGTTGTCTTTAACCCAATTTTGCTTGCATTTAAACTCGTTTAACAAACATTAGAAGTAAAAATGTAACATTAAGAAGTAATTCAAGTGTAATCGACTAGTCTCTGTTATCCCATTTCTACCGTAATGACGCTGGTTCTCGTATCTGAGCTGGAATCATGTTTGACAGGGGAACGTCTCGGGTTACGACTGTAACCCTAGTTCCCTGAGAAGGGAACTCGCGATGCGTCGATGACGCTTTGGGAACGCCTTTGCGTGACTGAGTCTGAAGCACTACTGTCAACTAGTCCAATGGAATGAATGAAGCGTCACGGGCGGGTGACGTCATGACCAGGAAGATATAAAAGCACATCCGGTGCAATGCTCGCGTTAGCTTATAGAGCCGAAGCAAAGACGATCGCAGGGATGCAGGAAGTATGGCAGGGAGACGCATCGTCTCGTTCCCTTCTCAGGGAACTAGGGTTACAGTCGTAACCCGAGACGTTCCCTTTCGAGGGAACTCGCGATGCGTCCATGACGCTTTGGGAACGATAATACCCAATACGCCATAATTACAAAATGTCAGATGATAAAACTGTCGGCAAATTAAGTAAAAAGCACCTGGGATCCTGGGGCAGCTTCCAGGTTCAGGCTATAAAACCTCACAAATGTTAGCGGCGAGGACCAACCCGCCGCATCACAAACCTCCTGAAGGGAAACTCCTGATAAGAGAGCTTTAGAGGCCGCCATACTTCGGGTAGAGTGAGCTCTGACCACCAAAGGGCATGGCTGGCCAGAGGACTCATATGCAAGAGAAATAGCCTCGACTATCCACTTACTGATTGTCTGTTTAGAAGAAGGAAGACCTCTCTTAGGTGAACCAAAACAGACAAACAACTGATCAGATCTCCTCCACGGGGCAGTCCTGTGGACATAAGTGTCCAGTGCTCGCACTGGACACAAGAGATTCAGTTTTTCCTGGTCCGAAGATGTAAACGGAGGAGGACAGAATGCCTGCAGTACAATAGGCCTTGGAATATTGGTTGGCACCTTAGGAACGTAACCCAGCCGCAATGGCCGCCACGTAAACCTTTAAGGTAGAAGGACATAAACCTGACGTGAAACGAGACTGGAGAAACTCAAGTACTGTGTTGACTGAACAGTTAACTGGATCTCGCTGCTGTTGGTGACACCAAGACGTGAAAACTTTCCACTTAAGTATATATAATTTCCTCGTGGCTGGAGCTCTGGAGCTAAGAATGGTCTCAACGACCTCAGTCGAGAGACCACTCTCTAAAAGTTGGCCCCCCTCAGAGGCCAAACCCATAGGTTCCAAATCTCCGGTCGGGGGTGAAATACTGTGCCCCCTGCCTGAGACAGAAGGTCTCTCCTGACAGGTATCTCGAAAGGAGGGCCGTCGAAGAGATGAATTAGGTCCGCAAACCAAATTCGACTCGGCCAGCGTGGAGCTACTAATAATAGACTTACTCCGTCCTGGCGGACTCTCTCCAGAACTCCTGGGAGCAGAGCAACAGGGGGAAATGCGTACAGACGTAGCCTCGGCCACGTCTGTACCATAGCGTCCAACGCTGGTTGCGTGAGGGAACCAAAGTGGACAGTGCGTGGTATGCTGAGACGCAAACAGATCCACTTGTGCTTGGCCGTAAAATTCCCAAATGAGCTCCACCGCCTTGGGGTGGAGTCTCCATTCCCCTGGCCTCAGCCCCTGCCTCGACAGGGTGTCTGCTCCTATATTCTGGTACCCTGGGATATACACTGCCCTCAGGGAGAGTATCTTCCCGAGGGACCACAAGAGGATCTGGTGCGGCAGTTTGCAGAGTGGACGCGAACGCAGACCCCCCTGTCGATTTAAATAAGAGACCACCGATGTGTTGTCTGTACGGACGAGCACATGATGGCCCCTCAGATCTGGGAGGAAATGTCTCAACGCATTGAAGATGGTCATCATCTCCAGGCAATTTATGTGCCAAGAGAGATGATGGTTCCCCCACAGACCCTGAGCTGAGCGGCCTTCCATTACCGCTCCCCAGCCGGTGAGAGAAGCGTCTGTCGAGATAGCAACTCGATGGCAAAGAGCTCCCAACACCGGACCCTGGGACAGGAACCAACGTTTCCTCCATATAATCAAGGTGCACCGCCGCGTGATCTTGATCATACGAAGTGGGTTTCCCCTCGGGGAGAACCCTCTGGTCCTGAGCCACCACTGCAAAGGTCTCATGTACAGCAGGCCAAAGGGGATCACATTGGACGCCGCTGCCATGAGGCCTAACAGTCTCTCGAACTGTTTTGCAGTGCGTGACTGGCCTAGCTTCAACTCTTTTGTGGCTGCGATGATAGCAGCTACACGAACGGGCGATAGTGTGGCCCGCATCGTGACTGAATCCCATACCACACCAAGGAAAGTGGTTCTCTGTAGTGGAGAAAGCACACTCTTCTTGGCATTGAGTCTCAACCCCAATTTCTTCATATGAGCGAGAACGACATCTCGATGCTGAACCGCTGACTGCTCTGATTCCGCCAGAATCAGCCAGTCGTCGATGTAGTTCAGAATGCGTATGCCCTGCAGCCTGAGCGGGGCCAGAGCTGCATCTACGCACTTCGTGAACGTGCGGGGTGACAGAGCTAGGCCGAATGGAAGCACCCGATATTGGTATTCTTTGCCCCTGAAAGAAAACCTCAGGAACTCCCTGTGTTGAGGGAGGATGGAGATATGGAAGTAGGCGTCCTTCAAATCTATTGTGACAAACCAGTCCTCGGATCTGATTTGAGTCACTATCTGTTTGAGTGTGAGCATCTTGAATTTCAATTTCATGACTGCACGATTCAGCAAACGGAGATCTAAAATTGGACGCAACCCCCCATCCTTTTTTGGAACAATGAAGTATCGGCTGTAAAACCCCGATTCTCTGTCGGGGGAGTACACCTGTTCTATAGCTCCCTTTGCTAAGAGTGACTGTACTTCTTGCTCCATTACCAGAGCCTGCTCGGGATGTACTACCGTGAGTAACACCCCGTTGTAACGAGGCGGAGGAGAACCGAATTGGATTCTGTAACCTTTCTCTATTATCTGCAGGACCCAAGGAGATATATTCGCCAGATTCTTCCATTCTGTTAGAAAATCTATTAAGGGTACCAGTCTCTCGAGACTGGCCTCTGGTGTTAAAGGAACAGCCACTTCGGCGACCTGAAGAATGTTGGCAGGAAACAACCGAACTGACTGTTTTTGAACCCCCCTCAGAGGGCTCACGTCCGACGCAATGTCGAGTTGACACTGCCCCGAACTTTCGCTGGATACCACTGCGCCCCGAAGCACCAAGGGTGGCGGGGTTGGCAGTACGGTCCCATGAGGACCCCGAAGTGGATTCTGAGGTGTACACCGCTCCACCCCGGTTGGGGCTGTCCTCGATGGTCTGATGTACATAGCGTCAGGACCTTTTCTGAGCCGAAGCCTTCCTAGCCATAAGTACGGTCCTCAGATCCGGCTTAGACTTAGCCGACTTCGGCTGAGAGTGTTGGCTCGATCCCCAAGATTTATTCGGGTGAGCACGAGACGCAACACTCATTTTCTGTTGCACACGGTGCGAGGAGCTTGGCTGGGGATGCTCACGCCCAGCATCCCCAGGGGGATGGACTCGGCGAGGAAGGATTTTTTTAAAAGCCTCAGATTGTTTTTTATTTTCTTGAAATCTTTCAACAACCGAATTCACCGAGTCACCAAAAAGACCAGAGGGAGAAATATGGACATCTAAAAGAAAAGCCTGATCTTTATCTTTAATATCTGCAAGATTTAACCAAAGATGTCTCTCAGTAGCTACGAGGGCTGCCATAGACCGCCCAATAGCACGGGCGGTCTCCTTCGTAGCTCTGAGAGAAAGATCTGTAGCCCGACGAAGTTCTCGAATTTCGTCGGGACTAACTCCCTCACTCTTATCGATATCCCCCAGCAGATCTGCCTGATAGGCTTGGTGTACTGCCATCGTGTGCAGACAGGCTCCAGCTTGACCTGCTGCCGTATAAGCCTTACCCACTAAATTAGATGTGGTTTTTAGTGGTTTATTCAGCAACACGGGATCCTTCAGGGACGATGCTGACCCAGGAGACAGATAGCTCGCGAGCGTCTGTTCCGCTGGGGGCATCGACCCATAACCAAAATCTTTCAGCCCCCTTATATTTGAATATGTGTGAACATGGGGACTAAAAAGACGTGACGAATATGGTTTATTCATTCGAAGAATGGATGGAAGGGCCCGTGATTGAGATGAAACATTAGATGTGAGAAAACGCTCGTCTAATTTGCTTTTAGGACGAGAATCTCTTTTTTCTGCTGGCCAGTCAATACTTAATTTATCTACAGCACGAGTTATCACCTCAATAAGCTCCTCATATGCTGGGGAGAGGGATGGGGAATCCTCTCCCCTTATTGTTTCTTTATTAGTGTTTGTGTCACTCTCACCGATGCTCAGTAACTCTACCTCCTCAGAGCTAGAGCACTGAAGCATCGGGCTCTCCTCCCGGGCGGAAGAAGCCGCAGCGCGGGCTTCCGACACCGGCAAGAGAGCAATGGATCCCTCGGGTAAAGGAGGAGATAAGGCAGAGCCCGTCTCCAACCCCGCCGAGAGATCCATTTGCGAACCCCAAGTGAGCCTTCTCCGAGCTGCCTCGGCAGCCGCGGGTCCAGAACCCCGAGGTTCGCGAGCCTGTCCATCATCCTCAAATGTGGACAGACGGGAGCGGAGCATGCGGAGCAGGAGACACTCACAATGCTGACAGTCAGCCCCCTCGAAGGCTGACATCGCATGCTCCACTCCCAAACAAACTACACAAAGCTCATGTGTATCTCCACCCGTGATATAACGAGGGCAAGGAGAAGCACAGGCTTTAAATAGTTGTTTCGCCATAATACTATATAATGAGAGACAGACAACAATAAATATAACAGACAGTTTTGACACAGAGCGCTTTGCTGAGGCACAAAAGCTAACGCGAGCATTGCACCGGATGTGCTTTTATATCTTCCTGGTCATGACGTCACCCGCCCGTGACGCTTCATTCATTCCATTGGACTAGTTGACAGTAGTGCTTCAGACTCAGTCATGCAAAGGCGTTCCCAAAGCGTCATCGACGCATCGCGAGTTCCCTCGAAAGGGAACTGCTACTTTCAGACCACCAGCTCGTGTATCACACATAGCCACAGCATGCTGCAACTGACTCCATAACCTGCCCATAAACAAACAGTGGACAGTTCTGAGGACATATTTTACATCCAAGTTATTTAGATTTAGTATATTTACGAATTAAATAATTTAGACTTTATGCAAGGCATCAGGCTTTTTCATCACACGAAAAGACAAATGCGACATTAATTTAGGTGACTCACATTGCATCCATGTGTGTTGCTTCGCATAAAATTAAATGATTTACAGCACAGTAACGACTTTATAGATAAAATAAAATGTTTTACTGTAGAAAGGCACCATTTCGATGGCGCTGAGAACTGCTCTCTCCTGAAGAGGATGCAAAAAGCCTGCAATAAATAACTCAACCGCTGGGTTGTTATGTCTGACACTAAAGAAAATTACCTAAAAGGCTAAACTGAGTATTTGGGTTAAAAAAAAAAAAAAAACAGGATTTTTTAGAGTCGATGCAGGTATGTACACCGTGTGTGAGATGAATGAGTGACATTAATGCTAACACAGCAACAGCATAAATCACATGAGAGGTGGTGCCCACCTGGCCAACTCTGACCACAGATCATTTCTTGTTAAAGAGTGGGCAACTAAAAGGACAGCTTGTTTGTGCTGTTTACTGATCAAAGATTATTTCAGAAGTTTGTTTGTATATGGTTAAAATTAGAAATATGGAGGAGGAAGTTAAATCGGCAGTGAGCATAGACAACAATGTTTACTACACAGTCCTGTTTATTCCTTCGGATCTGATAGACGATGCAGAAACGAATGTCTTCGCTGGATCAAGTATACTGTAATTTCCTTGATGCTGGAGTTGTTTCCCATTTTTTTTTTTTTGTGGCGCATACTTTATGTAAGTTCTGAAGAGTAGGGGTCACAAGGGCCTCTGAAAACATGAATGGTTAAAAACAGTCCCAAAGAGGGCAAATCATATTTTTTATTTGTTTCCCCCAGAAAAATAATCCAAAAACAGCTGTAACTTTGTTTTTATACCACATTGCTACCTCTCTGATCCATACAAATAAGAAAGCCATGTTGATGCTGTACATGTAAAAAGTCTTTACATGTGAAATGAGAAACATTTTTTTTTTTTGCTATTGCTATTGCTATTGCTATTGGGTCTAATGTAGTTGGTGCAACCCAATATACAGTTGTTGATAACTGAATACCAGTTGTAAAACAGAACATTATTGTATTTAAATACCAACTGGAATAATAGTATCTTCTTTGTCTTGTAAATATCAGTTTTTACTTTGACATCAGACCATAGCAGAAGTTAAGAGTGACATGTTTTTGCATCTTATTTTAATATGGTCATTCTGGACAGGGACGAAGTTCTGAAAGTTACAGCACGTTTTCACAGAAAAAAAAATTCAACTGCTTTATTTCAAAAGATCAAGGAAAATTTTACTTTTCATGATATGACTTTAGGCAGAACTGTGGGCCCTTTGTTGTGGTTGGTGCTTTGGAAACATCATGATGGCATATAATTATTCATCAAAAGAACAAAGAGAATTTGAGAAGGAAAGAAAAGAAATAATGGCTATGACAAGGTTTATGAGTGGTGATGGACAACAGCATATTTTAGTGCAACAATAACCTGGCTTGAACAACCCAGGCTTGGGCAAGGGCAAAATCCCAGCTCAACGGGTCAGTGCAGAATGCCCCTTTGCATCAGAGGATGAAGAATTCTTGGCAAATATTTTTAATATCCTCATGGCAGTAATCTGTGGGCGGAGCGCTGTGAATCTGGCCACAGTATGGCTTAGAGGGTGAAATAAGCTCTAAAATAATGTGTCCTACGCACACTTCTCCTCATCCCTGACCGATTGTCACCCTTCCTTCTACTGAGTGATTTCCTTGAAGATTTACCTGGGTGCAAATCCACTGATGCATCTGAGTAAAGAAGTGAAAGGAAACCGGCTCAGCCCAGTGTAGTCTGAGAGAACATGACAAAGATTAAGAACATCTAAAGCTGTGAAATAGCCATGGATCACTTTAACTCTTTCAGTGAGGTGTACAGTATGTGCATATTAACACAAACACACATGCTTACACAAGCTAGATAAATAATGTTAGTGATGTCATGGGAAATAAATAAATAAGATTTGTTTGTAATACATAATGTTTGATAGATAGATAGATAGATAGATAGATAGATAGATAGTAGATAGATAGATAGATAGATAGATAGATAGAGAGAGAGATAGAGAGATAGAGAGAGAGATATTAGGGTGTGAAGGAGAGCTAAACCTCGCCCTCTTTTCAAATGGCCCCCCGGTGTCACCCTTTAAAGATATGCAAAATTAATTAAGGTTAAGCTAATGGTCTATAAGGCCATGCCGGGACAGCTTCCGTCTATTTCCCAAATACACTCTAGTCTGGCAGACGCCTCAGTAAGAGGTGACAGCTGGGGCTGGAGATGTGTTTATCACTAATTTATCCTGACAGCTTTCAAGAATTCTGGATGAGGATGCAGCCTCATTTGCATAACAACCAACAAAAAATTATACAACCCCCCTGATTTTGACAAAATCTGAATGAGATGTGAACAGATACAATGGAGATAACTGTCATGTGAGGAATAACTGACGACGGGCCATTAAATTATTAGAAAATAATGCACACCCGAGGTGGTAATGCCACGAAGCAAAGTGGAGTGTGCATTATTTTATAATAATTCAACAGACCAGATTCAATTATTTCAATTATAAGTTTATCACACCTCAAGACATTGTCCAAATGTTGTATTTCAGGATATTTGTGCTCTTTTGTGTAGGACTCGCATCTCATCCCACGCCTCCGTTGCTAATTCCAAAATGTCATTTTAGATCTAGTAAAGTAGTCTTGAGCATTGATAGCAGACTAATGCAGTCATTAATGCAGATATTAGAGAGAGAGAGAGAGAGAGAGAGAGAGAGAGAGAGAGAGAGGGAGAGAGGGAGAGAGAGAGAGAGAGAGAGAGAGAGAGAGAGAGAGGGTGATTAAGCATGTGTGAATTACCTGAGTCTGTGCGTCTGTCAGTGTTCGGCAGCATCGTCTCTACTAATAGCGAAACTGTACGTTTATCAGCTTCAAGGACAGCACCATTATTACCTCAGAGAGTTTGTGCTTCCTTGTAATTTTGTGGCAAAAAACATCTAAATAATTTGTTGTTCCCTTTCGAGGGAACTCGCCATGCGTCGATGACGCTTTGGGAACGCTTCCAGCCTGAATGCGTCTGAAGCATCTATGTCAACTAGTCCAATTAAAGGAATGAATGTCACGGGCGGGTGACATCATGACCAGGAAAGGATAAGAGCACATCCGGTGCAACCGGCATTAGCTTCTGTTGCCTCAGCAAGCGATCTGTGTCAAACTGTCTGTTATATTTACTGTTGTCTGTCTGATATATATATCGCGTTATTTAACGAGTGGGGACACACACGAGCTTTGTGTGATGTGTTTGGGAGTGGAGCATGCGGGGCTGATTGCCGACATTGTGAGAAGCTTTCGCTTCGCAGCTCTGCTCCCGCCTGTCACTTTTCGAGGAAAGTGGCCAGGCTCGCGATTCTCAGGGTGCAGGACCCGCGTCTGCCGAGGCACGAGGATAATGCATTCCTGCGGATCGCAAATGGATCTCTTTATGGGATTCAGGGGTTATGCTTCAGTACTCTACCTCCGAGGAGGTAGATGTGCTGGGCATTGAAAGTGACACAATCATGGGGTAAGTGGATTCACCATCTCTTTCCCCAGCGTATGAAAAATATATACACATATATATAAATATATTAACTATATTAAAAAGCTGGTGGAGGTGATTACTAGGCTGTAGATAAATTAAATATTTAATGGCCTGCAGAAATAAGGGGGCTCGTCCTAAAAATTAAAATAAACGAGCTTCCTTCCCTCTATTTTTTCACCTCCATCATGGGGCCTTCCATTTTTTCCCGATCTGCCCAGCGAGCTGTCTAGATCATGGAAAAAGCCTTACTCATCTTGTCTTTCAGCCCCCAAGTTCATGTATATTCAGATATTAGGGGGTTAAGAGAGTATGGCTATGGGGCAATACCCCGGGTAGAACAGCTTGTGAGCTATCTGTAGAACGCTTGTGAGCTATCTGTCTCCTGGTTCAGTATCGTCCCTGAAGGCCTCAGCTTCTCTCACTGAACCATTAAAGAAAACTATTTTTAATATAGTGGGAAAAGCATATATGGCAGTGGGTCTAGCAGGAGTCTGCTTGCACACTATAGCACTGCTACAAGCATATCAGGCTGACCTGCTGGGGTATTTGGACAGAAGTGAGGGAGTTTGGCCCGATGGGGTTTGAGAACTTCGTCGGGCCACAGATTTTACAGTCAGAGGCGTTAAAAAATCTCTCCCTCACTATGTCCAACCCCCTGGGGCTGCTGGGCGTGAGCAGCTCCAGCCGTCTAGTTTCTCATACGCAACATAGCAGCCTAAACCTTCAAAGCAGAAGCCGGATCCTAGGACCGTTCTTCACGCTGAGAAGGCTTCGGCTAGCAAAAAAAAAAAAAAAAGAGCAAAAGAAAAGGTCTTGGCGCCACCGGCGTCAGATCAGTGAGGGCAGCCCCAACCGGGGTGGGACGGTGTTCACCTCATTATACGGTGCCCGTTCCATCTCGGTGCCCTCAGGGGACCGTTCTGCCAACCCCGCCATCCTTGGTGCTTCGGGGCGCAGCAGTCTCCAGCGAGCTTCTGGCACAGCGTCAACACGACATTGCGTCAGACTCGCGCCCTCTGAGAGTTGTTAGAAAACAGTCAGTTCGGGTAGTTCCTGCCAGTATGCTTCAGGTCCCCGAACTAGCTGTCTCAACTGCACCAGAGACCAGCCTCGAAAACTGGTTCCCTTGGTAGATTTTTCGGCAGCACGGAAGCTACTGCCAAATATATCTCTATGGGTCCTGCAGTTAGTAGTAAGGCAGATTCCAATTTGGTTCTCATCCTCCAGGCTACAATGGGGTGTTGCTCACGTTAGTGCATCCCAAGCAGGCTCTGGTAATGGAGCAAGAGGTAAAGGCCCTGTTAGCAAAGAAAGCTATAGAGCAGGTGTACTCACCCGACATTGCGTCGGGTCTTTACAGTTGTAAGGAACTCAGCTTTTTGGAAATATTATTAATCAATAATATCTTGTTATTATTAATTATAAATATTTGGGTCAGTTAATTGGATTAACTTGATGTGGCTGAATTAATATTACAATCAATTAATCAGTTCGTCCAAGGAACTCTTTTGATTATTAATTTATTCTAAGAAAAGGGTATCTTCCATGGCCACAGAAGAATAATTATTTCTTCGCATATACATATATACGCATATGATGGTTCCGGCAGTGTCAAGTGGAAGTTGGTTGAGCGTTCTCTTTCTCCAGGAACGCATGATTGGTTTGGTCAAGGCCTGGGACTCTGTTGAGGCCACGCCGAGTACCCAGGAGAAGTGAGGAAGTCGGAAGGATGGGTGATTGGAGTCGTTGTTGGTTGGAGTCTTTGTTCCAAAACTCCTGAGATTGTCTTTGGTTCTTTGTGAGAGAGTCTCCTCTCTTTTCCATGAGGCCGGATCTGGTTGGGATCCAGGCCTGCTGGAAGGCCTCTTGGCCCCCATGGAGGGGGGAGGGGGGGTTTTCCCCGTATCACCCGAGACCGTGTTTGCGGCAGGATGGAAAACCAAGAGAGGGCGGTCACTATTGCCTGTCTCTGATATAGTCTGAAAAAGAACCACCCCTAAGGTTTGAATGGACCTATGAGTAAGGTGACATGTCCAAGAGGGGAAGCGGCTCTTAGTTGATTTATGGTCTTTGTCCCCAGCGTGCTTAGACTGTTCATTCAAGCTCAAATAGACATAACAAATTCAAATTGCATTCTAAGAGAAGGTGATGTACATCAAAGTATGTGTCATTAAATGAGGATTAATTAGGTAGGAAGAATGATACAGGTGAAGTTATATTGACCGTTGGGTGGTTGTGCAACCACATACACCCCAATCAAACATACCATGTTGTTATACCTAATAGTACACGAGACAGTAAATCATCACGGTTTCTGTGAGGCATGTTCCTTCATAGAACAGAGTAATACCGCAAAGTTTATTTAATTGAAGATTGTCTCTCTCTCTTGAGCATGTGGCTCATGTGGCCACATTCCTTTGAGGTCGTAAAAGTCTGTTATCAGTCTTAAAGTGTTCTGTAACCAGACACCCGGCTGACAAAGTAACTTCATTTGTGAGGTTAGTTTTGGGGGGGAGTTTCATAGACCTTTATATTGATTAAATATAGTGAATATGAATAATTAGTGTGTGTCTGAATGGTCCAGACCCTACACAGTCATTATCTCATTGTTCCAAAAAAGGATGGAGAACTGCGTCACATACTAGATCTTCGTCTGTTTGAGTGTTCGGTGCTGGAACTCAAGTCCAAGATGCTGACACTCAAACAGATCGTGACTCAAATTAGATCCGAGGACTGGTTTGTCACGATAGATCTGAAAGACGCATACTTCCATATCTCCATCCTCCCTCAGCACAGGAAGTTGCTGAGGTTTTCTTTCAGGGGCAAAGAACACCAGTATCAGGCACTTCCTTTCGGTCTAACTCTATCACCCCGCACATTCACGAAGCGCGTAGATGCAGCTCTGGCCCCGCCAGGCTACAGTGCATACACATTCTGAATTGCATAGACGACTGGCTGATTCTAGCGGAATCAGAACAGTTAGCGGTTCGGCATCGAGATGTCGTCCTCGCTTATGTGCGAAGGTTGGGGTTGAGGCTCAATGCCAAGAAGAGTGTGCTTTCTCCAGTACAGAGGACCACTTTTCTTGGAGTGGTCTGGGAAAAGACCACTCCAAAAGTCTCACGATGCGAGCCGTTCTGTTGCCCGCTCGTGTAGCTATTATCCTTACTGCCACAAAAGAGCTAAAGCTAGGCCACTCACACACTGTGAAACAGTTCGAGAGACTGTCAGGCCTCAGGGCAGCAGCGTCCATTGTGATACCCATTGGCCTGCTGTACGTGAGACCTTTGCAGTGGTGGCTCAGGACCAGAGGGTTCTCCCCAAGGGGAAACCCACTCTGTATGATCAAGATCACGCGGCAGTATCCCTGCGCCTTGGTTATATGGAGGAAACACTGGTTCTTGTCCCAGGTTCCGGTGTTGGGAACTCTTTTCCATCGAGTTGCTATCTCGACAGATGCTTCCCTCACCATTGGTATTGGAAGGCCACTCAGCTCAGGGCTTGTGGAGGAGTCATCATCTCTCTTGGCACATGAATTGCCTAGAGATGATGGTCGTCTTCAATGCGTTGAGACATCTCCTCCCAGACCTGAGGGGCCATCATGCGTGAGACCTTTACAGTAGTGGCTCAGGATCAGAGGGTTCTCCCCGAGGGGAAACCCACTCCTTACGATCAAGATCACGCGGCAGTATACCCGCGCCTTGGTTATATGGAGGAGACTCTGGTTCTTGTCCCACAGACAAGAACCAGACACGTTGGTGGCCTCTTATTTTGGTCCCTCAGGAAGATACGCTCTCTGAGAGTAGTGTATATTCCAGGGGGCCAGAATATAGGAGCAGACACCCTGTCGAGGCAGGGGCTGAGGCCAGGGGACTGGAGACTCCACCCCGAGGAGGTGGAGCAAATATGGGACTTTTACGGCCAGGCAGAAGTGGATCTGTTCACGTCTCAGCATACGATGCACTGTCCACTCTGGTTCTCCCTCACTCAACCAGCCCCCTTGGGGCTGGATGCTATGGCGCAGACGTGGCCGAGGCTACGTCTGTACCCATTTCCCCCTGTTGCTCTGCTCCCAGGAGTTCTGGAGTGAATCCGCCAGGATGGAATAAGCCTATTGTTAAAAAGAAGTAGCACCACCCTGGCCTAGACGATTTTTGTTTGCGGACCTAATTCTTCTCCTTGACGGTCCTCCCTTGGAGATCCCGATCAGGAGAGACCTTCCGTCTCAGGCAGGGGATGCAATATTGCATCCTCGGCAGGGGATTTGGAAACTGTGGGTTTGGCCTCTGAGGGGGCCCAACTCATAGAGGGTGGTCTCTCAACCGGGGTTGTTGAGACCATTCTAAGCTCCAGAGCTCCCGCTACAAGGAAACTATATTCACTATTTGGAGAGTTTTTCACTTCTTGGTGTTACCAACATCAGTGGAATCCGGTTAACTGTTCAGTACACACAGTATTCGAGTTTCTGCAAGAACGCTTTGTATCAGTTCTATGTCGTTCCCCGCTTAAGGTATACGTGGTGGCCATTGCGGCTTTCCACGCCCTGGTGGGTGGTACATTTTTGGGTCGAGACCCCCTGATCACTCATTTCCTTCGTGGCACTTTGAGACTGAGGCCTGCAACTTGCACTAGGGTGCTGGCTTGGGACATTGCAATAGTTCTAGAAGCCTATCTGGGGCTCCATTCGAGCCCTTAGATTTAGTCTCAGAGAAGTTTCTTTCTTTTAAGATTATTTTCTGCCAGCTATTTCGTCCCTCTAAGAGTCGGAGACCTTCAGGCCCTTTCGGTCCCCACCTGCCTTGAGTACACCGGGGATGGCCAAGGCATTCTTACCCCAAACATGGATATGTTCCTAAGGTGGCTACCATTATTCCGAGGCCTATTGTGCTGCAGGTTTCTGTCCTCCCCCGTTTATCGGACCAGGAAAAGCTGAACCTCTTGTGCCCAGTGCGAGCACTGGACACTTATGTTCATCGGACACCTCCGTGGAGAAAATCCAACCTATTGAGCAAATAGATAGTCAAGACTATTTTTCTTGCTTGTGAGTCCTCTGGCTAACCATTTGGTGGTCAGGGTTCATTCCACTAGGAGTATGGCTTCTAAGCTTTATTATCTGGAGTTCTCTCCAAGACATTTGTGATGCGGCGGGCTGGTCCTTACCGCTCACATTAATCAGATTTTTTAGCCTGGACCTGGACGCTGCCAAGGTCTCAGGTGCTTAGTGCTTAGTGTAGTGATGACAACAGGCTGACACTCAGGCTGTCTCGTTCCCTTTCTCAGGGAACTATGGTTACAGTCATAAACTGAGACATTTTATCCTATTGTTAACTATATTTATTTGATTGGTCAGTGTTGTTTTGGGTTTTGGATCTTTTGCTGTTGTAGGCTGTAATGACCTTTGAAATAACTGACATATTTTGGGGAAGTGATATGGACATGTAATGCGGTCAAAATCTGTCTGGAACTACTTTAGCTGTGCATTTCCCTGAAAATAATTGCACACCTTAGAATGTTTGTCAATCAGATTCAAGCATTTAACAGCCCTGTGTTATAAATTAATATATAGGCTATACCAGCAGGTGGCAGTAGTCTATATTCGTCATTCAACAGAATCTAGGACTGTGAATATACAAACTTTAAACAAAGCAGCGCTTGCTTACCATTTTGAATATCAATCAAGAATTGTCTTTGATCATAAATCTTCACTTTCTTCATTCCATGTCAGTATGGAAATATTGCGTATTGAATACTCAGGTAAGATGATGTAAAATTAGCCAATCAGAATGATCTCTCTCATTGACTGATTGGTGTGTTACCCATCGGGTCTATTGGTTCTTGTTTTAGCCAACTGAACATTTTCAAAAGTAGTGATGTACTGTAATCTGCTGATTGTCTGTGTCTGATGGTGCAGTGGGAATTAGCCCTATATGCCTTAAAATGCTGCTTAAATAGGCATCTCACTAGATTTTGAAACAGAGCTTATCAGCAGTTTCCATTTACCAGCAGTAACCCAATACAGACAGTTAAAAACGTAAAGGCTTTGAAAGACCTTTAAGTGTAGCATGCATATACATTCACCATTGATCTGGCCTTTTCTGAACTCTTTCCCAGTCGCTTTCTAAAATACTCCCTCCAGGACTCTTTGTTAAAGGATCGGCAGGCTTTCACATGCTAGTATTATTGAAAACACATATACAAGATTTGAAGAAAGGCTGGGAATGCAAAGCCAGAGTTACGCTATACATGCAGTGCAGGCACAGAATCGCCTTGATTATAGAGACATGCACCAGGCTCCTTCTGTAATGAGCTACAAGGCCCCTGTGTCACAGTTAGCCACTGCCAAAACGGAAAAGTAGACACAAGATGTTTGCCGTTGGCCCCTAAACTTGTATTTTACCCCCTGTTCGCTTCTCTGTATGCACTAAGCTTCAAATGAAAAACACAGCCTTCTATGCAGCCTAGGGCCGAGAGCGCACTGAGTGAAATGTCAAGAAGGAACAACTTAATGTGCATTAGAACTGGAAGCTGATATACACAGCGGGCACCATGGGAGGGGGTGTTTCGTGGTCATGAAAACACAGGCACACATACACACATCCACAATCAGAGATAGCAGGCTAAGCATCGCACTGGAGCAACCAGTTTGTAATCCCGAACACATGCACACGTACCCATGGAAGAGTTCAACGCCCCTCTGAGGACCCGCTTTCTCTCTTGTCCCAAATCCTGGGCCCATAATGGCAGTGGCGGTCTAAATTAAAGATGATTCCCTGTTGGTGCGAATGCTGTTAAGTCAAGTGTGAGAGGATCCCTGACCCAGTAATTATAATTGCAAACTTTCCCTGAATATTTAATGCTACACTACAGCTGTCAAACAAAAACAACAATGGAGATTAGGGAAGAATGGGCGCCAAGATAAACAATATAAACAGCCTTACTGTTCTCATAGAATCACATCACCGTGGCGTGACACTTTTATGTTTTAGAAGAGAATTTACTCTTCATTAATATGAAGGTGAAAATAAAGCTTTTTGATATTATGAATGAAATGGCTGAATGAATGAATGTGTGTGTGATTGGTGAAATTAGCAGGTCATAAAGTTGCACATAATTAATGGTAATTTACACACTGTTGGCAACAAGGTTGCCAAAACATCCCTTACATTAAAATGATACTGATGTTAAAAAAAAATTATAGAGATTTTCCTGGTGCAAATTTACATAATAGTTGTTGTTGTCTCTATCTCTTTCTTTCTCTTTTACTTGTTCTTTGTTAACAAAAATAATTGTCCACTTGAGATTATATACAAATATATTACTAAAGATATAATTTACCCAAAATGAAACTTATGTGATTAATAACCCAAAATCTGTGTGACTTTCTTCTGTGAAACACTAAAGAATATAGTTTAAAGAATGTTTTTGCCCATGCAATGAAAGTCAGTAGGTTCAAAAAATCTTTGGACCCCACTGATATATATATATATATATATATATATATATATATATATATATATATATATATATATATATATATATATATATATACCTGTATGACTTTCTGGTTACACTTTATTTTGATAGTCCACAGATATTCTACTAGCTATAAATAACTTTGCAACTACAATGCAACTAACAAAGGGTTAGGGTTAGTAGAATAAGTTGACATATAGGTGCAAAGTTACTTATAGTAAATAGAATGTCTAAAGTGGACTATTGAAATCAAGTGTTACTTAGGCCTACTTGAAAGTCGGTAAACAAAGCATCATTTCTTCTGCGGAACACAAAAGATTTTTTTTAAATATATATATATATATATATATATATATATATATATATATATATATATATATATATATATA
This sequence comes from Gila orcuttii, assembly GCA_026230005.1. NCBI lineage: Eukaryota > Metazoa > Chordata > Actinopteri > Cypriniformes > Leuciscidae > Gila > Gila orcuttii. Next base: position 50,803,939 of record JAPDVR010000004.1, read on the forward strand.
TATTAAAAAAGAATGTTGTGTTCCGCAGAAGAAATTATGCTTTGTTTACCGACTTTCAAGTAGGCCTAAGTAACACTTGATTTCAATAGTCCACTTTAGACATTCTATTTACTATAAGTAACTTTGCACCTATATGTCAACTTATTCTACTAACCCTAACCCTTTGTTAGTTGACATGTAGTTCCGAAGTTATTTATAGCTAGTAGAATATCTGTGGACTATCAAAATAAAGTGTAACCAGAAAGTCATACAGGTTTGGAACAACATATGTGTGTGAGTAAAGGGTTTTTGGGTGAATGATCCTTTTAAGAGTATTAGTAACATGAAATCAGAACCAAATGATAGTGTTATTCATCCGTCCCTGGTGGAGACCAGATAAACTAAACTAGTTGGTCAGTATAATCTCGCCGGACATTAACACAGCTAAACATGTCTTATGTAAACACACCATTAAGTGACAACACTCAGTTTTTGGTTTTAGTTTTAATTTTAAAAAGAAACAATGGTTGAAAAAAGAAAAGATTCTTACACAAATATATGTATGTGTGAAGTTACAGTATTCAAGAACAACAAAATATCATTGCATACCATTGATCTTAACTTAACTTTGAATGTCTCACAAAACTGGGCATGAATTGTTTGCTCAGTGTGTGTTTCTCTAACTTGAGTCTAACTTGACAAAGTGAGGGCAGGCCCTCTCCAGCCAAAATTAATGAACTGAGAACGACCTTGATCAATGATTCAAAGCGAGGTGCACCAAAGCTCTCCCTCCTCTGCCACTCTTGGTCCAGTCATTCATCAAGTGTTCTCTTTTGATCTGTGGACTGGATCGCGTGTGCCTGACCAATCACAGCGCAGCCCCGCCCAAACCCGCCATCCTCCTGCCCATAAAGATATTAACCACACTAATTGAATCAAATGTTGGTGACCTATAGGTCACTGTTCAGGTATGTACATCGTAAATATGCTGAGCATACTTGCAATTACACTTGCAGCAATTAGTTTGTTAATTAATTGTCCTTTTTTTTGTGTGAGCTACAAGAATTCTCTTTGTTTCTATATGCCTTGCTAGGGGTAAATTGTGCTCTACGATGCAGCTTCAATGCTTTTGTGACTTTTTTTTTTTTTTGAGTTTAACCTTTTTTTCACATACCTATGACATATTATTTGTCCCTTGGAAAATTCCTGTTAAAATTATTACAACAATGAGCTCTGTATATATTGATAAAGATATAAAAAAGATAAATATTTTTTTTTTCTTTCTTTCTTTCTTTCTTTCTTTCTTTCTTTCTTTCTTTCTTTCTTTCTCATTTCCTTTTTATTCTTCCTCGTTCCTTAAATGTACTTGTTTCCTTTTACCTAACGTTTAATATCCTGCAGAGTTACAATGTGAACCATAAATATATTCCCAATGCTCCACTGCTCTGGATTGTGGACAGTGTCGTGTAAAGCTGGCCATGGGAAAAGAGGTCATTAGTTGCACTTACATTTTAAAAGTGATTTTCCCTCTTCCTCTCCAGGCTACAGATTACTGGATTATATTCCAATACATCTGCTTCCATATTAAGGGTCACAGCATCAAGATTTTCTAAATCTCTCGGACTAGGGATGTGAGATCTGAGAGATATTTCACGTTTGGGCTTGAAAGCTGATTAGCTGGCACTTATTTTACTTTCTGCCCCTGCAACGCTCACTAACAAACACATGTTTGACCTAACTGTATATTATTTTAGCTTGTCACATGACACACTGGTCAACCAATAATTTTAGCTGGTTTTCAAAAGCAATTATTGAAAATATATATTTTGTTTAAACACTTTGAAGAGATTCATATGGCAGAAGAATGCATGAGTTTGTATATGTATATGTGTATATATATCTAAAAATGTTTAGGAAAATCAATTATGTTATTGTGGCTTTTTCAGAGTGTTCCTTTGTTGTGGGTGTGCGAGCGTTATTTTTCACAGTCCATAAAGTATTCTCAGGCCAACCCACATCCATTATGGGTTTCTCCAGCACAAGAACAGAGAGAGGAAAGTTGTTCATCAAGTCTGTGGAAACTCAAGGCATTAATTATGGCGACAGAGGCAGTGTGGCATTCTGGGGTCCACAAGAGGGTCACAATCACTTTCAAATGACCCTCGACACGCAGCTGGCTGTTCATCTAAGCAGAGGCCATCTTAATGTCAGTATAAGGTCTTCATCAAAGAGTTTCGGGCATACAGACATTAGGAAAACATTGGGTCAGTTCTATAATGTATGACTATACTTACTCCAAATGGAGCATATCCCCTCTGGACATCAATCGCAGGGCAAAATGTTCCTCCCACACTCATATATAGGTTCATGCTGATACCATACTGATCACTCTGCATGCTTTTAAATGTCCACTCTACTGATCTTTAGATACATTGTTTACTATTAAGATTAGTACATTGTTATTGAGATCTCTTCTAAACTTTAGAGGAGACAAATGTGAGAGATCCGGAGTCTATAGCTAAGGAGAAAAGTCTGAGCACAGTGTGTGATGTTATTGAGATCTCTTCTGAAACTTTTAAGGAGACAAATGAGAGAGTGTTAAGAGTTTTTGTGCAGGAGACAAGTGTGAGAAGCTGGAGACTCAAGCAAAAGTCTCAATTTGATGTTAATGTAACCTCATTTATGTCTAGCAGAAACATTTGAGATGTTAAAGGTTTTTTGTTTTGTTTGTTTTTTCCTCTGGGTAGCTTCTATGTCATTCATCCACACCATTTCAATCAAGAACAATACATGCATTGTCATATTTGAACTTAAGTGTAAACAGTGTTTTGTTGCACAATGATTTAGCAGTGGAAATCATGACATATTTTTACATGCATGCAAAATGGGTTGTGCAAGACCAACATTGCAATGTTAAATGTGTAATGTGAAAAAAAAAGGTTATGTAAAAACCATGAAGCATTGGTACACTAGTACTACATTTGTTAAAAATAAATATTTTATCTTAGACTAAACATCTTACACTTGTCTAATCCCTTGTTTGGAATATCTGCTACATATACAATGCTGGGCACTGAAGATAAAGTTAAACTAGTAATCCTTGATATTATGAAATGTATAATGCAATTTAAATGATAGTTTCAGTATTTGTAATATTAGTAAAAATTAGGGATGTCAGTTTTCACAAATTCCCATGATCGATCATCGTTTAAATTAACGATCAATTAATCGATTAATCGTTAGCCTTAATACTGCAGTACTATGCGTCTACTGCAGTGGCATATGGCAAACAGCATGACAGGATCTGCAAATGCTGCTCAAAACTATGTTCCTCACCAAAAGAATGAGAATGGTTTTTAATCTAAATAAAGGGCTAGTAGGATTGTAAAATGATTCGATGTGATTGATCATTTAATTAAATTAATTATTTAATTATCAAATAATGACTAATAGGCTACAATGTGTCACCAACGCGTGCTTGTCAGAATGTGTGACTGTCGTGGACGCGCTCTTCCTGGAACAACGCGCTGAAAACAGCAACTAAACCCAATGAATTCACAACGATTTAATAAAATAGTGTTCTCATGTTTTGTAATACGACAGTCCCAATCATCTTTATTATTAGCCGTGCATTGCTGTTTGAGCTGCATGCGTTGAATGAATACCGGTACTGGAGCACTTTGCTAGCGCATTATTTAACTCAAATAAACGCATCCTATATGAGATTAATCAGATGTATACAAAATAAACATAATATTACAAATTATATCTTATTACAAAATATTACAAAATTACGAGAATGCACAAGTGAATTTGAACTAAGTTACATGCCATTCAGAAAGACTCATGTTGTGGACGCGCTCTTCCTGGAGCAACGGGACACGGCAACTAAACCAAAATAATTCAGTGTTTTATTACAATATTGTGCTCTTTATAATGTTATGTAATTTGACAATCCCCATAGTCATGATTAGTCGTGCATTGCCGTTTGAGCTGCGCACGCTGAAGCTGAAGAGGATCACCGTACACTTTACTACATGCATTTTTAACCAAATGCATCCTATATGCGATTAATCAGATATAGGCCTACACAAAATAAAAACAATATTGCGACTTACATTTGCACAAAACAAAAGGCTTCGAATGCACACGCACACTTTAGTCATGATGGTGTAAAATGGTCTCAAACATAACTCCGGCGCGCGCGCTTTACATGCTTCACGGTTGAGCAGCAGGCAAGTCCATAGATGTAAACACTTGATGTCGCCTTGGCTACGGCAGTTCATTGGAACGAATGCGTCAATAGAGCCGCCATCTTGAAACAGGGGAGCCCCTCATCAGCGTCAATGTAGGAAAAGTTCTAACGGAAATAAAATCACCATAAATCGTCATGAATGTGATTTTCTAGTTGTTTTGGTTCGTTCCAACGGTCAGACATGTATTTATTATAAAGTCCAGAGAAATTTTAAAAAATGTAAAAAATTTCACAATCTTGTGGAATGTAATCCCTTGCTGTCTGGTTTTTAGATTTCGTTCGTGTGAACATCCATACGCAGCACAAAATTCCGGCATCATCCATGAATTCAGCGTTACCTAGCTACTTCCTATGACAAGACCCCTGTTCCAAGATGGCGGCGGTTTTGACGCATGCTTAGAACCCCAAGGCGACATCTAGTGTTTATATCTATGCAAGCAGGTCCATGAACCTGCTTAATCGATGATCGATAATGATTAAATGTACTATCGACAATTAATCGATTGTCGATTAATCGTTAACATCCCTAGTAAAAATTCAAAATTGAACATGATTCTCCTAAAAAAATTAAGGGGGCCGGTTGCAAAAAATTAAAGTTGGTCTAAATGTTTTTCCTTATGCCTGGTAATAACTTTTTACATTCAAAAAGTTTGATCTGTTTAATTTGAATTGGAAAAGTAAGTCTGAATGCCCTTTGGTTATCTGATACTTAGTCAAACTAGTTCTTAAGTTACTATGCAACTATGCTAAGTTTAAGCAACTGGCACCAGAAGACAAAGCTGATACCTAAATGAGACGTATAAAAGATAATCAGCCCTTAGTATCCTGAGAACCATAGCCTTGTGGGCAGCACATCGACATCGAGGTACAACAGCACCTCAGACAGTTCGAGTCCCAGCTAAAGGTACTTCCCTGCTCTGGTTCCCTTCTATTTAGAATGTACTTTTTTAGGGGTTCTGAAGTGGTTCGGATGCAGCCTAGTATTATTGGAAAAAAATAGTATGTCTGTATTCACAATATTCACAAAATATCAGGTGAAAAGTACACAGATGCCAAGGAAGAGGATTTCAGACAACATGACAAAATGGCAAATGCATCCGCATTTCATACTATATAAAACATACTTTTTAGTGGCTGCAAATTTCACATATATATATATATACTTATTAAAAATAAATATCTACGCAGCCATTGTTTTTGCACTTCCATTTGGCATCAGCAGTGTTCTTCTGTAAAGCGGCTTGTTTTCAAACTTTTCTATTTAAAGAGTTCCAGGTGTTTAATGTTTAATAAAACAATTGTTGTTGAGAAGATAAAAAATAAAAGTTATTTTTGTTTTTAGAATTTTAAGTAAAATTATTTTATTATAAGTTAATATAAATAATTGAGCACACAACCAGCAAATAAGAGGCACATAATTCCAAAAGTCTAGCAATGTTAAAACTTGGACACACCTATCAACCAGAAATATTTTGTGTCAACAGTTTTTTGATTTTTTTCACTCTTTCAACATGTAAAACCATCTAAGCTACAAATTTGCTGAAAGAGGGTCTCCATAACTGCTTTAACCTTCCTCCTTTCATCCTTTTTATATGAGGCCACAGGGCAAAAAGAGAACAGAGATGTTGGAGATTGTCAACCTCCCTTCCCCAAAGGCTGGAGAACTGGGACCTGAGTCATAGGTCTTGCTAATGGACTTCAGTGTTTAAATATCATTACTCTGGCTTTGGGGTTGTGAAGACGGGCCCTCGCACTGCCAAAGGGGGGAATCTTGAACCATGGCAAGGCTCCTGTTAAACCGTGACAAAATACAGGTCTAGCCAATCAGCCAGGCACAAAACAAATCAAGATTAATGGACAGAAACTCCCCCATAAGAGTGGGGTGAAAACAGTGCTGGGAGCAAGAAGAGAGATGGAGGAGGGGGAGAAGTTTGGGAAGTTGAAAGAGAAAATAAATGAAGACAAAATACTCTCTCAACACTCTCTGCGTCATAACTTTTAGGCAACTGCATGGACCAAAGGTCACTGAAAAGGCAACATTGCAAATAATAATATTTGTATTACAAAAAATAATCTAAATATCTAACGGCTAATGAAGGCCAATACTAAATCTTATTAAATCTATTAATCAGAAACATGTTGATATTTATGGTTTTCACTTTATTTTGATGGTCCTTTTAACAGGTTCTGTTGACTATAAGTAACGTTTCGCCTACATGTCTAATAACTCTCATTAAAGTATTAGTGAGTATTAGTAGACTGGTAGTGTTAGGGTTAGAATAAGTTGACATGTAGTTTCAAAGTTTCTTAACGTCAGTTGAGTGTCTGTTGGGGAAGCATCACAATAAAGAGTTAGTAGATATTAAGCAGACAGTCTACTGACTTTAAGAAACTTTGAAACTACATGTCAACTTATTCTAACCCTAACACTACAAGTCTACTAATACTCACTAATACTTTAATGAGAGTTATTAGACATGTAGTGTTAGGGTTAGAATAAGTTGACATGTAGTTTCAAAGTTTCTTAAAGTCAGTAGGATGTCTGTTGGGGGAGCATCACAACAAAGAGTTAGTAGATATTAAGCAGACAGTCTGCTAAAACTCTAATGAGAGTCCGTTGACATGTAGTTGCAAAGTTACTTATTCTGTAGTAGTCAAAAGAATGTTCAAAAGGGACAAAATATAAATCAAAATATATTTTTCCAAAGCACAACAAACAATTAGGTTTATAATGACCTAGTAAGGATTGTCATTTCAGAGGCACGGTTTCGTTTAACCTCCATCCATCCAGTTATTGTCACTATTGTGATGGTACATCATGCACAGTTAAACTCCAGTCTGCTCAGCTGTCCTCACAGATGGCAACAGTGATCTAATCATTCAAAGCCTTTAACTCTCACTGCTGCCAGTGCGGCATAACACAACATTAAAATCCAGAACCGTGCAGGGTGATGATCATCCTGTCAATGCAAAAGAAGAGCATAAGGTCATTGAATTATGTCTATAAGAACAGAAAAAAAAAATACATTTTATGACTGGTTGTAAAGATTAATAACTCTATGTTAATGTAGTAAAAAAAACTTTGGACTCTCTGAAACCTAAAAAAAGTCACGTTTTAAGTTGTCAAAATTCCATTTAAACATTGAATATTCATTTGGTTATCTTTTAAGCGCATGTGATGTCATGGTGCCATGAAAGTCTGTCTGAAACCTGTTTTCTCAGGAGGTACAGTCATTCAGAAATGCTGCCTATCTTTTTCGGACACAGCCTTCAGCTATATTTGAAATGGAATACTAATGCACTACCCACTGTGAAGTATATACAGTATGCTAAAAACAGTGCTGTATGTGAAGCAGCAGGATGCACTATGTAATGATAACCGATTCAAACGGTATGCTATTGTTGCCACATGACCTCACTACATAGCACATTACAAGTATAGTGAACAACATCCAGATATATCTATCTACCTTTAAATCTATCTATTTATCTATCTACCTATCTATCTATCTCTCTATATATACATATATATATATATATATATATATATCCATCCATATGTGAACAGGAGTGTTGCATTAAAAGAATGATGAAGAAAGAGTGGCTGCTGAGGCTACATTGAAGCCGAGGAGGGTTACTAACAGAGATGATGAATGAAAGAGAAGCACACTCTGAGAAGCGTCCAGGGAACTGTTTGAGGGGAAACAGTGTCCGTTTGTGGCCTATGATAATACTTTCCATTCAGCAGGGCTCACAGTGAGCTGATTCCTCTGATTGCAGCCTGGCGCCCTGCTGGCGAGGCTCAGCACCCAAATTAATTCCACTCTGTACAGTTATAAATTATAATGCTCTATAAACAACACCCCCACAGGGAACTGAGAGATAGAGGGAGAGAGAATACTTAAAACTGTCCCCTTAAAGTGTGAATAGCTTTGCTTTGATTTTCCTAAAATACTTATTAGAAGTCATTCAATCATAAATACAAGAGTATACATTGTTTTGTTTTTTTTTACTTCTGAAATTGTAGAGTAGACAAACAGTTGAGCATTACAGTATTTATGAGGTGAAACAGGCTGGTGACCAATTTATGTTTCAACATGGTGATATATCCTCCTCCACTTCAACTGGATTCCAAAGTTTAAGAGTGTTTAACTGAGCCACTGAACCAAAACACTGCAGCTGTGCGTGACCAAGCCGCCTATTTTACAAATGTTTGAAAACACGAAGAGGAAAAGACGTCTCTCCTCTTGAAAGTTTACTTTATTTGTTTTAATTGCACTGTGCATTATTCCTTTGAAATTTTTTAAACCAAATTTCAAAAGCTCATAGAATGGTGCAAGAATGACGTAAATTTGTAGGCTAAAACGCGGAAACAAGTTTTAGCATTTAGCACGTCCCAAAGTCAATGGGTTTTTTGAATGGGTTTTTGGTTAAATGGCTGAACTAAGGTCTGTGGTTAACACAAGCTCAAGATACTTTCACATTTTATTCTATGACAAAAAAATACGTTAGTGATACCCTCCTTGTATATATATATTTTTTGTTATGTGTCATATGGCAGGTGCTAACAAGTAGCTAAATGGGACTACAGAGGGCTGTCATCACACTGAACAAGTAAACACTTTTACAGCATTGTTATGCTTATAATTGTGCTCTTATAAACTATTCTAACTCGAACTTTCTGTGAAAATGTATTATAGATAAAAACTGAAAGAGTTGTCGGAAACGGTGACGTTAGACTGTGGTATAGTTCGTCTACTTTTAGCTTTTTACTTCTGGTGACTGCATTTAGGCTTCAAAATTCATAGAAGTTGTGTTCATCTGTGAAAATTATCTTGATGGACAAAGCGTGCAAATATAATTTTTTGTTGATCACAGAGTTTGTTTTTTGCGATAATTTTTTCGAGGGAACCAGTGTGATGCTAACTTCCGGGTTGGCCTACAAAGTGATGTCTTTCCTGCACCACTCTATTCTGTACTCAGAGCTTTAATTTATTCCTCAAAGCTCTAGTTTTTGGCTGACAGTGCCTCTACTGGGGCATGCTCAAACTACACAAAAGTACTAGAAGCAGGTGGCGAAACCTTCCTCATGTCAACTCTCTAAAGTAGGCAATGGAGCAGCTGGCATCCTGACAGCAAAAGAACAGAGTAAAACTCAACCTGCGCCTTTGGACAAAGCACCAGATGACAACATCACAACAGTTTAACCAGACAGACATGCAAGAAAACAGGAGCTGACAATCTGCAGAAGAGGGTTTCAAAGATATAAACTGGATGAAGCAAGTCCATGAAAAGTTGAAACATTTCCATGATTGTCTTTCTGAGACAGTAGGTGTTGGTACTTGCAGTACAGTAGGTGTTTGCCGAACATTTGCTGGATCGATTCATAGCCATTGTTTCTTGGTGTATTTTCATATGCCAGTTTTCTTTTTCATAACTCAATTCGGGCTAATGCACAGATCAAGCAGGTCTGCTGGTTTGTCTAATCCAACCAAGAGTGCACTGTTGAGCCTTCGGTTTATAAACCAAAGTGCTGAATAGTTTGTGCCTGCAGCAATTAACAGGAAATAGAGCAAATGCCTTTTGGTTTAAGGTGTATGAAGAAATGAGAGCAGGAGAGAGGGTAAAAGATCACGCTAGAGAGTGAGAGAGAAGGTTGAAAGCATATGTTCTAATGGTTTAGGAGGTCTGTTCCCTCACCCTGCCCGAGGATGAGAGCTGTCAGTTCACATAGCCTGTGACGCGCTGCAGAAGTGAGGGCGAACAGAAAGAGGGGGGGAGAAGCAAAATCACTCTAGTAGGTGGTTGAATAAGGAGAACAAAAAAAAAATTTGAAAAGATAAACATTCTTGGCCAGTACATAAAAAAGAAATGTATTTACATATTTTGTATTCACAGATTAATTCACATAATTAAATCACAGATACATTACAGCCAGGAATGGCATATCTTATTGTGTGCTATATATGGGATGCTAACAATGAGCATCCGGCACAATACCTGTGAGAACAGTGATGCTTTTATCTACTATACTGTTCAGTCACCTGTGCTTCCGCATCTTTCACCTGGCTGTGCAGGTGTGATGTGGAACCACAGGTCCACACAGAGAGCCTTTGTGAGAAACAATGGACCAGCAGGTCACAGTTTGACTCAGTAGTCTCATACTGCAGCTGCCCCAAGCTAAAACTAGCCATGCTTCTAAGGGGCTGGGGGGAAGGACATAAGGAAATAAAAGTACAGGTAACGTAGTTATACCTTCATTTTATATTAATTAATAGGACTTGAATTATGTTTGGAATATGTTACTAGTATGTACGCTACCTGTGATATACATACTTTGCATAGTATGCACAGTATGTGCAGATGACCTGACACGGCAAAAAATATAGAACGTGATCGACATGACCTTATATCTGCATCGAGGCAAATTAATTAAAAGCAGTATTAAATGGACTTACACATAACACATTTTTATTCAAAACTGTACTATAAACTATAATTAAAACTGTAACTTATTCTATTTAAATTATAATATCAACCATTGTTTTTGGCACAAACAAGAACCAGACTCACCAATTCACTAGATGTACTGGACTTTCCAACAATATATAGAAAGAGATGGCCACATTTGTGTACTCAACATTGGTACAAGTAGCTTTTTGCTAGAATAGCTACACTTAAAAAAAAAAAAAATTAAAAAAAGCAGTTGAGCTCATGTTGCTCAATTGCAGTGGTTACTCAACATTTTTGACCCCAAGGCCCCGCTTTTTCCAATATCCTTTCAAAGCTGGAATGTACCTCTGGTACTGCTGTTGTTATAAAATTAATAAAAGTAAAAAATATGATGACGTTTGAATGTACATTTTTATTTTTAGTGATTAGCATGTTAATTTAACAAAATTTTAAAGTCGGCATAGAACATAGCAATAATATTGTATGGAATATTGCAGCATTTATTATAAATAATATATCTGTGTACACCATTATTTAAATTAAAAAAGTGCCCTCTTGCAAGGACATCTACTCTTCTCTGATGACGTGTTTACATGTGTAAGGGTGGGACAACCTGTCACACATGAGATTGCAGCAATAGCAAACAACAACGTTCCAACGATCCAATCAATTACCAAAATCAAGTAAATTTTTTTAGTCTTTTTTACTTTTTGTCTCACTCGAATAAACGTCACAATAGGGAAGAAAAGACTATCGCAGCTTCCATTTTTTCACAATACAACACACACGTCTTACCTCTCTGTTGTAAACAAACACAGCATCAGCTCACGTGTGAATACGCAAATACGTCATTTTGTGACAAGAAGCTTGCGCTGCCGACTGTTCAGGATACTTGCCAAGGCTGTGGATTACAGGTAATAATGTTGTAAATAATGTTCACTTTTTTGCACAGACCAATCGTTTCACTTCATAATACCTCAACGTCTCTTCAAGAGCCAACGGCTATTCATTAGTTTTAGCTGTAGCAATGTAGCAAATGAGAATCGCTAAAATTACTGAATATGTTTTGAGACAAAGGTTTTCTTAATGATTTTCAGTTTTGTTGTAGGTAATTAAAGCAAGAGTTTTTCAATAACGGAAGAATATGTTAAAGTATGGTATTTAGGGTAAAAGGTGCCCCTGCTGTTGGGGTCGAAAGGCACAATAATTAACATGATAATAAATAGTGTGGGGTAAAAGGCACACCTTACCACCTCATACATTTATAAGATTTTTAAACAAATAAACCACTTTTATGATATTTTTTCTCACAAAATCTGTTGCTCCATCAATTTTCCAATCCCTTTCATGACGGTCACTCCAACGTTTGTCGGAGGTGTCTCAGGAGAACATGACCACGTCGGCACGTTGTTCGTCTTCCCTTTCTCACAAGGGCTTGACCATTCAACGCGCCGTGTGCCGTCAAGCTGCCAGTGCACGGGTTGTCACGGCAACCCAGTGCGTTGTGCGGCGCTCTAGATGCACGGTCAAGACTCGAGTACCGCACACAAGATGGAGTCCCTTTGCCTATTCCCATAATCTAGTTCCTCTTCTGGTGGCCACCAGAAAAGGGTTACTTTAGCTAATAGCACTAGTGATCTGAGGATTACAGTGAGCGTTCCCTAATGAGACCACCTCCTCGGGCCCCTCACTCCTCTAGCGCATCGCAAGCATGTTGAGACTGTTTTCGTGGGTGGTTCATGTTCTCTCAGGAGAACATGGCCACGTCGGTGCATTGTTTGTCTTGCCTTCTCATATGGGCATGAGTGTTCAGCGCACCGTGTGCCGTTGAGTTTGACGGCCATGTTCACGGTCTCTCATGACTGGCAGCTTACGGATGGGATCCTTCTCATGGGGGGGCCTAGCGTTTCATTCAAGGCTCCAGCTCCAGAGGACAGATATCGACCGCTGCATCGGAGAGAGGGCTGTTATACTTTGGAAATTATGATGCTGAGCTTCCCAATAGAGAGGTGTGTGCTCATGCTAGTCAGATTCAGACTTGGCAGCCATGCTTTCCCGGGCTGCTCTGGGGGCACAGCGTAATGCGTAAATTGCCTTGCCCGCCTCCGTGCTGTTTTCCCGGATGTGCGTAAAGAACTTTGGTAGTATGGAAGCATATTGGCACCAATATGGCAAGCCAAACATGCCTAAATCTGCAGTCAAAGTTTTTTCTCTCTCACTACCCTCAGTGGTGACTGCCAGACTGCCCCAGACTGCCCCTCAGTCTGCTCGTCGCCAAGGGCATTGTTCCCCTGCAAAAAGAAAAGAAAAGGGGACTCCGCCACAGCCAGCTCTACTGTGACGTTCCCTCTCAGGGAAATGACGCCATTCGTCTCAGCCGTGCGGTCAGTGAAAAATCACCTCTGAGACGGGCAACCGGACCGGACTGAAGCTGCTCTTTCCCTGGAGGAGGGCCAAGTGCAGAATTTAACAATTTTTTTCTGCCTCTGGCTCAGCCAGCGGTACCCACACCTTCAATAAAGAGCAGTGTCTGAAATCTCTGGGTGCCACGAGGGTGGGGACAACAGCGTGTGCCGCCATGCCTTGTCGCTCTCGTTCCCCTTTTCCCAAGAGGACCAGAATGGCAGCTTGCGACGCTATGCCTTGCAGCTCTTGTTCCCCTCTTGACAACAGGATGAGAAAGACAGTGTACGACACTATGCATCGTCACTCTCATTCCCCTCTTCACAAGAAGGCGAGGTCGACAGTGTGCGCCGTTACGAATCCTCGCCACTCTCATCCCCTTCTGCAATCGCCAGCGGACAGCAGCATGCGGTTTGAGAACGCAGGCAAGTCTAACCACGCATCCTCTGTCCACCCGTGGAGCCAGGTGAGTGTTGCACCGCACACCCAGACTCCACTCCGAGCCACCTCAGTGCCTCTCGGGTCGGGTCCCAATCTTGGACCTGCAAGTTTGGAATCGGGCCCTCACAAGCTCCCATTCAAAATGCTCTTGCAGAAACGCATTTTCAAATGCATACGTCCCCAAGATTGGGTTGCAGCGATCGACCTGAAGGATGCGTACTTTCACGTCTCGATTATTCCTCGATGAAGGCCCTTCCTGTGCTTTGCTTTTGAGGCTCGGGCGTATCAGTACAAAGTCCTTCCCTTCAGGCACCTCAGCCTGTTGGGACTTTGGGTCACTGGGACAAGAGTCAACCAGACAGCGTGCCTCATAGAGGAGCGCGTCCAGTTGGTGTCGAACTGCTTGAATTCATTCAGACGCAGGACAGCGGCCCCACTGAAACTTTTTCAGAGGCTCCTGGGGCATATGGCATCCGCAGTAACGCAGCTCGGGTTGCTTCATATGAGGCTGCTTCAACACTGGCTTCACAGCCGGGTCCCGAGATGGGCGTGGCAGAGTGACACGTACCGGGTTTCCATTACCCTGCACTGTCACCAAACCTTCACCCCTTCGTTCTACAGGCAGGTGTTCCCCTAGAACAAGTGTCCAGGCATGCTGTGGTCTTTACAGATGCCTCTTCCACCGACTGGGGGGGCACGTACACCAGGCATGCAGTTTCGGGTCTGTGGAAGGGGCCTCAGCTGCATTGGCATATCAATTGCCTCAAGTTGCTAGCAAAACGTCTTGCTCTCAGCCGTTTCAAGGTGCCGCTTCGAGACAAGCATGAATTGGTCCGTATGGACAGCACTGCGATCGTTGCATACATCAACCGACAAGGTGGTCTGCGCTCCCTTCCCATGTGGCAACTTGCCCGCCATCTCCTCCTATGGAGTCAGAAGCATCTGAGGTCGCTTCGTGCTATTCACATCCCTGGCGAGCTCAGTCATGCAGCCTCGACAGCTTACGCTTCCAGGAGATTGGCGACTCCATCCCCAGGTGGTCCAGCTGATTTGGAGGTGCCTTGGGGCCTCACAGGTAGATCTGTTTGCCTCCCCGGACACGTCACATTGCCAGTTGTTCTTCTCCCTGACCGACGGAACCCTCAGCACACTTGCACTGGCACACAGCTGGCCCCGGGGCCTATGCAAGTATGCGTTTCCCTCAGTGAGTCTTCTTGCACAGACCTTGTGCAAAGTCAGGGAGGACGAGGAGCAGGTCCTGTTAGTGGCTCCCTATTGGCCCAACCGGACCTGGTTCTCAGAACTAGTACTCCTCGCCACAGTCCCTCCCTGGCCCATTCCTCTGAGGAAGAATCTACTTTCTCAGAGATGGGGCATCCTATGGCTCCCGCGTCCAGACCTCTGGAAACTCCATGTCTGCTCCCTGGACGGTGGTAGACACCATCACTTCTGCTAGAGCCTCCCCTACGAGGCTCCTCTATGCATTGAAGTGGAACATATTCATTGAGTTGTGTTTTTCCTGACAGGAAGACCCCCAAAGATGCCCGGTTAGAGTTGTGCTTTCCTTCCTACAAGATGAGTTGGAGCGAAGGCTGTCTTCCTCCACCCTCAAAGTGTATGTCGCTGATATTGCTTTGCATCACGGTGAAGTTGAAGGTAAGTCATTGGGAAAGCATGACCTGATCGTCAGGTTCCTGAGGGGGGCAAGGAGACTAAATCTGCCTCGTCCCCCCATATACCCTCTTGGGACCTGTCGATGGTGCTCAGCGCACTGCAGAGACCTCCCATCGAATCACTGCAGTCAGCAGAACTAAAGGTCCTGTCACTAAAGACAGTGCTCCTGACGGCGCTGGCTTCTTTCAAGAGGGTAGGGGACCTGCAAGCATTTTCGGCTGACTCTCACTTTGTCCTGAGACCCCGACCCAGATATGTGCCCAAGGTTCCTACCACACCCTTTAGAGACCAGGTAGTGAACCTGCAAGCGCTGCCCTTGGAGGAGGCAGACTCTGCCCTGGCTTTTCTCTGTCCTGTCCGCTCATTGTGGTTATACGTAGACAGAACGCAAAGCTTTCGGACCTCAGACCAGCTCTCCGTCTGTTACGGAGGCCAGCAGAAGGGAAAGGCTGTCTCCAAGCAGAGGTTAGCCCACTGGATAGTGGATGCTATTGTCTCGTATCAATCCCAAGACGTGCCTTGCCCGTTCGGGTTACGAGCACACTTAACTAGAAGTGTTGCTTCCTCCTGGGCGTTTGCTCACTGACAGATATATGTAGAGCTGCGGGCTGGGCGACACCCAACACGTTCGCTAGATTCTATAGCCTTCGTATAGAGCCGGTATCCTCCCGTATACTCGCCCCAAGCTGCCAGTAGCGCGGGGAAGCCGCTCAAGTGTCAGCTTACTATGCCATTCTTGCCTGGTCGGCCAGATACGTGCGTCTATTTGCTCCAGTGTGTTCCCCGGAGACCCGGCCTAACACTCGTATGCATTGAAGAACCTGTG
Source organism: Gila orcuttii (assembly GCA_026230005.1). Lineage (NCBI taxonomy): Eukaryota > Metazoa > Chordata > Actinopteri > Cypriniformes > Leuciscidae > Gila > Gila orcuttii. The sequence goes on from JAPDVR010000004.1 coordinate 50,819,970, forward strand.
CTAGGCTGGGTGTCAATATGTAGCGGTCCCATATGTGTAAATTCCACAGTACGGCTACCCTGTCGGCTAGCCAGTGTCTTTCCCTTGGCAGAGCCCGCTTCGCCGTCTCTGCCGGTGCGCTTCCCCCCTAGGATTAGGCTGGAACCACCCCAGAGACTTCCATGTGTTGCACTACCCTGCTATTTTTTTTTATTTTTATTTTTTTTATTGACTCTCAAATTGATGCTAGACATTGACTTGCATTATATGAATCACCAAGGACCACAGTTTCAGCTTAAAAAAGACCTACATCTTGGATGGCTTGAGGGTGAGTAAATGAACAGCAAAGTTTAATTTTTGGGTGAACTGTCCCTTTAAATTTGTAAGGTTACCACTTTTAGTTTGTTACTCAACACTGTATAACAGAGGTCTTCAATCCTGCTCCTGGAGGGCCGGTGTCCTGCAGAGTTTAGTTCCAACCCTAATCAAACACACCTGAATCAGCTCATCAAGCTCTTCAGGATCGCTTGAATATATACAAAGGCAGGTGTGCTGAAGTAGGTTGGAACTAAACTCTGCAGGACAGCGGCCCTCCAGGAGCAGGATTGAAGACCTCTGCTGTATAATATTGTTACGATTAGCCACGCACTCCCTGGGTGATTACGGATTCCATTTCCCATCTTGCATCTCCCTGGACTGATTACACCATACACCTGCACTGCGCTGATTACACACACACCTGCACCTCATGTTCAAACACTCATTTAAGCCACACTCACACAACACTCTGGGCTAAGTCTTGTTTTGCTGCTGCAAACATTTCCAAGCGTTTTTCCATGTGTTTACCTGCTTGTTGTGACCTTGATGTTCCTGATCTTCTGCCTGGTTCCTGTATCCTGTTTGTTTGCTGCCTGCCCTGATATCCTGCCTGTTTATTGACCACGATTTTGCCTGATCTTCTCTGCTGTGTTTGCTGGTGTATGACCCTTGCCTGGTGACTACTCTCTTTAATAAAGACAAGCTGCACTTGGATCTGAATGACTCCTATGCTTCTTAACAGAAGACTTAGCCACACCAAGATCCAGCAGCGACGCCAACCATGGATACAGCAGTACAAATCCTGTGTCTCCATCAGGGGAATCGACCGATTGAGAAGTATGTCGAAGAGTTAATTGAACTGGCACATCTCACCTCAATGAACACAAAACCCATACCGTGACAAATATATATGGGCTACTACACAGTATGTAGTAAACAATATGCTAATATACCATTTTAAATATGATTTTGGGAGGTACATTTTGATTTTGGGAGGTAAATGCTTGTTTTTCTAATGTCCTCTCAGGCCTTTTCAGAATAGGTTATGGTAAATATAACCAGAACATTTTTTTTGTTATTGTTGTTTTTGCATATAAAGAGAGTGATCTTTACGTTCTCAAACTGAAATTTAGCTAAGGAAAACAATTCCTTTTATTAATCAATCCCACAGTGTACTGTACCATCACATTCTGCTCTACTATCACTCAGTTTGTCACACGAAAACCATTGGACATGAATTCTTCTCTGCCTCACTTCACACCTCTGATTTCTTTATAAACTGATCTAATCCAGTCAAGAGTGATGACTTCAAGTAAAAGAGCACTCTAAGAGCTTTCCACACCTTCTGGAACAAGGGTGAAAGAAAAGAGGCAACCTCGGCATACAGAGCTCTTGCTTTCAGACAAAGCAGTGTCTTAGAAACACTGGAGTCAAATATGCAACACATCCTGTCGTCCCCGTAGAATTACACAGTATTTCAGTAGTGGTTCCTCTGACTGTGTCTGGCTGGCGTGGTGATAAATGGCCAGTGTTCCTGCTTTCACGCGGCTCCTCGTGCGCTCACAACAAGCCTCTGTTACAAATGCTGACCCCCTGAACTCTCGGATGGGAAACAGTCCATGACCGTGAACATAGACGAATCCCCACAATCCCCTGCATTCTCATCTCCATCTCACTATCTTTCATTCACTCGCTTTTATCACTGCTAAATCCCTATATTTGCTTTCATCTTCCAGTCGTCCAGTCTATGTGTAAATGAAACATTCCTTCAGTCTAAACCACAGGGGGAAAAAAAAGATTTGATTAAATTGCATGAAATTAAAAGACTAAGTTGCTTATGTCTGGCAACCATGTCAACATCATGGGTATTATCAGAGTGTCACAGGACATGGAACGTTTCCATCCTTCCATGTGGTTTATTCTTGTTAGTACTGGTTTAGCTCACGTACTGATACATGCAACTCTACAAAGTCCAAAGTCTGACATATAAAAGACATAAAAGTGCCCATGCTAAAGAAAAGAAAAACTCTTTCTAGTCAAAGTTCTTAGAAATGTACTCTTCTTCTTTTCGTGTTGGTTTCATATTGTTTTGATCGACTTTTATACTATTCTCAGGAAAAGTTTAAGTGTTGTGACTCAACATTGTCATGGTGTAACCATCAAGTAAAGACTAATAAGTACACACATCTTCCTTACCCCTTTAATATATGTGAGTATACACATGCACATCCTTTGACATAAAGAATCATTGTTTGCAAATAAATTTAAACAATTTTCAAAGTGAAAATAATTTTTTACAAAAATATTTTTGAGCCATAAATATCATTATGTTTTGGGGGTTGCGCCACACGATATATAACAACCTAAATTAACCTTGCCTTTTCATAAAAGATCATATTTCTCTGATATTTAAGAGACTTATTGACAGAGTCGTTAGGGTATGCTGCACGGGTCATCGCGATAATATATTTTCCTGTTATGTTTTATGTTTTGTTTCTGCATGTTGCACCACATGACTTTCATTTGACAGGCAAAAGTTTTTAAAAAATCAACAAGAAGTGATGTTCTGAAAATACAGTTATAAAATAGTAATGTTCTGTAAGAAATAATAATAAAATATTGTGCCAAACTACTTTTCAATATTTTGTTCTTTTAATTAGGCTTTTTTTCTTCATTGTGATATCAGGATAGTTGTATCACCCTGATATTTTTGACTTCATGCAAAATAATTTGAACAATAAATGATTATTTATTGAAATATATTATTAAAATAAAGAAATACTAATATTATATGATAGTTTTAAAATGATATAAGTGTTATATATCTATATTTAAATTATATATGTGTTAGATATAAATGTATATATATATATATATATATATATACATATATATATATATATATATATATATATATATATATATATATATATATATATATATATATATATATTAAAACATGCTCAACATAGAAGATATGTATTCAAGGTATTATATTTATTTATTTATTTATTTATTTTTTGATGTATTTTGAAAAAAAAAGAAAGTAATAGAAAAGCTATTATAAAGCTATGTAAGTGCCTACACACACACACACACACACACACACAGACACACACACACACACACACACACACATACATTCATATTCTTACAGACACCTTCTCCAGACACATTAAGAGGAGGTGAGAAGACCTTGAGGTGACATGGTGTTAGCGCAGAGTTCGGCTGTCTAGTCTGAAGATAACATCAGTTTGTACAAGTGGGAATGAGTCCATGTATTCACACACACTCAGTGAATGTACTAAAACGGCTTGGCAGGAGTTGACGTTATTGCTGTAATTATACAACAGTGTCAGCCCCATGAGGTGCTAATGTTTGGAGTAGGATGTCATCTCCATGACAGCCATACTTAATGCTGTGCTGGGTTTCGCCCAATCACAAATCAACAAAAGCAGTGCTAGGGAAGCTACCTCTCTTGCCAGGATACAAGATGCAAGTTAACTACCCTTTAAATACCTATGTCATTCCACAGATCCTTCCACACTCAAAGGGCATTTGAGAGCTGTGTGACAGCTGTGGGCTGTCTGTATTGGTGATGGAGATGTGCTGCTTTTCTCAACATCCTTTCACCGTGCCAGCCAGTTTAGTGGCCATTTTCAAAGTCTCCAAGAAAATCCATCTTAGGCTGGTAGATGTGTTTTGGAACATGGTACCTATTTGGTTCATGCTGATAGACCATTTTGGACAAGCTACCAGCTGGTCTAACCAGCTTTAAGGGGTCAAGATGTTGTCCTATCTGGTTAACCAGCTTAGACAACCTTAGACCATCTAGAAAGCCCAACAATGCCAGACAGCACATGTATGTTGCACAGATTTTCGCTGTGTGTGTTTGCTTATCTGCAAAACACCTCTAAACGTTTCTTTTTTATCTTGGAATGACATTCAGCAGATGTGTTTGCAACATTTATGATGTAGAATCAAATGTGTGTAAATCAGCTCTTTTTTATGTTTATCATATGTGTGATGATGCAGCAAGGACGAAGCAGAGAGAAAATCCAAATGCAGTTAATTTAATAAAATAACAGGTGAAACAACGGAACACGGAACTCAGGACAGGAACACTGAAGCAACAACAACAACGACCGACCAACCACAACTGAAACACAGAGGTATACATAGACAGGCAAACAAGATGAGACACAGGTGAATGCAATCAGTGAATGAGGTACAGGTGAATGTGATCAGTGATAAGTGATGGTGAGTCCGGGCAGTGAGTTATGGGAAATGTAGTTTGTGAGTGATAATAGTCCTATCTGGAGTGCCCTCTGGTGGCTCTCAAGGGCACTCCAGCTGGTGACCGTTACATAGCCCCCCCTTTAAGGAGCGGATTCCAGACGCTCCTCAACTTGTCAAGGGAGGTAGAGCGGAGGCGGACCTGGGGGCGGGATGGAGGGCCAAGCCCGTGGAGCGGAAGAGGACCTGGAGACTGCGGTTGAGCAGGCTGTGCAGGCGACCAGGGCGGACCAGGCTGTGCAGGCGACCAGGGCGGAGCAGACGACCCATCGGGCGGCCAGGGCGAAGCAGACGACCCATCGGGCGACCAGGGCGAAGCAGACGACCCATCGGGCGGCCAGGGCGGTGAAGACCCCTCGGGCGGCCAGGGCGGTGAAGACCCCTCGGGCAGCCGGGGCAGAGGCTCTGGAACAGACACTAGCACTGGCTCCGGCTCAGGAATAGCAGACACCGGCTCTGGAACAGCAGACACTGGCTCTGGAACAGACGGCACCGGCTCTGGCTCTAGAACAGCCACTGGCTCCAGCTCTGGAACAGACACTGGCACTGGCTCAGGAACAGGCATTAGCTCAGGAACAGACACCGGCTCAGGAACAGACACCAAAACTGTAACAGCCACAAGTACAGACACAAACACAGAAACAAACACTGGTTCTGGCGCTGGAACAGGCACTGGCTCTGGAACAGACATTGGCTCGGGAACAGGAACAGACTCTGGCTCGGGAACAGGAACAGACTCTGGCTCGGGAACAGGAACAGACTCTGGCTCGGGAACAGGAACAGACTCGGGGGTGGCCATCTTGTCCGTAGACACTGGCTCGGAGGCGGCCATCTTGTCCGTAGACACTAGCTCGGAGGCGGCCATCTTGTCCGTAGACACTGGCTCGGAGGCGGCCATCTTGTCCGTAGACACTAGCTCGGAGGAAGTGACGTGAACAGTCTCTGGATCAGCAGAAGTGATGTGAACAGTCTCTGGTTCGGCCATCTTGTCCGTAGACACTGGCTCGGAGGAAGTGACGTGAACTGACTCTGGATCGGCCATCTTGTCCGTAGACACTGGCTCGAAGGCGGCCATCTTGTCCGTAGAGACTGGCTCGGAGGAAGTGACGTGAACCGACTCTGGATAGGCCATCTTGTCTGTAAACACTGGCTCTGTAGAAGTGATGTGAAGCGTCTCTGGCTTGGTAGAAGTGACGTGAACAGTCTCTGACTCGGCCATCTTGTCCGTAGACACTGGCTCGGAGGAAGTGACGTGACCAGTCTCTGACATGGCAGACGTGACGTGAACAGGCTCTGACTGGGTAGACGTGACGTGAACCGTCTCTGGATCAGCAGAAGTGACGTGAACAGTCTCTGACTGGGCAGAAGTGACGTGGACAGTCTCTGGATCGGCAGACGTGACTTGGACAGTCTCTGGATCGGCAGACGTGACTTGGACAGTCTCTGGATCGGCAGACGTGACTTGGACAGTCTCTGGATCGGCAGACGTGACTTGGACAGTCTCTGGTTCGGTTGGACTGACGTGAAGCTCAGGCATGTCGTGGTGAAGCTCAGACATGTCGTGGCTGACGTGAAGCTCAGGCATGTCGTGGCTGACGTGAAGCTCTGGCTGGACGTGGCTGACGTGAAGCTCTGGCTGGACGTGGCTGACGTGAAGCGTGGACGTGGCTGACGTGAAGCTCTGGTTGGACGTGGCTGACGTGAAGCTCTGGCTGGGCGTGGCTGACGTGAAGCTCTGGCTGGGCGTGGCTGACGTGAAGCTCTGGCTGGGCGTGGCTGACGTGAAGCTCTGGCTGGGCGTGGCTGACGTGAAGCTCTGGCTGGGCGTGGCTGACGTGAAGCTCTGGCTGGGCGTGGCTGACGTGAAGCTCTGGCTGGGCGTGGCTGACGTGAAGCTCTGGCTGGGCGTGGCTGACGTGAAGCTCTGGCTGGACGTGGCTGACGTGAAGCTCTGGCTGGACGTGGCTGACGTGAAGAGCAGAGTTTATCCGAAGGGCAATATCAATGTACTGCTCTAACGTCCATTGAGGGGTGTTGTCCGGCATAAAGGTACTCTAGGAGGTCCGTAAGGCCGTAACGGAACATGTCTTTCAAGACATTATCATCAACGTCCACCCCATCACAAAGTCCACAAAACTCCTCCACATATTTCCCAATAGGGCGGTCACCTTGGCTGAGGCGAAACAGAAGGATTGCTGGATTCATCGCTGGTCGGTCGTTCTGTGATGATGCAGCAAGGACGAAGCAGAGAGAGAATCCAAATGCAGTTCATTTAATAAAATAACAGGTGAAACAACGGAACACGGAACTCAGGACAGGAACACTGAAGCAACAACAACAACGACCGACCAACCACAACTGAAACACAGAGGTATACATAGACAGGCAAACAAGATGAGACACAGGTGAATGCAATCAGTGAATGAGGTACAGGTGAATGTGATCAGTGATAAGTGATGGTCAGTCCGGGCAGTGAGTTATGGGAAATGTAGTTTGTGAGTGATAATAGTCCTATCTGGAGTGCCCTCTGGTGGCTCTCAAGGGCACTCCAGCTGGTGACCGTTACAATATGTTTGTTTGTAGTTAATTAATAGTTTATAAACTATAGTTAATACATTAATAGACTATATACAAACAGTGAGTTCTTAATTCATTTTTACTGTAATTAACAAAGTGTTATTGTTTAATTAGCTCATGTTAAGAGTTAGATAATGCTTTGTTAACAACTTATTAACCATATAGTACTCACTTAAGATTAGCTCATGGAAAATCAGAAAATGTAATTAATTAAGTGCTTTAATCCAGCCACACTATTTGTATATATTCTTTTAATGTATCACTACAGTAATAAACTATTACAGTAATTAACTATAAACAAATAGTTTACAAATGATGTATACACTGATAAAAATGATTTTGTGGTGAAGTAAATACTACAGAAAAAAAAAACAATGTGATTTCTACATGAAAAAGTGCTTTAGTACTCATTTCAAGTGTCTAGAAATTATAACTTAAATAGTACAATTATTAAACTTTTCTGATACTGGAGTTCCAATAATGCACTGGGCCTTGAATAATTAATTGATTTTTCACTTTTTTCCAGCTGTATTTACACTGTTTTATCATTGCTTTTATTGTTAGGATTAGTAACTAGCCATTTTGTGACATCTGGAGTTTTTCAAAAACGATCCATCAAATGTTACCATCATTGTGTATTGTGTACCAAGTATTGAGGTCTCTGCGTTCAGGTGCTGTCTTACATCTGATATGTAGATATGGTGTCTCACACAATAATATCTATGTTTCTAAGTAAAACATATACTTTAAAAGTGTGGTTTAATTCAATGTTATATTGTTTTAGTGAAATGTTTCTTTGTTCATTTTACTTAACTTAGTTAAGTAGTTTACTTAATTCCATATGTGAAATTTACTTTAAAAATATGCGTGCAAAAACTTGCCAAAGAAAAATTAAGTACATTTTTCTTATTGTTTTTTTCCCGTGTAAGTGCTTTGTTACTGTATTGTATACATATTATAGAGTGTTACCGAAAAATGTAATTAAGTTAGTAGCATCAACTTTAAGTTAGTTAATCCTCAACTAAAAAGCTAATGCTAAAACTAGACACAAGATATTCAACACAATTAATTATTTCAAAGTTGTCTGTAAAGATTATGTAACATACGTAAATTAACTGAGAAAAAAAGAATGCGAGGCCACAGATCTTACATGCTTTGGTAACGACAGCTACACAGGTAACAGGGAACATTTTCAGAACTTTGGATAACGTTCTAGCAAGGTTCTCTCAAAGTTATGAACAAATGTTCTTCAAGTAATGTTAACAGAATGTTTGTTCAAAGTTACCTTTATTCAGGTTCTCAAAAACTTATCACAAAAACGCTATGTATACATTGTTCATGGAACGTTTTAGTTCCTTCACTTGTTTCAGAATATTTAGAGTAGGCCTAGACTCAAATGTAACAAATTCCGTAATGTTTGCAAAATAGAATGTTCCCTTAACGTTCACATAACCAAGAAATTAACGTTTTACTTTTTAAAAAAAATGTATGACATTTTGAACCTTCAGAAATATAGTTTTCATAACTTCATGACAGCAAAACATTCTTATTAGAACATATTGTTAGCTGGGTAGGTGTATAGTTAATGTCCATAGCTTATTATTCTTGTATTTTCCTTCAGTCTTAAATGAAAGTATTACAAACATGCAGTGGTGGACAGTAACGAAGTAAATGTAATTCGTTACTGTACTTAAGTAGCTTTTTTGCGTACCTGTACTTTACTGAAGTATTTAAATTTGGGGAGACTTTTACTTTCACTCCTCTTTTACATTTCAAAGTCAAATATCTTACTTTTTACTCTACTACATTTTCAAAATCAGTCGTTCCTTTTTACTAATGAGTGGATAAAAATGTAACTGGTCAAACGAACCACCAATCACAGTACAGCGCGCGCGCTTTGTTTTGAACTTGAATTGGCGCTATCTACTAAGTGCGAACCAGAGCCGTTATAATGAGAGTTGCGAACATAGACGGTTGTGACACAGTAGCTGTGTCCGAAACCGCTCACTCGTTCACTCATTCACTAATCCCTATATAGTGTATGGCATTTGAGTGCACTATATCTGCAAGGAGTGAACAAAATGAAGTGAGTGAATTCGGACGCTGACGTTTACACTGTGCGTCGGAGAGCTGGAGCTGTCGAAGAAAATGCTTCGTCACACGTAAGTTACTCCTTTTATCTTACGTTACATACTTTATAAAACAATATTAACAACAATAACAACCATAGTGATCTCGCCGCTGCGCGATCACGGGATTCGTGTAGCTCTCAATAGTTCCAAACAAATCGCGTTGACAATGATTTTAAGCAGGGCAGAGAGCAGCATGTAGCCTATTTATGTGTGTGTGTGTGTGTGTGTATATATGTATATATATATATATATATATATATATATATATATATATATATATATATATATATATATATATACAGTGCCGATCCTGACCTCCCTGGGGCCCTAAGCAAAATTCTGCTAAGGGGCCCTCTACCTGACCCCGTGGGTGAATGTGATTTCACCAAGTACCACATGTTCCTGGATCAACATCTTTGTTGATCCTGGATCAACTTTCCAATCAACCAATCAGATTTGAGGGACAAGTTTACAGTTTATGTCAAGTTTAGGCTTAGAACCAGGGTGAAGTCCTTAAACATCAGTGTTATTCACTGATCATTACCCTCTGATTTTAGGGAAAAGTTGTGGGTAGGGTTAGGTTTAAGGGTAGGGATTGGGTAAGGACTACATTTTGGGACAGGAATGTTGATCCAGGATCAACAAAATATGTTGATCCAGGACCATGTCTTACTTGGCAAAAGCTATGTAAACCGATTGCCATTTCCACACAGTCACACCTGACACTTCAGTGCTCCCAATACAATCCTCCCTCCTTTAAACAAAACAGTCAAAGAATAAGTACAAAAATATAGAACAGAATGAGGTTCAAACAAACAATATTTATTGAATATAGTATTTCTATAGAATATTGGCCGATGATCCAGCATCTCCTCTACTGACAAACTTAAGCATAGCACCTGCAAATTATAGATAACTCATTTTATAAGCTGCATCAGACCCATTCAAACTGGCTCCCAATTTCCTTTTATTCATTTTCAAATATAAAATACTATTAATACTATGGCTTGGCTCTTGTAATATTTAACTAGTGAACTAGTGATGCAGATATCAATAATCCCTGTGAGTGATGACATCATTGATATCAAAAATTAACTTTTGTACAAGTGAACATGTAATTCCTGATATCAAAAATAGACATTGGTAGATAAAAATGTAACTAAGGGGCCTATAGTAAAAAATAATCAAGAATTCACATTGCAAATAGTAAAAAAAAAAATCTTGATATCAAAAATGCATGAACTGTAAATGAATAAAATCTAAAATGGCTTGCCATTGCATGTTAAAGGTTTTTTTTATTATGCATGTTGAAGCAATTTTTGATTTATGATTAATATTTACTGAGGGATGTCCATCCATATTGACCAGTATGTCCAGCTAGCTATTCAACATTTAAAATTCAATATAGCCAATAAATCAGTAGTCAAATTGTCAATACATTGCTTTCCATCTTGTATAATTAGTGCAGTTGTTTAGAGTTTTTAACTACACATTGACTGAGACTAGATAATCAGTGTCTTGTTTTAAAAGTATATACTGTATAATGTGTACTTTGATGAGGAGTGCCATCATTCACGCCCATATATTGTACAGTATGTCTGGTCGTGGTCTCCACATATATTTCTGCTTGAAAAATGCGCGTTTCATTTCGTGCGCGCGCATATGAACGCATGATAACACACGCGACGCGGTTATCTTTTCCGAGCTGCAGTAAACAAACACCGTTGCACTTTGTCGTTCATCAAAAACAAACGTAATAAATAAATGTATTTTACTCTCACTTTTGTCAGGCACAAAGTGATGCAAGAGATGCACTGACTGCCTGCCCAGCTAGGTTAGCAAGACCGAAAAAACACAGTAGAAATCCACATAAACTTAACTTTGCTGACATCAAACTTGGAGAGGAGAGAACACAAGTTTACCTGATTGTTTTTCCCGCATTTCACTCTCATGTTTTTCCCCCCTCTTTTCGTGACCAGAAGAATAGTTTCACTTAATTTTGTCATGGATGTTGTAAACATTAATTGACGCGCTATGGCACAAGGGGGAGGCGGGGCCTTGAGTAATTTGCGGGGCCCTACGCAGCTTGCGTAGTGAGCGTATAGGGCGGATCGGCTCTGTATATATATATATATATATATATATATATATATATATATATATATATATATATATATATATATGGCGTTGTGCAGGTTTATGTGAACGTATCATAACTTTAGGACAGGGCGGATCTACAGGGGGGCAAGGGGGGGGCAGGTGCCCCCCCACTCTAGAGCCTTGCCCCCCCAGCTGCCCCCCTAACTTTGATGATCCAAAAACTGTACCTGTAAAAACAACCCGCAAGCTTCTCAAAACAGTGAACTAAACGATACATTTACCAAAAGTGAACAATTTAATTTTTATTAAAGCCCCTTCCCCCTCCCCCTCAAATACTTAGTACGTCCCTGATTCAAACGTAGAGCGCCGTTCGCTCAGTCTGGCTCACACACACACACACACACAGCGAGTCTGCTGCGGTGCGGTTGCCCTGCAACCCGACTGGAGAGACTGAGCTGCCCCAGAGCCTCTGAAGGTGAAGTGAGTTTCCCCAGGTGTAGTTAAACACACGTTTAACTTAAAGTTACATTTGTAATGAATGTATACATGCTAAAGACGATTCAGCATCAGCAAAAACAGCGAGTCTATTACGTTAGCCAAAATCAGCGGTCAAATCGCTCCCTCGTGATTTGTAAGAGCACTCTTCACTTTGATTAGCCTAATTTTGATTTTAGTAAAGACAAGAACAGCTTAATAAAAAATATAAATTGTTTGTATCCATAATGTTTACTGATGGTCGCCGCATAGGCGGAGTTTCACTTTTGTGCGTGGGGGGGCACCTACCGGCAGACCACGAGCTCAGATTTTTTTTATATGGGCTACCATATTTAAAATGTATATATCATACCATTTACATTTAAAATACATTTACATTGAACAAGGACTGCTATACTAAGAATAGCGTTAAAAAACATATCTTACCTAATGCAGAAGAAGTCGCCTCTTTTTCCGCATTGCATAGATGTCCACTATCTTTTCTTTTGATAAATTTGCAGTCAAGTCGTTCTCTATATGCAGTAGGGAAAGATTCGAGAATCTGTCCTGAGCCATTGCAGATCGGAGCCAGTTTCTGATTCTTCTCATAACTGAGAAACTTCTTTCTGACGTAGCAGAGCCAACTGGCAGTGTGAGTGCAAGCTGCAGCAGACGGTAAAAGTTTGGATATCTATCCTTCCGTACTTCATCTTGAAGTTTTTTTAGGGTGATCGGCGATGCGATTGCACATTTCACAAGATCCATTTCAGCTGCCACAAGCTGAGGGTGAATCTTAAAGCTGCTCGCATACATGCTTAGTAAAGGACCGATGCCGTTCTTGTCACAATTTAATACAGCATCACATGCCACACTCAGGGCCATTGCTTCAGTGGAAAATCGCCTGTCCAATTCAGCCAGCATAGTGTCTAAAACAGGGAGATACAAATGACATTTAAATGTCTGCGATTCTGATCCCCATGGCGTCTCATTTTCATCACGCTGTCAAGGAGTATAGTTTGTCAATGACATTTAGACACGTTTTAATGTCTCTGTTCACTGTGCATGATTCAACGAGTACGAGATTTAGTTTATGTGCCATGCAATGCACATACACAGCAAAGGGGAATTCCTCTCTGATCCGTTGCTGAACTCCACTCAAATGCCCCGACATTACAGCGGCTCCATCATATGCCTGAGCAATTATGGGAATGTCCTTCAGCCCACATGACTGCAATCCTTCTTTAATGCCAGAAACAATCCCTGCAGCATCGCGAGAATTGGAACAGTCAACAAAGCAAATAAATCGCTCCTTGATCTGAAGTTCCTCTGTGTATCTAATGCAAACAGAAAGTTGCTCAGTCTTTGATGACTTTGCTTCATCAGCAATAACAGCAAGAAAACCAGTCTTGTGTACTTTCTTGGAAATTTCTTCACGAATGAGGTCTGCACACAATGCAATTATTTCATTCTGAAAGTCTCGGCTTGTGCAGTTAAAATATTTGGACTGCATGGATTCGAAATCAAGGTCGTATTTTGAAAACAAATTACAAATACTTAAATAATTCCCCCTTGCTTCTGCATCAGTATCTTCACGATGTCCGCGGAAAGGGAGGCCTAATTTAGCAAGCAATTTTATAATATTAACGGATTTGTAGAGGTACTGTCTGTTCCCTTTCGTAGTCACTCCGAGTTACGTCGAGTGACGGAGAATGGGGGTTTCGCCTAGAAAGCCTATCGACTTCGAGTATTACAAAACGAGCCTATGGCAATGAAATGCCATGGGTCTGCGGAATTTGCATAGCGTATCTCCGCCCCACCGCGTGGGTATAAAAGGAGAGACGCCAGCAAAGGCAGATCATGTTTTCGCTTCGGAGCCAAGAGTATCTCTTCACTCCACAGCTATTTCTGACTTCGCTCTACGAGACGAGCCATTCTACAGTGTTGGTGTGACGGCGATCTGCAGCGAATTCACATTGCCTGCTGGTCTGTGCAGTGATCTGCCAGTGAGTGTGTTTCTCCCTGCTCGCTTCAACATCGCGGAGTTTCTCTCCTTTCACAAAAAGAGCTCGCACGCGGCACGTCTTTTTAAAGACGGCTCGCCCGTGCATTAAAAAAAAAAAAAAAAAAACAGAATGGTTGCGGCAGCTTGGTATCGGACTCTGATGGGCACGAGCGTTGTCTGGTATGTTTGGGCTTGATCATACTAGAGCAGCGCTCGTGGATGACTCATGTTCTCTCTGTGGGAATATGACCATCGCGTCATTAAGGTCGAGACTCGGTGAACTCGCAAGAGTGAGAGTCCCCTCATCCACCACCCGATCTTCGGCTGGTGGCCAGGGTGACCGGAGGGTGTTGGTCTGGAACAAGGCGCCGACTCCGTGTCCACGCCCCAGCCCCCCCTCCTCAATGACGGTGCCCGCTAGTGAACAGGTGATTCCCACGGGTCTACCTTCTGGTGGCCCGTGTGTTTCATTTGAAGCTACAGAGGATGATACTATGTTTGTAGCAGCTTCACTAGGTGGGTTTGATTCTCTGGAAATGACCACTCGTCACAGCCGCCACCTCCTGGTGTGCATACGGCTGTGCTTGAGTCCGATCCAGAGATGACGGCCATGCTTTCCTGGGACGATTGGTTTTGGGTAAGGCCGCCGACACGTCCACGGCAAACCCCAATACCTTCCCTCCCGGACGTGCATGATGAGATCTCGAAGTCCTAGAAGACCCCCTGGTCTTCTCGGGACCGCTCGCTGATCTCATCCGCCTTTCCTCCCCTTGATGGGGCTGCTGCCATGGGTACACTGGGGTTCCCCCGGCTGAACGCTCTGTTGCGATGCTATATGTCCTCAGAGTGCTTCTTCTCGGCGCAATCCTAAGCACCCGTCCGTGGCCTGTAGTTTTTCGTCTACACTTGTGGCGAGATCCTATAGCGCCACTGGCAGCCGCCTCCCTGCTGCCATGGTCATTCTGCTGGTCTACCTGACCCAGATGCTCATGGTCCTGCACGAGGGCGGGACTGACCCAGGCCTCTTCACTGAGCTGCGTGCCGCCACTGACATCGCTCCCCGAGCGACGAAAGTGGCCGTACGCTCCCTGGGTCAGGTGATGCTCCCCATTCTGTGGCTGAACCTGTCTGATGTGCTGGATGTCGCGCGGCCGACATTCTGTCCGACATTCCCATATCTCAGGTCTGCCTCTTCGGCGGTGCGGTTGAGGACTTTGCCCAACAGCTCTCAACCGCCCATGTGCAGACTGACGTTGATTCTGTCCCGACGGCCCTGCCGTCCGCTCAGATCCCTCGGTCTGCCCACCGCCGAAGGCGCCCTCCCGCGGCTCCCTCCCCGCCCGTTAATGGGCCGGCTCTGGAAGCCGCGGGCGGACGCCACAGCCCTCTCCAGCCCCGCCCCCCGCTACATGCCAGGTTAAGCGGCGCTCTTGAGACGGGCTCCTCAGAGATGGGACTCGGTTCTTTCCAGGAGTGGGTAGCAGGACCACTCCTTTCCCCGGTGGAGGGCCGGGGGAGAATCTTTTGTTCTCTAGAAGGAACCGATACTCCCATCACTGAGCACACAGAGTCGGGTGACAGTACGCGACGCCTCGGTGCCTCGCTGCTCTCATCCCCCTCTGTCACAGAGTTCTCGGACCGCAGTGTGCGCCGCCCCCGGGCCTCGCCACTCCCGTCCCCCTCTGTTCTTCATCGTACTTCATCGTCCCCAAGAAAACCGGTGGGTTACGCCGATCCTGGACCTGCGCGTCCTGAACCGCTCCCTTCTCAGGCTGCCGTTCAGGATGCTCACGGCCAAACGCATTTTCAAGTGTGTGCGGCCGCAGGATTGGTTTGCAGCGTTAGACCTGAAGGACGCCTACTTTCATGTCTCCTTTTTACCTCGACACAGACCGTTTCTCCGGTTTGCTTTCGAGGGGCAGGCATATCAGTACGCGGTTCTCCCATTCGGGTTGGCTCTGTCTCCTCGCGTCTTTACTAAGGTCGTCGAGGCAGCCCTTGTTCCCCTACGCGAACACGGGGTTCGCATCCTGAATTATCTCGACGACTGGCTGATTCTAGCCCACTCTTGAGCTCAGGTTTGCGAACACAGAGACCTTGTGCTCCGGCACCTAGCCCGTCTGGGCCTTCGGGTCAACTGGGAGAAGAGAAAACTCAGCCCCGTGCAGAGGATCTCTTTTCTCGGTATGGAGATCGACTCGGTCGCCATGTCCGCACAGCTTACGAGCGAGCGCGCACACTCACTGCTGACTTGTCTTCGTCAGTTCGAGGGCAAGAGTGCGGTCCCACTGAAATTATTTCAGAGGCTCCTGGGGCATATGGCATCTGCAGCCGCGGCAACGCCGCTCGGATTGCTTCATATGAGACCGCTTCAGCTGTGGCTTCGCGATCGAGTCCCGAGGTGGGCATGGCATCACGGCACGCTCCGAGTCCCAGTGACTCCGACCTGCCGTCAGTTCTTCACCCCGTGGAGGAACCTCAGTTTTCTACGGGCCGGAGTTCCCCTAGAACGAGTTTCCAGGCATGTTGTCGTCTCCACAGATGCCTCTTCCACGGGCTGGGGTGCCATGTGCAACGGACATGCTGCCGCGGGCTCCTGGACAGGACCCCAGCGTCTTCTGCATGTCAATTGCCTCGAGTTGCTGGCAGTACGCCTTGCCCTGCACCGTTTCCACACGTTGCTCAAGGGTTAACACGTACTAGTCCGTTCAGACAATACCGCAACAGTAGCGTACATCAACCGCCAAGGTGGTCTACGCTCCCGCTGTATGTCGCAACTCGCTCGCCACCTCCTCTTATGGAGTCAGAAGCACCTGAGGTCCCTTCGTGCTATCTACATTCCGGGCGATCGGAACCTTGCAGCCGACGAGCTGTCTCGGTTCCGTCCTATCCCCGGCGAATGGCGACTCCATCCCCAGTCGGTCCAGCTGATTTGGGACCAGTTCGGGGACGCACAGATAGACCTGTTTGCCTCCCACGACTCATCCCATTGCGCCCTGTATTACTCCCTGTCCGAGGGCACGCTCGGCACGGATGCACTGGCGCACAGCTGGCCGCGGGGCCTACGCAAATATGCGTTTCCCCCAGTGAGCCTTCTCGCACGGAATCTGTGCAAGATCAAGGAGGACGAGGAGCAGGTCACTTTGGTTGCGCCGTACTGGCCCACCAGGACCTGGTTCTCCGAACTAGTACTCCTCGCGACAGCACCTCCTTGGCCAATTCCTCTGAGAGAGGACCTCCTCTCTCAGAGACGGGACACCCTTTGGCACCCTCGTCCCGATCTCTGGAGGCTCCACGTGTGGCTTCTGGACGGGACGAGGCAGGTTTGAGTACCCTGCCACCTGCGGTGGCGGCTACCATCACTTCCGCTAGAGCTTCGTCCACGAGACATCTCTATGCGTTGAAGTGGAACCTCTTCATCAACTGGTGCTCTTCTCGCCGAGAAGACCCCAGGAGATGCTTGATCAGTGTCGTGCTTTCCTTTCTGCAAGACGGGCTGGAGCGAAGGCTGTCTCCCTCTACCCTGAAGGTGTATGTGGCCGCTATCGCTGCATATCACGAAGCAGTTGATGGTAAGTCTCTGGGAAGGCACGACCTGATCATCAGGTTCCTGAGAGGAGCGAGGAGACTGAATCCTCCTCGCCCTCCTCTCGTTCCCTCTTGGGACCTCTCAGTGGTGTTAAATGCCCTGCAGAGGGCTCCCTTTGAGCCTCTGCAATCAGTGGAGCTTAAGTTCCTGTCTTTGAAGACAGCGCTCCTGGTTGCACTGGCCTCCATTAAGAGGGTAGGGGACCTGCACGCATTCTCCGTTGACGAAGCGTGCCTGGAATTCGGGCCGGCTTACTCTCACGTGATCCTGAGACCCCGGCCTGGATATGTGCCCAAGGTTCCTACTACTCCCTTCCGGGACCAGGTGGTGAACCTGCAAGCGCTGCCCCTGGAGGAGGCAGACCCAGCCTTGGCACTGCTCTGTCCAGTACGCGCTCTCCGCGCTTACGTAGACAGGACGCGGTGTTTCAGGACCTCAGACCAGCTCTTTGTCTGTTATGGTGGGAGACTGAAGGGAAAGGCTCTCTCAAAGCAGAGGTTGTCTCACTGGATAGTGGACGCCATTGCTTTGGCTTACCAACAGCAAGGCCGACCGTGCCCCCTTGGTGTGACAGCCCACTCCACCCGGAGTGTGGCTTCCTCTTGGGCTCTAGCGCATGGCGCCTCGCTGGCAGACATCTGTAGAGCTGCAGGCTGGGCGACACCTAACACATTCGCCAGATTCTATAATCTCCGAGTGGAGCCAGTGTCCTCCCATGTACTCGCTTCAACCAGCTAGTTCAGGACCCGCTCAGGTGTCTTCGCTTGCTCGCCATTCCACTCCACGGACTGGATACGTGCGATTTATTTCCTCAGGTGAGCCTTCCCTTCGGAAGCCCTGAGTTCCTCCAGCACTGTTGACGCTGGCGCCAGTATCTATTGCTTGTGCGTCGGCTAGGTGCCTCCGTGTGCATGGTTCCTCCCCAGTAACCCCCACACGTGTTTTCCACTGTAAGCCTCTTTGAGCATGTGTCTTTCCCTCGGCAAGCCACCCTGCCACCCCTGGAGTTGAAAAGTTGCCACCCCACGGGCTGGTTACTCCAGTGTTCTTCCATATGAAGCCTTCGGGCCATATGTGTATTCCTAAGTCCTCCCTACGGGTAGGCATGCTGCGGCATATCTCCTCTGAGATATGCTCCCCAGTGTACCTTGGTATTCCTGTGTTAAGTAGGACTCCTTCGTCCGTGCCAGTATCACGACAGGGGGATCAGACTTTCGCAGGGCACTGGAAGACAGCTTTGAAGGTGGCGTGATTACACGGGGACCCCCATTCTCCGTCACTCGACGTAACTCGGAGTGACTACGAAAGGGAACGTCTCTGTTACGGATGTAACCCTCGTTCCCTGAGTAGGGAACGGAGACGTTACGTCTCCCTGCCACTTCCGCTGTACCGCTGGGTAGACGCCTGAGTTCAGTCTCGGCTCCTCAGCGAAGACATGATCTGCCTTTGCTGGCGTCTCTCCTTTTATACCCACGCGGTGGGGCGGAGATACGCTATGCAAATTCCGCAGACCCATGGCATTTCATTGCCATAGGCTCGTTTTGTAATACTCGAAGTCGATAGGCTTTCTAGGCGAAACCCCCATTCTCCGTCACTCGACGTAACGTCTCCGTTCCCTACTCAGGGAACGAGGGTTACATTCGTAACCGAGACGTTTTTTTCTACTGTGCTTTGATGGCTGTGTGACAGCTGTGCTGCCACAGATCCCGATTCACCAGCCTGTTTGTAGCTCTCCCACATCGTCATGCTGTTTAAATGTACCTGTGACGAAGCATGTTTTGTCAGCTTCTCTGACAGTTTTTTCCAGTTCCGAGCTCCCACTTTTGTAAATAGTTCGTCTGCGCCTGATCTTGCAATATTTGAAGAAAAGTGGCGACAGCAAAAACAGAAAACGGAATCCAGTGAAATTGAGTACTCCATCCATGGGAACTTGTGATAGTAAAATGTAGAGAAGGCACGATTAACATTTCCAATTAGGCGCTTAGGGAAAGAAGAAAGTATGGGCTGTTTCGGGCCAATAGCTTTTTCACCGAGATCAACGTATCCAGATCCAGATGCGGCAGGTTGCGCGGGTAACAGTATCTACGCTGACACGGTACCGGTGCTGCTGGCTTTGTTCTCAAATGCGGCCTCGATTGCTGTGTCAGTAGCATCAATGGAATTGATAGCTGAAGTGTCAGAGTTAGAAAACTCCACACTAGTGGGCTTATTAAAAAAACGACGAATGTCCATTTTGTTTATTTATCTGACTAAAGCGGGAACAGAACGAGAGTCCACTCACTTACCGCGATACTTTGAGATCCGCCAGTCGTGAGAAAATTAGCTTCTTTTTCAATACAGTAATTAAAAATAATTTAGCCTTAACTTACTCATTATACCCGCAAAAATGATAAGATAAGACAAATAAAATGAGAAAATATGAATTCAGTAATTTTTATTTATTTTTCAAAGCACAAGGCAGGCATTAATTGGCTCTGGTCTGGGGGGGCAGTGCCCCCCCTAGTCCCCCCCAAACTCCGCCTATGGGTCGCCGCTACGCCGACATTACGTTACAACACACAATACAGTGCCAGTTAGGAGATCGATCATTTGATTAGCTAAGCAAATCCAATTCCTCTCAGATATCACAGCAATGAAACCAGGTTACAACTGGGGAAATAAAAAATACAATTAGGATTATTATATTAAGTAGTCTAAACATAACTGGTGTGTGTGCATGTGATAAATCTTTCTGATTTTATATTTGTTATATAGGCTATTATTAGCTACATGGCCCTACAGTGTAATGTAATACAAGGATAACCAGAGGTTTTCACATATTGACTTTTGCAGGCAAGAGTAGTTGAAGAAAGTAGCTGGAGCCTAACCATTAAGGCTAAAAGTCCTTGGACACAATTATTGTACTTTTTTTAATATTTTCATTTAGCTTTTTATACTTTTACTTTTTAAAAGATGCACAGTTTTGTTTTGTTTTGTTTGAACACTGCACTGGGCTTATTCCTGTTGTGAATTAAAAACCTTTGTAGTGTTTAAGGGCATGATTAAACAATAACTACTGTGTTTTTGTGTTTGTTTTGTTAAAGCAATTCACATAGGGATTCCCACCGTCTACCCCTGCCACCCTGCCAAGACCTCTTGCCACCCCTTTGCCCCCCCCCCCCCACCAACCCCCCCCCCCCCCCCAATTAAAATTTTCTAGATCCGCCACTGCTTTAGGATCTTAATAATTATGACCATAGACGCTCGAGAAAAATATATACAGTAAATACTGTAAATGTAGTGTACCTTATGGGAACAGTCCCCTTCCCTCCAAAATTAAACACACAAAAGATGTATTCAATTCAAATATATAGGCCTATATATATATGGCTGTTCAGCAATGTACCGGTGCAACCTCCTCATTAAACTAGGAGTTTTTCCAGTTATTACTTTGTTTTTGTCAACACCGTCAGACTCAATAAAAAGCCAATTATTTTTTATTTATTTGGTCTAATATGTATTTAGAGTTTTTAAATCATTATCTGGCATTCTTAGTACACATATATGCGGTTAAATGTTGAATATTCACTTTTGTTCATTTTTTTATACTGTTTCACGTGTACTCCCTTAAAAGATATAACATCATACAATGTTTACTTTAAGCCTAAAGACAAAAAGTAATGTTTTTTTATTTAACATACATAGTTTTGTATTAAAAGAGACTATTACTTTAATAACTCAACAGCACTGAAGAAACATATTGTAAGCATATTCATTTAAAACAAATAAAACTCCCTCTGACGGTGGTGACTTTAGAACTGACAGTGGTGACACTAATCTGACGGTGGTGACAGTGGCCTCATTACAACATACAATTCTAAAATGTATTCCGCTCAAGTCAATGGCTTCTTGCTTAAAGGGATACTTCAGGATTTAGCATTATAGCTAAATTAGACCCTTTGTGTGGTAAATTAGCTTTGTATCAGTAGAAAACCAGTAGTATTTTTGAATTACTGTGCTTCCCCCCCCTCTCATTTCCCCCTGATATGAGAGATTTATGTATTTTTAGTCTGGAAAAAATCCTCCGATGACGCAAAAATCGTCATTTTGCGTCATCGGAGGAATTTTGGACCAGAGGCTTAAAACTACAGCCTGTACTAGTAGCTAGTTCCGCATGTTTTCACCACGCCCATATGGGGCGGGATCTCACTCACAGAAAGTAAAGATAGTGTCAGCCATCTTTCTGTAGAAGCTAAGCTAACAGGCTCATGTTCTGTGTATAAAGTTTGTACAGTAAGCAAATCACGATGGCAGAAGGTAACGTTAGTTTTGAAGTTGAAATGGCAGAAGGGGATTTCGAAGATCTGTTGCGCGAATCTAATGCTCGTGGCTACCTGTACGAGCCGCAATACAGCGATGAACAGTTGCGGGAGATGGAGGGACAAGAGGCGGCCGGAGCAGCTGCTGCAGCAGGGGAGCAAGACCTTACTCGAGCCCGGCCAGACTCGAGCTGGGGTGGACTGGTGGTGTCAGTGCTCTCGCTGTGCGCCTATGGAAACAGATAGAGAGTCCTATTGCTGTCGCGAATTTCAGCGATGTCATTTTCTTCTGGACGAGATAAACTGGAAACGCCAGCCAAAGCCCGCAGGGACAAACGGACGGCTTAGTGTAAAGTGAGTAACGTTATTTTGTTTGTTTTTCTTTTTTTACCAAGACGTAATGTACAGAGTTTGGACACCCGGCATTATCACAATGTTCTTCCCGCGTAGTCAGCTAGGCTCTTGTTATATTTACATATGATAGTATACTGTATGTGCAAATAGTTCGCATTGCTAACGTTGTGCTTACTGTTTTGTAGACAATATCGCCTAACAGCCTACCGTCACTTTATGGAATGGTTCCTGCAATGCGAGCGACTTGGTAAAGGCTATCGTCTCGTTTTGCCCACCTGTGTTGTCCAGGATATCAGATATTGGATATTGGATACTTATGGATATTGATTAATAGTAGCATGCAGTGTAGGTCTGTATGGAAGAAATATAGGGGGAATTACATAAATAAAAATATAAAAGAGGTTAATGACACATTACAGGTCATATTGGTATTTATTGTGATCATTATATTCTAGCCTTCGTTGAGGACCATTTGGAGGTTTTTGTCACCACCGTCAGACAGAAAACTTGACGGTGGTGACGTCTGACGGTGGTGACAAAAAGTTACTCTTTCACATGATATGCATGAGTTGTTCACATTAGCCATCTTGTTTCCCCTCTGTTGCTAGCAACTTAACATCTTCTTAAAAAGTATACATTTATGTCATAATCTAATCTAATATTTTTTAGACAAAAGATACGGTGTTGACATGTTATAGTTGTGACAGTAGCAGTGTCCAAAAATATGAACAAGTTTAAGGGAAAATAGAAAACTTATGAGAGCTTGAGAATTTTGAAGCCTGCAGTAGAGCTGAAGGTTTGAAAATGGGGTCCTCAGGAGTGTAGTTGACCTTGTAGTTGCCTGATTTTATTGCTTTGTATAAATATCTGACGGTGGTGACTAATATGTGGGACACATTTTGAGTAACCACGAAATAATAGTAAATATTGTTCAAAACTCACTGTTTGTAGTTTTTAATACATATTACATTGTACTCTTTCATGTGGTAAAGATATTATTCAATTCAATTATTACTTTTTGTTTTTTTAATCAAGATGAAAGGATTATCTCCTATCCAAGGACAACTGATTTTGCAGGCAATCGGGCAGCATATAATCATTAAATTAATAAAAAATAAAAATAAACCTTTAAAAGAACCTTACATATGTGCAAAGGACCCCCTAATTGATTCTTTTTATTAATGAAATTGTTATTTATTTCCAACAGAATTAGCACTTTTCTTAGTGGGACATGTTCTTTTGCCAAAGTTTCAAGAATCAGTGTAATGTCATTTTGTTAATAGATTGGTGTGCCAAGAGTGACATTAGTCTTCATGTAGACTGAGTTAAGCAAGAGTCTTGTGACAAATTATAATAGGACATTATAGCCATAAAAATAAATCATAGTACTTGTATACTTAAGTACATTTGAAGGCAACTACTTTTGTACTTTTACTCAAGTGAATGTTTAAAGGCAGCACTTCTACTTTTACTTGAGTAATATTTTACCTTGAGAATCTGTACTTTAACTCAAGTACATGGTATGTGTACTTCGTCCACCACTGCAAACATGCACTCAGACACAGGATATGTGAAGTATCCCAACATAAGCAACCTATAAACCGTAATAATATCTGCATTAGCTGAATTAACTGTTCAATTATTAAAAAAAAAGGAGGACGGGACCTACGTTTACACCTGGTGTAACTCCCACAAAAATGACTTCACCTTTATGTCTTGGTCACTGCACATCAGAAGATTCCATAAAACGCTACAAAGGCATGTAATTTTGGGAGAGTTTCAAAGGGAGGTCAGGCTGGTATGTAGGAAAGTGCTTTGCCTAGGCTAAAACAACAGTCTAGTGAGAGCCGCCATGGTAACATCTGCATCCAATTACACACTACATCCTACCAGAGATCCGCGGTAACAAGAACAAGGCAGAAGAGGCTGTGGGTCTAGGAGAGATGTCAAATTCAGGTTAACACACGGTGCAAGAGCTGAGATGCTTCATTACATGAGATGAGAAGACAATCAGAGGCCAGACATGAGGAGAGAAAGTTATTTTTGCCTGTTGTGAAGTGATATGCCCTCCCATGCATGGCCTCTGCATCTGAGACCTGTGCTTGATTAAGGTGATTCGCTCAGCTTGATGTTTTCTTTTCATCTTTTACGTGCATTATTTGGTTAGGCTGGTATTCTGACAAGGATTATGTTCTCAGTTTAAAAGTGCTCCCTGTACATGCAGGCAGAGGTTTTATGACACTTCTGCTATAACCATACAACAAGGAGTGCAAGGACAAGCACAAACATTTACAGTTATTGTGACAATAGAAAGAGCTAAATTTCTGTCATGACAACTCCCAGAGAGATTGGCATGGTAATGGATATATCAGTGCTAATGTATTTGGTCTTGGCGGAAAATATCTGCCATGCTGCTGCTGCTGTTCCTGTAGAGCAAGTACCGAGACTTGCTATTGCCAATACATTCACAGACATGGTGCTGTGAGCATGTAAGACATGCTGATGCTGCATATTTAACATACGTGAAATGACCGCCGTATAGCAGATCTATACATGTGGAGCTGGGGAAGGTGGAGGGTCTCTGAAAGTGTGTTACAGATTAGTATTTGTATTTGAATGTTGAGATGCAGCTCATTGGCCGCTGATGCAACATCAACCAATCAGCTGCCCTATGTAGATAATGATGTGAGCGCTACCAAATTGAGTTCAGGACCTATCAGCCTGTGCCATCTAGAGTTTCATGCCAAAACTGGGTTTTTATAATACAGTATTAGCATAATCAATAGTACACATTAGATACTGAATATAGCCCACTATTTACAATAGTATGTGAAACAAATATGCAGCTATAATAATTTTTTAACAGTAGTATCCCAGCTAACGGGGAATATTTTCAGAACTTTGGCTAACATTCTGGCAAGGTTCTCTCAAAGTTATGAACAAACATGCTTCCAGTAACATTAATGGAATGTTTGTTCAATGTTATATGGTCTTTAATAATTTTGTAAAAATGTTAGCACAAACATGTTATTCATATAGAATAACATGTAATATTCAAAGAATAATATTAATATTCATCATTCATCAAGCTTTTTTTTTCTGAAATGTTTTTTTTTTTTTTTTTTTGGATGTTCGTCCATTTTAAATGTTACTAGTTGTTTCAGAACATTCAGCGAACATTCAGAAGTAACAGTTCCATAGTGTTTAAAGAGTGATAAAAGGTAATGTTTCCTTAACGCTTGCATTAAACATTTAAAAAAAAAATGGACGTTTTGAACGTTCAGAGAACATTCAGAAATTATGTTTCAGAACTTAATGGGAACATTAGCAAAACATTATTAGAGCATTATTTGTGTTAGCTGGAATTCTACATTTGTGGTCACATTATATTATTATGAGCATATTTAATTCCATAAGCACAAAAAAGTTTAAATGATGGTAACAGTTTAGATTATGGAACACATATTCACTATTAACTAGTTGCTTATTAGCATGCATATTACTACCATATTGGCTGTTTATTAGTACTTATAAAGCACATATTAATGCCTACTCTGCATGACCATATACATCCCTTAACCCCACCCCCTACCTAAACATAACCACTACAACAACGACCTTACTTTCTATCAATAAGCAGTATTAGGAGTTTATTTAGGGAAAACTCCTAGTTATTTGTGAATATGTGTTCCCTAATCTAAACTGTTACCACAATGACAATTTAAATGTCATGTGGAGTAAAAATTATTAAATAATATTTTTGGTCAGTCGCACTATGACATTTCACAACCTGAACTAACCTCTCCTTGTCATAAAAAGGTCATATTATCTGATATTTAAAGAGATTTATGAATCTTGACACAGTCATCAGTCTACAGGGGTCCTCCCTATGATACCATTTGGTACCTTTTTTTGTATAATGGTTTTCTTTTCAAGAAAATAATACAGAAATTAAAAGAATGTTTATAATAGAAGGGGTGTATTCAAGTTATTTTGTGTATGACTTGCATTTTTAATGCATCATTGAATAAATTATAGATAGGACAAATGGACCCAAATGTTTTAGGTCAAAATGTCATACTGCACTCAGTATGCACTCTATATACTGCAGAAAAAGAAAAAGAAATCACACTGAAAAAGAAAGAGAGAACGTTATGGTGTTTATTTCTGTGAAAAGCTTGTTCTTAAGCATCAGCTGATACAGCACACTAACAGAAGAGACCTGACACATTCACCAGACACTGCAGCATGTGACAGCTACAGTCACTATGTGAAAATCCATTAATATAATAAGCATTCACAGAAATCACATGGCTAAAAACATTCTGATTCATACTTCCCCGGATTAATCATCATTAACTGTACCATAAACTGTGTTCTGGTAGTTTAACAATAAATTAGTCTTTACAGTCTTTGAAGTCGAGTAATTAGCCACAGGCTTTTTAAGTGTTTTAAGATTGATTCAGTAAGTCATCTCAGGCAGAACTGCTGGAGCTGTACGCAAAAGCCGAGCAAGAGTCACAACACACACAAAAGTGTACATGTACATACACACTCAAGTGCACACTGTCTCCCTATGGCAGGGTTGCACTGGTGAAGTGACATTTACCTAATGTGGCTTTGAAGCTCAAGAGCTCCGCTCAGCACAACTGATTGTGATGAAGTCTGACTGCTGCTGCCTCTGACACTATTTCTGCTCTATTCACACATGCACAAACACAACATATACAAACACCCAGAGGTAAAAAATTATTGCTGAGAGATTGCTCTTTTATGTAGCTCAGGAGACACAATAGAGTTGTCAGTTAAAGCTCATGAAGGAATCAACCTTGTTTCAGAAATTTACCTGCAAGAGAAACGTCTCGGTTACGTATGTAACCCTCGTTCCCTGAGTAGGGAACGGAGACGTTACGTCGGATGACGACGAATGGGGTTTCGCTTAGAAAGCCTATCAGCTTCGAGTATTACAAAACGAGCCTATGGCAAAGAAATGCCATGGGTCTGCGGAATTTGCATGACGTAACTCCGCCCCACCTCGTGGGTATAAAAGGAGGAAGTCCGCAACAGCAGTTTATGTTTCTTCGCTGAGGAGCCAAGACTGAGCTCAGGCGATCCCCGCGGTACAGCGGAAAGTGGCAGGCAGACGTAACGTCTCCGTTCCCTACTCAGGGAACGAGGGTTACATACGTAACCGAGACGTTCCCTTTCGTTGTCACTCCGAGTTACGTCGGATGACGACGAATGGGGTTACCAGTCTAATCACGCCACCTTCTCAGCTGTCTTCCAGTGCCCTGAGTAAATCAAGATCCCTGTCAAGACTGGACGAAGGACTCCATTTAACACAGGAATACCAAGGTACACTGGGAAGCATATCCCAAGCTAGGGGAAGTATGCAATTAATGCCAACCCAGAGGGGGGGGACTTAGAGAATACACATATGACCCGAAGGAAACATATGGAGAACACTGGGGTGTCCAGCCGCAGGTGGAATATTTCAACCCCAGGGGTGGCAAGGTGGCTTGCCAAGGGAAAGACACATGCTCAGAGAGGCTTACAGTGGAAATACACATGTGGGGGTCCCTCAGGGGAGGGACCATGCACACGGGAGGCACCTAGCCGACGCGCAGGCAATAGACACTGGCGCCGACGTCAGGAGTGCTGGAGGAACTCTCGGGGAAGCTCACCTGAGGAGAATATCGCACGTATCCAGTCCGTGGAGTGGAATGGTGAGCAAGCGAAGACACCTGAGTGGGTCCGGTACTAGCTAGTTGAAGCGAGTACATGAGAGGACACTGGCTCCACTCGGAGATTATAGAATCTGGCGAATGTGTTAGGTGTCGCCCAGCCTGCAGCTCTGCAGATGTCTGTTAGCGAGGCGCCATGCGCTAGAGCCCAAGAGGATGCCACACTCCGGGTGGAGTGGGCCGTCACACCAAGGGGGCACGGTCGACCTTGCTGCTGGTAAGCCAAGGCAATGGCGTCCACTATCCAGTGAGACAACCTTTGCTTGGAGAGAGCCTTTCCCTTCAGCTTCCCACCATAACAGACAAAGAGCTGGTCTGAGGTCCTGAAACACCGCGTCCTGTCTACATAGGCGCGAAGAGCGCGTACTGGACAGAGCAGTGCCAAGGCTGGGTCTGCCTCCT
This sequence comes from Gila orcuttii, assembly GCA_026230005.1. Classification (NCBI taxonomy): domain Eukaryota; kingdom Metazoa; phylum Chordata; class Actinopteri; order Cypriniformes; family Leuciscidae; genus Gila; species Gila orcuttii. The sequence continues at coordinate 50,848,235 of JAPDVR010000004.1, forward strand.
CCGGGGGCAGCGCTTGCAGGTTCACCACCTGGTCCCGAAAGGGAGTGGTAGGAACCTTGGGCACATATCCGGGCCGGGGTCTCAGGATCACGTGAGAGAAAGCCGGTCCGAATTCCAGGCACGCTTCGTCGACGGAGAATGCGTGCAGGTCCCCTACCCTCTTGATGGAGGCCAGTGCAACCAGGAGCGCTGTCTTCATTGACAGGAACTTAAGCTCGACTGACTGCAGGGGCTCAAAGGGAGCACTCTTCAGGGCAGTTAGAACCACTGAGAGGTCCCAAGAGGGAACGAGAGGAGGACGAGGAGGATTTAGTCTCCTCGCTCCTCTCAGGAACCTGATGACCAGGTCGTGCTTCCCTACCGACTTACCTTCGACTAGGTCATGGTGTGCGGCAATGGCGGCGACATAGACCTTAAGGGTGGAGGGAGACAGCCTTCGCTCCAACCCCTGCTGAAGGAAGGAAAGCACAACGCTGATCGAGCATCTCCGGGGGTCTTCTCGGTGAGAAGAGCACCAGACGACAACGAGGTTCCACTTCAACGCGTAGACGTGTCTTGTGGACGACGCTCTAGCGGAAGTGATGGTAGCCGCCACCGCTGGTGGAAGGGTACTCAAACCTACCTCGAGCCGTCCAGGAGCCACACGTGGAGGCTCCAGAGATCGGGTCGAGGGTGCCACAGGGTGCCCCGTCCCTGAGAAAGAAGGTCCTTCCTCAGAGGAATGGGCCAGGGAGGTGCTGTCGCGAGGAGTGCAAGTTCGGGGAACCAGGTCCGGCCGGGCCAATACGGCGCGACCAAAATGACCTGCTCCTCGTCCTCCCTGACCTTTCGCAAGGTCTGCGCAAGAAGGCTCACTGGGGGAAACGCATATTTGCGGCCCGGCGGCCAGCTGTGCGCCAGTGCATCCGTGCCGAGCGTGCCCTCGGTCAGGGAAAAATACAGGGCGCAATGGGTCGAGTCGTGAGAGGCAAACAGATCTATCTGTGCGTCCCCGAACTGGTCCCAAATCAGCTGAACCGACTGGGGATGGAGTCGCCATTCTCCAGGGAGGGGCTGAAGCCGTGAGAGCTCGTCGGCTGCACAGTTCAGGGCTCCGGGAATGAAAATGGCTCGAAGCGACCTCAGATGCTTCTGACTCCATAGAAGGAGGTGGCGGGCGAGTTGTGACATACGGCGGGAGCGTAGACCACCTTGATGGTTGATGTACGCTACAGTAGCGGTATTGTCTGAGCGGACTAGTACGTGTTGACCCCTGAGCAACGCCCGGAAGCGGTGCAGGGCAAGGCGTACTGCCAACAACTCGAGGCAATTGACATGCCATAGCCGCTGGGGTCCTGTCCAGGAGCCCGCAGCAGCATGTCCATTGCACATGGCGCCCCAGCCCGTGGTGGAGGCATCCGTGGAGACCACAACATGCCGGGAAGCTCGTTCCAGGGGGACACCCGCCCTGAGAAAACTGAGGTTCGACCACGGGGTGAGGAACTGACGGCAGGTCGGAGTAACTGGTACCCGGAGCGTGCCTTGATGCCATGCCCACCTCGGGACTCGGTCGCGAAGCCAAAGCTGAAGCGGTCTCATATGAAGCAATCCGAGCGGCGTGACCGCGGCTGCAGATGCCATATGCCCCAGGAGCCTCTGAAAATGTTTCACTGGAACCGCATTCTTGCTCCTGAGATGTCTCAGGCAAGTCAGCAGTGACTGCGCGCGCTCGCTCGTAAGCTGCGCGGACATGGCGACCGAGTCGATGTCCATACCGAGAAAAGAGATCCTCTGCACGGGGCAAAGTTTGCTCTTCTCCCAGTTGACCCGAAGGCCCAGACGAGCTAGGTGCCGGAGCACTAGGTCCCTGTGTTCGCAAACCTGATCTCGAGAGTGAGCTAGGATCAGCCAGTCGTCGATATAACTCAGGATGCGAACCCCGTGTTCCCGAAGGGGAACAAGGGCAGCCTCGACGACCTTCGTGAAGGTGCGAGGAGACAGGGCTAGCCCGAAAGGGAGAACCGCGTACTGGTATGCCTGCCCCTCGAAAGCAAACCGTAGGAACGGTCTGTGTCGAGGAAGAATGGAGACATGAAAGTAGGCGTCCTTCAGGTCGATCGCTGCAAACCAATCCTGGGGCCGCACGCATTCGAGAACGCGTTTGGCGGAGAGCATCTTGAACGGCAGCCTGTGAAGGGAGCGGTTCAGCACGCGCAAGTCCAGGATTGGCCGTAACCCACCGGTTTTCTTGGGGACAATGAAGTAGGGGCTGTAGAACCCGGACCTCATCTCGGCTGGAGGGACAGTCTCGATTGCACCCTTCGCCAGCAGGGTGGCAATCTCTGCTCTCATGATAGGGGCATTGCCACCGACCAAAGTGGAGCGGACTCCCCTGAAGCGGGGAGGAGACCGTGCGAACTGAATCGCATAGCCGAGCCTGATGGTGCGCGCGATCCAGCGGGACAGACGGGGAAGCTCTAACCAGGCTCCCAGGAACTGAACCAGCGGGATCAAGCGGACGACAGGCGTCCCCCCGGAGGGGCAGCAAAGCGGAGTAACTGGCCCAGACGTGGACGGCATAGCGGCCCGGTGCGGGGGCACAGTTAGCAACCGCGCCCTGACAGAGGGGGCCAGGGGAGGACCAGGCTGGTCGTCCCGCGGGGGCCTGCTCTGCCAGGGGTCTGGCGACAGAGGGGGACAGGGGCGACGCGGTCCGTGGACGGCACGCCTTGTCAACCGCCTCTGGGACAGAGGGGGGCGAGGAGAGCACGGCTTGTGGGCGGAGCTCTGTGTCGCCCGAGAACTCTGTGAGCTCAGGGAAGAGAGGGTCGTTTCTGTCTTTGACCACTTTAGGGTGCTGCCCACCCGTGGGTGAGCAGCGGGGAGCGGAGAACAAAAGATTCTCCCCCGGCCCTCCACCGGGGGAAGGAGTGGTCCTGCTACCATCTCCTGAAAAACGACCATCTTCCCTGAGCAGCCCGTCTCAGGAGTGCCGCTTGGCCCGGCGTTTAGCGGGGGGCGGGGCGGGAGAGGGCTGTGGCGCCTTCTTACGGCTTCCTCCGCGACCGGCCCGGGGTGGAGGCTGCTGCGTGGGCCGGGCGGGAGGGGCGGGAGCCGCAGGAGGGCGCCCTCGGCGGGAAACAGGACGAGGCGTCTGCCCGGTCGGCTGGGTGGAGGCAGCAGCTGGCCGGCGGGGCAGAATGTGTTTTATGGCCTCGGCCTGTTTCTGGGCGGTTGAAAACTGTTGGGCAAAGTCTTCAACCGCACCGCCGAAGAGGCCGGCCTGGGACAAGGGGGCGTTAAGCAGACGGGTCCGCTCCGCGTCCCGCATGTCAGCCAGGTTCAGCCAGAGATGTCTCTCCTGGACCACGGCTGTGGACATCACCAGACCCAGGGAGCGCGCGGTAATCTTCGTCGCCCGGAGAGCAAGGTCGGTCGCGGCGCGCAGCTCATTGAAGAGCCCTGGGTCTGTCCTACCCTCGTGCATGTCTCTGAGCATCTGGGCCTGGTAGACCTGCAGAGTGGCCATAGCATGCAGTGACGCAGCCGCCTGTCCCGCCGCTCTGTAAGACTTCGCCACCAAGGTCGACGAAAATCTACAGGCTTTGGATGGGTGCTTAGGCTCGCCACGAGAAGAAGCACTCTGAGGACATAGTTGCATGGCAACAGAGCGTTCAACCGGGGGGAGCCCAGTGTACCCACGGGCGGCTGCATCATCAAGGGGAGGAAAGGCGGATGAGGCCAACGAGCGGTCACAGGAAGACAACGGGGTCTTCCAGGACTTCGAGATCTCATCATGCACATCCGGGAAGAAAGGTATTGGGGTTTGCCGAGGACGAGGGTCGGCGGCCTTACCCAAAAACCAATCGTCCAGCCGCGAGCGCTCAGGACAGGGTGGAGGCCTCCACTCAAGCCCGATGCTCGCGGCTGCCCGGGAAAGCATGGCCGTCATCTCCGGATCAGACTCGAGCACAGCCGTATGCACACCGGAAGGTGGCAGCTGTGATGAGCCCTCACTTCCAGAAGAATCAAACCCACCTAGTGATGCAGCAACAGACATGGCATCATCCTCTGTAGCTTCAACCGAAACACGCGGGCCACCAGAGGGTAGACCCGCGGGAATCGGCAGTTCACTAGCGGGCACCGTCATTGAAGAGGGGGGCTGGGGTCTTGGACACATAGTCGGCGCCTTGTTCCAGACCGTCACCCTCAGGTCACCCTGGCCACCAGCCGCAGGGCGGGGGGTGGATGAGGGGACTCTCACTCTTGCGAGTTCACTGAGTCTCGACCGTAATGACGCGATGGTCATGTTCCCACAGAGAAAACATGAGTCATCCACGAGCGCTGCTCTAGCATGATCAATGCCCAAACATACTATGCAGCGCTCGTGCCCATCAGAGTCCGATACCAATCTGCCGCAACCAGAAGTACACGGGCGAGGCATCTTTAAAAAGACGTGCCGCGTGTAAGCTCTTTTAGTGAGAAAACTCAAGTGTTGAAGCGCCCGGGGAGAAACGCGCCGACTGGCAAATCACTGCAGCAGATCAGCAGGAAGCACGCTCTCGCCGTAGATCGCCGTCACACCAACACTCGAGGCACTCGTTCGTGAAGCTGACGATTCAGAGATGGCTTGTGGAGAGAAGAATAACTTGGCTCTGAAGCGAAAACATAAACTGCTGTTGCGGACTTCCTCCTTTTATACCCACGAGGTGGGGCGGAGTTACGTCATGCAAATTCCGCAGACCCATGGCATTTCTTTGCCATAGGCTCGTTTTGTAATACTCGAAGCTGATAGGCTTTCTAAGCGAAACCCCATTCGTCGTCATCCGACGTAACTCGGAGTGACAACGAAAGGGAACTAATGATTGTAGATATGCAACATATATTAGGTGTAAGTAATTTGTAATTTAAGGTTGCTGCCTTAAATTTTTAAGTACAATTAACTTGGATGTTTAAGTCATTTCAACTTAAATTACATTAAACTGACTTTAAAAATTGTCTTGACTTTAAAAATTTACTTTAAATAGTTGAATCTTGTATAACTTACATAAAAAAAGTTGAAAATGGCTTAACTTATTTTGATGAGTTAAAGCAATGTAAAAACATATGTTGTCATGACTTATTGATCATATAATTTTTACAGTATATGTAAATGTATGTACAGATTTCAGAGATGTGTTGAATGCAGGTTTTCTTAATTTAAATTTGAGACTTTTCCTGTAGTTTTATGGAAAAGAGCAGCCTGGGTATTCTTTCTGTGTTCAACTGAGGAAACAAAAAAGTAATTCAGGGAGGTGAGTACATGATAACAGAATTTTGGGGTGAATTATTATTTCAATTGTATTTAACCTGCAATATTCAAAATAATCCATTCTCAGAGCACACTATCTAACAGAAGATACCACCCACTTTTTCAGCCACGAGTTTGGTTCTGTACTTATTTTTACCAACTATTTTGTATATATATTATCAAATTGGCATATATATATATATATATATATATATATATATATATATATATATATATATATATATGACCAATTATTTACATTAAGATTTCCACATATATATCTTTAAGTAGAATTGGCATACTATATAAATATATAATTTGATAATATATATACAGTACACATGAATGAACAAATTCACCCAGATCCAACATAAATCACATTATAAAATTTGATTAAAAGAAAAAAGGCTGAATAATAATCAAAGAAAAAGACAGTTACTCCTCTGTTTAGGCCTTTTAACATCTTTTATGAAGCAATGCCCATCAGATGAAGCATTCATCAAATTATTATAAATTTAAACAATGTACAGTATTGATCAACTCACATTTATAGTCATTGACTATAAGTATAAAATAATATACATATAAGGTTTTAATATTAAACTATACAAAAATACACAAGAATCCGTAATGGAAGTGGGATGTCTCTGAGAAGCTCTGATAGGTTCCCATAGTAATGCGACTTCTCTGATTGTTTAATGCCTTTGTCTTGAAAGGTTTATACAATATTGTTAAAAATCACTTTCTCTTTAAGAAAATGAATGGGATTTTTACTGTCTAATACCCAGTTGTCGTTCTCTATTTTTAGATCTGACTACAAGAGAAGCAGGATGTTCACTGTGAGAAAAGTTGAAAGTGAAATGAGTAAGGAATTAGTCACAGCAAAGTGTGTGAAATGATGCTAACTATGCTGTACACACTGTATAGTGTTGAATGACTCTCACTGAGCAATGACACAGGAAGAGGTCATTTATGAGATGACTAAGGGTTAACAACATAAAACTGTCAAACAGACCAGGATGAGATAGTACAAGATGTTTGTGGTCCGATCGGATGTGTGGGTGTGGAAGTGGGTATTTACGATGTGTTTGTGTACAGTAACACTAACAAATATGTGCGACTGGGAAGATTAATTTGTGTTGGGGTCACCGCAGAGACAGCGTGGGCCGCCTTGATGCATATTCCTGTGTGAGACGCATTAGTGACTCAGAGATTGGAAGTCCCAGATGGGGGCCATCCCATCCTTCCAATGGCATGAGAATTCCTTTGCTTGGGCAGGGAGTTTGTTTCCTTTGGCCGCTGTTGTACTGTACCCAGAGGACCAGCACATACTCTCAGACTATGACTTCCTTTGCTCCCATATCCCGAAAACAGCCCACCCTCTCAACCTAGTTTTATCTAAACATCCATCTATACCAGATCTCAGTAGTGATTAGGCCTTTCATCTCAAATCATACAGCACCAAATGCAGTGTTTACTGTATGGTGTTTCCACCCCCGACCCAGATCCACTTCACCCCCACAGTGTCATTCAATTATGAAAGGGTAGGAGGAACCATAAATCAGTTCCCCATGTAGTCACAACACCTTCTAATCAACTACTCGGGACTTCAACCTATGTGGTTCATACCCAAGACATCAACGGTTGATATATTCATCATGTGAATAGTAAACTGTAAAAAGGAATTCATCATAAATAGAAATGGCAGTATTGGTCTATAGGGCCAGTCATGCAAGACAAGTTATTGTGTACCATCTGTGCTATTTTTAATTGTTGGTCTATGTAAATATAAGCTTTTATCTGTTTTTTAGCATCTTGTGCCATGAGTGCAGTCATAAACTGTATATGATATTATTCAGGTGATAGCTAAAACATTAAGGGTGTTTTAACGATCTAAGCACATGGTCTAAAGTGCACGACGCAAGTGCACTTAGGGCATGTCCGAATCCACTTTGCTAGTTTACCGACTGGTAAATGGTCGGTGCACGCAGCGCATGGTTTAAAAGGGTTGTCCCTATTCTCTTAATGAGTAATGGATGTGTTTTGGGGCATAATGTGCAATAAACCAATCAGAGTCTCATCTCCCATTCCTTTTAAAAGGTAGTTGCTTATTTAAATGGCGGAATTTGCAAGCGGAAAGACTGAACGCTTTTCCAGAGAGGAAACGGATCTGCGATTTGGTTAAAGCGCGGACAAGCCGGATTCCACCATATCTTTACTAGCAACTAGCAAAAAAATTGTGCCAGGTGTATGATAGGGCCCATTAACTTTGACTAGCTTACTTAGCAAGATTCTCTTCAGACTGTTGCTGAGAATGAAGATGACCTGTAAGAGGACCTGTAAGTTTTATGCTATTTGTGACTATTGCGCCCCCTGTGGCAACACTGACAATGCACATAAAAGTTGCATTAAGAATTGTGTTCTGACGCATTTCGGAATGCAAATGTGCATAAAAACAACCATCAACATGTCTGTGTTCACTTACTTGCTTAGAGTGTGTTTCAGGCTTTGTTCCATTATCCACTGTTCAATTACAGTACATTGTTATCTTGAGAGGAGTCCCTACTTGAAACGTTCAGCTTTAGTTTAAACTAGTCTGCTCATTTTGTTATTGCGATGCTCACGTGTTAAGTGTTGATTCGACATCACCTCTGGAGCGAGATAAATATTTAGACAGGGCCTTCTGTCGTGTGTGTGTGCATGACTGTAATGTGGAGAGAAAACTACACATCAGGCTCAGAGTGACATCTGAGAGAGACATGGGACATCTGGTGACCCATGCGCATCCCCAAACAGGGCTATAAAATCAGGTGACAGCCCGCTCAGCCAAATGCTATGCACAATTCAGAATCAACTCATCCGCATGGCTCACATTTATTCCACATTTGTTGGTGATCTTTTAACACATTTCATGGCCTGACAGCTTTCAATAACAAAACATTTATGCTCGTATTTTATTTCACGGATATTATATGGGTCTTCTCATTTCAGCTAAATTCGTCTGATTACTTCGCTTTAAAGCAATCTAAAAGTAACTTAAAGGGGTGGTTGATTATGATTTCACTTTTTTAAACTTTAAGTAGTGTGTAATGTTGCTTTTTGAGCATAAACAACATCTGCTGACGCTCAAAGTTCAAAGCAAAGGGAGATATTTTCTTTTAAAGAAATTGCTTTTTAAGGACTACAACAAACGGCTGGTAGGGACTATACGACATTCCTCCCGGGCTAGTGACATCACGAACCCTAAAATTTATAGATTTATAGATTATCATGACAGAATATGCTAATCAATGACTAGAAGACATCTACACATAAGCTACATAAATTCATCAACTAACCATTCAGAAATGCTGTCTACATGTTGTCACTTCTTCTTGAGTCTCTCCATCTTTGTCTGACACCGGTTTGAACATAAAAGGTTAAAAGTTTTTGAAATTTTAAGGACACAAGCTGTTGTAGCTCCGCCCCCTGTGCTGGGAGCAGCAGCTCATTTGTATTTAAAGGGGCAGACACAAAAACAATGCGTTTTTGCTCACCCCCAAAAATGGAAAATTTGAACATGCTATATAAAAATATATGTTGGGTATTTTGAGCTAAAACTTCACATATACACTCTGGGGACATCAGAGACTTATTTTACATATTGTGAAAAGGGCATTATACCACCCTTTTAGGGGTAATTTCTATCAAATTTTGTGGGCCAATCCTGTCCATTAGAAGTGTAATGCCCCCTCATATTGCTGAGACAACTGGATTTAAAACGCAAATTCCAAAACAATGTTTTGTATTTTTGACAATTAGGTGCTTTGCTGCATCTCTGTAGCCCACTTGACCTGCGGACAAGTCTAAGCATTAATGTTAGTATGAATTAACATTCACAGCTCAGTTCTGTAGCATCAGTGGAGAGTACCATGCTACCGGCACATGTGACAATGGCCCACACCTCTTTGCACTGCACGTGTGGCAGACCAAATGAAGTACATCAGGTGGGCTGCATCTGCGACACCATATGCCCTTGCATAGTTCCCTAGGGGCGGCTGACGGCATGCACCCAGCTGCTTCCTCTGTCACCTCAGCTTGCGTATAGTTACACCACATGATGAGTCTCTGGCCTGCTTGTGTCGGGGCATCTGCCGTCTGTGCTATAAGTGAAATTGCCTAGAGCTTTTTAGGGTGCTAAGGTAATACTATGAGACAGATCAGAGATTTCAAATATACTCCAATGTACAGGGCAAGTGAATATTCAGATGTGCTTAGATGGATATAATGAAGGTTAATGGGCAAAAATGATAGAGGGAAATGGATGTAAAATATAAGAGGAATGGATCTGGCTAAATGAGGAATAGCATGTGAACACACTTTAGTCAGGATCATCTAATATAGAGATCTTTATCACTGCTCTTGGAGACCCACTGTCCTTGCAAAGTTTGGATCAGCTAATGAAGCTCCTCAGGATCGCTTGAAAATCACTGGTAGGTGTGTTGAAGCAGGATGGAAATAAACTTTGCAGTACAACGGGTCTCCAGGAGCAGGCTAGGGTTGAAGACCTAACCGTCTTTATTTTCATCCTAGAACAGAGGTTCCCAAATGGCACCCTAAGCACTCGCGGTCTTCGTACGAGTCTGCACTTTTGTGACGTAACGCTGCTTTGACTGTCGGGTAGAAGTCTGCTGCGGAGCTCGCATCAGTGCGGGCTCAGCAAAAGTGTGCATCGAGGGCGCATATCGACCGCAAAGGGGGGGGCGCTCGCAAGCACCCTTCTGAAACCTAAAATGACAACTGGGACACCCTACGGTCTCATGGACTTAACGGACACGAGTATGTGGCAGACATTGTAAGTCCAAAAGACCGTAAGTGCATATGAAGTGTGCCATTTGGGACAGGGCCTATGTTGCTGTCTGGGAATCCTGCTCCTGGAGGGCCACTGTCCTGCAGAGTTTTGCTCCAACCCCAATTAAACACACCTGAACCAGCTAATCAAGGTCTTTCTAGGCATACTAGAAACTTCCAGGCAGGTGTTTTGAGGCAAGTTGAAGCAAAACCCTGAAGGACTGGGGCCCAACAGCCTGGAAGTTTCTGGTCAAGACCTTGATTAGCAGGTTCATGTGTGTTTAATTAGGGATAGAGCTATTTTTTTTTTCTGGAAGGTGGCCCTCCGGGAGCAGGATTAGACACCCCTGTACTTAAAGTATAGGACAGCTGGTCCAGACAGTGACAGTTGTAGTCTGCACAGCTACTAAGTGGCATTTGTGTGTGTGTGATCCAGATTAAAGGAAAATCAGAAATGAGATCACTTTAATATCTAAAACTCACAAAGAAATGAAGAGTAAATGGAAAGTTCTTTCAACATTTACTCAATTTCATGTCATTCCAAACTCATATGACCCCTGCTTCTCAATTCTTACCAAACTGGTTCCATTCATTCTGTAAATCATTGAAATAAACATTTAATATTAATATAAGCATAGTGATGTAAAGGTGGCATGGCTAACCACCTGGCTGCCCTCAAAATCACATGGCTTCAAAACAAGCAGCAAAGATGGCTGATTTTAAATTACATTTATTTTGCAGGCGCAGGCGAACCAAAACTCTGCCCATTACACATTCAGCTTGGATTTATTTCTTTCCCCTTTCTGTGGCAAAACAGCACAAAAGGAATGGGTCTTGTTCTTGAAGAACCCAAATACCCTTTTTCCACCAACCAAGTGCCAGTACTAGTGCCTAAGTCCATTTTCAATCTGGCTTAGTGAATAAGGATCTAGTGGAATCATTCTCAAAAAAAAAAAAAAATCATATTATGACATACAAAATGTTCTGAATTGAGTTTTTTGCAGACTTAGAACTTGCACTAATGCTTAACAATGTAAAACAAAATCTCCTGACAAGCATTGGCTCTGGAACCAGCACCATTTCAGTTGAAAAGAGGGTGAAGAAGACTGAATTGAGATGCTGTTTTATAAGCTTTATATATGTATTTACATTTATTGATGATGTCTGATATATGGTTTATTTCACATAACACCATGCCATATACCTTGACCATGAACACCAGCAGTTCACTCAACTTTCACAGCCCTTTAAGGATAAAGCCCTGGAGATTCCAAACTGCAACCTTTTACTCCAAACAAGAGCAAGACGAAGATGGGCTGGCTCCAGTTTGTTTACTGAAAGCCCCTTCGAGATTCCTCTCGGATACACAATAATGCAATGCGAAACGGAGCTGGCGCAAGAGTCTGTGCAGCCTCAGGCGTTGATTTTATGATTTTCTTGCTGTTTGTTTGTCTTTGTTCAAGGCTAGGATGGGTGTCTGTGGCATGGCCCCTCTCTTGCCTCCTCTCCCAGCCTCGCCTTTCCCGCGCTAAATGATCCTTTAATTTCCTCTCAGACTCGTCTGCCCTGAGGGCCGAATGATGGGCCCTGTGGCCCTTCGCGCTGCATGTGAAGTTCACAGCTCGTCTTCCATTGGGCAGAACCTCTATCAAAATGCACTTCCTGTCTGAGCCCCACTTACGTGAGATTGCCCAGGGCCGAGAAGGCAGCCTTGACTCAAATATGTGAAGCTTAGCACCAAGCAATCATCTATGCTCACCGGTTCACCATATGCAGGGTTTAAACTGGGATTTTGGATATTAAAATGTAATGCACTAGATATGACATGGTTTGGTTCAATTGTATGATACTTTGTTGGCCTTTTAATGCTTTTTAAAACTAATTTTAATGCAAGCTGTCCCAAATTCAAACACTGCAAAAAAATATGATAAGTCACGAAAACTTTTTTTTTTTTTAACTCATCGGTAGCACTTTATAAGTATAGAGTAAAAAAGTCTTACAAATATTTTGCAAACTATTAGTTTATATTTAATTCATATTCAATATACTGTAGTCTCTACATTGTTATATTACATATATAATATTATATTAATATTAATACATCGATATATATATTAACTATACAAATAGTGAGTTATCCATTGACTGTCATGGAAATTAACCAAATTATTATTGTTTAATTAGCTCATATGTAAACAGTTAGATAATGCTTTTTATGCTTTCTTAACAACTTTTGAACAAATAGTTCTCACTTTCAATTAGGTCACGGAAAATGTCATTAATTAAGTGCTTTAAACCAAACTTTATTATACATTAATTGCATTAATATGAACATATATGTGTTTAATCTATTTGTAAACATTTTAAGGAACACTGAATTTGAATGCAATTAATGTTTATTAAGGGTGGTTTAAAGCACTTAATTAATGACATTCTCCTATTTTCCATGACATAATCTAAAGTGAGAACTATTTACTCCTAATAAACAATTAACAATCCCTTTCTACGTGCTAATTAAACAATAATAGTTGTTTTTTACAGTGACCATGAATCTACACCTCACTATTTGATAGCCTATTATTATATTAACAATGTAGAGACTACAATATATTAACTATGTATAAAATATAATAGTTTGTTAATGGTTTGTATACTTTATTACTGTATACTTATTAAAGTGTTGCCTCAAAATAATTTAAGAAATTTCTACTTTTTTATGTTATATAAGATTCAACTATATAGATACTGGATAATTTAAGTTGAAATTATTTGTACAGCTAATTTTATTATACCAAAAAATTTAAGTCAATAACTGAACTTTTATAGTATAGACATCTTAAATAAATCAAGAAAAATATCAGAAACACTGTACATTTGGTTACATTTTTTCAAGTGCATTGTTTAATTTAATGAAATTATTTTGAGTGAATACACTCACTAAATGAAGATGGGAGGTTAAAACTGGAGAATATTGGAAATATAACAGATTGACAAGAAATAATTAAAAAAAAATGTATTGTGTTTAATTTTGTTTAATTGAAGGTGCTGTTTTTCTGGATAGTTCCCCTAACTGACCGAACAACCTCTTGCCCCTTTCCCCCATCACAACCCCACCTTAATCCCCCTTCCTCTCATCCTCAGAGACCTGACTCCGGAACTGACTTAGGAAGTCCCTTAATGGTTACCAAACTGTGGGGGAACTGCGTACGCTCAGCGAGGACTAAACATATGTTTAGAGGAGACAACATCAGCAATCACCACTTGACCTCAGCTCTCATACTTCTGTTTTCCTCCCCCTCAGACAGGAGAAAGAACTCAGAACGGGTAATATAATCAACCAAAAGCACAAAACCAGAGAGGAGGTGCTGTGAACATGCCCAGTTCCAGATGTTCGGCCAGCCAAGTGTCGAGACAAGACTGAGAAAAGGAACTTTCAGGATGTCGAGGAGGAATTAAATGGAATTAAAAGGAAATAAAGATGATATGATGCAGGATGAAACTTCAAACTCAAATGAGATCTTTTTAATATCTCAATTATTTCTCCCAAACAACAAAGGGGTGTTTTCTGAATAACAGGACCCTACTTCTTCTCATAAAAGAGATGTCAGCAATCTATGATTTCAGAAAAGATCTCAACAATGCCTCAAACTGTGCTCGGATTTGCCAGTATACCAAAATCTACCAAAGATTAAGAAACATTCTAGTTTATGCTTTGAATATACTATTTAGTGGCATAAAACAACAAGAGTCAAATCTGCAGGACACAAAATCTCACTCACACACATTCAGTAAAGTGATTCCATACAGATGTTGAACCGTGAAGAAGAAAAGGCTGGGAGGGGAAACTGACCAAAGAGTGAGAACAAATTGCTTATGTCTGTGACTTCACATTCAGTGTGTAAATAAGATGTTCAAAGAAAACAATACAGAGTAATACCAAAATATCCCTGAAATCTCCTGCTCCCCCGGGAAGCCGTTTCTCATCGTTTTTCATTAACCTCATGCTGCGTGTCTCCAGAGGCTATTATTTACAACAGATGAAGAAGAGGTGTGGAAAAACTCAAATCTCGAATCTCAGTTTTTAAAGTCCCCCTGTGGTGAAAATCAAGTTTTTAATGTTGTTTTTATACCTATGTGGTGTTTTTAACATGCTTTAAGACAAACCATGTGCAAATTCATGTCAACACCATTGCTTAGTATGTTCTCCTTAATACTGCATTGAACCAAAGACAGTCTCAAAAACGTGGTTTGAAATGTTCTCTACATCTCAAATATGTTGTAACCAATCCCGTCCGTCACATGCGGGCGGGCTTTAGCATATCATGCTAACCTATGCTTAAAAAATTCAGTACATTTAGAAATATAACGGGTGAATTCTGTATATGACTTTCTAAGTTGTTCAAAGCATTTGTAAGGATACTGACTTTTAGAAGGCAAACTGAGATGGCGAACATGAACATGGTTTGTGTAATATTAGCAACACATTATTAGCTGTTTGATAACGTTATTCAAGCAAAAGGCTAATCATATTAATTACCGTTGTGTGTCCGACATTGTAAAGAGTGATACATAAAACGCCCTGACGACCCTGTATAATTCACTTTTCCACTTCTTCTGAATCAGTTACTGGTTCAAACATGGCTGAATTAAACCCGTATTTCCACTTGGCATTGTGCAGTGTTTACTACAGTAAAGTTGACTGAGTGAATCATGGATCTGCGTACACTAAATGAATAAATACGTCATTTTGGTGATCTAAGATGAGTGGGATAGGGGATACAATTATTGACTACAGGGGGACTTTAAAGCCTGTTCAAGGACGATAACTTAAATGATAGCTATAATATAAAGTTTTAACAATCCTTCTAATTCTATGAGAATAGAAAAGTCCACACCCCTACTATAATGATATATACAACTATAATGGCACAGAAGAACAATACTGTTGGAATTACTTTCAGAACGACTTTTTTCAGGTGATGAATGATTAAAAGTAATTGATAGCCAATCAGAATCTACCCGACTTAGAAGAGATTGAGCATTTAAAGTGACAGGCGACATAAGCATGCGCTTAAATAAACAGTGCATTTGTGTGGACACTATACATTTATTGTCATAGTTATTTTTATAGTTATTATTTTTGGTGATTTATGTAGCTGCCAAAAGTGAAGAAATACTGACTCTGACTGTCATGACAAGGGCAAATTTTAAAGGCGTTGTCATAACTGCGTTTGTTTCATTATTATATACTCAAGCAAAGATACAACAGTTTTAAAAATAGCTTAAGTCTCCAATCAGTATACAACAGGACACGTCCAAAATGGAGCTTTCCGTCAGGCATGTGCTAGCAAATGGCTGTCAGTTGACTGAGGGAACATCTCAAAGGAAGAAACATGAGGTGACAATGCAACTGATAAATTCATTTCAGTGTGGAAAAGGTGTAATCATTTGAGAATAGTTACTCATTGCCAGGTATTACTCAGACCCAGCTGTGCAGCACACACACACACACACACACACACACACACACACACACACACACACACACATACATTCTATCTATCTATCATCCTCCCCTCTGTCCACCCTCACAATGTTTAGTCACTCACATCTAGTTACCGATGAATAAAAAACACCCCCTTAAAAACCCCTGGCGGAAAAAATGATGGGAGTTTTCGGTTCACTATCTAAGGTCAGGTATCAGCACTAATATTTGGCTGAAAAATGTCTCGTTAACTATTTAATTATAAAACATTACCAAGTTCCTATTTAAGCATGTAAATATCTCATACCTGCTTTATCACTGAACATGTTCAACAAAATGAGCATTCAACTGAATGCTAAAGTACAACATGTGATGCATGTGGTAACCTTTAAATTAGCTTGTTTTGTTTTAGTCAAAAATATAATTTAATCTGATATACATTATATTTTGTATTTATTGGATGCACCAGCAAAAAAAAAGAAAAAAAATGAAAATGATGACCTCATGTAAATAATGACCATTTTGGAGTGTAATAGTCCTTGGAAAAAAGTTTCATCTTTTTTTTTCTGTTGTTTTATTTAATTATTTCAAAATTTGTTTTCTTCAACAGAATCCCTTTATGAAACCAAATAAAAATATCATTCATAACTACAAAAAACGTATAAACATTTTTTTCCGGAAGCAATTTTGTGAGCTGGGTTAGATTTCCCAGTAGAAATCATCAGCTTGGAGGAAATCATTTAGTCTCAGTAAGTGGCAGACAGCATCCTGATCTCACTGCTCTGGCTCCAGTCTCAGAACAGCTCCTGAGCGCTCTGCAGTCTCTCAGCCCAGGACTATATAAACACTGCTTTAAGAGGGCAGACATAATCCTTGTGTGGCCTCTCGATTCTTTTTAGTTTGTGAACAATGTTCAGAAATCTTTAGAGGACAAAAGAAACTTGAGAGGCAGATAGAGGAAGAGAGAGAAGATAGAAATAATGTGACATCTAAGTAAGAGATAACACAAGATGAGCTGAAGCAGGGGAGAATAGTACATTTCTACAGAACATAATGGCATGTTCTAAGCATAATGTTCAGAAAGAAGAAAAAAAAACACCTAGCGGTGTGGAAGAGGCATCATGCAAAAGCTAAAGTTTTCAGTTACTGATGCCTTTATAAAACTTAGCTATTTACAGTCCGCAATGATTAATATTTTTCATAATCTAATATGTCTTGTCTTCATCTTAGGTTTACATCTCTTTAAACACTTTTTCTATTCAGTCCTATTCATTTCTGTGTACAACCTTTTTAATAAGAGAAAAAAAATGCTTCTGAACATTGTGCTGCAGTCATTATAAAGATATGTGTTTTTGAACATATTATAAAAAATATGCATGTGTATGCACTATTTTTTTTTTTTTTCAAACAGTCCAATGTCAGATGATTTTAGGCCGTACATTGACAGTGAGACGTGTTTGTTTGGGCTCTGGCACGTACTCGTCTATCGCTTATTTAGTAGATTTTGTCCGGCTGATTTGACAGTCTGAGCAGATTCATGCAGAGTGTTTGGCTGTTAGAATGTCCTACGGGAGATGGTCCAGTTTAAGCGTTGTTTTGTGTGTGTGTGTCCAATTAAGATATGGGTGGAGTGGACATGGGCTACAAGACATGTAAGACGTGCCATATCTGCATTCAGTGCCAAAACATAAACACATTAAGACAGTTTGACCTCACAAATCTTCTAGCAGTCGAATCAAGAGTAACACAGCCCCACAAATCTCCCTTTGTCTCTCTTCACTCTGAGGATTTTGTTTTTTGGACTTTGATAGACTAAATCTAATGTGGACATATGGAGGACGTGACTATCCAATAGTTGCGGAAAACAAAACCATATTTTTGCTTTCAGAACAGCCCAACAGAACTGACAGAGTCATTTTCGACACCATCCCTCTCCCCTTCATTTCCCTCCCTGTCCAACAGAGCTACAAAACAGAAACATGACTACATGTTACATGGCTGAGGCATGTAAAATAACTGGCCTCTACCTTGACGTGTACTGTACTTGCTTTATCAGAAACATATGCTCGCCTTACTTCTTATTTTGTCTTGGCAATTTGACACAAGCGCAGCTCACTCAAAATGCCACTGCCTTGTATAAACAGTGGAGATCACAGAGCTGAAGGCAGGACAAATCATTAAAAGCTTCCCCCTTGTTTATTAAAGGTAGGGTAGGCAATTTTTTATAAACACTTTTTGTTATAGGCCTACTGGTTGAAACTCTCTTCACATGCTGATAGCAATCAATAATAGAAGTGGACTAAATATCAAAACATGGGCATATATCTTCTGTGGAAGTTTTACGTTCTACCTAGAGCTGTTCATGTCCGAAGACTCAGATTTATGCGTTTCTATGTCAACACGGTAACACTTTATTTTGATGGTCCCTTTTGAACATTCTGTTAACTATAAGTAACTTTGCAACTACATGTCAACTAACGCTCATTAGAGTATTAGTGGACTATCTGCTTCATATCTGCAAACTATTGTGATGGTCCTCCAACAGACACTCTACTGACTATAAGTAACTTTGCAACTACATGTCAACTTATTCTAACCCTAACCCTACCAGTCTACAAATACTCTACTAATACTAATGACAGTTAGTAGACATGAAGGTGCAATGTTACTTATAGACAACAGAATGTGTTAAAGGGACCATCAAAATAAAGTGAAACCGTCAACACTATCAATGCCGAAATGAATCTGCAGCAGTCAGGTGGTACAAGTAAGACCTTTGTAAGTTGTTTACATTCATTATTATTGTAATGTTATGTGCTTTGATACATGAGGTAATTTAATACCGTTTCTTGTCTCGTAAAACTTTGAAGGCTCTGCTATGCACATTCATGTATTTTGAAGGAAACATGGCTTTGGAGACGCTCTGAAGGGAGGGTGGGATCTCAAGCTTTTAAAGCTAGCTTGCTTAACATTTAAAGTTAACATATTTTAAATGTACTAACTTGCAATATCATCATTATTCTAAATATGTAATTACACTTTTTTTAAATACATGTGTTACGATGCGGCAAGGACGAAGCAGAGAGTGAATCCAATCGCAAGCACTTTAATAATCCAACAAACAAGTAATCCAGGGTAAACTCAGAACAAGGTACTCAGTATACAGAACAAGGAACTAGGAACATCAAACAACGACCGACAAACACCAACTGAAGAACATGGGTATAAATACACAGGCAAACAAGCTAAACAAGATAACAAGGGGGCGTGGCTAATCAGAAACACATGGGGAGACATAATCAAGCTCTGGCTGGACGTAGTGATGGCCAAATGAAGCGTTTCGAAGCATTATTGCTTTCCGATACAATTGTGTCGAAAATGGTTCATTACTCAAAGCTTCATTCAGATAGAAATTGCAGCACCATCTCCTGTAAATGTAATGTAATAAAGCTGACAACCATAAAATGCAAGTAGGCTTATGTTAACGCCCCGTTTATGACGTGTTTACCGAAGCGATCAAAGCTGAAACAGTGTTAGTGCTGTGAAACTCATTTATGTAGGTGAATTTTACAGATACTGATGAATTTCATGTGTTCACATTGATAATAAAACATTAAGCATGATGTGTGTGTGTGTGTGTGTGTGTGTGTGTGTAATTATTTCTTTAGACAAGGACAGAAGATCAGACCAGCTTAAAAAAAGGTGGAAACCATCACAGAAATTCTAATGGTTTCTATTAAACTGGCTTTTACCATTTAAACCACTACAGAATTATTTTTTGTAGTGTATTTGGGACACATTCCATCAGGATTTAATGCCCCCACCAATAGAACCCAACACATAAATAGTAAAGACCCACAGACACCACTATAATTTCCATTATAACCAATAAAATTCCCATGAAAACCATTAAATCCAATAGAATTTCTGTAATGGTTTCTATAGTTTTTTTTTTTTTAGCAGGACAGTATCATGTGTGAAAGCTTTATCTTGTTTAGCTGTGGGAAGCATACCTCTATAACTTGTGGGACTGATATTTTTGTATGTTGAAAAGGATGTGCTTGTGTAACTGGTTGTAGTTGTATAGCAGAGAGTTTTTGAAGTTTCTGTCTTTGATGCATATTTTTATGTAACAATGTTCATATGTTCTCAAATTAATAATAATGATAAAATGTGTCAGAGGGTGTGCTTTAGGTAGGCTACATCATACAGAAGGCTTATAAGTGTTCATTAAATGGTATGGTTTTTATTCAGAAATATTATTTTCTCCACAGTCTTTGGTGAAAGGCGATTTCTTTTTTTTTAAACAATTTCACCAGCTTTAGAGAATATCCTCTCGCATGGAACTGATGATGCAGAAGTACACAAAAACAGCTTCACTTTTATAAGAAATACAGCCGCCAGGTTTCAAACCTGTCGACACTGGATTGGCCTGTCAAAGCAATCAGGTGGTTCACTACAGGAGTGAACCAGTGTGTTTGCTTCAGACGTCATTTTCACGTGACTAGTGACGTAATGATACAAGCTCCGAAGCAGTGGTTCATTGCAAGGACCGTTCGAGTTTGAAGCAAGCTTCGGAGCGTCGGTGTCAGACGTGACATCACTAGCTGGACGGGGCTGACGTGAAGCTCTGGCTGGACATGGCTGACGTGAAGCTCTGGCTGGACGTGGCTGACGTGAAGCTCTGGCTGGACGGTCTCTGGGATGAAGCTCTCTTCACAAACGGAGAGTGCCTCTCTCCAGTTCAGACCGGATAAATCGGGGAGTTCCCTCGGGTTGACCTCCTTAGCCCCCAGTCGGTAACATAATTTGATCGCCTCGTCCCCCAGGGAGCAGGAGGCAGCAAGTGAAGCAAACCCCCAGGTGTACTGGAACAAATCTTGGCTATCCAGGGCCAAGGCCGCGATCTGTCCAGCGAACTCCCGGCTCATGCTGGGGAGATCAGGCGAGATCCGTGCTGCTGGATTCATTTGCGGTCGGTCGTTCTGTTACTATGCGGCAAGGACGAAGCAGAGAGTGAATCCAATCGCAAGCACTTTAATAATCCAACAAACAAGTAATCCAGGGTAAACTCAGAACAAGGTACACAGAACTAGGAACATCAAACAATGACGACAAACACCAACTGAAGAACATGGGTACAAATACACAGGCAAACAAGCTAAACAAGATAACAAGGGGGCGTGGCTAATCAGAAACACATGGGGAGACATAATCAACAAAACGGGGAACAGCTGAACATGAAAAGACAGGGAAACACATGACAGACAACAACAAGGAACAAAACACAAAACCCACACCGTGACAACATGACAATATAAATTAGATTTCAGTATATTATAGTTTACTATAAATGCTTGTCAAGCAGTAAACTTTAACATATTTCAAAGACAATAAAATAATGAAATTACATATAAAGATCTACTTAAAGGGTTAGTTCACACAAAAATGGGGAAAAAAAACATAAATTACTCACCCTCATGTCGTTCCAAATCTGTAAGACTTTCGTTCATCTTCGAAAAACAAATGAAGATTTTTTAATGAAATCTGAGTGTCCCTCCATTGACAGTCTACCACTTTGACGCTTCAAAAAGTTCATAAAGAGATTGTAAAACTAATCCATATGAATTGAGCGGTTTAGTCCAAATTTTCTGAGGAGACATGATCGCTTTATATGATGAACAGATTGAATTTAGGCTATTATTCACATGTAAACATTGATCACCGAATATTAAACAGGAGTGAGAATATTAAACTCAAATGTGCTGCGTAATACATGAGAATGAACCTCATTGGTTTTCGCACATCAAGCAAACATGCTTGAGCTTCAAGACCTATTTTGTGCGTTGATGAATGTTTATATGTGAATAAAAGCCTAAATTAAAAAAAAAAATTAAAGTGTTTTAGTCTCTTTAAAAAAATGTTGATTAAACCTGTCGATTCATATGGATTCGTCTTACGATCTTTTTATGAACTTTTTGAAGCGTCAAAGTGGTAGTTTGCCTGGACTGTAAATGGAGGGACAGAAATCTCTCATATTTCATTACAATAACTTGATTTGTGTTTCGAAGATGAACGAAAGTCTTACTTGTTAGTAAATAATGACAGAATGTTCATTTTTGGGTGAACTATTCATTTAAGCCTAATTTAAGTAGGTCAAAACAGCATGCTAAAAAGTTCAGCTAATTTATGTTATATAAAATATAACTAATTTTAATTTAATTTCAATAATCATGCAATTGGGTCTCTGAAAAATTACATTCAGTTTGCACTTGTATATTTTGCACAATTCACACAAGTAGCCCTCATTCTTTTAAAGTATGTTACAGTATTTCTGTACATTGAGGTGAACAGAAGCCAGGACCAGAATGTATTCAAAACAGAGTGAGCTTTTCCATTTTATATACAATATGAATGATAAAATGTTTTCAAGACCCCAAATAGCATCACCATTTCTTTCTTCCTTTTTTATTTATTTGTCATACTGCAGGGCTAACTAACTATACTAACACTATAATTATTCCGCACAATTAATAGAGGTAAAAAAAAAAACTACACAACAATTAGACAGAACAAACTCAGAATGCAGTTTAAAATAGTTTTAGAATATAATATCACCCTGCAGGAAAATGGTATGACATGTCATGTGAATTACACTTGTGTATTCTGTGTCTTCAACAATAGCAGACCTTTCTCCTCCTCATTGTCACCTGCCCATGGTTCCTTATGAGTATGACCAGGCTACTCAGAATGAATACACAAAGACCTGCTCTGTGCCTCACAGGAACAGGTGATTAGATATCATCTGTCCTTACTGCCGACCCATCTGCACAAATAAACGCTCACAGGAAACGACCTGTCGCCCCAAAAACATGCAAGAATGATACTGGCCTGGAGGAAAAGGGAGCGTGAATGGGTTGTATCTGGTAAGAGTTAAGGTTGGCTCAACGTACTGTTGTATACTTGGATACACAATACTAATGGTATGTCATTAAAAAATGTGATATTCTTTTACTGTTAATAGCTCCATAACTGCTAAAGGCTATAACAATATTTCACAAAGATTGGTCTCTTAGAAGAGTTTATTTCAGACCTTATAGGTTAGCCTAGCAGGCCATAATTTCTGTCCATTACATTAAGATGAACAGTTTACGATTCCATTTTAAGTTCAAATCATATCTGGCTGTAAATAAAAGTTAGCTTTCTAAAAGGATCCATTGTGTGCTTGCTGAATGAGCTTTATGTCAAAAATATTGACGTATTTTTGTAAAGAGATACAACATGGCCACTCTCCAAACAATCTTTATCTAATAAGATTCTCAATACATGTTTTAGGTAATAATATTGCAAGCAATAATGCTGAAGAATTTTTATACTAAATGGATGTATTAATTGCATTGTAAGTCAAGCATCTTATTCAGATTTTTCTGGTTTTCTGATTATGCAAGTGTATCATAATGAAACCTGTAATAAAATCATGTTAGAAGGTGAAATGGAGCACATCACAATGCTGTCATGTACCTTTTTAAAAAAGTGAACATACCTATAAAAAATCTTGTTACATGGTCATTGTTGCTGAACCATAAAATGTCTCAATTAAGGAGAAGAATGCTCCATCCAACAGATTCCATATGGCAGTGTATCAACATTCGTACACCTGATTCCTACGTTTACAATGAAATGACTTACCATGGTATAACAAACATGATGTAACCTTATAGCAAGTCCAAAAACAATCGAATTACAATGCTACTATCTTCAAAAAAAAAAAAAGGTTTTTGGTCCTTTTTGGTTAAGGAAAGTAGTTGCATGTTGTTGGCATGTTGCTAGCACATTGTTAGCACAATGCTATCATGTTTTAGCACATTGCTATCATGATTTAGATTTTATTTTTTTTTTTCTTCTCTCCATTCTGTCTTCTGATGGAATTTGGATTCCTTACCACTGTCGCCTCTGGCTTGCTTATTTGGGGACACTTAATATTTCAATATTATTTATTTGACTGCACTGACACTATGAGAACTGAACTGAGTTGGACGATGGCATCACTGTTTCTGCAGACCTGCTTTATAGCTGAAATGAACTAATTTAATAATTGATGATAAATACATCTGAACTGAATCAACACCGAACTGGCTTAAGCTAAACAATGACACTGTTTTCTTTTAGAGCTGCTGTACAGCCGAAATGAACTCTGTTTGCATCATTGAATCATTTTCCTGTTATCATTGTAAATCTGCTTTGAAACGATCTGTATTGTACATATTTGATCAGGTTTTATGTTGTTAGCATGTTTCAATTCTAGCATGTTTTAGTTTGAGTTTTTTAGTTAGTTAATTAGATTTTTACATTTAATAAAAATAGGGGTGGTATTCAATGCAAAATTGATTCTTGGCTGCTGTGAGTTGTTGCCATGGTGTTGCTATGTGGTTGCTAATGGGGGTTGCTAGGAGGTTGCCCCAATTCAGAATAGGCTTTATGAACGGGATGATTAGTTGTGTCTAGATTATGCTTTAGTGTTTTATCAAATTGTAAGTTAAATCATTTAAAAACATAAACAGCTCATTAGTACACAATCCTCACAATTTGAGGATCGAGTGTGAGACAAGTTATAGGGTACAACGGGGCTAAAGGCACACCTTAAGAATAATTTGCTTTTCACTATTCTCATAGTATTTGATTGCAGACAAAATATTTTTGTATTAAAGCAACATATTTTGTGTGAAAATAAATGATAAATGTTGTTTATTTTGTTTAAAAATATTACAAATGAATGAGGTGGCAAGGTGGGCCACACACGGCGTAAAAGGCTCATCAGCATGGGGCAAAAGGCACACATTATTGATACACGTACTTTAGCTAAAACAAATGTTTTTAATAATGCCTAAGTTAATACTTGTTCAAAACAATCACTTTAGCAAGGTTTGTACTTTTTCCTGTTTGTTTTGATAAATAGAATTCATTTTTGTTCAATATATATACTGTCATTAAAATATGTTAATATAAAAATATATTTTATAAATACAAAATTATTTAAAAAAAGTAAAGATTCTGAAAGCATTGAAGGAGATCCTATAATAATTTAATATATATTTACAGTAGTAAACAATACATTATATTTTATTATATGATATGATTAATATATTTTTAAATATGATGGTTTCATTATAAATATGGGGATCTCTGGACACCCAACTTAATATATGATTTTTACCATCTAAGTTTAATCATTTCATCTCAACAAATGTAAAAGTCAGTCAGCTATTTATTATCATGTTAATTATTGTGCCTTTCACCCCAAAATCCATACTTTAACATATTCTTCTGTTATTGAAAAACTCTTGCTTTAATTACACTGAACAAACATGAAAATCATTAAGAAGACATTAGTTCCAATATATCCAATAATTATTGTTATTCTCCTTTGCTACTTAAATCTACAACATTAAAAAAAAAAAAATCAACAACAACAACATTAAATACTAGACCAAATGAGCCCAGAATCAACTTTGCACTGCTGTCTGCGATCGTGTCAAGGATCAGCCAAATGTCCACGTGCAAAAGCTGGTGTTTTGGAAAGTACTACGCCAAGTTTTTGTGCTATCTAGTGGTTTAGAGGATAATAAAATCTTGTACCCTACACCAAAAGTAATTCTTACTGTAATGGGTTTGTTCAAAAAGGTTGCTTCTAAAGGTACTAGGTCTTAAGTCACTTCACATCCTGTTTCATCATCTACTGCCATTTTGAGACCATTTCATGCGTGCCGTAAATCTATGAATCATTCCATGTGTTCAAGCAATTTGCAGTTCTTCTCCCAGAAGCCCTTTGAAAGCAGAAAGAGCTGAGCGGGATTATAAATCTCACTGGCTGCCCGGGACATGCCGAATGCCCTGACGGTCATCCGAAGAGCCAAAGCCCTCAGGAAACAGGCCCTGCTCTTCCTCTGAGAGGTTGTGAAGCTTCTCCTGAGACATGTGAGAAACAGAAGTTGACACGCAAGGCATGGAAGCACCTGTATCACACCCCTGGATCCATGGAGAAACTGGGGATCGTAACCAGCCGGATGTGAAAATACAGATTGGCCAGAAGAAAAAGGAGGAACCCAACCAACAAAAAGCTTAGGAACAAAATTATAGGGAAGGGAACTAATGCAGGGAAAGTGGTGACAGGGTTTCTCTCAGGTGCAAAGGGCACAGGATTAGTCTCCTATCAGTGCTGATAAATAAAAGCTGCTCTTGTGAAAGGGCCTCTGTAGGACTGAATATGAGCACTGTATCAAACAATAAGCCATTTTAATGAAGCGAGGCTGGCTAATAACAGGCCTGGGGTCAGTCTCCTCCAACCATATCCATTACCAGAGTAGCCAACCTCAACCCCCAGAGGAAGGGGAAGCCTCCAGGCGCTGCTATCAGACACAAGCACACAGAAAGGCAGCTGGAGGGACACCTTTTCACCTTTGAGAGACAGGGGTCTTTGTACCTGTAAAGAGCCACTTCCATGTTCTTTGCTTAGCACTCAACTCTTGATCAGTATTTGCTGGCTAATTAAAGGCTAATAATAAATTAGAAAGAAAACATGTTTCCAAATGTGTTTCCACATATTTGTTGCAAAACACTTTTGTCTCATCAAAACAATTTGGTAACATTTTAATCTTGTTTCGTTACAATATATAAAATGTTTTGGATGTTATCATGTGATTGAATGATTGAACTTCAGGTTCTTAAGTTAAGCACATACTGAAAGTGGTACAAAAGCAGTATGTTTTTTACTGTATATTCAGCAGATATTATTCAAATAAAGCTAGTTATGTGATATAATAAAAGGAAGTCTCATGCCGGGTAAGATGTAACAAGATGGTAAAGCACAGCAACTTGACTTTAATACTCATGAATACTCGTGAAAAATGCAACCAAATTACGTCCATTTTCTTACGAAATTCAAAAACATAAATACCTATTTGGCGTTGTGGCGTGAGATCGCTCTAGCACAACTCAGCTCAAGAGAAGCAGCACAAGGAGTGCACATGATCTTCTCTTCCACCTTAATAATACCAATTCCCTATCGGTCAGTCACTACAACGTAGGTCATGACTGACCAGTAGGAATCTCGCTAGAGAGGCCAATCTACTTCGAGTAAAACTAAAACAAGCCAATACACATCCTCCCCAGAGGGTTGCTATGGGCAGAGATGCGGGTGACCTGAGGATTACTGTGAGCACGCTTCCTTTGGGGAACCAACCCCCTACGAACCCTCACACCTCCCATGCTCCACAGCCAGTTGAGCTACCAGATGAACGGGCTGGACCATCCTCGAGGTGTGTACCAGTTGTTCATTTTGGTGCTCCCCGCGACGACCAGATGTCGATCACTGCATCGAAGGGTGGGTCAGAAGTCTCTGCGGACGACAGCTCGGACCCGCTGCCTCCTTCGAGTGTGCCAGCGGTGCCCGAGTCGGACCCGGAGATAATGGCCATGCTTTCCCGGGCCGCCAACAGGGTTGGGCTTGTGTGGAACCCTCCACCGTGTCCCGAACCCTCGAGGCTGGATGATTGGTATCTCGGGGTGGCGCGTGCTGGTTCTCAGCAACTCACCCCAGTCCCCTTCTTCCCGGAAGTGCATGAGGAGCTCACAGCGACGTGGACGGCACCTTTCACTGCCAGAAACCGTTCCAGTGGCTCCTCCTCCCTCACCACCCTTGATGGTGGGGCAGCTAAGGGATACACGCGTATCCCGCCAGTGGATTGGGCCGTTGCTATGCAGCTGTGCCCTAACTCCACTTGGCGCGGAGAACCGTGGCTTCCTTCCCGGGCCTGTAAGTACTCGTCGGACCAAACCGGCAAGGCTTACAGAGCCTGTGGGGAAGCTGCCTCTGCCATGCACGCTATGGCGTTGCTGCAGGTCCATCAGGCCAAGGCACTGAAGGAACTGCATGAGGGTGGTCACAATCCACAAGTTCTTGAGGAACTTCGTGCCGTGACGGACCTCGCGCTTCGTGCGACGAAGGTTACCACCCGGTCAGTGGGATTGCTGCACCCTACAGTGCACCCTTATTGCTCCAGAGTGAAAAACCTGTCGAGTCCTCCAAAACCCCTCTGCCCGGACATGGCGGTGCGTCCGGTGCCAGGCCTTTATCCGCTGAATCCTTGAGAGCCGGATCTGGGCTGGGTTCCATATGTTTGACCCTACGGGGATCCCATATGTGTATATTCTCCATGGATGCTCCTATCGGAAGCCCGTGTCTTTCCCTTGGGCTAAGTGACCCATTATTCCGTATGCAGTACAACCTTCGGGTTAGTCCATATGTATTTTCCACATAACTCTTTGAAGAAGTGGCTTCCGCAGCATTCTCCTTCCTAAACAGAAAGGGCACGCTTTCCCAGTGTTATCCCATGTCTCACTTTATGGGTTATCACGGAACAACAGTGACGGGTACACTCTGTGTTAAGCCTCCTTCCAGGCAAGAAGGGGTAGAGGCTTGCACGGGGTGCCCGATGGGGTTCAGCGGCTGTGGCGCTTTCGTAGGGATTCCTACTGGTTAGTCATGACCTACGTTGTAGTGACTAACCGATAGGGAACGTCTCGGTTACATATGGTAGCCCTCGTTCCCTGAGGGAGGGAATGGAGACATAGATCCCGTCGCCACATCTGCTGCCACCCGCTGGGACGGTCAGCTTGTCAGGTTGGCTCCTCAGCAAAAACTGAATCCACCAGCTGCTCGTTATATACCCGCGCTAACGAGGCCGTGCAGCTGATGCAAATGATTGCATGCCAATGTTTTATTGGCTTGTTTTAGTTTTACTCTAAGTAGATTGGCCTCTCTAGCGAGATTCCTACTGGTCAGTCATGACCTATGTCTCCGTTCCCTCCGTCAGGGAACGAGGGTTACCATATGTAACCGAGACATTACAGCGCGAAATAAACATGAATGAGCATCTGAAAGTGTGTTAAAAGATAGAGTACAACTTATCGAAATCCGTATCACGTTACATGGAATCACAGTGTTTCAACCGCGGAAAGACGTCAGTAAAACAGCTTGCAAACAATGTCATGTAAAGTCACATTTACCTCAGAAAAAACATATCCAGTGACCATGAACTCGTTAGTAAGCGATAAAATTAACTCTAGAGAGGAGCATTTTGCTAAATATATGCACCATATAACATATTCATTATATTTTTTAATGTTCTTCAATATTTAATTAATGCATGTTTGAATAAATCTGGCAAGTATTTATGACATCCACAATTTAAATGTTTTATTTTTCATATAATTGTATTATTATAAAAATTAATAAAAGTGTAATTTAAGTGTTTGTTTACAAATCAGTTAATTTATACCTTCAATATTATAGTTGGCTAATGAAGCCTAGTAGGCTACAACTGACTCCCATAGTTTACAGCATTAGTTAAGAGATTTGTTTTCCATGTATTGTAGCCTACCTGATATCCAATATTGAATCGAATTGGAATCGAAATCGAATTGAATTGCAAGCTTGTGAATTGAAATTGAATCGATTTGTGAAATTTGTGTCAATACCCAGCCCTATTCATTACCCTGATTACCTTCCTTCATTGAGACCACAAAGTGCATGTGTTACTGCATTAAGACAATCAGAACATTAATTAGATCATTATTATTGTGTGTCAGTATATATAGCTTTTGTTCCTTTGCTTGTGCTTTGTGTGGCCTCTGTGGAAATGTCTGTCTGAGAGCTTCATTGATTGAGTGAAATTGAGATACTCCAACTTCACTCCGATTAAAACCAGACTATTTACTACAGAGACACAAAAACACACACATATACTCAATTACAATGAGTGGCATAGGCCACCGTGACAGGTATATCCTCTCTCAACCTATCAGAAAGAGGTGAGGTGCTCAGAACATGCACTGCCTGTTAGTTGTGCTATTTCTACAGGAGATAATGTCATGTGGCGCCTCTATAGATTTAAACCAAACCAAATCCCACTCAGACAATGTGCCTTTTGCAGGAGACAATGAAATCAGAGGCACATCTGCCATCACAAGACTGTTTGTATCATCCAGTGTGAAGGGCAGAGCTCTAGCCCACACTTTGCCACAAGAAAATCAATTTGGGAAAGAAAGAATTAAGGATGGTAGAAGAGAAAGAAACATCAGAAATAATAGAGGAATAAAGCCAAATAAAAACATAAATAGGTAGTTAGGGATGGGACAGGAGAGGAATGAAAGAAACAGAGGTCCTCAGTCTCAGCCACCTCAGAGACAATGAGGTAAGACAGTGTGATGTGTTCAGATAAGAGGAGGCGCCGTGCTGGTTGGGGCTCTGGCTGATGAGTAATCACAGTCAGACTGATAAGTGACAGAAAGCAGCAGAGCATACAGACACACACACACACACACACATTCACATTTATGAGAGAATCCTAGAATGCATGAAATTGTTAATTAGGTATTCATGTATCATTCAATCATCTATGTGTCCATGTATGTATGTATGTATCTATTCAGTAAATGAATGTCATGAAACTTGTCAAGAACAGGATTATATTTAATCTGTTGCCTATCAGATATCAGTATATTATATAGTGATACATTATTGCAATTCAACAGTTTTCACCAAAATATTAAGAAGCACAAATTACATCAACATGTTAATAATAAGAAATGTTTCTTGAGCACCAAATAAACATATTAGAATGGTCTTCTGAAGGATCATGTGACATTGAAGACTAGTCAAATAATTGCAGTATTGGTGAGCACAAAAGTTTTCTTTCAAAAACATTGTATATATAACAGTGTATGTATATAATTCTAAGTTCAACGGTAAATCCAAGTATTTAACAATAGTGTTTGTTGTGCTGTTGTAATTTCTGCAAAAAAAAAATAATTGTGTCTGGTTGGGATGATTTCACGTGCATTACTGTATTACTGTAAAGACAATTAATTTTCTACATTACAAAGCAGAGAATGATTTTAACATGAAAATAATGTGTTTTTTTCTGATTTTGGAGTGCAATTTCTATTTTCTACTTCCACTGTATACTTAATGACTACATAGTATATTGCCTTGACATTAAAAAATCACATGCACAATAAGACCATCTCCATTCCCACCATAATCACACACTCACCCTTCACTAACCTGTGTTCAGTTACATAACCACAGTCTGCAATCATTGTTTTGTCTCTGCATCAACAGCTTTGTGCCCGAACAAGCAATACACAAAGATTACTATTCATTTCACATCTTACAACAAATAACAGCTAAAACTCCGACCATTTGTGTAGCAAAAGGAGACTGTTGTGAACCCTTTCTGGAAATACAGGAGGTATGACCCACTAGATAAGATGTTATCTAATATCTTTAATCAAATTTTCTAAGCTATACACAAGTCGAATCAGCAGAGGAACCAACTGTACAGTACACCATCATGTGCCAGGCATGATTGGGTTATCCGCCTAACATGATAACAAGATAAAAACGATTCAGACATCTCCTTGGGGATCCATTTGCAAGTACTACAAATTCATATAGTTTGTGTATTATGAGATGGTCAGAAAGTTTACTTTTAAAAGTAATGCGTTACAATATTGCATTACTCATTATGAAAAATAATTAATTATGTTACACAAAAATAACGTTGAGATACTTTTGCATATTTTTTTTCTTACCATTTGTTGACTTTACTCCAGAATGGATGCAGCTTGTTTTTGTTTTGTTTTTTGCTGTGGACAAGTGTTTATCCTACCAACATAGTTTGCATGGAATGAGATATAGGCTGTACTACTGTACATGATGGATGTAAGGATGAAATGTCATGATGTCATGAAAATGGCATGTCATGACAAAATGTATGGCAGCCTTAGCTGCAAACTTCAAAGCAAAGCAATCATTGTAAAAATGAAAATCTGAAAAGTAATGTGACATAGTGTTACATCTAAATTTTAGTAATTACACGAAACTCGAAATGTACCTTGGATTTTATGGTGTGAATTCAACTACTAATGTATGTAAGTAATGTAATTGTAGAAGTGCATATTACTTGAAAAAGTAAAATATAGGGTGTACATTTAACATTTAGTAATGCTTTACTCACTACTTGGGAAAGTAATCTGATGTAACTTATTTGAAAATGCTATAAAGTAAACAGGATTTTATGGTGTAAATATCAAGTAACTTTATTAATGAAAAACGTATTGTGATTATGTGACACATTACTTATTTGGAAAAGGTATAGAGTGCTGAGTGATGTCAAAACCCGGAAGGATAATTTCCCAGTGATTTCCTCAAGATTTTCCTATGGGTTTTTATAATGTTTTTTTTTCAATTTGTTGAGTGAAATAAGGTCTGTGGTAAACATAAGTTGACGTTTTGCTCTGCAATGTAAATTACACACACCCATATCGAAAACGTGAATTCTCTATCTAGGGAACACAACACTGAGTCAAATGACGGAATGGGGACGTGTCCCGCAGGTGTAACAACTAGCCAATCATGGCGGATGCAGTGATGACGTTGCAGGGTGCTCCCCTGCATGTAAAAATGGCACCTGAAAACACATTATTAGTTTCAATGTCTTCAAAAAGCCCCCTGTCTGTGTGAAGATTTCAGTGTGTGAAAGAGAAGGAAGCATGGTTTAAAAGCTGTATACCAATGGTCACGATACATGTGTTGTCTGTCTAGGAGCATGCAAGTCCAGCCCTCTAGGGGGCTGGGTGTATGCATTGTGATGGTTTCTCTCTGAGAAAGCTCTGCTCTCAGCTGGCGCTCTTCAAGAATGAAGAGTGTTAAGCTGCTGAGCCTCGAGGCTCGAGCTCTGCACTTGCAGCGGCAGCACGCAGTCATGCGGATCTCAGCCGCAGCTGCTTGAGGAGTGTGAGCAAGTTCCCCTCGCTTCCCCCCCAGCTCTGTTGTCCTCATGCCTGAAACCGAAGTCCGAGCCGCGGTTTCTTCCATGGAATACGAGGACTGATTGCTCGCTCATGATTTTAACAATTCAGAAAGTATGGAGTCAGTACAGACAGACATGTGTAGAAAATCTGTTTCCTGGTCCATGCAGCAGAATGCAGAATACGATGAGCTAGTGGAGCTTATGATTTGTGCTACATTCAGACTGAGTTTGGAATGGTCCGTCTCGAAGCGTGAGATCGCAAGCAGCCGCTTAGACGAGTGATATCTACGCAGTCATAAGTGCACTGCTCCGGTGAGCCTTCCATTTCTTCCAAATCTGCACATTGAGGTGTTAGGTTCGTGGGAACATCCATTCTCTGCTTGCATGGCCCATTCTGCTTTGAATTATTCTAATGTAGAGGGGCTGAGTGAGTGGGGTTATGGGAGGATTTGCTTTTGTGGCTTGTGAGAGCTTGGACTTTTTTGTTTTTCCTGAAAAACTTCTGCCTTCTTGCCGTCACAAGCCCCTTTTACGACGAGACCCTGAAATCACTGTTCTGGATTGGGGCCAATTACCATCACCCCATGGATCTCCCAGACACCTCTGGACTTAACTGGAGGGACACCATCATCCGGTGTCTGGAGAGACTCTATCCCTGCTATCACAGCCAGACCCAGAGCCTGTTTCACCACCTGCGACCACAGAGAAATCGTGTGAGCCCCCCGCAGACAGAGAGCTACCAGCCGTCGCAACGCGTCAGCCAGAGCCCGAGTGCAAGTGGACAGTGCTGACCCTCGCCCCGGAAGAGGAGCCCCCCGGTGAGTCTGACCAGGGGTGTGAGACCATGACATCAGTGGCCTAGGGTGTTTTGGTGGAATTTGAGACTGAGGACTGGCTGATTGACTTCAGCACGGAGGTATCGCCTCCCACCCCATTTCTGATTTTTCATCGCTGTTCCTAGACAGCACTATGGACTGTTTTAACTTTTTATCTGTTCCTTCTGAACCTTCATCGCTGTTTTTAAACACCACAAACATCTGCATGGACAATGTTGTGTTATCTTCAACCCCATCTAGCCTTCATCTGCCTCCATCACCACCCTGCTCAGCTAGTCTTCCAGCCCCGCCTCTGCTACAGGTTGTCAGCCCTACGCCATGTCCTGCAATGCCAAGCACTCACATCAAACCTCAGGTCCTACAACCACCATCAGTGCCTGAGAAGATTGATCCAGGGGCTCTTCCTCAGATCGTTTCACTCCGTCTCGGCCTTTTCGACTCCACCGGGTTCCCATGTCCCACCGGCTCTCCCTTGGTCATTCGTCACACCCCCGACGCCATAGACTTGCAGATCATCTGCTAAGCTCCGTTCCTACACCCCTACGGCTGCAGCGATCTCCTCCTTCCCCTCGGCTACGCCTCGGACCTTCATCATACTGGCATCGCCCTAGTCCTCGGGTACTCTTGCTCCTCCTCGGATGATAGTCGCCGCAGCATCGCCTACGCCTCTTGTGCCAGCGATGTCGCTCTTCTCCATCGGCTCTCTGTCTGCGCCCAGGAAATCCATCAGCTCCGCTGTCATCGGTCGTCCCCGGGTTGACATCAGCCTCTATTTCAACTTGGATCCTCCCTCCCTCGACTCCGCCGTGGGCTGTCGTCTCTGGGTCTTGTCGTCCGTCTGTCATTCCATCGCCACCCACTATCACCATCCCTTCGCCTGCTCCTCTTACCATCCCTCCACCATCTCCGCACCCTCCTCCTAAGCCTCCGCCTTCACCTCTTCACCTCTGCCACCACTGCACTACATTTCCCATCATCCTCTCTGGCTAGCACCTGTGCACACTCAACATCACCACACCTGTCTGCCATAAGCCTAGTCAGTTCCTCCATAAAGGCCAGCACCTAACACACATCTTGGTCTGGTCTCGTCGTTCAACACTGAACCTCTACCTGACTACTTACCTGTGGATTACTAACCTGTGCATCGAACTGACACGTCCTTCATCTTCAGTCTTCTGCGTGTCATCGTCTGCCAGTCTTCAGTCCACCAGCCACTTCTCATCTCTACCTGCAACAGATAATACTTATCATTTACATGCCAGTATCACCATCACGTTCTGCAATCCAGAGACTCACCTGCTAACTACCTGTGTGGTATTCAATAAACTCTATTCAGAACTATTTATCTTTGTCTGCATTCTTCTGTTCCATGACAGCAAGTTTCTTGAAACATGTATGACACATAGAGCGAAATGAGTGTTGTTGGGAGAGCTGTGGGCTTATCGGCGACCGACAATCGTCCCCTGTGAACTCACTGTCAGGGTGATCCACTTCAGATGCTGTTTTGTGACAGAATGCCCAATCTCACACATACACATATTGTACAATCCTCCTTGTTTTTGTTCCACTGAGCTAATGGATAGTCTTCATCAAATGGAAGATTTGTGCTCCCTTCTTATGATTCCCACAGTAAAGCCTCTAACATCTCCAACTTACACGCTAAATAGGTCATACACTGCTGCTCCTGTTGTGTTGGCTCAGTGAGCAGACGCTAATGGGGCTTTGAGTGAGAGTATGAGGGTCGAGCGTAAGATGCCCTGGGCTTTTGTACTAACTCCATCATTTTGAAAAATACTAGCTGTGAGTATTAACACACATTCTCTGTGGAGCAGAGGCATTATGAGCAGATGAGAATTAAATAAACGCTGAACAAAATTATCATGCTAAGCTTTTTTTTTTTTACATCTTTGCATAAGCTTTTCCATCTATATGATGATTAGATCAGAAGGCAGGTTGTCAGCATATGGATTTCCTAATTGTATAACATTCTTCACACATATGTGAAATTCAGCCCTGAGAAGCTGTTGAGTTATATTTTTACTGTTTACATGTATTAACGGTTTGTTTGTTTTTGTTTTTAACACCATATATTAGCGATCATTAGCGATGTCACAGCTGTGCCATTCTCTCACTAATACAGACTCTTGCTTTTGGACATGTAAATTCATTGCACACCCCATGTAATAATGAAGCGTATTTGGCTATTTGAATGCATGTTAGTTATTATGTCCTTACTTATGATGAATAAATAAATAATTAAATCAAGAACCTTAATTTAACAAACCAAAGTATCGTGATTCAAATAAAATTCACTGCTAAAACAAAAACTAAAAAAAGAAAGAAAAACATTTTTTTCCTTTATCCAATTGAATGGTTTAAAACAAAACAAAAAATGCTTTCCTGTAAATATGGTTTTAATTGGTAATCAACTTATAGGTTTATCCTGTGTCCGTAATTTCACTTTCCGTACTGGTATAGCTTTTCGTAAAATCCTTTAACTAACAAAAACCAGGTCCTTAATGACATCATCCTTCAACTGACATCATTTTGATGGGAAAACAACAGCACAAACTTTAGTAAGCATTAGCAATGGATTTGATGAATTCTGTTATGTTTATTTCCATTTATTACATCCTGTTCATTTTCTTACAGTTGTGTAAACCATCAAGTTAGAATTAATTAAGGTTAAGTGCCTGATATTGAGCAGAGTATTTTTCTGAAAGCCTGGACTAAAAATGGGGACAAGCAAGCAAGCTTTGCTTTGAATTTTGCTTTTGTTTTTTAGTTTTTTGGAAAGTTGCAGACTTCATAAGGTAGATTATAATAGAAATTACCCATTTGTAAAAACAAAGATAATTAAGGAATGACCTAAAAATGTGATCTTGTTGCATGATGTTATCTGACCATACAAGCTGTTTAACCCTCTGGGGTCTAAGGTGTTTTTGGGGTCCTTGAGATGTTTTGACATGCCCTGACATTTGTGCTTTTTTCAGCTGCTTATAAACATATTAATGGCAAAGTTGTCATTATTCTCTAGTTAGCACAAACGGGGCTACCATAATATGTGAGCAACATGTATGTACATGTTTGTATTTTTGAGAGAATATTGTTTTTGCATGGTTATTGAAAAAACTAAAAATTAAAGTTTCTGAAATAAGGCCACAAAACACATACTAAATATGTGTCCATGTGACTTTTGACTAATGGGTGTTGTCGCCTAGAGTTTTTGCTTCAAAATGATCTGAAAATCATCCTGATTTTACAAAACAATACATTGATTTACATTTTGTAAGACACTTTTTGTTTGGAAAGGCAATATGCGTAGGGGCGTGGTGGATCATGAATAATGCTATGATTCACACCTGAGAAGACGATGACCTGCATAATGAGCCGCATAATGAGCCTTTCATTCAGATGTGTCACTGGGTACCACAAGAAAAAATGTGAGGACTCATTTTGTATGCATGCAAATTGTAGAATATCCAAGGTAAACATTTCTAGTAACTATGCAGTTAATTCTCATACTGTATTTTCAGAAAGTTTTGGAATATATTCTCTCCCCAAATGTGTCACTAATAAAAAACAATAATAAATAATTTAATGAGAAGGCTTATATTGGCATATTACGATTTTTTGCTATTTTATTAAAAATGTTCACATGAAAATCAACAACAATTACAATTTTAACAATATTTCAAGTGTAATCTTTCTTTTTTTTAAGTATACATTTAATCATACATATTTCAAAGTTAAGGATTCAAACACTATAGTAACATCTTAGTTGATGAGTTTATTTTTGACAAAACATACTATATATTTAACATTTGAGCAGAAACTGGCTAACAAAAGCTTATTTGATGTCTATTTTACAATAAAAACTTTATAATCTATCCAAAACTAGTCAACGAAATGTTGTCTTTCATATTTCGTCTGTAACATAGTAAATAAAAGTGCGCATCTGTGCAGTTCATTCATTCACACACAGACACGCTATTCATATTTAAACAGTCTTTTTGCAAGCTGTAGTAAACAACAGCGCCCATCTGTGCCGTTAATTCATTCACACTTTTTTGCGGTTTACAGACACTATTCCATATCGCAATTAGAACAAAGCAAATAAGAATAAAAAACGTACTATGAATCCTCAGCTGGATCCGTTGCTCCTCGAAGTGAAACCACCACTTCTGAGGTAAATGTCTCAGGATTTTTCCTCACAGCCTCGCAAAACGACATAGTAGTTTAGTACGACTACATTAATCTGATTAAACTTGGTGTGTTTTATCAAGTTGATGTGGGCGTTGACACGTTTGCATGTGTTGGCTCAGATAATTTGCGTTTGAATAGCGCGCGCTCTCCGTGGGCGTGTCACATTAGCAGAATAATGAGATGGGAGAATGATGATGAGAACGGCGAGATCTCTCTCTTTTTATATAGATTACATAAACAGAGAATATTTGTTTTAGTTTTGAATTAGATCATTTAAAAGTACACACTTAAATGATTATAAAGATATATTTCTCATGCCTGGGTGAATAGAGAGCCTAAGTCCCTCCCCTTCCGGTGGACCACCATAGGACCTTATTTCGGAAAAATATTGTATGGTAGTCAATGGCGAGAGACAACAAATATTTGGATCCCGTTTGAATTGTGCCCTGAATTACACATATGATGTTTGTCAATTTAAAAGATACATTTTAAAGTCAAGAAAGTCGCAGTTTGATGTAAAACTGTTGAGGTATAAGACTGTGAAAATACGTAATTACAAAGACTACAAACCCAAAAGGCGCGCATGTGACGTCATACCTTTTCTTTCAATGAATGAAGCTAACTTTACTGAAGCTAACGTATGTCATTTTTTCTATAGTCTAACGTTATAATCGTAACGTTACGCCGTCATGCCTGTGTGTTTTGTACCAGACTGCACACATACGAGCTTGGTGACGTACATAGTGCGAGACGAGAGATATAGTTCCCTTTCGAGGGAACTCGCGATGTGTCGATGACGCTTTGGGAACGCCTCCGCGTGATTACGTCTGAAGCACGTATGTCAACTAGTCCAATGGAATGAATGAGCGTCACGGGCGGGTGACATCATGACCAGGAAGAGATAAAAGCATATCCAGTGCGTTACTCACGTTAGCTTTTGTGCCTTAGCAAAGCGCTCTGTGTCAAAACTGTCTGTAAA
Source organism: Gila orcuttii (assembly GCA_026230005.1). Lineage (NCBI taxonomy): Eukaryota > Metazoa > Chordata > Actinopteri > Cypriniformes > Leuciscidae > Gila > Gila orcuttii. The sequence continues at coordinate 50,886,714 of JAPDVR010000004.1, forward strand.
TATTTATTGTTGTCTGTCTGGTATATACATATATATATATATATATATATATATATATATATATATATATATATATATATATATATATATATATACACTATGGAAACAAAACAATTGCACAAACTCTGTGTTCTCCCTGCTCGCGTTATTTAACGAGTAGGGACACACACAAGCTTTGTGTGATGTGTTTGGGAGTAGAGCATGCGGTATCAGCCTTGGCTAATTGCCAACATTGTGAGAAGCTTTCGTTTCGCATGCTCCGCTCCCGCCTGTCACTTTTCGAGGGAAGTGGCCAGGCTCGCGATTCTCAGGGTGCAGGACCCGCGTCTGCCGAGGCAGCGCGGAGAATGCATTCCTGTGGATCACAAATAGGATCTCTTTACGGGGTTGGAGACAAGTCCGCGGATCTTATCTCCTCCCATTCCACGAGGGATCCATTACTCTCTCTCGCTGCGGTCTCTTCCGCCCGGGGAGAGAGATCAATGCTTCAGTGCTCTACCTCCGAGGAGGTAGATGTGCTGGGCATTGAAAGTGACACAATCACGGGGAAGTTGATTTGCCATCTCTTTCCCCAGCGTATGAGAAATATATATATACATATATATAGTAGTTTATATATTATATATAAAATAAAATAAATGTATGTATAAAAAGAGAATATATATATATATAAAATAAAATATATATATAAAAATAAAGCTGGTGGAGGTGTTTACTAAGGCTGTAGATAAATTAAATATTTAATGGCCAGCAGAAATAAGGGGGCGCTCGTCCTTAAAGTAAAGAACGAGTTACCTTCCCTCTATTTTTTCACCTCCATCATGGGGCCATCCATTTTTTCCCGATCTGCACAGCGAGCTGTCTAGATCATGGAAAAAGCCTTACTCATCTTGTCTTTTAGCCCCCAAGTTCATGTATATTCAGATATTAGGGGGTTAAGAGAGTATGGCTATGGGGTAATACCCCGGGTAGAACAGACGCTTGCGAGCTATCTGTCTCCTGGTTCAGTATCGTCCCTGAAGGCGTCGGCTTCTCTCACTAAACCATTAAAGAAAACTATTTTTAATCTAGTGGGAAAAGCATTTACGGCAGTGGGTCTAGCAGGAGGCTGCTTGCACATTATAGCAGTGCTACAAGCATATCAGGCTGACCTGTTGGGGTATTTGGACAGAAGTGAGGGAGTTTGGCCCGATGGGGTTTGAGAACTTCGTCGGTCCACAGATTTACCTCTCAGGGATACTAAGGAGACCGCCTGAGCAAATGGGCGGTCTATGGCAGCCCTTGTGGTCACTGTGAGACACCTCTGACTCAATTTGATGGAAATCATGGAGAAAGATACAAGAGAATCTCTCCCTCGCTATGTCCAACCCCCTGGGGCTGCTGGGTGTGAGCAGCTCCAGCTGTCTAGTTTCTCATACGCAACACAGCAGCCAAAGCCTTCAAAGCAGAAGCCGGATCCGAGGACCGTTCTTCACGCTGAGAAGGCTTCGGCTAGTAAAAAAAAAAAAAAAAAAAAGAGCAAAAGAAAAGGTCTTGGCGCCACCGGCGTCAGACCGGTGAGGGCAGCCCCAACCGGGGTGGATCGGTGTACACCTCATTATACGGTGCCCATTCCATCTCGGTGCCCTCAGGGGACCGTTCTGCCAACCCCGCCACCCTTGGTGCTTCGGGGCACAGCGGTCTCCAGCGAGCTTCTGGCGCAGCGTCAACACGACATTGCGTCGAACTCGCGCCCTCTGGGGGGGGGTTCGAAAACAGTCAGTTCGGGTGGTTCCTGCCAGTATGCTTCAGGTCCCCTAACTGGCTGTCTCAATTACACCAGAGGCCAGCCTCGAGGGGCTGGTTCCCTTGGTAGATTTTCTGGCAGCGTGGAAGCTACTGCCGAATATATCTCTATGGGTCCTGCAGTTAGTAGTAAGAGGCAGATTTGGTTCTCTTCCTCCAGGTTACAATGGGGTGTTGCTCACGTTAGTGCATCCCGAGCAGGCTCTGGTAATGGAGCAAGAGGTAAAGACCCTGTTAGCAAAGAAAGCTATTGAGCAGGTGTACTCACCCGACATTGCGTCGGTCTTTACAGCCGTTATCTCATTGTTCTAAAAAAGGATGGAGAACTGTGTCACATACTATATCTTCGTCTGTTGAAGTGTTCGGTGCTGGAACTCAAGTCTAAGATGCTGACACTCAAACAGATCGTGACTCAAATCAGATCCGAGGACTGGTTTGTCAGGATAGACCTGAAAGACGCATACTTCCATATCTTCATCCTCTCTCAGCACCGGAGGTTCCTGAGGGTTTCTTTCAGGGGCAAAGAACACCAATATCAAGCACTTCCTTTCAATCTAGCTCTATCACCCCGCACATTCACGAAGCGCTTAGATGCAGCTCTGGCCCCGCCAGGCTGCAGTGCATACGCATTCTGAATTGCATAGACGACTGGCTGATTCGGCTTCGAGATGTCGTCCTCGCTTATATGCAAAGGTTGGGGTTGAGGCTCAATGTCAAGAAGAGTGTGCTTCTCTAGTACAGAGGACCACTTTTCTTGGAGTGGTCTGGGACGATGCGAGCCGTTCTGTCGCCCGCTTGTGTAGCTGCTATCCTTACTGCCACAAAAGAGCTAAAGCTAGGCCAGTCACACACTGTGAAACAGTTCGAGAGACTGTTAGGCCTCAGGGCAGCAGCGTCCATTGTGATACCCTTTGGCCTGCTGTACGTGAGACCTTTGTAGTGGTGGCTCAGGACCAGAGGGTTCTCTCCGAGGGGAAACCCACTCTGTATAATCAAGATCACGCGGCAGTATCCCCGCGCCTTGGTTGTATGGAGGAAACACTGGTTTTTGTCCCAGGTTCCGGTGTTGGGAGCTCTTTGCCATCGAGTTGCTATCTCGACAGATGCTTCCCTCACCAGCTGGGGAGTGGTATTGGAAGGCCGCTCAGCTCAGGGCTTGTGGTGGAGGAGTCATCATCTCTCTTGGCACATGAATTGCCTAGAGATGATGGTCGTCTTCAATGCGTTGAGACATCTCCTCCCAGACCTGAGGGGCCATCATGTGTTGCTCTGGAACAGTGACTGTTAGTCCTCATGGCAGAAGAGTCCAATGTGATACCCTTTGACCTACTGTACATGAGACCTTTACAGTAGTGGCTCTGGACCAGAGGGTTCTCCCCGAGGGGAAACCCACTCCGTACGATCAAGATCACGCGGCAGTATCCCAGCGCCTTGGTTATATGGAGGAAACTCTGGTTCTTGTCCCACAGACAACTCGTTGGTGGCCTCTTATTTTGGTCCCTTAGGAAAATACGCTCTCTGAGGGCAGTGTATATTCCAGATGGCCCGAATATTGGAGCAGACACCCTGTCGAGGCAGGGGCTGAGGCCAGGGGACTCCATCCTGAGGCGGTGGAGCAAATATTGGAGTTTTTACGGCCAGGCAGAAGTGGATCTGTTCACGTCTCAGCATACGACGCACTGTCAACTCTGGTTCTCCCTCACTCAACCAGCCCCCTCGGGATGCTGTGGTGCAGACGTGGCCGAGGCTACTTCTGTACACATTTCCCCCTGTTGCTCTGCTCCCAGGAGTTCTGGAGTGATTCCGCCAGGATGGAATAAGCCTATTGCTAGTAGCACCACCCTGGCCAAGCCGAATTTTGGTTTGCGGACCTAATTCTTCTCCTTGACGGCCCTCCCTTGGAGGTCCCGATCAGGAGAGACCTTCCATCTCAGGCAGGGTATGCAATATTGCACCCCCAGCACGGGATTTGGAAACTGTGTGTTTGGCCTCTGAGGGGGCCCAACTCATAGAGAGTGGTCTCTCAACTGAGGTTGTTGAGACCATTCTAAGCTCCAGAGCTCCCACTACGAGGAAACTATATTCACTATTTCGAGAGTTTTTCACTTCTTGGTGTTACCAGCGTCAGTGGGATCCGGTTAACTGTTCAGTAAACACAGTATTTGAGTTCCTGCAAGAACGCTTTGTATCAGGTCTATGTCCTTCCACGCTTCAGGTATATGTTGCGGCCATTGCGGCTTTCCACGCCCTGGTGGGTGGTACATTTTTGGGTCGAGACCCCCTGATCACTCGTTTCCTTCGTGGCACTTTGAGGCTGAGGCCTGCAACTTGCACTAGGGTGCCGGCTTGGGACCTTGCAATAGTTCTAGAAGGCCTATCTGGGGCTCCCTTTGAGCCCTTAGATTTGGTCTCAGAGAAGTTCCTTTCTTTTAAGACTATTTTCTGCTAGCTATTTCGTCCCTCTAAGAGTCGAGACCTTCAGGCCCTTTCGGTCCCCACCTGCCTTGAGTGCACCGGGGATGGCCAAGGCAATCTTACCCCAAACATGGATATGTTCCTAAGGTGCCTACCTTTATTCCGGGGCCTATTGTGCTGCAGATTTCTGTCCTTCCCCGTTTATCGGACCAGGAAAAGCTGAACCTCTTGTGCCCAGTGCGAGCACTGGACACCAGGGGCGGTTCTAGGGAGAGTGGATATCCGGGGCTTAGCCCAGAGAAATCCATGTATGTGTCAGGATACAAGGAATAAACTTTAAATAAAATGTTTAATATTTGTTTTTTTGTTTTTCTTTAATTGTTTATTTGTTTGTTTTTTAACAAGGTAAATCTTTCTGGCTTATTAAAATTAAAAGTAACAATGTCACACAGAGTTAAACTGAAACACCAATCCACCCTCATCAACAAAAATGCAATAATGCTTTCCAAAGTAAGAATGTCACGGTTGGTAAAACCCATGTCTTCTTCTCGTCTCGTGTTTCTGTTGTTGTATGTGTGTGTGTGCTTATTGGAGGGGCGTGGCCACCCATCAGCGCTGATTCAGCAATCACTCATCACCACCTGCAGTCTATTCATTCCTGTGTATATATTCTCACCCCATTCTCATCTCCATTGTCAGATCGTTGTTTGTTGGTGTCCGGTGTCTGATCCCCTGTTCGTTCCAGTCTGCCTTCCGTGTTCCCGTCTGTTCCTGTGGATGTCTGGATTCGTCTTCGTTGATCGTCACCTCTCTTCACCTCACGCACCTTCTACCACTGACCATCGAGTCCCTGCGTCGCTTGCCTGTTGCCTCTGGACTTTATCATTTATCTTTCAATAAACACTGAGTACTTGCAATTGCTTCCGTGGTTAATCGTGACAGAACGATCTGACCCAAGAAGATGGAAGCAGCGAGTGGCAATTCAGAAAGCTGGGAAGAGTTTGTCAACCACAGCAGACAGCGAATGGAGAATCAAGAAAGAAATATCAACGACACAGCTCGCGCTGTCCAGGCGTTAGTGACGCAGGTGTCCGGGCTCACCCAGCAAGTCCAACAACTGCACATTCCCACTGCGCCGGTCCCACCGCCGATTCCCCAAATACCACCAGTGGACCCCTCCCAGTCGGAACCTCGTTTACCAGCTCCGGAGACATACTCAGGTGAACCTAATTTTTGTCGAGCTTTTCTGACTAAATGCTCCATGCACTTCTCGCTACAACCTAGAACCTTCCGTGAGGAAAGAACCAAAGTGGCATTCGTGTTGACGCTGCTGACTGGGAGAGCGGCGCTATGGGGAACGGCGGTGTGGGAGAACCAGGAAGACTGCTGCACCTCGTTCCAAGCGCTCTCCGTTGAAATGAAACGCGTCTTCGACCGGTCATTAGCGGGCAGAGAAGCAGCCAGAATGCTGGCCGAACTACGGCAGGGACAACGTTCTGTATCAGACTTCTCGATTGAGTTCCGGACTCTTGCGGCGGAGAGCCACTGGAACGAGGAGGCGCAGTGGGATATGTTCCTGCATGGGTTGGCTGACAGCGTCCAAAAAGAGATATATGCCTTGGACTTACCTCCCGGGCTCAACGACCTAATTGCTCTTGCACTAAGAGTAGACGCCAGGCTGTCTCGGGTGGAGCGGAGATTACCCAATTACCATCCTTCGACGGAATCCGTGGGTCAACGCGCTGGAGGTGGGGACGCGGTCAGCCCCGTCTACGATCCCGAGCCCATGCAGGTGGGTCGAGCCCGGCTTTCCCGGGAGGAGAAGGAAAGGCGGAAATCCCAGGGCCTTTGCATGTACTGTGGGGGAACGGGACACTTCGCCAATAACTGCCCGTTAAAAGGCCCAGCCCGATAGTAAGTATGAGGCTACTATCGGGTGGGATCTCCGCCAGAAAGACCTCATCAACATCAACTCTCCTTCCGGGTAGACTCCGATGGTCCAACCACTGTCACGACTGTCACGCACTTCTGGACTCGGGCGCCGAAGGTAACTTCATGGATCACAACTTTGCACTCAACCACCAAGTTCCCCTCAAACACCTCACCCATCAGATTGCTGTACACGCCCTCAATGGTCAAGAACTCCCCACTATATCCCTGGTCACTGAAGACATCACCCTCATCACGTCAGGCAACCACTCAGAAACTATCTCTTTTTACATCCTGGACACTCCGCTTGCACCCATCGTTCTCGGTCACCCCTGGCTCACGCGTCACAACCCCAAAATAGACTGGCAACTCAAATCAGTAACGGCATGGAGTAGTTTTTGTCATAAGTCCTGTCTTGTATCTGCCTGTCCGTCTGTTTCTGTTCGTGTGTTACAGGAGGAGACGGCGGATTTATCTAACGTGCCCACGGAGTATCGGGACCTGAAGGAGGTGTTCAGTAAGTCTCGGGCTGATTCTCTTCCTCCTCATCGTCCCTATGACTGTGCTATAGAGTTACTGCCAGGTACGTCGCCGCCTAAAGGCAAATTATATTCTCTCTCTGTTCCTGAGAGAGAGGTCATGGAGAAATACATTTCTGATTCTCTGGCAACGGGATTCATCCGCCCTTCCTCTTCTCCAGCGGGGGCGGGATTCTTTTTTGTGGGGAAGAAAGATGGATCGTTGCGACCTTGTATTGATTACCGAGGGTTGAACAACATCACGGTAAAGAATACTTATCCTTTGCCGCTGATGTCTTCAGCCTTCGAGAGGTTGCAAGGAGCGTCTATCTTCACGAAATTGGATTTAAGAAATGCTTATCATTTGGTCCGCATCAGGGAGGGGGATGAGTGGAAGACCGCATTTAACACCCCTAGGGGGCATTTTGAATATTTGGTTATGCCTTTCGGCCTTTCCAACTCCCCAGCGGTCTTCCAAGCACTTGTCAACGACGTGTTGCGAGACATGGTCGACCAATTCATATGTCTACCTGGATGATATATTGATTTTTTCATCGTCTCTCCAGGAACACGTGCAACACGTCCGACAAGTGCTTCAGAGGTTGCTAGAGAATGGGCTTTTTGTCAAGGCGGAGAAATGCGTGTTTCATGCACAGTCTGTTCCTTTCCTAGGTCACATCATCTCGGTTGAGGGAATGCGCATGGATCCTGACAAGGTTAAGGCTGTGGTGAGTTGGCCAAGTCCAGATTCCCGTAAGGCCCTACTGAGGTTTCTGGGGTTCGCCAATTTTTACCGGCGTTTTATTCGCAATTTCAGCCGACTAGCCGCGCCTCTGACCGCCTTGACCTCCCCCAGAACGACGTTCAGGTGGTCAAACGCAGCAGAAGCTGCGTTTGCCAAACTGAAGGGTTGCTTTGTTTCAGCCCCCATTCTTATAACCCCTGATCCGTCACGTCAGTTCGTGGTGGAGGTCGATGCGTCAGAGGTGGGGGTAGGTGCAGTGTTATCCCAGCGCTCTCCTTCAGACGACAAGATGCACCCTTGCGCGTTTTTCTCTCATCGTTTATCTCCCGCCGAAAGCAATTATGACATTGGCAACAGAGAGTTGTTGGCGGTCAAGCTAGCATTGGAGGAGTGGCGCCACTGGTTAGAAGGGTCGGGGGTACCTTTTATCGTTTGGACCGACCACAAGAATTTGGAGTACATTCGTACAGCCAAAAGACTTAATTCCAGGCAGGCTCGGTGGGCTCTTTTTTTCGGACGTTTTGACTTTACTCTCTCGTACCGGCCGGGTTCTAAAAACATCAAACCCGATTCCTTATCGCGCATTTTTGACCGTTCCGATCGCCCGTCTACTCCCGAGTGCATTTTACCAGAGACCCTATTCATCTCTACACTCACATGGGAGGTCGAATCGAAGGTCAAGAAGGCCTTAGAAGGGGTAACGCCTCCGATCCGTTGCCCACCGAACCGTTTGTTCGTACCGGAGAGTTTACGGTCCAACGTTATTCAGTGGGGGCACTGTTCCAATGTGGCTTGTCATCCGGGAGTTAATCGTACTATGTTTTTAGTCAAGCAACGATTCTGGTGGCCTCTCATGGCTCGTGATGTTCACAATTTTGTTTTGGCCTGCTCAGTTTGCGCCACGGGTAAAACTTCCAATCGACCCCCAGATGGGTTACTCCAACCGCTGTCGGTACCTTCGAGACCCTGGTCCCATATCGCACTAGATTTTATCACCGCCCTCCCACCCTCCCAGGGTCACACGGTAGTTTTGACCGTGGTGGACCGGTTCTCGAAGGCTGCCCATTTCATTCCCTTGCCCAAATTACCTTCAGCCAAGGAGACAGCGTTGATCGTCGTTGACCACGTCTTTCGGATTCATGGCCTCCCGACAGACGTGGTTTCTGACAGGGGACCCCAATTTGTGTCCAAATTTTGGCGAGAGTTTTGTAGACTTCTGGGGGCGACTGTCAGTCTGTCCTCTGGGTTCCACCCCCAGAGCAATGGTCAGACTGAGCGGGCCAACCAGGATTTGGAGAGAACGTTGCGATGTTTAGTGTCCAAGAATCCTTCCTCTTGGAGCCAGCAACTGTCTATGGTGGAGTACGCCCACAACACGTTGCCAGTGTCTTCCACGGGCCTATCACCATTTGAGTGTAGTATAGGGTACCAGCCACCTATTTTTCCTAGTCTGGAATCCGAAGTCGCGGTCCCCTCCGCCCACGCATTCGTCCAGAGGTGTCACCGCACTTGGACTAGAGCCCGTGAGACTCTACTCCAGGTGGGGGCGCGCACCAAGGCCAAAGCCGATCGCCACCGGCGGAGGCCTCCCGTATACGTCGTCGGCTCCAAAGTGTGGCTTTCTACTAAGGACATTCCTCTCCGTTCCGTTTCGAATAAGCTCGCACCTAAATTCATTGGCCCGTTTTCTGTCACCAAGATCATTAGTCCGGTGACAGTCCGCCTTAATCTTCCTCCAGTGTACAGGAGGATTCACCCCGTCTTCCATGTTTCTAAAATCAAACCCGTCTTTTTTGCTCACATTAACCCGCCAGCCCCGGTTCCCCCCCCCGCCGCGTCTCGTAGATGGGAAACCCTCTTATTCGGTCAATCGTATTCTGGACTCGAGACGGAGGGGGCGCGGATTCCAGTACTTGGTGGACTGGGAAGGTTACGGTCCGGAGGAGAGAAGTTGGGTTCCGGCTAGAGACATCCTGGATCACTCCCTTATCGATGATTACAATCGGCAGGTAAGGGAGCCTGGGAACGCCAGGAGGCGTTCCTAGGGAAGGGGGTACTGTCACGGTTGGTAAAACCCATGTCTTCTTCTCGTCTCGTGTTTCTGTTCGTGTGTTACAGGAGGAGACGGCGGATTTATCTAACGTGCCCACGGAGTATCGGGACCTGAAGGAGGTGTTCAGTAAGTCTCGGGCTGATTCTCTTCCTCCTCATCGTCCCTATGACTGTGCTATAGAGTTACTGCCAGGTACGTCGCCGCCTAAAGGCAAATTATATTCTCTCTCTGTTCCTGAGAGAGAGGTCATGGAGAAATACATTTCTGATTCTCTGGCAACGGGATTCATCCGCCCTTCCTCTTCTCCAGCGGGGGCGGGATTCTTTTTTGTGGGGAAGAAAGATGGATCGTTGCGACCTTGTATTGATTACCGAGGGTTGAACAACATCACGGTAAAGAATACTTATCCTTTGCCGCTGATGTCTTCAGCCTTCGAGAGGTTGCAAGGAGCGTCTATCTTCACGAAATTGGATTTAAGAAATGCTTATCATTTGGTCCGCATCAGGGAGGGGGATGAGTGGAAGACCGCATTTAACACCCCTAGGGGGCATTTTGAATATTTGGTTATGCCTTTCGGCCTTTCCAACTCCCCAGCGGTCTTCCAAGCACTTGTCAACGACGTGTTGCGAGACATGGTCGACCAATTCATATATGTCTACCTGGATGATATATTGATTTTTTCATCGTCTCTCCAGGAACACGTGCAACACGTCCGACAAGTGCTTCAGAGGTTGCTAGAGAATGGGCTTTTTGTCAAGGCGGAGAAATGCGTGTTTCATGCACAGTCTGTTCCTTTCCTAGGTCACATCATCTCGGTTGAGGGAATGCGCATGGATCCTGACAAGGTTAAGGCTGTGGTGAGTTGGCCAAGTCCAGATTCCCGTAAGGCCCTACTGAGGTTTCTGGGGTTCGCCAATTTTTACCGGCGTTTTATTCGCAATTTCAGCCGACTAGCCGCGCCTCTGACCGCCTTGACCTCCCCCAGAACGACGTTCAGGTGGTCAAACCAGGATTTGGAGAGAACGTTGCGATGTTTAGTGTCCAAGAATCCTTCCTCTTGGAGCCAGCAACTGTCTATGGTGGAGTACGCCCACAACACGTTGCCAGTGTCTTCCACGGGCCTATCACCATTTGAGTGTAGTATAGGGTACCAGCCACCTATTTTTCCTAGTCTGGAATCCGAAGTCGCGGTCCCCTCCGCCCACGCATTCGTCCAGAGGTGTCACCGCACTTGGACTAGAGCCCGTGAGACTCTACTCCAGGTGGGGGCGCGCACCAAGGCCAAAGCCGATCGCCACCGGCGGAGGCCTCCCGTATACGTCGTCGGCTCCAAAGTGTGGCTTTCTACTAAGGACATTCCTCTCCGTTCCGTTTCGAATAAGCTCGCACCTAAATTCATTGGCCCGTTTTCTGTCACCAAGATCATTAGTCCGGTGACAGTCTGCCTTAATCTTCCTCCAGTGTACAGGAGGATTCACCCCGTCTTCCATGTTTCTAAAATCAAACCCGTCTTTTTTGCTCACATTAACCCGCCAGCCCCGGTTCCCCCCCCCCGCCGCGTCTCGTAGATGGGGAACCCTCTTATTCGGTCAATCGTATTCTGGACTCAAAACGGAGGGGGCGCGGATTCCAGTACTTGGTGGACTGGGAAGGTTACGGTCCGGAGGAGAGAAGTTGGGTTCCGGCTAGAGACATCCTGGATCACTCCCTTATCGATGATTACAATCGGCAGGTAAGGGAGCCTGGGAACGCCAGGAGGCGTTCCTAGGGAAGGGGGTACTGTCACGGTTGGTAAAACCCATGTCTTCTTCTCGTCTCGTGTTTCTGTTGTTGTATGTGTGTGTGTGCTTATTGGAGGGGCGTGGCCACCCATCAGCGCTGATTCAGCAATCACTCATCACCACCTGCAGTCTATTCATTCCTGTGTATATATTCTCACCCCATTCTCATCTCCATTGTCAGATCGTTGTTTGTTGGTGTCCGGTGTCTGATCCCCTGTTCGTTCCAGTCTGCCTTCCGTGTTCCCGTCTGTTCCTGTGGATGTCTGGATTCGTCTTCGTTGATCGTCACCTCTCTTCACCTCACGCACCTTCTACCACTGACCATCGAGTCCCTGCGTCGCTTGCCTGTTGCCTCTGGACTTTATCATTTATCTTTCAATAAACACTGAGTACTTGCAATTGCTTCCGTGGTTAATCGTGACAAAGAATACCAAACATTCCAAGATGCTATTTACAAACAAAGGGAACAGAACAGGTCAAGTTCAACATCAATTCAATAGCAATTGATAGCGATTACACAGCACTTACAATTTGCATAAATAATCGTATGATGCTAATGTGTCAAATATCAAATTTGGAATACAGAAATATGAAATATTGAAAAAATTAGAATGGTACTTTGCCACTAGATGGCGGCAAGCCACTGCCTTAATTAGTGAGTCGGTTTATTCAATCGATTCGTTCAAAACAGATGATTAATTTAGAAAAAAAGTAAGAAATGTTTTTTGAATGGCGGGGTCAGTGAATCGTTTACAAGCAAATTCATTCAGTAAACACCGTGATGCTTTGTTTGAAACCATTTTCGTTAGCGAAATATTTTCTTTACTTTTATTATCTTTTTTATTTAATTGTTGCCCTGACACAGGCAGGCCATGCTAACCAAACATATAACGCTCTAATTTTGTGTGTGTGTGTGTGTGTGTGTGTGTGTGTGCGTGTGTGCGCGCGCGCGCGCGTGTGGCATGACTGTGCTGCGCAACCATTAACTGTTAGACGATCAAAATGTAAATCAGACACAATTTAAAACCGAATAAGAAATATAATACTATGATTAAAAGTTACAGATACCAGCTGAAGCTGTTGTATCTTGTTTTAGTGCTGGCTGGGGGTGTTTTACTTTTTTTGAAGAATTTTGATATACCCATTTTACTAACTTACACATCAACAAACCGCCTGGCTCCAAAATATCTAATTTCATTGGCTGGATGATCGTACAGACGCTGAACTTCTCATCGATTGTTGGCCAGTTTACATGTCAGTCAGAAGCACTAGCCTGAGTGGGCGGTTCTTGTCGGTTGTGAATGACAACGCGTATATTGACGGACACTGTAGATGTGAGAGTCGAGAGATATACATTTAATTAATTAAATTCTAATAAAAAATATTTTAATGCGCATGAAAACTCAGTGATGGTTCGTACAATGCATGGTAATAAAAACATTCGGGGCTTTACTGAAAACATTCGGGGCTCCAGCCCCCTTAGCCCACCCCTAGCGCCGCCCCTGCTGGACACTTATGTTCATCGGACTTCTTTGTCGAGAAAATCCAACCTATTGAGCAAATAGATAGTCAAGACTATTCTTCTTGCTTGTGAGTCCTCTGGCCAACCATTTGGTGGTCAGGGTTCATTCCACTAGGAGTATGGCTTCTAAGCTTTATTATCTGGAGTTCTCTCCAAGACGTTTGTGATGCGGCGGGCTGGTCCTCACCGCTCACATTCGTGAGGTTTTACAGCTTGGACCTGGATGCTTCCCCAGGTTCCCAGGTGCTTCTTACTTAGTTTGCCGACAGTTTTGTCATCTGGCATTTGGGTATTCTCGTTCCCAAAGCGTCATCGACGCATCGCGAGTTCCCTCGAAAGGGAACGTCTCAGGTTACGACTGTAACCCTAGTTCCCTGAGAAGGGAACGAGACGATGCGTCGCCCTGCCATACTTCCTGCATCCCTGCGATCGACTTTGCTTCGGCTCTGGAAGCTAACGCGAGTAACACACCGGATGTCCTTTTATCTCTTCCTGGTCATGACGTCACCCGCCCGTGACGCTCATTCATTCCATTGGACTAGTTGACATACGTGCTTCAGACGTAATCACGCGGAGGCGTTCCCAAAGCGTCATCGACGCATCGTCTCGTTCCCTTATCAAACGTTCATTGAGTGATTTTCACATAAAACTAAATGTTACTCTTCTGTTTTATGACAAACTGTAACTTTCTTGACTTTCATAATTATCTTTTAAATTGACAAACATCATATGTGTAATTCAGGGCACAGTTCAGACAGAATAAAAAGATAAGTTGTCTCTCGCCATTGACTACCATACATATTTTTTCCGAAATAAGGTCCCATGAGCCGGAAGCGGAGGGGAGGGACTTAGGCTCTCTATAATATTCGCTGAGTTTTGTTTAAGTTTAGAGACGTGCTCCAGAAAAAAAGTTCATGGAGACGGAGAGCCAGAAAGCACACCCTGTTTATTTTACAAAAGCACAATGTTTTATTTCGATTGTAAGTGGACACATAAAAAAGTATGTAAGTAACAGTTTATTTTTTCATATTTCATAAGTCTGTATGACCATTAAAATTAGTATTTTAAGTCTATTTTGCTGCTATGGCGTTTTCCGACCCCAGGGGGTTAAAGAAAACAACAGCCAGGAACTCATCATCATGGGAACTAACAACACAGTTCTGTGAAAACTATACTATTACGAAAGTATGTTTTGTTCAGACAAAATCTCTGAAAATTGTTTCAAGACAATATACAAAACCCATTTAAAAGATAATCAAATGCACAAGGCCTTGCTAAAGCTACTTGTTTTGAGTTTGCAAGTAGTCCAGCATAAACACAGGCTGCAAATCGGCATGTGCTCTAGTACACATTTATATAATAAATAATTCAAAACTCCATAACTGTTTGATACATTGGTGAAAAAAATGGTGTAAGTGATTATATAAATGTGTTGCTGGAGATGTAGTATGCAGATGGTAAAAAAAATAAAATAATAAGCCCATAAGAAAATTGAATTGCTCAATAGTGGCTCACTCAAAGCACAGTACTGTTTTATTTAAGAGTAACCTTAAGTCTCAGATGTTTCTCCTAAAAATGATTGATATAAAGTGAGATGTATATATGGTATATATATATATATATATATATATATATATATATATATATATATATATATATGGTATATATATATATATATATATATATATATATATATATATATATATATATATATATATATATATATACAGGTCCTTCTCAAAAAATTTGCATATTGTGATAAAGTTCATTATTTTCCATAATGTAATGATAAAAATTAAACTTTCATATATTTTAGATTCATTGCACACCAACTGAAATATTTCAGGTCTTTTATTGTTTTAATACTGATGATTTTGGCATACAGCTCATGAAAACCCAAAATTCCTGTCTCAAAAAATTAGCATATTTCATCCGACCAATAAAAGAAGTGTTTTTAATACAAAAAAAAAGTCAACCTTCAAATAATTATGTTGAAATGACTGCTTCAATGCGGCGTGGCATGGAGGCAATCAGCCTGTGGCACTGCTGAGGTGTTATGGAGGCCCAGGATGCTTCGATAGCGGCCTTAAGCTCATCCAGAGTGTTGGGTCTTGCGTCTCTCAACTTTCTCTTCACAATATCCCACAGATTCTCTATGGGGTTCAGGTCAGGAGAGTTGGCAGGCCAATTGAGCACAGTAATACCATGGTCAGTAAACCATTTACCAGTGGTTTTGGCACTGTGAGCAGGTGCCAGGTCGTGCTGAAAAATGAAATCTTCATCTCCATAAAGCTTTTCAGCAAGTGGAAGCATGAAGTGCTCCAAAATCTCCTGATAGCTAGCTGCATTGACCCTGCACCTGATAAAACACAGTGGACCAACACCAGCAGCTGACATGGCACCCCAGATCATCACTGACTGTGGGTACTTGACACTGGACTTCAGGCATTTTGGCATTTCCTTCTCCCCAGTCTTCTTCAAGACTCTGGCACCTGGATTTCCGAATGACATGCAAAACTGAGCAACAGTCCAGTGCTGCTTCTCTGTAGCCCAGGTCAGGCGCTTCTGCCGCTGTTTCTGGTTCAATAGTGGCTTGACCTGAATGCGGCACCTGTAGCCCATTTCCTGCACACGCCTGTGCACGGTGGCTCTGGATGTTTCTACTCCAGACTCAGTCCACTGCTTCCGCAGGTCCCCCAAGGTCTGGAATCGGTCCTTCTCCACAATCTTCCTCAGGGTCCGGTCACCTCTTCTCGTTGTGCAGCGTTTTTTGCCACACTTTTTCCTTCCCACAGACTTCCCACTGAGGTGCCTTGATACAGCACTCTGGGAACAGCCTATTTGTTCAGAAATTTCTTTCTGTCTTACCCTCTTGCTTGAGGCTGTCAATGATGGCCTTCTGGACAGCAGTCAGGTCGGCAGTCTTACCCATGATTGCGGTTTTGAGTAATGAAACAGGCTGGGAGTTTTTAAAAGCCTCAGGAATCTTTTGCAGGTGTTTAGAGTTAGTTAGTTGATTCAGATGATTAGGTTAATAGCTCGTTTAGAGACCCTTTTCATGATATGATAATTTTTTGAGATAGGAATTTGGGGTTTTCATGAGCTGTATGCCAAAATCATCAGTATTAAAACAATAAAAGACCTGAAATATTTCAGTTGGTATGCAATGAATCTAAAATATATGAAAGTTAAATTTTTATCATTACATTATGGAAAATAATTAACTTTATCACAATATGCTAATTTTTTGAGTAGGACCTGTATATATAATGATTGGAGCTCACATAAAGAATTTGTTCTTGGAAGAATTTGATGAGAAATGTTTGAGGTTTTCACTGTTTTTTTTTTTTTTTTCACTTTTATGTAGTCCCTTTCATGCATCTATATTTTTTATATTCCCGGTCCATCAAGAAAGAACTTTATCAGCTCAGGTAAAGCTGCTGCTTTGATTTCTCATGTGAAAGGAAACTCTGTCCATTTTGTCTGTCAGAGCTCATTGAGTCCTTAGCATTTCACTCTATCATTAACTGTCTTAATGATCTCTTTTCACTGGAGCAGCACTGAAGCTGCTGATGTATCAGTGTAGCTCAGATTTCACTGTGTTCCGCTCACTCACCTGTTTCATAATCAAGGCATCTCTTGATGGTCCACTGAGATCCAGGGATTCCACTCAAATAGGTAAAGTTCATAACTGTAGGATTTGTTTTGTTATAACTATGTAATTACAATAATATAATGCTATAATAATTATGTTATTGTAACATAGGGTTTTATTGATAATAGTAGACATTAGCTCTTTTCAAACAGATCCTTCCCACGCCTTTTTATTCCACATGATTGTTTGTTTCTGATGGTACTTGCACCATTTAGGGAAATTAGGCATTAATGATGCTTTTCTGTGCTAATTGGTTTCAAATGTTGCCTAAATAAATACACATTTACCTGTTAGCATGTTCACATTGTGCACACAGCTGCCATTTGTCATGTGAAAAGACTGTGCAGACCTGATACATAAAGACCAATATACCATTAATTCAGGAGATTCTCTAACCTGTTGTGGGCAGATACTAAAATGTAGAAAATGCTTGGCTTTAGACTAGAGATAAACTTAACATTTTGGCCTTTTGAACATTTGAACATTTTGCATCTGATGCAAGAACAGAGATTTTAATATAGGGTAAAATCTCTGTTCTTGCATCAGATGGAAAATGTAAAAATGTTCAAAAGGCTAAAATGAACAATAGTCTCACAAAGAATCTGCACACTACAGTATTTCATATTTTCGGTGCTGATTCTTGTGGATCTGTTGTATATATCCCAATTGTAATATTTCTCTTGATCTAACATTATTACATGGACAAAGGACAACACAAATGATGGTAAAGCATTGCACATGATCAATAATCACTTTATAAATGGTATTATTATGTATATAAACTGTGGTCATGTGCTGCTGTATATTAATGAAATGCTTATCATATGCATGTTTAAGCAAATAAGGTTCAACTTCTCATATATGGGTTACATTACCACAGAGAGTGATAAATGTGCACCTTTGACTTCATACTGAAAGGTCCTGTCTCTTCTCTCCACGGACGTCAGATATATTCAAGTAAATGAAAAGATATTAGTTGACTGTGGATGCTAACATCGGTCCTTGTGAAACCTGACCTGAAAAAGACTGAGCTATGTGATATACCGCCATATGGATCTGATCTCAAAACAGTAGCATGGTTCAGTCAATATCCAGCCCTGATATAGGAAAAGATAAAAAAAATAGCTTTTGTATTTCAGTCATGATAGTGAATTTGAATTGTTAAATGCACTATGATTTTAAGAGTCTCCAGAGTGTCTGCCACATGTTCCCAGAAATTCTATGACTTTTATGGAAACATAATATTCCAACCTGCTGCATAATGGAGCAAACATAAGAATTTATTCAGATGGTGTTTCCAGAATGATAGGGTATTATTAGAATCATAGTGTCACGATTTGGTCTTGTCTTGGTCACGTTTCATGTCATTGTCATGTTTCTGTGTCTTGTCATGTGATTCCCTGTTTGTCATGTGATCCTGCCATGTGTCTTGTCATTGGTTAATCATCTGTTCATTGTCCACAGGGGTCCCTTGTCTTGTCTTTAGTCTGTGTATTTAAGCCCTCATGTTTGCTATGTGTCTTGGTCAAGTTTTGTTTCCCTGTAACCACTGTTGGTAAGCATCATGTTCATGTTCATGTTCATGTTTTTGAGTTCATGCCACGTCATGTTTTTGTTTTATGTTTTGATCTTGTTATATTTATAAATAAACTGCACTTGGGTTCTCTTCAAACTTGCCTCCAGTGGATCCCTTTACAGAAAACTTGACCCTCAATGAACACAGGGGTTGCTCTCCTGAATCTACGCCAGGGGAATGGTCCCCTGGAAACGTATGTTAAGAACTTTTGTGAACTTTGTAATTTGGTTGATTTTAATGACGTGGCTCTAAAGGACATTTTCCTTTAGGACGAGGAGCCCCGCAACCCCACAGTACCCACCAAGCCTGAACCTTTTCACGTCATGCCTGCCAAGCCTGAGTCACGTCATGTCTTGCCTGCCAATCCTGAGAGTCTCTTCACGTCATGCCTGCCAAGCCTGAGTCTCTTCACGTAATGTCTGCCAAGCCTGAGTCTCTTCACGTCATGTCTGCCAAGTCTGAGTCTCTACACGTCATAACTGCCAAGCCTGAGTCTCTTCACGTCATGTCTGCCAAGCCTGAGTCTCTTCACGTCATGCCTGCCAACCCTATGTCTCTTCACGTCATGCCTGCCAAGCCTGAGTCTCTTCACGTCATGCCTGCCAAGTCTGAGTCTCTTCCTGCCGAGCCTGAGCTTCTACACGTCAGGCCTGCCGAGCCTGAGCTTCTTCACGTCAGCCCTGCCTGCCCAGCCAGAGACTGTTCACATCATGTCTGCCCAGCCAGAGACTGTTCACATCACGTCTGCTGTGCCGGTATCTTCGGACAGGATGGGTGCCTGAGTCAGCTCTGGAGGATGCAGCGCTGATCACAGCTGTTTTGTGTGTGTGGGCAGAACACAAGTCAGCTACAGCCCGTCAGCCCTCTATCAGGATGGCCAACGCCACGCCAGAGTCACATCCCAAGATGGCCGCCACCATGCCAGTGTCACGACCCAAGATGGCCACCCCGGTGTCTGTTCCTGAGCAGCTGTCTGTTCCAGCCCATAACTCCATAGCTGCCCCCAAGAAAATTTTGGGGAGGGCAGTAGGTCCCTTGATGGTCCCCTGCACTGCCGGCACATCCTTGTTTTCTGCACTTCCTGCACCACCCTGGCTCCCTGCACTTCCGGTGCCGCCCTGACTTCCTGCACTTCCTGCGCCGCCCTGGCTTCCTGCACTTCCTGCGCCGCCCTGGCTTCCTGCACTGCCGGCACCACCCACACTCCATGGGCCAGGTCTGCCTAACTCCATGTCACAGCCCAGGCCCGCCCAACGCCATGCCATGACCCATGTCTGCCCATGCCATGCCACAACCCAGGTCCGCCCACACCATGCCACGACCCAGGTCTGCCCATGCCATGACCCATGTCCTGTCCCCCTGCACGGGCCTGGCCCACCATCCCTTCACCAAGACCTCCGCTCCACCACCCTCCTGGAATTATGTTTTGTTTTGGTTTTGCCGGGCGTCGGGAGCCGCCCTTAGAGGGGGTGATCTGTCACGATTTGGTCTTGTCTTGGTCACTTTTCATGTCATTGCCATGTTTCTGTGTCTTGTCATGTGATTCCCTGTTTGTCATGTGATCCTGCCATGTGTCTTGAATAGAATATTACATTCATATATCATTAAATAAAAATATAAATGTTTTATATCGTTTCTTATATATTAGTAAGCACCAAAATTGGTGGCGCTAAAGACAACATGAACTCCAGAGGACGGGAGGATGCAAGTCTGGAAATTCTGCAAATGGAACAGCAGCGTACTAGATAACGTCACTCACTTCGCCTTGTTATCCTCACTGTATATTAACCATAAAATGAAATATGATATAAAACACCACCTTGCCTCTTTTCGTTTTCATTTTAAATTATGAAACATAATAATATGTGGGTCAGGCAATATGTGCATTTAGTCTGATTATCTTCGCTGCATGCATATGTATATAAAACACAACCCTGTCTCTTTTTGTCAAATGTCAGTTTTAATGAACAATGATAGCTATTTTAAAAGTATAAAAAGCTTATACAACAGGAAATAAAGACAAGCACAGAATCCTGTCAAACGTACAAAGTCAGTGCTCTAGTACAACGGTATATAAAAATATATAAAGTTATGAAACGTAACTTTGCCCTCAGCCAACATGATATCCGAGAACAAATAATAGATTCATAAGACCAAAGATTACCCGTTAAGATATACACAAGTCAAATTATATCTCATATTTAAACATTATAGAGACATCAGACCCAGCAGCAAATGTCAGAAGGACTAGTCGAGGTAAGGCTGTTCTTAGTGGGGTACATGAGCACCCGGTGATTGCCTGGATCTCAAAACTCTGAAATCGTTGGAACACATTATCATTATAAATAAAATGCAGATTTCAGCTTTAAACAACTATGTTCTCGGCTGGAAAACGCTTAAAACTACATTTCGTGACACAATGACAGTAGTATTTTTAAAAGTATGCCGGTTTTCTCCTCTGGCATTGACGCTTGCTTGTTGGTGCGAGATGCATTCTGGGATACCTTGCTGTCTCAAGTTTGCACAAGTCACCTGCTGATGCATCCTCGATAAAAGGGGCGGAACAAGAACACATCCGTGGATTTGAACTGTACTTGGCTAGATGTAAACTTTGAATTTGAACAGTAATTGGGCAATTGATGACGTTTCACGCGTCCACAAGAACACATGTGCAGACAAGACTGCATATTGAGAAGTGGCTAATGGTTTTTTGAATGGGTTTTTGGTTAAACGCCTAAAATAAGTTCTATGGTTAACACAAGCTCAAGATATATATATATTTTTAAAATCTACGGCTGCTTGTGATTTTTTTAAAATCTTTTACTTGTCTTTAAAAAGGAGGTTGCTATGAAGCTCCTATAGGAACATGGTGAGGAAAAATTCTATGCTAATGCTTTTGCGTTCTCTGGCAAATGTTTTGTGTTCCCCCAAAAACGTTACGTTCTCTAACATTTGCAAGGGAATGCAAAGTTTCTTGGGGGAATGCTAAACTTTTGTGAGTGAACTCAAGTCTCACGGGGGAAAGCAAAACATTTGCGAGGAATGCAAAAGAATTGAAATATATGTTTTCCTCCCATCCCATATTTTTTCCACCACCATGTCCCTTTAGGGGCTGTCATTAGTGTCTTTTATCTTTAGAGATGTTTAAGTCATGCAACCAGTGTGTAATTTGATTATTGCTTACATTTAGCTTTCTACTTCTGCTGATTGTATTTATGTTTATAATTATAAAGTTTATAAAAGTTGTTCATTGGTAAAAAAAAAAAAAAAAATATATATATATATATATATATATATATATATATATATATATATATATATATATATATATATATATATATATTATAATGAACAAAACATGTAAGAATCATAAACTTTTGTTGTTTCTGCAATAATCCAAAAGCCAATGGAAAAATCCTATTGGGATTTTTGTCAAGGGAACCAGGGTGATTCAAAAACATGTAATTACTGAAGCTCTTTTAGTTATATCACAGCTGAGAAGCTGTGAATTGCAATTACAACCTTTTATTTTGCAGGGGGGCTCAAAAGAATGCTAGGGGGTCCTCCTTAAGGTATTAAATAAATAAATAAATCATGAAATATATTGATAAACACTGTACTAGTATATAGACGGCCACAAATCTAGCAACATAAAAGCCACAAAACTCCAATTGTGATTTCATGGAGTCTCAACAGCTGGATGTCTGCATCAAATCCATAAAACTCAAATGATACGGACAACTGGCAGCTGACCACAGTCAAAAGCTGTCTTTTGCGGATACACTCTAATTATCCTGTGACAGGATAAAAACCTCACAACTTTCGATGTCCCTTTAAACTGTCAGCAAGCCGCAAATTAGCTCACCACGTACCAGCCACTCCAGCCCTCCCAACGTAACCCCAGCCCTATGGAGGAAGAGCAAAGAGTCCAACGCGACATGCTATTGTTTATTAGTGTTGGATGGAGCACGAGGGAAGTTTGGACACGTGTGCCTGCAGCGGTGGAGGTGAAGACGGAGGGAAACGTCTGTGAGGAAGAGGATCTAAACAGACTCCTCTGCTGAATGTTTGGATAATAAACACCATCTTTGTTAGGGTCAAATTAAGATTATAAATCATGTCAGGCCGAGGCACGTGTTATAGAGGATGTTCACATAAAAAAGTAAATCCAGTCCATTATTACACTGTTAGGCCTGTATCACACTGCACGTGTAAGCGGCACACATTTATTTCAGCGTCCATATTACGATTTTCCAGTAATCACACTGCCTGTATTTATCAACACATTCTTTAGCAATAAAGAGTTTTATGAAACAACTTATAGGCAGGGTAGGTGGTTTGGTCCAGAAACATTTGTTGTCATGCTGGTTATAAGTCTCACTTAATTAAGTGATCCACTTGGATCCACCAGTATTTTCATACGTCATCAGTGCGTTTCATGCTATTGCAGAGTTAGACAGACATCAGTCACCGAGCACCGCAACCGAAACAACAGCCGCCTTTTACAGTTCTTCTGAACCAAAACAATGAGCTTATGCTGCGTTCACACCAAAACTACTGTCATTTAGAAGAGATGGAAACCCGTGACATTGTACTGCGTTTTTATGGCAACAATGCCGAAATTAATCTGCAGCAGTCATGTGGTACAGGTCACTGCTTTTTAAGTTGTTTTTGTTCATTGCTATTGTAATGTTATGTGCTTTGAGACATGAGGTATAACACCGTCTCTAGTGATTCTTTTGTTTGCTCCCTGCTGAACATGTTCATGTGTTTTGAAGGAGGTGTGTTCTTGGAGACTCTCTGAAGGGAGGGTGGGGTTATGCTTTCAAAGCTAGCTCGCTATTGCTAGCCTTTCTGAAAATTGCCTACCCTACCTTTAAATACACCCAGTGTTTGAAAAAAAAAATGCATCTTTTAGGCTTTGGGCTTGAAGTTCCACAACCACATGAAAAACAATTGAAGACTTCAGATGCAAAAGCCTCTAAGTCCGTCTAAAGTTGTTTTGCTTAATACTAACATTTATATCAGGCTCCTATGTATAGGTTTCTACCCAAGTACCAGCATTTCTGAATGGGCTGAGGCTGGGATTTAGTGAGTTTGAAGTGAAAGTATTTGATGAGCGTATACTATGTACGGAGAGCATTCACTCAATATTATTATCTCATTTTTGACAGAGGTGGCTTTTAGAGGCTTTTGCATTGCAATTACACAATACAATTGGGCATACTTTCAAAAAGAGTACTTACTATGGAAATAATATACTTTAAAAGAAAGTGCGAACTGCATGTAATGTTTTCTGACACTTAATTGTATGGTTTTTGCAATAAATTTTTTTTATTATAGTTTAAATTTATATTAAATGCAATTGACTGAACTTTAGAGTGCTTCTTCAACACATCAAAATAAGTGTTCTTCTTTAAAGCATCCCAAAACATTATGATTTAAAATGTACTTTAAAATAAAACTTTTAATTTTACATTATTACAAAGTGCACTTTTAAAAGTGTACTTAAGTGTGATAAGAAACATAATCATGATTTGTACTTCTCTTTAAGTCCACTTAAGTGGCCTTTTATGTTATAAATAATATATTATATGTATGTACATTTGCTTTAAACTTTAAATAGATTTTAAATACAATAAGTGCACATCCAATACAATTAAGCACACTTATTTTTTCAAAGGATTATTATTAAGTAAGTCTAAAATGAATATCTAAAGAATAAAGCATTCACAAAATTGTATTACAATAGTGTACTTGTTATAATGTTACTTCAGGAGCTCAGGTATTACAGGAGGCAAAGGTGTTATGTTCAAGCTTAAGGCATGAAGAATTTTTCCATTTTCAAGGAAAAAAAACATTTAATTATGTAATTTTGGTTATCAAAGATGAGTTTTAAGGGATAAAATTATTGACTGCAGGAGGACTTTAACAGTCCACATGGAAATAAAGCCATCATGACCATAGATATGTGTATATAGATGCCACATTCGACCACTCCAGACATGTCGACATGCCCACCATCTTGGAACTGTCAGCGTGTCGTCACTCATAGTAAGAATCAATGATGCCAAAACATCGCACAGCATCTTGTTGTGAAACCGCCGGGATTTAAATTTCTGAAGAAATGGGATAACCATTCACAGGTGACAATGTGTTGGTTTGTGTTTTGATATGTATCAACTCAATATTACAGGTTTTTAAACTAACTTTTCAATGTCGTGTTAGCTAACGCCCTCATCTTCTTGTATTGTGGTAGTTTAGCAAAATAATCTGCTAAAGTCTATTGCAGATATATATAATCTTACATGCATGTAACATTTAGCTGACGCTTTTATTCAAAGCGACTTACAATTGCTATATTTCAGAGGTCGCATGCCTCTGGAGCAACTAGGGGTTAAGTGTCTTGCTCAGGGACACATTGGTGTCTCACAGTGGATTCGAACCCGGGTCTCTCACACCAAAGGCATGTGTCTTATCCACTGCGCCATCACCACCTGTCTCATGTAACTACGGTTGCAGATGCACAGTCAATTAGCTCTCGTAAATTAGATGCACGCTGGTCTGTTATTGTAGGGACATCGATTTTACATTTTCACACCCCTAAAAATTACGCAAAACCAAACGAACTGTGATTGGTTGCATTACATGTCAGTCAAACGTCATCCTAGGCTGTCCTTGGCCAATGAAAGCTGCAATGGAGTCCAGACCTTCTGACGTTAGTCTGAAGGTCTGGCTACTCGAGACTAATTAGGGTTTGAAGAACTGTTGTCAAACATATAACATGTTAGAAACAGAAAAATCGCTGCAATGATGCAATCATAGACTTTTTTGGCCGGGCAGAGTTATGACATGATAAAATACTGACTCAATTTAAAGGATGCTTTCATCACAAAGAAGAACAGACAGCAGAAAGGCTGTCAGGCTGAAAGCTCAGTGCAGGTCTGGTGGTTTATGTGAGCAGTGTGAAACAGACCAGCATTAGCACAAGCATTATCCACACCAGCTGGAGATACTAATCAAACACTGAAACATCGGCACAGGAAGTTTGGGGTTCACAAAGTGCAGCATGCTGCTTCCTTTTCTCTCCCAATTTCCTAAAATTACATTCTCATATCAAAGCGGAACCGATACAGGGCAGATAGGAAAGCTGGAGTATGCTTGATGTGAAGGAGAAAACTCTTTAAATAATAAACTCCCCCGCTAGCCTGCTGAGAACAACAAAAAAAGGAAGGAGAGTGTCTCAAAATTCAAGGGGATGCTATAAAACTGCTCCTCGCCTGGAGCAGGGCCGAGGCTTTTGGGAAACCGAATGAGATTACCAGCACATTTCGGAGGGGGGTCAGATAAAGGCCATTTTAGGGAGTTCATTTAATCCATAAATTACTAATAGAACTTTATTTTCTAATAGCAATCTGCAAATACCTGCGGTAGTCTGTTTTCAATAACCAAAGGGAGAAAAATATGATACAAGAGCAGGTCAGCACGGGTGAAAAAGTATTCACAGCGTCAGAACCACCTGCAGTAATCCGACTGGTGTCTAACGTTTTTTTTGTTTTTTGTTTTTTTTCTTCCACGTCCTGTGTTGGTTTTGGACTGAAGACCTTAGGAAATAAATCCAGTAATAATATGATTTAAATGTACTATTTTCTAGAATATATGAAGCTTGTACTGTACATTTTGAAATTGAATGTGTTGAAGTATGCGGTATAAAGAGTCTACAAAAAGTGTATTGACTGAAAAAAAACAGAAATGAAAAATGAAAGCTAAAAAAAAAAAAATTCAAAAAGTTTGGAACCGTACAGCAGACCTAGGTTGTTTTTGGTTTCCATAGTGACATTTGCATGAACTAATATTTCTACCTCATTCACAACAGTCCAAAACAACCAACAGCTCTTTCCATAAAATCTGAAGTTCTAATGAACCATTCACAGGGAATTACTCGGCCAATTTGGTAAAGTGTAAAAGGAATTGTAAAGAGAACAGTCCAAATGATGACAGCTTTCTCTAGTCTTTTTGTGGTGCTCAGTTTGAGAGATATAATAACTAGTATATTAACCATCATTTGTGTCCCAAATGCATTATTATAACTCAGAAAACTCTCATTGTTCTTAAAATTTTATTGTCAGTTTGATATTTAAAACATGCTTTAAATGACCTCCATGAAAAACATTATTACTTGTGATTGGGCTTTCAAAGACACCAGGTGCAAAACTAGAAAGAACAAATTCTTAGATTCATTCAGCAGTGCACTTCTGCCAGTTTTTTTTTATCAGTACATTTCTGCCAATTTGATTGGATTTATTGTATTTTTCCACAATGAGGTTTTGCTGGGGCTAAACAGACCCCAAACAGAAATAATCTTTTTACATGGCAAAACTCATTTGCGAAAAGTGCCTTATTTTGAGGGGTAAATTATTTTTAATCGTCTACTGGGATATGTTCAGGTCAAAGAAATAGATTAATAGAACTGGAAATAACAGATTAAAGGCACACTTACTGCGCCCCAATTTGCCTATTCCTATATATATATATATATATATATATATATATATATATATATATATATCTCATGCACAAAAAAAATGTAATTTCACAAATTCATTCTATTCGAAAAAATAGTGGGCGAAAAGTAAACATGACCTACTATTTTAGTAGTCTAACAGTAAAAAGTGATCCGTTGATTTAACTTAAAAAAAATTTAGGAAACCCGTTGCCTTAAAATTACTAAGTAAATAAACTTCATGCTTAATCGAAAAAATTAAGTAATATGGAATTGTGAAGTTCACATAACTTATTTTTTTCAATTAAGCATTGTTTATTTACTTAATAATTTTAAGGCAATGGTTTAACTTTTTTTTTTAAGTAAGTGAACTGAACACTTTTTTAGTATGAGTCACAGGAGAGAAGTTGTGAATGGCAGTGAAGTGATGCAACTATCGCTGGCAA
Organism: Gila orcuttii; assembly: GCA_026230005.1. Taxonomy (NCBI): domain Eukaryota; kingdom Metazoa; phylum Chordata; class Actinopteri; order Cypriniformes; family Leuciscidae; genus Gila; species Gila orcuttii. The sequence continues at coordinate 50,913,642 of JAPDVR010000004.1, forward strand.
GTCATGTGACTTGGCAGATGCATTAAGTCCAAATTTCATTCATACTACCCATATTCATACTATATAGAACACACTTTTTTTTTTGTCAAACCAAATATGGTCAGTACTAGGCAGTATGCGATTTTAGATGCAGTATCAGTAATTTTTTTGTTTATGTTGCGCTGCTTGATATGGCAGAAATGGCTTTTACTGACACCTAGTGGTGTGAATGTAGCATCACTCCAAAGTTACTGATCCCAGTCAGCCATGATTTATTTATTCCACAAGCAAAAAATGTATTATGGTCTCTGGGACCCCAGCATAAGGGAGGTGAAGTCAATATGAACCGAAAATGAGGGTTAAACTGGCAAGAGGAGCCAGTTCCTGACAGAGAGAAAGATGAGAATGTGTCCTCAGGAGGATATGCCCTGTGACTCTTTTTTCCTGTATTTATCCTGGACCGTCAGAGATAGTGATAGAGTTGTAAACTGTTTACGGTTTGCATCTCTCATCCTCCTCAGAAGAATAGTGGGTGAGCTTTTCCTGCGCAAAACGTCACTCATAAACAAACCTCTTACACAAGCATTGTGTCCTCACTATTTCAACATGTATTTACAGTCACAGATGTATAGACAAATAAACAAGCGTTGTCTGTATAAACACACCCCTTTTTCTCATCATGATGCCTCTTTGAGAACAATTTAATAACTTAATATGTCTATATCGTACATCAACCCAATGCATATACTTGTGTGAGTGGCCTGCAAGCATCAATCTGTCCAATTTGTTTTATATGCATACACACACATTAGCTCACTGCAAACTAAATATCTGGGATAATGTAGGCACCAGAACCCAGCTCACCACCTCATATGTTTACAGAGGCCCGTTTGATAGTCAACACAGGCTTATACACATGCACATGCACATGGCCACACACACTCATGTACACAGGTGGGGTTTCGTGCCTGCACAGACTGTTGCATTCTGTGCTTTACATGTGATAGAATAAATAAACAGCAGCAGGCAGAAGGTCTGTAGCTGTGCCTCTGGGCTTCCTGCCATTCTAGGAGACAGAAGACACTGCTGTGATTTTACAGGGTGTATGGGACAATGTCTCTGGTGATGGGCTAAAAATCTGACTTATTGCTTTATGCATTATTTCTTTTATAAGATGTGTAATGAAATCAGGAGGCAGGCAGCGAGTACTAAACATGAATGTGTATTTTACTTAGAAATGTTTTTGCAAATATTCAGTGCAAAGTTAATATTACACCTAAAATTGATTGTGATATAATGATATAAAGGACACAACTTATTTAAAACATTTTAAAACATTCCACAAAAGAAAAGTAAACATTGACTAAATAAAACATTGTTTTATGTTTTTGGAGCACATTTGTATATAGTCTCTCTGAACGTTTGAGTGTCAGCTAGGTGATGAACAGTAATATCCTGAACAGAACAAAGCTGTTTGTGGAGCGCTATATATATCTGCATCCAGAACATGAACCATCTGTTTTAGAACAAATGAATGAATGAATGAATGAATGAATGAATGAATGAAATTGCACATTAAAAAGAAATAAGAACACAAATTATCTCAAATTAACACAATCTATTTGCATATGTCCTTTCTCGTCATGAATATATTGAATATATATGTAATTGTGGTCGAGTTTTTTCAAATGACTAGTCTTGAATTTACATAGTAACAATTATTGAGTCCTATGGAATTATTCATAAAAATATTTTTTTAAGCAATTGCCATTTCAATTTCTGTTTGCCAAAATAATAATAATTGTCCATGTTGCCTTAGATCATTTCTGTTTTATTAATTATTGCACATACATAATCAATACCTCAAGACATAAACCTTCACTGGCGTGCAAGACATGACAGCTAGTCATGGTCTCCCTGATACAGCTTTCCTTAAAATTACAATTTTACACAAATACATTTGAACACAAAATCTTGATGTTGCTCTTGAAGTGTGAACTTGATGTGAATAATTATGGATGGATGTATTAGCATGAATATTATAAGCCATCATGACCATGGCCGGACTTACCATTGGGCTTGACTGGGCCGCAGCCCATGGGCCCCGCCTAGTAGGGGGCCCCCTCCCTTAACCGTTTTCGTTTGTTTGTTTTTGTTCGGTTAACTTGTATGCCAGATATCCAGAAATTATTAGCCATATTTCCACTGCCTGGCCATGTGCGAGCGAGGGCTATGATCAGCCCAAAGTAGTGACATGAGCGCTTGAAAACAAAGTCCAATACACTATAGTGCGCCTACGCGCCGAACGCATCTTTCCGCACTCACGGAGTAGTTTGAAAGGCTATAGTTTGAAAGACGGAGGGGAGCACGGAATAAAATACCGGGCCTTAATATCCTCCGTCTGAGAGCTTTGAGGTCATAATCAAACGGCGCAACCTGATATTTATCTTTATTTCACAAAGAATAACACGCATGTTGATCCGCATCTGCTCCATTGCGATCGGCTACTTTAAACAGCTTCAATTAGGCTTTTAGTCCAAAAGAGAGCACATTTAGAAAAATCTTGATAAATTCTCATATGTTCACGTCTCGTGCTTTACAGAGAATGATCATTTATATACATTTTTTCACTAAATTATGTGAAATTTGTGTTCGCTTTCGAGAGGTCTCTGGTATTGCGTAAGTTAGCTTACGCTATGGGAAATCTCCTTTTCTCGAGAATATTGAAGCCCAATTTTTTAAACGCAGCAGAGCTGCACAGCAGACATACATCTGAGGATCTAGCGCGCTCAACTGCACGAACCTATGCCGAGTTGGCTAAGATGCGCGAATCAATCTGGTCGCTTCGCGCCAAAGCGCGTCAGAACCGCCAGTATGGGCGGTAGCTTATAGCTATTTTTGAGCCCCCATTTTCACCATAGAATTCAGATTTAATCTCCTACAGCAAGTTCCACTCCACCACTTTGAGAAGCCTTTACCGCCGCCGTCAAAAAGCCTTCAGCAGAACAGAGCGACCTGCTAAGCAGTTCTGAGGACGCCGGCTTCCTGGTCTTCAACTGGATACCGCCTTCAACACGCCGTTCTGCTGTGCCATCCAGTGCGCATATATCCTTTTAAAAGGAAACTAATGAAAGCTTTAGCGTAAGTTCTGTCAGGAAGACTCAATCAGCGCGTCACGCCTTACCACTCTTCTAACCAATCAGGTGCTTACACTTACAGTATATAAAATTGGTACTTACAATTGTCTGAGTTCGCAGATACTGTCGCTACCAGCTACCTCCATCCTCCCCAACCACCTCCAAGATGGTCCCTTCCCCTTCATCCTCCCCACTACCACCAGGATGGTCTCTTCCTTACCTCCAGGGGGGTCGGCTGCGCCCCTGCCTTCATTTTCAGGCAGGACATGCAGATTCGGCTACCCTCGCTTTGCTCGCTAAGGACGGGGCCTACGCCAAAGAACTTTATAAATTTACGCTTGCCGAGCTGTCAATAAATATACGCTTATTATTTAATCTATCTCCCGAGCAGAGCATATGAGCGGAGTGGAGCGGTGAGAATCTCAGCTCCTCGCTCACGGACCTGTTCACCCCTCCGCTCCCCCGCTCAAAGCCACATCAGGCCGCTCCGCTCATTATCGCTCAGCGCTCAACGCAGTTTGCTTCGCGCTCCACTCAAATCGCCCCCCGCTCTGCATATAAAAAAATCTGCGTATGTATTTCACTTTTAGCTTAGACCACAAGCCTTACCTCCCAAAGAACTAAAGAGCAACAATATTTTCCATATAAAAATGTTTTATTTCAAATTACAAATTAGGCCCCAGCCTACACAAAAAGTCCTATAAAATTAAACGAAAAAATGGGCCTAATACTATAAATAAAAATTATATAAACAAAAATATACATAAAAGTTTTAAAAGTAACTTAACTATTAGGCCAGAATTTTTATAGTTGAACTTTTGCGCAACGTGCACGATTAAAATGTAAATTGTCTTAGGTCTATATCCATTGTAGCCTACACACAAACTGCTGTAAAATTAAACAAATAAATGGGCCTAATAATATAAATAAAAATTATATGAACAAAAATATAAAAAAATATATAGATAAACGTTTTAAAAGTAAATTAACTATTAGGCCAAAATTTTGATAACTGAACTTTTGCGCAGCGCGCACAATTAAAATTTAAATTGGCTTATAGGCTATCAATTGTACAAAAAAACTGCTGTAAAATTAAACAAATCAATGGGCCTAATTAAATAAAAATATACAGGCTATATGCCTACATCAAAGTTTTAAAAGTAAATTAACTATTAGGCCAAAATTATTATAACTGAACTTTTGCGCTGAGTGCACGTGCAATTACAATTTAAATTGGCTTATGTTGTCAAACTTAAAAAAAATATATATGAATTGCTTTCCTTATCTACAGTTCTTTTGAGTTCACCTTCAAGGACACAAGTTTGGACCCAAACATAAACTCAAGCCCAGGGGCCCCCAGCCCCCTAAGTCCTGCCCTGATCACGACTAAGGCGTAGGGTTCGTTGCTTGAGACTGCTCTGAAAAGAAAGACATGACATTTAATGCTGGTTAGACAAAAGGATTGAGATGATTCAGACGACATGAACACTTCTGACAGCAACATGAAGAAAGAGAAGGATTTCATCATTTTTAGAGCTTCTTCAATGCTTCAGAGATGAGCACATTGGAGGGGGTGACAGTGATCACGGCTGCACATTATGAATGGCCCAGACTGGAGCACACTTCCAGATGTGCTGGATGGGGGCCCTGATGGGTCTCTCTGTAACCTCAGGCCAAGCTCAAGCGAGGCTGGGGGTGGCGGGGTGCACACATTCCAGCATGTTCCACTGCTGCCTTGGGAGCGCTCCTGGAAGTGTTACACAGACCCCGAGTGTGAGCAGGAAGTAAGCATGTCAAAGCTCTGATTATTAAACATCCGACTGTCCGGGATCAGCCGGAACAGAGTTATCACTACACAGCCATGATTGTCTGAACAAGTCAGAAAAAACACACACACACACACACACACAAGCACAGACAACACTTATGATAGTCACATATCTGAAAGTAGCCTGAAATTCTGACACATTATTATAATTAATCTTCTCAGTTACCATACAACAGTTGAGCTAAAACAACAAAGAAGATGAGGAACAGAGAATGAGTGTGGATGAATGAATAAATTAATATAAAAAATGTGTCCTCTCAAACAGTACAACCAGTAATTTATACCTTTTTGCATACAAAAGAAAAACAACCTGCAAATCAATCTGCAAACCAAAAAGTAAATGTAAATTCCCTATTTGGCTGGCAACCTGCAATTGTAACCTAAAAGATTTTATGTATTTTCTAAAGCAATATTTTTGGTTTGGACATATTGAAATAGTCAATATTTGCCAATAGTCTTTAGTTGCATCACAGCTGCTTGCTAGTTAGTTGCATATGGAATTAGTGGGATGGGCATTCTTGTACTAGAAAGCATTTGATTGGATAAACATCTGTGTAGTGCAACATGAGTCATGGACACTTTTGACTCAACATGAGTCATGGACATTTTTGGTCCATTTTCCCAGAAAGACTGTAAATGTGGATGTGGTAAGGTTCAGTGTGTGGGTGGAAGGAAGAAGACAGGGATCGGCGTGACTGGGACTCTCGTTTATTTATAAATGAAATAAATGAATAATGGAAAAATTGATAAATTCTAGACATTTATCCCAATTTTTGGTGTCTTCCTGTACGAACTTTCGAATCATGGTTTTCAACGTGCGATTAAATCGTTACACCAGGCCGTCTGTCTGTGGGTGGTAGACGCTGGTGCGAATCGATTTAATGCCCAACCATTCGTAAAGTTCGCGAATGGTTCGTGACATAAACGCCGTGCCCTGATCGGTGAGAATCTCTTTCGGGATTCGGGAGATTAGTTGAAACAGTGCGCCCGCAACGCTTTTGGCGGAAATACTGCGGAGCGGCCGTGCAGACCGTTCTAATGGCCCAATGAGGTCCATGCCAATTCTCTCGAAGGGGACCTGCATTAAGGGAAGTGGGCACAAAGGTGCTTTTGGGTTGGCCGGTGGATTCACCAACTGACATTCACGACAAGACGCGCACCACTTGCCCACGTTCTCGTGAATGCCCGGCCAGAAGAACCGGGCCATGAGACAGTTTAGAGTAGCCGTTTGTCCTAAATGCCCGGCCATTGGATTACATTGAGGCTTTTTGGTACCAACAGGCCCTAGGCGCTGGAACCGGCTCCGCTGGGGTCCCCATTCTCCACCTCGGCGCCGGCCGGGGCATAAGCCCCCCATGAGACCTGGGAAGGGGGACTGGAGAGAGAGGGGGAAGAGAGAGAGAGAGAGAGAGAGAGAGAGAGAGAGAGAGAGAGAGAGAAAGAAAGAAAGAGAAACAGATGGCAGGGGTTCGCCGACCCCTGGGCACGCCACCGTCTGGTCCTCCGCCAGTTGGATGGCCTGGCTCAGTGACGTCGGGCGGTGGCACTAGACCCATTGCGCGGTCTTCTTCGGAAGCCGCGCCATGAACTGCTCCAGTACCACCTTATCGATGACTCCCTCAACGTCGCATCCATCGGCCATCAGCCATTTGCGGCAGGAGTCCTGGAGCTGTTGTGCCATAACGAAGGGCCGGCCGGACTCTTCAAGGCCCAGTGTCCTGAACCTCTGACGATGTTGCTCTGGGGTCCGGCCGACCCGCTGGAGGATGGCACGCTTGAGCTCTTAATAGACCAGGAGATTCTGGACTGGCGGTTGGAGTGCGGCCACCTGTGCCTATCCGGACAGCAGGGGGATGAGCCGCATTGGCCAGGCTGCAGGGGGCCATACCTGGGCCTCGGCAGACCTCTCAAACAAATCCAGGAAGGTCTCCGGATTGTCCTGGGGGCCCATTTTGTTGCGAGGTAGGGGTGGGCCGAGGCTGTAGCTGGAGAGGGGAATCTCCCGGTCTATCCAGCTCCGGAACAGCTCGTTGTCTTCCTGCTGGGCTCGGAGGAGCGTCTCAAAGCGCTGGTCTTGCTTCTCCTTTATGGCCAGCAGGGCACAATGTTGTTCCTGGTGAAGACCGGCGACCGATTGAATAATGTCCGCAAATGGCGTTCCAGGCGGGGACTGCATGGTGGCGCCGATCCCTGTCTTCTTCCTTCCACCCACACTCTGAACCTTACCACACTGGTGCCGAAACCCGGGAAGGAAGAAGACAGGGATCGGCGTGACTGGGACTCTCGTTTATTTATAAATGAAATAAATGAAAGTAAAAGTGGCGCACAGTAGCGCATTCACCGAGCCACAGGCGTGACACAGCACAAGAGAAATAAAAAACACGATGTAAACAGTTTGGCAGACTTTTTAGGCAGGCAGCAGTCCTCGAGGTCCCAGTCCAGCTCTCTCTCTCGCTCTCTCGCTCTCTCGTTCCCGCCGGCTTATACGCGGTCTTTCCACGGCAATTACTGCAATCAGACACAGGTGTTCATCATCTGCACTTGACCTACTTACTCACCGCGCGGCTCCTTTCTTTCTCTCCCGCTACAGACTTTGCAAAACCATGCCCCCCTCGCCACAGTGTATATCTGCTAAAACATTGCATATAAATGATCTCAAAGCTTATATACAGGAAAATTTTTGATTTATTGTTTTTTGAATATTCTTGGCTCTTCAACAAACTGTTTGTGATGTTCCTTGTGTTTCTTGGAATAATAGCATCTGCTCAATGAATAAATGTTAGAACTGTTTAGAAGTGTCCTAAAAACTGAATAGTTTGCTCAATTACAAGTTCAAATCTATCCTCTAAAAAATAAGTATAAACTTTACTGAGCAACAGTCAAATCACATTTGCAATTAAAACTCTCTTCTATCACACATTTCAGGATAAATTTCTGTTTAAAATTTGGTGTGTTCTAGACCTAGCCTTTCACAGAAAGTACATTGAATAAATTAGGATCAAACACATATTCTATGATACTTTCCTGGTCCTTTGATGCAACAAGACTGAAAAGAAAAGCTGTCATATGTCTTGGAACAACATGAGGATAAATAAATGATGACAGAAGTGTCATGTTTTGATGAACTTGTGAACTTTAATTAAAATTAAATGTGAAAATAGTGTGAGAAATATTTTAGCAAAATAGTCAACTTTAACCTAAGTATAATTTTAGATTATAATTCAGTAAATTTTACAGATGCCAGCGGCTGGGACTTATCCGGTGGACACAGCTGTGGTTTTGTGTGGAAACCTGGGCACTTCTGGACCTGCCGTACTAACAGCTCTTAATTGGAACAATTGAAGTGAAATGTGAGTAGTCCATGTGAGAGGAGCAGGAAGTAACAGCATCATAAGAGGAACACATGAGCCAGCCATGCAGTGACAAAAGGACCACTGTCCACTCAGCTTTTTTTTTCTTTTTCTTTTTTACTTAAATCATTAGAATAATTCTCAGCAAAAAAAGAGTAAAAACATTATGTCCAATTATGCTGTTTTCTATAGATAAACATTACAAGATTCAAAACCTGAGAGTAGAATGGGAGGTAGAACTGTATCAGTTACAGATAACTGATACAGTTATCAGTAAGTGTATCAACACTTCTCTGTTGGCCTCTAGTCAGTTAACGTAGTCTGATAGCGTAGAGCTACGTCACACGTAGGCTCACTATTGGCTGACGCTGGTCATGTGGGTGATGCGTGTGACGTACAACAACAGAAGCTTACGCTATTATACTTGTGAACTGACTTGAGGCCCACAGAGAAGGACATGAATAGTTGAAATAAAGTCGTTATTTTTGTTTTTTTTGCGCACAAAAAGTATTCTCGTCGTTTGATAAACTTAAGATTGAGCCACTGTAGTCACTTGGACTATTTTAACGATGTCTTTAATGACTTTTCGGGGCTGGCAAGTTTCAATCTCTGAAGAAGCCTATGGACTAGTATGGAGGAGTGATCCAGCTCTCAGATTTCATCAAAAATATCTTAATTCGTGTTCCGAAGATGAACGAAGGTCTTACGGGGTTGGAACAACATGAGGGTGAGTAAATACTGACAGAATTTTCATTTTTGGGTGAACTAACCCTTTAAGAGATAGGGTAGCTGAGCATAGGTATGCCATCCGGACTGGAAATATGAATTATCCAATGGCCAAACATTATATAGACGCTAAACATGGAAGGGATTCGACCTTACGAGTAGTGGGCATTGAGGCTATTCGCCTTGATGCCAGAGGTGGGGGATATAATCAAACACCTTAAACAAAGGGAGACATATTGGATTTATTCTTTGAGGGCCACTAGTCATCCAGGTCTCAATGAAGATTTTGACCTTTCACCGTTTTTGTAATTGTTGTGTTTCAATGGTCACAGTGTTTTGACTAGTCTTTGAATGCAATGCCCTTTTTTTGTCAATGTTGTTTCAGAACCATCTTGACTATGAAATTAGAATTATGATGGGTAACTAGCCTATTCACATTTATTGGCTTTTGGTACATATTGTGTGGAGTACACTAGATGTTTGTAGTGGTGTCACTCCAATTTTTCCACTTGGAGATCTCTTATTTTGCCTTGTACTTGTATGATTTAACTTCTGTCATTAGACACGACCTGAACTATTGCCTCTGGTGGCCAAAAATTTGTGTTGCAAGTGCTAGACTGGCACACCTGAAACCAATGCAACTATAAGTATTGCTTGATTTTGTCTGTTTGTTACCAACACCCTGATGAAGGTCAGTGGGCCGATACGCGTTGGTGTTTTTTAATGGTTTAGCCCTCGACTAAATAATAAAGGCTTTTTTACTTTTGTAACCTACTGAGTGCCTGGACTTGGATCTTTTTCCAATTTTTTATATACAAGGAGTCAGTTGGTACTATTGGTTACTAAGGTTAAAATAAACTGATTTGTACAAACACTGAAATTGCACACAAGGAAGTTTTTATAATAATAAAGTTAGAGTACTTTATTTAGAAAAAAAAAATACAATGAATATTTAGCAAAATGCTCCTCTCTAGAGTTAATTTTTCAAGCTGACTAACGGGTTTATGGTCATTGAATGTCTTTTCTGAGTATAGGCTAAATATAACATTATGAGACATATGTTTACAAGCTGTTTTGTTGATGTCTTTCCGCGGTTGAAGATTGAGTGATTACAAGTGACATAATACAGATTTCGGTAAATTGTACCATATCTTTTAACATACCTTCTGATGTTCATTCATGTTTTATTTCATGCTGTAACTAGTAGTAAAGCTGAGGAGATGATCCGCTCACTGTCACTCCCTGCTGCCGCTTTGCTTAATCTGAGGCGGCAACAGCGATCTGTCATGCCACATTAAAGCTCGCCAAAACCATATTTATTGCTTGATTTTCATAATAAAATGGACATAATTTGAAATGTGAGACTTTATTTCATGCCAAAAGTAACAAAGCACAAAGCTTATTATGATTTATTGGATGGGACGCAATAGGATATTGGATAGTAATAGAGACCTAAACTACTAAAATAGAGAGATTACTCTCCATTTATTACTACCTGGATTAAACATTCTTGTTTTTAATCAGTTGTCATCTCATGGAAAGAAACAATTGTCAATCTAAACATGTCCAAATTGCTTTTGTTGCATAAAAGAAAATATTTAATCAGGCCTCAAATTAACAAGGTCAACAGACTGAAAAGAAGAATAAAAAATAATCAGAGAGAGTGAGGAAGACAAACAAAAGAAAAAGCCCAGAGACAGAGAGAAAGTTTATTAAGGCAAGACAGAGCATGAGAGTGGCAGAGTTTAGATCATTAGTCTACCGGGCTGGTTTTCATTATTACTGCGCAATGCCAGCATTCTAGTTAATTGCACGGCACCCATTTAAGACTTCTGCCTTCAATCACAGGAACATACTAATATACACACACACACTCACAAAACCCTGAACCCCAGGTCATGAGGACCCTTCATGTCAGAAAGCCCTCTCCGCCCAGCCTATCCATTGGTGAAGGCACCTTTTATAAGGCTGAGGGAGAGGAGAGAAAGGAATCCACGGGAAGCAGACTGAAAAGCCATAATGGTACTTCAGATGGATTGAGAGGAGGAGACGAGGAAAGAAAAAATCTTAATGAATCTAGCATCCTCCTCTCCCAGAAAGACGCTAAACCCAATATTTTGTTCCCTCTGAAGGTGATGTAGACAACATTACCGGCTAAAATGAAAAAGTGGTTGTCACTCATATGAAAAAAGAGTACCATGGTATTAAAATGTTTTTTGACACTCCCTGATGGTATTTTTAGATGTACAGTGGCCACTTAAATTATACAAAAACTGATAAAAAAAACTTCTGATATAAAACAATTGAACATTTGATATTGCTGTGTATGTACCACAACACAACAGTGTTTATGGTGGGTACTTAATAATTCTTTAAACAACAGTAACTATGTCAGGTCGACCCTTTCAAATTCACTGAACTACCATTACTATATCACCCACTTCCAATTCAAGTCAAGTCAAGTCACCTTTATTTATATAGCGCTTTTTACAATACATATTGTTTCAAAGCAGCTTTACAGTTATAACAGGAAAATAATGCAACAAAGTTTGTTTCGGCTGTAGAGCAGATCTAGAAGAAAATAGTGTCATAGTCCAGCTTAAGAAAGGTCAGTGATGGCTCATTCCTGTTGTATTTTTTTTTTTTTTTTTATTAATTTAGATAATTTATCTATACAGCCGCTTCTGGAGAAAACAGTGATGTCACTGTTCAGCTCAGTTCTCATATAATGGTGTCAATGCAGGCAGATCAATAATATTGTTAAATATTAAGTGTCCCCAACTAAGCAAGCCAAAACCCAAAGGTGCCCACAGTGCCAGGGAACCAAAACTCCATCATGTGATAGAATGGAGAAAAAAAAACTTGAGAGAAACCAGGCTCAGGTGGGAGGGAAGTTCTCCTTTGGCCAACGAACAAACAGTGTATGATTAGGAATCAGGCATCATTACAGGTCAGAAGTCCGATTGAATCGGAACATTCAGAATATTTATCCAGTTCCCTCTGGTTGAAGGTCATCACGCTGGTATGGAGATGGGTTTGTTGAGGATCAGTGTCACTGGCTGTCATTTCGATGAGGCCTTCACAGGAAAAGTCTAGTTGGCACAATCTCTGCTGACACTTCAGGGATGCGTTGTGGTCGTGTCTAGGTGCAGGTCCACCATCTGATCTGGACACGGCCCATCATGCGTTGTGGTCGTGTGTAGGTGCAGGTCCACCATCTGATCTGGATACGGCCCGGATCCGGCTGACTACATCATGCGTTGTGGTCGTGTGTAGGTGCAGGTCCACCATCTGATCTGGATACGGCCCGGATCCGGCTGACTACAGTAAACCTCTGGATAAACAGAGAGACTAATATTAGCATATGTGCCATTCTTCTTATGATGTAACGAGTGCATCGCGTGTTATAGGAAGTGTTCCCGGTTCCGGCTGACCTAGTTTATGCAGCCTAACAATCATTTAACTGATTTGAATAGTAGAAATTGATAATGTTCAATGTGTATGCTAGGTTAAAGAGATGTGTTTTTAGTCTATATTTAAACTGATAGAGTGTGTCTGCTTCTCGAACAATGCTAGGAAGACTATTCCAAAGTTTAGGTTTCATTTGCCATAGAAAGTATATGTCCTAATTTAGATATATTTTTAAGATGGAGGAATGCGGTTTTAAGATGCTAGAAAAGTAGCTTTCAAATGAAAGATTAGTATCAAAGAGCACACCCAGGTTCCTAAATGATGACGAAGACTTGACAGAGCAGGCAACTACTGTTAGATAGTATTCTAGGTTACTATATGCGGAGGTTTTTTGTCCAATAATTAGAATCTCTGTTTTTTTCAGAATTAAGTAATAAGAAATTACTAGTCATCCAATTTTTATATCAGCTACGTATTCTGTTAATTTTGTGAATTGGTAAGTTTCGCCGGGTCACGAAGAAAGTTAGAGCTAAGTATCATCAGCATAACAGTGAAAACTAATGCCATGTTTCCTAATGATATATCCCAAGGGTAGCATGTACAGGGTGAAAAGTAACAGTCCTAGTACTGAGCCTTGGGGTACTCCATACTAAACTTGTGATCGATATGACATCTCTTCATTTACTTCTACAAACTGATAATGGTCAGATAAGTATGATTTGAACCATGCTAATGCAATTCCACTAATGCCAAAATAATTTTTGAGTCTATTCAAAAGAATGTTGTGGTCGATGGTATCAAATGCAGCACTTGTCACGGTTATGCTGTAAATGAAGGCACGAAGATGAAATGTTCACATAGTATTTAATAGTATCCACAGGGTAATTAAAATAAAGAAGAGTAAGCAAAACACAACCATTTACACAGTACTTAAATACACAGACAAAAGAGGTGATTAATGAGAACACAACTGACAGAGATGACAAATCAAATTAGAAACCATGACGACAAACTAGTGACGGGAAATGGTGCAACAGAGTCTAAAAAATGTTGCATGGTACCCCTGAATACAACTTCTAATGTTTACTTAATTACTACCAGGGTAGTTCAACACTAAAACGCTTTTCTGATTAAGTGTTTGTGCTGCGTAGCACTCACTAACCCCTCACTAAGCTGAACAGGAAATGCAGTTTAGAGTCCCTTTCAATGAATGAGTGAACGGAAAATACAAGCCGAGATATAATCAATGGGTCTTAGCATGTGGCTCTGATCAAGGGAGCATAATCTGATAATGTCAACTAACTTAGGCAAATGTGGTAACAACACTGATTATTAAAGTCATGAAGGATCTCGGCATCCAAAAAGCAAGAAGAGAGCAAAAGCAAGAACATCTCAAGTACATTTCGCCACATGTGAAATTCAATTAAGCAGCGGTTGACTCATTAAGATGGAGACTGCTGCCCAAGGTCACCCAGAGTTGGATGGTTTTTGTTGAATTGCAATGATGCGTTCTCATTTGAAAGGGTGAAAAGGTTAAAAACACGACGTGTACAATTAGATATCAACCATGAGACACAAAATGATTTCTAAACATGGAAAAAGGGCTCAATAACTCTTATAAAATGGAGAAAATATTGATTGTGGCGGATGTTTATTCCAGACAAAATATTAGTGGTCTCTCATGAATCAATGTAATCCAAAAAAGGTAAACTCATTATCGATTGATTTAATGAGGACTCGTCTGTTATGAGTAAGTACCGGATGAGGGGGGTCCAAAGCTCTGGAGCGGGTGGCTTGGACGTTGGGAACTCAGTGATGAGCGACAGACATCTCAATCATCATTTAAAAATCTCTTCATATGAGAATATATACTGTAAACGTGACATGGAAGCCAAGCTCTGAAAATAGCAACAAAGGATCAACCAAACAGGCTACATTCACCTTTTCTCTCAAACAGAAAGTCACCAAATGCCTTTAAAACAACATATTTTATGGCGTCCTAAATAGGAGAAGATCAAAGTGTCTCATTGAAGTTTAGCAAATGTACAAACAGAGTTATGGAGTGAAGGTCAGACAAGCATCTGTAATCTCCTTTAATGGTTCCTGGAGAGGGATTTAAAAAGAAAGAAAGAAAGAAAGAAAGAAAGAAAGAAAGAAAGAAAGAAAGAAAGAAAGAAAGAAAGAAAGAAAGAAAGAAAGAAAGAAAGAAAGAAAGAAAGAATAAAGAAAGAAAGAAAGAAAGAAAGAAAGAAAGAAAGAAAGAAAGAAAGAAAGAAAAGAAGCAGTAAGAGTGAAGGAAGTAGCGAGAGAGAAGAGTGAACAATCTCAGGGACATCCCTTACTAAGACTAACAGCTGTTTAAACATTTCCCAGATAAAGACATTAGCTCAATTTATACAAAGCAGGACATCAAAAGGCAGGAATGAGCTGCTTATATTTACATAACTCACAGCTTGAAAGTCTCCTCTCTCCAAAGACATGGAGCCCATTAATGCCGAGCAATAAAACTCGAACCCCTGTCCCGTTCCTTCCATTTTCATCCAATTTTAGTTTGCCGATGGTTCAGTCTCCGCTCGGCTGCGACTGCCCCACTGTCAGATATCTGACAGCTCAAGTTTACATTAATAAAATGTGATCATTGTAAAACCATATGCTCCCTAAAACCCCTGCGTTTATCCAACTTATCCCAGGAAATCGCCTCTCTCGGTGCCTAAGCACTGTGTTCATAGTGAAAGTGATCTTCTTGTTAAAGATTTGGAGAGAGATTATAATTAATAGCTTTACATTTTATTCCTATGTTTTGAATGAGTGTAATTTGGCCGTAACAAATAAGACCTGTGAGGATTATGTGTTAAATGTTGATTGTGGTAAGTGGGATATTAGTAGCAGCTCTGGTTCATCTGGTGCCCTAAGCGAGATAAGATTCGACCAAAGGGGAGGGGGGGGGGGGGGTACATGTAGTGGTTTATAAGTGTGATAAGACGGGATAGATTAATGGTACAGTTTTTCTTTAAGCATGAAAGGGGACCTGGGTTCAAATCCTGACTAAGCACATTTCAAATTCCACGGAGAAAAAAGGTCATGTAGATTTGGAGACTTTGGAGTTTAGTCATGTGAATAGATGATTTCTGTCACAGTGTTTTCAGACAAACACTGTTTGTTTTACCTACAGTAGGCTAGTTGTGCAACTTAATTTTTGAAGGTACA
The DNA here is from genome assembly GCA_026230005.1 of Gila orcuttii. Lineage (NCBI taxonomy): Eukaryota > Metazoa > Chordata > Actinopteri > Cypriniformes > Leuciscidae > Gila > Gila orcuttii. The sequence goes on from JAPDVR010000004.1 coordinate 50,929,280, forward strand.
AATCATTAGGCCACAATTTAGATTAGGGTCAAATTCTTACTATTATCTAAATAATAACTATGACTTTTGGCTCAGTGTATTATTATTACTCATTAATTAATTATTAATTACTAGTCATTAATTACCTAAAATGTAATTGTTTATAAAATAAATAATTATAATAATAATAATTTGATATAATTTTTTGGTTACACTTTATTTTACAGCCTGTCTACTTATAGTGTATTTACCCAAGAAAGTACTGGTAATATAAGTTAACTATGTGAGTTAAGTTTGGGTTTAGGGGTAGAGTCAGGGTTAGTTCCTAGTTATAACCCAGGTATTGTAATTGGTAAAATAAGTACATTGTATGTACATGCGGAACAGGACGGTAAAATAAAGTGCTAGCAATTTTTTTTTTTATCAAAAACAAAACATTTAAATCATTTCTAAAAAAAAAAAAACTGAAAATCTAATCTCAAGCCCTTTAATAAAGATTAACATCAATGATAATTTTTATGCTCATCCACACAGCATATTGTGCATTTATTTATCCGTGAAGCATAAGATCATGGCGTGAGCTCATAGAGTGGAAGTAATGCAGTTCAGAGCCCTGTGGTGAGTTTCTGGCTGGATGAAGCTTCAGCACCCCTCATTGGTCAGTCTAGGTAAACATATAATGACTTACCCTTTCTATTTCTTTACGTTCATCCATGTTAGTGTTCAAATGGCATTTAAAGATCCCCCTCAAAAATGATTCTGCTCAAACTTTATGCCAACTCAAAAACAAACAGTGTGAACTAATTGAAAGGATTACTGTATATATTAACTCTTCATCAGTGAAGATTGCTCTATCTCTGTTTACCTTAAAACAATAAAAATGAGTAAATAACATAAATAAATATTATGGTGCATGCAACAAAAATATATACTTCTTGACATTCTACACAAAGTTATCAGTGTAGTCATTTTTTATTATTATCATTGAAATAAAAATGCTTTATTTTAACTTGACTAAACAACACAAGAGTGTTTTGTGCTTTGTTTTAACTGTTGCAGAAAATGCTTTGGCAATTCCCATCATATCTTTACAGTCACTAATATTAAAGCACACTTACAATTGTGGTCTGACTTTATCCTAACCTTTTATTCAGTCATAGGGCCCTAAATGTTTTGTAGAGATATGTATATAGACATTTATTATGGAGAACTTGACATCAAATTTTTATATTAGTTTCAAAACAGTAGTCTATTTGCAAACTGTCCTTTATATATTTAAATAATATTTGAAAAAAATATTTTGCAAGGTAATGCTTAAATAAACAAGCAGGTATAGTGTTTAAATTATTTCAGCATCACATCCGTTCCAAATATAAAGAGGCTTCTCATTCTATCGAGCTCTGTACTTCTGCACTGCACAACAGTCTGTAATACTGTACAAAATTATAGTTCACAGAACAGTTTCTGAATTTAGTAACAAATATGTTTTGTTACTAAACAATTTAGTTTCAAATTTAGTAATATTTACTTTTTTTTAAGGCTAAAAAATGCTCACAGCAAGAAGAGTAATATATGTTTTCCTGTTTAAAAAACTGATATTCACACATTAGATTATGTGCAGTCTGTCAGATTATTATTATTTTTTTTTTTTATTGTGAGGATGGAAATAAAAATATTTCCAATCCAAAATATTTCCAATCCAAGATAATGTAACTAATAATATCAGGAACACTCTGAAAGGCATTAGCAAAACAAGATTCGTTTTTTGCTTTAGTATATCTTCAGAAAGTACTAGTCTTCAGTGGGCAGTGCTAGTATTAGCAGAGAGAGTGCAAGTTTGCCTGCGCTGACAGGTGGACCCCACGGCTTTTCTTTGAACAGCCGGCCTGATTTACAGCTAAGAGACACAGAGCGTTCCAGCCCTCTGATATCACCAGCTGACATTAGTAATTAATACAGTCTTAAGGAATGAGAGCACACACTGGGGAAAACTTAAGAACCGGTAATTAGGCCCAACAGTTGCTATAGTTTGACAGTGATGGTTTAGTAGTCTGATTTCTGATGGGCCATAAGTAGCCATGAACGTCACTGTACAAAAATATGACATAACTCTATAGCTAAACAGCAGTCAAAAATGAAAGTAAACAGCCTGGCATCTATATCATTCAAACCTGCATATAGAAATTAGCCTTATTTCTTGACCCAGATGGGACGCAGAAAGGTAAAGGTGCAGACAGCCCAAGACGCTGACTAATTCACTCATCTGCCACGACTCAACGCTCCATTCAGACTGTCCCCGAGACAGACGGCCTCCTCCAGGAACACAACGCATCTGATAAAATCTCCCCAAATATTCCAGACATGCAGTTCAGACAAAGGAGACAGGGTGGTAGGGGGGCTCCCATTATCGTTCCGGTCTTCAGATAGCCCGTCGTAAAATAGGGACGTCTCTTGTCACTTTGCGTGCTTCTGCGGCACAAGGTCACTTCAGTTGTGATGGCAAGGACCCGGTCAAAAGGAGACTGAAGTCTGAGACCTATCGCCAACTTTTATCTGGGCCTGTCTCTGAAATTGAAGGGATAATTATCCAGGCTTTGGTTGCAACAGGTAATAGCCATTGACTGTTGACTGTGTCTTTTCGTTTTTGGAAAGTTGTTACCTTGGTGGGCTCTGATTGACGATGCAGGTATGCACTGCATGGTTATAGTAAAACAGTCTTGATGAAGGTTAAATATAGTACACTTCAGAGTGGATCACTAAGGCCCAAGGGTTCCCACAATCTTCACATTTTGATTAGGCACCGTAATTTTTCCAGTATAATTTACATAAATATGTAAATGGCAGCGTTTACACTAATTACTGGATCCTGGGAATGCAGGCATATATCTTTCCTGTCTGTTTTCGGCTGCTTTTATACAATAAATGCAAAAAAGAAATCTCTCAAATAAAATAAGAAAACTGACAGACCAACAAAAGCTTACCACTAAAAAAAATCTGTAGATTTTAATGTTTTGTGTAGCCTATTTCTAAGAAAAAATATATAAGTAATAATCATATGTAATTTATTTTTAAAAGTATTTATTTTAATTTATATACTATATATATGTGTGTGTGTGTGTGTGTGTGTGTGTGTGTGTGTGTGTGTGTGTGTGTGTGTGTGTGTGTGTGTGTGTGTGAGAACTGGGCAATAAAATAGTTACAGTTTGTTATATATCACTTGGCATGAGTGTACTGCATGAGAATAAAGTTACATAAAATAATATTATATGTATGTAGGATATACTTATAGTAGGCTATAATGCATTATTAAGTATTAATATGAGTGTACATTTTTATAAATTTTATAAAGTATAAATCTTTGTTTTATATATTATTAGTAATATAACTTTATTTATTTTCTTTTTCTGTTCTTTTTATGTTTGTGTCAGGAGTAACTATATATATATATATATATATATATATATATATATATATAATAAAAACAATGAGTGAAGGTTTTGCTTGGCAAAACATGGCCAAGTTAGCTTATTGATGTTGTAACTACACATCTGTACTGCAAAGAGCCATTAAAAAATGTCCATGTATTCCAACAGAATATTATTTTTTTCAAGCACCATATATAACCACTATATGTGCCACCATTAACAAAGATGGCAATATTCACAATATATACTTCTCTTCAACAGCCAAGCAACTGCCACTGACATGAATGAGAATGTGAACAATGAACGCTAATAGTGTTTACATTGAAAAATCGTGACGTCACCTTTAAACAGCTCGTTGAACATCAAAAGACAACTGAGAATGTGTATTTGGTTTGTGCTGCTAACTGATCCAAAGGTGGCCTTTGTGAGCTCTGGATTAGGTTAGCTGCCTAAGACTCGCAAACAATAACTGGATTTCAAAGTGAAAGGTGACCCCTCTTAGGCCAAGGTGCAACATTAAAGAGATGTTTAGGTACACGGCGTGTGCCAAGCGAGTTTTTATGTACCCACGCGAGCTGAGGTCAGAGCGGCTACAGCTGTCAATGCAACAGAACAAGGAGAGTTAGGCGGCCACGCAGATAAGCCATGGATGCCAGGCGCCCTGCGGACTCCCTTATCAGGTCTCCACTGCACTCTGGGATAGATAACGGCACTCTCAGAACGCTTGCTGCACTCCCTCTCATGTTTACTGAGCCACATCAAAGGCCGAAGTGTGAGCGGGCCGGTCATGTTAGTCATTGACAAATTAAGCATGGACTCATCTGGTCATCCAAATCCCCCCCCCCCCCCCCCTTTCCTCTACTGGAGTCGCTATACGCAGCCCGTCCGGTTCTCTTGTTCTGCCCTGAGGTGTTCTACACAGTAATTACTCCTGGGTAATGACAGCCAACACTTCAGTAGGTTGTAAACGGCAGGAGGCTTGTAAAGAGGCTGTGACCGGTGGAGGCGTGAGTGTGCTGGGGTGAAACTACAACAGCAGGGAATCAGGCCCACCCAGCAAACCAAGTCTACTCTGCTCTACTGTACTCTATTCTACTCTATTGCACTCTAAAGACTCTATTATTCACAACTCTACACCATACTACTTTTAATTTACTCAAAGACGCACAAATATGATGATACTCTTGCAAGGGACTATGAGAATTCCTATATTCTCATGGTAACACTTTACTTTAAGCCTGTATATATAATGCATTATAAAAATATTATTGTTTGCGGTAATTATGCCTTGTAATGCATGAATAATTGTAACCACAGTTATAAAACTTTATGATACTTCATTTTTGCTCCTTTAGAAAGTATAATGCAGTAAAAAACATGATAAATAAAGGAATTGGCAAATTCATGGAACCTGCAAATATGATAATGCATTTAATTTTTGTTTACAGTTATTTATGAAATGATGTAATGATTGCAGCATACATTGCCTTTATAGTGCATTACACTGTACAGAAAGGCTTCAAGTAAAGTGTTCTTATTGATAACAACCCATTATACTGTGTACAAAAGTAGTAAAATTAACTATAATAGTAGTAATATGTCATTGCACTAGAGTGATAAGAAACCATTTCTTATCACTCTAGTGCAATATTATCTGGGAAATATTAGGTTTGTATTGAGCTGACAGTGAATCTTTACTTTGAATACAGTTAGATGCATATAACCTGACAAGAAACATTTTAAAATTCCATTTCATATATTATTTTATTTTATTTCTATAGCCCCTTTTTCAATAAACATGTTCCAGAGCAATTTTACAGAGAATATTAATTTATAAAACCCAGTTGTCAGGTTTATGCCTGTGTGTTTTACAGGTAATTTCCTTGTTTGTTTCCTTGGTCATTGATTGATCATGTTTACACCTGTTACTTGTTTCGTTGTCTGGTTAAGTCTTGTATTTATTGTGCTTGTTTTTCTCGTTGCTTTGTATTCATCAAGATTCTGAGAATCCACTGTGTTTTGTGAAGTTTTGAGTTTTGTAAATAAGAACTGTTGCAAATAGATCCAGCTCACCTTTTTCGTTCCAGCTTTTCAATCTGCCATGACAGAAGAACGAAACAAGCAACAGGTGTAAACAAAAAACAAACAAGTAAAATTAAACAAACAGGCAAACCTGGTAAAAACGAACTAAAAAAGACATAACCCTGACACCAGCGACCTGTGGCCTGTAGCATGAATCTGGTTTCAGTTGCTACCCAGGTAAGTTTAAGATTAGTTTGAGCAAACTCTGTTTTATCGGGCTGAAGAAAAAGAGGGTTTTATCACCATGGTAACTTACGCTACACTCCTAACCTCCCCCTAAGGAGGTTTTATTCTGAGTTAGAGATTGCAGACCAAAACAGGGCCAATCAGCTGAGAGTGACACGTATCTGATGCAATAAGCCACTCCCCCTTTATCACTCGCTCCAAATTAAAGCAGTTAAGAGTGAAATCATTTTAAAGAAAAAATTGCCCATCTTTTGCTGCTACTTACTTATTTTATTAAATGAATTGTATTTGTGTATATTTCACATAATATATTCATATAATTATTATATTAATTTACAATTATAATATAATTTGTAAATGCAAGCATTAATATATAAGCTTTTAAACAGATTAAGTTTACGTGTATTCTTTTGAGCTCTTTGTGAAGCTAAATAAATGATAAGCCCTATTCACTTGCATTGATGTAGTCTGATATTTTCTCAAACTTTCTCTGCAGAAGCAGTGTTTATTCCTACCTTGTAAATGCATTTAATTTCATGTTATTTTTTTCCGTAATGATCTCTTAACAATCTTCAGCAAAGAAGTGAATTGTCTCGTCTCTCTTGCGAGAAGTGAATTAAACTGACACTCTCCATGTTCTGTGTGATTGGCTGTTTGCCGAACATGTCACACTTTCAGGTGCACACGCTTCAGAGTTAATTGCAATCCCTAGATTAAACCTGAGTTGAGAACGTTTATACCAACCGTTGTGAGCCTGTTAAACCTTTTTATATGGATTTGTCAAATATAAACCTACTCTGAAACTCAGAGTTTCTTCAACTAGCTTCATGCAACATGCCTCAGGGTAAATACAGCAGTGATGAGAAGATCCAAAAGGACAAACTATTCTTGAATGTTTTTATGATGCAAGAATGGAGAGACGAACACTATTAATTTTTTGTGCACTATTTGTTTGTCTTTTATTCATTAAAAAAAAAAAACATAAAAACTAATAAATAAATTGTGTTGCAGGAAAGAGTAAATTATGCTACAGGATGATTTAATTTAATGCACAGAGATATTAGATAACATAAAATACCTTCTCTATTTATATTTCAAATTTAAAAATGCATAGAAATTGTTAAAAATAGACAAAGGCATCATCTGACATTCACATTTCTATGAGACAAGAGTCATATCATGAGACTAATTATATCACATTACCTCAGAAGATTCTAGGGCAACCCCTTCCCCCACGAAAGTGTCAATTGTTCAACACACAATGCTAACAGCTGTCTGTTTAGCACAGTGGTTTCCTAAAGTGAAAAGGCTCACCTACTTATTTACTTCGAATGTAAACAGTCTGATATAAATAGATAAATATCACAGTCTGGAGACAGTTATGAGTTTGTTCTGGACTAGGGATGCGGGGAAGTTTCCTATTTGCACCATTCCAAAGGATAACATAAAAACAAACACATTTTTTACATTTTCTGAAGAAAAATGCTTGCCTGTGCAAAACTCCTTGCCATGATACCAGACTGTTCTGGATAGTTGCTAGAGCGTTGCTAGTCGGTTGCTTACTGGCTCAAGTGAAAACAGCACATACCAAGTCTCTAACAACCACCTCTCCTTGACAAGCCGCATGAATTGAAGTCTCCATGTCCGTAGCCCAAACTGTTCATCATTGGAAGACCATTTGAACCTATACAGATTGCTTTGAGGTTGTAAGTGTTAAAATATGAAGTGATTTTGTACATGTATGTGTTACCGATAGAAGTCGAGACAGCAGGAAAGCCTCTCAATATCCTTAGACTCCAGAATTCAGACAGACAGTAGATTGACCCCTGACCCCAGAGCCTGCTGTCTTGTTATCGCTCTCTCATTATCTCACAGGGAATCTATGTCTTAAGTCCACGGCGCCTCAGGTTATTGAGGGAGAGAAACTGGCTTGAGATTTGCAGGCTGCCAAGATCAAAGATGGCTGGATGTACTAGTAGTAATACAACCTAAGCCATTACAGTTGGAATCCTAGTTATTGTACAAATCAAAAATGACTAGTAATGAGTATTAGAAAGGAATTGAATTTGCTTTAAAACATTAAGCCTTCAACTTGAGTTAAAATGTCTGGGCAAGCAAAAGTGTCTGGCATTGAAATAAAAACGATTGCTTCCCTCTTTACAAGAAAATTGTAGTTTGAACCTCAGGTTTGATTTAGTGCTGAGGTTTGAAAACGTACAATGATGTGAAAGTCACAGTAATTTAGAGGGATTCGATTTTCCTCAGAGTACGGCAAACACAGAAAGTGGCTATGAAGAAACAGCAGTTAAGCATTTATCACCATTTCCTATTCATTATGCTAATTGTTCAGGCGCAGAAATATTGTTTGTTTTGGACAATTAGGGTATGGTTTAGTGCCGTCCCGTGCGTCAAAGCCCACAGCTGTAAAGAATTTCAGTTTTTGCAATATGACACTTAATTTATGACTTTCACAAATCAATTATGCTACATTCTGTGCAAATAGCCAGTTTGTCTCTTCCCCCAGCGGAAAATGACATTGTCAGACTGCGAGGGCTATTAAACAATGTCTTCTGTCAATATGAGCCTATTCTGAGTGTAGAGGCTTGCGTGTGTGCATGTGAGTCTCGTCTCTTGACAGTATTTAGAATACACACGAAGACATGAGGGGATGAAAGGACATTTTGTGAACGTCGACTTCCAGTTACCGTTGAAACACAGTGCCGCAGTAAACAGTGCAGCACTGGGTGGCCATGCGAAAGTTTAAACAAAGAAGGAGGCACACTGAAATATTCAGAGTTCAGCAGAGCAGTTACGAAACTCAGGAAGAATGGAGGGTCTATACAACAGTGCATCACAAACAAGTGCTAAATGTCAACATGCAGCACTCAGTGTGTCATGCAAGGATGTGTAGAGCATCTAAAGAGACAGACAGTATAGAGAATAGTCCGAAAAATGGCCTTCAGCAGCGAGAGGGCAAAAAAGAAGATTGAAAAAATGTTAAATGGACAAAAAAATCATAATGAATGAGCTAGCTGCCACACTTCTGAATCTTTAGGTTATTGTTCTGTAGACACATATTCAGATTATTTGTTCTTGTTATTAAATTAAATTCATATGAGTTTGTTTGAATCGGTGATCCGTTATTTTGAATCTGCTCATTTACATGAACCAAACAAAAAGATTGACTTGAATGCGAAAGGAAGAGGACCATTTACAGTGAATTGATTCACCAGAATGACTTGCAAGAAGCTAGAAACATATGAGAAAGGTCAGACAAACAAATTCACTAGAATCAATCGGATATTCCAGCACTATATGAGATAGGGAACCATTTAAGATGAACCACTTATAAATTAGCTTATGGTTACATTGTATGAAATCACTATATCAGCATTTGTATAACTGGACTTTTGACTCAAAACCTTATAGTTACTGAGATGTACTTAATAGCAGCGTGTGACAACTTAAGTCTCCTCTATAATTATTGTTTAAGACAAGGCTGATATCTAGTAAATATTTTGTCTTTTGAGGGACAACAAAGGTAATCAATCTTTCCAAAAGAATGCTGCAGGAATTGCTTATTTTTATCGGCCAAAACCCAAAAACAAGTTGTCACTTTTGCACTACCAGTTCAATTGCCCTGAAGTCAATGCAGGTTTTTTGAAGTCATTTGGTTAAATGCCTGAAATAAGGTCCATGGTTAAAACAAGCTTAGTATATCTCCACGTTTATTCTACAACATAAAATACATCGTTAATATCCCCTTGTGATTTTTAAAAGCTTTTACTTTAAAAGCTTTAACAAGTGGCTAAATGGAATTACAGAGGTTGTCATTAATCATCATCACACAAAACTGGTAAACTCATTTAAACTCATTTACTCACTAATTCACTTTCACCACCTCTTTGTGTTTATAATCACGCTCTTGCGAACTATTCAAACTCAAACTTTCAGAGAAAAAGTTTTTTAAATAAAGACTGAAAGAGCTGTCCGAAGAGGTGATGTTGATTGTAGAGTACTTCTATATTTAGCTTTTTACTTCGGACGTTTGTATTTTGGCTTCAAAATTCATAGTTGTGTTCATTTGTGAAAATGATTATGATGAACAACGTGTAAGAATCATAAACCCTATTTTATGCAGTAATCTAGTGATTTGCAGTATACTAGCTAAAAGTACTACACCCTCATTTATGTTTACCAATACTCTTCCTAGAACTGCAAACTCATTTGCATGACCTTTGCAACCTCAACACTAGTTTAGCTTGTCTAGAAAAGGAACTGTTGGTGTTCATCCCATTCTTGGGGCGTTTTGTTTACTCGCAGGCCGATGTGCAACATCTCGGATAAACAGAGACATCTTGGCTGGGTTAAAAGCAAAGACAAAGCAGCGACAAAGCAACAAAAAGCAAATCTGCTGCCAAGTTAAGAAATGCTGCCGTCAAGGATGCAGCCACAGACAAAATGCTTTCCTCTTTCAGCTGAGACCATTCAGAGTTACCCAGCTCTGTACTGAAGTGGAAGAAGAAGGAAACTTTGGTGACCGTTCGCTGTGTCTTAGTGTTTTTAGGGTGTTTAAATTGGTTTAGATTTACAAGAATGATTTGTCACAGCTTCAGCATTATAGTGATGGAAATACAAATGATTCTGAAAAGACAGAAATAGTGTTGAATCATTCGGCTTTCCGATTCATCACCTTTGTTCAAGATACTTAAATGACAAACACTAGGCCAACTGGAAATCCTCAGGATTTCTCGGAAACAACTGGGGTGATAACAAACACGTCTCATTATTTCTGATCAGACCTGACAGCAAAAGTTAAAAACGTTTGAAGTCGACGGTGCCCCTGCTGTTATCTAAAACTAGCCGCCTGCAGACCTCTCACCATGGGGCATCTGGACTGGCGGCACTCAGCCCCTCTCAGCTCACCGGTCTGTGCTGGGCCACTTACACAGATTAATACTTAGCTAAGGGTCAGGAGAAAGTTTAGGAAAGTTTCAGCAACAACAGCTGAGTTCTGTCTAGAGGAAAACGTCAGGTGACAACAGAAAGTCCGGTTTAATAAATTAATACAAATGAACTTTGAAGTCAGCTAGATATAAACTACAGAGGCTTAACATAAACCGAATGTCAGGGACCACAAGTGAAAATGCTTCTGTTTTGCATTGTTTTAAAAAATAATGAAAAAACACGATTTTGAAATAGAAAAAGCATCTTGGAAATTGGAGTCACATGATCAGTGTACAAATGACAAATCAGTGTCAAAGTACAAATTTACTTATTTGATTAGTGACTAATCAAAACAGCAAAATGTATTATGAAAATAATTCTTAATTGATTTGTGAATAATTAAATAATCTATATTAAGCATTTCTTATAAATATTTATTTTAATTTATTTTAACCGACAAATATAACTTTCTAAATTCTAAATATTTCTGTGTATTTCTAGATTTAAATTTGGTTTTAAATCCCAGATTTTCAATTTTGTGTTCCACTGTTGTACACAACTAATGATGAAGTAATAGCAGGGGGTTGCTTCAAAGAATTTGAGGTTCAAAGGTTGAGCAACAGTGCCCCCGTGAGTTAACAAACTTGTTTATGTCATTACACCGTGACCTATAAACTATGACCTGTACAAATTAGTTTTACTATTGAATTAATGACACAACCTCATTTTTCACTGTCACTGAAACATTAATCCAGCTGACAGGATATAGTCTATAAGTATAATTCAAAATGTAAACAATAAAAACATGTTTGTTTTTTTTGTCTTTCATAAACACTCAGTGAACTTGTTCTCTTTTATGAGACATTCACCTGTGTTTTATCATGTAGCAGGAATGACTAAGAATTGAGTCACTTTTTCCATAAAAAGCTAGAATTATGTCCCTTATCAAGTGTCTCTGAATAGACTCTGCACGGAGGCAGAAGCTTTCAGCAGCCTCTCTAATAAGGCAGCTTTGAGGATACAATAAAGCATTGTCTCCTGCCTCTCTCTCTCTGCGGAAGGAAGTGGAAGAGCGAAACAGAAAACCAGGGGCTGTATGAATCAAAGCAATCATCAGAGAGATGCAGCCTGGGGTCAGGATCTGTTGCACCATAGCTATGGTGACAGAGATAAGGCATGTTTTTACTGCGATAATGCTGGCAAATGTACGCTGTCTTTAGTGCGGCTTGTTTTAATGTTCTGTCCGCTCATGAAATGATCTCGGTATACTTTAAGATCACTATGAAAATGTTTTAAATTTAAATTTAAATTTTTTTTTTGTCACTTTAGTTTGTAGACCAATTCTCCCTATTAACTCGTTTCTTATTAGCCTGCATAATACTAGCATATTGCCTGTTTATTAGTACTTATAAAGCACATATTAATGCCATACTCTGCATGACCATAATCTATTTCCCTTAATCATACCACATACCTAAACTTAACCACTACAACTACCTCACTAACTATTAATGTGCAGTAAATTAGGAGTTTACTGAGGCAAAAGTCACAGTTAATAGTGAATATGTGTTCACCAAACAAAAGTGTAACTGGTTTTTGTTATTGTTTCAAAATATGCTCTGTAATGTGTCCAACAAATCAACTAACAAACCAAATTTGTCTGAACAACGGCAGAGTTTAAGAAACTGATTTGAAAGCAATCAGTAGTGGTGTTTGCTAAGGCAAGCATTCCCTTGTAAAAAAGAAGTGCTCTTGTACTTTTCTAAATGTGTGCTTGTTGTGTACTTCGAATCTTAAAAGTATATTTTTAAAAAACCTGTACTTGCAGATAATATAATATTAGTGAAATAAAAAGAAACTTAAAGAAATAGTTCACCCAAAAATTAAAGTGATCCCATAAATTACTCACCCTCAATTCATCCTTTGTGTATACTGTATGACTTTCTTCTTTCAGACGAACACAATTGGAGTAATATTAAATAATATCCTGGTTCTTCCCAGCTTTTTAATGGCATTGAATAGCGCCGAGTTTATGAAGCTCCAAAAAGCGCATCCATCCATCATAAAAGTAATCCATACGACTCCAGTGGGTTAACAAAGGCCTTCTGAAGCGATGGGCTTTTGTAAGAAAAATATCCATATTTAAAACTTTATAAACTATAATAACTGGCTTCCGGCAACGGCCATATGCGTGTTCACGAGAGAGTCGAGTTCCGGCGGAAGGGTGACCTCTGACCCAACTTGGAGTGATTGGAGCAGACAGTAGTGTACTTGCCCACAATACATATACAAGCTGTTGGTTCATGGGTATCCGAGTTCGATGAAAGAGTGGCATCCCAATCTCTTACCCTCTGCTTTCCTGACTCTCTACACTGTCCTATGAAAACTAACACCAATAGCACAGTTCTTTGTGTAGGATGTAGGGCTATACCCCTAAAAGTCGACTAAATGTTGGTCGACAAGAAGAGGCTCAGTTGAACAAATTTTAACTAGTCACTTAGCCGCAGAAAAAAAACTCTACAGGAAGTGGCGAAGTCACGCAGTCCATCAGAGGCAGGTCGTTAACACGCCTGGTCCATGTGGTAATTACAGTATGTTGGGCAGGAAATCCAAAGTTCGCCTATCTGAAACATGTAAGTAGTATTTTTTTCCTGATAACAGCGAAAAGAACTTAAAATACTCTGGCAAGCAGTGCGGAGCCAAGAGCCATGAGAGAGCGCCGCAGGGCCGGTGGCGATTGATTATGAGCGTCACCTTTGCACCGCACTGGCCTCGTATCTTATGGAGGAGTGGAAGCATAAAAGGAGGAGCGACGACAGTGAAGCACGAGAGAGAACCAGGCCTGGACTATTTTACATTATGTTTTGTTTATGTGTGTGCGGCAGTCGTCCATGAGGGGCTGCCGCTTTTACTTTCGTATTTTTTGTTTTGTTTATTGAAAGTGTTTGAATGTTCGCCGGTTCCCGTCTTCCCTGAACAACATACCGTGTTAGATTGGTGCCGAAACCCGGGAATGAAGGAGGGACGCGTTGTCGGAAAGCCCTCGCTGCTGGGAATAGCGGTGCTGAGGAGGTCGGAGGAGCAGAGACCGCGAGCGGATGCCTGAGGCGGTGGTGCTGGAGCGATGGATCGGGTGGGACGAAGAGCTCAATGCTGTGCTTCTGGGCTGAGGAGGGGTGGCTGCCACACAAACATAACCAAAACATGACGTAAAATATCTTAACGGCCTCGCGTTGTTGCACTCATGGCCCCGCCTTGCTTGCCACATACTCCATAATTTTTGCTCATACATATAAGAGTAATACAAAATAAAACTGTCTTATTCAAAATAAGGTCTACTTTTATTTGTGTACGCTCACAATAAAAACAAAACTTGCTTTTGTAAAATAAAGAAAACAAACAAGATACGCCTTCTGCCGTCTTAGTCTCTGTCAAGTCAAGTCACCTTTATTTATATAAGAATCAGCTTCAACTCAAACTTAGATATACCCCCTAGTGGGACTACTGATGAGTATGGTAGCAAGATGCCTAAATTATTTAGGTGGAGTTGGGGATGTGGAGGAATGCCAAAACAACTGATACCAGAGTAAGGTGAGTGGCTGCTTATATGCTCCAGCAGTTAATTGAAAGATTAGATGTGTTCACTTACGTTTTGGAACTTCACAAAAGAAAACAGTGTCATTGTTCAGCTGAAGTCAATTCAGTGTTGATTCAGTTTCATTGGAAAGATCATCAATTATTACATTAGTACTATAGTACATTACTACATTCATCTATAAAGCAGTTCTGCAGAAACAGTGATGTCATCGTCCAGCTCAGTTCAGTTCTCATGCAATAGTGTCAGTGCAGTCAAATCAATAATATTGATGAACATTAAGTCTCCCCAACTAAGCAACGTGTTTAGCTGTCTATTCTGAATCGTGGGAGAATCATGATCTCTATTTTAAACATCAACAAAAAAAATCGGATTCTCAATTTATCTAGAATCGTGCAGCTCTAGTCTACTTTCAAATGAACCAATTCAAATTCAAAAACAAATTTTCTCTGATTATGTAATCCGTATTAAATGGATTACATAATCAGAGAATCTTTGCGGCTGAAACTGACTCAGAAAACACGTGTTTAAATTATCAAAATGTTCAGTATGCTGTTTTATTCCGACACATTCATAATCATTACTTTTCCATGGAGCGCTACAGCAAGTGTTATGTGTGTGCTGGAACGCTAATTTATTTTTTAAAGGCTCATTATGGTTTAGTATTTTCTCTGTAATGTAGAACAATGTTAGCAATGTTACATTTAATATCTTTCTCAGCCCTTAATCCCTAAACAATTTTTTGATGCCACCCCCCTTTAACATAAACGTGCGACTAGTCAACTATTCACTTAACTGAACGACTACTAGTCGACTAGAAAAAAACTTTAGTTGGGGGCAGCCCTAGTTGGATGTAGGCACTGACAAATACAAAATGCACAGCATCGACACAGTAATGATTAGACACATACAGCTTATACAAATATACATTATGCGTTGCTTCTCTCACACTCTCTCTGTAGATCTTTGCCTCTTTCCCCCATCTTCTCACTCTGTCTATTGCTTGCCACTATCTCACTGTCACTCACACTTTGCCCAGACACACTCATGTGGCACCTCACACCTGCAGAGGGTTCCCCACTCCCACCATTCCACCTATCAGATCAATGTTCCCTCTTTCTCTTCACCCGTCACAGGCCCTCAGAGAAGGGACTTGTCCAGCGTGATAACCCCCTCAGGCAAGGTCCTGAAGCCTGGGCATGTCTGCGCTTAATGGAACCTCGGTCTGACAGGCCCTCCGTCGCCCCTCACCTCAGACAGTGTGGCACGTCTGGAGTCCAGGCCCGGGTGTGCAAGAGGAGGACTCAGCGTTAAGTGCACCTAAGAGCAGCCTCTTCAATGGCACAAGCCAGACAGAGATGGTGTTTAGGAAGCACAATGTCTGCGCCACATTTTGGCAAGCTTGCGAAGTGTCTATGCCAAAAATAATTTTTTCCGTCCTTCAGAAAATGTGAATAGAGAGCAGTCCTTCTTAATGCAAACAATAAATCTGTGATAAGTCTCAGTCATGGGTACAAACAGTATGCGATTTTAGGTTCACCATGCAAGCGTTCCATTCACATTGACTTTTGCAGCTTCAAATTTGAGTGTCTGGATTCTGTTCTTAAAACGACTCCACAACAGAAAGGAAATGAAAGTTTCACACATATTCTGTCGATTCACGTCGCTAAACCTAAAAAGCTTTTCTGTAACTAAGCCTGGATGCTGGACTCCCTATGTGTACAGGCAATAAATAGAAAGGGTTTTAAATTAGCTGCTAAACTACATCTAATAGGATCCCGACCGAAACAACAGCTAAAAGCTGACTGTAACCTCTTGTTTGCAAAAAGACATCTGCTTAGGAATTAAGAGTAAGAAACTGTTGAAACTAAAAGGGTCCTTTTAGCACTGAGAGCAAAGACAATGTCACCCTGTTAGAAATCCCATTGCCCCCTTTGAAGAGAAATAAAAGTGGGCCCACATACGCTAGGTAATCCTATTACCCAGGAAACAAGGGGATCGCTGCTTTCGATCAGGGGTCAGGGCCTGAATGACCTCACTCTTACCAGAAACAATAGAGTGGAGAAAGACAGTGGGCTTGAGAAGCTGGCAGCAGTGCAAAAGGAAGTCTAACAGACAGGTTTATCAGACGTTTACATTACCTGTATTTTAGGGTTTTTTTCTAGGTTAGGGTCGGGCAAAGGGATGGGCTTAGGGTTATATGGATAGAATTAGTCATGCGTCCTGGGAAATGTTCAGACTGGGAAAGTCCGTTTAGACATTAACCTTTTCATCCTAGATGAAACCTTAAAGACAAAGTGCAGGCCTGGCCACTCTAAGCTCTTGGCAGAGATGATGGGCCTGTGGAACTGTGCAGCTTGTTTCTGTGTGTGCTGGCAGATCCGGTGCAACCGAGACTTTAATGTAGCTGGCATAAGTCCGCACAGAGGTAGGTAGAGACAATGCAGGCGTCTCATCAGAACCACTAAAACCCAGCTGTTTCTTTTCCTATTCTAGCATGAGAACAGACAGGTTTTCGTGGGTGAGAGCAGCAACAACAACAACAAAAAAAATCTATTTTTTTTCAAAATCTCTGACTTTTGATTGCAGACTTTTTTGGTAAATCTGAGGACAGACGCAGTTTGACTTGTGAAACGCGTGAGATTACTAGAGTCATTTTCACAGTAGAAAAATATGAGAGGCAGAAGAGAGGCATTTAATCTAATTTTTGTCCAAGATAAACAGTTGATAGAGGAGTTAGGAGAATTGGGCCCAAAATCGTTCAGATTATCATTTAGGGTGTGGGTGCCTTAAGGCCCAAGCCTTCAATGTTACAAACATTGACTAGATTTATTACATTTTCTAAGGTATTCTGAGTGTTTTTTAGCACGTTGCTGTGTAATTTCTAGGGTGTTGGTGTGGTTGCTGAGCCACTCCCATGCATTTGCAGTTACTATGATGTTCTAGGTTTTTTTTAGCAAGTTGCTAGTGTTGCTCACAGCTCCAAGTCAAAAGATCCCAAGAGACAATTCACATACAACACGTGAATTTGTGAAAATGGTGACGTCATGTTCATGTGAATTACGTGTTCAGTCTATGGGCCCTATCACACACCTGGCACAATGCAGCACCAGGAGCGACGCAAGTGTTTTTTGCTAGTTTCAGCCCAACACAGTTATCAGTTTCATGTCCTGCGCCCAGTTGTTTAAATAGCAAATGCATTTGCACCTATGTGGCCATGCATATGTGACCATGGGCGTGCTGGCCTGAAAACAAGGAGTGTTCAGGTCCATTGTTGGCTCGTTGCTATTTTGAGGCAACTGAAATTGACTGCGCCATTGACTAAAAAAAACCTGGTCTAAAGTAAATGGCGCAATATTTTTTTTTGTTATGTAAAAAGCGCGTTAATAATGTGCGCCAATAGGCGGGTCCACAACGCGTGTACACTCTGCTTATTACACACACAGGGACATGCAGCAGCACAAAAACTAGCCAAATATTAAAAATATAAGGATTGTAATGTTAAAGATTAATATTGTGTACATAAAGATATGGTGGAATCCGGCTTGTCCAGATCCGTTTGCACTCTCTAAGTGAGTTCAGTCTTTCCGCTTGCAAATTCTGTCAAGTAAAAAGTAATCAAAGGGAATTAAAGGGAATGTGAGATGAGACTCTGGTTGGTTTATTTCACGTTATGCCCAAAACACACCCATTACTCATTAAGAGAATAGGGACAACCCTTTTAAACCACGCGTCGACCATTTTCCCATTGTAAAACTACCAAAAGGGGATTCAGGCAATTGCGCCCTGCGCTTTAGAACATGCGCTTAGATTGTTAAAATAGGGCCCTATAGGTGCATAGTTTTCTACTCGCCAACTACTGGCCTGGCATGCATAATACATTTTAATTGTTTTTGTGGATCCGTGTGAACAGGGATAATTTTGACAACGTTGTTGTCTGTAATGCGGAAAAACACAAAAGGATCTTTACTATTTTTTAGTATGTCGTTGTATTGTGAATGTACCCTAAATAATGTTCCCTAGATATGGCTCCCATACCTCTTTCAGAGTAAGTAAATGTAAAGTAAAGCCATAACATATATCCTCTACAAGCCACATGATTTGACATATATTTTTAATGTCCAGAGCACAAACTTGCAAAATAAAGTAAATGCAAAATTGTATTACTTAGGTTAAGGGGGTTTTGAATACCTTAGCAAAAACCACTAATTAGCTCTTTTGACTGTTAAGGAACTGCATATGTGACATCATGCAAGCTATTAGTCTGCTGATCAAAACATCTGAAGAGCTACATGAACTAAGATCACAGTTACCAGCTCCATAAAGTGTCAGTTCCCAGTCATCGTCTTATCACTCATTTGTGGCCAGACCAGACCTTTCTGTTCTTACTGTTTTTGATCAGCAGGAAAAACTCCCTTAACTGCAATGATTAGAACATGCATTAGGGGCTGATCAATCAGAAGGCAAATGCTTCTCTTAATAATTGATGACAGGCAATTTACACACTGTCTGTGCAGGGAACTCTTTCCCAGTGTTTGACGAATACAGGCGCCGTAGACTATTGACATGCGCCAGTGTGATGGAGTTCTCCGGTCCCTGCAGACAGCCACAGAGACTAGCACTACATTAACTGAATGATACTGAAGATGTCCCCTAACAGACAGCTGAAGTACCATAACAAGAAAAAAAGTTGCTTCACTTAAGTAACGATTCTGCAGTACATGAGCCTTGAGACCATCAACAAAGTTAGAGATGCTGTTTGGGGTCAACATCCACAAAACTTCTACCTCCAACAACCTTTCTGTTCTTCTGAAGCCATACAATAGCTTTAGGTTATGAACAGACAAATATGGCACATATACATCAGATTGGACATCAATGACATCAAATATCATTGGCTCTCATTTGTATCATGACCAAACGTCATTGATGTCCAACCTGATGCACCATATTTGACTTGAAAGAAAGGGGAAGTGAATAATGACTAAAATTTTGGTCTGTTTGTCACACAAAGCTGTTGTATCACTTCAGTACACTTGGAATGTAGCACACAAGCTGGAGTATTTTCATGGTGTTTTTTGATGTTCTTGGTGTTAGACAGATGTGATCACCATGTGACATTCCATTGTATGGAAAAGAGCTCCGTGAAGATTAATTTACTTCCATGCACTGACTCCATTGCATTTTTTTTTTCTGGCTTCAAAGACTGACTATAACAAGAAAATAACATTTGAGGGCTGACGGTGAAGAAGTATTTCATTGGTTGAACCTACTTAATAATAAATATATGCATCTTCACTGAATGAATCTAAATGAGAACTACTGCATCTCAGTCTCCAGACTAAATGATCCCAACAAAATGATACACAGTTGAAACCCATAATCAATGTATTTAGGCTATTGTTGTCTTTTTTTTCTATAGCTTGAAAAGCCACTTAAAGCCCATCTGACAAAAGAGATATTTTTCGATAAACATGCACATTGATACTAAAGAATCATGATAATCATGACGTGACTGACCCTGATTTTTAAAAATCTTTTGAGTGAATGATTCATTCAATGACTCAACACTCATTGGTCACCACCTACTGACGTAATGATGTACCTAGAACAGGGATGTCAAACTCAGTTCCTTGAGGGCCACTGTCCTGCAGAGTTTAGCTCCAACCCTGATTAAACACACTTGAACCTTCAGGATAGAAACTTCCAGGCAGGTGTTTTGCAGCTCTCCAACCAGCTGCAAAACACCTGTCTCTATAAACACTCTATACAGAACAGTAGCCCTCCAGGATCGGAGTTTGACACGTGTGATCTATAGAGGTGCTTATTGGAGGAATGTGTAACAACACAAAGTGCATCGCATTGCATATGGGGCTGCGTAGTCGCAGACCAATCAGAGTGCCTATAATGACCCCTGTCCACCGTTGAAAGCACCTACAATGGGCACAAGAGTGTCGGAACTGGACCTTAGAGCAGTAGAAGAAGGTCGCCTGGTCCGATGAGTCCCATTTTCTTTTACATTACGTGGATGCCCATTTATGTGTGCGCTGTTTACCTGGGGAGGTGATGGCACCCTTCTTAAACTGTTGTTGCTCTAGATTCTTTTTCAGACCATGGAATCAGTTAAAAGGAAACTTGTTATCTCTACTATCTGTGTCTTTCACTGTTCCTCATTTATGTGTGGACTAAGGGCTTTAAACATAGACAGAATCAGGCTCAGACTCAGGGGCATTGTCATAAATTACGACTTCAGCCACAGACTAGCAGTCTGCGAAGCCCGTCCCTTTAACTTCATTTTCTCCTTCGGTCTCTCAGCGTACTTCCTTTGATGCCCTCAACCATTAAGCCTAATGGCCCTTGTCTCGCACAAGCTGTTGAGGTTCGTTAGGGTCCGATCAGGTGTCTGGGGAATACACACAGTAAATCAATGACAATGCTTTAGGATTTGGGAGTGGACTGAAACCATATGGGAGGCTCTATGACTATGCCACATCAGCAGAAGAGCAGAAAAGGTCACATAAAGCATTGCATTATAAGACAGTGGACATCACCCCGCTCCCAGTGAAAACTCAAAGGTCATTTACGTGCATCCACATCTCTAAATGTATCGTTTAGTTGCTGGGAAATATGCTGGGCAAAGCATATGAGTGAGATGATTATGTGTGTATGTAGTAGTATTACTCTTGAATAAAGTATACTGTGAAAAATATACTACATTAAAATCCTGTTAAGCAATTAGCTGTCACTTATATTGCAACATACAATTAAAATTCAACACACTCTAATGGAAATACTATTTTACATTTTAGCAAATTGGTGGTTAATTCATATGAATTTATACAATCTCATTTGTATGCTTCTGTACAATCTGTTTACACCCCACTAACATTTAGGTTTAGGGTGGACCTTCATGCTTAGTTTTTTTTTTATAAAAAATCGTACATTTCCGTACAAAATCACACAAATTCCTCACATCATAAAATAGTTGCATTTTCTCATGCGATCAGGTTGGGAAAATTAAATTAGATTTACCAATACAACATGTAAATTTACTGTGATATTTTTTTTTATATATTTTTGTTATTAGTTTGGGTGTTTTATTCTATATTTTATGCTGTTTAATTAAAGTTTATTGACTGTGCAGTGTTTATACATGTTTATTTGCCATTATTCATGTGAAGCCCAATTTTGATTTTTGAACAATATTGTTGAACTTTGTTCATTGTCACTGTATTTTTAAATAACAGGATTTATACAGTTATACAATATACAGATTGTTACAACTACTGCAAGTGTATCCAGCTTTACCCGGATACAGTACACTCACATTAAGCAGTAGGCCTATGTACTATGTAGCAAATATCAAGTCCATGATTGTTATATTGTTGAAAAATGTAAGCTATATTGTCACCAGCAATATATTAAAAGTTGGATATATAATATTCTATTTTATCTGCGTAAAGTACACTCATGTAAAGCAAAATATACCATATAGCAAATCTCGGCGGTGTGATATTGTTGCAATATGTAAACTATATTTTCGACCAGCTCAAATCTGCTAAATGCGACTATAGGGCTTAAAGATATTATGAAATTCTAAACATTAACACCATGATTTTCTCTAAAGCTGCTTTGGAACAATGTGTGCTATGAAAAGCGCCATAAAAATACATTTGACTTGACTTAACTTGACAGAGCACCCTTTAAGGAAGCTTCAAATTATAAAATTTAAGCGAGGCCCCCTGTAACTCATGTGCACCATTCCCTCCACTCTGACGTCCCTGATTAGAAAATACTTCTGTGAAGATTCTCTTATTCAACAAAAGAAAGTCACACAGGTTTGGAACAACATTAGGTCAAGTAGCTAGGAGAAAGGATCAGACCACATTCTCTTTAACTTAATCAGCTTTGAACACGCCATTGCCCTTTTCTCTATGAAAAACCTTGAGGTTTTCCTCCCAGAGTATCCTGGGGACAATTAGCGCACCAGTCAACGAAATAAGTGTGTCCATCTAAACCAATTATGCAGCCTAAGTGGAGAGCATGCTAGCCACTGGCAGGAGGATGGCTCCTGTACTGATTAACTGGCAGACACATTGACCTGCCTGACCTCTTAAAGCCCTTTGGGGGAAACCCTTGTCATAAGGAATAAATCTGGGTCTCCCTGTGTTCAAACGTAGCAGAGAGCTCACAATACCCAGTAATCCATTAAGCAAAAAGTAGATGCAGCTAATAGCATAAACATGGTTCATTCTGCATGGATCTTTTTCAAGACAAAGGAGGTTATGGCCTATGTGGGGAGCAATTTGAAAGGAACAATGTCTGTGATCTATTTAGGACTGCAGCGAAAGTTGTTTGTTTAGTCTAAAGTGACTTTGGTTTCAGCATTGACCTGATTACCCAACTGCAGTTATTGCAAAGATAATGAAGAGGAAGTTTTACGGAAATCTGAATGCTGTTTTGATGGAACCTAGTGAGTCAAATCATTCTGTCAAAATGTCACATCTCTATTTGTATTAATGATGTATATTGGCAGCAAAATATTACTTGTGACCGTTATATCAGTCAAATTCATAATATAGTCATCTCTAAGGATTTGCATTCAAATAAAATAACAAAACAATACTGTTTCAGAATGATTACTATATTCATGTATCATGCTATTCACATGTAACTCCAAGGTACTAAAAAGACATGTAAAAAATATTTACGTAAAAAACATTGTAGTACCATGGTACTTTCTGATACTTTGACAGGTGAGATCCAAATTAAATGGTTTCAACTGGTTTAGCTTTTAGACCTAAAATAATTATTATAAAACTGTGAGGGTTCTGCCAATTCGGTCCGGTTTATTCTTGCTTGGTGACAGAGCCGTAACTTCCTACTTTCTTGTCATAGTCCATCCTCGTGAGTTTTGTGTGTGGAGTGTGATGTTCCGATCCCAGAACTCCAGTCTAGTTTGGTTTTGGGTCATTGTAAGGGTTTGTGTTGTGTGCTGGGTAGCATGCGGCTCTTGTTTTTATTATGTTTGGTGTGGGCACATGACTTGTCATGTTTGTTTCTATATGCCATGTGCTCTCCTGACTATTGTCTCCTGCCCTTCTTGTTAGTTTATTTAACTCTCCTTGCTCGTTACCTGCTTTTTTACCTGCTGTTTTCCCCTGCCAGGTAATTTTTTTTGTTTTGTTTTATTTTTATTATGAATAAAAACCCATTGTTCTCTGCATCATTGAGTCCTCGCTCCTCCTTCAACCACACCCCCTGACAGTACAAACTCGCCTACAAAAGAGGACTCAGTAATACAATGGGCATCTTCCTCTTCCCATCTCCCCGTTGCTGGGGCTCCTTTAAAGATCAGGTGGTCTGGATCATCCAGCACTTGTACCTGCGTCAGAGGGGGGCTGACATCAGGGACTGCGCCTGTGATTTCCTTGTGGTAGTGAATGATCTGGACTATGAGGACAACTGCGATATCAAAGAGGTTTTCAACAGAAGCCTCGACAAGCCCCTCAGCTCCTGGGAGATGGGGAGGCTGGGTACTTTGACTTTCTGGGAGTTTGTGTACCAGATATACCATCATGGGGGCCTGATTTCCAGTGGTCCCAGAGCTCTCAGGTCCGGTAGTCCCGGAGGACCCAAAGCCGCCTGGTCTGCCAGTCCCAGCCATGGAGACCAAGTCCTGCAATGGCCAAGAGGGGTGTCATCATCTTCCATATTATGGCTGTCCTTCGTGCCTGGTACATACCTCCCTGCTGGCTTCCTCTGACCCTGGACTTGTCTGCCATCCCAGAGCAACCCGTTCCCAGCCCAGAGGCTGTCCCAGAGCCCCCCTTCCTCACATCTGTTTCTAGCCAAGTCCAATTTAAGTCTCAAGTCCTTTGGTCCAAGTCCAAGTCAAGTCTTTGAGGTCCAAGACCAAGTCAAATCTCAAGTCTTTGATTTGTTTTGATTTGATTTGATTTAAATTTAATTCTGATTCTGATTTCTACTTCAAAAATGTCTAATAAAGCACACAAAATATTACTTTGTGCCTCTTGACAGCTGTGCAACACCGCAGCTCCCCTTTGGATTAATTGATTGATATAACTTTTCCAATGGGTGATGAATATGCATGCCTTCAGATGTGCCATGCATGTATAAAATAATGCTTGCTGTGTTTCCTGCAGCACATATTGATAGGGAATAAATTAATTAAGAATGAAAAGTAAAATGTTGCGTTTCTTGCTGTCATGTGGGGTAGTAAAGAGAGAAAGTAATTGGAAATGCTGTACCAAAATGACTTGTGTTTTTCACGAGTCTCTGTCTTAAAGTCCAAGTCAAGTCTTGAGTCACTTGTTCACGAGTCTAAGTCAAGTCCAAGTCATTTTTCTGTGACTTAAGTGCGATTCGAGTCCAAGTCGCAGACTCGAGTTTCCATCTCTGATGCCTAAGCTCCTTGCACTGCCAGCCCCACTCAAGTTTCCTTCTCCGCCCAAGCTAGCTGCCCTGCCGACTCCATTTAGACTCCCTGCTCTGCTGGCTTCGGTCAAGTTTCCTGCCCTGCTGGCTCCACCCTGGCTGTCCACCAGGGTTCCTGACACGCCGGAGCCTCCCTGGTCCTTCCCTCCAGCATCACCCTAGCTCGCCGCTAGGGCTCCAGACCTGCCGGAGCCTCTGGTCTGTTCCTCCGGTTCCGCCCTGGTCCTCAAAGATCCGCCGGAGTCTCCCTGGTCCGTCCCTCCTGATTCCCCTAAGTCTTTTTGGGCTGTCCCGCCGGTACTGGCTTGGGTCCCCTCCCTCTCTCCTTCCCCTCATTGTCTCTGTAATCTGACCCCTCCTGCCATCTTGTTTTGTCATGTTGGTGCCTTGCGTTGTTGTGTTGGTGTGTCGGCCTTGTGTTGCCATGTGATGTTTCTGTCATGTGATGTGATGCTTTGTGTTCCTCGTTAGGGACCCCCTTTTGAGGAGGGGTAGTGTCAGGGTTATGTCATTTAAGTTTTTGTTTGATTTTTATTAATAATAAAAACCCATTGTTCTCTGCATCGAGTCCTCGATCCTCCTCCAACACCACCCATTTTGTTATTATGAAGTAGTAAAATATTAATGAAAAATATGAATAATTTGATATAATACTAAGAAAAAGTAATATTTATTAGTAGTATTAGTTCTAGTATATATGAATAATAATTAGAATTATTTATAATTATTTATTATGTACCATTTATAATATTTTTTATAATTATGATAGTTATTATAATAATTATTTCGATTATTTCAAATTATTATTTTTAATAATAATAAAGGATTCATGATTTTAAAATATTATAATTATATCATAATAATATATTAATACTCATCTAATCTTGTTACCTGTTACACTAAATGATGTTTTATTAACAAAGTTCGGGAGGAGCATGTTCAGATAATTAAACCTAATTAAACACATGTGGAGCACACTCAGATAATCAAACCTAATTCGACACGAGTGGAGCACTGGGTTCGGGCCAAACTCCGAGCTCGGAGCCCTCCCCCCGGACAGCACGCCAAATACGTATTAAACCTTATACACTCTAATTGTATGTAAGTGTGAACTCATGAACATATTTTAGCTGTAACTTCTGAACCTCATCTTCACACATATCTTCACAATCTTGGAAAACAATTTTTTTAGTGAAGAATTGTGGAAGGTTGTTCATTACTGAAGATACATGTCATGCTCTCAGCTTGCATGCTTTTTTGGCCTTTTCATGTGTGTCTGTTGTAGGGGGAACAAAGTGTATCTTTCTGTTGATTGCTATGTGTCACAGGTGTCTTACACATGCCCTTTTGAGGTTAAATTCAATAAGATGTTCAAGCCCTCCTTAACCAGTTTATAACCGAATAAGGGGGACAACAGAATCCATGAATGCCCTTAGGAATGAGACAGTGCTCGGGGCTCTGTCATAGGAATCATAATTTACTATTTTCCCCCTCACTTAGACAGATCTCTTTGTTCCAGCCGACATTACACATGTCAGGTCATAACAACATTTCTACCAGCTGACAAGCAAAGGCATGGCTTTAAATGAGGCCCATTATCATGAATCACATTTGAAAATGTCAGAGCCCTAAAATGCAGGAGGTTTACCAGAGTTCTTCTCTTAGATTCTATTTGTTGTACTGCTGATTATATTATATTATATTAATGTATCAGTTACATTGACTGGGAATCAAAGCAGATGCTGCAGCGTAGGAT
This sequence comes from Gila orcuttii, assembly GCA_026230005.1. Taxonomy (NCBI): domain Eukaryota; kingdom Metazoa; phylum Chordata; class Actinopteri; order Cypriniformes; family Leuciscidae; genus Gila; species Gila orcuttii. The sequence continues at coordinate 50,955,708 of JAPDVR010000004.1, forward strand.
GGATATTGGATTAGATGGGGGTGCTAGTATAGAGACAAATATATCAAGACCATTCAGCTCAAACAACGCCTTAGATTTATGTTTGTAGCTAGCCTTTAACACTGGACAAAGATTCAATTTTTACACAAGTATAATTTTTTACAAGTCTTTAAATACTTTCTACTACCCCAGCTTAAAATGCAAAGACAAAATAAGTAAGCCATTTGTAGGTACTCTCTCAAAAAAAATTTAATATTGCTTTGAGCATCACAACCAGCCCGACAAAGCGACACTGGCTCAGGCTCAACCATAGCATGATGGAGGGGAGTGTTTATTTGGCCTGGTAGAAAATATATATATTTTTTTAGAATATGCAATTCTGTGACACTCAAGGTACAGCTATCAAACTTAAACTTCTGCCCCTAGAATTTCAAATCAGTTTACTTGGTTTTTGGATCCAGTGTGAACTTTCAATCTTAAATCCAGGATAAATTTTAATTTCTGCTCTTTGAATCCAGAAGATCTGCTTTTTGGATTCAGTGTGGACTTGAAACCATCACTGTTTAGGTCCACTTTGAAGTTAACCTTTACATCCAGTTGTTTAAACTTTTTTTTTCTTTTTGGATCCAGTGTAAATTTAAACTTTTACTATTTAGATCCAGTGTGAATTCACTGCAAAAAAACTTGTTTTTACTTGTTTTACAGATAAAATATAAAAAAATACTTAAAACAACGCAAATTTAATCAGCACCGCATGAAATAAGACTTGTTTTTAAAAAATGTATGTTTATTATGAGTATATTTTGTCTTACTGCACTGCCAGATTTTAGTAAACAGGTTAATAACAAACAAAAAAAATCTGCCAGTGCAGTACGACAAAATAAACTTATATTCAAGATGCAATCTATGAAAACACGTCAACATATCATGCAGTGTTGCTTCTCAAGTAGATCCATCTTGTAGTAATAATTTTTAGATATTTTAACTGGGAAAAACTGACAAATAATAATAAAGAATATCATTTTTAACTTTCAGGCTTTAGATCAGGTGTGAACTTCAACTTTTAGATCAAGTATGAACTCTTATATGGAATCTTATGCTTTCTAGCTGGCTCGCTATTGCTAGCCTCTCCGAAAATTGCCTACCCTACCTTTAACACTCTCTGAATAGTTAAAGTTTAACATATTCATACTTTGTCCATTAGATCGAAAGATCTTAAAAACAAAAAACAGAACAGAAGTGGTTGAAACTGGACAAAAGAGACGGATTAAAATACCAGGTGTAAACGGGTATGTGTCTCCCTCTTCCACTTTTGATCCAATCGACCAAATCACATCTTAATATCAGGAGTAAACCGGGCCTTAGACACATTTATTCTGACTCAAGTTGTTGGGCAGAGCTTGCTGGGTAAAGTGATAATATTTTCCGATGGCAAACTAACCCAACCCGATGAATCAGCTTCAGATTTACAGCTCAAACATTTCAGAATGGAAACATCTGGTCTAACACTAATGCTTAAAATAATAGCACGTTCAGCATGACGACAGGCCATTATCTTCACATTTTATGGTATTTTTCCCATTATGTGAGCAGTTGATGCAGACAGAGGTCTCTCTCCTGGTGTTTCCTGTCTAAGGATGTATAAGGCATAGGGTTTGGCTATTGGCATTTATTAAATGTGTAGAGTATTGATTCAGTGTTGATACACAAAGGCACAGCGGCATGATGGAAGCTTTAGCCAAGTCGATAATTGTCATTTTATCCAAGTTCAATACTTGACTAATATATTCCACCATATGGCCCAGCTGCAATCCCATTTATTTACAAACCATGCGTAAACTGAATTGTGAGAGTTTTTTTATGGCTTCATTACTACAATACAGGTGGATTGTCTTATAGATGGCTGGTTTATCATTATATTTATGGAGCGGAGTAATAAAAAGATTTGAGGTTTTGGAAACTGATCATGAATATTAACGGCATCACGTACAACAGGCAAGTGTTTAATCCAGAAATCCCCAGCTCTCAAAATATTTTCTTTAAAGCTATATTGTGATGGCCATCATTAAGATGAGCATATTCATATTGTGATAATGCTGGAAGTGGATGAGCCAAACCACTGAGAGAATACAGAAAGTTTTGTTATTCATTGTGATATATGGCACTGTAAACCATAATGCTCAAACTAATTAATTGGTTTAAGAAGGGTAAACTTAAATTTAAAAAATTCAATCAAATTAACTTTTATGAGAACTTTCTTTTGCTTTTGAATTGTTTTATTGTTTTGAGTTTGGTGAACTTGTTTCTTTTAATTTAGACAAACTTTAATTTAACTGAAACTGGACTGGGATTTCTATTTCCCACCATGCTTTGCCATGACACTCGAAAGGGAGAGCAAATGTTAAAATTAAGTGCTATACAGTATAATGGTTTGTTATGTTAAGTTGGAGATTTAGTAGTGTTTAATGCTTTGCTATGCTAATTTTGAAGAGTTTCTGCTATGCTTTCAAAGCATTGTGCTAAAAGTTAGCAAGTTATGGATTAGCTAAAGCTAGACAAATTTTCCACAACTAAACATTGAGATTACATGATAATTTTAAGTAAAATGAATGAATTAGCTTACTAAAATATTTCAAGTTAAGAGCAATTAAAATGTATGAGTACAACATAAAAATATGGCAGTTCTGCTTACTTAAACTTTGAATTTCTTAATATGTTTTACTTTATGTTGCTAAAAATATCTAAATGAATTTTACTTTAGAAATGTAAAAAAAATCATCATCTAATAGGTGTCTTTAAATAATTGCATGCATGAATTGCATTTTTAATGTGTTTTTGAATAAAATAATAAATCCTGAAAAGATGTGTCATGCCATTGAACCATTAGACATTTTGTGACACTGTATGACCAGTTGATCGCTCTCAACTGACATTTTAAGCCTGTCACTCCGTGTCCTGAACTCTCTAATGATAATAACAGCTCTTAGCAAGCACAATAAGAAGGCTTATAGCAGCAGTATAGTGCACTAATACATAGAGAGATTGTAGCAGTGACAGGTGTGACGCCAATCTCTTGGCTCAAGGCACTGTAATGTAATGTGGGCTTCAGATACAAGGACTTTTCAAAGTGGGATTGTCTTTCTGGGTTAATCCCTTCACTTTGCACCATTGTCCATCAGGTCAGCTGATACACATCTGATAACCATTAGAATAGTGAAATATTAAGAGCACTGACACTCACACACTTCATACACTTTATCTCAATGTAATTCCTCATTATATCATGACAGACTGGTAATGTGAACTCCATTTCTTGTCACAACACCATCAGCATCATTGTCCACAGACCCCTCCTCCCGCAGTGGGAGAGTACTTTATTTCTACGATTATATTTACATCAAACCAAATACAACCAACCAATAGGCCACAGTCTAAATATTAAACAATTCTTATAAAGACAATTAGAATTACTATAGACTAATCCTAACCCAAACCCCTAAAAGAAAACTTAATATATATATATATATATATATATATATATATATATATATATATATATATATAATTATATATATATATATATATATATATATATATATATATATATATATATATATATATATTAATTCTCTTAAATTGATGCCCATGTTTTTAAATAAATAATTGATAATTGTTATTTTATATGTGAACACTTTTTACAATTTATGATGCCCATGTTTTTAAATAAATAAATTTTATTTTATATATGAACACTTTTTAAAGTTAATGATATAAAACAAACAAACAAACTAATAAATAAATGTTATTTTATTCATGAAAACTTTTACAATGAATTACAGTTAATAATTACAATCAATCAATAACAATTATATTTTTTGAATATTCCCCAGGTTGTCCTTAGCCTACAAAGGAATGTGTTATCAGGTTTCGTAAAATATCTACATTATTTAATTTTTGAAATACTATAACCTTCTATTGGCTATAATTACAGTGTTTTTAATTTTTAAAAGTAATGCATTACAATATCGCGTTACTCCCTTAAAAAAGTAACTAATTGTGTAATTTGTCATGGAAAGTAATGCATTACCTTATACTTTTGCGACACTCTTTCTCACCTGGGCTGGCTAGCTTGTTTGTTTTTTAATAACAAAACAAAAAAAGTTGTATTTTTTGCCAATGTAAATTCCATTTCACGCCAAAAGTGAAAAATGTAAAGGCTTAGGCTGAAGGAAACCTTCAGCCTAAGCTATTCTATTTATGAATCATTTGACTCTTTACGCACTAGCTACGCATAAAACTTTGATTTGAAATAAAGCTAATTATATTTAATCTTTTCACAAGGCTGTATTTTTTGGAAAGACATTATTTTGTTATGATATAAAGGCCTATGTTTTACATTTGAGGACGTTCCCAAAAGTCAAGTAGCACATTTTTCAACAATTTTCTTCCCCACGAATAGTTAAACATCCACACTCACGCATACTCTTCACTCAAGAGGAGCAGCAGATCAGAAGTGTTCCCTTGTCAGTTTAGCACCATTATGGAGGGTGTGGGTTTAGCTGCTGTCAGGTGTGTCTCACTACCACTCATGCTCTGAGATTAGCCTTCTAGAAAATGTCAAGTAAAACTATTCAGCAGCGACCGGACGCTGACATTACTTGACTTTCGGTCTAGTCTGCTTGTATTGACCGCCACCTAGTGGTTAAAAAACACAGTGACATTGAAACACCGCCACGCCAGTTTTTTGTACACACACAAATATGCTTAAAAGACACATTTATATAAGTAGGCCTATACTTAACAATTGTCAATAAACAATATTTGCAATACAACGGTCTCATATTGGGTTTGCTTTTAAACATTTCTCTACCTACCTATTTGACTATTGTGACTTGGTTAAGTCCATGAAATGTGACTAGATGCTCCTCAAGAAACCTAACACGGAAAATAGCGATACACTGAGTGTCTCTTTATTGCAATTCCAGAAAAAAAAGAAAAGAAAAAAATCAAACCCTGAACAAGACGGCATCCAATACACTAATATTCAAAACCATTCCAGAGAGAGATGCAGTTCAATATAAACGACCACGCGTTTCAGAAAAGCACAGTAAAAGAGAAGAACCTCCATTAAACCCAACTTCCGCTATGGCTCAGGCCAGAGATAGGCCTAGGCTTTTACAAATGCGAAATCTTCACTGTTTTCAACAGGGAATGAAAGTGTAAAAAAGAAAAAGAAAAATCACAATCTGTCAAGTTTTAACATGCAGAATCTCATTAAAACAATATTATTTCTCTCATTATATATATATATATATATATATATAAAACACCTTTGGTATAAGGTTTCATTTGTTAACTATATTAGGTAACATGAACAATATGTCTACAGCATTTATTAATCTTAATATATGGTAATTTCAACATTTACTTACACATTTTTTAAATCCAAAGCTGTATTTGTTACATTTGATTTGCTAATGCACCATGGACTAACATGAACAAACAACGATCAATTGTATTTTTCTAATGCTAACAAAGATTACTAAATGCACACACACACACACACACATATATATATATATCTCATTGTTAGATCATGTTAGCAAATGCATTAATTAAACAAATGAGACCTTATTGTAAAGTATTACCATTTTTTTATATAATGTAGGCCCCTTGCAGATGTTTTTGAAGTATGCAAACACAATATAACTGGATTTTTTGTGTTCATTTTTAATAAATTCCCTATGCATTTAAATCCATGAAACTGTAACTGTCCTTCAAGCAACACCACATGAAGTACTCAAACCAAAACTGTCACGCTAGCAAATAGCGAAAGTTCATAAACAACACTACGAAAATGTTACTTATTATCCACTGACAGTTTACTGGAAAATCTCCTTCGAAAGACAAAGTCTCAATCATAGGGCAAAAAACATCTCGCTAAAAATGTGCTGTACACTCTGGCAAACACCTCGGTCTCAACATCAGCTTACAACCACACATCACATTAGCTCTGGAACTGGTGTTGGAAGATGTTATCTGCTTTTCATTAACAGACATTATTGATATTAAATAACTTACAATATCGAAATACATACGAAAATGTAGATTCCATTATACAACAGTCAAAAAACAAAGCACGCTCCAAGAAAAATCCAGTTTCTAAGGATATAACAGAACATGCAATTCTCACCCTTTACAAAAGTTTTATAAAAAAAATAAAATAATAATTGCTCTGTAGTCCGATGATCAGAGATACGTCTCAGTTTCAACTCATGCAGTAACTCAAAATTAGAAAGACAGGGTAATGCTAACAAATACATTGAATACTGGTGTGAACATTTAATGCACAAAGTATATTGGCATGGACAAATGTGCACAAGGATTGTGGGGCAAGAAAATTTGTTATTTGGGGAAAAAAAAAATAGCAAGTATAAAAATATTATATATTGTATGTCTACAATTATTTGGTCATTTTCAGAAAATCTGTACAAGCAATTCATGAAATTTAAAAGATGGATTTGCTGTTTAATTTAAAGGGTAAAAGGTTAAAAACATCCTTTAAAAGAATATTCCTTAGAGAGACTGACCTAATTTTTTTTTATATATATATATAAAATGACTATAAATCCAAACACTAAAAGGGAGACTTATTTTTTACCCCCACGTCATAACAAGTAAAATGAAAGGGGGGGGAAAAACTAACAATAGACAAAAAAAATTATATCATACATTACAAATATAAACAGTGGCACAGTCAAAACAATAGCAGTTATTTAATCTTGTGACTATGCAGAATATTAGAGACCAGGATGTAGGTTTAATATCCATCTTTGCTCGTCTGTGTTAGTGTGTGCAGTCTGACGGAGTTTAGCAGACGCAGAGGGTTGCTTTACGGTGCTGTAGTATTGTGACGCTGGGCGTGCGTTTGGGACTCTTGCCGGTGTTGCGTTTGGGTACGGAGCGTTCCCCAGTCCTCCGGCGGGAGCTGCTCGGGGTGAGGGGGCTGCGTCTGGGCCTCTTCCCCACCGGACGGGACACATCCGGTGAGGACAGAGGCATCTCTGGGGTCCAGTTGCCCTCAAAGGGGCACACAGTCAAGGAAGCTTTGTCCATGAGCTCAATGTAAGGAAGGTTTTCCTCTAACGGGGGTTCTGCGCTGAGACTCACTCCTGACAGACCGTTCCTTCTCTCCAGCGCCGGCAAAGACTCACTGCTGGCTGAGGACAGGTCTGGATCCGGGGTCTGTAGAGGGTCAAAGATTTAGTCATTTTGTGTTTTACCCAATTCTGATCCTAGAATTAGCATTTTATTATTTAAAAATTACACATGTTGGGAAGCTACTTAAGGCTACTTTTGCCAAGCTAGAAGTAAAAGTAGGTAAAATCCTTTTGAGAAAGTTGACAGCTCCACAATAAGTTAAAGGGATAGTTCACCCAAAAATGAAAATTCTGTCATCATTTACTCACCCTCAAGTTGTTCCAAACCTGTATGCATTTCTTCTGCTGAACACAAAAGATGATATTTTGAAGAATGTTGGTAGCCCAGCAGTTGATGGACCACATTGACCTCCATATATATATATTTTTTTTTTTTCCATATCATTTAAGTCAATGGGGCCCATCAACTGTTTGGATACCGACATTCTTCAAATGATCTTCTTTTGTGTTCAGCAGAGAAAGAAATTCATACAACAAACATTAACAAACTAAAATTAATCCATTTATGAGGATTATTTATATTATAATATAACTTTTTATTTTAATTTTAAAAACCGAAAAAGAAAAACAGAGCAGCATTTATTCAATTCAATTCAAATTTATTTGTATAGCGCTTTTTCACAATACATATTGTTTCAAAGCAGCTTTACAGAAAGCGCATTTCAGAATTTATTTAGAATTTATTCATTTATCTGGCATAAAAACAACAGTCTTCAATTAGACAATAAATCAAATTAAGAGTAATATTGTGAAAATATTATAATAAAGTGAACTATTATTACAGTTTTCTAATTTATTGTAATTTATTACTGTGATGGAAAAGCTGAATTTTCAGCATCATTACTCCAGTCTTCAGTGTCACATGATCCTTCAGAAATCATTCTAATATGCTGATTTGGTGCTCAAGAAACATTTCTTATTATTACCAATATTGAAAACGGCTGCTGGTGTCTGGTTATACATCTCGTTTGCAGCAGGTCATAACAGCAAAAGGGTGTTCTACGAAGTACTAAAGATGCTTGCCATGAAGGGGTTGAATAATTTTGAGACTGCAGAAGTCATTAAAAGTTGCATTTTCAGTTGAATTTGGGGAAACCACTTGAAACATTTGTTGTGTTGGGCTATTTCAATTACTTTTGTTTGATTTGTTCTTTGCAAACAGCTGAAAGTCTGTACATTTTGAAAATAAACCTGATTTACAATGGGGGTTGAATAATTTTGATTACAACTGTACAGGTCATTCTCAAAAAATTAGCATATTGTGATAAAGTTCATTATTTTCCATAATGTAATGATAAAAATTAAACTTTCATATATTTTAGATCTCAAAATTAGCATATTTCATCCGACCAATAAAATAAGTGTTTTTAATACAAAAAAAATCAACCTTCAAATAATTATGTTCAGTTATGCACTCAACAGTCAATACTTGGTTGGGAATCCTTTTGCAGAAATGACTGCTTCAATGCGGCGTGGCATGGAGGCAATCAGCCTGTGGAGGCCCAGGATGCTTCGATAGCGGCCTTAAGCTCATCCAGAGTGTTGGGTCTTGCGTCTCTCAACTTTCTCTTCACAATATCCCACAGATTCTCTGTGGGGTTCAGGTCAGGAGAGTTGGCAGGCCAATTGAGCACAGTAATACCATGGTCAGTAAACCATTTACCAGTGATTTTGGCACTGTGAGCAGGTGCCAGGTCGTGCTGAAAAATGAAATCAGATGGAAGCATGAAGTGCTCCAAAATCTCCTGATAGCTAGCTGCATTGACCCTGCCCTTGATAAAACACAGTGGACCAACACCAGCAGCTGACATGGCACCCCAGACCATCACTGACTGTGGGTACTTGACACTGGACTTCAGGCATTTTGGCATTTACTTCTCCCCAGTCTTCCTCCAGACTCTGGCACCTTGATTTCCGAATGACATGCAAAATTTGCTTTCATCCGAAAAAAGTACTTTGGACCACTGAGCAACAGTCCAGTGCTGCTTCTCTGTAGCCCAGGTCAGGCGCTTCTGCCGCTGTTTCTGGTTCAAAAGTGGCTTGACCTGGGGAATGCGGCACCTGTAGCCCATTTCCTGCACACGCCTGTGCACGGTGGCTCTGGATGTTTCTACTCCAGACTCAGTCCACTGCTTCCGCAGGTCCCCCAAGGTCTGGAATCGGTCCTTCTCCACAATCTTCCTCAGGGTCCGGTCACCTCTTCTCGTTGTGCAGCGTTTTTTGCCACACTTTTTCCTTCGCACAGACTTCCCACTGAGGTGCCTTGATACAGCACTCTGGGAACAGCCTATTTGTTCAGAAATTTCTTTCTGTCTTACCCTCTTGCTGGAGGCTGTCAATGACGGCCTTCTGGACAGCAGTCAGGTCGGCAGTCTTACCCATGATTGCGGTTTTGAGTAATGAAACAGGCTGGGAGTTTTTAAAAGCCTCAGGAATCTTTTGCAGGTGTTTAGAGTTAATTAGTTGATTCAGATGATTAGGTTAATAGCTCGTTTAGAGAACCTTTTCATAATATGCTAATTTTTTGAGATAGGAATTTTGGGTTTTCATGAGCTGTATGCCAAAATCATCAGTATTAAAACAATAAAAGACCTGAAATATTTCAGTTGGTGTGCAATGAATCTAAAATATATGAAAGTTTAAATTTTTATCATTACATTATGGAAAATAATTAACTACATATCACAATATGCTAATTTTTTTTAGAAGGACCTGTATGTAACATACATTGCCTTAATCAAAAAAGTTCAATAACTGGAATTCCGTCATTTTGACAGACAAATATTGTATTCACCTGCTTTAGAAACATTCCAGTAAACACTGCTAATATTATTAGTAGAGAAAAGGGTAGACAAGTACATTTTAAAGCATCCATGTGAAAACAAACCTGGAAAGAGACGTGAGGATTTGGGGAGAAAAACGAGAGCTTCTTAATTTACTGTGGAAGAAGCTCAGAAAGCTATTTATGGGATATATCAAATTAAATCGGGAGAACAGACCACAAATGTGGAGTGTGTGTTGTATTTTTTCATACTTTTACAGGGAAATACAAAGGCGAAAAAAGAAAAGAATCAGGAGGAAAAGAATGCAGCTACTAAATAGAGCTCCTGCTATAGATATTCTTGTTATACCATTTCACATTAAAATGGCGTGTTAACGTTATTCTCTTAACTTCTGAAAGTAGAACATGAAGGAAATTTTACAATTCATTTAGTCAAACTGATGGTTAAGGATTATTTGTAGCACAACCTTATGACTTGAAATTATTATTTTTCAGTCTTTTTCCCCAAACCAGAAGTGCCCCCATAATCTAAAATGCAATAGTTAAATATCCAATAAATAAAACCTCTTGATATCCAACTTTATCCTAATGAGCTTATGCATGCTTTTTTTGCATTAAATTTGCAATAATCTAATGCTTAAGGTTAACGTTAATCTTTAATACATATATATATATCATATATTACATTTAACAATTTTTAAAGTATTAAGTCTTAATTAATATACACTTTCCATATTGTACATCATGTTTTGATGCACAGAATTCGTGCAGCATTTGAAACCATTTGGTGTTCAATTTATTTAGACAAAATAGTGCAGAATTTTAATATCAGTCATACCATGACAATAATGATCAGTTTATCAGTATTGGCCAGAATTTTAATATCTGTAAATCCCTAAAAGAAATATTCAAATTTCAAAAAAAGCTTAAAAAAAATTCCCAGGAAGTACCAGAAATTGAAAAGATTCAAACTGCAAACAAATGGCAACAACTCTTAAAGACAAAATATGAATAAAGTGAGTCTAAAGTCTGGTCTTCATCACTACTTTACGACAGGGGAAAAGCATCACGGCTGCTCTTTTGCATTCTCTTGCCCTGTTCTGTATTTTTCATTTCCCCTCTATCAAAATCAAGCAAACAGGAAAACCGATCAAAGCGGCCTCCCTAAACCTCAAATCCACTCCACTTAAAAGGATTAAAAACACAAACATCTGTCCACTCTCCAGCTCTCTGAGCCAAAGCAAAACAGCTAAGAGCAGCTGGAGGAGCCGTGCTTCAAACACACTGGGGCCAAACAAACACGGAGACATGGCTTCCATCGGAACTGCTCTGACAATGGAGCCCTCGATCGGGAAAAGCAGGCAGGACTGATGAGCAGCGTGTTAAGTCTCTTTTGGTGGGCATGGAGCCAAAGTGTGGCTAATATGAGCAGGAACTCTGTAAAAAGTCTTATCTGAAAACTTCTGATTAGCTGTGAGTCTGGACAGTGTACAGAAATCTTTTGAAGTTCAAGGGTATCATGAACTCCTGTTTTTGTCTGCTTAAAGTTGCAGACAAGTGTTGCGAAAAGCACTGGTACTTTGGTACCAAGTCGATACTGGAATTGTTCAAATGTGACAATACCAGACTCGAGATACAGATAGTATATTGACTAGTGCCCGCTGTTGCACTCATCAAAAATGTCTTTTTTTGCAGCATTGAGCATTATAGCCAATCACAGGCCCTGTTTACACCTGGTATTAAGATGTTAGCGTCTTATACGGGGTCTAAAAAGTTGACCACTTCCAGCACTTCCACCACTTTTGACCACTTCCAGAGGAAGTCAAAAACCCATTCGACCGGATCGTTTTCGTAGCGTAAACGCTCATGTGGTTGAATGTGTTCGAACAGCAGCAAAATACCGTCTACTCTCCGCCTACTGACCTAATGTGTAAACATAATGGGAAGCGCACTAGCAAGACAGGATTTAAACTTTGTCGACTGGAGAACCAAGTTTGGTTTGAAGACAAAAAAAGGTACCGTTCAGTGTGGTCTTGCAGCTATCAGAGCAGAAACGAAAGCTGATGCTCTCCGTATGGTTTTCCGTCGTCTCTGGGCGTGTTCATATGTAAATTGCGCAAGCTTATTTTGTCCATTAGATCGAAAGATCTGAAAAAAACATACATTTACCCGCCCACAGACCGCCCTAGACGTGGTTAAGTGGACAAAAGATGAACCGTGAGAACACCGTGTCTCCGTCGTCTACACCCATCCGATCAACCAAAAAGTTTCTTAATACCAGGTGTAAACAGTAATAATCCTATTTTTAAATCCAACAAAGTGTAGAGACAATGTAAATAAGAGATTAATTGGCAGCCTCTTTGATTATAACATGAATTCGAATTCACAAGAGTGCAGATCTGTGAGCTTGAGCTGAAATTAAGTGATTGACAGCTTCAATGATTATAAAGGGACCACTCTTTTTTGGCTTTCTGTATAATTTGAATTAAATTGATAGAAATGTATATCATTTTAAGAAATGTTTCGTGTTACTGAGATGGCCACATAAACATTGCAAAATGGGTTTAAATTTAAATATAGAAATGAAATGATCTCTATAAATTATTGATATAGTGATAACCATAGAAATTGATGGGTGAATCAAAAAAAAAATCTAACAAAATAGATCTTTGCAACAGGGTTTCCGTTGTCCGGTAATTACCGGACATTGGCCGGTAAAAAAATGAGATGTCCGACAAAATTAAATCTCTCCGGTCAAATTGTCCGATTAAAATTTCCTAATAATCCCGCCCCCCTAACACAATCTGAATTTGAGAATAAGCCTAAAATGTATAAGGCAAAAATACACCGATCTTTGGCTATGTTATAAAGGAACAGGCTCTACCGTTTGAAAGTTATATGAAACAACATCGCATGCTGCATTTCAAATAAAGCGCACGCCTAAAACGGCTGTAATATAGACCTAAACAACGAACGATTGAGTGAGACGTTTCAAATATGTCCAGGCCCAGGCAGACTGGCCTTAAAAGCTTTTTTCAGAGGCCAGGCGATGGTGAATCAGGAACATCTCATTATAGCCTAGTGGTTCTAATCCGCGCACTGGTACAGTTTTTTTTTCTCTCATCAAAACTGAATAGCCTATGTTCATCAGTGGTTAGTCTATATCAAGCAGGGACTTGCATTTTATTCTGTGATTTCACCAGAATGAACAAAGTCTCCGCAACGGCGATAGATTGAAACGCGCGTCCGAGTGAAGATTGCGCAACTCGCGCAGCGCGTCGTCCATGCAACTGATAGCAGTGGACACGAGCGCTCAGCTTGATTTCAAAATCAACAGATTTTAGCGCTAGATCTCTTATTTAATAACGAACTAAATGAATGATCTGATTTTATTTATTTGTATTAGGTACATCCGTGCTTCAATGTTTCAAAAAGTGAATGTGTGTGAAACCGCATTAAAAAACAAAACAATTGGCGTTGATTGACACCAATCGGACGTTCATGTTTTTTTCCGTCTATTTGAAAGTTAAGATAATAATAACATGTTGCATTCTATACGGCCTGATTATGTCATTTTTTAAGTTACATAGACTGCCTCCAGTTTTCCTAAACTTGACTAATTAAGAGGCGATATTTGACCGGCAGATCATAAAAATGTCCGTAAAACGAAACCTCTGCCGGTCACTTTGACCGGCACCATTTTTTTCTAGCGGAAACTCTGCTTTGCAAGTAAGTCCTGGCTGAATATGTTTAGTAGCTTTCATAAGCCTAAAACACTCTTTGCTCTATTACCAGGGGATTTATTCCTCATTTTTACTGAAGGATTTTTAAAGCAATGATGACTTAATAGATTGCATCTTTCAAAAACGTTTTAATATTTATTAAATTATTTACTTATAGTTGATGTTAGCATAAATTGTTAATTTAATTTATTTTAATTTATTTTTTTATTTACAAACAGTAAATTAAAATAGTTATGTAGTCAAAGTGAGTGTATTCAAATAGTTTTTGCTATAGTATCGGAATTAGTACAAATCACTAAATACAAATAGAGCTTTTAGTGGTATTGGTAATGGCTACTGAACTTTTGGTAACTGCGAAAACGGGAGTAAAACAAATGATTATCTTTAAATTAAAGGCAGTTGGACTCGACAGTGATCCTTACAACTCGCCAGAGAACCTGTGGTTCACATGACACATTGACATGTGGCAAGGAATCGGGTTTCTGCTCCTGGAGGGCCACTGTCCTGCAGAGTTTAGCTACAACCCCAATTAAACACACCTGAAACAGCTAAACAAGGTCTCACAAGGCATACTAGAAACTTCCAGGCAGGTGTGTTGAGGCAATTTGGAGCAAAACTCTGAAGGACAGGCCCTCCGGAAGCAGGTTAGGACAATATATATGGTCATATCACCCAGCCCTAAAACTTGTTAAAGCACTAAGGCATTATAGACCTAACATTATGACTTTCTGTAAAGCTGCTTGGAAACAACGTGTATCGTGAAGAGCTATGCAAATAAATTTGACTTGACAATTGGTCACACTTCACGCTTGGATATTCTGGTTGTTTCTATATATATTATGTAGAAACTTTTACAGTTATCTGGAAAACTGTCAGCTATAACCGTCAGGCAGACGATACGGAGTTCTGCAGAGTAAAGAATCTATTTAAAGGCCCCCTGAAATCAAAATGTAAGTTTTAGCCTTAAGGTTATGAATAAGTTGGTGTGTTCCAAAACAATGACAAATTTTAGGAGATATAAGCATTCAGACGTTAGTCTCTCACTTGCGCTAAAATGTATGACGGATTTTTATGACGTCACCACAAACTTCAGCTTCTCATCACATCTTCTGTCCAATCAAATGCTCCAGAATCTAGTGTCCCGCCCCCATGCTATAAATACCACCTGGCCCGATTCTTTCACGAACCGGACATCACTACCGTTGCCACGTCACGGAGCAATATGGGTTGGAGATGTGTGTTCGGTTACTCAAACGCTCGAGTTTTATTCCATTTTCCAACTGTATGTTGATTAAGAATGAAATGGCTAGTATTTATTCACATCTCTACTATTGAATCCAACGTATCATCTGCGCTCAGATTCGCTTCCATGGTGCTGTCAAGAACGAATTTCACTCTGTGAGGAAAATAAACGCTATTGGTTATTTGAAAAGGGGAAGGAGCCATTTAATATATCCCGCCTTAGCTTCCTGTTTCAGTGGAAATTACATCAATGCTCTCTCTCTCTAAAAATTGGTTTATCTAACATTATCCAACCATCCCCCTCTGTAGAACATAAGGCTAAATAAACACTGACAAATACTTTACAGTTATGCAGAATATAAGATGGTAAATATGAGTTGTCAATACAATATATGGCAATATATGGTATGATTTTACCCCCAAAATCAATATATCTGAGACAAAAATGGTAAAAGCAAATCTACATTTCACTAGCTGTTTCCAGTTGCTTGCAGCGATCCATTTGATTCTCTTTTCTGTAGCTTTTCAGCAGTCAGTAAAAAAATAGCTCAGATTATTTGTTGAATCTATTATGTACAGTCAATCGCACAGCTCTTCCCCATTTTAGTTTTGTGTGTTATTCGCGGCATTCACGCTGAACAAACACTGCCACTCCGTCTTTTTGCCACTCAGTGGGTGTAACTTTTGTGACTTGTGACAGGGTGTCATTTTTGTGCTACTGGTGGCACCAAATGCAAAATGAATTTTTGGATTTTGTTTCCTGAAAACACCCTCAGCCCGCCATTGCTTCTCAAAGTGTGGTTTTAAGCATCTTTTACCTTAATGAGTGGTGTGTTGGAGCGGGACCCTATAGCTGGGTCACACTGCGGGCCTTCTGCTAGGCTGAGAATGACCTCGTCTCTATGCATAGGAAGGTGGGGTTTGCCAGGCTCAGGAAGGGCGATAACTATAACGCTGGTATTGTCTGCACGAAGCATCCGTTGACGCCATCGCATCAACGCATGGCAGCCCAACCGACGTGCAACCGACATCCCGAAGGGTGCCTGTAGGGCGTAAAACGCACTCTTAAGGAACCGCACTCTTAAACCGTTCACACCAAGAATGATAACTGGAAAGACAACTACATTAGCTCAAGCTCTTTAAAACAGGACAGATTCTGATTGTCTGTCAATACTTTTCTCTTTCATCAGCTGAAAATAATTGTTCTGAATGTCATTTCAACTATATTGTTTCTCTGTGCCGTTATTGTTATAGTGTGGACTCTGCTATTCTTTTTTATTTAGAACTATGCGTTTATAGTTATCATCCTTGGTGTGAATGGGCCTTTAGAAATGAACACAAATAGCAGTGAGAAGTTAGATTTCAACAACGTGGTTAGAAATTTTTTTTCGTACCACAGCTTCATCATGGCTCTGGCATACAGTCACCGCCTCCTGCGGTGGCACCATGTTCCAAAGGCCGTCACTGCCAACGATGATGTAACGATGCCGTCTTGGGTCAAGGGTCACCACATTGGTGTCAGGCTCGGGAGACACCACAAACTCTCCACTGTAGAAGTCATAACTCCATAGATCACCTGCACAAGCACGTTTACAACATTACTTGCATAGTCGCATTTGTCAATAAATATATCCTTGAAATTCTAGAAAAGCTTCAGGAAAAATCTAAATTTTTATATTAAGGACAATTCAGCTCGAAAAACAAGTCTGTCAATTCCATCTCAGCTTTAAGTTTAAAGGGATGGTTCACACAAAAACAAAAATTCTATCATCGTTTATTCACCCTAATATGCCTACCAGTATGGGAGCTTTTGCACCGGGTAGTTCTAGGAACTTAGTTCTAGGAACTAGCCACCAGGGTGGTTCCCCGAGAACTAATGGTTCCCCTAGGAACATTTTCATGGTTGCATGGTCGCCAGTAGGAACTCTAAAGTGACGTAAGCCGCGCTTATTGTTGTGACTTTAGTTTTGACGGCGCGGCAGACCTTTATTTTCGACAACGCTGAGAACGCCAGCCAGAGCAAACACACTGCTCGCATTCTCTGTGTTCATTAGTTTACGATCTAACAGTCCTGCCTAATACATTATTAGATAGAACTGTTATACATATTAAGTAGACAGTATATGAAAAGGTATTAGCGTATGCCATGTGGTTGATGTCGTGTTGCTAGCTGAGCAGAGTTGGGTTGGATTTTCTCCTTAGCGTGAAGGTTAAGAGTCCCGTCTATCACTGTTTTCCCATGTTCGTGGAGTTAGTTTGTTTACACTGCTTTTTTTTTAATGGCGGGTGCTGATGTTTTGCGTGTGTTCGGCCAATCAGCAAACACTAACGTCACAGATAGTTCCTATAGAGCTGGTTCAGACCGTACTCTGAAGTATGAGCTAAATTAGTTCCTCCAAAAGGAGTTCCTAGACCTAAAATCGTTACTAGTTCCTGCGGTGCGAACACACCAAAATCGGGGTACTTCCACCAATAGTTCTAGGAACTATGAAAAGGTTCCTACGGTGCAAAAGCCCCTTAATGTCTTTCTTCTGTGGGCCCACAAAAAAACATATTTGGAAAAAAAGTGTCCATATTTTATTATACAGTTCATTTCCATTCTTCAAAATATATTTTCTTGTGTTCCACAGAAGTAAGATCATCATACAGGTTTGGCACAACAGGAGGCTGAGTAAAAGATGACCATTTACATTTTTGGGTGAACAATCCTAAATTCTTATGCACGCGTTCAGCGATCTGAATAGGGCTGCAACTAACGATTATTTTCATAATCGATTAATCGGACGATTATTTTTTCGATTAATCGGATAAAATTTCAATTTGATTTTTTGTTTATTACAACTAAATAAAACCCTTAATCATGGTATTTATGTGTAAAAGTGTACAAAAGCCACACATTGAGTTTTACTAATATCAATATTTGCATTGTTTTTAATGATAATTGCTGATGGCAAGTTGACAACCATGAAAAACAAAAAAAATCTAAATTATATACAACATTGTTTTAACATAATTTTTGTTAAAAACTAATTTACACAGACATGTTCAGATGTGAAGATGGAAACCAAAAACATGTAAAGTACATAATTAATTTAATTTTTATTTAAGATTCAATTAATTATAAGGATAAATTGCTAAAATAAATATAGAAAGACTGAAAAAAAGCGTGTGAACGTAGTAGAGCCGCAGTAGATCGCGTTTGTAAAACAATTAAAACTTAATAGAAGACAAATGCTATAAAAAGAGAACGGAATGGAGACGCAGCAAACAGGCTTGATTAAAAGGACAAGAAAATGATGCATTAGTGCACAAGCATTCGCTGAAAACCACTGACTACAGTGACTAAAAAACAATCTTTTACTGCTGCTGTTAATAACTGCCTTTATATTTAGTGCTTCACTTTCTAAACACCGTTTTAATTTAGCCTATTTCTGCGTAGCGCTATTTTAATCCATCACTTATGTTGCGAGCGAAATGATTGCACAACCTGATGCCCGAGACAAAATACAGACATCCCAAGTCTCCCGGAAGTTCCGGGAGTCTCCCGCATATTGATAGCGGCTCCCTGATGCCCGCAAATTAGTTCAAACTCCTGGAATCTAGAGCGTGCAAGCAAGAGAGCGCATGCGAGACAGAAGAGAGTGCTCCAAAGTCCAAACTGTGTAGCGCGCGCACGACAGAGCGGCACAGGGAGAGAGACCTTGCGTGTGTGTGCGTGTGTGCCGCATCATGATTGGTTGAAACAGGCCTATCACCAGTAAATGCTCCCCGTGACGTAAGCAGAGCAACTAATCCGATTAGTTGTTGCAGCCCTAGATCTGAAGCAACCAGAAGTCATTCATTTCAACGATATTCTACGGCAGAGTCATGACTGCTTTATATGTAAATATTTTATTTACATATAAACACTGATCAACATCAAATATGGTAATTGGAGGCTTGCTAGATACGTGAGAAGCAATGAGACTTGTTCCTGCTGGTCACGTAAACACATTCAATTCAGGTTTGTTTTTTATGTCAAGTAGAGTTCTGCTTCTGTTTAGCACATTGAACAATGTATAAACATCCTGAGCACATCCAAAGTAAAAAAAAATATTTTTTTAATAAAACAGATTAGTGGGGTAGGCTATGATTTACAAGAAAATACAATTTCAGTCTTTTAAGTCTTTTAACTCCAAAATTCCATGGTTATTTCAATGCTGTTTCCCTGTAATTGTTCAAATTTACAGGCAATTGTGAAAAATGTTTCTATATTAATTATGTTTTTAGAGTGTGTGAATAAAAGCTTAAATTAAATCAGATCGTGTCTCTTCAGAAGACTTGGATTTAAACCACTCGAATCATATGAAGTGTGAATGTTTTGGGGAATTGATTTTCGATGAGGGGACAGATATCTCTACGGTTTCATTAGAAATATCTTCATTTGTAGATGGACGAAAGTCTTGAGGTTGAACGACATGAGGGTGATGCTGCCAGAACCGATGACCGAATTTTCAATTTTGGGTGAACTACTGTATCCCTGATGAATAGAGAATAGGCACTGAATTTGACTGTAATGGATTTTTACAGGATTTTTGCAGGTTTGCACAATCCTTCTAAACACCATTTAAAGCAATGGCTTTTGAAGTCAGTACAAACCACATATTACTTAATATTTAATATATCAGGGTGAGATTGTAATTAAGCGTTTACCCAGAGCTCTGGCAACAGCGAGGAAGGGGATCTGATCGATTGGGGTGCTCCTTCTGACCGGGCCGTTGTGAGTTAGCCTAGGCCTCTTCCACACCACACGGTTCACGCCAGACTTCTTCACCACACTATACTCACATGCAATAAGAGGAAATGACTGCATGAATCCAAGAGATTGATTCTTATGATGACTAGAAAGTATTACAAATCAAGCTCTCACCTTCCTCCCAGTCCCTCAATTCTCTGCTTCTCTTTTGGGAGCTCGGGCTTGTGGTCTTGTGTGACCTCCACAGCTTTGATGACTTTATCAGAGGGATCTTCCCTCACACCCAGCACGACAGACGAGTCCCCGACATGAGCCACAAACATGCGGTCCCCTCTGATGACCACCACACTGGCTGTAGTGCCTGAAGTACTGGGGAGGCCAGTTAATGTTTTTGGCCATTCAGCTGAAGAACAGACACAGGGTTAAACACTACTGCATCAAGACATTGATTGCAAGGCCATTTCCTCCATAGCTGAATAAAATCCAGTTATGTGAGTCATAATGAGATACTTTCAAATAATAATGAATTAACATCTCATAATACTTTTAACTTGATAATATAATTAAATAACAATAAAGATAAAAGTATTATGAGATAACAATAGATTACACAAGAATGAAAACAACAGTTTCGCAAAACGTGCCATGTTTGCTGTGTTCTTGCATTTACACGGCTTTGACCAACAGATGTCGCTAGCCTGCCATCACG
Source organism: Gila orcuttii (assembly GCA_026230005.1). Classification (NCBI taxonomy): domain Eukaryota; kingdom Metazoa; phylum Chordata; class Actinopteri; order Cypriniformes; family Leuciscidae; genus Gila; species Gila orcuttii. Next base: position 50,976,118 of record JAPDVR010000004.1, read on the forward strand.
CGCACCTGCTCTGTGGCTTTGCACATGCGCACATCAAGATACATTTTATAAACAAAAGTGTTTTTTTTTTTTTTATTCAACACCGAGTCATTACTATGATATGTTAAGTCCTTATTATTGCCTGAGAAAATTCTGTTGAGCAGAGCGTTGCGTATTTAAACCATTAACCCAAGTGATTCAAGTTCGAGTGGTGTGCTGTGCGAGACCTTTTCATTTTTTGGTTTATGTTGTACCTGCTACATATTCAGGGTGTGCAAGGTAGATATTTCTACATTTTAAAGTCATCATAATTATGAGTGTTTCTCTTTAGAATGAAGTCATTGTTTTGAGAAAGTATTTCATAATTATGTGAAACTAAATTTACGAGAAAGCTTCTCATAATGAGATAAATCATTATTTATGAGAAAGATTCTTATTATTATTATGAGATAAAAAGTCATTATTACAAGAAACTCTCAGTACGAAAAAAACATTTTTACAAGAAACCTCATTATTATGAAAAAATCTCATTATCAGATGTTAAGTCATTATTAGAATATTCTCATTATTACGCGGTATTACACGCTATTAAGCCATTATTATGAGAAAGTTTATCTTCTCATTATAAGATGCTAATAATAATTCATTAAAATTAGATTTTTCTTCTAAATAAATACTATAACGTTAACTTTATGAGAGCATTTCTCATTATTATGAAATATTAAGTACACCGTTATGGGGCAGTTTCTCCATATGTAATAATAGTAATATAATAATAGGAAGTCATTATTATGGAGTAATTTTCTCAATATAATGAGATACTAAATAATAATTATTAGAAAGTTTCTAATTAGTATTCCAACAGAATCGTATTTTACTCAGCTGTGGCGGAAACGGCTTCCGTAGTATAATGTATTTGCTTCATCCCTCTAAAAGTGTGTAAAGGTCTGCAACAGATTTTAGATAGACCTGATTATTAACCTGTCAATTTCCGCGCATGCGCACTGCGACCCACCCGTTCGATTTTTTTTTTTTCGTGTTTTCTAAACTATAGCGTAGCGTCCAGTATCAAAAAGTGTATTATTGCGACAGCTCAATCGCAGCCCCAGTATTTATATTCATCTGTCTAAGAATAATTTTGACACGTATATGATTTCAGGCATTAAACATTGCCTGGAGGTCTTAAATTAGCTTCGATTATAAGATTATGGTGATCAGTGCACTCACAACGTAGACATTAGACATTTAAAAAAAAAACATATCAATAAAAAGCATTATCGTCAGGAAAAGTCTTGGTAACGTTAAAATAGTCCTGAATGTACTTACGAAGCTTTTTCCACATTGCATGATGACATGCGACGAAGCCCTTACGAATTGCGGCACAAACTTTCCGATAATCCTTAGACCAAAACCCCCGCTGCTTCTTGAGAAAATCCCAGAGGTGATCTCGAGCGAACAGCGCGGCTTCTCGCCCTCCGTGGCCGTCAAACACGGCGAAGAACGCGACCGATCTCCTGCTGTCCGCTGCTGCCGGTTGAGTCCCGGGCTCCTCTGTATCGTCGCTCTCATCGGCCGACAGGGTGTTTCTCCACGTTATCATGACGGGTAAAGGCTTGTTTGTGCAGTCCGGCGGGTGGCTTTCAGAGACGGGCTCTTGGTCCGGCTTTGGATCAGTGTGTCCGGCCTCTCGTAGCTCATCGTCGCTGGGTTCCAGCTCCACGATCACCTCAGTTAAATCCTCCATGTATTTCCTTCCTCCTTGTTCGGAGAAGACGCTCACTCGCAGCGATAGGTCTAAATTCATGGCCAGTCGGACAGCCCTTGCTGATAGCTCAACCTAAAGACTGCACAAACGTGGATAAAAGATTATGGTTAACCTCAAAAACATGTATTCATCTGAGCTCGTCTTTTGTTTATTTTCTAAGCTGCCAGTCTTCCTTCCTTCACAGACACATAGTAATGCAGGCAGAGGTGTCATTAGCGCCATCTGTTGGACAGGAGTGTACGATCCAAGGAAACATGGCAAGCCGTTTTAAGATTTAAACCGATTTAAACCTTAACGTGCTGGCATCTATTTTCATGTTACTAATACTTTTTTTTTTTTTTTAGCTTGGTCTACTAGTATCTAATAAATAAGTACTAGCATGCATTTAATAGGTACGTGTATCAAATGAATAAGTACTAGTATCTAATAAATAAGAACTAGTATCTAATGAATAAATACTAACATCTATTTAATAGGCACGATTATATATTAAATAAGAACTAATACTGTACGGTAGCCTAACAACGCCGCCTGGAGGTATCTTTATGTATATAACTTCATTAACACTTAGACAAGTTCATGAGACAAGTCAAGACATGCCTGAACAAGTATCAGGGGGCAGTCAATGGCTGTGTCCCAATTCAAAGGCTGCATTCTTCCAAGGCCACGACTTCAAAAGCAAAGGTTGAACGGAGCGTTTTTAAATGGGATGTCCAGCCTATGGAGGACTGTTCTTGTCGCCTAGCAACTGTGACAGCTTCCATAGTCGACCAGCAGTAACATTTGGTCTGAACTTTTTTTAAATTTATATTCAGCTGCCTAAAAAAAATAGGGTTCACAACCTGTTATGTTCACCTTGCTCTATTTATACAGAGGATAAACTATATAAAATTGCATCGTGTTAAGATAAGTCAACATTTGAACCACTTTTATATATAATTTAATTTTTACATTTGTATAATTAGATACATTAGATTATTCGAGTAGGTAGGTACCACACTTGTGGTTACACTTGTATAAGTATCAAATGAAATAACTCCTAATATATAATAAATACATAGTCACAAATGGAATACATGCTAGTCAGAACTGAAAGGTTGATATCTGAATGACAGATCCCCATCGAAGTCAATGGCAAAGTTAGTCACTGTTAAAATAAGTACTTGTATCTAATGTCAAGTCAAGTCACCTTCATTTATTTAGCGCTTTTAACAATATGAACTGTTTCAAAGCAGCTTTACAGTAATAATACGAAATTAAAGTAAAAGAGATTTTGGCTTTACAGCAGCTCTAGAATAAAGTTATTGTCCAGCTAAAGTTAGTTTTGATCGATTTACTTCCATTGCAAAGATCATTAGTTATTAACTTAGGGGCCGCTTACACGACACCGTTCTAACAGAAAACCCTTAACGCGCTCCGGCCCACTCATTCGCACAACAACAGTGCCTGGTGGCTCAAGAACGCAAACATTGAAATAGGTTCCAAGGTGCAAGCCTTGAAGGAAATAAATAAATATATATATATATTTTTTTGTTTAAATAATTTATTTATTTTTTATCTCTGCGCAAGCTTTAAAAACGCAAACCTGTGAAAACCCTGACGCCGTGCACATGCATATTACGTGCTTAGTCTATAGGTATGCGCGTTTGAATATATATGTGCGCAGGCATGTAGTCTTTTTTTACAAATTTACCTAAACAAATTACGTGTCTGGCCTTAATTTATAATACAGAATTATTTATCACTTCAGAGGACCCATATGTGAACTGGAACTATTTTGACAACGTTTTAGCTGTACAGAGGTAAAGGGAAGGAAAAGGGGGCCTTCACAGGGGAGAGACTAGTTGACACTTCAGGACTGCGTTGTCGTCGTATCCAGGCACAGGTCCTTCTTCAGATCTGGATCCGGTGGACTGCAGTAAACCTCGAGATAAACAGAGAGACTAATATTAGCGTAGACACCATTCTTCTTATGATGTAACGAGTACATCAGGATTTATGGGGGAGTGTTCCCGGTTCCGGCTGATCTAAACTATGCAGCCTAACATTGAATTATAGAAGTTTATAATGTGTTATGTGTATACTAGGTCAAAGAGATGTGTTTTTAGTCTAGATTTGAACTGACAGAGTGCGTCTGCTTCCCGGACAATATTAGGAAGACTGTTCCAGAGTTATGGTGCCAAATAGGAAAAGGATCTACCGCCAGCAGTCGATTTTGATATTCTAGGTATTATTAACTGGCCGGAATTTTGAGATCGCAATAGACGTGAAGGACAACAATGCGTTAAGAGCTCGCTCAAGTACTGGGGAGCTAAACCATTTAGTGCTTTGTGAGTAATCAGCAATATTTTAAAGTTTATACAATGTTTAATAGGGAGCCAATGCAGTGTTGATTGAACCGGGCTAATATGATCATACTTCCTGGTTCTAGTAAGAACTCTAGCTGCTGCGTTTTGGACCAGCTGTAGTTTATTTATTAAGCGTGCAGGGCAACAACCGATAAGAGCATTACAATAATCTAGCCTTAATGTCATGAACGCATGAACTAAGTGTTCTGCATTTGTCATTGAGAGCATATGATATAATTTAATATATTTTTAAGATGGAAGAATGCGGTTTTACAGATACTAAAAATGTGACTGATTGATCAAATGAAAGATTGGTATCAAAGAGCACACCCAGGTTCCTAACCGATTACAAAGGTTTAACAGAGCAGCCATCAAGTGTTAGAGATTCTAATTATTGGATAAAAAAACTTCATCTCGTAATAACCTAGAATACGGTCTGTTTTTTCAGATTTAAGTAGTAGGAAATTACTAGTCATTCAGTTTTTCATATCAGCTATGCATTCCGTTAATTTTGTGAATTGGTTCAAAGTTTCATCAGGGCGTGAAGAAATATAGAGCTGAGTATAATCAACATAACAGTGAAAACTAATGCCATGCTTCCTAATGATATCTCCCAAGGGTAGCATGTACAGAGTGAACAGCAACGGTCCTAGTACTGAGCCTTGTGGTACTCCAAACTGAGATTGTGATCGATAAGACATCTCTTCATTTACTGCTACAAACTGATAACGGTTAGATAAGTATGATTTAAGCCATGCTAATGCAATTCCACTAATGCCAACATAATTTTCAAGTCCATTTAAAAGAATGTTGTGGTCAATAGTATCAAATGCGACACTAAGATCGAGTCTCACTAATAGAGAGATACAACCACGATCGGATGATAAGAGCAAATCATTTGTGACTCTAATGAGAGCTGTCTCAGTACTACGGTACTGTCTAAATCCTGACTGAAAATCCTTGCAGATACCATTTCTTTCTAAAAAGGAACATAGTTGTGAGGATACTGCCTTTTCTAGTATCTTTGACAGAAAAGGTAGATTCGAGATCGGCCTGTAATTGACTAATTCTGAAGGATCAAGTTGCGTTTTTTTAACAAGCGATTTAATCATAGCCAGCTTAAAAGTTTAGTACGTATCCTAATGACAAAGATGAATTAATGATATTAAGAGGAGGATCTATGACCTCTGGAAGCATCTCTTTCAATAGTTTAGTCTGTATAGGGTCTAACATACATGTTGTCAATTTAGATGATTTAACGAGTTTAGAAAATTCTTCCCCTCCTATACCAATGAATGAATCGAATTTTTCCTCGGGGAGACTACAATGCACTGTCTGATGCGATACTGTAGTAGACGGTTGCATAGTTATAAATTTTCTCCCTGATATTATCAATATCTTATCTTACTTCTTGTAAATAAAGTTGTTCATGAAGTCATTACTGCTGTGCTGCTTGGAAACATCTGGGGTTGAAGCTTTATTTTTTGTTAATTTAGCCACTGTTTCAAATAAATACCTAGGGTTTTGTTTATTTTCTTCTAATAGGGTGAAAAATAAGCAGATCTAGCAGTATTTAATGCCTCTCTATACACAATTGTGCTCTCTTTCCATGAAATGCAAAAACTTTTCTGGCTGCTCTATTAAGGCCCCGAGTGTGCTCGTTATACCATGGCGTTGGACTATTTTCATTAATCTTCTTCTTCATTAATCTTAATCTTCAAACCAGTCAAATGTCGCGCTGGTACATTTTCTGTAAGCTTTAAAAATAAGTCGAATGTCAGTTGTCGTCAAAAAAAGTCAAATGTTTTTTTATTTTCATTAAATTATTATTCTATAACCGTCTATCATCTCTGAATATATCTTGGCAAAATTCACTAAAAATAGTGATTTATAGTGGCAAGCTGAAAAGACTGTCTTTCTCTTTAAGAACACACACGGCGGAGGTGCAAAAAAAAAAAACGGCCACAGGTGAACTGTCTTTGTAGTGTTAAGAGACCTAAGGGTATTTTTACAATAAATTTTCCGTCTGGTGTTATTCACTAAAAAAGCTTGTAAAACATCAACCCTTTTTTGCACAGACAATTGACACACCTCTTTTTTTTCAGGACAAATTGAACTTTCAGCATATTTGTGTTGCATTGATGTCACCTGAATGAAAAAATAAGTTATGGGACCACAAAGACAAATGAAAAAATAAATCGGAAATTTAATCACTCAAATATTTATTGAAATCACACACAAATAAATAAAAGCTAAGCAAATTTCCTCTGGAAAACAGTTTGTTCATGTCTTTGGAGTCCTGGAGCACAGGAATAAACTTTATAACTTGTACAGAACCAAAACTATTTACATTTTTCCATAAGAAGTCCAGGCGTTTTGGGCCTCCTGAAATTCACTGGTGCCAAGCCTCAAAACAGTTCCTATCAGCAATCACACAGAGGGCCACATCACAGGCTTTGCATTTCTATTTTATTTATTTTATTTATTCTTTTATTTATTATATTCTTTTTATACTTTTATACTACATTTATAATACTCATTTGTATTTGATAATACTTTTTTACAGTAAATAAATAAATGGCACTTCAGCTGGGTCTATCCTGGTAATCTAGTTCCTCATCTGTCAAAAAGCTCTGTTCTCCTGAAAATCCATCATCCTGCATGGCATCAAAAAAGGCCAGAGCTCGATTTACATCCATTTTTCTTTGTGTTTCTCTGTAAAACGCGCGTCTCTTCGTGCGTCTCTCTCTCCACAATATCAGAGCTTGGTTCGTGCGTGATGACGCACACCAATGTTTACAACGGATCAGCCTGTAATTGGTCAACAACCATCACGTGAAAACATCACGTGATATCCAAAATGGCAGCTTGCATCGAGCTAGCAGCAAAAATGACGGAATATTTATAAATTATGGACATCAAGAGGCTCATACTTGGATATAAGCGTTTGGATTTATTGCTGAAAAACTCCGAAAGGATGCACAAGTTCCAGGCTGGATAGAAAACCTTCTGTAAAGGCTAGAAAGACACCAAAGACACCCCCGTGATGGCTAGCTCGTTAGCTTTCTGCTGAAAAAAACGGTAAGAAAATCGATAAATCTGTCACCGAATAATATAAATATTTATCGGAGGTGCCATGTGGCGTCGTCGACGATGCCGTCGGTTTCTGGGGGTTAAGAGAAGGAGAGCTATCAAAATAAACCACATAACATCTAGAATAAAAGGTATATCAATGCACATTTCCCGCCAGTCCTGTGTAAACTACAACGGCAGCAAGTTTTTAAAAAAAAATTATCCGGAACATTTTCGTGAGATGCGGAGCGGAGCACAACAGAGGAGAACAACGGAGTCTGAAGTAGCTGCTTGCTTAAAAGATCTTGCTCGCCTCTCAATCGTCCAATTTCAAAACGGTTTTCACAGGATTAATTTTGAGTTCGTAAGCTTTTTGAATGATACTGTACTTGATCTATGATGACTACTAAAATATGTGATATGAAAAAAAGGCAATTAAAAAAAATAAAAGAGCCAATCGTCCCGCTAGCAGGACGTGACAGTTAATTAAACCGGTTTTTCTCAAAATTCCGTTCCTGAAAATCATAGTGATCAGCCAAATTCAGATAACCATAACTGTTGTTACCGACAAACGATGAAAGAAATAAAAACAGATTTGGAAAGGGCTTGAAACCTGCTTTAATATGGTATCAAAACCTGTAATAGGTAAAATTTCACCATGTGATGGTTTTCCCAGATCGCATCACATAGCCTATTTGTAACATGGAGTCGGCTTTGAAGCCTTGGCTAAATGAAGTATACACGAGACTAGATAATTTCAGAATTTCAACGGCATCAACATTGATTCCATGTGATAATTTTAGATCTAGAGTATAATTACGACAATGAGTAGGTCCTGACACGTGTTGTCTAACTCCAATAGAGTTCAGAATGTCTTTAAATGCCAATCCCAATGCATCTTTTTCGTTATCTACATGTATATTAAAATCACCCACAATTAGGACTTTATCTGCAGCCAGTACTAACTCTGATAGAAAATAAGCAAATTCTTTGATAAAGTCTGTATGGTCCCCTGGTGGCCTGTATACAGTAGCCAGCACAAATCTCAAACGTAATTTATCATTTACATTAGATAGCGTTACATTAAGCACCAACACTTCAAAATAATTATATCTGAAACAAGACTTCTCAGTAATTCTGAAGATATTACAGCAACACCTTTCCCTTTGCCTTTCAGACGATGAATAATGAATAAGTGCTAGTTTCTAATGAACAAGTACGAGTATCTAGTGCACATGTACTAGTATCCATTTAATACAGTGTTTCTCAACCTCTCCTGCAGGGACCCCCTGACAGGACATGTTTTTGTTTTAACCCTGAAATGGCACACCTGATTCAATTAATTAAAGGCTCAAAGGCTTAATGTGTAGCTGACTAATTGAATCAGGTGTGCCATTTCAGGGTGAAAACAAAAACATGTCCTGTCAGGGGGTCCCTGCAGGAGAGGTTGAGAAACACTGATTTAATAGGTACTGGTACTAGTATCCATTTAATAGGTACTGGTATCTAATAACAAAGAACTAGTATCTAATGAATAAATACTTGTACTTATTCTTTAGGTACTTGTACCTTTTTAAAGATACTAGTAACTAATGGAATAGATAGTTGCTAAAAATAAGCACTAGAAACATGAAAATATATACCAGTATGTTTTAGGGATTAAATGTTAAACGGCTTGCCAAAGGAAGAAATTGTCTGTGTTCAAAATGGAATACTAGCCTTACTGCATTCTGTTTAGTAGATGGTGTATAGCTGAATTTAGCCAAAGTCCCTTTCTATCTATGAACTTTGCGCTATTATTGACCTAAACTGAATTAACATTGAACTGATTTGAGATGAATAATAGACTTTACATCTTATTATGATGGTAACAATATTCAGAAAAGTATACTACTTGTACCTAAATTATGCAGCAATAGTTATATTAAATTGAAAATGCCAATGAACTTTTTTATTTCCAAGATAACTAGACACCACTTACTGAATTAAACATGCAATGTTAGAGGACTCCAGTTATTGTCTCAGAAATAAATTGTTTATTTTGCATTTTTTTTAAACAGGTTTGTGTAGAATTTCTAGCCTTTTGGCTGTCCGATCAAAGAATCATTCAAAAAAGAATGTAGATAATATTACCAATAATTTATTTATCATACTGAAAATAAAAGGTATAGTCAGTTGTGCATTGCATTGAAAGATTCAGTACCATTGCATAATAGGTTTAGTATTCTCTGTTGTATACTGCACATTTTTGCAATGGATGCAGCCAGAAACCTTTGTTACCATACCAGCCCTGTACGTGATTTGATATATGAAAAGATGAATACGTGGAGAATGAATAACACGTTACTGTTGTACTGCGTCTACTTATTACTTACAGTTACTTTGCATGCATACTATCGTACACTTATTACTATACTACATTACAGCCTAACAGATTGCTAATACTGTAGGATTATACGCATTTCGCTGCCCCAGCTGCTCTTGTCTGTTGTCTGATGCTATGTGGAGTGGATAAGCAGGTAACGTTAGGCTACAATGTTTGACATCCTGCTAGCCATACATGCTACAGTTGGCATAAGTTTTTATTTTTTACTACTTATCAAGCTGTCATTCGCCGGCAGGCAAGGTGTACATATTCAGATGAAGACTTCATCACACGATGGAACAGATGTCACTTTGTGTATAGCTGCAAACATCAGCAAACGGATTATGCTTTGCTTTGATTATGAAGATATTCCTGTTTTTCACCTCCCATACGACAGCGTTGTTAACCCATCCACTCTTGAAAAAAAGATAGCTATCTGTACTTTTGAAGGCTTTAATTTTTTGTGCGGTGTAAGCTGACAGATTCTCTATAAGATATATGTAAATATCTCCAAACTCCAAGTCTGGTAGAGACTTTGCCAGCTTCAAAGCAATGAAAACATCAGCGGGTGCCGTGTATGGATCACACGTTCCGAGTATGTTAATCTTTTCTTGATATCTAATTTTAACATTCGGTGACATATGGTCTAAATAGTTAATTGATAGTAGTATTGGAAATTTGCGAAGCTGCAATTCCCCTGGCTGGCCACTGTTTGTCGCCATTTTGTCAGCGTTTGTTGCCCGCCAGGTATCCATGGTAGTCACATGACTGCAAAGTGTGAATAGAATCCCTCACAACAGCACAAATCTGCAAAACAGATGTTGTCTCAAGCACACTTGATGCAACTAATCAAGGGCTTAATTCGTTGCACCAGGTGTGCTTGACCTAGAACACATGAAATATCTGAACTGGCTAGGTTAGTTGATTGTCACGTTTGACTGCATGTTACAAATAAGGCTAAGTCAAAAGAATGGTCCAAAAAGTTGAGAAAAGATATCATCACCCTTCACAAAAAAGCGAAAGCCACAAAAAGCGAAGACACTAAATGTTCCAAGAGACACCGTTGGAAGCATAGTTCGCAAGTTCGAAGTTAAAGGAACAGTGGTTACACAACCAGGACAGTGAATAAAAAGGAAGCCATCAACTGCTGCAACCAGATTTCTGAGAAGGCAGGTTCAGAAAAACCCTCGAGTGACTGCAAAAGACCTACAGCAAAACTTGGTGGCAACAGGCACTGAGGTTTCAGCTTGCAGAGTAAGGCACGCACTAAACGCATGCGGTTTCCATGCCAGAACTCCAAGACGTACACCACTACTCACCCGAAAGCACAAGAAAAGTGCTCAAAATCATATAAAGAAGCCACAGATGTCCTGGTATTCTTTTTTGTGGAGCAATGAAACAAAACTGAAAAAAACAAAAAAAAAACACTGTCTACAGTTCAGCATGGTGCTGTTTGGAGGCCGCTTCGCATCCTCTGGCAATGGAAATCTGCAGCGTGTGGAAGGCAAGATGGATTCATTGAAGTATCAGGAAATCTTAGGAGAAAACGTCATGCCGTCAATGAGGAAGCTGAAACTTCCAACAGGACAATGATCTCAAGCATACCTCAAATTCCACCAAGGCTTGGTTGCAGAAGTCATCCTGGAAGATTCTACAGTGGCCATTACAGTCCCCTGACTTGAACCCCATAGACAATCTCTGGTGGGATTTGAAGGTGGTGGTTTCAGCACGCAAACCCAAGAATATTACTGAACTGGAGGCCATTGCTCATGAGGAATAGGCTAAAGATTCCTCAGAAACGCTGCCAGAAGCTGATGTCTGGTTATACATCCTCGCTTGCAGCAGAGGGTGTTCTACTAAGTACTAAAGATGCTTGCCATGAATGGGGTTGAATAATTTTGAGACTGCCGAAGTCATTAAAAGTTGCATTTTTTTTAGTTGAATTTGGGGAAACCACTTGAAACATGTGTTGTGTTGAGCTATTTTAATTACTTTTGTTTGATTTGCTCATTGCTCATTTACAATGGGGGTTGAATAATTTTGATTACAACTGTAAATAAATCAAACTAATTAATTTAGGGAGTAAACAGATTCCCAGGCATAAATATTCAGATAGGTCAGATGTTGGAATTCACTGTGACTGTACCAGTACTGTAATAGTCTTAAAATATTTTATTTTTCCATCTTTGGCAAATTAGTATAATAGTCATTCTGTGCTATCTGATATAAGTCTTTTGTGAGGTGTATCTATATGTGTCTGGGCAATTAAGACAAAACTTAATGCATAAACATTATCAAGTGTATACATTTTTTTTTGTTAATTCATTTTAATGTATTACCAGAAAAACCTTTAACAGTATAAGGCGTTTAATATATTTACATTGATTTAGTTCATCAGTCTGAATACAGCATTGTCTTCAATAATTATGTTTCTTTATTTTCATATGAATACTAAAAGGTATCAAATCTACATGATTTCTGAAAACAGGAACTTTTCACTTGTCATTAGTACAGTCCATCTAAACCATACGATTTCTACAGTATGAAGAGTGTGATTGTAAAAAGGTTGTGCTAAAATTCCATTATTAAGGAACGTGAAATCTTGAACGTGAATTAATATTGTATGGCACAAAACACATGTTGACAAGATTATTTTAGTTGTACACTTATATAAATAATTTACATCAGTATGCCCCGTGATGTAATGCAACCTTTCAACAGTTTCTGATAATGAAAATTTTTCTGAGAAGCACCTTATAAGTTGAGAATTTCATGACCGAGGGTCTTGAGTCTTCTACAGTGGTTCTTCACTGTTGTGGGATGGCATCTGCTACTGTTTGTTCAGTCCTCTCTGTCCCAGCAGAGCTCTTGCAGTGCTCCGGTTTATTACCCAGCTGATGGCCATACTCAAACTTGATCCTCAGTTCTCCCACCTGTGAGTGCGGAAGGATGTCTGGAATCCATTCGATCACAAAGGGTACTGGCTCCGTCTGCTCAGCAGCACAGGTCCCTGAGAGACGATACCACAGCGTTTTAGTTATACAGTAAAGCAGAATACTTGGAGTGATAACTATCCCCAGGCCGGGCTCATGTAAGGAGCTTGGCCCACCCTGGCCCCACGCCAAATAACGACCAATTTTAAAATTGGTCTGATGTTCAGAGTCAGCACTTTCAAAACACCCTACTTTCGGATACTGTACAGTTGAGTGATAGTCATAAAAAACAACACAGCAATACAACAACAGTAGACAAATCCTTAGCGTTGAGCCCTGTATGTATAGAGCCCCATTGAAGACCTGCCTCTTTGCCTTTTGTTATAAAAAATAATAAAGTTACAAAATCTGTTACGGGGGAAAGATTAAATAATGTTAAAACTTCGGATCCACCAGGAATTTCACTTAGCTCACCTCAAATCTAAAAGCTGCAGCCGGGCCGAATTATCCCCTTATAAAAACACCTCCAAGTGCCTTACTCAGATACTAAATGGTGATAGTTCATGTCTTATTTCTTGCCAGTGTTATGCTAACCCATCATAAAAAAGTGTCATCATGACATAAGTCAAAATCATAAGTCTTATTTATGAGGGAAAAAAAATCTTAATTCTTAGAAATTAATAATTATGAGAAAGTCAAAATTGTGAAATACTAAGTCAAAGTCTAAATTGAGAATAAAACAATTATGACAGAAAGATTAAATTATGAGATACAAAATCATAATTATGAGTCCGACATCGTAGTTATTATTAATTATAATTATTATCTTATAATTTTGACTTGTCATAGTTTCAACATGTCATAATTATGATTCACCAAAGCATGCTTTTTTTTTTTATGTGGCTGAAATGGGCTTCCACAGAATCAAGTATTCCAGAAAGCGTTGTTATAATATATCTGGATACTGTATTGAATATAATGTAGAATCTTTCTGTTATGGCATCAAAAACATTTCTGCTTTGAAAACTGAATATCAATCTCAAATATTAAGAGACAAGTTGGTATTATGATATCTAACACGCCGAGCAAAAATCTTGCTAACCTATGAGTTATGATATTTTTTGTGGAAAATGTAAAGTTAACATGGTTTGACCATTTGTAGCTTTGGTCATGTGATATATAATTAATAAGGCATATGATGTATTTTCATGTCAACAACAAGCAATATTGTAGAATGTTTGATCAGGAATCAAAAATAACGCTCTAGAAAGTTCTTTTAGCCAATCAAATCACTTTGGGGTCCATTGGGGATGGTAATTGAAAGGGGAATGTGATTTAAAACAATCCCAGAACCCATAAATCCGATTCTATACAAAGGGTACGTTTACATGACAACAATCTACTAAGAAAAGGAAAAGTACGTTTTTCGAGTGCAGACGACAACATTGTCAAAGCGTTCCCCGTTCACATGGATCTCTGAAAATGACTAAAAAAAGCTGTATTATGCTTTCATGCCAGTAGTTGGCGACGTCACTTTGTAAAGAAACACTACATGCCTATAGACTGAACACATTATACCAAGCGGCAACCTTCCGATCTCTCTCTTGAAACACGGAAGTGACTTAAACTGCAATTCAGCGACTGGCCGCTAGAGACAGGCTCCAAAAGAGAGTCAATCCCAATTTTATAGCAGAAAAAAAAATAAATTGTTTACAGCCCGGTTCAAAAACTGGTTTTGGTCTATATAGTTAATTTTGCCCTTCATGAAAACTGTGAGGGGGGTGATTTTTTATAACATCCGTTTAAATTATATTAAGCTTTAAAGTTCTGCATAATTAAGGGCGTGGCCACTTGAGTGACTGCGGTCACTACTAGCCGTTTGTCTGCTGTCTGTTAGCCATCACGTCACCTCAGCTAATCCCGCCTCTTTGACCATTTTCAGTTATCCGGGAATGATAAACAGTGACGCACTGCCAAGAGGGCGACGGCCGGCTCCAATTTTGTAGTTTACACAGAGACGGAGATAATGGTTTAGGTTTCAAAAACATGCACTTTGAAATTAGTTTTCAGGCCCCCAAAACGGCACTGTCAAGTAAATGAACGGCCAAAATGCATAAAAGGTTTTTGTTTTTTAGTTGAAAACAGTGTCATGTAAACAGCCCCTAATTGAACACATCCACTTACCCACTCTGAGGAAGGTGCGTAGCTCCAGTGGTCTGATGGCCAGAGGCTTATTGGTGCGTGAATGGTGGCAGGTGTCTGATCCAGGATCAGGAGGGGTCTCCCGGCAGCGGTACAGTGAATAGGAGCCATCACTGTTCTTCACAAAACTCTGAGTGAGTTCCAGAGGTAACTGTTCAAACAGAGTGCCCTCATTTAGAGGCTGCCCACAGATGCTATGGCCATTAGTGAGGATCTGAAAACTAAGAAAACAGGTACACACCTCTGGTGTATTAAAGATTCGTTTCACGTGCATCAGGTTGGTAATGTGCCAGGTGTATTTAGAGAAAGAGCCCAGAGGCAAAGCGTCATCACGCACAAATGCTAAAAACAGAATGACAGAATATTAAAACAAGGTATAACAAGATTTATAATCAGAATTAGAATGTTAGCACATGATCAATGGCTACACATATTATACTCACTGGTGGTGTAGTTGGGCAGTCTTCTCTTTTTTGAGCCCAATGATAAACGCTGCTGTAGGGCATTGAAGAAAGACTGAGGGATGTGGAACACCAACGGCTCTGGCTTGCCTGTTCACATCAAACTTCAACACATCAGTGTTAACTCAACATTCTAATCTGAAAATCTGATACAAAAGGTAGAATACTTGAAACCTGGGAAACAATCAGGCCTGTCAAGAACATGTCTGGTCATACTTTATCCAAAAATTAACAGAATAATAAACTCACTGCCCATACCCTTAAAAGGTACACCTTGGTAATACTGGGTTGGACCCCATTTTGCCTTTCCGAATTGCCTTAATTCATTGTGGCATAGAACTGCCCAAAGA
Source organism: Gila orcuttii (assembly GCA_026230005.1). Taxonomy (NCBI): domain Eukaryota; kingdom Metazoa; phylum Chordata; class Actinopteri; order Cypriniformes; family Leuciscidae; genus Gila; species Gila orcuttii. The sequence goes on from JAPDVR010000004.1 coordinate 50,991,593, forward strand.
ACTGCCACTCATTGGATATTTTCTCTTTTTTGGACCATTCTCTGTAAACCCTAGAGATTGTTGTATGTAAAAATCCCAGTAGATCAGCAGTTTCTGAAATACTCAGACCAGCCCGTCTCTTAAGTCACTTAAATCACCTTTCTTCCCCATTCTGATGCTCAGTTTGAACTTCAGCAGATCGTCTTGACCATGTCTACATGCCTAAATACATTGATTTGCTGCCATGTGATTGGATGATTAGATATTTGTGAAAACAAGCAATTGAAAAGGTGCATCTAATAAAGTATACAATATATTGACATAAGAAAAAAAAAAGATATATATATATTTTTCTTACCTTTTATATATATATATATATATATATATATATATATATATATATATATATATATATATATATATATATATATATATATATATATATACACACACATTTAAAATATAAATATATATATATATATATATATATATACATAAATATTTTATATATAAATCATAGTAGTATTTGTTGTTCTGCCCTTTTTATTTAAAAAAAAATCACTGTAGGATGATTCATTGTTGTGCTTAATTATCAAAAATGTTGTCAAATATTGAAAAACTGCAAATATAGGAGAAATCTTAATTGTCCTAATATATGCTACGTTCAAGTTCTCCTGGAATGTCTGTAATTACGACGCCACAGGAGTTCAAATCACTTTGGTTGGAGCAAGATGGAAGTGCACCTTTTCGACAAAAAACTTTTTTTACTCTACTCTACAAAATGATTAATACAAATGTGAGGAAAAGCAAATTGTTTTCAAATGTTTTCTTACCATCAAACTGGAAGTGCATCGTCTGATGGATCCTCTCTGTAACACTGGCTAACCACTGCTGGAAACCCAATGACACATGTGTCTCATCCACCGGCTGGCTGCTTCCTGTTTAATTCACCCGACGACATTACACACATCAAAAACTACAAAATTATGATAATGAAAGCCATGTGTACGTCATTTATATTTTCAAACTTAAAGGGGTAATGTGATTACAAATCTCTCAGCATCTGTAACAGTGCTAAAGAACAATGACAGCCAGAGTGCTAGAAAAGAAACAGAAATAAAGAAAAGCAAAATCATACAAGAGGAAATATCTGGAGCACCTGGGTTCTTAATTCCAGTAGAACTGGAGTGTTTTCTGTGAGTGGGCTTGCGCTGGTTTAGGGTGGGAGCAGAAGTGTCTTTGACAGCCAGAGGAGAAGCAGAGGACACAGAGGAAGCTGTGTGAAACAGTGACAGGTCCAGAAAGCCAAAGAATAAAAAAGGAATACAGATTACAGAGGAGGTGGTCAGTAACCACAGAACATAACAGCAGCATTTAGACATCAACAACAGATTTCAGTGGGTGGAAAAGAAGTGGCTCTAGGAAGAATTCATTTTGAGCCCCACACAGAATTTGCATCAACAGAAAGCTAATATTTCCTCAAAATTCAAATATCCATCATTCACAAAATTCCCTGCTTCCTTGTGTGTCTGTTTATCAAACATTCTGGTGAATTTTATGTAAATGTATGTAGTTGCTGCAAGTATGCGTCACATTTTTCCATTCCAGTTGAACACCCCCTTTTTTTTTTAAAGCACCTAGCAACATAACTAGTGACTTTTTGGACAAACCATAGCTATTTTCCATAGAAAATATTTGGCTTAATCATCACTGACTGAAAACAGAACATCCTTATTGTGGTTTGTTACTCAGATGGTGGTTATGCACTGTGTGCGCGAAAAATTAAGAAAGACATTTTGTAATTTCGAACCTTCTTTATGAGTGATCAAAACAATAATCACAGCACAGCCATTGTCTTTAACTTATGTCTGTGGTGATTTTATCAGATCAAAATAAATAAGGATTTTAGAATGTCATACTCACTTCGTTGTCAGAAACCAAAAAATATGTAAATGAGAACAGCTTTATTCGTAATTCATCTGTATTAAAATACAGTATGTGAGAACAGAGGGTAGGAGAGAAGTAAATAGATGTAAAGGGTAAACACTAGGCAGAATGAAAATACAATGCAATCACGGCATTAAAGGATTAGTTCACTTCAGAATTAAAATTTCCTGATAATTTACTCACCCCCATGTCATCCAAGATTTTCATATCTTTCTTCCATCAGTCGAAAAGAAATTAAGGGTTTTGAGGAAAATATTTCAGGATTTTTTTTCCCATATATTGGACTTCAACAGGAACCAACAGGTTGAAGGTCCAAAGTGCAGTTTCAATGCAGCTTCAAAGGGCTCTACACGATCCCAGTCGAGGCATAAGGGTCATATATATATATATATATATATATATATATATATATATATATATATATATATATATATATATATATATATATATATATATACATACACATACATACATATTTACTTTTTAACCACAAATGCTCGTCTTGCACGTCTACGACTTCACGCATTATGTAATCACCATGGAAAGGTAACGCGTGACGTAGGTGAAAAATGTAGGGCGAAAATGTCTCATTCTCTCCTCCAACTTCAAAATCACCCGACATCGTTGTTTTACCTTTAATTTATTTATTTAGTAAAGGGCGTTTGATTTAGTCTTTGCACGTTCGCTTTGTAAACACTAGGTTGGTACTTCCGCCTAAGACCCTTACTCCTCGGCTGGGTTTGTGTAGAGCCCTTTGAAGCTGCACTGAAACTGCTGAAACTGATAACCATTGAATTCCACTATATGGAGAAAATCCTGAAATTTTCCTCAAAAACCTTCATTTCTTTTCAACTGAAGAAAGAAATACATTAATATCTTGGATGACGTGGGGAGGGTGAGTAAATTATCAAGAAATTTAATTCTGAAGTGAACTAATCCTTTAACATGCTAATTAGCGTTATTGTCTAATCATCCAATGACATTTAGCCATTTTCAAGCAGACTTTAGCTACTTTCCACTGAAATTAGTTGGCAACCGTGGGCCCAAGACAATCTGTGGATGGCTGGTGAGATAAACTTACCCATAGATGACTCCATAAATTTGAGTCTCTTGTAACGATGAGAGATGGAGGGCTCAATGTGCTGCTGAGATATACCGAATGCTGTGGCATCTGCCCTGTCCTGCAGTCCTGGACGTTCACAATAATAACACATGACAAGTCATCTCTGATGCATAGAAAAACCCTCCAGGCACCATATATAGACCTGTACCAAACCTAACTAAACACAAATGCGTGCAGGAATAGGAACAGAAACACTCTTCTAAGATAGCTTATTCTTGCCAACACGTAAAGAAGCATTGCATGTATCCTAAATGGAGAAGGCAATTTCAGAATTGACTGCGATAAACTCTGTGCAAAAAATGTATTAAAAACATTTGTCAAGAGGAAATTTTTAATATATTAATATGCTTCATTCAGTACCAAGAAGTATCAATAAAAAGTTCAGTATTTTAAAATGTAACGCCTGACCAATTATTCGTCTACTATATACATTATTAGATAGCAGAGCACCGTGGTAACATCAAAATCTATCGGAAACAATTCAGTCAAGTCTTCTGTGCACGTCACATAAGGAGCACTATTTTTGAGCTGTACAAGTTGCTTCCATCACTGAATTTACTTTAGATGGACTATGACACTTTCTTCTAGAGCTGCTCTACAGCCGAAACAAACTTTGTTGCATTCATTTCCTGTTATCACTGTAAAGCTGCTTTACAGTGCTTTACAAAACAATCTGTATTGTAAAAAGCGCTATAGAAATAAAGGTGACTTGACTTCCTATATGGAGCTTTTCCAAATCTGTCACTTTTGGAACCTGGGTTAGGATGCAACCTTAGAGCAAGGATAGCCAACCCTGGAAGTCTACCTTCCTGCAGACTTCAGTTTCAAGCCTTCTACAACACACTTGAATGTTTTTCAAGTAATCAACGATTAGCTGGTTTAGGTCAAGTCAAGTCAAATATATTTATATAGCGCTTTTCACAATACAGATTGTATCAAAGCTGCTTCACAGTATCAATCAAAACAACTTAACAATGTTTGTTTATTACTGGAAAAAAGACATCCAAGTTTGGTAGAGCTGATCAATGGTATGATTGGTTAATTAATTTGAATATCCCCAACTGAGCAAGCCAAAGGCAACAGTGGCAAGGAACCGAAAAACTCCATCCAGTGACCTAATGGTGTCCTAACACCCCATCAGATGACCCAATGGAGAAAAAAAACCTTGGGAGAACCCAGGCTCAGTCGGGGGCCAGTTCTCCTCTGGCGTTTATGAACTAGAGGCCGAATTTACAGTAACTGTAAGATAAAAAATTTATATGAATGCCTGGCTAAATAGATGCGTCTTCAGTCTAGTTTTAAACTGGGAGAGCGAGTCTGAGCTACGAACAATATCAGGAAGGCTATTCCAGAGCTTCGGAGCTAAATGTGAAAATGCTCTGCCTCCTTTGGTGGATCTGGTTATCCTAGGAATGACCAGAAGCCTCGAATCTAGTGATCTTAAAGAGCGCGATGGATTGTAAGGCGATAGAAGATCCGTTAAATAGACTGGAGCTAAACCATTTAGAGCTTTATAAGTCAAAAGCAATACCTTGTATTTAATACGGAACTTTATAGGTAACCAATGAAGTGATGATAAAATCGGTGTTATATGATCATATTTTCTTGATCTAGTAAGAACTCTAGCGGCTGCATTTTGGACTAACTGTAGCTTGTTTACTGTAATGCTTTATTAGCTGGTTGTCCTGCATCTTCAATAATCTAGTCTCGAGGTCATGAATGCATGAACTAACTTTTCTGCATCAGAGACTGATAGCATATTACGTAGCTTAGCAATGTTTCTAAGGTGGAAAAAGGCAGTTTTTGTAACATATGAAATATGCTTTTCAAAAGACAGGTTGCAGTCTAATGTAACACCCAGGTCTTTTACTGTAGCGGATAAAGTAACAGGGAATCCTACTATGTTAAAGTCGTGCTGTGAAAGGTTTTGTGGACGGTTTTTAGAACCGATAAGTATTACCTCTGTCTTGTCTGGATTTAATAAAAGAAAATTACGCGTCATCCAATCTTTTATATCTTTAACACAATCTGTCAATTTGGATAATTTAGCGTATTCATCTGGCCGTGATGAAATATATATTTGAGTGTCATCAGCATAACAATGGAAACTAATTCCATGTTTCCTTAGAATATTACCAAGTGGCAGCATATATATTGAGAATAATAAAGGGCCTAACACAGATCCCTGCGGCACTCCATAGTTTGGTAACTGCCAGCTTGAACGTTCTTGGAACATGACCTAAAGATAAAGATGAGTTAATAATATTGAGAAGAGGCTCTTCCACTATAGGTAACACTTCTTTCAGTAGTTCAGTTGGTATAGGATCTAATAAACATGTTGTTGTTTTAGATTAAGTGATGTTTATTTAACTCTTTTTGTTCTATGGTTGTAAAGCATTGTAATTGTTCTTGCGGGGTGATAATTGCGGCCAAATTATAAGGCGCGAGCAAAGATCGAATGTTTACGATTTTGATGCTTTCAATTTTCTCGGTGAAGAAGTTCATGAAATCATTACTACTAAACTGTAACGAGGTATTTTGTTCAGACGACGTCTGTTTATTTGTTAGTCTAGCCACGGTATTAAATAAAAACCTTGGATTATTTCGGTTGTTTTCTATTAATTTGCTGAGGTGCTCAGCCCTGGCCGTTTTAAGTGCCTTTTTATAAAGTGACATACTGTCTTTCCACGCGATTCTAAAGACCTCTAAATTAGTTTTTTTCCATTTACGCTCTAAATTACGGTTTCTCTCTTTAAAACATACGTAGTATTATTGTACCATGGTGCTATACTTTTTTCTATGACCTTTTTTTAATCTAATGGGTGCAACAATATCCAATGTTCTAGAGAGAATGGTGCTCATAGTGCTAGTTAGTTCGTCTAATTCATCTGTTTGTTTGGGTTCAGGCAGCAGCTGAGACAGATCAGATAAGCTATTTGAGAAATGATCTATGGTGGATGGACGAATTGTTCTACCTGGTCGATAACGTGGCGCAGCATGACATATTACAGCAGTGCGTAATATGCAAGTTACCAAGTAGTGGTCAGTGACATCATCACTTTGTGGAATGATATCTATATCGGTTGGATCGGTTCCATAAGATATAATTAAATCGAGTGTATGATTAAGACGATGAGTTGGTCCGGTGACGTTTTGCTTGACCCCGAAGGAGTTTAATAAATCTGTAAACGCAGCCCCTAACGCAGGGGTGTCCAAACTCGGTCCTGGAGGGCCACTGTCCTGCAGAGTTTAGCTCCAACCCCAATTAAACACACCTGAAACAGCTAATCAAGGTCTTGATTAGCTGTTGAAGGTCATTAGTCATGCTAAAAACTTACAAGCAGGTGTGTTGAGGCAAGTTGGAACTAAACTCTGCAGGACAGTGGCCCTCCAGGACCGAGTTTGGACACCCCTGCCCTAACGCATCATTTAAATTATCTACGTGTATGTTAAAATCTCCAACAATTAATGCTTTATCGACGTTGACCAAAAGATCTGATAGAAAGTCAGCAAACTCTTTTAGGAAATTGGCGTAAGGCCCTGGAGGTCTATATACGGTAGCCAATGCTAGAGATAATAGGGATTTTTTTTCTTACATCTAAGAGTGTAACATTTAGCACTTCAAACGAATTAAACCTATGACGAGTTTTCTGAGTAACATTAAGGATATCTCTGTAGATTGTTGCAACACCGCCGCCACGACCGATCAGACGGGGCTCATGCTTATAACAGTATCCTGGCGGAGTAGACTCATTTAGACCGAAATAATCATTTGGTTTAAGCCAGGTTTCAGTAAGGCACAGAACATCGAAATTATTATCTGTGACCATTTCATTTACAATAACCGCCTTAGGTGTGAGCGATCTAATGTTTAGAAGACCTAGCTTTAGAAATTGTTTTTGTTCACTAATAGCGAGATTTAGTGTGCTGGACCTGGGGCCTGTTTCAATAAGGAGGTTCAACCAACTCTGAGTTAAAACTTGAACTCTGAGTTGACTTACCCTGAGATGGGAAACTCTTGAGTTTTCGGTTTCAGAACAGCTGAAATGAGTAAGTTCAATCAACTCTAAGTTGACTGACTCTGAGTTAAGCGCGTGCACCACAAGTATAAAAAGCCATTATCAATGGAGCGCAGATATTATGAGTCACCATGGTAACAGCGCCAGACAAAAAGAGGTCTGCATATTTCTCACCAGCAGTACGCAAACATTTTTTTTTTAAGCAACAGGGCAGCAGCGGCGATCGAGAGAGTTAGTTTGGGAGAAAATAGTTGCTCGAGTCAATGCGTAAGTTTACATTTTAATTACTTTTATACAGTGTTGGGTGTAATTACCAAGTAATTTAAAAACTGTAATTTAATTAAAGGGATTACTCTTAATTCATCTGTAATATAAAGAAAAATATGATGTAATTGCATTAAATACTGCATAGACTATAGAACAATTCTGTATAAAACAATAGTGGATTTAACATAAAAAATGTTATGATTATTGTAAAATGTTATAACATAAAATGTTTTCACCTCATAAAAGGTATATTTTTAATGTAACCTTCTCTCTCTACACACTTTGGTCAATTCAAGAATAATTCATGCAATTGTATATTGTTAATTTGAAAGCATTAAAAGTGCAGTTTATTGTCTCTTTTTGTATTGTTCAAGTGGTTGAGGTTGATATGGGATTTATAAAGTAATTAGTAATAAGTAGACCAATACTTTCTGGAGATAGTAATTATTACATTAATCTAATTACACTGTTGAAGATGTCATTTGTAGTTAGTAATTAATAACTATTTTGGAGTAACTTACCCAACTGTTATAATATCAGAGGTGAAACTGGAAGAACAGTATGTTATTCAACCTAATTTTAATTTTCATGTAGGTGCAATCCTGCAGGCATTAAAAGAACATGGCAGCAGCTGAAAATGACATATAAAAACATAATTCAATCAGGTAAGGCTTGAGCATATCATGGATGTAGGCAACCTGACTTTACAAACATTTGACATATTAAATAACTAAATAGCATCCAGTGTCTAGCAGTGCAGCAGCATTTTTGACATAGGTCTAATTAACACAATTAAATGTTCATTCTCATTTGACTTCTACTCAGCCAACAGAAAGAAGGAAGAGGCTCGCAAAGATGGAGATGGAGATGCAGAGGAGATGGAGATGCAGAGGAGATGGAGATGCAGAAGAGATGGAGATGCAGAAGAGATGGAGATGCAGAAGAGATGGAGATGGAGATGGAGATGCAGAGGAGATGGAGATGGAGATGCAGAGGAAATGGAGATGAAGATGCAGAGGAGATGGAGATGCAGAGGGAGATGCAGAGGAGATGGAGATGCAGAGGGAGATGCAGAGGAGATGGAGATGCAGAGGAGATAGAGATGCAGAGGGAGATGCAGAGGAGATGGAGATGCAGAGGGAGATGCAGAGGAGATGGAGATGCAGAGGGAGATGCAGAGGGAGATGCAGAGGGAGATGGAGATGCAGAGGAGATGCAGAGGAGATGGAGATGCAGAGGAGATGGAGATGCAGAGGAGATGGAGATGCAGAGGAGATGGAGATGCAGAGGAGATGGAGATGGCCCTGAGCCTGAATGCTGGAAGGCCAATGGCTGAGGGAATTCCTGGAGGGACTTCATCAGAGCCAGTCACTCCCAGTCACGAAGTGCCTTCATAAAATGTAAGAGGTCTACATATGTGTTATTTTTTATTTAGGCTGTTTTTGATATTTCCATATATTTTACTTTGGGTTGGGTTTTTTGTTGCTCCCAACAGATTCTGATGGTAATATCTGTCTTTTGGAGCCTCCTGTCCCAACAGAACCCCAGACAGTTGTAAGTAGCCTACTCAATACACCAGAAATTATGACAAATAGTATAATAAAATGTGCTCAACCAAATGCTCATCTTCACAGGACGATGGGGATGAAGAAACAGTTTCTGCTGCCACAGAGAGGCCTACAGAGGAAATGTTAATATTATGTGTCTACACATCAAACAATCTACACATTCACATTTCTTCACATTATTTATGTGGAGTAGCCTATAGAATCTAAGTTTATATCTAAGTATAAACGGATATTCTTATCTCTCCCCCGTCCCCAGAGTGTGGAAGAACAGTAGGAGGAAGGTCCATCAACTTCTGGTGCACAGATGAACGCAGTTCAGTGATTTTCAGTGAATGCCAGTTTAATTCTGTAGAATTTGTTTAGAACTACATGATGTAACTCTAATCTACTGTATTTTCAGTTGCCAGTTAAGAAGTTATATAGACTTCATCTTATTAAAAAAATTGGGGGAAAAAACAGCAATGAATAAATGTATCGAAAGAATGAATGAGGTGTTTAAACACCGCTTCCTCTTTAAAAAAGGGGAGGAGACCGAAATAAACTCTGGGTTTACGGAAGTAAACCTGCTCCCGACCAGGTTAGGTTCACAGAGTAAGTTACCATGGTAACTTACTCTGAGTATAAGTTACCTCTCTTTCAGAAACGGGCTTGACTTACCCTGCTTTCTCAGGTTTGACTTACTGAAACAGAAAACCCGGAGTTTCCCTCATTTCAGGGTTAACATACTCAGAGTTTTCACTTAACCTCCTTTCTGAAACAGGCCCCAGGAGAAGTGTTGTCCAACTCTGCCACAGAGCAGCGGTGAGCAACTCTGGTCCTCGATATCCACTTTCCTGCACAGTTTAGCTCCAACCCTAATCAAACACACCTGAACAAGCTAATCAATGTCTTCAGAATTTCTAGAAAGCTACAGGCAGGTGAGTTTTATCAGGGTTAGAGCTGAACTCTGCAGGAAAGTCAATCACAAGGGACATAGGCCCAGGCCTAGACAGAAAGGAGGTTCACTATTCCAGTCCAGGCGACCCACCACTCTGCACAGTTTGTATTTCTGTCTTATTTGTCACACTCAGTTCAGATCATGGAGATCTCTCCTAATGAGCTGATGATTAGGGATGGTAAAATTAAGCTTTGTGAAGCACCAAGGCTTTCCTCTAAAATGTATCATAAAATGGTTCATTACTCAAAGCTTTGGAACACGGTGCACATTAACGACATCTTGTGGTCAAAAGGTAGAAAAGCTGCCTTTACGTCCCAGAAGACCCAGCCATTTTTTCATATAAAAAATCAGTTTGTGCTACAAAACCCATAAGTATATATGTCAATAAAAGTATGTAGTCTATCTAAATAAATGTCTTTCACATGTCATGAAACTGTATGAATGAATAAAATTTATAGGGGAGAAAAAAGAATGTGCTTGTGAACTGGGGATTAATATAAATTGACGTGCACAAAACTACACTTGTAAATATTCATATTATGATTTATTCTCATCAAAGTGAATGACTCTCGAAACATGCAAAAGGGGTTCCCAGTACAGTGCTTCACTGTGAGTTTTTTTTTTTTTTTTTTATTCAAGCTTCGAAGCCGAACGTCACATCACTATTGATGATCTAATGATTAGGTGTGTTAGAGATAAGAGAGACATGTGCAGAGTGTTGGGTCGCCAGGACAAGAATGAAGAACCACTGCACTATGTTTTTAAGAATAGAGCTTATGTGGATGGAGATGCAGACAACCTAAATCAGGAGTATACTATTCAATCCTGCTCCTGGAGGGCCATCATCCATCCAGCATAGCTGAGCTCAAATCCTACTCAAACACACCTGAATCAAGGGGTGCGTGTCAATCAGCTTCCTAGGTTGTGAATCTGTATGTGTACTCGAATTAGGTTATTGCCTGGCTCAATACCCATTGGGACACTGATGGCTCTATTTAAGGTGACATCAGGGAAGTGCAGGGGGTCAGAGGTGTTGTATAACGCTTTACAACAAAATGTGTAGGCCTACATTACCATTTGCACATGTAACATGCATTACATTCTAATTCAGGTATCATGGAGTAATGAATAACTTCTCACATATTTGTCCACCATGGTTAGTGTTTTATGAAAATGCTCTTGTCAATAGTTAAATCATGTTAGTTCTTAATGATAACATAACTTCATTTTATTTAATAAAAATGAATTGGACCAATGAGGATTCTGAAATAAAATGTGCTTATAGAAACTAATGCAATTGTCGTTCGCATCTGGTTGACGCATAAACCGAGCGTTCGTATTTTGTTGTTGTTGTTAATACTAATATTTCGGCAAACAGTTTGTTTCAGTTAAAAAAACATTAAGTAAGAGCGGGGTTTTCTAGCATATTTAAAGTCCCCCTGTGGTAAAAATCAAGGTTTTAATGTTGTTTATATGTCTATCTATGTGGTGTTTTTAATATGCTTTAAAACAAACCATGTGCAAATTCATGAGTCAACACCATTGCTGACTATATTCTCCTTAAAACTGCAGTGAACCAAAGACAGTCTCAAAAACATGGTTTGATATCGCTGCATGCGCATTATGTGTTCAGTCTAAGCATATATATTTACAAAGTCACCTCACCAAGTACTGGCCTGGCATGCATATACGTGTGAACAGGGATCGTTTTGACAACGTTGTCATCTCTACACAAAAAACGCAAAAGAAAAACTTCAGTTTTTAGTACATCGTTGTTGTGTAAACGTACCCTTAGAATTACTAGAAACTTTCAGGCAAGTTGAAGCTAAACTCTTGCAGAAAGGATTGCAGGATTGGAGACCCCTGAGCTAAATGGTTGACTTACCATTCATGTTGTAGTTGAGGAAAGCTGAAAACTCAGTGGCGAGCTTCTCATCACTCGTGAAGGCGCAAACGCAGGCATAGAAGTGCAGGCAATGTTCAGGTAAACTGTGCTCATGGGAATTTTCTCGTTCTTTGACATTAGGGTGATCCCCACTTCTTGCCCCCAAATCCCCCTTGGCATTGGGTGCGTAGCATGCACAGCGAAAGGGAGCAGAACCCTCAGTCTTCTCTTTAACACTAGATAAGCCTACTGTCAAATGCAGCAGTCCCAGAGGGTGGGCTTCACCTGGCTGGCACTTCACTATTAGGGTACCTTTGGAGACCCTCTGCACTAAGGGTCCCGGTGTCTCTGTAGCCAGCCTCCACAACTCTTCCTTGGCCTGGGAAGTGGCCACCAGGGCCTCCAGCACAGAGCTCTTGAGTGGCAGAGGTGTTGCTTGGTTCTGACACTCCATTGCTTGCTTCACATGGGTACAGGGACTTTTGGATGTTTGCTGACTGGTTCCTTCAACTGTCGACACGCTTTCGTTCTGCTGGCAAGAGGGCATGTAACAGCGACCGAGGTTGACACGGGTCAGCAAGGTTCCATCTGCGGTAGTAATAGCTGTATCCGTGAGGACTAACTCAACAAAGCCTCGCTGTTCGGAGCCACGTCCCCGCTGACGCAAAGAGAATACCTGCGGCCCTCCAGCTCTACCACCTTCGCTGTCCGTCACAACTCGAACCACTTCAGACACCCCTTTCTTCAAACGTTCCGTCTCATGGTCCCCATCCCTGAAGATTGTTCCACAGGCCTTGTTCTTGCAGCTGAGACCGCGAGTGCCATTGTAAATACCACACTGAGGGCACTTGCGAATGCCTCTCAAGGTAGCCTTGCCCAAGTTGGACAAGAACGCAGGAGTTTTCCGCTTGTCCCGAAGTTTCCCGCTTAAGTTACTGGAGGTTTGAGTGACAGGAGAAACCACCGTTTGTGTCGCCAGCGGTATTCCAGAATTTACCAGAGGACCATCCATTGTTACCACACACACTGAAACCGAGAGTGATAAAGAGAACAATTTTATTTTTCATGAACTAGGGGGGAGCCATAAGCAAAATACTGTTTAAGAACTGTAGTGCTACTACGATACAGTGCAGTGGAATCATTAGACCCTTTTTACAGGAGCACAAACCCCAGTGAAATAATCACGGTCCCAGTAAAGTATTACTGATAAATCCTTGTCTGATGGTGGAGATTACCATATTCAATGTGAATGTTTGCAAAAAGCTCTGACATTGTTCGTGATTCAGTTTGATTCATTCAGACAATTCACACACAACACTAAATCGTTTGAAGTGGTTTCTCACCTCTAAAAAATAACAGAATAGCCTACTTTATAAGACAGTAAACAAAAAGAGCGCTGAATGAGGTGTATGTTTACCTCCAATCTATTGTTGGAAACAAAATTTGCAAGTGTTTTCTATAATTTGTCAGCAATGAAGCAGCAATTCATTCGCATGCAACTTGTGAATGACTCTATACCTTACGTAAATACAATTCACATAATTTACATAGTATGTATGTTTTTTTATATAAAAACATCTATAGCCTATTTTGGGGGGTTTGGGGCTGAGCAAAAGTATACTGATGAAAGGCTAAAAATGCTCCTGCAGTGATAGTATCAAGTGGCAATGACACTGAATGGCTAATATTAAAATACCATGGTATTTGCATGCTACTTCAAAGAATACCATTGCAGGCTACATGTTAAAAAAAAACCTGTTGGCATGGCACATAAAAAAAAAACATACTGTATTCCCACGGTGGTACTGTATTTGGCTAATCTAAAACAATATAACTATTTAAGCCTATGACGAATGAGGATAAATTAAAATAATTAAAACTACTCAAATGATCAACCAACCTCATCAGGTAGGTCTTAGTAAACCTATCATTTGAGTAGTTTTAGTACACACTTCATAAAGTAAATTTAAATAATAAATACAAAAAATCATTAAACATTCATTAAAATGCTTCTTCAAATTCCTCCACAAATTCTTTGCACAAATCGCATGAAAAAGTCCATGACATGTTCCTGCAATTATACAGTAGTGCCGTATAGATTAACAAAGCATTGAAATGACATCGAGTTTAACCTTAGCTGTGTGACAGTGAATGGATGCAATGAAGTAAATGATGATGGGAGACGGGCCAACCTCTACAGAGGCGCTTTCCAGGCGCTCAGTGGTCAGATCCCACGGAGGACTTCACTTCAGAGACTCAGCAACCGTCGCCATTCCTCCTTACATACAGACGCTCTGCTGCGGCTGTAACGAGCTTTCCGATTGGCCATAGGGTGACCAATCAAATGCATACTGGGAACTGAAGCCAGTAGCAACTCTAAACTCATTAACATTTTGGAAATATAATTATTTCTTAGTTTCGCTGACTCGTTTATTTTCTTTCTGCAAATAATTATATTAGCGCTTATATGATAATGTGTTTTACTTTTTTAATATTATAAAAGTTTTTACAATTCCTTTATTTTTGCTACTTCAGATACAATCATGAACAGATTTTCTTTTACCTTCATCCTAGATTTTCCATATTAAAAACATAACGGTAAATAACATGAACTAATGCCGCGTTCCAGGCAACCTGTAACCCGTGTTTTTCCAACCTTATACCAGTGAAAGTGCACTGGAACGGCAGTCAAACCAGTGACTTCCCACCCGTGAACTCTTACTAGATCGATGTACTCCCAGTTACGAGCTCTGACGTCACATAGCCCGCGAAACCATACAAAACAACAATGGCAACCATACAAAACAACTCCCTCCCTCCTTTAAATTTAAAACTATAACCTAAACACGTAAAAAATAGTGACAATAGTGATTAAATAGTTATTTCTTGTGTGGTAATGATTTATATCAATATTTAAGCAAATTAATACTCATTTCCACCACAACAAATAATTTTGCCTAAACCCTAGTCTGTGAATCTAAATCTAGTGAAAAACAATCCAGCTCAAAGACAACAGGGCAGGCAGAAATGTTTGTTTGCATCTGCATTTTAATGGGACAAAGCAAGAATACATAATTGTAAGATGAACATTTTTTAAAAAAAAATCCTCAAAACACAAGGTCTAGATTTATTCGTAGGCACTGCCTAGTATGTTTAATGATCATCAGTTTCTTCAAATGAAATTAACTCAAATAAGGCAACACAATAGGTCTCGTGTATTAAAACTCCAATGGGCAACAGTGCAAAATTCTGATCCATTCAGGATTCTCGTCTTGATACTAAATACTTCATTTAAAAAAAAAAATCGTTTCGATTTTATATACAGAATTAATCGCAATTCTAACAAAATGTCTGTTGCAGCACGAGTCAGCAACTTCTCCAAGAGTTCTCTGGAAGAATCCTTAAACCGTATGGACCAGCATTTAACAGCGCCACTAATGCCAAATACTTGCAATGAAGCCCAAGCCCATCCCCCACCCACCTATCCTCCCTCTACAATAAAAAAGCAAGCAAGCAAGCATCCATAATCAACATCTGAATTATCTTTATATAGCGTCCCAACAGTTAAACACAGTTTGGTTATTTACATACAGAATGGTATACTGTACTTGTAAGCCCTCAAAAAAAGTGGAATGCAAAACAACTTAAAATACCTAAAATTTGCGTAACATCAAATTCTTGTGAAAACGTATTAATATTGTGCAATATTCATCTGCCTTCAAGGAAAAAAATGTGGCAGTCATCCCTGCAATTGGTTTAGTTTGAGAAATTGAATGTCTAATTAAAAAAATACAACAGTTGACATCCATTTTATTCATTTTATAAACAACAAAAAAACGTTGACATTTCACACGATTCGTTGGTGTCGTCGCTCCTCTCAACAAAACAATTTTGCTTTTAAAATGGCAAGTCCAAAAAAAGGCAAAGCTTCATATATTACAAAATCAGCAGCTGAAATCGCTCTAAACAAACCCCCAAAAAAAAAGCAAAATGGAAAAGTTGCAGTTATTGTTGATTTTATTCATTTATAGTACTTTGAGTTAAAAATGGCATAGTCCTCTCCGAATAAGTCAGTCGGACACCAGGCCGAAGACTTGTGGATTTATGTGGGTGTGTGTGTTAATGTGTCTGAATATGCTTGTGTATCAGGGTGTGTGGTTTAATCCCAGTGTAGGGCAACTCGAGACCCCGCAATGATGAGCAAGATCTGCCTCAAAGTCTCAAACTCAAGGAAAATTACAAGTGGAGGATCAGGAGGTTCGGGGGGGGGCAAATGGCACACCCCCTCCCCAGGCCAGGCATCTTGACAGGTGTTTGAGAATGGGGTGGGGGTGGTGTGTAGATCCCTGCTGCAGCCGCAGTGGAGTGCTCCATCAGTGTGTGTGGTATCCTGCAGTGCCCATGCTGGACTGGTTGGCTAGCACGGTTCCATTGACTCCCTGCGCAGGCTCCACCACGCCTCCGTTACTCACGGCACTCACACCAGTCCACCCAGCGCCAGCCTGTAAGTGACTACAAGACAAAGTTAGCTGATAGTTGGTGGAAGAGAAGAGAGCAATTATATATATTGTATATATTGGGTTTTTATACCAGAAACACTCATTTTAGGCTGGTGGCCCCTCATATTGATCATATTTGGGAGTTAAAAAGCCCTGCTTTAGACTACAATTGGGTCAACCTTTTTGACTCAAAGGCCCTCCGTTTTCCAGCACAACATTCAAAGATAATGTGGCATTTCTGCTGTAATTGACAATGCTGCATGTCTTCAGATTTTATTAAACTGGGAGTATTGATATTAAATTAACCACAATTTATTTTGTGATTCCAGAAGTTTAAGAACTGCATGGGGGAGGGCGTTCCAGAAAAATATCCATATTTATAACTTTATAAACCATAATCACTGGCTTCCGGTAATGGCGACCTCAATCTAAGGTACCATTCACTCCCATGATAAAGCTAAGAAGAGGATATTTTTTAATTTAACTCCGATTGTGTTTGGCTGAAAGAAGATAGATTTTGGGGTGAACTAACCTTTTAAGCAATCAAAAGCAGCTGTTATAAACCTTAAATCTACATACTGTAAGGAGTTGGGGGGGAGGGTTTAGCTACTTGAGTGGAAACCAGTCTCTTCACCAGTGTTGGGCATGTTACTTAAAAAAAGTAATTAGTTATAGTTACTTCTCACAAATAGTAACTGAATTAGTAACTGAGTTACATCCTTATAAAAGTAACTAATTACCAGAGAAAGTAACTAAAAAGTGTTACTTTTTTTTAAAAAAAATGTTCAAATAGGCCCATGTCAAATAACTTGGATGCCCCCAGTATTAAATATGTTAAATGAATGAAATGGACACTTAATAGAATATATTATTATTATAGAACATTGAACACTAATCTACACAATTTTAATGTTGCTGTGGGACAATGTGAGAGACACCTATTAAATTCAATATATTATTCTAAATATTATCATTAGTATAGTAGAACAAAAAAACATAATAGATGGTTTATACTTAATATTGCACAGACCACAACTGGCCAACAAATAAGTTTAAAAATAAATTATGCTACTTAAGAAATGTACCAAAAATGAATAAATAATAATAAAAAAAATATACTTACTCTTTGTAATGCATATTACAATGCTAAAACTGTTACACAACTTCACAACTAGTGGACATACTGTAGCCTAAGTATTTTCTTCCTCACAAAAGTAAACCGTTTAACAAGAAGTGCTCTCTCAATATAATACTGAACAATTTACCAAAAAAATTATAATAAAATATAATATTTTGGGGTTTATTTTTATAACCTACAGAGAACGTCATCATCAGAGGTTATTTAAGCCAAATTCTAGGCATGTTTGCCGCAAGGGTTTACAACCGTCAAACAAAAATGTTTTCTGGGAATGTTCCCTGCAGGTTATTTTCGGGTTTTATTTTATAACCTAAAGAGAACGTTCCCTGTTATTTTTAGGTATTATTTTTATAACCTTCCCAGAACGTTCCCTGCAGGTTATTTTTTAGATTTTATTTGTATAACCATGTAATTTAAATAAAATGTTGCAGAGGATACCAATAGGCTATAGAGATTATTCTAATGCTGAAATTTGTCATTTATTTATAAACAAACTATAGCCTATAATGCTCGGACACCCTCGGTCTCTCTTGCGCAACTGTTGAGCACGCTCTCGGACACACTCTGTCTCTCCCGCGCATTGTTGAGCGCACTCACGGCGTTCGCTTCGCTTTTGTCCACTCCGGCGCCACAAACACACACACACCAGAGAAAAATGATGAAAAACGCTTCAGTGAGTTCAATTATAGTAACGCCACATTTTGTCAGTAACGGTAACAGCATTGTAACAGAGGAAACAGTCATTCGTTTGATTACTCGTTACTGAAAAAGAGAACGCTGTTTATTTATAACGCCGTTATTCCCATCACTGCTCTTCACACATTGTACACTAATTTATTTGGTGGAGCTTAGGAGCAGACCCCTCAATTTAATATTGACAACTTTTTGAACACGGATTCATATGCCCCTAATTACCATGTAGAAAACCGCAATTGTAGATGCAGCACACAGAACAATTTCTAGCAATTAAAACTTAATATTTGAGCTGAACAACTATGGAAAAAAATATATACATTTGGTGGTCAACCAATACATGCCATTTTTTTTTTAAATCAGCATTGGCCGCCAAGTGTCAGAAGCGGGAGTTCCATATTGACAGCGCCATGACTTATGACAGCGCCAGCACTTAAGCAAAAGCTCCCGTTCCTCGATTTCATTATTTTATCATCTTGTTGAACAGTCGTTTAAAATCATTTGACAAATGTTAGAAGCAAGTAAACAAAAGGTATATGAAATAGTATTTTTAGTAATTGAAAGGCTACAGCAATAATACTTTCTCATTCTATTTGTCCAGTCATCACTGGACACGCACAACCGACAAAATTAAAATCCTTGATTTCAAACTATGCTGCGCTATTTCCAGTTGGTCACGGTCATATTCACTGTGTACTGTATGTAAAATTAGCATTACCTGGTCTATATTTGAGAAAATATGATGTCCAGAGCATAGACACTTACCAGGTAACCAAGCACACTGCTTGTAATGTACTTAGTTTATATCTTATACTTGTATATCTTAAGCAAGTAAATCTTAATCTTTTTTTATTCACGCTTTTTACAATTTATTTGTGAAAAATACTATAATAGGATTACAGAATCAAGAAATTGCTAAAATGCAAACTTCATTGAAAATGGAGGTATGAAGATCTGTAGACTTACTTGAAGCCCTGTTGGTTCCAAGCCTGTCCGTACACGCCGTAAGTAGGTACCTGCCAGCCGTTAGGGACATACTGACTAATTTGTTGTGCGTTGCCGTACCACTGTCCCCACTGGCCGTATGGCTGTGCGGCGAAACCAACTTTGTTCTGCTTTAAAATCAGAAAAATACAGAACATAAATCACATGCCTATCATTTACTTACATGTTTATTCGCATTATGTTGGCAACAATACTTCACAAGCATGAATTCCACTACCACTTTTAATATTTTGCTGTAACATTTCTACATTTTCTTGAATAAATCAGGGGATGAGAACATACTACTGCTCACCTGGGGTACCTGCACCTGCTGCATGGGGGTCACCATGTCCGTAGTCTCTTTACCCCAGTAACATTTCACTAGATGACCTTCTAGGGATGTGCCATTAACAGACACTATCGCATGAGCTGCACTTTCATGAGAGTTGAACCTACAGAGATGAAGATTGTTACATCAACCTCTGCCGTTAGGACGCGTTACCACCAAACATATGTTATAACACCAATAACAAACATACCTCACAAACGAGTAGCCTTTGTCTGGGAACACTCTGATTTCCATTATTTGGCCAAAGGGGGAAAAGGTCTGTCTCATGAGTTGTTCTACAGCAAAAACAGAACAGCAGCACATTACAAAAATGACTTTCCATTAGAATTAGCTTGCATTCAATAGGGTTACACAGACAAGTCCAACAAACTCTCACCTGTAAGGCCTGTAGTGACTCCACCACAATAAACTGTGCAGTTGCTGGGGCTGGACTGGTTCACCACCTCATCGAATGACAAGTGCTTGGTGTTTGCTGTGAATTTGATTAAAGAAATGCTGATTAACCTTTATAGGTCTCTGTAATTTTCAAGTTCATACACCCTTAAAAACAAAGATACGGTCCATCTATTATACCCTTGTATCAAGCCACTGCACCAGAATTGACGTAATGACAAACATGTTCTTGCAAGTCCCATCATTAACGTTAAAACAGAGTGACATGTTTTAACATGCCATAATACAACTGAATGAGCTTTGACTTTGTGGATGAGTTGGATTAAACAAAAGCTTTGTGTGAAAACATCTAATATAACACAAAGTCCTGCGGACAACTTTAATGCTGCTCGTCTCATTCTTGGAGCTCAACGGCCCAAGCCACCATAATGAATAAAAGTACTCCAGATGTTCATACAAGTTTGGAACAACAAAGGTTAAAGTAAATTACAGAATTTTCCTGTTTGGCAGAACTAACATTTTAGCATGGGGTTTCATGATGGCAGCTAGTTTTCACCTGATGAATAATAGTGGAGATGTCTGGCAAATGCATATGAATACTCACTTTCATAGGTGGCTTTAGGCGCTGGGGGTTTTCTTGTAGCCCAGTTAGTCCTGATCTGCCTGCCGCCCAACCACTGACCTCCCATCTGCTGAATAGCATTCTCTGCATCCTGTAAACAACCAGTGCAAAAACATCAGCATTGCAAAAGCTTCTGGGATTTGCATTCAAATGCAGATTTTCCACACCCTGGTTCTGCTTAGTTAAAAACCTGCATTTCCTGATGTTGGGATTGTGACTCACCCATTTGTTGAAGAATGAAACAAAACCATAGCCTTTTGACTTCCCCGTCGCCATGTCTTTCACTACACGTGCATCTCTGAGAAAAAAAAAAGGAAAAGAAAAAGTTGAAAATTGAGAAAAGAGAACATTTAAATTCCCAAAAAAATGACATTGAAATACTTGAGATTGATTGATTTTTAAACATCACTGAGGGTAAAGTCATTACATGTTATGTGCAAAACAAAACAAACACTGCTGGCTATCGAAAAAAACACTTGTTAATAAATATATATTTTTTTTAAGTGTTAAGACAAAAAGAAAACCATTTCCATGAGTTTAAATCCTACAATATTTAACGAAGCAAATAATCAGATATCAGCATATTTAATACAAAAATAAGTTATAAAACCAAACTGGAAAAAGGGATTTTCTTTATTTAAAACGCATCATGTCACTTACGATATCCTCCCAAAGGGTGCAAAGGCAGCTCTGATATCATCAGTGGTGATTTCTGGACTGAGGTCTCCAACAAAGACGTGGAAGTGATCTAAAAAGCACCAGACAAGAGTTACTTGGATTGAAGAATTAATTTCTAATAATTCAGACATTCAGTGGGTATAAATTAGTGACAGTCTATTAATCAGACGATATCTGGCCTTCATTAGGCATTGAGGAACATGAAAGGCAACTCACTGCTTGTGTCTTTTTTCTGGCTGCTTGGTGATGTAGCCCAGTTCACCTTTACCTCCTAGGAGAAGGGTATAGGGAGGAAAAGATTGAAAGAAATGTTAGAAATGATAAAGACATGTTCAAGTCGCTGCTCTCTACTTATCTGACAATAAATCTCTCCTTAACAAAATGGATGTTTGAATGTACAGCAGAGAGGAGGGAGACCTGACGATACTCAATTCACACTTAGCTGTCCTAGTGAGAACTTATTTGAACAGGCAAAACAATCTTGGTAGTAAAAAGGTCCAAATAACAAGGGACTTACAAAACAATTGAAATTACCAACTTGTATTACTCCTCAAATGGTCCTTCATTACCTGTTGAGGATAAAATATTTTGTACTGAATAGGCATAAGATGCTTAATCTGCCTCTAATGTATAATCTATTGGAAATAGACTTGTGGATTCAAATTCTAGATATATGAAAGTATAATATTGAATACAAAGGGTGAATACTGAATTCTGAACCATGAATACTGGTTGAAAGTTTGAAGTCAATAACTTTTTTGGAAGAAATTTATACTTTATTCAGCAAGGATGCATTAAATTGATCAAAAGTGACACCAAAAACTTAAACTTTTACAAGGATTTAACTTTCTATTCAAAGAATACTGGAAAAAATTGATGGATACCACAAAAATATCAAATCGGCATATTGGAATGATTTCTGAAGGATCATGTGACACTGAATACTGGAGTAACAATGCTGAAAATTCAGCTTTGCCATAACAGGAATAAATTAGATTTCTACATTTTATCAGTATAGTTTTATTTAATGCCATGTCAACTTCTGTGGCTATCTTTGTGGCAAAAATTGAATTACAAAAATACAAATTACATATATAGAATAAGAACTAGGGATGTCCCGATCCGATCCACAGCATCGGTATCGTGCCGATACTGGCCCAGAACGCTAGATCGGAGAGGAGAAAAAATATGATCCGATACCTATCCAACAATGCTTGAATATAGCATTTCCCTTGCTGCGACATTAAGCCGCGCATATTGGGCGGTTTTGCCATCTATTTTGCGGGCAAAAAATGGGTTTGGGCGGGTGGATAAACATTGGGCTGGTTTCGGATCAGTTCGGCGGGTTTTTGTAGCCGAAACACAGGCACTTCAGATCCTTCTTCCGGCGACCCTCTGTTCAGCAGGCAGTAGTCTGTCTCACTCACTCACACACACACACACACATCTCTGGCTGACGTGCCCTCTAAACTCACAACAGACACTCCATCCCACTACCTTCGGTGTACTATAAACATGGTTTTGCAATCTGTCTCCTCAGTTTATAAACCGTAGGCTGTAAACTGTATGCTACACAAGATTTTGACGAATAGCAAGTGTGTGTGCAGAGTGTGGAGCGCACACTGCATGGACAGAGCGCGGGCGCGAACACTTCCGGTTTCCTTTCAACAGTGGAAACAACTTAAAATACTAATTTCTGGTCATACAGAAAATAACTTATTTATATATAACTTACGTCAATATTTATTTTTTGCCGGCTTTTGGTGAGCATACAGTTCAAATTAAAATGTTGGTGTTCAACTTTGCTTTTTAAAAATACAACAACCGTTAATTTTTCGTTTTACGGGTAAAAATGGAAAAACGAATGGACGCAAAAGCACACGGATCAATGGGTAATTTTAAAGCTTTTTAATTTTAAATGATTAACTTTAAACCTGTTGGTAGCTTTAAGTAGCCTACTGAAGTAGCCTGCCTGCCTGTATTTTGTCCTGTTTGAATAAAGGGTGGCAGTCTTTCATAATCAACTGTTGTTGTGGACTATATACTGGAGAAGTATTTGTTCTCCATTTGAGTGAGATGTTTTTAGGTTGCTAATTGAGCAAAGTGCTTCCATATATTTTATTAGGCCTAGTATTAGTTCAAGAATAAAATAGAATAAAATTAAAATATCGGATTAATATCGGTATCGCAAATAGCCAAAGCTGCGGCATCGGTAGTGAAAAAGTGGTATCGGGACATCCCTAATAAGAACCAAGCAAACATAAAAATTTGCTGTTTTTAGTTTTTTTTTTTAACAAAAAGCAGAATTGGTAAGCATAAGATGTTTTGCGTCAAAAACATCATAGTCTTACCAACCCCCAAACTTTTGAATGTATATGACAAAACATCTTCAAGCATAAAATTAAAAAGCTTTACAGGTAACATGACTATAAAAAAATGTGTCTTGCGTACAATAAAAAAAAGTGGTAATGTTTGGTGCGATAAGTCAATTTGACTGGATTTCCTGCCTCTGCTTAAGCATAAAATTCACATTTCAAGAAGCTATTCATTCAACAATGAACATACAAAAGCATGGGTCAACAACAAGGTCAGGCCAAAGAGCTGAATCTTTTCATGAATGATGTAGCATTGACACTAATCATTATTTTGGCAAATTGGAGTAAACAATAAAGAGATTTATATGGCCTGAAACATGAAAAAACTCTGGTCAACATGAAAAATGCCAAAATCTCCCTCTCAGTGCACATTGCACATCCAGTATACAGGCATTCTACTTCACATAAAGTTTGCAAAAAGATCTGAACTGTTACACCCTCCCGTCCCAGCCCAACTCACCCTGTAGATACGATAGCTTACCTTACCCATTATTTTACGCCCATTCATGGCTGCGAGTGAGGCCGCTGCGTGCCTATGCTCGAAGAACTCCACAAAGCAGTATGGATCGTTACCTGCCGTCTGAAGGGAAATTAGTGCGATTAGACTACATTAACTTATTTAATGAAAGCCTTCACAATTTTTATGCCACATTTTGTCTTAAAAAAAACAAAGTATCAGATAAAAGCCCCTTGTCTTTTATACTGGTTAAGCAACTGCTGCAAGAAACCTTGTAATGTGTGTGAGATACGATATTCAAATTTTTTGAGTTTCACCTGTGTATATACATAATTTTTTTAATTGACTCACAGCACTATATATATAGATAGGAGTTGTGTAATATAATATTATTGCGAGTATTGCGCTTGAATGGTTGAGCTACACAGAATTATTTCAAAATATCTGTCTTGGCGAGTTATGTCTTAAGTGAATGCAAGCAGTCTTAGATCCATGCATTAGGTCTTTTTATTTAATAAACTTGCTGCTGTCTGTCATTAATGTTAATCAAACAATAAACTAAAAGATGGAATCACTCTCTGATCTTGACTGAATAACTTTTGTAACTTTAATAATAAAATTATTTGTAATTAACACTAAAAAATACAGTGATTTATAAATCTGATAATTCAATATTTTGTGTTAAATAGATATAAAATGCAAAATTTAAAGTGCTGTTAATTAAATTTTTCTTATATTGTATCTACGTTATTAAAAATTAGAACAAAGATGCAAATAACAAAGAAAAAACAACCAAAAAAACTATTGTAGTTCTTAATATAGAAATTATTATTAATAATTTGAAGGAAAAGATGCATAGCGATGCATAGAGAATAGTTTTATAATTAAATCATTACCCTTGGAATCATAACCGAATCATGAGGCAAGTGAGGATTCACACCTCTACTAGTATCGAGATGCTTATGAAAAACAAGAAAAACAAGTTACTGGTGCAAGAAATAAAAAATATCAATGCTAAATATATATATATATATATATATAAAAAAAAATGCACTTATCTAAATGCTGAAAGACGGCATTAGCACACAACATGCTGTATAAGCAAATTATATACTCACATCCACAATCATTTTACAGCTCTTACAGGGGCCAATTTGACCAAAGAGCTGCATAATAAGGGCCTCGGTCACATCCCGTGACAGGTTTCCAACATACCTGCAAAAAAGAGGGATATGGACATGACAATGAGTGACGGGTTGAAAAGATGATACTTTTACATTTATAATTTGATAGTTATTACAGGGGGTCCATGAGTGCAATCTTTGCCATCTTCAAGCACCTGAGTTACAATGATCCAACTAATCTACATTACAAAGGAATTAGGTAGGCATGAGGACCCACGGGCCGTTACTTAGGCTAACCTTAAAAAACCTCATCCAGCAATGAGCTGCTTATAATGTATACAGGTTTGAAACAAAGAGATGACAAAACAGAAGCACGCACGAGCGCACAGGCAGCGCGCGACCAGCAACAAAAGCTCTTGGGCTGTCGGATACGAGGGACGAAAAGCCAGATATCACCAAAATATGCACAATTTTATCCCGTATGTACACACTGGCGACGTGTCAATTAAATACCCATGCTGCATTTAAAGACGTAAAGCTGTACAAATACGTCAGTAAATACACTAGACGGGTTCTTTGTCTAGCAATTCCCTAACGACAATGAGCTTTCAGTAAGTACAAGGCAACTTCACACACTCAAACACAGACAGCAGTGTGTGAGAGCGCGGCCCTGCTGTGGCCTCAACAGGCCTGCTGCAATTATCTAAATTAACTCAATAACTAGCACATGGTGATGGTGTACGAATTTCTTTGAAATCACACGACTGTACTGTGCTTAACAGTCTTGAGCGCTAAATATACACTAAAGTGAATCTCTCTCTTTGCCCAGTAATCAGAGCTTTTGTTTAGGACACAGAAATGTACACGTCTGCTTTGTGGTTGCATTTCCCTTAGCATCACACACAAGACTGTTATGAGCTTAAAATGACTTAAGCGAAATGACAAAACGGAAAGTGTTTTTTAAAAGGCTATGGTATGATTGACTTGATCTGATATTAAGTTTTTTGTCTAACGTGTTGGCGTACAATACCGATATACGTACAGGGTCTTGGGCTGCTCGTCGTCCATCATATTTTCCCGATCGAATTAAGACAACGAACCCTGAGAGAAAATCCTCTTGTATATATTTGAGATGATCTCGAGTTCCGCCTGTGTCTCGCTCTTTCCAGTGTTGTTACCCTCTCTGTTCTCCGCCAAACCTGTTATAATGAGAGTAAATGTGAAATGCCGCCTCGGCTGACTCCAGTTATGAACAATGGAAAGGCGACATAAGATGGCGGAGGAACCGGACCGGAAATGCATGAGCGCATGCGCGTACGAACTACAAAGCGCACAAAAAGCAAGCTTTGAAAATGCGTCTGACCAGCGCACTGTACATTAAATACAAATGTATTTACAGTATGCGCTGTGTTCAGAATGGTATGACAGTGATAGACTAGGAAAAGTCAGCGTAATATTTAGATTTACCGAGAAAAACAAATTGATGCGCCGCCCGGGAATCGAACCCGGGTCGCAAGAATGGGAATCTTGCATGATACCACTACACCAGCGGCGCTCTGAAATAATGTACACCGATGTGCATAAGTTGTAGTTAAAACATACATGAAATATCGATATTATTACATTCTAAGAAGTAATTATTGAAAAAAGGTAAAATTAGGGCATAAAAATTCAATTATGAAAAAAATCCACTTTTCGTGTGACAACGTTTTAACTAATCAGTTACATTTATATTTAATTATTAATAATTCCGATAAATTTAATTAATAATTCCGAAATAAATAATTAAGTTACTACTTATATGTCAAAATGTCATATTTAATAAATATGACTAAGTATGTAATAATGTTTAACTTTTTGTCTAATAATTATTACTTTTATGTCGATGATTTACCAAAGAATTTTTATTTGGTGACAAAAATGGGCTTTCATAGGTACGATAGGACACGAGATTTTGCATGACTATTTGCTTTTGGTTTTATTACATCGCAATGAATTTGGCTCCTTCAAAATATGATACGGAAAAGGTTGTTGTTGACAAGGTAGCCAAGGCAACACCATGAAGAGCTACGTCAGTGCCACATGCAGTGTGTGTGGACTTTTTGCGTTGTGCGAGACTGAACCTGAACGCATCAGTATGCCTATACTCAAAATTCCTATCAAACATTATTTAGGAATAGTTTCTCAGTCTCAACAAAAGGATAAAAAAAAAACGTTTCAGAAAAAGGACAGAAGAACGGATACTGCAAGAACCTCCAGTGTCAGAAGGTATCTAAACAAATGAATCGCAAATTATTTATTGTTTTGCTGCAGTGCGGACGCCAAAATTAACTATTATATTATTAAACTGACATTGACTATGACATTTTCCTATTATAGAAACCCATTTTAAACAATAGAAGGCTTCCTTGAAAAATACAATAAGGCACAAGGCTCCAAGGAGCAGGAAAAATATGAAAATCTCGCAGATGTGTTTCTTATTCGATGCAAGGTATTAAACGTTTTCTTTATTGTTTGCCCGGTTTAAATGCCCTAATTTGGTCTAAATCAATTCAATGCATAAACTGCTTAGACTGTCTTAAAAATAAGTCATCTACTTGTTATCTTCAAGTCTGTTCCTAACTTTTTAAAATCTTACTTAATTACTTACATAAAAAGGTAGATCGGTCTAATTTGAATTAAAAACAATGAAGACTGATTACCTCTTGACTAATTGCTAGTGTGCTGAATTAGTTCTTAAGAGAGAGTCTTAACATAGTGGCTATGTGCAAATGGCCACAGAACCCTCAAAAAGGGCGCCTGACTAGTTGTATTCATAGACAGTAAAAGAAAAGTTGTATTGAAGTTGGAGCATTACTCTCTCCATCCACAAGGTGGAGATAAACCTCTATTGATGAAAACACTCGGCTTTTTGTCCTCAGCGTCGTGCTGGATTCATATGTTGGTGAAGGCAAACAAGTTGATCTTTATGGCAAGCCGTTTTAGCTTAAATTGTACCCAGCTTACTCGTCGTAATTACGTTTTTACTAGTAAGAATTCAATTAGAGAGCTCCACAATTCAATTCTTACTAGTAACAATTACAATTAGAGAGCTCTCTAATTAAATTCTTACTAGTAACAATTACAATTAGAGAGCTCTCTAATTCAATTCTTACTAGTAACAATTACGATTAGAGAGCTCTCTAATTAGATTTTTACTAGTAAGAATGTAATTGCAGAGCTCTTTAATTCAATTACAGAGCTCTGCAATTGCATTCTTACTAGTAAGAATTCAATTAGAGAGCTCTCTAATGCAATTGTTACTAGTAAGAATTACAATTAGAGAGCTCTCTAATCCAATTCTTACTAGTAAAAACTGAATTAGAGAGCTCTTTAATGCAATTCTTACTAGTAGGATTGCAATTAGAGAGCTCTACAATTCAATTCTTACTAGTAACAATTACAATTAGAGAGCTCTCTAATTCAATTCTTACTAGTAAAAACTCATATTCATTAGATGCAAAACGGATTACACCCATTTCCTACTTTTCAAAATAAAAGTCATATTAGGCGTGGTTAGACGTTTTATACATACATATAGGCATTTGCATTCATATATATATATATATATATATATATATATATATTGCATTCGGCTACTGTTACATTATGAAAACTGTAACTAGGGTGACCAGACATCACGAAGAATTCGGGACAAACCCGAAATCTATGCTGTTGCCCAGTCCGGCCCTAATTATCCCGCAAATTATATGGGATAAGCAGTGGCGTAACTTTGCTTTGAAAAGTGGTGGGGACACCGCACAACTCGTTTTGCTATTTGTTTATTTAATAACCGAATTTACTTGGACTGAGTTCAGAGTTGGAAATGCACTTAATTTTCACTTTGATGTAGGCCTACACACATGCATGTATCACATTCACAAATGTCTATAAGCAAAACGTAACATTCACAACACATCTTCGGTAACATTAGCCTAATAAATATATCAAAATACGCAAGATCAATATGAATGCCAGATGAATAAACATGAGGCACGATTATCATAATGAGATGGCACTTAATAGTGAGCTCTCTTTTCCAGTTATTACTAGTAAGATTTACAATTAGAGAGCTCTACAATTGAATTGTTACTAGTAAGAATTACAATTAGAGAGCTCTCTAACTGCATTCTTACTAGTAAGAATTGAATTAGAGAGCTCTCTAATCCAATTCTTACTAGTAACATTTCAATTGTAGAGCTCTCTAATTGAATTAAAGAGCTCTGCAATCGCATTCTTACTAGTAAGAATTGAATTAGAGAGCTCTTTAATGCAATTGTTACTAGTAAGAATTACAATTAGAGAGCTCTCTACTCCAATTCTTACTAGTAACAACTCAATTGCAGAGCTCTTTAATTAAATTAGAGAGCTCTCTAATTCAATTGTTACTAGTAAGAATGCAATTGCAGAGCTCTCCAATTCAATTACAGAGCTCTGCAATTATACATATCTTTAATTAGTTTTTTTTACTAGTAAGAATTGAATTAGAGAGCTCTGTAATTAAAAATGAATGGAAGTCAATGGAGACATATGACTAGTAAAATTAATTTGTAGAGCTCTCTAATTGTAATTGTTAGTAAGAATTGAATTAGAGAGCTCTGCAATTGTAATTCTTACTAGTAATAATTGAATTAGAGAGCTCTCCAATTGTATTTTTACTAGTAAGAATTGAATTAGAGAGCTATCTAATTGTAATTGTTACTAGTAAGAATTGAATTGTAGAGCTCTCTAATTCAATTCTTACAAGTAAAAACGTAATTACGACGAGTAAGGCTGTGTACAATTTAAGCTAAAACGGCTTGCCATAGATCTCCCTTCTTATACTGTCTATGGTTGATCTCCCCGGGGTCTGGATACAGCTTCTTCTGCTGAGCTTGTGCAATGGAAAAGTTAGAAATGGTGCGTCAATTACTTGCAACGACGTTGCAAAGTGTTTTTTTCTTTTCTTTTTTTTTTTACAAAAAAATCATGTTACAATGTTACAGAATTCATAGTGATAAGAACCATCTGTTGACTCTAGAACTCAGAGCGATATAGTATTAGATATTAATGCTACTTGACACCTTGACAAATTACACTTTTAGAGGCAGGGTATAGGCAATTTGTTCCAAACATTTTTTGTTTTGTTATGCTGGTTGAAAGTCTTTTCACATCTTGATAGCAATTAAAGTTAAGTGGTCTTAATTTATTTAAATGTATATTGGGTGGGGAAGGTGTAGGACCATAAAAAAGTTTGGTCCATCCAATGCAATGATACATATGGTCATATGCAATTCCATACCTTTACGCAACCTACTCGCGCAGACATCACAGCAGGCTTTATGCTATATTGCAGAGTTAGAAAGACACCAGTCACGGAGCACCACAACCGAAACAGCAGCCGCCTTTTACAGTTCCTCCTGAACCAAAACGAGCTTATGTTGCGTTCACACCATAACTAACGTTACTGTCATTTGGAATAGATGGAAACCCATGCAGTTATACTCGGAGCTGTTCATGACTCAAATTTATGCTTTTCAATATCAACACTTAGGGTTGGGCCGATGGACGATGGGTGATGGCTGAAAGACATCACGATGTTTAGCAGACATCGCGATGTCTAACGTTACCAAATTGGTAACGTTAGACATCGCCCAACCCTAGCAAATCAACGCTGAATTGAAACTGCAGCAGTTAACTTAGGTGGTACAGGTCAGTGCTCTTTGAGTTGTCATTATTGTAATGTTATGTGTTTTCAGACATGAGGTTGTTTAACGCAGAGCTTGTTACACTTTTGTTTGCTCCTTGCTGTACACTTTCACGTGTTTTGGAGGAGGTGTGGCTTTGCTCTGAAGGGAGGGTGGGATCTCATGCTTTCAAAGCTAGCTGGCTATTGCTAGCCGCTCCGAAAATTACCTACCCTACCTTTCACGACTGAATAATTGCAATATTCTCATACCATGGTTACTATGATTACTATGGTACACACATAACATAAAAACATAACATTACCATGGTAATTTGGTTCATTTTGGTAGTGAAAAAAAAACATGAAAGGTGATGCCCATGAATTATTATTATTTTATTTTTTTTTATTTTTTTTTTCAGATTCACTGGATGTCCTGGTCGTGTCATTGGACCATGCACCCATCCATGCAGATCAGATCCCTGTGCTGTTCCACCTGGCAGAGTCAATCCAGTATTTCCTGTGCTCTGACACAACTCTGTCGGACCCTCCAAGTTCTTATAAGACGAAGATGCTGCAGGTATATGCTACACAATATAAATATCACTAAACATGGGACCTTTATTATAGTAGTTACAGAATTACCCATATTTAAAGGGGTGGTTGATTGCGATTTCACTTTTTTCATTTTAAATAGTGTGTAATGTTGCTGTTGGTGCATGAACAGTATCTGCAAAGTTGCAGCGCTTAAAGTTCAATGTAAGCAGAGATATCGTCTTTTAAAAATCTGGAAGTGTAAATGCCTACAAAAACGACTCGATTGGGACTACAGCTGGATTTTAGACGTCACTAACCCATACATTTGCATCAACCCTCCCTCCGGAATACGCAAAAAAGGGCATGGCCATATTTCTGCGGCTTTGCCGAAGTGGAAGAGTTACAGGGGAGAGCTAGCCATGCCGTCGAAAGTGTGTTATTTTCATCCAGCTGTTAGGTCTTCTGTGTTTGGGCTTCCTACGGACGCTGTAGTTCGTCAACAATGGCTACAATTTATGTTTGATAATGTTTCTGACAATTACAATTGTAATTTAGCTCTTTGTGCGGCACATTTCACTGAAGACAGCTTTCATAATCTCCACCAATTCAATGCCGGATTACACAAGAAACTGTTGCTAAAACCTGAAGCTGTTCTAACGTTAAAACCAGATGCAGCAATTGTTGGGCCACAACCTGTAAGTAAGACTTAATAATTTTAAATGTATTTGTATAATTTTAGACGTAATGGTTTCTTTTTATCAAGGACGTAAACAAATGCCAGCGCTGGCTTTATAGCCACTTAGTTATGCTATTTCGTGTTTCTATGGCAAACGCGTACAAACATTTTGGACCTGAATTTGTAACCATATAGATTTTGTAAATGTATTTGCCATGTATAGATACTTTATGACGTAATTTTTCGATTTGATCATGAACGTGATCAATGTCAACAGTGTTTGCAGTTATATCGATGCTATTTTGTGTGTAAGACAAAGGTGTATAAAGTTGTTGGCATTTTAACACAGTTGTCACATGTACACCTAAAGAAAACGATACACAGAGTAAACTAAGTTTTGTTAATAGCTAAACGGTTGTTCATTATATCGATAAAACAATAACTTTAAAAAACTGTATTACTCATGTAATCATTTGTATTAAATGTTTAATCAAGATAAAAACGTATCTCAAAAAGCTAATAAGCAGCAGTAGCATTTTCAAGTATAACAGGGTATCAAACTTCTTATGTAATAATAGAAGAATAGAATAATAATAATTAAAAAACGTACCATTCAGAAACGTTTTGTAAGAGCCGTTTTTGGGGAGGTTCTGTTTGACTCTCTTCATCGCCGCTTTCTGGGTCTGATTCGGGCTCAAACTGATACGGCAGTATCGACACCATTATTTACATTAACCTGAGCACATGAAACTCACGCCCGTAAAGGAAATGGGCGTGACGGTTCCGAACAACGTGCGCTACGCAGTTTAGCCAATTACAACACACCGGCCCAAACTAACCAATCTGAGCCCACTGCCTGTTTCTGAGGGAGTGGTTTCATAGAATCAGGAAGTCAACCGGTCGTTCAAATGACAGAGGAGAAAGAGGCTTACAATAAAGGTGAAATTTATGAAAAATAAGACTTTTTAAAAAAGAAAAACCGCGAATACATGTTACATTGCACCCCATAAACACAATCATGCAAAGAAAAAAAGCAGTAAACCACCCCTTTAAGTCTTTATTTATATGTGTCTCTTTTTATATGTACACTCACCTAAAGGATTATTAGGAACACCGTACTAATACTGTGTTTGACCCCCTTTCGCCTTCAGAACTGCCTTAATTCTACGTGGCATTGATTAAACAAGGTGCTGAAAGCATTCTTTAGAAATGTTGGCCCATATTGATAGGATAGCATCTTGCAGTTGATGGAGATTTGTGGGATGCACATCCAGGGCACGAAGCTCCTGTTCCACCACATTCCAAAGATGCTCTATTGGGTTGAGATCTGGTGACTGTGGGGGCCATTTTAGTACAGTGAACTCATTGTCATGTTCAAGAAACCAATTTGAAATGATTTGAGCTTTGTGACATGGTGCATTATCCTGCTGGAAGTAGCCATCAGAGGATGGGTACATGGTGGCCATAAAGGGATGGACATGGTCAGAAACAATGCTCAGGTAGGCCGTGGCATTTAAACGATGCCCAATTGGCACTAAGGGGCCTAAAGTGTGCCAAGAAAACATCCCCCACAACATTACACCACCACCACCAGCCTGCACAGTGGTAACAAGGCATGATGGATCCATGTTCTCATTCTGTTTACGCCAAATTCTGACTCTACCATCTGAATGTCTCAACAGAAATCGAGACTCATCAGACCAGGCAACATTTTTCCAGTCTTCAACTGTCAAATTTTGGTGAGCTCTTGCAAATTGTAGCCTCTTTTTCCTATTTGTAGTGGAGATGAGTGGTACCCGGTGGCGTCTTCTGCTGTTGTAGCCCATCCGCCTCAAGGTTGTGCGTGTTGTTGCTTCACAAATGCTTTGCTGCATACCTCGGTTGTAACGAGTGGTTATTTCTGTCAAAGTTGCTCTTCTATCAGCTTGAATCAGTCGGCCCATTCTCCTCTGACCTCTAGCATCAACAAGGCATTTTCGCCCACAGGACTGCCGCATACTGGATGTTTTTCCCTTTTCACACCATTCTTTGTAAACCCTAGAAATGGTTGTGCGTGAAAATCCCAGTAACTGAGCAGATTGTGAAATACTCAGACCGGCCCGTCTGGCACCAACAACCATGCCACGCTCAAAATTGCTTAAATCACCTTTCTTTCCCATTCTGACATTCAGTTTGGAGTTCAGGAGATTGTCTTGACCAGGACCACTCCTTAAATGCATTGAAGCAACTGCCATGTGATTGGTTGATCAGATAATTGCATTAATGAGAAATTGAACAGGTGTTCCTAATAATCCTTTAGGTGAGGTATTTTAGGTATTTTTTTTTTTTACAGCTTGGTTATTTGGTCTCTCTGAGGCTGTTCGTCTTTCAACTGACTGGTAATTTAAATGGACATCAGCTAAACAGCATCTATCTTCACAGCTTAAAAGGTTTGAGATTGTTTTAACTTAATCATCATTGCAAAACAATAAAATGTTTATATGACATATTTTTGAGGGTTGTGACAAAACTACAGGACTGCAAAATAAAAGTTGATGTACCAAGGAATTATTTTAGATTGTTCTGGTAAAAATGTTAAAATAAATGTTAAAGGGTTAGTTCACCCAAAAATGAAAATTATGTCATTAACGACTCACCCTCATGTCGTTCCAAGCCCGTAAGACCTCCGTTCATCTTCGGAACACAGTTTAAGATATTTTAGATTCAGTCCGAGAGCTCTCTGTGCCTCCATTGAAAATCTATGTACCGTATACTGTCCTTGTCCAGAATGGCAATAAATACATCATCAAAGTAGTCCATGTGACCTCAGTGGGTTAGTTAGAATTTTTTGAAGCATAAAAAAAATACATTTTGTTCCAAAAATAACAAAAACGACGACCTTATTCAGCATTGTATTCTCTTCACGAGTCCAGTGACGCTGCTGACGTAAGACGCTGCTGACGTGTTATCTGGTGCGTCTGTGTATTCGAGTTCAAATAAGTCTTTCCCTGTGTCGAAATCCTTAGACATGTTTGCGAAGATTGTTTTGTTTACAGCGTGCCTCTCCCTCAGGCTGTAAACGAAGCTCGGGCGCACCAGATAACACGTCAGCTCGTCTTACGTCAGCAGCGTCGTGAACGTGGATTGACAACAGAACCGGAAGAGAATACAATGCTGAATAAAGTCGTCGTTTTTGTTATTTTTGGAACAAAATTTATTTTCGATGCTTCAAAAAATTCTAACTAACCCACTGAGGTCACATGAACTACTTTGATGATGTCTTTATTGCCTTTCTGGACAAGGACAGTATACGGTACATAGAATTTCAATGGAGGGACAGAGAGCTCTCGGACTGAATCTAAAATATCTTAAACTGTGTTCCGAAGATGAACGGAGGTCTTACGGGCTTGGATCGACATGAGGGTGAGTCGTTAATGACATAATTTTCATTTTTGGGTGAACTAACCCTTTAAGTTTAATGTAGAAGTTACCCATACAAACACACCCCTCCCTTCATGGCTCTGCCCCCAAAATGCACAAACACACAATGCAAGAGTGTCAAGAGTCAATCAATTGTCTCTTGATCATAGCTGAAGCAAAGCAAAATAATGCTTTGCAAAAAAATAAAGCGAAGATGGCGAACAAACGACAAGGAAGAACAAAAAATGAACATGCAGTGCACAAGACTGTATACAAGCAAGAGTTCGGTGTTAGTCACCAGCTCCACACAAACAATAATACTCAAGCTGAAACAACGCAACCTCGGCATCCGTTTTCAGAGTCCGCTTTTTCTAATATTAAAGAGCATATTGCAGGTAAAAAAAAAATCAAAATTAATATATAACCTTGTATGAAAATACCATATGAAAAGTTAATGCAGGATATAAAATGTTTTAAAACGACATAAGGGCACTAATTTAGTAGATAAAGTGAGCGTTTCTTGGACTGCTCGTAAAAACGGCTTTTTTTTTCAACATCGCGTCATTTTACGTCACGACAGGGAGCCTCAGCTCAGTGCAGAGTAGGCTGGTATTACGTAAGAGCTATCGTGAGTCAGTGTGGTTTCGGTAGTTTTTGTATTTTAATTTATCATCGTCATGGTAAATTATTGTGTTTGTGGAGGTTGCAAAAACTCCGGCCCGTCAGGACATTGAGTCCACAGGTTTCCATAACAAGAAAAAGGACGGTGCTATATATCTTTCGTGCCTGGTGCGGGTTGTGCAGGTGAAGAGACGGGATTTCTCTTCCGCATCGGCTTCGAAAAACGCGGTCGTGTGTAGCATTCACTTCAGATCGTAGGATTATCATCCCGGCGACGATATGAGTTTAACATGGGATGCCGAAGCAAGGATATTGATCGTCTTATACTGTACCAATGGCATCAAATAGTGTGATATAGGTAGTCATACCCTTAATAGAGGCAACTTGTAATTGAAAAAGAAAATTACTAGGTTGTTTAAATATTCAAATCTTTAATTTTCTGTTTATGTTATAACCCAGGTGAAAAATATGTGTTAAAAATGTACTTGAGTATGTTTTTAGTACAATACAAACATACTCAAGTATAGTTTTTATACATTTAATAGTATTTACCCTAAACATACTCATGTCTGCTGGCCTGATATACGATGGTAATAATCTGTACAATATTGTGAGCACAGTGTATATCGTTAGCGAACGTGTATATATCTAAGTTATAAGCTAACACTGGTCTCTCTCACCAAGACACCTCTCCTGTTCTCCACTGGTTCTCCTCACAGCACAACTCAATTTGTTTCTGACCGTTCTGTCTAACATTAATCCTGGCCTGTCTCTGCTCTCTTGGCAGCATAGCAGGCTCATAATTGTACGGCTGTGGTCCGTCATACGAGTAAGTATTTCCTCAGCGTCCGAAATGTCATTGCGATCCATTGTTTTCCTGTTGTCTGAATCGACCGCTCTCCCGCCCGTTACGTCACGCCCGCCACGCCCATTTTCAGACGCGGAAGTAAAATTTTCTCACAAAAACGTCTCCAGAAGCTTCTGTAGCGTATCTATAAGTATATTTTAAAAAAATATATAGTTCCTACATTATTTTTCTAAACATTGACTCGTCGGGTCCTCTAACCTGCAATATGCCCTTTAACGCCATCTCCTTTTCTATAGCCTTTCTTCAAATCTCCCTCTTGCTCACTCTCTCTCTCTTCCCCCATCATGAGTGTAAACGCTCCCTACTGCTGATTGGCTACAGGTGTGTTGTGGTGCTCGGTCAGATCAACTTTTAACAGCGTTTCTCAGAAATCGCTTAATATCTTTTAACATAACATAGTATTATATAAGATGTATGGAAGCCCATTTCCGCAACATAAGGAAAAAAAATCATGCTTTGGTAAATCATAGTAATGACATAAAAGTTAAAATGAGATACTAATGGTGTGTTCACACCAAACGTGAAGCGAAACTTCGCTTTGCTTCGCTTCAGAAGGTTACTCGCTCTAGATTACTCGCGGGATGTTTCTTGTTTTTCGCGTCACTCACACAAATAAAAATATTGTGCGAAAAGGAGTGTCTTCACACACATCAACAAAATTTCTTTCTGCCATTTTTTCCGTCGTCTAATCATGTCTGAAATAAATACTATTGCTGCTTTGTACCTGTTGTGGAAGTCCCAAATACGCAGGAAAGCTAAACGCCAACGTGTCTGGGTTCACAGCAACCGGACGTATCCATGAGCTCTTCACTGATTGGCTTGCGCAACTATGCGTCATGCGAATTTTCCGCTCGAGTTGAAATTTTTCAACTTGCGCGGAAGACGCGATTGAGGTGAATATCGAGCGTTCGCGGCAAACATGTCGCCCAATAGGGCTTGGGTGCCGCGTTGCATTCTGGGACGTGGCGGCCATGTTGATGGCCACGCGAATGTAAACATACAGCAAGTCGAATGAGAAGAAGCAGAGTTAGGAGTAGTGTTAATTTCGTCAGACGAGACGAGACTAAATATGTTTGTCAACGACCTTTTTTTCCATGACTAAGACGAGACGATGACGAGACTGCACCAATGTCCAAAAACGATGACTAAGACTAAATTAACATGCATTATTGTTGACGAAAAAAGATGAGACTAAAATGTTTTGCAGAAAATAAAAACTAAGATAAAATCTCTCTTCATTTTCGTCTACAATCGTCTTTTTCATCATGAGATAGAATATTCAGCGGTTACTAGGGATGAGTCACGATTTTCGAATATTCCATTAGTTGATTTTATTATAGAATATCGAATAGGTTGTGCAATTGTCGTCTATAAAAAATCCCCATGTTTTCGGGTCTGATGCGGTGACACGTTCATGTAACCAGAGGGTGACGATGCCAATAATGCATCTAAAAGCTGTCAATCAACTCTCAGACAACAGAAGAAGATACACATTGTCTCACACCAGAGCATGTGAGCGGAGTGGTAATATTTACTCTAGAGCGGAGAGCACATTTCTGAAGATTACGCGCCGCTCGCTCAGAATGCCCACAGTGGTGCACAAAAAAACGTCAAAAGTAATGATGCATTAAACATTTGATTTGTTTATTAATAAACTAGTGTTTTATGTCAGTGTTGGCTGCAAAGATAAAGTTGACGATGCTGACTCGCCATCTTCGCAGTAGTGAACGCGCCTATAGAGAGAAAAGCACACTTCATAGCCTACGGATTAGCCTACATAAACAGAGAGCAGCCCATTTCTTTTCGTTTTGAATTGTTTTGTTTAAAAGTAGGCCTACACATTTCAAGCTTTCTATAGATATTCTTCTCAGGTCTGTGAGGCAAGTATCTTATAAGCTGAGTTTCAGTTCATTTATGAGACGCGCTCCAGTTCACGCGCCCGCGCCTTCGTGTCCGGATTATATTGTGTACTATTTGCTTCTTCTCGTTTATTAATCCAGGCAATTTGTTGATGAAACATTTATTAAAAGGAAGATACAATTTATACAAAACGAAATTCACTTTAAAGAAAGGCTTTCTACAAAACAA
Organism: Gila orcuttii; assembly: GCA_026230005.1. Lineage (NCBI taxonomy): Eukaryota > Metazoa > Chordata > Actinopteri > Cypriniformes > Leuciscidae > Gila > Gila orcuttii. The sequence goes on from JAPDVR010000004.1 coordinate 51,030,523, forward strand.
AACTTAATAAGTGGTCAAAATCATGTGTCATAACTGACGGGAAGCACTGCAGACGGGGGAAAACATCTACGCTGTAAATCAACCAGTCACCTAGCAGAAATATTAATTGTTAAGCCTTGCAAAATCTGATTTGTTTGTTATTTCTCAAGACCAACCTAGAATGTAAATAGGTTGTATTTTAGGCCTACAGTAGGCTACAGTAGGCCTATTCTTCTCAGTTTTTCTGGGTATATACTTATTTTATTTCTGCTCTGAACAGAAAAATGAGACACAAGGCAACCAAAAACAGTTTTAAAAACCTTTGTAACTTGTCAATAGGAGTCTGTTGGGCCCCAGCTTTTGAATTGTGTTAGTTCAAAATAACATACTTTTCAGAACAACTTTAGAAAACCAGACACGTTTAACAAAGTTGCATTCAACAAAAATCCTTAAACAAGTGTATTTTGTCAGGTAATTGTGACATTTAACCAATATTTGAGAAGCGTGAAACACTATTTGACTGAAATGGTTATCAGAAATAATCTCAGAAATGATTTGTTATTTAAAAAAAAGACTAAATTGTTTTGACTAAAACTTGACTAAGATATATTGAGTTTTCTTTTGACTAAAACTAGACTAAAATGACGAGACTTTTAGTCGACTAAAACTTGACTAACAAAAAAAGATATGTGAATGACTAAATATGACTAAAACTAACAAGGACATTTGGCACAAGACTAAGACTAAGACTAAATTAAAAATAGGTGACAAAATTAACACTAGTTAGGAGAAAGAAAAAAGATGGTAAAATCCCTAAAAGGATGTGGAATTTACCGGGATACGTTAAATAGGGAAGCCAGGGACCGGTATGTGGACAAAATCGGCACTATTAACAGTTTGGATCCATATGAAATTTCCAACAAAGAGTGGAGCACCAACGACGACTTGCTGCCGCAGTTTTGCATAACAGACATCTTCGGCTACCTTGTTTGTGGTGTGAGCACCTACACTTCAGAACAGTTCCGAAGCTACAAGTCATTGGAGTCTCATGTGCAGTTCACAAATGGATGGGTTGCAGCTGCAGATCATAAAGCCGGCAAACAGTGGGAACACAGTAATCCGGACAAAGGTAAACTGCGCTCCACCTAGCTGCTAGTTTAGTAACCATTTACGCATGTAACGTTACTTTTAACTATGTGTTTCAAAAGTGTAGTTAGTAGCTGTCAACCCTCCCGTTTTTTCCGGGTTTCTCACGTATTTGAGCTCTTTTCCCGCTGTCTTCCCGTTTTAGTATTTTCCTGTAAAATATCCCGTATTTTAATACTCTCATAACATTAACGTTAGCCCTTCCATCGGACCTGTCAGTCTCTGTAACGTTACTGTTGTCCTGTTGCTACCCCCTTGCCCTTCCAGTGAAACAGATGTTTTCAAAGCATTGTTTTGCTTACTTGAAGGCAACCTTAGCGTGATGAAGACCTTTTTAAGATAACAGCGTGGTTGTTGTGAGAGCACGATTTCACGGCAATCTGTAAGCAAAGTCACGTTAGACCTAGCTTCACAACTCGCTTAGTTAGCTTTATGATCTGCAGCTCCTGAACCCATCCATTTGTGAACTGCACATGAGACTCCAATGACTTGTAGCTTCGGAACTGTTCTGAAGTGTAGGCGCTTACACCACAAACAAGGTAGCCGAAGATACCTCTCAAAACTGAGAGGGAGTATGTCTATAAACAGTGCGCAGTAGTCCGAGTAGCAGTAAAGGAGGCAATCAACATGGCGGCCACGCCAAGTAATGACGTCACGACGCCCAAGCCCTATTCGCGACTTTGCATTGACTTATGTAAACTACTCGCGCAAATAATTAAATTTGCATTTGGTGTGAACACACCATAAGACATTATGAAATAAAACATTTAAATAAAACTCAAATTTATTACATATTAAGATCATGTCAGTCAGAAATTGTCAAAAAAATATGAAATTATGAGATAAGTAGTTGAAATTATGATATTAAAAAATAAATCATCACTTTTCATTTTTGACTTTGTCATAATTATGATTTAACAACACATTATTGGAAACGGGCTTCCATAATTATATTATATATGATATATTTATATTTTATTAAAATGATGGGTAATACTTTAGTTTACGATACAGTTCTCACTATTAACTAGTTGCTTATTAGCATGCATCTTACTATTATATTAGCCGTTTATTAGTACTTATAAAGCACAAATTAATTATTTATTCTGCATGACCATATTCTACATACCTTAATCCCACTCAATACCTAAACTTAACTATTAAAAAGGTGTAATTAGGAGTTTTTTGAGGCAAAAGACACAGTTAAAGTCAATAGTGAGAGCTGGACCCTAAACCAAAGTGTGACCAAGTGATGTATTGGGTTATAGAGTGAGGACATGTGATTCCAAAGTTTAAATGTTGCTAATGGCAGGTGAAATTGTAGGACATGTTTTGTCGAATGTCGCAAGAATCAGTGGAATGCATATAAAGTTTGCAGCTGTCTTTATCTGTAGACAGGGCTGTTGAAATGTGAAACGCGCTACCAAGAGTTCCCGAACATGTTATTTTCTGTTCACTTCATGATGCACGTCGGGGAGATTCTGTGTGGTCGCAAACTTACCGAGGACACTTGAGTGCAGGTTTGAAGGCTAGGTCAATTATATCAGAAAAGGAGTGCTGAACTGAACGATTCACTGTATTGAAAACTCTATTTGATTGACAGGTCTCTGTGGAAGCACAGGAGCATGGTGTTAACCAGGCCCTAAGGCAGTGCCTTTTCAGCTATCGCTGTGTGCAAAACAATAGCACTCAGCTCTCTCAAGTGATCAAACAGCCTTTGTTGCTGAGAGATAAACTTCAACAAGATATCTGGTGCGTGAAGTGTGTTTGTGAGATACTTTCCACAGGTTTTTATGTTATATAAGCAGCTTATAGGTGGAACTGTAGGTTAAAAACCCAGTGTAACATCAGTCTTTTTTTCCTCCACTGTTCTCAGGGTCGACTATGGGTTAGGACTGATGATTCTGGGAGAGGTTGCCAAATCTAGAATGCTGTGCCTTTAGACCCTTATGAGCCTTCACATGGTCCAAACACAAGAAAGCACTCAGGTGCATAAGTAATTATGAATTTAAAGGAATAGTTAAAAAAAGGTGATGATCAGAAAATAATATGGGATTAGAACATCAAGATGGTGAGTGTCCAACAAAGATATAAATGCATAGATCGGCTGTTTCTATGGGCTGCTATACATCAACACTCGAGAGTTAGTTGACTGCATCTGCAACTGTAGTTAGATGCATGTATGAATATCAATATCTGCAATAGACTTTATCAAATTATTTTGCTGAACTAACACAATACAACAAGGCAAAGGTGTCAGTTAACAAGACATTAAAAAGTTACCTGTAATAAAAAAAAAAGTTAATACATAATAAAAACATGAAACAACACATTCTGACCTGTGAAAGTTTATCCCATTTCTTTGGGAATTTAAATCTCGACAGTTTCACAACCAGAAGCTGATGATACACTTATATGTGTATTTATGGATTTGCATTTTAATGTATTTTTGAATAAATAATTAGACTGAAACATCAGCGTCATTGATGCTGGTGGCAAATGAGATAACTGACAGAATTTGGACAGAACAGAAATGAAATGTTCTTTTTTTTTTGTGAGATATTCCTTTAAATAAATCTGTGTGTCATACTCAAAAAGGTTCTGAATAGATATTTAATCATTTGATTAATTAATACTCATTTTGTGAAAGTATTTTCATTTATTTATTTGTTTGTATTTTGTTTATGCAGGAAATGGCATCACAGAAAGCGTCCTGGCCATGGCAGTTGGAGCACACATATACTGCTCCATTTTGATTGACATTTGCCTGAACAGCTGCTGTGGTGAAATTAAGAAAACAGCCCTCATTGGGCAGTCAAACTCTTTTCCGTGCAGATGTTCAGGAGGACTTTTAACTTTGCTAAAACAATGTAAGTTCTTTAGACAGAAATATGGGTAACACTTTACAATAAGGTTCATTAGTTAACGTTAGTTAATGTATTAACTAACATGAACTAACAATGAGCAATACATGTGTTACAATATTTATTAATCTTTGTTATTGTTAGTTAATAAAAATACAGCTGTTCATTGTTTGTTAATGTTAGTTCACTGTGCATTAACTAATGTTAACAAATACAACCTTTGATTTTGATAATGTATTAGTAAATGTTGAAATTAATATTAACTAAGACTAATAAATGCTGAAGAAGAATTGTTCATTCTTAGTTCATGTTAACTAAGGTAGTTAACTAATGTTAACTAATGAACCTTATTGTGAAGTGTTACCGAAATATGCTTAAAGGCTGTGTCCGAAAGATTTAAAATGCTGCCTTTGGAGGATGCATTCCAAGGTTGGAAGGCATCAAGGGCACATCCAAATCCAATGTTAGATTATTGTCTCCTGAAATACCTTCATCTGGTGGTTGGTTTTCAGTTTGTGTGTAAATGTACGTTTTTGACCAACGTTTTTCCCTTTTTATGGCACTATTGTAGTAATTAAATATTTGCTTAGTTATAACCAAAGCTCTCTCTATTTTGTTCACTAAACCGTAGATCAGTAAACCGTTATGCCTCAGAAGTTTGAAATCAGTTTCTTGAGGTACCTTCATGCATAAACGCTGCAAAGTCATTCCCTGACAAGGCAGCGAGGCATCAAGTCAGCTGCCTGAGCTTTCGGACACAGCCAATGTCTGCATTAAACTAGAATCATACTCAGAATTAGAGGTAGTACTAGTGGGTAATTACATAATAAAAGTCTATGGGACAAAGTTTTTATACAGTGGCTTCCAAAAAGTATTGTCACATAAAATTACGTTTCCCTTCGTCAGATCACTACAATGTGAGTCAGAAGTGATTCTGACGAATGGGGATCGCTTTCGAGAGCCTATCTACTTCAATTGAAATAAAACGAGCCAATGCATATTGGCATGCGATAATTGCACCAGCTGCTGTGCATCGCGGTGCGAGCATATAACAAGCAGCAGGTGCGTTCGCATCCTTGTCTTTCACTTCGGAGCCAGATGGTGTATGCTGTTCCTGTCTCCTGAGTGTCTACTGAGTGTCTTTGAGTCTCTGCCAAGAAGTATCTCTGGTTCGTGGTGTTGGTGTGACGGCGCTGACAGCGAGGGTCGCGATCTCTCTGCGTCTTCTCTTCAGAGCATAAACAGCTGTTTTCACAGCTTTGTCGGTTCGGTGGGCATGACGATTGAGAGTGAGTGCTCACACTAGGTTGCATTCCTGGTGTGTAGCCGCGGCTATCTCCCTGTGCGTTTCAGCACCTCAGAGCACTTCTAAAAGAGCTAACGTGATCTGTCTGCGTCTTTTTCAAGATGTCATTCAGATCGTGTGTTTCTGAATGCGGCCAATGTTTGACTCCGGCTGACGGGCATGATTGCTGTATCACGTACTTGGGCTATAGGCACGCTGAAATGGCGCTCATGGATGACTCATCTTCTCATTGCGGGAACATGACCATCGCAGCTAGGGTCGAGACTCTGTTACCTCGAAAGAGGTGTAGCCCCTTCGCTTATTCCCCGATCTAGCCTTGGTGACCTGAGGATCACAGTGAGAGGTAACACGCCGAGGCAGTCTCCTCAGGCCCCTCACTCCTCCATAACGCTTCCCGCGGAGCCTCCAAGAGAGCGCGCTGGGCCGTCCCCGACGGTCCCAGTCGTTTCTTTTGGAGTTCCACCAGATGATCAAATGTCGGTCACTGCATCGGAGGGGGAGCTAATGTCCTCTGGGGATGAAGACTCGGCTGCGCTGGATGTCCTTCGGGTGCACCAGCGTTGTCCGAGTCAGACCCAGAGCTCACGACTATGCTTTCCCGGGCCGCCGCAAGTGTCGGGCTCGAGTGGAACCCTCCACCGTGTCCCAAAACTTTCGCGGCTGGACGATTGGTATCTCCGGGCGGCCCGTGCTGGTTCTCAGTGCCCCCGTCCTAGTGCCTTTCTTTCCGGAAGTGCATGAAGAGGTTACCAGAACATGGACGGCACCTTTTTCTGCCCGAAATCATTCTGGTGCCTCTTCCTCCCTCACTACCCCCGACGGCGGAGCAGCTACGGGTTACGTGGAGATCCCCCCGGTGGAGCGGTCTGTGGCAATGCAGCTGTGTCCCAAGACCGCTACCTCCTGGCGGGGAAATCCGCGCCTCCCCTCCTGGGCATGTAAGTTCTCGTCCGTGGGTTATGGCCGAACTTGGACCTGCGAACCTTGAATCGGGCCCTGCACAAGCTCCCGTTCAAGATGCTCATGCAGAAACGCATTTTTGAATGCATCCATCCCCAAGATTGGTTTGCAGCGATCGACCTGAAGGACGCATACTTTCATGTCTCGATTCTTCCTCGACATAGACCGTTCCTGCGGTTTACGTTCAAGGGACGGGCATATCAGTACAAAGTCCTGCCCTTCGGGCTGTCCCTGTCGCCCCGCGTCTTCACGAAAGTCGCGGAGGTAGCCATTGTTCCACTCCGAGAACGCGGCGTTCGTATGCTCAACTACCTCGACGACTGGCTGATCCTGGCTCAGTCTCGAGATGGTGGGACATGGTGCTCCGTCACCTCAGCCTGTTGGGCCTTCGGGTCAACTGGGACAAGAGCAAACTCTCCCCTGTGCAGAGGATCTCTTATCTCGGTATGGAGTTGGACTCGGTCAACCAGACAGCGCGACTCACAGAGGAGCGCGTCCGGTCAGTGTTGAACTGCTTGAGTACAATCAAGAGCAGGACAGCAGTCCCACTGAAACTTTTTCAGAGGCTCCTGGGTCATATGGCATCCGCAGCTGCAGTAATGCAGCTCGGATTGCTTCATATGAGACCGCTTCAGCACTGGCTTCACGGCCAAGTCCCGAGATGGGCGTGGCAGAGCGGCACGTACCGGGTGCACGTCACCCCGCACTGCCTCCAAACCTTCAGCCTGTGGTCGGACCCTTCGTTTCTACGGGCAGGTGTTCCCCTAGGACAAGTGTCCAGGCATGCTGTGGTCTTCACGGATGCCTCTGCTACCAGCTGGGGGGCCACGTACAAATGACATGCAGTTTCAGGTCTGTAGATGGGGCCTCAACTGCATTGGCACATCAATTGCCTTGAGTTGCTCACAGTACGCCTTGCGCTGGGCCGCCTCAGAGGGCCGCTACATGGCAAGCACGTACTGGTCCGTACGGACAACACTGCGACCATTGCGCACATCAACCGCCAATGTGGTCTACACTCCCGCCGCATGTCGCAACTCGCCCGCCATCTCCTCCTATGGAGTCAGAAGCATCTGAGGTCGCTTCGTGCCATTCACATCCCTGGCGTGCTCAATCGTCCAGCCGATGAGCTCTAATCAACAGCCTACGCCTCCGGGAGAGTGGCGTCTCCATCCCCAGGTGGTGCAGCTGATATGGGACCTCTTCGGAGCCGCTCAGATAGATCTGTTTGCCTCTCTGGACTCGACCCATTGCCAGTTGTTTTATTCCCTAACCGAGGGGAGCCTCGGCACAGATGCACTGGCGCACAGCTGGCCCCAGGGCCTACGCAAGTATGTGTTTCCCCCAGTGAGCCTCCTCACACAGACACTGTGCAAAGTCAGGGAGGACGAGGAGCAGGTCTTGTTAGTTGCGCCGTATTGGCCCAACCGGACCTGGTTCCCAGAACTCATGCTCCTCGCGACAGCACCTCCTTGGCCCATTCCTCTTAGGAAGGACCTGCTTTCTCAGAGACAGGGCACTCTATGGCACCCGCGTCCAGACCTCTGGAAACTCCATGTCTGGTCCCTGGACGGGACGCGGAGGTTCTAGGTGACCTACCCCAGGCGGTGGTAGACACCATCACTTCTGCTAGAGCCCCCTCAACGAGGCGCCTCTATGCTCTGAAGTGGAACCTGTTCATTGAATGGTACTCTTCCCACCGGGAAGATCCCCGAAGATGTCCGATCAGAGTCGTGCTTTGTTTTCTGCAAGATGGGTTGGAGCGAAGGCTGTCTCCCTTCACACTTTGTATGTTGCCGCTATTGCCGCACATCACGGGGGGACTAAATCCGCCTCGCCCCCCCTCTATACCCTCTTGGGACCTGTCTCTGGTGCTCAACGCACTGCAGAGACCTCCCTTTGAACCATTACAGTCAGCTGAGTTAAAGATCCTGTCACTAAAAACAGTGCACCTGACTGCTCTGGCTTCCATCAAGAGGGTAGGGGACCTGCAAGCATTTTCGGTCGACGAATCGTGCCTAGAATTCGGGCCGGCCAAGTCTTACGTTGTCTTGAGACCCTGGCATGGATATGTGCCCAAGGTTCCTACCACTCCCTTCAGGGACCAGGTAGTGAACCTGCAAGCGCTGCCTTCAGAGGAGGCAGACCCAGCCCTGGCTTTTCTCTGTCCCGTCCGCTCCTTGCGGGTTTACGTGGACAGAACGCAAAGCTTTAGGACCTCAGATCAGCTCTTCGTCTGTTATGGAGGCCAGCAGAAGGGGTTGTGAGCACACTCAACTAGAAGTGTTGCTTCCTCCTGGGCACTGGCTCAAGGCGCCTCGGTGACAGATATATGTAGAGCTGCGGGCTGGGCGACACCTAACACGTTCGCTAGATTCTATAGCCTCCGTGTAGAGCCGGTATCTTCCCGTGTACTCGCCCCCAGTGGCCAGTAGCGCGAAGGACCCGTTCTAAGTGTTGGCTTGCAACGCAACTCCCGCCCCCAAATAAAGACGAATTAATAAAATTAAGAAGAGGCTCTTCTGCAACAGTAGTTTAGTGGGTATTGGATCTAATAAACATATCGTTGGTTTAGATGCAATGATAAGTAGAGATGCACAGGCCCGGATTAAGAGGACTTTGGGCCCTGGGGCTATAGCAACACCAAGGGCCCCCTTTCATCTGATTGCCAAGCCACAGTCTTCTACCGCAATAAATATATTTTTATTGTTATTAAAGCTGCAGTCCGTAGCTTTTCCTCTTTGTCGCCATCTCTGTTCGAAAACTGCAATTGCAGTTATTTGTGGAATTATCAACTTTACGTGGGTTGTACATCGGCATGAAACAGCGCGGATGAATCCAATATTTTGAGGTGAATGTGCGGCTGTTAATCACCGCGCCGGTGTGGATACGGGCATTCAGAATCACACATTATACTTTTTGGAAGTATGACCAATATTAGAATTTTCAATGGAAAATAACGTCTGAACAAGTAAGTAACATCCACTTTTGTTCTGATCAACTAAGGGGGAAAAAAGCATTTGCAGTAAATCTTATTTTGCATAAACAAATAACAATCATAGTGCTATGAAATAAACGGTGTATGAACAGAATCCCTGTTATGCATAAACGTGTAATAATATAACATAATATAAACATCTTATGACAGGAAAATTTTGATATGGAATATCATGATAAAAATTACTCCACATAATTTCTTGGTTCATTTTGGGAACCTTTTATTGATAAAACATTTTTACCCCCTCCCCTTCCATAAGTGCATTTACTCCAGATATGAACTCAAAAACATAAAGGTTGCCAAAATCAGCAAAAACATTACTCATACTTCAGTCATACTTCCTCAATAAGTACTTAACCATGAATAATTTAAAGGGATAGTTCAACAAATCACCCTCATGTTGTTCAAAACCTGTATGAATTTATTTCTTCTGCTGAACACAAAATAAGACATTTTAAAGAATGTTGGTAACCAGACAGTTGACGGCACCCATTGACTTCCATAGTAGGAAAAATATATATTAGGTCAATGACTACCGTAAACTGTCTGGTTACAAACACAATATAAAATATCTTCTTTTGTGTTCAGCATAAGAAAGAAATTCTTTCAGTAGGAACAACATGAGGGTGAGTAAATGATGACAGAATTTTTTTTTTTAATAACTTTCCTTTTACATAGGGTCTTACAGTTAAATAGTCTTTTTTCTAGCTTTAGGAGAGCAGAAATCCTTTATGATATCATTAAAATCCATTAAAATCCAGTCACTGTTTTAATAATCGAGTTTAATAATTCGTTCAAAACGCGGATTATTCAGTAACGAATCACCACTATCAGTTTCAGAGATTGTTTCTGCTGTTGTTTCATTTTTTAATTTTCATCGGCGAAGTGACGATAAACCAAAACATAACTCTCAATGTTAACTTATTGGTCAACTCATTTATTGTTGCATAACATATATCACATTAGCAATTGTGCTGATATTTGGGGAAAACTGCTGTTTTACTTGTGAATATATCACATCATTTTATATTATGTAATATTACAATAAGACAAACACTCATCGGGGAAAAAATGCCCATGTAGACCTTGGATATTGAACCTTGATGTTCGCCAAAAAAACAGTAATTCGGCTTTTTTTTTTTTAAATTTATAAAAAACGTGAAAGATTTTTACACGGCTGAGTGGTGGGAGAAAAAACTCTGACATTCTGGATTCAGACTGCAATAAAATCACCGACTAGCCCCTATAAATATTGAAAATACCATACGATCCACGAGAAACAATTACCATCCAAATAGTGCTTAACTCATTAACTTACTTCAGCTGCTTGTTTACCTTCTTCGACGTATAAAACACACAGATCGGTGTCGACGCAGGAGGGTGAAGCTAACTGTGGGCTGCTGCCGCTGCACTCGGGGTCTTCCACGGGCACAGATGAAAGTGAACCAAAGTATTTAGTTAGTTTAGAAATTTTTGCATCCCTTTTCTGTCTTTCGAGTTTGTTTTTCCTTTTTTGTGCTCCACAATCACTTTTTTCATAATTTTTGCACTCTAGCGAGCGATTTATACCCATGTTCTATCATGAAAGCATAACGAAAAAGAGGCGTTTCTCAACGTCATGGCGCAAATTGTAGAGTTAATTTGATTGGGCGGTGAATTATATCAGTCAGGCACATTTTCCAATAACTTCTTGTTATTTTATTATACACAAATCAACCACCTATGATTTAACAATCTCATTTCCTCCAGCCAATCACGGGCCCCCTAATCCCGCGGGGCCTGGGGCTTCAGCCCCACCTAGCCCTTATGTTAATCCGGCCCTGGAGATGCACCAATACTAAATTTCTCAGCCGATACCGATAGCCGATTATTCAGAGTGATATCGGACAATATCGATACGATAGTTTAGTGGTTCTGACTTTTATGCCTTCTTTTAAATTAATAATAATTAATTCCACAATTCTGAAAGAAATGCAAATAAAAACTTTATTCTCTCCTTTTCAACAAGTTGTTTCACAGTAACTGGTCTCATAAACAGAAAACACATTACTCAAATTAACATTAACACATTAACTAATCTTTAACTGAAGATTAAATTAAGATTGAATGTTATTAATTCACATTAACTGACTAAATTTTAATAAAAAACTCCTGTTAGGAGTCACATTCACTCACCACAAACAAAAGCATCTACTTTATCATTGAACATCAAACTGACAATAATATAAATTTTTTTGAGGATGTTAACTTATATTAACATTAAAGGGGCATTCGGCAACTATTTCAACTTAATAAAACCGTTTAGAAATCATTTGGATGGTTAAATAACCTGTTCTGGTAAAAATGGTGACTCCCCCCAACGTTCCTAGGCGGAAAACCAACCTTGCAACATGAGGATTAACGTCCCGGTAAGTTGGAAATAGGAAGTCTAGTGAGAAGCGAGAACGAGCGAGAAACACAAACTGCTTTACGGCAATTTGACATAAACACACATGCCGCCCTCAATGTGTATGATGTATTACCCACCTCGGTAGACATAGCTCCACACGACAAAGTTGGCTGGCTCCGATAATAACAAATGCACATGAGCAGCGGTAGAAAGCAGGAGGAGGGTGCCGCAAGTGAGTTTTCTTACGACATTGTTGTGAAATATACGCCTCACAGCTAAAGGGGGAGCTCGTTGACAAAACATGCAACAACAAAAGTGAAAATCAGCGAAGAAAGAGCTAGAGTTGCCGAATGCCCCTTTAACTGGATATAAAAGCATGTTCTGCTCACAAAGCAGTTCCCTCAAATAAGTATGAGGAGTAAATCCTTCTTCACAAACAAGCATTTCTGCTTTATCATTGAACATCAAACTGGTAATTTTTATTATAAATGTTTTTGATGATATTAACATTAACTGGATATGAAAAACATCATGTTCTGCTCACAAAGCATTACCCTCAAATAAGTGTGTGGGGTAAATCTTTCACAAACAAAAGCATTTCTGCTATATCATTGAACATCAAAGAGAGGCGCTTTTAAAATTAAGTGACTTGACACCTGACGCAAAGAAGCCAGGGGCACATGTCACTTTGCTTTGTGGCACATCCGGTCTTCATTGGCATGTGCCAGTGAATAGTGGCATGTGTCACTGACATTGTCGTGAAACGCTGACACTGACACCAAATCCCGGAACATGTCGCCTTATGTTGAGACACCTCCAGTACTGACTGACAGATGAGTTGAGCAGCTATACTGATGTAAATAAATAACCTCGGGTATTACAAAACATTCAGTGGCACATGCCACTCAAATACAGATGTGCCACAAACTGAAAAAAAATATACTACCTACTTTAATGCGTTTATTGATATATAAATTATTTTAAAATATCACTAAATGAGGTTTTTATTTAGGATTTTGTGTCATAATTACGTCAGTAATTGCACGGTCAGCCCTCTTGGAGCAGTGAAAATGCTCCACTCCCGCCTGGCTCTCTTCAGGGAGGATGGTAGCCGGGCTACCTCACCTCGGCTTGGGACCAGCGGTGCTTCTGCAGTCATGGGGCTCGCAGATAGATGTAGCTGAGGAGCTTTGGACGGGTCTTTCCCTTTCCCAATCCTTTTCCAGTTCTGCTTTTTTTAAACTATTTGTGATCAAACATTAATTGGCAGACCCCTGCAGTATCACTGCGGACCCCTGGTTGAAGACCCTTGCATTATACTGTTACACAACTGTGAGTTCTTTCTCAACTGTTTACATTCACTTAAAACATAACTGTGTTTACGTGAATACTCACCAAGACCAACATTTTGAAATTATTTTGTGTATTTGACTGTTTAAGAGCAATAAGCAGCCAAGAAAAAAAAAAAAAACGAAATTTAATGCTGAGAGGAGGCTTTACTCTTTTGAGTGTGAGCACAAAATGTGGGAATGAGTAAAATTATGCGCAATACACGCAATCCCACGTCGAAATTCAAGCCCTGTAACACCAACAATATTCATTCGGAGCAAATGAAACGAGTGAGTGAGGGGAGGCGTGTTTGTGTGTCAACTTGCTGTCGGAGAGATGACAGAGTGAGAAAGGTCAGCTAGTATCGTGTATCTATTCTGTGGAAAAGGAGTTTTGGAAGTGTTTTAGATATTTCAGTGTATCATGTATCAAATAATCAATATTTTTGATTGCACTTATTTCATTATTTTCAGATGCCTTTTTAAAAGACTACATTTGAAAAATGTATATATTATATATAAAATTCAACCCCTTGTAGGAGTGACTGTGTTACACGCCACTGCTGAAATCCACTCGCAATTTGCCGGGTTGTCGGGTGTTAATGTCCAGCCCTGATTGTACTATTGCTGCTATCTCATATGAGTGCTGCAAGTGGGGATGGAAGTTATTTTAATTTGCCTCATAAAATCTCAAATGAATACAATAACACTTATTTTGTATCACTGTATTCTTTACTGTGTTATACTATTACTGTGTTACTACTATGTACTGTGTCTGTACATCTAGACAGATATGGATACAACAATGGCAGTACTAAATGTTATAAATGGCAGTTATTGACGACAGTGTGAATGTTTTATATGATCTGCAATGAATGAATAAAACAGACCTGCTGATGATTGTACACCTGTATGCACTATCAGTGGCGCTTGTAAAGTCCCCCGCACACACACACTTTTTATTTAAAATTTCACATAGCATTGAAGTATACAGTTATATTCATTAATATATACAGAACAAATAAGTAAGAATAAAGTATTACACCACAAACATTACTTATAGCACGATATATACTGATATTCTGTGTATTAAAGGCCACATTATCACATTAATACCACCAAATGCAAATTTTAATTAATTCACAAATTACATTTACTTAGAGTAGTTACTATTTAGACTACTGCACGAAAGATTATCAACACATAAAAAATATTACTCAATGCTTACATGTAATCGACAGTTCAAGGACGAAGCGTTTATCCATGAAAAAAAAGCACGAAAGATCATTTCCCGAATCTTCGTAAACATACTGTCTTGAGTTCAGTGCTTAGGTGGAGGCTCCGCCCACATAGCGAAATTGGCCAATTGGCGCTTTGTAAAACCACGAGTGACGGTAATGAGGCATCATTGGAATGTATTAAACCGTGACAACACTAGGACTGAGGTTAAAAAACCTTGCAACTCTTCTAACTTATTTATTACTAATTGGTTTGTACTTTGCTCGTTAGCAGTTTAGAGAATAGCAGTGAAAATGGGATAGCAAAATCCCTGTCACAAGGAAGCTAAAAATGTTGCACGAGTGTACAATTTACAACAACGTACACCATCACACTATTTCACCAATACAGTGGAAACCTGTCCACATCTCCCAATCCAACACCATCTGGCTTCTGATGTGGATGGGGTGAAAGAACGTGGGGTGGAGAAGAAATATAAAAAAATAAAGAGGTTGATAAAAAGATAAAGATGTTATTTGCTCCACTTTTTCAGCCTTGACTAATAAGCCTATGAACATTTAAAGGAAGAACTATAATAACTTTCATTAAAAAAAACATGAACAGATCAGTATTCTTTTCAGTATAAATTTGAATGTTTATGGCAAATACGATCAAACTTTTGACATAAACTATATGAATGTATTTTAATTAATGATCTGTTAAGCATTAATGTATATAACGTGAAATTGTTTGTTAATGTCATATTAAAGCTGTTAATATATCATTTGTGTATATAATCTCCTCAAGTTTCCAGAGGAGATCACAACCTCAACTCTCAGACCAGACATAGTTCTGTGGTCCAGAGCAACAAAACAGGTGGTGCTGCTTGAACTGACTGTGCCATGGGAGGAGAGGATAGAAGAGGCCCATGAGAGAAAGCTTGGGAAGTACCAATCACTCACCCAAAAGAGCCAACAGGTGGCGGGCATGGAACTTGCCAGTGGAAGTAGGCTGCCGAGGATTTCCTGGGCAGTCACTTTGGTGCACCCTGTCCAGACTTGGAATAAGAGGCCCCAGCAGGAGATGGCTTGTGGCGAATATCACAAGAAGAGCAGAGACAGCATCGAGATGGCTGTGGCTGAAGTGCTGCGAGCGATGGAACAACCCACAGGGTAGGGAGGGAACATAAAAGAGCACTGGCTGTGGAGCCCAAGGGGTCGAGGGGGCTGCCCCAGGACGCTGGGGTTAGCTGTCAAGCCCTCTGGAGGTGTTGTGGGTTAATTGACGAAACACTGTTTAAGGAGGGTATCCACCTGATGACCCGAAGAAAGCACCTTGGGCCCACACCACAAAGCTCAGTGGGTTGGACTTGTAATGCGCAAGTGTTGGCCATCACCTCAAATAGGCGGCTGGGACTTCACCCAGCCATTGAGGTGAGAGGGATGATCCCATCGTATTTCAGACTTTCAGTCGTTAATATATAATTTGGGGCCGGGGGGGCTCAAGCCCCTGCCCCTTTTGTCTCAAAATGTATTGTGCCCTTTTCTGATAATTGTAAATAATAATTATTATTATTATAAATATTATAATAAATAACAATACACTTAGGCTACACACTCGTGCCACTAACAATAATAATACAAACAAATATTATATAAAAAAAAAATTGTCGGAGAAGTGGTAGGCGGAGTTTCCTTTGCAGCGCCTCGTGCGCATTTAACGGTTCTGGTACGCACTACGCAGCAGTTCGCGCGAGTCTTCAAACGAACAGCAGGTAACGTTAAAGCTAATACGGAAAATTACATTTATCCTACCATCACCATGCTACTCTAAAAGTTGCGGCAGCATTCGAGTTATTCTTAACTACAATAAAAGTATAACTCGATTTCAGACGCATTCTGAGTGACAATGTCATTCGTTTTTATCCAAGGAATAAAAGTGCAAGGGGAAATACATCTAGTTAAATGAAATCTTAAGTCCATGTCCAACTCTAAATTGTAAGGAACTCATAGGCCTATCTTTGATTTCATAGTAACGCTTTACAATAAGGTTCATTTGTTCATTAGCCTACTCATGTATGAACTAACCATGAGCAACACATTTGTTACTGTATATCTTAGTTAATAATACAACTGTTAAAGCTCCAGTAGGTAGCTTTTGTAAACAAATATTTGTTAAAACTGTCATTATGTCCTCACAGTAGAATATGAGACAGATAATCTGTGGAAAAAATCGAGCTCCTCTGGCTCCTCCCTGTGGTCCTATTGCCATTTGCAGAAATACACCGCTCCCGGTCAGAAACAACCAATCAGAGCCAGGAGGAATGTCTTAGCAGTGTCAATCACTCTCGTGTACGCGCTGATCACCCCTCTCTTGAACAGCGCGAGCGCGTACCGTCGTTCGTGACTCTCCTGTTCGAACGCGTTCATCCAAATGAACGAATCTTTTTTCCGAGTCATTTCGTTCATTCAACGAACGAAATGACTCGCAAAAAGATTCGTTCATTTCGAACGAGTCTTTTTCGGAGTCATTTCGTTCATTCAACGAACGAAATGATTCGAAAAAGATTTGTTCATTTTGATGAACGAGTTCAAACAGGAGAGTCACGAACGTGCATCACAGAACAGAGCAAGGCGAGCATTTGTGCTTATAAAACTTAAAGTTTTTTATTTATTTTTGAAATGATCGATCGTTTCGCTAGATAAGACCCTTATTCATCGTCTGGTATCGTTTAAAGCCCTTTGAAGCTGCACCTAAACTGTCATTTGGTCCTTGAAACGTTTGTGTCCTATTGAAGTCCATTATATGGAGAAAAAGCCTGGAATGTTTTCATCAAAAACCTTAATTTCTTTTCGACTGAAGAAAGAAAGACATGTACATCTTGGATGATATGGGGGTGAGTAAATTATCAGCAAAAGTTTTTTTTTAAAGTGAACTAATCCTTTAACGTTATCTTACTAGCTATTTATAACTCATAGAAAGAGTGCAACGTTATAAAGTTACATGTATTGCAAAATACATAATGATTTGAGGACCAAGTTTGTAGTCAAAGTATGGGCAGGCCATAGTCAATGTAAAGCATATTGTTGATGTTTCGTCCCTATTAGTGAATGTTCCATAACTGTTTATAATCTGCCGTCATCGGTGGTCCTGTTTACTAGCCTGCGCGTTCACGGCAGGCTCCGCTGTGGGGGAGGAGCTGTGGAGGGAGGGCTGTAGCGCAGCAGAGAGCAAGGGGGTTGGACCTGGAAGTTGTGCTTGTTCAAATTTTCAGGCTAAGTCAACATTTTCTCAAAACTCCCTACTGCAACTTTAATTGTTTATTCATGTTATGTCACACAGTCAGTGCATTAACTAATGATAACAAATACAACTTTTGATTTTAATGTTTTAGTAAATGCTGAAATTAATATTAACTAAGATTAATAAATGCAGTAGAAGTGCAGTTCATTATTAGCTAATGTTAACTAATTTAACTAATGAAACCTTATTGTAAAGTGTTACTGATCCATGATAGCTAACACTGTCTTTCATACATAATACATACATTAAATTTACAACATCAACAAAACTAAAAATTATTTTTCCATAATTACCTTCTTGATTCTCACTGTTTTGTTTGTTAAAGTAAATAATATTTAGTAATATTATCATCATTTCCCTATTTTCATTTGATGTGTTATGCATTCTAATAATTGTATCAACATATTTTCTTAGAATGCCAAGGAAAGAAAGAATAAAAAAATCAAGGAACTCTCTGATGCAGCCAAAGGAAGCATCCCTTTCACAAATTGGCTGAAAAGAGAGAATAAAAATGCAGGTACTGTTAAATTAAATGAAAAAAAATTTTTAGTGCCCTTTTTGGTCCCTCCGCCCCTGCCCCTGAGGAGGTCTGTGCACGCCACTGCTCTGCTCTGCTCTCTGCTCCTGCTGTTGGTGTGGTTGGTATCCTTCTGTGGGTGTCTTTGTGACTTTTAGATAACTTTATTGTTCTCTATTGAGATTATGATTGAAACATTTGACAATGCTTTGACAATGTTTTAATCTGATTTGTTAGCTAGTAAATCTAGCTTTGTGTTCCACTTTTGGAACTTGGGAACAGCAGGACTGAGCATTTGATGTTTGTGTAGTATTCTTGTTTGTTAACTTCTTTTTCTTTATTGTTTATAGGGAGTTGGGGGAGTAGATTTAGAGATACCCCGGGGTATACATCACCCGTAGGCATACTTCTCTGTCTAGAAACACCAGCTAGACCTGGGCGGACCACCATCTGTAAGTTTGGTTAGGGCGCCTTGATCGTGTGCCAGATAGGTGATGTGTATAATTAGAATAGGTTAGCGGTGGGGTATCTTTTGTTTATTTCTTTTTTTTTGGTCCGTCCAGCTCTCCCCTTTCTCCCTGAAAATTATTATTGTTATCATTCACATTACCGTGGCAAAAATAAAAGCTTAGTTTGTACGGTATTTGGAATTCGTGTCCTTTTCTCGCACCACGACTCCATACCTCCTTTACTGGCATTTGTGGGCCTGAGCCGTAGTTTATCAGGTTCCCCTCCCTTTTGGGGGCTGGAACGTAACAATCCCTTTGAAAACCAAAATGACATTTAAATGTTTTTTCCTTGAAAAAAATGATTCATGCCTTAAAATAGCTTGAATGTAACTACACCCTTGCCTCATTTAGTATACGTAGTTCTATAAATATGCAAATTAGCCCTGCCTCCACTCACTCACACCAGGGCTGCGTTCAGCCCAGACAAAAATGAGCTAAACGTTTTTTAAACGGAAACGGTGGTGCGTTGAACATCCTGTTCTGATGACGCAAGAGTTGCAACTATGGCAGCTGAGAAGGCCATTCTGTGTTCTTTTTGAAGAATTTTCAGAACCTGATAAAATTGGTATAAATACGTGTTTAATACGGCAAAATACACTCAATGTTCCAGTCACTGTCCTTGCCGTCCAGAATAAAAGAACATCCCAGTTGAGTGAATTTTTTTGGATTTGTGGAAACTGTGGTTCCTATTTATTGGGATCCAACATTTGCCTCGCATTTCAGGATGAAAAGACAAACATTTCAGGTGAAGGATAATCCACCTCTTACCTCTGAGACTGTGTTATGATCTATATGACCTTATTATTTTTATTATGAGTATGACTTATTGCTGATCACTGTTGAAATGCTATATTTTTACTATATGGTGGTTACTCTTTACTATATAACAACTGAATATCTTCAAAAAAAATAACAGAGCAGGTCAAAGTATGTTTTCGAGCATATAAATCAAGTGTAGATTTAATGCAAGGGCAAAGACTTCTCATCACAAAATGAACATTGGTTTAAAAAAAATCAAACATTGGAAACAGCTGTAACAGTCAGATAGCTTATTAGACACAGATCCTGAGCAAAATCCATGCCAGCATTTCTTTTCCCTTTCTATTTTTTGAGGTAGCATCTAGCATAAAAAAATATAGAATAAACAAACAGATGCAGCAAAATCATGTTCAAAAATATAAATACAGTAGCTTATTTTAAAAAGGTTAAATAAAAATATTAACTTGGTCTAGTTAAATAAATGTAAGTACAGTCAGAGACTTTAGCATAAATCACAGAATAAACATTTGCTTCAAAATATTTATTTTATTATAGTTAACTCCACATCAGCAACATAAATTAATCAACTAACCATTCAGAAATGTCCTGTTGCATTCTACATGTTGTCACTTCTTCTTGAGTCTCTCCATCATTCTTCGACTCCAGTTTAAACATAAAAGGCAGAACAGTTACTGACATTTTAGTGCTTGTCTGCTGAGGTAATCTGAGCTGCTAAGAACGAGCTGTTGAAGCTCCGCCCTCTGTGCCGGGAACAGCAGCTCATTTGCATTTAAAGGGACACACAAAACGACGCGTTTTTACTGACCCTCATATTAACATGTATGGAAGAATTAATTGGACTTTAATATTTGTAACCCACAGAAGACAATCCACAAATGTGTACAATGATGCGCAAATATTTCACTATCTGCAAATGTGTATATTTACATTTGTGATACGTAAAATCATATCCACAAAAATACAGGGTGATGTGTACAACACAAAACCGTTTTTACACATTTGCAGATTACTTCCTGTGAATTTGTGGGTCATGTTACATTTGTAAGTTCCTTTTTACACATTTGTGGAATTTTGTCCAATGTGTACTGCGGAGATCTGTAAATAAACATATACACAAATATCTCACGATTTGCAAATACACACAATTAAATCTGTACAAATATCTTTTTATTTCACATACAAATTGTGATTTACGCATTTGTGGATCCATTTCTACACACAAAACTGTTTTTACACATTTGCAGATTACTTACTGTGAATTTGTGGGTCACGTTACATTTGTAAGTTCCTTTTTACACATTTGTGGAATTTTGTCCAATGTGTACTGCAGAGATCTGTAAATAAACATATACACAAATATCTCACAACCTAAAACATGTATTTTTACATTTGTGTTGTGTAAAACCATATTCACAAAAATAATGTGTGATTTGTAAATACACACAATTTAATCTGTACAAATATCTTTTTATTTCACATACAAAGTGTGATTTATGCTTTTGTGGATCCATTTCTCACACAAAACTGTTTTTACGCATTTGTGGATTGCTTCCGGGCAATTTGCAGGTCACGTGACATTTGCAACTCCTTTTTACACATTTGTGGATTTTTATTTCAGAAATATTACATATGAATCTGCACCCAGCCGGTTTTATTTAGCTGTGCAGAGTTAAATCTGTGTAGTGCTGCACAGACCGCGCATAGCGGGTGAAGCACAGCCCAATGTTCTGTCAAGTGTAAATACCTTTTTTACAGTCTATGGTAAATACGCAGCAGTCATAACTCTTCTTTTAGACAATACGCTCAGTTTTGGACAAGGGGTGGTCATTGCAAATACTGTAATGCAAAACTGCTGATGGTGGTGGTGGGTACCGATGATGGTAAATTAACTAATCATAACCGCGAGAGTGAGACAGCGAGATGATTGACAGGACGATAGCGGAGGAAAAAACTCAAGATAACCTAACATGTGTTGGTAAAAAAAATATTTATTTCTTTAATATATAAGTGAGTTTGTATCTGAAAACAACAACAACAACGAAACAATCAAATAACAGCGTGAACCACAAACTGAGCGTTCATTTTAAAGGGACATTTCCAAATAGGCCTATCTCTTATTTATTTTAGAGATGCACCGATTACAATTTTCTAGGCCGATTCCGATTTTTCATGAGTTTGGCCTGCCGATACCGATTTTAGCCGATTCCGATTTAATTTTTTCTAACCACTTTACAGCAAACACAAATGTTTATTTTCTATCTTTTCTTTAATAGAACATTTTACATAGAACATGGAAAAATTTTTGAACAAATTAAATAAAATAGAACTATATAAATTATTTCTCCTGGTGTGGGAAATTCACACATATCTAGTGCAGTGTTATGGTATGGAAGAACCATTTTCATTTCCATATATTCAACTAAAAAAAAAGTGATATATTTACTTATTTAGGAAACTAAACTTCTGTATGAAAACAGGTAATGGCAATAAAATAATATATAAATGGCAAATAAAAATAAAAATAAAATAAATATAGCCTTGCAGTATAAAGATGTTTCTCAACACACACACACACAGGCCTATTGCAATCACTTGTACATCAATGGCAAGTTTTATTTCGCAAACAGTTGTTCTCTCGTCTGCCACATGTCCAGCCAGGCTAAACAATCACTTTAATTGAGCGCGAGCAGCGCAGCAAAAATAGACTCTGCGCCGAAACCCCGCTTCACTGCTGCTCACGCGACGCTCCTGATCTCGGTGTGAATGCACTCATTGATTAACATGCACGCCGGAGGAAAAAAAAATCCGCGCTTCTCACGTTTGCGGTGTGAAACGGCCGTAATTCACAAGGTTTCCTAAATGTGCATTCCGTGTGCACGTGTGATGCTGATGTTGCACCATGTTTATCATGCGGCGCCTGAGTGCATTTGACCGGCAAAAAAATCGGATATGTCAGACTGACCGGCCGCCGGTTATGGCCGATCACGTGAAAATCGGCGATTCCGGTCACCAGCCGATCAATCGGTGCATCTCTAATTTATTTTGTTATAATGTTGTTGTTTTATGAATTCCGTCTTAATCGTTTTGTTAATAAAAGTTTAATAGGCCCACAACGCTGGAGTTTTTTATAGTAGCTTACTATTTTATTGTAGGCTATATATACCGAGGCACTTCATAAACCAACCCAATTAGAAAGCTAAACAGTTGTAAGCATGAACTCTAGCAAGATCAATTAATATTTTCATTTGGGTTTATGAAGTGCCTCGGTAAATATACATAGGCTACACATTACTTTATTTATGGGTATAGAGTTCATGGTAGCCTACTAATTGCATAAGCTCCAGTGGTTTTGATGCAATACATTTTATTGACGCATGCATGTTTCTCATTTTTATTTTTTGATTATACAGCCATGATTATGATGGGCCGACAGTAATGCCACCAAATTTAAAGAAACTGAGACCAATGCAACTGAGTTAATGTATCGTATTTTCATGATATAATTGGCTTGTGGCTGACTTGGCGCCACCTACTGGCGGTCTTTCATATTGAAAGTATTGTTACATGTAACTTCATATTTTTCACTGTGGCATTTAATAGTCTCTTAGTATGCAATTGAAATTGATATGTAAATGCACTACTGTGCCACATTTGAGCTGCATAAAACTGTGTAAATACATCTAAATTCCATGTCAGATACAGATTTCATCAGACAGCCTATATATTAGGCTACTGCAATTTGTGTTGATTAAATATTAAGAAAGTGATGACATTTACAGGTTTTAAAAAAACAATTCTACATTTGCTTACAACATTTTTCTTACAAAAACCCAATTTCGCTGGACAATGTCTATTATAGTATACAACATAGACATAAGGGTGCTAATAGAGTGATACAACACTCTTTAAGAAACGTTTATTTTCATCACACTTTAAAGTGATTTTTAGAGGAAAATAAATTAAAAAGTTAAAATTCCAAAGATTTAAACTCTGTATGCAACACAGCATACTGTACATTAGTTAGTACCGCGGGAAGTAGGGGTGCTGAGGGTGACCCCTGGCGTAGAGTCCAGGGAAAACATATGCTGCCAATAAAGCACATAAAAGCTGTCACAAAGAACCGGCAAAAGAAATGATTATTAATATGTCAAATACAGCAAGAAGACATTTTAATTGTGTATTAATAAGCAAGTGTTTTTTTGTGTCAGTGTAGGCTGCAAAGATGAAGTTGACGATGCTGACTCGCGATCTTCACAGTAGTTAAAGCGCCAGAGAGAAATGCACATTTCATATTACATAAGCAGAGAGTCTGTTTTCTTTCGTTTTGAATTGTCCTGTTTAAAAGTAGACATTTCAATATAGATATATTTCTCAGGTCTGTGAGGCAAGTACGCTACCTTATACCCTGAGTTTCGGTTCATTTATGAGATGACCTGCAGTTCACGCGCCGGCGCCTCCTGGTCGTGATTATCTATTGTCTGCTATATTTACTTCTTATTTATTAAATCCAGGTAATTGGTTGATGAAACATTGATTAAAATGAAGATACAATTAATACAAAACGAAATTCACTTTAAAGAAAGGCTTTGTGCTTTCTGTTTGAGGTCTGTTTGTGAACGTTTTAAAGTCGCTTTCAGAGCGGCAGCGTCCGTAACGGAGAACTGTCACGTCCGTAACATTGTTTTTTCCTCATAAATGCGAACACGAAAAATTTAATAAAATGAATATTTTATGTACTGTGGAGAGCAAACCCTTCTTCATCCGGTGGGTAGTATTGCGCATTGTAAATCACATAATTACTAAAATATATTTTGCCACCTAAAAGTTAAAGATTTTTTGTGTCACGTCCCACATGTGTATTTCACTCATATTAAATATAAAACGCATGTGTATTTCCCTCATATTAAATATAAAACGCATGTACTGATATTTTTCTAATGTCTGGACTCCTTTATTAAGGAGTAATAAAGTAATAAACATTTTTTGTTTTGTTTTATTTGTAGGCTACTACAAAGAGTGTATATATTTGTTATTTCTTTTTGGTGCTTAACAAGCATAATTTAATTTTGCCCAGTTGTGGTCTGTTTAGGGGCAATAGATATCAAATGTCTCAAAACATCTATTGTGTTATTTGTATCGATCCACTATATAAACATAATATCTACATGGCATTTGATTGGAGGCTAGTCTCACTTTGTCCCACGGCAACATTAAAATAGTTTAGATAAGTGTACATTGTTTCTGTTAATAATGTATTGAATTAAGTGTCCATTTCATTATAATATTCAGGCTTATCGTTAATAATTGAACATGCACATGTATTTTAAGTTCCGTTAAAGAGGGGTGGAGGTGGGGTCACATTTGAGCATTTAAAAATGTACTTGAAAGTAACGCAATAGTTACTTTCTGAATTAACTTGTTACTTTTATAATTTGTAACTGAGTAACTAATTTAGTTACTTTTTGGAAGTATTTACTTTCTGCGTATTTACACTTGACAGAACATTGGTCTGTGCTTTACCCGCTATGTGCGGTCTAGTGCAGCACTACACAGATTTAACTCTGAACAGCTAAATAAAACGTCTGGCTGCAGATTAATATTTAATATTTCTGAAATAAATATTCCTGTGAAACGCGTTAAGTTGCACAGCCCTATACAGTTTAAGAAGCGGTACGCAGAGCCATAGGACTATTATTTTGTTGAAAATACCTGGGGAATTACTGATGACGTCACATGCTCAGATTTGCTTGACCAATCGGCTGAAAGGGGAGTCTCATGACCGCCCACGTGTGCAAAACGAATTTTGAAGTCATTTATTCGTTTTTTGCCTGTGAACTAAAAAACGAAAAATCAAGCCGAAATCTCGTTTTTTAATTTTTTTGAAAAAACGAATAAAGGCCCGTTTTCTCGTTTCTGCTTATTTCGTTTCAAATTGGAAAACAAACTATCAAAACGTACACGGACGGGCTTGCACCGCCATCTGCTGGTGTGGCTAATTAACTGCTCTCACACGTACGCCTTACAAATCTCTTTTTGCAGATCGCAGCGGGACAGAGTGGACAAAAATCCACAAATGTGTAAAAAAGGGAGTTGCAAATGTCACGTGACCTGCAAATTGCCCGGAAGCAATCCACAAATGCGTAAAAACAGTTTTGTGTGAGAAATGGATCCACAAAAGCGTAAATCACACTTTGTATGTGAAATAAAAAGATATTTGTACAGATTAAATTGTGTGTATTTACAAATCAAACATTATTTTTGTGAATATGATTTTACACAACACAAATGTAAAAATACATGTTTTAGGTTGTGAGATATTTGTGTATATGTTTATTTACAGATCTCTGCAGTACACATTGGACAAAATTCCACAAATGTGTAAAAAGGAACTTACAAATGTAACGTGACCCACAAATTCACGGGAAGTAATCTGCAAATGTGTAAAAACAGTTTTGTGTCTAGAAATGGATCCACAAATGCGTAAATCACAATTTGTATGTGAAAAAAAAGATATTTGTACAGATTTAATTGTGTGTATTTGCAAATCGTGAGATATTTGTGTATATGTTTATTTACAGATCT
Organism: Gila orcuttii; assembly: GCA_026230005.1. Classification (NCBI taxonomy): domain Eukaryota; kingdom Metazoa; phylum Chordata; class Actinopteri; order Cypriniformes; family Leuciscidae; genus Gila; species Gila orcuttii. The sequence continues at coordinate 51,056,402 of JAPDVR010000004.1, forward strand.
CCGCAGTACACATTGGACAAAATTCCACAAATGTGTAAAAAGGAACTTACAAATGTAACATGACCCACAAATTCACAGGAAGTAATCTGCAAATGTGTAAAAACAGTTTTGTGTTGTACACATCACCCTGTATTTTTGTGGATATGATTTTACGTATCACAAATGTAAATATACACATTTGCAGATAGTGAAATATTTGCGCATCATTGTACACATTTGTAGATTGTCTTCTGTGGGTTACAAATATTAAAGTCCAATTAATTCTTCCATAATAATGCTGTAAAAAAATATCTGTGGGGTATTTTAAGTTAAAACTTCACATACACACCCTGGGGACAACAGAGACTTATTTTACATATTGTAAAAAAGCATTATACCACCCCTTTAAGTAATTTTGAAAGTGCAATGTGATTCAGAACATAATCAACCAAAGGGGTAAAATATTTCTGAATCTTGACTCTTGTAAACTTAGCAGCTTTAGAACAAACCTTTCCCATTCTTAGAATGTAAAGTATGACTGATCTAAATCACACATTTTTAGAGAGGAAAACCAGTTGACTGACTTTATCTGGCTTGAGAGTTGCCTTTGGCATATGACGATATTGCCACCAGTGATGAAGGCTTTTTCTGAGGGAGCACTTGTTGCTGGAATGCACAAGTACTTTCTAGCAGGTTGGCTAACTCTTGGAAAGTTTGCCTCATGGACTTTCCACCATTCCAAGGGATTCAACTCACTTTCTGCATTCGGTGTGGACAAGTATCCCTCCAATTCCCCATCTATTGCCACTTTTAGAGATAAGGAAGCTGATCTTGTAGCTGCAGATGCACATACAGCAGCTGAGGTTTTCAAAAAGCTGGCAAGTGATTTCTTTGCTTTCTTGGGTGGTGTTTGTTCTGCACCAGGGCTCTGTGATGTGGTGGCAGATGTAGGCTGCTGAACCGATGCTGCTGGATACTGTACGGTCAGCAAAGACCCCAGCTCAGATACAGCTCTGGCTTGTATTCCCTCTATCTTGTCACTGTCAATGGACTGGGTTTTGAACCTGGGATCAACAAGCGAAGCCATATCCAGATGGTCATCGGTGGTGGGATCCTGATATTTGTCAGTGAGGTTATTGAGAATGGTTGTCTTTATTGTTTTTGTTAGTTCAGTGTCATCATAATTTAGGCTCAAGATGTTGACTTTCAACAGGTAAAATCTGGTCAAGCACTCTCTCAATCATGTTGAGTCTGGAACCCTATCATGTTGGGGACTCGGTGATGAGTTTCTGTAGTTTCAGCTCAGTTTGAGCATTATTTAAGTCCCTCTTAAATAATGCTTTTTTCTAAAATAAAAAAGGATCAAATGTTTTAATTAGATTTAATTAAATTGTTAAATTTAATTGTTTTTATTTTTCAATTGTAATACTAATGCAAAGTGCCCCTGCAAAATCACTTTTTGTGTGTATTTTTAGTAATTGTTGGTTTGGTGTGTTTGAGTGCTCATTGTTACAATTAAACAGCAAAAGTTCAGTGACATTTTTATTTGTGCATGGTAGAAAGCAAATACTGATACTGACATAATGACATATGTAACATATATGTAATTTTCCATATTTATTATATGTTACAAAATATAGCCTACATATATTCCAAATATTGAAACTACACGATTCAGGGAGCAGGCTACACAGTGAACTCCGAGAAAACGCTACGCTTGAGTAAACAGTTTGTGAATAGGCTACTACAAATGATGGCCGTGAAAGAGACTGTGAACGCATTGAATAGGATATGTTTAGTTGGTGAATAGCATAGGCTACTATAGCGATAACGTTAAGCGCACCAGAATTAAATATAATATTCAGAAGTGAACAGCGTAGCTGACTTACAGATTCAGTTAACATCCACAAATGAATAAGACGATTCAAGGAGCAGGCTACACAGTGAACTCCCAAAAAAACCCGCTACGCTTGAGCATACAGTTTTTGAATGGGCTACTACAAATGATGGCCGTGAATAATATATAATATTCAGAAGTAAACAGTGTAGCTGACAGAGTGTTTATGTTAGAATGTTTATTTTTAAACCACAACCCTCTAATGTTAGAATGTTTATTTTTAAACCACAACCTTCTAAGTGCTTCTTTTTACCGATATTTACCGATATCTTTTGCATATCAAACAACGTCAAACTTGGCACTGCACTTACTCGTACCCGTAGCAAGACACCTGTCAAGTTTGAAATCCATCGGACTAACGGTTCGAGCGATATGCGAATAACAGACACACAGACAGACATTCCTGTAATTTATAGATAGATTTTATTGAAACCAAACAGATTGTGCTACAATACAAAAAAAAGGATATACAAAACATTTAAATATAATAATGCAATTTATATTGTAAACTAATCTCATCATTTTAATCTGTTCAGTGTTCCTAATGTAATTAGTAAATATTTAGTATTACAAACAAACTCCTAAATGCCAGTGACAATATTTTAGTTTTAGTTTCACTCACCTAACTAGTTGAAGTCAGTGCCCAAAGCACTGCAGACGTTTCCAACTGTTCTCCAAGGCCCTCACCATGTTAGCCCCACTGTCAGTAGTCAAGCAGGTCATGTTCGCTTCTTGCAGTCCCCAAAATGTAAGTGCTTCCCTTAGGCCTTGTGCTATGAGCTCTCCCCTGTGGTCGTGTGGGAACTATGTTGTTTCTAGACACGCACTGCACAACTTCCAGTCATCAATGATATGGTTCTGAAGTGTGGTTAGACCATAAATCAGCTGGTGTAGCTAAAAAAGTAGGCTAACGTTTAGAATTTTGTGTTCCATCTTGCTGCGGCATTCGCAATACAGCCGTAGAATGGTTGAGGCGGAAAAATATTTGTGGCTGGGTATCTCCTAACGCAGATCTACTACTTTGAGCAGTCTTTTGAAGCCCTCATTTTCCACAGTTCGGTTCAGTTCAGTATCCATGGCCAGGTGAAATGTCACTGCATCAGTTACATCTTTCCAGCGCTTACTTGTCCTGCCATACGAAGTTCCCTTCTCAAATGCCTCCTTCGTTAGAGTTGTTTGTTTAAGCCTTGTAGCCACTGTCTGCTGCGTGGTTGTAGCCTACCTGATGCACTCACACTGGGTCCTCTCACAATTTGAGTGTCAGCATATTCTTTAGGGTGTTTTCTTTTGAGGTGGTTCAAAAGATTCGTTGTGTTGCAATCTGACATGCAAATCTTATCATTGCAACATTTACAAATAACTGTTGTTTGTGCCGTGTCTGTTATGGAAAATCCAAACCATTTCCATATTACCGATGTTGAAATTTTTTTAGGGACCAATTCCGTGTTTTCATCCATCGTCACTGTTTCTAAGCACTGGCGTTGCCACGGGTGTGCCAGGGTGTGCCGGTGCCACCCACAGTACCTAAAATAGATGCAGAATTCTTTTTTTAAAGTTTTAATAAAAACGTTTCCTAAACTTGGACTATTGTTGTTTTCTTAAAATATTTGTACATTTAAAATGCATTTTAATTTTTTTAATTATTATCGTTAAAAAAAATATCTGTCGACATTCGGACTGCCAACCAATCCGAAAACAGCCGCTGACTGGTAATACTGTTGTGCTGTTGAGGCTCGCGCAGCCTCATGAGGAGAAATGAAAACAGATGAGCGCAGATCACACAAAGAAACTTAATGAACATAGAGCGGTTAAAAAATTAATGTGGCGTTTTTATATTTATAACATATGATATGATGCATTTAAGCAACATCACAGTGACCAAGAGTGCTGAATACATCACGATTGAAAATATGTCACATTTCATATGACAGTTCAATAAACAAGTAATTAATATCAAGTCACTTACATTTTAGACACAATATTGACTGTTTTTGTTCTATTTGAGCAGCGAAAATAGTTCCAAAAAAACATCCCAAGAACCACAGCGCAGCTCACCGGAACACATTAGTGCATTAATGAATGATTCAGCGCTTTGAATGAATCGATTGAGTCAACGATTCAATGACCCATTAAACAACTGCCTCTTTCCTTAACGATTCAGCCGTTTGAACGAATCATTTGAATAAATGGCTCAACAACTCACTCATTAAGACGGTCACCTGCCGCCCCCTACTGGCGGTTTAGTTTCGTGTTTAAAAGTAGGCTACAATTCTTTCCAATATGTCATATTTGTATCTTCAAAAATATTTAAAACAATCTCATAACTTTATTTAATGCAGTTGTAATTTTTCAGTGTAAATTAATTAATTTGATTGGTAACAGCATAGTGTCTTATTATTTCAATTGAATTTTATCAAATCTAAGAATTTGAAATTAAAAAATGAAGCATACATTTAAACCGATTTCTGGATTTTTACTTGGACAAGAGAATGGCCGATTTACTTGTTCGAAGGACAAGCACATGTAAAGCCTTAATGTTGAGCCCTGAGTTATATTTTTTATACTGTAGGCCTAGTATTATGTTTATGTGGCAAGCCAGTTTTACACATCAGCCCAGTCTATTCTGTAAAGTTAGTGATAAACCGGGTCCGAGTTTTTTTGCACATTAATTTGACAATAAATGTGGCACACCCAATTTTTCTTATGCACACCCAGAAACGCTTTTCTGGCTACGCTAGTGTTTCTAAGGCTGCGTTTATACTTGGTATTAACATGCGATCACCGTGACCCAGATCATAAGCCAATCAGGACTCGTGCGTTTACACCTATCCACATCAAGTGGCTTCTGTATCTGGATAACAGATCGGATCTCGCAATCCCGCGGGAAAAAATTAAAAAAGGATGGCAAAATGAAGAGGATGAAAAGGCTGCAAGTACTAATAATGTGGATAGATGCCGTAATGGAAACGGTACAGAGGTCCGAGAACGTTGCCAGTTGTGGTGGGAAAAATGTGCGTTATTTACAGAAAATTAATGGTTCTGTACCGTTCGGATGCGAAGGCAAACATTTCAGTATATTTACGATGTACTTCGCACTCGACTGAATCGCAAAACCACTCAGCTCTCAGGAGGGGGAATAAAGACAGTTGGCGGGGTTTTGTGTGACGTCCACCTGTGAATGCAGACACGATGGCTGGATTGCGTTTAAACTTTACATTACATTGAGATCCGATCACAATGCGTCCTCGACTACCTCCGAACCTGGACTCGCTGATCGGATAACATTCCGATCAGAAGCGGGTTTACACTTGTCTTTTTAATGTAAGGCTGTCTTATTAAGCGAGTCTTTGAGTCATTCATTCAAACGATTCGTTCAAACGGCTGATTTATCAAGAATCAGGCAGTTATTTAAGAATGGGTCACTGAATCTTTGACTCAACCGATTCGTTCAAAACGCTGAATCATTCAGTGATGAAAACACGATTGTGAGTGTTGCTATGAGACGCGCTATGGTTCCCTTTCAAGAGGTCTCTCGTATTGCGTAAGGCTAGCTTACGCTATGGGAAAACGGGAATATTTAAGCCAAAATTTTTAAATAATAGCTGTGGCTATGGCTGTGCTGCGTGGCTGTGGCTGTGGCTGTGGCTGTGCTGCGGCAACTGCACGGACCTATGGCGAGGCGGCTCAGACGTGAGAACCAATCAGGCTGCTTCGCGCCCTGCCGCGTCAGAGCCCGCCGGAATGGCCGTGGCCTAAGCCTTTATATTGGCCCATTCAGCCAATCTGGAAAGAAGCCTTCGCCACCGTCGAAAAGCCTTCAGCGGGACAAGAAACCTGCCCCGCAGTTCTGAGGATGCCGGCTTCCTGGTTTCTCGGGACGCCACCTTCAGCCGGCTGTTCTGCCGGGCCATTCAGCGCGCTATATCCTTTCTAACCAGTAGTGTGTTCGCCGCTGCGTCACACTTTTCTAAAAGAAAAATTTCCGAGGCGTTGTTTCAAATGCCTCGCACTAAATGCGCCTCATGCAGAGGCCCTCTCTATGGCTGAGACCGTCACATCCTCTGCGGTTGCATGTTAATGCCAAGTGTAAACGCAGCCCAAGGCTCCGTTTACACGTACATGGTTATTTTGAAAAAGGAGACATTTCCCTTCGTTTGTGCCCTTCGTTTACATGCAAACGGAGAATTCGCCTCTGAAAACGATTCTTTCTAAAAACTTTGTTTGCACATTTCATGTAAACTGAGAAAAACTGAGTTCCCTTTCGAAGGAACTCGAACTGCGTCGACTACGACACTTTGGGGAACGCCTTTAGCGTAACGCATCTGAAGTATGAATGAAACTAATCCAATCCTGATTGATGTTGCGTCATGACGTAACATGTGACGGCATACACGGAAGCTACAAAGGTACGCCGGCACACAGCAGAGTTAGTTTTTTGCTCTTCAGCAAGCGCTCTGTGTCAAACTGTCTGTCCTATTTGGTGTTGTTTGTCCCATAAGAATTGTCCTAAATATTGTCTGGTAATTATGGCTGCATTTAATTTTAAGAAATTAAAATGATGAAATATTATCTGACTTTAGGAAGTTAGATATTTTAATTCAGCCTACCATTCAGACCGTGTTTCATTTATACAGTGTTTAGGGCTGCATTTAATTCTGAGGAATTAAAATGAGCAGCGAACGAAAAAAGCACGCTGCTCTGTCTGCCCCACAGGCTTGCGGCCATGCAGTGTTCCTTTTGCACATTAAAAATAGTTTTTCGATTTTTCCCTGCCGGTCCTCTGTTTCAGGGTATCGAAAACGAGATGAAAATAGCAGGGCTACCCCTGTTGAGGGACGAGCGAGAATCGCTCCTCCGCGGAGCCCTCAGGAAATCGGTGTTTGTATTGAGCGCCAATTGCGCTTCGGGACACATCGGTTTTCAGCGAATGCGCGCTGCAGTGTCCGCCCCAAGGGCCTGCGGCCAGGCAGTGCTCATCGGAAACGGTTTTCGATTATTCCCTGCTGGTCCTCCGCCTCAGGGTGTCGAGAACGAAACCGAAAGAGCCTCCCCTCTGGGGAGCCCTTAGGAAGTCGATGTCTGTATCCCGCCGTTAAGTGCGCTTCGGGACACATCGGTTTCCAGGAAACGCACGCTGCTCTGTCTGCCCCACAGGCTTGCACCCAAAATTTTGGATTTTACGCTAAACCAGAGAGTCAGACATTGGACATGAGTCATGCAATTTGCAAGATCTGCAAAACAAAAGTTAAGTACTCCGGCAACACAACAGACCTCTCTCTGAATATGGGTAGACATCATCCAGACCTGCCAGCCCTGGTCGCAGCAGGTAGTAGCACATATCAGTCATCTCAGAAGCAGCCAATGTTGCCTGATGCTTTTATCTCAAAACTCTTACCCACGTCGCAGCGCTCTCAAAAGATTACAAATGCATTAATGCGCTTCATATGTCAGGATTTACGGCCATACAGCGTTGTCGAGAATAACGGCTTCAGACAATTGCTTCACGAGAGTGACCCACGCTACACAATACCAACACGTCAGTTTTTAACAGAAACTGCAATTCCCCGGTTACATAACAAGGTTAAGCGAGACGCTCTGTTTTCACTCTCTTCTGCACAGAGTTTCCATTTCCTGCGATGCTTGGACTTCGAGAGCAACCCAATCGTATGTTACGGTAACCTGCCACTACATTTCTCTACAATGGGAACTTGTCTCGCACGTTCTGCAGACTAGAGTGATGTTTGACAATCACACCGGAGCAAACATCGCAGATTTGCTTAAAGCTGCAGTTGACAAGTCTGGCAGATTGAGTGGACTTGGGCAAAATTTTGAATGTTTACAACTCTCATGCCCCTCCCCCACTATCAACGAATGCCCTCCCACCGAGTTCGTGCTCGTCAGTACGTGTGCACCAGATTTTCTGTGAACGCACCCGTCTCATTGTAACCCATTAGTGGGATTTAACACAGCAAAAAGAAAAGGAGGAAAAATATCTCCTTGGGTCTGAGCTCACCAAATACCTATATTCACCGTTTATAATAGTATCTGGAGTCCCGGGTTCGGGATCTCACACCTTGCATTAAAAAAATAAAATAAGTGTGTGTCTGCACTTGTTTAAATTAATGTCTGTAGTACCAACTGGACAATTAAATAAATGAAAATAATATTAAGTAAACCAATGAATAAACTTAAATTTGAAATAGAATGAATTAATAAATGATAATGAAATGAATTAACAAATAAACCAATCAGATCACTGAACAGTAACTGTTTACTGGAATTTCATTCCCCTCAATGTGCACGGATCACTTTTCACACATCACATCACATGAGAATCACCTTTGACAAATCACCATTTGAAAACCAAATCAATGAAAAATAATAAAATTTAATAAAAAAAATAAAAATAAAAAAAAATCAGTTCACTGCAGTATAAGTGCTATGCAAATGACACAGTTCAGTTTATGTGAATGTGGCTCAGTTCAATTCGTTTGAATGTGACTCAGTTCATGTGAAAGTGGAGATGACTCAGTTCGCGTGAAAGTGGAGATGACTCAGTTCGCGTGAGTTCGCGTGAAAGTGGAGATGACTCAGTTCGCGTGAAAGTGGAGATGACTCAATTCAGTTCGTTTGAATGTGAATGCCTACTAAACTCTTTGCAGTGATGAAAGTTGAACGTGAAGGCAGAGTCCCCGATGACGCAATTCCTCCACAGTGGAAATCCAGCGCGTTCACGGCGCGACTCGAACACGATCCCAGAGCGTCGAAACAAATCCCAACTAATGTAACAAAACAGTTCAAACACCCTTTTAGAAAGATAATGACAACGATGGTTCAGATTATCGACAGCCACACATGTGGTTCACAATCTCTCTCTTCACTGAGCTGGCGCGCATATGACGTCAGCTCTCATCGACGCAATACGTTTAACATTTATAACCTTTAAACATTATTTTATTACATAAATGTGCAAACAAGTTCTAACAAGTATACTTACACAGCATAAATGCTTTACATGTGTTATATTGCACACTCTATACTCAATTATGAACAGCATTCACCATCCACATTTTCGTATATTAACAAACACAAACTTAAACAATATTTATGAAAATACAAAACAATTGTGACTTACCTAATGTAACAAAACAGTTCAAACACCATTTTAGAAAGATATTGACAAGGATGGTTTAGATTATCGACAGCCACACATGTGGTTCACGATCTCTCTCTTCACTGAGCTGGCGCGCATATGACGTCAGCTCTCATCGACGCAATACTCTTAAGTATTATCACTCTTAAGTAACAATTTTGTTGCTCAGCGAATACAAAATAATTACAACAAAAAAAAAAACATGTCTGAACATTTCATGCATTAGGAAAGAAAAAAAATATATATAATCAAGACAAAAAATAAATAAAATCATACCTGAAAAATATATAACACAGCCTCAATTAATTGGGTGGGTTACATCATCAGCATCCATCAACACCATGGATAGTATGATCTAGCTGCTTCAGATGGTAGATTGTTTACGAAATGGATTACCCACCAATTAAACGTAAATAAACACCATCGTCTGTCTGAAACGCTATTATTGCTGTATGGTATATGCGGCAGACATGGTCATTGTACATTGTTCTATTGCTTATATAACAGAGCTAGTCAGATAGCACATACAATAACAGTAGCTTTACTACTGTTCTTACTCTCGTAAGAAAGATAGAGTAGCATTGATTCTTCCAAAAAGCCGAACTTTATCCCTTCAGCTGGACATGTTTATCCACCTAACGTTACGTTCACACGGATTTCAGTGCAAACAAAGCTAACGAACCTGCCCAACAAGTGCTAACGTTAGCTATCCATACCAACACATTTGGGCAAACATACTTAGATTACTAACATAACACTAAGAAATAAAGTAACTGGTTGATAAAGCACAATTACCTGTCGAGAAGAAATGTTGCAAGCTCTGCATCCAGCTTGAACCCAATTAAATCACGTAAATCTCTCCACCTTTCAAATGCCGATCCCATGTTGATCCTGGTTTTATTACGGGCACGGTCGCTTTCTTTCTTTTTCTTCTTTCCTTTCAGCAGATGTTCTCTTTTCCTGTGGTGTTTTTGACCTCCTAGCTCTTGAGGTTAACCGAGGAATTGGAATCTTTTCCGCCATCACTCTTCGTTTCTGTGCAAACTTCAGGCGTGTGCATGTGATTGTAACGTGCGCGAGGGGTGGCGTGTGCACGACCTGTGATTGACAGTCAGATCTCACACCCCCCTGCGCTGATCGGACCCGATGATCCGGGAGCGGTGGATTTTTGCTAAACAAATAACACGCTCCAGGTGGAGTTAGAAGCTCGGGTTTTTTTCTAAAACCACTTTATTTATGTTGTTCTGTCGGATTATAGTGTCGATTTCACTGAATATGATCAAAAAAATGTTGCCGACGACAGCTTTAATGATGTGATGCACGGATGGGAAATAAAAGACAAAGATCCAGTGCTTGTGACTGATAGTGCATCTAACATGTCAGTAGCTGCAGAACTAGCCAAATTAGTTCATGTGAGATGCTTTGCTCACTGTTTGAATCTGGCTGCTCAACGCGCTCTGAAGTTACCGAAAGTTTCCCGTCTTCTCGGAAGAGTTCGGAACATCACAACATTTTTTAGGAAAAGTACAATCGCCTGCCATGTCCTGCACGAGAAGCAAAAGGTACTTGGCCTTCCCGAGCAAAAGTTGATGACCGATGTCTGTACCAGGTGGAACATTGCACATGACATGTTGGAGCGATTCGTAGAACAACAGCTCGCAATTTGCGCTGCATTACTGTCAACTGAGGTGTGGAAAAATGCCAAAGATCTGTGGACATTAACAGAAGCAGACATAACATGTGCTGAAGATGTAATAAAGGCACTGAAGCCACTTAAATTGGCAACTCACGTTATGTCCGAGGAGAAGACCCCTACGGTATCTATTATCGCACCGTTGTATGCTCAGTTAAGTCATGGCACTCAGATTGAAACCACCGACTCGACAGTGACGCGGGACATAAAGATCGCCGTGACTGGAGATCTGGAGAAGAGATATGACCATGAAATGCCCCTTCTAAATATGACCTCAGCACTGGATCCCCGCTTTAAAGCATTACCCTTTTTGAAGGAGGAGAACAGACTGGAGGTCTACACCAAAATGGCAATGAAGGCATCGCAGATTTCGCTTGCAACGGTAAGTTGACTGTAAGAAAGCTAAGTTAGTTATTGTTAATTATATTAGCTACTTATATTATAATAATGTCTTCTCACTTCATTTTATAGATTTGTTTTTATACTGCCCCTGTATTTTTCTATCTGTAAAAAAAGATTTTTTTGTATACCAACTCAAAATATGTTCTAGAACAATATATGTTTTTATTAATGTGGTCTACAAAATGTGGGCTACGTGAGTTTACAATACACACTTTACAATAAGATTAATTTATTAAACTTTAGTTAATATATTAACTAACAAACTAACCATGAGAAATACGTGTGTTACTGTATTTGTTCATTTTTATTAATGTTAGTTAAAAAAATACAGCTGTTCATTGTTTGTTCATGTTAATTCACAGTGCATCAACTCATGTTAAAAACATTTTAAAAGTAAATGTTGAAATTAACATTAACAAAGATTAATAAATGCTGTAGATGTGCAGTTCATTAGTTCGTTTAAATGAACTAATCATGAATCTTTGTTAGCCTTATTGTAAAGTGTTACCAAGTTATTAATTACAAATGTTATGTTATGATTATTTCAGGACCAGATTAATGAAGCAGATCAGAACAGGAAGAATGCTGACACAGATCTGTCACCACCCTGCAAGAGAAAGAATGTGGACACATGTGCTCTTGAGGACTTGTTTGGAGATGCATTTTCCCCTCCCAAAACACAACAACCACCTCTGACACTGTATAATCAGGCAGAGGTTGAAGTCAAGAAATACAGAGACACAGAGCCATTACCACTTACAGAGGATCCCCTCATCTGGTGGAAGGAGCACCAGTCTGTTTTTCCTTTACTATCAAACTTGGCAAGATGTACCCTCTGCATCCCTGGTACAAGTGTAGCAACAGAGAGGGTCTTCTCCACTGCTGGAGATATAATTACAGCAAAGAGTGCTCTTAACCCTGAGCATGTAGATTCTGCATAAAAATCTGAAGATGTAATCAGACTTTGTTTGGTGGAAATTCCAACACCTAAGACAAAATTGTTAAATACTAGGTGTTTAAAAGAGTTTGAGGAAACTAAATTAAATTTACGTTGTTAATATGTTTTAAGTTTTGTTTAGTAATTGTCATTTCAGTTACTGAGGCCGAGACTTTAAAAGCAAAAGGAAGAGCCATTCTAAGCTTTTTTTGTTACAATTTTTTTATTTCATTTAAGTCATTGCTTTTTTAATGACAAAAAGTAAATAGTTGTTCAGTTATCACAACTGTTATAAGATTGGTTATTCACTAACAGATATTACTGTTACTAAACTCTGCTCAAAAGAATTTTAAATTCCTAATTGATCCATATCGTGATACGTATCGTATCGTGGCTTTAGTATCGTGATGCGTATCGTATCGTGACATTGATGGTGATACACAGCCCTAGTTGGCACCAGCCCAGAGAACCATGTTCCTGGGAGTGGTGTGGGACTCGGTCAAGATGCGGGCACAATTGTCTCCTGCACGGATCGATTCCATACTGGCCACGGTGACCAGGATAAAGCTAGGCCAAGCCATCACTGTAAAACATTTTCAGAGAGTGTTTGGGCTCATGGCAGCAGTGTCCAATGTCATTCCATTCGGCCTGCTGCACTTGAGGGCCCTGCAGTGGTGGTTGAAAACCAGGGGGGTTCCCCGAGTGGGAACCCGTTCCACATGATCAGGGTTACGCGCAGAAGCCCTCGTTCCCTATCTATGTGGAAAAAAGCTTGGTTTCTGTCCCAAGGCCCCGTGGGAGCGTCATGTCGCCGGAAACCCGCTTCGACAGACGCCTCCCTCACGGGCTGGGGCGCGGTCATGGATGGCAGGGTCATCACGCAGACAATGTGTCGGTGGTCTCCTTCTTGATTCATCAGGGGGTACTGAGATCGCGCCTTCTATCTAGCATGGCGCATCAGATCCTCCTGTGGTCTCAGGGGAAGCTGTTATCTCAGAGCAATGCACATCCCAGGGACCAAAATCAGAGAGCAGACATCCTATCGAGGCAGGGGCTGAGGCCCGGGGAATGGGGACTTCACACCGAGGTGGTGAAGTCGATATATGAGAATTCCGGCCCAGTGGAAGTGGATTTGTTCGCGTCTCGAGGGACGCCCCACTGTCCACTGTGGTTTTCTCTCACCCATCCAGCCCCATTGGGGTTGGATGCCATGGTACAGACGTGGCCGAGGCTACGCCTGTACGCTTTTCCCCTGATCGCTCTGCTCCCGGGAGTTCAGGAGAGGGTCCGTCGAGACGAGATCAGTCTACTTCTAGTTGCCCCGTATTGGCCGGCCCGGGTATGGTTTTCAGACATCATAGCACTACTGGCAGGCCAGCCTCCTTCCACGAGGAGATTGTACGGCCTAAGTACAGCCTAAAGTGGAATGTGTTTCCACTTGGTGTAGAGAGCGTGAGGTGGACCCAGTTAACTGCCCGGTTGGCTTCAGTGCTGGAGCTCCTCCAAGATCGCTTCTCGACTGGTCTTACCCCATCCACACTCAAGGTGTACGTGGCTGACATTGCGGCTTTCCACGCTCCTCTGGGTGATGGGCCTCTGGGGAGACATCAGCTGGTTGTACATTTCGTCCGTGGGGCTCGGAGGATGAGACCTTCGGCTCGTACCAGAGTTCCCACATGGGACCTGGCAGTGGTTCACGAAGGGCTGGTCGAGGCCCCCTTTGAACCTCTGGAGTCGGCTGAGGCCAAGAACCTTTCCCTTAAGGTAGCTTTTTTATTAGCCATTACTTCTCTGAGGAGAGTAGGAGACCTTCAGACACTCTCTATATCTCAATGGTGCCTGAAGTTTGCTCCAGGCAACATTTAGGGCTATCTTGCATCCCAGGCCGGGCTATGTGCCTAAAGTGTTATCTAATGTGGCACGGCCTATGGATCTGCAGGCTTTCATCCTCCACCTCACGTGACGGCGGATGAAGAAAGACTTAATTTGCTCTGCCGTGTCAGAGCTCTCAAGATATATCTCCAGAGGTCTTCTTCATGGCGGAAGTCAGACCAGTTGCTGGTGTGCTGTGGGTCGCCCAAGAAGGGGCTTCCAGCATCCAAACAGACCATCAGTAACTGGGTCGTTCAGGCTATCTCTATGGCCTATCAGGTGCGCAGCTTGCCTTCACCTTTGGCCGTGAGGGCTAATTCAACTAGAGGCATGGCGTCCTCTAGAGCCCTCCTTTGAGGGGCCCCGATCCAAGAAGTGTGCGATGCAGCAGGATGGGCCACCCCTCATACTTTTATCAGATTCTATAGCCTGGACATTTCTTCTACGCCAGGCACTCTAGTGCTCTCGTCCTAAGTGTGCCTGTGCGCAGCTTCACACTGGGACAGGCAGGGCTCGTTGTGGCATAGTGGGTACTCGTTCCCCAAAGTGTCGTAGTCGACGCAGTTCGAGTTCCCTCGGGAATGTCTCGGGTTACGTCTGTAGCCCTTGTTCCCTGAGAAGGGAACGAGACACTGCGTCCCTCCGCCACATCTTCCCCTGCCTGGGAGCGACTTGCTTCATCGCAGAAGCTAACTCTGTTGTGTGCCGGCGTCCCTTTGTAGCTTCCGTGTATGTGCCGTCACATGTTAGTCATGATGCAACACCAATCAGGATTGGATTAGTTTCATTCATACTTCAGATGAGTTACGCTAAGGGCGTTCCCCAAAGTGTCGTAGTCGACGCAGTGTCTCGTTCCCTTCTCAGGGAACAAGGGTTACAGACGTAACCCGTGACGTATTCTAGATATGTCACTACACATTTTTCTTGCGATTTTAGTAGATATTATCTACTATAAAATTATGAGGTAAAAAACTATTTAAAATAATTTATAAACCAAACAAAGGAAGGCTTAGAACATCTCCACTTAATGCAATGAATATGATATTTATCCATAAGAATAATCATATTGACTAAATCTGATACTGATGAAACTACATTATTCATATAAAAGAGGATGTGTGGCAAGTGAGAGTAGGGATATTATCAATCTTTAGTGACAGCCTATTATGTAGCTCAGACCAGAAGCTATAGGACACGGGGCAAAAAAAAAAACATGTGAGTCTCATCAGCCATCTCACAAAATACACAAGGGTCTACATCAAATTTGAATCTTTTTCTAAGAAAGTCAGCGACCGGTTATATCTTATAAATTGTTTTAAAGTGAGTCTCTTTGACTTTTGGGAAAATGGGCCATTTAATGAATTTAAAATGTTTTTTTTTCTATGGACAATAGGCTTGGGCGGTATCCAAATTTTGATACCGTCAAACCTCCTCCCTATTTTACCGGGGTATACGGTATTACCGTGACTAATTAAAAATTATGACATAAGGCTCAGACAGCGTCACCAAACTGTTGGCTTGTGCCTACACCGTTCAGAAACTGAATACCAGATCGGGCAAAAAAAAATCAAAACAAAAATCAAGGCCAACCCATGCACGTTGTGTCTGATCCCAGCTGACGGCATTAAATGTAATTATGAGCCGGAGCCCTATTTTTAATATGTGGGCCGTTATAATATGGTGGCGCCAAATAATTTTTTAACCCAGGTGCTGAGGGGGTGGTAGATATAAATACTATTTATAAATGAGCAAAAATGGGACACTTAATAATATTTAATTATTTTAATTATGACAATTAAAGTATTCATTTTATTAATTAATTTAAATTAAATTAACAAGCAACAAGCAACAAGTGCATTTGTAAATCCGGTGGCACGCATCCATTGATTTTTATTAATACAACTTTTCTGTCAGTGTCTGCTGCAAAGATTAAGTTGACGATCGCCATCTCCTAGTGAACGCGCATATATAGAGAGAAATGCAAATCATGGATTACGTAATCAGAAGGTATAGGCTAGCCTTTTTCTTTTCGTTTTGAATTGTTTCGTTTAAAGAAATTGACGATTGGTACCTCCGTAGTGAACACGCCTATAGAGAGAAATGCACATCATGGATTAATCAGAGAGTATGCTGCCTATATTTCTTTTCCTTTTGAATTGTTTCGTTTAAAGAAATTGACGAATCGCCATCTCCATAGTGAACGATAGAGAGAAATGCACATCATGGATTACATAATCAGAGAGTAGGCTAGCCTATTTCTTTTCGTTTTGAATAGTTTCGTTTAATGAATTTGATGATCGCCATCTCCGTATGAACGCGCATAGAGAGAAATGCACATCATGGATTAAATAATCAGCGAGTGGCCTATTTCTTTTCGTTTTGAATTGTTTCGTTTAATGAAATTTCAAGCTTTATTTAGATATAGGCCTATCTGTCATGTCTGTGAGGCATACACTGAGTTTCGGTTAATTTATGATGAGATTTCAATGCAAGTGACCGCGGCGCGCCAGCACACGATCATGTCATGATTATGTTGTCTGCTATATTTGATTTGAAATCCAGGCAATTGGTTGATTAAAAAAAATATTAAAATTAAGATACAATTTATACAAAACGAAATTCACTTTAAAGAAAGGCCTTTTACAAAATGAAACTTAATTAAGTGGTCAATGTCTGACTCCCGATGCATCCCATCTTACTCGCTGTTCACTTTTCATTATCAACGTAAAAAAAAATAACATTATAATATTTTAACAAATATAAACTAATGCGCTTATTTAATGAACTCGGGGCAAAATGCATCCTCGCAGCAGTGAGTGGGTGGTTGTTTCGGAGATGCGACATTAGGTTAGAGGTGTTTCCATCTCTCGCGGTCACATTTTTTATTGCAACATTTACAAATTGCCTCGTCAGTATTTACCGCCTCTCCCTTCTCTCTCTCTCTCTTTCTCCTCCACACTGTCACTTGATGACAACTACATAAGCATTTTTAGGCATTGAATAAATTATATTTATATATTATATATAAGTGCCGGTAATGACGGTATTGAAACTGATACCGTTGCTATTTTAAGTCCCCGCGGTATACGATATTACCGTAATACCGCCCAACCCTAATGGACAATGGGTTTTATTTTTCCACAGGAATTGGAAAATAATTGAGTTGGCTTTCTAAATATTACCGGAAGAAACATACAGGGAGTGACATGGATAAATTACTTTGGAAATACCTTCTGTTTTAGATAAGAGTAACTCTACCAAAAACAGTGAGGTCTCTGGTAAGCCAGCGACTCAAAGATTTCTTCATATCTATTAATCGGTTAGAAAAATTAACATCTTCCCTTCTGATATAATTTTTAGATACTATTCCTAGATACTATTTCTAGATATTTCACTTCAGATTCAACCTCGATTGAAGAGATGATGGAATCCGTTGATGAGTGAATGGGAAGTAGCTCACATTTTTTAATATTGAGGGTTAATCCTGAAGCTTTAGAGAAAATCGAGACTGAATCAAGGGCAATATCAACCATGAATTTATTCCTTAAAAGGATTGCTGTGTCATCTGCAAATTGACTCATTTTAAATTCCTTATCAAATATTGAGATCCCATGCAAATTGGGGTTGTGATTAATGAGCATGATAAGGACTTCCGGTTATGGCGGCACCAGAGTGAGACGTAGTGCACGGAGCTCCTGAATAATTTAATCTAAATAATCCTACCTAAAGGCTTTTCATACGACGAAAGTACTTTTTTTAGAACAAGAAGGAAGATGCTCAAGACACGAAACCGCATTTATCGGATCCTCTGCCATGGTTTCATGCAGAAATGGAAAAGGGATTTCTCAGAATTCAGGAGTTAAGTTCTGAGTAAGTTCGCAGAAGCCTTAGAGAAAATGAGCAATGAACTACAATCAACAAATCTGAGAATGGTGGAGGTGGAAAAAAAGCAGATGGAGATCGAAGAAGCAGTAACAGGCCTTCACACGGGTGTCGCAGATGTCAAGTTGGCTGTTGACGGCGAAGTCAAACAGTTGAAAGACAAAATTGATGAACTCAAAAATCAATCTCGCCGTAATAATTTACATCTTGTAGGTTTCCCTGAGGGAGTGGTAGGGAGAAACCCAGTAGATTTTATGAAGGAATGGCTGCCTAAGATTCTGGGGAAGGAGGACGAGATCTACGAAATTGAAAGAGCTCATCGCACTTTGCAACGACGACCAGCGGAAAATGTCAAGCCACAGGCTATGCTGATTCGTCTAGTTCGGTATGGAGACGCGCCTAAGATCCTCAATGCGGCAAGAGAAAGGGGCAAGCTCACCTATGGCAACTCTACTATCATGATATTTTGTGACATGTCATCGACTTTGTTTAGAAAGCGACAAGATTTCAGCGCACTCAAAAGACATCTACGCAATAACAACGTCACTTATGCTATGCTTCATCCCGTGACGTTGAGGATTCATCTGCCGGAGGGACATATATCCTTCAACTCCAAGGCATCAGCAGAGACTTATCTTCGACAACACCATCCACACTTGATTGCTGGATAAGACAACAGCCAATGGCATCTCAAAGCATTCCGGGGATCCACACTAAACTCCACTAAAGTAATCACCCAAAAACTGTAAAAGAATAACACTGTATCAAAGTTACAGGGGTGAGTGGTTTTTCTTTTCAATGAACATTAACAGAAAAACTCTGTCTATGGTGAGTTATTTAAAAAAACAGTTCCAGAAGAACGTGATTTTATTTATATTTTGGACATTGAGCAGTTTCGTTACGGTTTACTAAAATATGTGGATTTCGGGACACTAAGATTGTTCGAAACAATTTATTTGGTTGCTTGAAAGTACGTAATTTAAGTTAAACATTTGGTAGGTTTGACAGTAGATCTACTTGGGAGTTAGGTAGGATGGATAAGGAAGAGGAAGTCAAGTTCGACTGCATGTTGCGGTGCACAATCAATCATGGGGGTTTAAAGTTTCACACTTTGTTTGGGGGAGTGGTGGGAGTGCTAGAGGATGGTGGACAGAACACATGTGTTAGTTATTTTATTTATCTGTGGCGTAGAGAGAATTTCTTAAAGGAGAACTCCGGGCAATTTTTAAGTTAATCTTGATCGTTATACCTTTGTGAGTAATGTCTATAGAAAAGAAAAACGAACCGGATTGGTGCTTGCAACACGGAGCTGTTCCCGCAAATGCCCAGAGCTCCCACTCAGCTAAAACGGCAGTTATGGGGGCATATACATAAAGAGTGTCTTTGTGCCTCATAACAGACACGAAATGCAATTAAAATGTCTGTCCAACATGAACAGGCCCCTTACATGTGAACAAGATGCGTTTAGCAACTTAGCCATTGTTTAAATTCACCTAAACAGTGTTTTAGACGGCTAGCTGTAGTCTCGCGCTGTCCCGTGGAAACTCAGTTGTAGCCGGGAAAAGGTAAAGTGTGCAGGTGGGAGTATATTATATATATAAATATAATTGAAGACATAGAAGCTAGCGAAACAATTAAAGTTTCGCAAATAAGACTACAAAAACATATTACTGCACAGCTCAAGCCGTGTGTGCCCAAATGGAAGGATAAATAAAGTTTACATTACCTCCACAGTGGTTGCACCCGTCTTCGTCCACGGAATGGATTTTTTCTTCAACCGGCCCCGCTGTGTTGTGTCTGTGTAGTCATCCTTGCAACTTAGCCATTGTTTAAATTAATCTAAATAGTGTTTTAGACGGCTAGCTGTAGTCTCGCGCTGAAGTCCCGTGGGAACTCAGTTGTAGCCGGAAAAAAGTAAACAGTGTGCACGTGGGAGGAGAGTAGTGTGAAGAGTGATGATCGGACCTTAGGAAACGTAATATTGGACTTGCTTTGCTACAAGAAACGCATTTGACAGATTCTGAACATCAAAATCTTAAAAAGCAATGGCCTGGACAGGTTTTCTTTTCTTCCTTTACATCACAATCCAGAGGGGTGGCTATACTTATTGACAAACATATACCCTTTCAAATGGAATCTGTTGATAAAGACAAATCTGGTAGATATATTATCTTAAGAGGAATAATTGCTATGCAGAGAATAACATTGGTAAATGTATATCGTCCTGAGATGGAGGATGCTGATTTTATTCATAATCTATTTTTTAAATTTGCATGTCCTATGGCAGAACTAACCCTAAATTTAATGTCATGGACCCAGTATTAGACAGGTCGTCTACCAAAGTGTCAGCATTAAGTCAAGTTGCCATAGCTTTAAAATACGAACTATGAAGTTTTAGTTTAATAGATATATGTATATTTAAGAATAAAATAAAAAAATAATATTATTTCTACTCGCATAGGCATAACAATTACTCCAGAATTTACTATTTTTTCGTTCCAAAAGCGAAGGACTATTTGATTGAATTATGTGACTATCTACCAAGAATATTGTCAGATCATGCCCTTTACTTATTTCTTCGGAATTACCGAATTTTAAGCTTTGGCGATTTAGCAACCATTTACTGAACAGTTCTAAAGACAACTTTATGACAACAAACAGGAATTTAGCTTCTTCGGGCATAATTTGAGAGGCTATGAAAGCTTTTTTATGGGGCCAAATTATCTGTCAGTCAATTGAGCGGTGTTCAGGGAGTTTTTGGGAGCTTTTTTCTTGCTGAAGGCCAGACGGTGAGATCTGCATACTCAGATGGTAAGTTTAACTCTTCACGATCTAGCACGGAGGTATCTGGTGCTGAGGTATCTGGGATGTGAGGGGAAACTCGAGAGACTTAGGACAGGCAGCGACCTTGACAGGTGGTATCCCATTGAATGATTTGGCCCTTTCTCCAAGAGATGTGAGGATTATGGGTAACCAAGGTAGACCGAGAATGACGTAGTGATGAGGAGCAAGGATGACGTAAAACTTGATAGTTTCAGAGTGCAATGTACCAATGTGCATTTTGACTTCTTCGGTGAGACGGTGAACTTTTCCTTCTCCGAGGGGTCGGCCATCTAGCGCCTCCACTGACAGGGATCAATTACAGGGATTTAATTTTAGTTGGTACTGCGAAGCAAATTCATGAGAGATGAAGTTCCCAGCTGCTCCTGAATCCAGTAGAGCAGAGGTAGAAATTACTTTATTCTGGATAAGCAGACAAACTGGTAGTGTGAAACTGGAAGCTGGTGTGATATATTTGGTATTGGTACTCACCGACTAAGAGTTAGATAAAGGACGAACTGGGCACGAATATTTCATGTGTCCTGACTGACCACAATAAAGGCACAGATGATTCTGCATTTGCGTTCTTCAAGTGTGAGGTGAGTGAATCCTAGTTGCATGGGTTCATGTGCAGTGGTGGTTTCATGAGAGTAGGGTGGTGCTTGAGCTGAGCGTCGAGAACGGATTAGATTATCTACTGAAATGGCAAGGTCAATGTATTCGTTCAGGCTTTTACCTTCATCCCGGCAGGCTAATTCAGGCTGTAATTCGGTGGTTAAGCCTTTCCTGAATAGGGTCTTCAGTGTGTCCTCCACTGGTTTGAGCTGCGAGAGTACGGAAGGTGAGAGCATACTCGGCAGTTGTTCTCCTTCCCTGGGAAAGATTTAACAGTTGTTCGTCGGCATTCCCTCTTTCCGTGGGATGTTCGAAAACATTGCGAAATTGTTGGAAAAAAGCCCCGAAGGTGGAAAATGATGACCCATCTGGCCTCCAGACAGCTGTGGCCCACTCTAAAGCTCTTCGAGTGAGTAATGAGCAGACAAACGCTGTTCGGCCAGAATCAGTAGGGTAAAGTGACGGTTGTTGATCAATGAAGAGTATGCACTGTAGCAGAAAACCTTTGCACTTCGTTGGGGTACCGTCGAATTTCTCAGGGAATGCAAGTCGAGGGTTGACTGGAGAACTCACAGTAGGTGGAGAGACATTTTGTGGTGGATCGGCGGGGGCGTTCGTTGATGACACGGAGACTCTATAGAGCCTGAACGAGATCTTCGGTCAGAGATGTGAGGCGGCTCAGCTGATGGTGATGCAGTGCCAACTATGAAGCTTGTGCTGATAGTTCTGTAGATAGTTGCATGACTATGAAATTTCCCCCAGAAATTTATGATGCCACTGAATTTGGCTGCCGAGAAAATAAATAACATCCCCTTTTCATGGAATCCAGATAAGATAGTTTACTTAGGACTAGATATTCCTTCAAAGGTGGAAGAAGCATATTCTTTGAATTACTCCCCATTACTTAAAAAGGTATCGAGAGACCTGGAAAGATGGAACTCACTACCATTATCGTTAATTGACAGAATAAATTACATAAAAATGTAAATTTTTATATTTATTTCAAACTCTTCCGGTTTTTATTCCACTAAAGTTTTTTAATACTCTTAATAGCTCGATTAGAAAATGTATTTGGAATAATAAAACTCAGAGGGTTACACTTAAGACATTACATAAGGCATTTTAAAAAAGGTGGATTACAACTGGGCAGCACAAATGAGAGCGGTATGGTTTTGGCAGATGAATAGTACATCTGCACCTGCATAGATGCAAATTGAAAAATATCATGCAGGAGAAATACCTCTAGACAAGGCTTTATTCATTCCCCTGACTTGTGTCAAGAAGGAGGTTAATAACCCGTTTATTAGACACACTTGTAAATTGGGGTTTGAGATAAAGAAAAAATTTAAATGATTATTACCAGTTTACAACAATACTCCATTTCATTGCAACCCTGCTCTTCCTGAGGTACTACGAGATGGGATAATACAATATTGGTACCAAAAGGGCATTCAAGTGTTTGGAGATCTATATGAGGAGGACACACTTGTGACATTTGAACAATTGAGACCAAAATTCTCTCTTCCAGAAAAGATTGTTTACTTGTATACTGAACTGAATCTGTGAATTGTTCATGTGAAAAATAATAAATATATTGATTAAAAAAATGAGCATGATAATTGATTGGGTGGCTAGAATAAACAGTTTGTGAGAAATCAGGCACCCTTGTCTAATACCGCAGGGCACCTCAAACCTAGGAGTTATACCAGGATTCAGGGACACAGAACGGTTACAGTCTCGGTTACGTATGTAACCCTCGTTCCCTGAGTAGGGAACGGAGACGTTCCGTCGTGACAACAAATGGGGTTTCGCTTAGAATCCACTTCGAGTATTACAAAATGAGCCAATGGCAAAGAAATGCCATGGGTCTGTGGAATTTGCATAGCGTAACTCCGCCCCACCTCGTGGGTATAAAAGGAGGATGCCGGCAACATGCAGATATGTTTCTTCACTAAGGAGCCGAGACTGAACTCCTGCGTTACTAGCGGTACAGCGGAAGTGGCAGGAAGACGGAACGTTTCCGTTCCCTACTCAGATGTGGGTTACATACGTAACCGAGACGTTCCCTTTCGTAGTCACTACGAGTTCCGTTGTGGCGATGAATGGGGTTCCAAGGGAAAGACACATGCTCAGAGAGGCTTATAGTGGAATACACATGTGGGGGTCACCTGTGGAAACCATGCACATGGAGGCACCTAGCCAATGCGAAAGCTGGCGCAGGCATAGGTTCTGGCGTATACGTCAACAGTGCTGGAGGAACTCAGGGCTTATCTGGGAAACTCACCTGAGGAAATATTGCACGTATCCAGTCCGTGTAGTGGAATGGCGAGCAAGTGAAGACACCTGAGCAGATCCTAGTACTGGCGGGTTGAAGCGAGTACATGAGAGGACACTGGCCCCACTCGGAGATTGTAGAATCTGGCGAATGTGTTGGGTGTCGCCCAGCCTGCAGCTCTGCAGATGTCTGTTAGCGAGGCACCATGCGCTAGAGCCCAAGAGGAAGCCACACTCCGAGTAGAGTAGGCTTTCACACCAATGGGGCATGGTTGACCTTGCTGTTGGTATTCCAAAGCAATGGCGTCCACTATCCAGTGAGACAACCTTTGCTTGGAGAGAGCCTTTCCCTTCAGCTTTCCACCATAACAGACAAAGAGCTGGTCTGAGGTCCTGAAACACTGCGTTCTGTCTACGTAGGCACGGAGGGCGCGTACTGGACAGAGCAATGCCAAGGCCGGGTCTGCCTCCTCCAGGGGCAGCGCTTGCAGGTTCACCACCTGATCTCGAAAGGGAGTGGTGGGAATCTTGGGCACATATCCAAGCCGGGGTCTCAGGATCACGTGAGAAAAGGCCGGCCCGAATTCCAGGCACGCTTCGTCAACGGAAAATGTGTGCAGGTCCCCTACCCTCTTAATGGAGGCCAATGCAACCAGGAACGCTGTCTTAACTGACAGGAACTTAAGCTCCACTGATTGCAGAGGCTCAAAGGGAGCATTCTGCAGGGCAGTTAAAACCACTGAGAGGTCCCAAGAGGGAATGAGAGGAGGGCGAGGAGGATTAAGTCTCCTAGCTCCTCTCAGGAACCTGATGATCAGGTCGTGCTTTCCCATGGACTTACCTTCGACTGCGTCGTGATGTGCGGCGATAGCGGCAACATACACTTTCACGGTGGAGGGAGACAGCCTTCGCTCCAACCGATCTTGCAGGAAGGAAAGCACAACACTGATTGGGCATTTTCTGGGGTCTTCTCGGTAAGAAGAGCACCAGTTGACGAAGAGGTTCCACTTCAAAGCTTAGGAATGTCTCGTGGACGATGCTCTAGCGGAAGAGATGGTAGCCACCACCGCTGGAGGTAGGGTACTCAAACCTGCCTCGTCCCATCCAGGAGCCACATGTGGAGGTTCCAAAGATAGGGACAGGGGTGCCATAGGGTGCCCCGTCTCTGAGAAAGAAGGTCCTTCCTCAGAGGAATTGGCCAGGGAGGTGCTGTCGCGAGGACTACAAGTTCGGAGAACCTGGTCCGGGTGGGCCAATGAGGCGCAACCAATATGACCTGCTCCTCGTCCTCCCTGATCTTGCACAGGGTCTGTGCAAGAAGGCTCACGGGGGGAAACGCATACTTGCGGAGGCCCCGCGGCCAGCTGTGCACCAGTGCGTCCGTGCCGAGCGTGCCCTGAGTCAGGGAGTAAAACCGGTCGCAATGGGACGAGTCGTGGTAGGCAAACAGGTCTACCTGTGCGTCCCCGAACTGATCCCAAATCAGCTGAACTGACTGGGGATGGAGTCGCCATTCTCCAGGAAGAGGCTGAAACCGTGAGAGCTCATCGGCTTCACAATTCAGAGTTCCCGGAATATAAATGGCTCGAAGCGACTTCAGATGCTTCTGACTCCATAGGAGGAGGTGGCGGGCGAGTTGCGACATACAGCGGGAGCGTAGACCACCTTGTCAGTTGATGTACGCTACTGTCGCGGTATTGTCTGAGCGGACTAGTATGTGTTGGTTCTTGAGCAACGCCAGAAAGCGGTGCAGAGCAAGGCGTACTGCCAGCAACTCGAGGCAATTGACATGCCAAAGGCGCTGGGGTCCTGTCCAGGAGCCCGCGGCAGCATGTCCATTGCACATGGCATCCCAGCCCATGGTGGAGGCATCTGTTGAGACAACACCATGCCTGGAAACTCGTTCTAAGGGCACTCCAGCCCGTAGAAAGCTGAGGTTCGTCCACGGGGTTAAGGTCTGTCGGCAGGTCGGAGTAACTGGTAATCGGAGCGTGCCTTGTTGCCATGCCCACCTCGGGACTTGGTCGCGAAGCCAGAGCTGAAGCCAGAGTGGTCTCATATTAAGCAATCAAAGCGGCGTTGCTGTGGCTGCGGATGCCATATGCACCAGGAGCCTCTGAAATAACTTCAGTGGAACCGCATTCTTGCCCTCAAACTGTCTCAGGCAAGTCAGCAGTGTATGCGCGTGCTTGCTCGTAAGCTGCGTGGACATGGCGACCGAGTCGATTTCCATACCGAGAAAAGAGATCCTCTGCACGGGGCAAAGTTTGCTCTTCTCCCAGTTGACCCGAAGGCCCAGACGAGCTAGGTGCCAAAGCACTAGGTACCTGTGTTCGCAAACCTGGTCTCGAGAGTAAGCTAGGATTAGCCAGTCGTCGTGATAGTTCAGGATGCGAACTGCGACCATGCGAACTGAATCGCATAGCCGAGTCTGATGGTTCGGGCGACCCAGAACCCCGTGTTCCTGTAGTGGAATAAGGGCTGCCTCGACGACCTTCATGAAGACGTGAGGAGACAGGGCTAGCCCGAATGGGATAACCGCGTACTGATATGCCTGCCCCTCGAAAGCAAACCGAAGAAACGGTCTGTGTCGATGAAGAATGGAGACATGGAAGTAGGCGTCCTTCAGGTCGATTGCTGCAAACCAATCCTGTGGTCGCACACATTCGGAAAAAAATGCGTTTGGCCGTGAGCATCTTGAAGGACAGCCTGTGAAGTGACCGGTTCAAGACGCGCAGGTCCAGGATTGGCCGTAACCCACCAGATTTCTTCGGGACAATGAAGTAGGGGCTGTAGAAGCCGGACCTCATTTCGGCTGGAGGGTGGCGACCTCCGCTCTCATGACATGGGCATTGCCACCGACCATAGTGAAGCGGACTCCCCTGAAGCGGGGCGGAGACCATGCGAACTGAATCGCATAGCCGAGCCTGATGGTTCGGGCGACCCAGCGGGACAGGTTGGGAAGCTCTAATCAGGCTCCCAAGGACTGTGCCAGCGGGGTCATGCAAACCACAGACGCCCTTTCGGTGGTGCAGCGAAGCAGAATGACCGGCCCGGACGTGGGTGGCATAGCGGCCCGGTGTGGGGGCACGGTCATTAGCCGCATCCTGACAGAGGACGGCCTGCTCTGCAAGGGGTCTGGCGACAGAGGGGTACGAGATTGGCGAGGCCCGTGGGTGGCGCGCACTGTCGTCCGAGAACTCTGTGACAGAGGGAAATGAGAGTGGCGAGGCCCGTGGGTGGCGCACACTGTCATCCGAGGACTCTGTATGCTCAGAGATGGGTATGGCAGTTCTTTCTTTAACCACATTAAGGGGCTGAACAAAAGTGAACAAGAACAAAAGAACAAAAGATTCTCCCCCGGCCCTCCACCGGGGGGAAGGAGTGGTCCTGCTACCATCTCCTGAGAAGAACTGACCACCATCTCTGAGCAGCCCATCTCAGGGGCGCCTCTTAGCCTGGCATTTAGCGGAGTGTGGGGCCGGAGAGGGCTGGGGCGCCTTCCTGCGGCTTCCTCCACGACGTGGCCTGGGTGGAGGCTTCTGCTGGGGCCGTGCGGGAGGGGCGGGAGCTGCGGAGGGCGCCCTCGCGGGCGAGCAGGCTGAGGGTTCTGTGCCGACGGTTGGGTGGAGGCAGCAGCGGGCCGTTGGGGCAGAATATGTTTTATCGCCTCAGTCTGCTTCTGGGCGGTTGAGAACTGTTGGGCAAAGTCCTCAACCGCGGTCCTCAACAGCGCCGCCGAAAAGGCCGGCCTGGGATATGGGGTGTCGCGGAGCAGGGTCCGCTCGGTATCCTGCATATCAGCCAGGTTCAGCCATAGGTGACGCTCCTGGACCACATTAGTGGACATCACCTGACGCAGGGAGTGTGCGGTCACTTTCGTCACCCGGAGAGCGAGGTCAGTGTTTGCACGCTGTTCATCAATGAGCCCTGGGTCAGTCCTACCCTCGTGCATGTCCTTGAGCATCTGGGCCTGGTAGACCTGCAGAATGGCCATGGCATGCAGTGTGGCGGCTGCCTTTCCTGCGGCTCTATAGGATTTCGCCACGAGAGTGGACGACAACCTACAGGCTTTGGATGGATGCTTAGGGTCGCCCCGAGAAAAAGTGCTCTGAGGACACAGTTGCATAGCAACAGAACGTTCAACCGAGGGAACCCCAGTGTACCCCTTAGCAGCGGCCCCGTCAAGGGGAGGAAAGGCAGAGGAGGCCGTCGAGCAATCACGGGAAGACAAGGGTGCCTTCCAGGACCTCCAGACCTCCAAACACGCAAAGCAGTGATTGTGCCCAACAGAATCAGACACAGTCCGACCGCAACCAGAAGTGCACAGGAGAGGCATCTTTAAAAAGACGTGCCACGTGCAAGCTCTTTTTGTGAGAGGAAAACTCCGCGGATGTTGAAGCGACCAGGGAGAAACACATTCACTGGCAGACCACTGCACAGATCAGCAGGCAATGTGAACTCACTGGAGATCGCCGTCGCACCAACACCAGAGAGTCGCTTGTCTCGAAGAGTGAAGTTGAGAGAAATAAACTCAGAGTTGGCTGTGGAGTGAAGAGATACTCTTGGCTCCGAAGTGAAAACATATCTGCATGTTGCCGGCGTCCTCCTTTAAACCCACGAGGTGGGGGGGACTTATGCTATGCAAATTCCGCAAACCCATGGCATTTCTTTGCCATTGGCTCGTTTTGTAATACTCGAAGTTGATAGGCTTTCTAAGCGAAACCCCATTCGTCGTCACGACGGAACTCGTAGTCACTACGAAAGGGAACTATATATGTCAGTATTAAACATCTTCATTATTTTACAAAAATTGTTCCCAAAATCTAAAAAATCTAAGACTTCAAATAAAAAGGCATGTTCAACAGTGTCAAGTGCCTTATAAAAATCGAGAAATAAAATAAAGTAATCGGTATCAATGAGCTCTCAATAGTCAAGCATGTCTAGTAACAAACTGGTATGATTATGTATATTTCTGCCCCTCATGAAACCTGATTGACACTCATCAATAATATGTGATAATCCCTCATTCAGACGATTAGCATAGACAAGTGCCAGTAATTTGTAATCGTTACATAACAAGGTAATTGGTCTCCAGTTATCCAATAAAAGATTATCTTTGTTAGGTTTGGGAATTAGAGTGATGAGACCATGTTTCATAGTGGGAGAAAGATTACTCTTTGAGATAAAAATCTTAATAGGCATTATAGAGCATTTCCCTGATATCACTCCAAAAGAAAGATAAAAACTCCACGGTTCCCTTTCAGTCGAGAACGTAGGACGTAGTCGACATCGACTGAAATGGGGATCACGCCAGGGAGCCAGTCATCTTCGAGTACTATTGAACGAGCCAATGGAATTGGTGAGCATGACTTAAATAACACACTCTGCCCCTCGGCGCGGGTATAAATACAGAAGTGGATGCACGCACTAGTTGCCTTTCGCTGAGGAGCCGATCGTTTGATGTCTCTGAAGAGTGCTGTTGTTTACAACAAGTGAGTGTGTCGGTGTTCTTCTGGAAGACTCTCCCAGTGCCGGTGGTTTCTACAGCGCGAGTGCAGCGGTGATCGCGAGCTTTGAGCTCTCAACTGCTGTTTTAAGAGCAACAAATTTCTAAATGTTTGTGTGTTGATGGCTGGTTAGAGGGCGGAAAAGTGAGTGCTTCACTGTTTTCACTGTTCAGTGTTGCCGCGGTCATTCCAGTGTGCTCCGGCACTGGTGATGGGTCCTATTTCCTGAAAGAGCAACACAGGTGCTTTTGCGTCTTTTTTTAAGATGTCATTCCACCTGTGCGTTTCTGGATGCGGTCGTTCCCTTTTCCTCTCTGACGGTCACAATTGCTGCATCACGTGTTTGGGTTTACAGCACGCTGAAGGAGCTTTTGTGGACGGTTCATGTTCCCATTGCGGGAATATGACTGTCGCGGTGTTGAGATCGAGACTCGCCTTCTTCCGCGAAGCGCGAGTCCCCATTACCATGCCCCACCCTCAGCTGCCGTGTGGGATGTGTGATCGGAGGATAGTGATGGATGTCTCGCCCGGTAACCATTCCCTGTGGGCTCCTCACTCCTCCATCACACCGCAGCCGATGGAATTCCTGTTGAACGTGCTGGTCCCTCTGTAATGGACCGATCAGTCGTTTCAATTGTGGTTCCCCCAGAGGATTAGATGTCGATAGCAGCATTGGAGGGTGAGCTGGCCTCTGGAAATGATGACTCGGCTGTGTTATCTCCCTCTGGGAGTGTAACATTGCCCGTGCCAGATCCAGAAATGTCAGCTATGTTGAAAAGGTCCGCCGTTCGAGTGCTCCATAGCCAGTTGGGTCTTCAGGTCAACTGGGAGAGAGCAATCTCGCCCACGGGCTGAGTATCTCTTTTTCAGTTTGGAGAAGGACTTGGTCCAACACGTCTCTTCAAGACGAGAGTGTGTTCGGCTGGTGCTGTGTAGAAGTGAGAAAGGGTTCCACTGAAAGAACTTTCAGAGGCTCCTGGGGCATATGGCAGATGCAGCCGCTTGGCTTCCTCTATATGAATGCCGCTTCAGCACTAGCTTCATGATCCTGAGGTGACCGTGGCAGTGCAGCAAGCCCTGTGTGACAACAGATCACCCCGGCCTGCTGCCAAACCCTCACCGACTTAGGCCATATACAAAGGGCTTGCTTTAACAGAGGCCTGGGCGACCTCCGACAGCATGGGCATTCGTGCCATGAGTTGTTGCAGTTCTATTTTTTATGGCCTGCTCAATCGTGCCGCCAACGAGCCTCACGACAGCTATGGCCAGGGAGAGTGGAGACTCCATCCCCTGGCGGTCCATCTGGGCCGGGACCTCTTCGGGCCGCACAGTTACATCTGTTGCCTCTCCAGACTCATTCCTCTGCCAGTTGCGTATTTCTGTCCGAGCAGACAACCCCATGGACAGACATTGGCTCTCAGATGGCCCCAGGGGCCCCGCAGAAATGCGTTCCCAAATGAGCCTTCTAAAAAGCGGCTATGCGATTCATTGTCACTTGGCGCCTGCTCAAATTCAGTGATTTTCATCACACTCACGTGTTGAGCAGAGATGCTCCTAAGCTCAGTGAATTTCATCACACTCAGATGTTGAGCAGAGATGCTCCTGAAGCTCAGTGATCTTCACATGTAGTGTTGAGCAGTGCTCCTGTCATGTGTGCGCATGTTGCTTGCACCTACTAAGCCAGGTCAGGAGTGGAGCAGGTCTTGAAAGTTGCCCCTTATTGGCCCAACCAGACCTAGTTCCCCTCGATAGACTTCCTGACTTCCCCTGAATACATTTCAGGGACGAGGCACGATGGCACCCGCGTTCAGACCCCTGGAGAGATTCCAGGCCGGTCCTAAAAGCTGGACGAGGAGGTTCAGGTGGAAATATGTGGTAGTTACCATCACTTCTGCGAGCACCCCCTAAAAATGAAGAAGTTGTGCTTACGCCAAATAGAAGTGGAACCTATTCATTGAGTGAGTCTTATCTCCATGAGAAGATCCTGAGAGCGTTCGGTCATTTCAGTGCTCTCTTTCCTGCAAGATGGGTTGGAGTAGGCTGTTTTCCTCCACCCTCAAAATAATGTTGCCTCTGTTTTTCTTGATGCACATCATGATGCAGAAGCATGGGAAGCATGTCCTGATCTTCAGGTTCCTGAGGGAGCAATCGCCTTGCGCCCCTCTTTATCCTCTTGGGCCTTATCCCTGGTGAAACTGCACTGCAGAGACCACCCCTGAGCCACTGCAGACAGTGAGTTAAAAATGCTGTTTTTAAACAGTTCTCCTTCTCGCGTGGTCTCTACTGGAGGGTAGGATTGCTCGCTTTCGGTGGAAGCCTTCAGGGAACGGTGGGTTGCATACGCAACCAGGACGTTATCCCATCTATTCCAGGTGATTTCCCTTAGACATCTGTCGAACTGCCAAGTCTAGCTCCTCAATTCTTAGCTCATCTTCCATAAGTTGTTTTAAGTTATCATCCATTGTCTTTTTAAACCCCTGAATCTTATTTAAGAAAAAACAACAATCTTCTTTAGAAAAAAGGGATTTATACAAATTACTATAAAACGCTTTGATTTTTTCGTTTACTACTTCTTGATTTTCAACAATAATATCATTGATATTTAACTTCCACATTTTTTTTCCCGTCTGTCTATGTTTTTCCAGACTAAAAAAATAAGAATAGTTTTTTTTCCCCCTTCTTCAATCCAACGAGCCTTTGAACGAATAAATGCTCCCTTGGCCTTTTCCAGAAATATATTATCAAGATGGGACTGTAGATTGTTTAATTC
This sequence comes from Gila orcuttii, assembly GCA_026230005.1. Lineage (NCBI taxonomy): Eukaryota > Metazoa > Chordata > Actinopteri > Cypriniformes > Leuciscidae > Gila > Gila orcuttii. The sequence goes on from JAPDVR010000004.1 coordinate 51,088,206, forward strand.
AGTCTGCTCTTCCAGTGTCAAATCATCTTTACAGCGCAGCGTATTAATGTGACTAATGATGTCCCTTTGTCTTATCTTTTTAAGTGTTGATGATTGCTTACTTGTCCTAATAGCTATCTGTTTAACTTTGAACTTGAACCATTCCCATTTACTCAGAAAGCACATTTCCAATTTATCTTCTTCCTTAACCAGTTGTTTAACTACATTACAAAACTCATTATCTTCCAAAAGGATATCGTTAAATTTCCATATGGAGTTTATGTTATTCATTCTTCCACCTGGAGAAAGTGTCAAAAATATTACACAATGATCAGTTAGGGGTGATGCTGATATTTCTTATCTATTTACCTCATTAACTAGATTGTCTGAGATTAACCAATAATCCAATTTTGAGCACTGGGCGTTATTAGATGAGTTAAACCAGGTAAATTTTTTCTGGATGGGCATTTCATTCCCCAATAGTCTATTAGATTGGCCTTTGTGATCAATTCAACTATTGTTTCATCAAATGTGTGGCAGTCTCTTTGATGGTAGGCGGTCTAACCAAAGATCAGGGCCAGGTTAAATTCTCCCCCAATTATTACTCTATCCGTTGAAAAAAGCATTTTCCATTCTTCTAAGCACTTACTTAAGGATAAGAAGAGATTTTTGTTCTGTGCTCTTTTGTTATAACATACAAACTTAATAAAATGTAGTTTATACCATTCATTTCTGTTGCGACCATTAACCAATAGTCGGTAGAGTCACTTTTATGGTCAATAATTTTCCCAGGAAATCTATTTAATAATTCCTGCCGAGTGTGACGTTCCATGACTGAAAAAGATAGAGTCTCCCCATACGACAATTCAACATGATGTCACAACAATAATAGACGTACTTCCAGGTGGCAAAAGCCGAAGCGTTCCTATGCCAACACTAGTAAATTGCTTGGAAGGGAGACCCACCGTTGGCAGTAGCCTAATCTAACATTTCAACAGTTGATTCAAAAACAGACGTGGTGGAAATTCAGACATAGTTAACATGATCATTGAGGGACTGATTAACTAATTCAGGACTGGAGATAGCAATAAATGAAATGCCTAACCTTGGTCATAGTAGATTTGGCGCTAGTCTACTTCCATAATTTTTAAATGAGTCTCAGCCTACCATTGAGTAGTTCTTTTAGTGAATGTTGCTGTTTGACTTACAATATGTTAGGATATGGTAGATGGTCTATTTCCCTGTCATCTAACTAAAAAGGATATGATCGTTTTCTGTTGCTCGGATCGGATGGCACAGACGTGAGCTTTTGACAGTGAAATGGATAGTGCGCTGCAGTAGTTCTGTCTCTTCCTTGTATAATACTTTTACTTCAGGCAGTGACTGGCAATGAGTCTGATCTTCAAAAGAGACCTTAAGTTTACTAATATTAGTCTCGAGTTTCCCCAGCTGAAGATAATTATGCTCTGCTATGATTTAGTAGATGGACAGTTTTCTACTTGTTTTTAACATTATAAAGGAGTCTTAAAATTGCAGTAGGGAGTTTTGAGAAAATGTTGACTTAGCCTGAAAATTTGAACAAGCACAACTTACAGGTCCAACCCCCTTGCTCTCTGCTGCACTACAGCCCTCCCTCCACAGCTCCTCCCCCACAGCGGAGCCTGCCGTGAACGCGCAGGCTAGTAAACAGGACCACCGATGACGGCGGATTATAAACAGTTATGGAACATTCACTAATAGGGACAAAACATCAACAATATGCTTTACATTGACTATGGCCTGCCCATACTTTGACTACAAACTTGGTCCTCAAATCATTATGTATTTTGCAATACATGTAACCCGTAGACTCACTGTATTCCGGACATCACAGTATTCCAGACACTTTAACTTTTCCGCAAATTCTATAAATAAACACTTTCAGGTCATGGCAACTATATATATCCGTGTCATCTTTGCATCCTCCTCTATCGATTCCGACCAACCCTATGTTTCCAGAGCCAGTCGTTTCAAAGAAACGTGAGTTTCTAACGTACACCAATGACTGTTCAGAAAATGGCGGGGGGAGGGTTTTCCGGCAGGACAAAAGGAAGAGGGGAGAAGCATACCTCCACAGAAAACGGCTCTTAAAACATGATCACCCACCAGAAAAAACATTCTTATTGTCTTATAAAATAATTATGAGTTACAATTTGCAAATAATTGTACTTTTTTAAGGGATATACACGTTCAATGAGGCACTTTTTTCGGACATGAATTTGAACGGCAGCGTAGCATCACTGCACCCTCATTAAAACACCTCAAGTTAAATTAACGTTAATGTTAAATGCTGTATTAAAGGTCATTTCAACACATCTGTGTAATTTCACATTATCTGAAATTGCAATATTACATGCAATTTAACAACATTTCAAGCCATTAAGTTATATTTAAGTTACTTATAAGCCATAAGCAATCGTCGATTAAAAGAGTGTATAGACACTTAGGCTATAAATAATAAATATACAACATATAAAGAAAGATTAATATAATTATTTCACCAGCTTATAGTTGTTCAAATGTATGTTTTATATTAGAAATGATTCCTTCTTATCCCTGTCCGAAACACAGGGAGTTGAAATTTTCAGCCGTCCGGAACACCGTGAGTCCTCACTGTAATGCGGACACTGCGTCTCCCGGCAGTTTTTTCAAGATTTCTCCAAAATGATTAGTTCAAAATGTGTCAATCAAACTTTGGAACATGTGGAAGGCATGTCCCCAGAGACAGACGAGCCAATCAGGTTTATTTTTCCGCGGATTGATATCTTACGGGACTTTTACTGTGCAAAGTGTACGGAATACAGTGAGTCTACGGTAACTTTATAACGTTGCACTCTTTCTATAAGTTATAAATAGCTAGTAAAATAACGTTAAAGGATTAGTTCACTTTTAAAAAAAACTTTTGCTGATAATTTACTCACCCCCATGTCATCCAAGATGTCCATGTCTTTCTTTCTTCAGTCGAAAAGAAATTAAGGTTTTTGATGAAAACATTCCAGGCTTTTCTCCATAATGGACGACACAAACGTTTCAAGGACCAAATGACAGTTTCAGTGCAACTTCAAAGGGCTTTAAACGATACCAGACGATGAATAAGTGTCTTATCTAGCGAAACGATCGGTCATTTCGAAAAAAAATACAAAACTTTAAGTTTTATAAGCACAAATGCTCGCCTTGCTCTGTTCTGTGATGCACGTTCGTGATCCTGTTCAAACTCGTTCATCAAAATGAACAAATCTTTTTTCGAGTCATTTCGTTCGTTGAATGAACAAAATGACTCGAAAAAAGATTCGTTCATTTGGAGTTCGAACAGGAGAGTCACGAACGACGGTACGCGCTCGCGCTGTGCAAGAGAGGGGTGATCAGCGCGTACACGAGCGTGATTGAGACTGCTAAGACATTCCTCCTGGCTCTGATTGGTTGTTTCTGACCGGGAGCGGTGTATTTCTGCAAATGGCAATAGGACCACGTGGAGGAGCCAGAGGAGCTTGATTTTTTCCACAGATTATCTGTCTCATATTCTACTGTCAGGACATAATGACAGTTTTAACAAATATTTGTTTACAAAAGTGACCTACTGGAGCTTTAATATCTGAATGGAAATTCAGTCAACACTCTCAAAATTCAAGTAATTTTAATATTCAAATATAGCTGCAAGCAGCCATTATCGGGACCAAGCGCAAAGAAGATGATAAGACATGCACTACTTTTGACGACATCCACTCGCTTTAACCTCCTCACCCACAGGTTCCGCAGGATAAATGTACTTTTTTCTGAAGGAAATCGATAAAACCCTACACCTTTTGCTGTATATCTGGTGGCGCAACCCCAAACACAACACGTTTTCGTCATCGTTTCAACTTTGATCAACAACGTTTTTAACTATGTAACTGTTTACAATAGCCGGCTGGATTTCTTCAGTTGGTCAGTAGAAACCGCTTCCGTTCTGCCAGCCGGAAGTATCTTGGTGCCTCTTGTTTACAAACATTCTGAAATGCCCTATTGCAATTTCCAAAATTTTGTGTCAGCCTCAGCTGAGTGAGTTTCTTGCAAAAAAACACAATTAGCCCTTTGCTCCTTACAGAAAAGAAAAATAGCCTTACGTTTTACATTATCTTTCAATCCCCTAGTATTTAAAGAAATAAAGGACAACATTTAGATGATAAGTAGATAACCTATAAACAATGCAAAAAAAGAGTGTAATGATGTGCAAGAATGAGTAATTAGTCCTAAATCTACATGTTTAGTGTAACTAACCCTCTATATGCTATAGAGGGAGAAAAGGAAAACTACAAACCGAACAGCTATTGTCATACATAGATACATAAATCAATAGATTTATGGCTGCCAAAATTAAGAAAAATACAACACAGTAGGTGAAGTTGATTTCATATTTAAATAGACCTTTGCTACAATAGCTGTTCGGTTTGTAGTTTTCCTTTTATGTAGTAGTTAGTAGACTACTATAACAAGTAATATCAAAGGATGACCAGTTTTAAAAGCATTTACACAAGTAAACAATGTAAACATTCATTATCTGCCATTTGCTGGCGTGCAAAAAAATAAAAATATATATTTTCATCAACGTATCATTGACCATGCTCCGATCATAAAATTGGGTTATTTAACCTCGGATGTTCAATGATGCATTAACAAAGAAAATGTGGGTAGTGTTAATACTTACATATCGGAGTGTTTATGTCAACCAAACAATAAAAATAAAATTTCTCAGTCAAATGTGAGTGCAGGCTGGATTTCTGATAGCCCTTCAAATGATAGCAAAACAAGTGTTCAATTAGGGTCTACTCTCCAGTTATCGATCAGAGCGTATCCTTCCTTTAAAAATGCCCTTTTACCTGTCTTTCTGGCGTCTTGGACCAGTGGCCACAGCATTGCATGCACCACCCGGTTTCCCAGACTTCTTCCAAACATCATCCGCACCGTTCTCATCCCTTCTTTTGTATCAGGTTTTCTCTGCACATGCTTCTTTTAACAGGCTGTTTTCTCTCTGAAGGCCTCCTATTTTTTTCTGAAGCACGCCGATTTCTTCTCGGTTTTCTTTAGTTGCGGTTGTGTTAGCTTCAATACGTCTGTCGAAACTTTTTAAAAGTTACCTCTGCTCGTCCATTTTTCTGGTCAGAGCTTGTACTGCTTGTAGAATTGCAGTGCCAGTATTCGTGTCCTCAATTTCACTTTGGTGTCTCTGTTTCTTTGGATTCGGCTGTTTAATTGGCGTATGTTCTTTGTTAATTTTTTCTTCTTTGGATGAATGTTGCTCCGCTTCCATTTATTCCTCAATGTCAAAATTGTCACATGCCTCGTGGAAAGCAGCCAAGTTGTAGTTGTGGTCGGACATGATTCCAAAAAACAAAGAAAAAAATGTTATAAATGTGACGATATACAAGAGGCAGATGCAATAGCGAGTAACAGGTAGTTTATTGGGATAAACAGAATGTCAGAAGGCACACACAACACGGTGGCAGTAGAGTGGCGCAGGGACTTCGATGGGCGATCCAGATCCCCAGTGAAGACGGGTGAAATCAGGTCCGTGACGTGCTGGGTGAACGGGTAATCCAGACAGGAACAAAGAACATGAAGAACAATCCAGAGCGGGAACACACGATGAAGTGGAATGTTCTTAGTTGAATGCCACACTTTTTGACCAACGTTGATAAAATCTTGCGCTATGTGGGACCAGGGTTTCGAATGGACAGGCAGCGGTTGGAGTAACCCATCTGGGGGTCGATTGGAAGTCTTACCAGTGGCACAAACCGAGCAAGCCAAAACAAAACTGCGAATGTCTTGAGCCATTAATAGCCACCAGAATCGTTGCTTGACCAAAAAACTGGTGTGGTTAACTCCTGGATGGCAAGCCACGTTGGAACAATGCCCCCACTGAATGACGTTGGACCTTAATCCCTCCGGCACAAACAAACGATTCGGTGGGCAACCGGGCAGAGGCATTACCCTTTGTAAGGCCGTCTTGACCTTCGATTCGACCTCCCATGTGAGTGTGGAGACAAATAGAGTCTCGGGTAAAATGCACTCGGGAGTAACCGGGCGTTCGCAATGGTCAAAAATGCGCGATAAAGAATCGGGTTTGATGTTTTTGGAACCCGGGCAGTACGAGAGAGAAAAATGAAATCGACCAAAAAAAAGTGCTCACCGAGCCTGCCTGGAGTTGAGTCTTTTGGCGGTTCTGATATATTCCAGGTTCTTGTGGTTTGTCCAAACTATAAAAGGTACCCCCGAGCCTTCTAACTCTTGACGCCACTCCTCCAATGCTAACTTAACTGCCAACAACTCTCTGTTACCAATGTCATTGTTACGTTCGGCAGGTGATAAACGATGGGGAAAAAACGCGCAAGGGTGCATCTTATCATCCACGGAAGAACGTTGGGAAAGTACTGCTCCTACCCCCACCGCTTTTCAGGTTAGCGAATACAGCCTCAGCTGTATCGGACCACCTGAACGTAGTTCTGGGGGAGGTCAAGGCGGTCAGAGGCGCGGCTAGCTGGCTGAAATTGCGGATAAAGCGGCGATAAAAATTGGCGAACCCCAGAAACCTCTGTAGGGCCTTACGGCAATCTGGACTTGGCCAATCTACCACAGCCTTAACCTTCTCAGGATCCATACATACTCCCTCGGGCGATATGATGTAGCCTAAGAAAGGAACAGACTATGCATGAAAAGTGCATTTCTCCGCCTTGACAAAAAGCCCATTCTCTAGTAACCTTCGAAGCACTCGTCGGACGTGCTGCACATGTTCATGGAGAGATGAAGAAAAAATCAATATGTCATCCTGGTAAACATATATGAACTGATCAACCATATCTCGCAGCACGTCATTGACGAGTGCCTGGAAAACCGCTGGGGAGTTAGACAGCCCGAACGGCATGACCAAATATTCAAAGTGCCCCCTTGGGGTGTTGAACACAGTTTTCCATTCATCCCCCTTCCTTATGCGAACCAAATGATAAGCATTGCGTAAATAAAATTTTGTGAAGACAGATGCTCCCTGCAACCTTTCGAAAGCTGAAGACATCAATGGCAAAGGGTAAGTATTCTTTACAGTGATGTTGTTCAACCCTCGGTAATCTATACAAGGTCGCAGAGAACCATCCTTCTTCCCCACAAAAAAGAACCCCGCCCCCGCTGGAGAAGAGGAAGGACGGATGAACTCGGATGTTAGAGAATCAGAAATATATTTCTCCATGACCTCCCTTTGTGGAACAGAAAGTGAATATAACTTGCCCTTAGGCGGAGACTTACCTGGCAATAAATCTATGGGACAGTCATGGGGACGATGTGGAGGGAGAGAAGCAGCACGAGACTTACTGAACACTTCCTTAAGGTCAAGGTACTCCGCGGGCATGTTTGATAAATCCACTGCCTCCTCCTGAAACACAGAACCAGACACAGACGAACAAGCAGACACAAGTCAAGACTCATGACCAGAGTATGTGAGCGGAGTGGAGTGGCAACAATTTTCCCTCCGCGCTCCAAGCATTTAATAATCACTCCGTTCCAGCCTGCTCCGGGTTCATCATTTACCGCTCCCGCTCCACTCCTCGCTCACTGATATCAGAAACACCGCTCCGTCTTCGCTCCCCGAGGAAATTGCGAATAAAGTATTTAAGTATGCTTTGAAATCTCAAAAAATTTCTCCTCATCAAAATATATAGGCATATTAAATCAAAAAAATAAAAAACAACATTAGGAGAATAGTTTCAATGTGGTTTATTGGACAGTGTGCAAACTTTTCCTATGACATGCTATGCTTATTACATGGTTATCAGCATTATCAGTTAAATATCATTGCTGCTTTTTGCAGAGCACATTTTGTTTGGAAAGAAGAAAATAACTAAGTTTTCATCAGTTATTTTATCTACAGGTCGCTACATTTCTTACAGATTTCTGCTCATTCAAAATCAAATACCGACAGCACTGTAAGATTACATTTGTTTGAATGCAATGCATTAGTGAGAAAGCGATTGCGTGTGTGAATAAGTGTTACCTGTTTAAAATGTGCTTTCACCCGATCCAGCCCGATCTCATGAAACTGCGTATCTATAGCACAAATTTGCTCGTACCATTTACAAAAATAGTTTTTGCTTGCATAGCCTATGATAAGCAGTTTTCACGTGCATATGATACACACTTTATGGCGTGGACGCACTTCACATCCCTAATCCTAACCAAAGGGTTTAGTGTGTTTCATTTGCACGCAAAAACTATTTTTTGGCGTAAAAATAGAAATTTGGTGTAAATAATAAAATTTGTGCTATAGATACGCACTTTCATGAGATCGTGTTGCCCGATCATATTTAGTAGGCTTGAGAACCTCCCGCAGCCACTCATGTCCATCGGCGTCATCATAACCTTCACATTTTTTTCTGATTTGAGTGATCCATCTGTATCATGCTAGCGTAATGTGTTTAACGTGTGAATCCTTACTAAAAATGCAGTTCTATAATGAGCCGTTGGCATGAATTGTACTCGTGATGGAGCGGTAGTGGAGCGCTCTCGGAGCGAGTGAAAACCACGACTTTTAAAAAATCCGCTCCGCACTCCATTCAAAATCACACCGCTCCACTCCTCGCTCCGCTCCTACATACTCTGCTCATGACACTGATTGCTCCAAGTTGTGACGGAGCTCTGACGCCAGTCCACCTTGGGGTTGTGTTGGGTTAACCAGGGGTGACCAAGAACAACCAGTGCAAGTGGAGAGTTCATGAGGAGAAATGATAATATTTCAGTATGGTTGCCTGATGTGATGAGTGTAATGGGTCCGGTAGTGAGTGAAATGTTAGGAAATTCTTGACCATTGAGAGCGTTGACGGAGATCTTGTGTTTGAGAGAGGTGAGTGGAATCTGAAGTCTGTGAGCCAGTGTGAGGTCGATGAAGTTACCTTCGGCCCCGGAATCCAGCAGTGCTTGACAGTCATGCGTGTGTGTAGCCCATCTCAGTCTTACCGGAAGGAGCGTGGATGATGATGAGGTCTTCTCGGCAGAGATCCCACCCGATAGTAGCCTGCCTGTTACTATCGGGCTTGCCCTTTTACCGGACAAGCGTGTAGGAAGTGGCCTGCTCCCCCACAGTAGAGGCAGAGCCCCTGGGATCTCTGCCTCTCCTTCTCCTCCCGGGAAAGCCAAGCTCTACCCACCTGCATGGGCTTGTGGTCGAAAACGGGGCTGACTGTGTCCCCGCCACTGGCTCGTGCGCTTTCAGCACCCTCAGGTGGTCTGTTGGGAAGGGTGCGTCGCTCCATTCTGGTTAGTCAAGCATCTACCCTTAAAGCCAGATCAATAAGCCCGTTCAGGGTCGTCGGAAGGTCCAGGGCGTAGATCTCCTTCTGGACACGATCAGCCAGCCCACGCAGGAATACATCCCACTGCGCCTCCTCGTTCCATTTGCACTCTGCCGCCAAGGTCCGGAACTCGATTGAGTAGTCTGAAACCGAGCGGTTACCTTGCTGGAGATCGGCGAGTATCCTAGTGCACTGCCCGCCCCGTGTGTGCGCGACTCTCTTGTGTGTCCGTGACGTGCTGGGTGAACGGGTAATCCAGACAGGAACAAAGAACACAAAGAACAATCCAGAGCGGGAACACACGATGAACAACACGTCAGACAGCAACAGGAATCAGGAAACAAACTCGGGACTTCAACAAACGATCTGACAAAGACAGGACGAAAACTGTGAACATAAATAGGCACCGCTGATCAGATACAGCTGTTGTCACTGATCAGCGATAGGGATCAGAGACCATGCTCACACTCACGACAACAATCACACGAGATGAGAAGGAGATAGTGAATTCACGAACTGTGACAATAATAGCTTATTTGTGTCCCTTAATTTTGACACTACGTTAAAGCTGCAGTCGGTAAGTCTGGCAGATTGAGTGGACTTAGGCAAAATTTTGAATGTTTACAACTTTCATGTCCCTCCCCCACTATCAACGAATACTCTCCCACCGAGTTCGTGCTCGTCAGTGTGTGTGCAACAGATTTTCTGTGAACGCGCCCGTTTCATCAGCATCCATCAACACCATGGAGTATTTGGAGCTAGTCAGATAGCACATACAATAACAGTAGCTTTACTACTGTTCTTACTCTCGTCAGAAAGATAGAGTAGCATTGATTCTTCCAAAAAGAAGAACTTTATCCCTTCATCTGGACATGTTTATCCACCTAACGTTACGTTCACACGGATTTCAGTGCAAACAAAGCTAACGAACCTGCCCAACAAGTGCTAACGTTAGCTATCCATACCAACACAATTGGGCAGATAGATTACTAACATAACACTAAGAAATAAAGTAACTGGTTGATCAAGCACAATTACCTGTCGAGAAGAAATGTTGCGAGCTCTGCATCAAGCTTGAACCCAATTAAATCACGTAAATCTCTCCACCTTTCAAATGCCAATCCGATGTTGATCCTGGTTTATTTACGGGCACGGTCGCTTTCTTTCTTTACTTCTTTCTTTTCAGCAGGTGTTCTCTTTTCCTGTGTTGTTTTTGACCTCCTAGATCTTGAGGTTAACCGAGGAATTGGAATCTTTTCCGCCATCACTCTTCCTTACTGCGCGAACTTCAGGCGTGTGTATGTGATTGTAACGTGCGCGAAGGGTGGCATGTGCACAACCTGTGATTGACAGTCAGATCTCACATCCCCCTGCGCTGATTGGACCCGATGATCCGGGAGCGGTGGATTTTTGCAAAACAAATAACACGCTCCAGGTGGAGTTAGAAGCTCGTTTTTTTTTCTAAAACCACTTAATTTATGTTTTTCTGTCGGATTATAGTGTCGATTTCACTGAATATAATCAAAAAAATGTTGCCGAAGGCAGCTTTAAATATCTGTTTAGTAGAGGGGTTGTTACACTAGTTTATCACATTTCAGGGACTAAAAAGAAACTTTTTACCGGAGACTGCAAAAGTACTACCACTCACTGCGCCATCTTGAAACCTTTTGATTTTGGTTGATTGGTCATTCCTTTTTAGATAATATTTCCAGTGTAAAAGTCCCACTCCGACACCACCTGACTTTTAATGTAGATGTGACAAAAGGAGAAAGAAAGGAGAAGAAATGTAAAAAGAAAAGAGGTTTTGGATGGTACTGTTTGGTCACAGGAGACCTAGTAAAAAAGTCACCCTCCAAGCTCCAGCCCGCACTGAGTCCGACAGGACTGTGAATGCCCTCCAAGCTCCAGTCCATACCGAGTCTGACAGGAGTGTAAATACCCTCAAAGGTCCAGGCTACACTGAGTCTTGCTGGAGTGAAAATCCATTGATGAAATCCAAGCTCCAGTCTGTAATGAGTCCGACTGGTGTGTTAACGCCCTCCAAGCTCCATTCCTCACTGAGTTCGACTGAAGTGTTGATGCCCTCCAAGCTCCAGTCCGCACTCTCTATGACTGGAGTGTAGATGCAATCCAAGCTCCAGCCTGCAATGTGTTCGACTGGAGTGCCAACGCCCTAAAACCTCCAGCCCGCAATGTATGCGGCTGGAAAGTCGACGCCCTCCAAGCTCCATTCCTTAATGTGTCTGATTGGAGAGTGGACGTCCTCCAAGCTCAAGCCCGACTGGAGTGTTTTTTTTTTTTTGGAGCACCATGGAGCCAGAATCTATGAGAAGTTAGCCCGGGTTGTCATGCGGCAAGTGATACAAGCTGCTTACATGAGCTGCCAACAAGGAGTGCTCCACCGAGACATCAAAAAGGAAAACCTTTTAATCAACAAGAACACCCTAGAAGTCAAAATGATTTACTTTGCCAGCGGCAACCTTCTTCAAAGCTCAACCTATACTACATTCATGGGTATGTATTGAAGCCATAGAATAGGAATCACACAAATAGCACCTAATGATTTCTAGTAGTGATGCACCGATGTGAAAATTGTGGCCGATACCGATAACCGATATTAATATTGCTGTTTATGGCCGATACCGATATTTACCGATGTCGATATCTCTGTATAGAAAACACATTTTTATTATAATATGCAAAATTTATTTATTATGCAAAATATGTCATCAGATTTTCAGAAGAAAAAATAAATATTTATATAAAAATACATTTTTATAAAGGATACAAGTGTGTCCTGAATTCACACTATGAATAAGCCAACCCTGAGTATTCTCAATAAACATCTAACTCACTTGAGACCAAGTCACTGTATTCTGTGAACATTGTACAACAGTTCAAAACTTTAAAGTACAGTACTGTCCTACTAAGGCAAAAGACCTTAACTTCTATTTTATAGCACAATGTTATGATAACACTTAAAATGTAATCAATATTAACCCTATTAGACTCACTATGATAAAAATGGGTTCACATGTATAAACAAGAAGTTGAAGTAGTGAGCATAGTTGGAATGTCCTGTATGAACAAAATGACGGAGTATGTTTTTGTTTCCACTGTTCGATCTCGCCCGCGCCTCTCTCTCTCTCTCTCTCTCTCTCACACGCGCGCACGCCACACCCACACCCACACACACACACACACACACACACACACAACATATTCCAGCATTGCAATCTTGACGTCGCAGATGTAACGGAGGCCAGCTAGTAGTTGCTGTGCGAGTAAACCTCACTCCTCTGATCTCAATAGGCGCTCTAGCGACAGATGCTAGAGGCTGCGGTCTTTAGCCTCCTTGTTAGAGTGCCTGACTCTCATGCCGGAGACCCGGGTTCGAGGCCCGCTGGGAGCGGGTCGAGTGGGACCCGGGTGAAAGGGGTTACATTGGTGCCGTGACCCGGATGGGAGTGAGGTTTAGGGGGGTGAGTGTAACGGAGGCCAGCTAGTAGTTGCTGTGCGAGTAAACCTCACTCCTCTGATCTCAATAGGCGCTCTAGCGACAGATGCTAGAGGCTGCGGTCTTTAGCCTCCTTGTTAGAGCGCCTGACTCTCATGCCAGAGACCCGGGTTCGAGGCCCGCTGGGAGCGGGTCGAGTGGGACCCGGGTGAAAGGGGTTACACAGACAGTTCATAATAGTCACAGAGCTTCAGAGCTAAGGCAGGGCTACAGATTAGGTGTCCCTAAAGAACTGTAACGTTATCTAACAGTTAGTAGTTCCGCACTGTAATGGATTTGCTTTCTCGTCGGTTGAGTGACATGGATTTTAACCAGGGTTCAACAAAAGGTAGACTTTAAATTACTACATTCCTGCTGCTGGTGTATAAGGGGTGTGTCGTTGCGGCTCAAACTGACCAACTCGCGTAGTTTTCAGTCAGTGGACTGCCATTGACAGGCGAGAGCTAGCATTTTATTTCAGTTGTAGCCTACATGTAGCCTTACGGGCTGTGAATTAAGATATCCTACAAGCCTGCTCTAATGCAGCGCTTGTTACTATAGTTGTTGATTATGGCTCGAAACGTGTTTGTGTCTAGTTTGTGAAGTAGCATCGCTAACTAAAGGCTACCGCTAGCTATTACTGGATTTTAAAGATTATCTTTTTTATGCACCGGTGTCGTGTCATTCTTACCTTGATCATTTTCATCATCATTTTCCCCCGAGAGTATGCCATTATTCAGTAATCTAACAAAAGCAATCACTGTGAAACATGTAACTTACATGTTTGTCTGAGGTGATTTAATTGCTATATCATAACCCCGTAACTCCAGCGCGGCAATACTTTGATGGTCGGTCAGAACAAGGCAGAGTGCTGTAACTTACGCCTCCAGCACCTGCTTCAGCATGTGTGTAATGTATGCGCGCGTGCAAAAACAACATCCCCGCCCCCACACACACGTCAAATACACAGGAATTATTATCGGCCTGTTCGGATCGGCCCTATTTTGACATCGGAACGATACCGATTTGTAAAAAATTGACCATATCGGCCGATATTATATCGGCGGCCGATATATCGTGCATCACTAATTTCTAGCATGCTAATAAACACCAAAACAAACTGCTGTGGTAATGCAAAACCCATAATACAAAATCTATTTCTTACAGGCACACAACTGTACTCCCCACCCGAATTTATATCAAATGGCCAGTACCACGGGGAGCCAGCAACAGTATATTAATTGGGGGTGCTCTTGTTCTCGTTAATATGCGGGAAATTTACAGACTTCCACAACTTGAATTTGATCAATCTGAACCTTTTGTCCATACCTGGCCCAAGGTGAGATCTTTATTACAACAAAGAAGGCCCATTCTAATTCTAAATCATACAAAAGAGACTTATTTAATAAAACATGGCAAGGTAGATAATGCAGGATTTTTTCACATTTCTAACCTCCAGTCGTGTCTTACAGTTTATAAAAGAGAAGGTATGAAGGTAATAATGTCTCTCCTATCTATCAGCAGAGTGCTGCCAATTGATCTTCTCTTGCCTGCAGCGTGAGCCAACACAGCGACTCGATTTGGGCAAGATTATTTTCCATGAATGGTTTAAGGTACTGAACTACAAGTATTTTGAAGATATATTACCCAGCAAAAAAAACAAAAACAAAAAAACATTTAAATCATATTTTATTGTATGTCCTCTGAGGACACCTTGTGAAATGGGAGGAAGTTGTTTTTCAAAATATGACTAGATAATAAACCTGATTTTTGCTTTTTTTTTCAGGTCACAGATGTGAGGAATATTGGAAAATAGTTGCCATGCTCTCTATCAGAGCCAGCCCAGTTCTTGTAATGAATCTAGCCAAAATCAGAGCTAAAATTGGCTGGGTCAGGTTTCCCAGAGAATACTAACAGCTCCCTTTCTCAGTCCATCCTTGTAAATTCAAAAACTACAATGCCCTTATTTTGTACATACATGTTTTTACACTGTTCTTATATTTTATTACTTATTTATATGTAACTATGTATGTATGTGTGTAAAAATAATAAATAAATAAAACAAAAAATAACAGTTGTTCTTTTAAGTCTGAATAACTCAAAATGTAATGAAGTCTGATATGTTTTCTGGTTTATTTAATATTTCTTCCATGCAGTAGCACTAAAAAGTAGCTCTTTAATGTGATTTATTTTAAACAAAACCTCATTCAGAGATTTTTTTGACAAAATAGTCTTATTGATTTGTCCTGTTGTTACAACAACAGTAGCTAGTTTAAAAAAAGGTTACATTTATTGTTCTTTCTCTAAATGATGCATGTAGAGTTTTTTTTTTAACAAAATGCACAGATCAGATTTTTTTTCTCTTTCGATACAACCGAGTGTGTTTACATTAATGACCCATCAATACAGACCAGGCTATGCGTTAGCACCTTGGATGACATCTTGTGGGGGGCATAAGCACTGAATGTTTTTTAAATCAATTAAATCAAAATGGACTGAATGTTTTTTAAATCAATTAAATCAAAATGGACAATTTTTATTCTTTAAGTGATATTGCAAGGTTAATTATAAATTATTTATGCACATCATAATTTTTTTAATTCATGTGTCAAACTTTGAGCAAATCAACTTTCCCTCCCTCTTACTGGTGTGAGGTAATAAAGCTCTGTCTAACCTGTTTAAGCTCTGTTGCTTTTAATTGTTTTTCTATGCAAGTATGCGCTAGACAGACGTCTGACCATTGTGCCACGTCTTGAGCTCGAGACCCTTCTTGTCCATTCTCCAGCATCACTGATCTGCAGTTACTATTCTGTATAGGCTATTATAGTAACTGCAGTACTGTAGTTACTATTATGCGTCTCGAGTTTTTAAGAGAAAAAACATGTTCTCTGTGATCATCCCCTTACGCCTGTCAACTCAGAAGTAAAAAAAAAACCTGGACAGATAGTGAATTTAGTGTGACCAGCACATTTGTGTATTTAGTCAATCTGTTCATTTTACAGTAATTTACCGGTTTAATGTGTGAAAGGGTCTAATTGTCAAAACATTGTTCTGTTTTATGGTCTTTTAGTTTTTCACCTTATTTTCCCATTTCCTTGATTCCCCATGTTCCTGTTTTATGGTCTTTTAGTTTGTTTCAACCTTGTTTTCCAATTTCCTTTATTCCCCATGTTCCCACTCTTCATTTGTTTCCTTAGCAACCCATTGTGTTTACCTGCGCTCTTGTTTAGCTCCATCGCTTGGTCTGTGTATTTAAACCCTCATTTCAGTTCAGTTCTTTGTCTGGTGTTTTCAATGTAAAGGTTGGTTTGTGTTAGTCCTGTGTAGTGTTTCTGTGCCTTCTTATGCCAGAGTGTTTTGTTTTGCTTATTTAGTTTAATAAAGACTTCTGGATCTTCATTGTGGAACCAACCCATGACAAAACACCAGACCTTAATAATATGGATCTCGCAGCAGCCCACATTTATCCTGAGTACTAGCTACTAAACCTCTGCCAGAATGGTTACCCCCTGGAGAGGTGTTTGGAGGCTTTTTTTGGACTTATACTCTCGAATCCCCTGGAGTAGACAGATGCTAAAAGCATGTTTTCGGGAGGTGCTGGATGACTTATTTGTATGTTTTCCTCTTGCCAGGAAGAGACAGCACGATGTTAGCTCAGTACATTTTATTGTAGAGGAGCTGTATGAGGACCACGCCAGAGATGTTCCAGTCCTCACCAGAGCCCATTCAACCTCTTGCCATGCCCGCATCGGACCATCATCCAGAGCCCACCGCAGTCTCAGAGAATAATAATTAATTACATTTATATAACGCTTTTCTGGGTACTCAAAGCGCTTTACATAGAAGGGGGAATCTCCTCACCACCACCAATGTGCAGCATCCACCTGGATGATGCGACGGCAGCCAAATTGCGCCAGTGTGAGCTGGCACCAACGTCTGTCACTGAAGCATATTGGTAGAGTTCAAGGATATGGATTGGAGCCCCGTCTACACTTCTGTCGCTGAGGTACGTTCACTAGGCTCGGTCCCCAATGTATACGTAATTGATGTTTTAGATGATGTCATGTTTCAAGGTCTCCAGTCTCAGCTGGTCCCGTCCAGTCTTTCTCCTTCATCACCAGCTCCAAGTCTCCTTCACTGCTTTCTTCTCTGCCAAAGCCTTGCAGTTCCTCAGCCCTGCATTCACTGGCTCTCTTCAGCCCCTCGGCTTCTCCTTAATGGTTCCCCCCAAGCTGCTTGAATCCGTCTTGGGCTTACCAGTCATCATCTTCGCCTTGGTCTGTGGATCCTTCAGCTCCACTTTAACCTTCCAAGCCCAAGACTCCACCTCAGCCCCATCGGATCCACCTTGGCTCCACACTCTCTTGGCTCCACCGTGGTCTGTTGTCCCTCAGGCTCTGCCGGGCTCTCTCGTCCCATCGGCTCACCTTGGCTCCACACCCTCTTGGCTCCTCCATGGTCTGTCATCCCTCATGGTCTGTACCTCGTCCCTCTGGCTTCACCTTGGTGAATCTTTGCTCTGGCTCCGCTTCTGGAACCCCAGCTTCGCCTTGACCCTCCACCCCTCTGGCTACGCTGGGCTCCTTCCCTCTGGTTCGGCCTTCCGGGAGGGAAATGTACTGTCATGGTCATGCTTTGTTTTATGGACCTCTAGTTTTTCACCTTGTTTTCCTGTTTCCTTTCGTTCCTGCTCTTCATTTGTTTTCATTGCAACCCATTGTGTTAATCTTCGTCTATTTTAGTATCTATGTTTGGTCTGTGTATTTAAACCCTCTATTCAGTTCAGTTCTTTGTCTGGTGTCTTCAAGGTTAAGGTTGTTTTTTCTTACTCCTGTCTAGTTCTTCTGTACCTTCTTATGCCAGAGTGTTTTGTTCATTTAGTTTAGTAAAAACTACTGCAAAAGAATCCTCTATTCACCTCAATGTGGAACCAACTTGTGACACTAGTGTCTTCATCATTTTTGTTTTCATCAATTTAACGCATCCTTGCTGAATTAAAGTATTAATTTCTTTACAAACCAAAAAAAAAAAAAAAAAAAACCCTTACTGACTGCAAACATTTAAACACTAGTGCATACTATATACGCTGTAACAATTTTAAAAGTAGTATGTTATCCTGACGTAAACTAAATGCAAGATTGTTTGTTTGTTTTTTTGTTTTAGTAGGAAATACATCAGTACAGGAAAGTCAGTTGTGTTTGTCAGGCCATTTCATGAGGTCTTTACAGTGCTATCTACAATCAAACGAAAGAAAGCAGTTGTTTTGTGTTGAATTTCAGTCTAATCCAGCTGAATAATGCATGAAGCATTTTTTGTACATTCAGCCCATATTTTAAAGTTATATTGTGCCCAACACTGAGAGGAGATTATAATAGAGAGTTCATGAGACACCAGAAAGCTAAGTAAATCTGAATATAAACAAAATGCTAAAGCACATTGTTGGCCTTTAACATTCATCTGGTGCGATACTACATTAAACTCTGACACAATGAAATCAGACGAGTCAAGAAGAGAATCTTAATTCAAGCCTCTACATGATCAATAGAACCTGCAGTTTCTCCCTTTTATTATCTCCTTTCCAGGGTGATAAAAGGCTCCTGGAGAACCACAGCGAGAGGATGAGAAGTTCACACACAGTTTATGTGTGTGTATGTGCACAGCGCGAGTGGATCACTAGGCGGCTGGCACACACTCTTTCCAAGATCTGGCCTCCAGTTCAGCTCACTTCTCATTCTGCAAACCACCGACACAGAATGAAAACCACCAAACCCAGGAAAGAGGCAGTTTCCACAGCCAGGACTGGAGAAGGATGTCCTGAACCACCTCAGACTATTACTAAAGACGCTCACAAGACACCAAGGTTATTGGCTTCTCTTCTTAAAATTACAGCTGGTTTACTAACATAAAAGTACTGGGGTTTTTTTGTTGTTTTTTTACATTGCACCAATGTAATACCATGGTTCCCTTTCAGTCGATAACGTCAGACGTAGTCGACGTCGACTGAATGGGGATCACGCCAGGGAGCCTATCATCTTCGAGTACTATTGAACGAGCCAATGGAATTGGCGTGCGTGATTCGCATCACACACTCCGCCCCCGCGGCGCGGGTATAAATACGGAAGTGGATGCACGCACTAGTTGCCTTTCGCTTCGGGGCCGATCGTTTGATGTCTCTTAAGAGTGCTGTTGTTTACAACGAGCGAGTGTGTTGGTGTTCTTCAGGAGGACTCTCCCAGTGCTGGTGTTCTACGGTGATCGCGAGCTTTGAGCTCTCAACTGCTGTTTTAACAGCAACAAATTTCTAAGGGTTTGTATGTGTTAACAGCTGGTTAGAGGGCGGAAAAGTGAGTGGTTCACTATTTCAGTTCACTGTTCAGTGTTGCCGCGGTCATTCCCCTGTGTGCTCCGGCACTGGTGATGGGTCCTATTTCCTGAAAGAGCAACACGGGTGTGTTTGCGTTTTTTTCAAGATGTCATTCCACCTGTGCGTTTCTGGATGCGGTCGTTCCCTTTTCCTCTCTGACGGTCACAATTGTTGCATCACGTGTTTGAGCTATATATTTATATGTATATAAATATGCATATATATATTTATATGTTCGGCATGCTGAGGCAGCTTTTGTGGACGGCTCATGTTCTCATTGCGGGAATATGACTGTCGCGGTGTTGAGATCGAGACTTGCCTTCGTCCGCGAAGCGCGAGTCCCCATTACCATGCCCCACCCCCGGGTGCCGTGTAGGATGGGTGATCGGAGGATAGTGATGGATGTCTCGCCCGGTAACCATTCCCTGTGGGCTCCTCACTCCTCCATCACACCGCAGCCGATGGAATTCCTGTTGAGCATGCTGGTCCCTCTGTAATGGACCGATCAGCTGTTTCAATGGGGGTTCCCCCAGAGGATAAGATGTCGATAGCAGCATCGGAGGGTGACCTCTGGAAATGACGACTCGGCTGTGTTATCTCCCTCTGGGAGTGTAACATTTTCCGAGCCAGATCCAGAAATGTCAGCTATGCTGAAACGGTCCGCCGAGGCTGCCGGGCTCGAGTGGAACCTCCACCGTGTCCCGTTCAGTCTCGGTTGGAGGTTTGGTATCTCGGGGCGGGCCGCACTGGTTCTCAGCTCGCCGCCCCAGTGCCTTTCTTTCCCGAAATGCATGGAGAGCTTACCAGGTTGTGGACGGCACCTTTCTCTGCCAGAAACTGCCTGAATAGCTTTTCCCCCTCACTACCCTTGATGGAGGAGCGGTGAAGAGTTGCGAGGCTATCCCTCCAATGGAGCGGCCTGTTGACACAGGTGCACCTGTGTCCGGCGGCCGCTGACTTTTGGGGGGATCCCCTAAGGCCTGTGAGTTTTTGTCCATTCCGACGGGCAGAGCTTACAAAGCCTGTGGGCAAGCCGCTTCCTCTTGCGTGCCATGGCGTTGCTTCAGGTCTGTCAGGCCAGGGCACCCATGGACACGCACGAGGGTAGCCCAGATCGTGCGCTCATAGGTGAGCACCGCACTGCATCCGACCTCGCCCTCCGGGACACGAGTGTCGAAGCGTGCGCGATCGGTCTGGCGATGTCCACCTTAGTGGTCCAGGAGCGCCATCGTTGGCTCAGCCTGGTTGATATGGCGGATGTGGACAAGGTTCGGTTCCCGGTCTCCCCAATTTCCCAGGTTGGGCTGGTTGGCGACGCAGCGGAGAACTGCATCCAACAGTTCTCTGCCGCTCAAGCGCAGACGGAGGTCATCCGACAGATCCTGCCCCGGTGGCCAGCTGCTGCCTCCACCCACCACCGGTGGCAGTTCCTCCGCCTGCTCGTCGCCGAGGGCCTTCCCCGGCCGCCGCTCCCGCTGGGCCTCCGCAGCACCCTCCACCCAGGACTCTGCATGGAGCCGGCCGGGGTAAGGACGCCCAGCCCGCTCCAGGCGCTGCCAGGTGGCAAGCGACAGCAAAAGCATTCCGGAGCGGGCCGCCCAGGGATGGATGAGGATGCTCTTGGAGTTGGCACGATCACTCCCTCCCCCCGGGTGAGGGCTGGGTGGAGTCTTTGTTTGTGTGTGTGTCTGTTCCACCACTGGCTCCCCCAAAAAAAAAGAAAAAAGAAAAGCGGAGCAAGCGGTACCCACACTTCAAAGGAAGAGCAAATTCATCTGTTCCTGGGTCCCAAGAGGGCCAGTCTGGCGGGTGTGACCCTGTATAGCCTTACACCCCTCAGCTCCCCCTTGGTCGCCAGCAAGCAGCTTGGTGTGTTCGAGGACCCGGTCATCCGCCTTCTCACGCGCCCCCTGCCGCTAGTGGAGACAGGTAAGTGTTGCACAGCACACTAACACCACACTCTCCGCTTTGCTGCCCCACCTCAGGCTCGGCTATCCCGTTCAAGTCAGTGACAATCATCACATTAGGTGCTGAGCAGACATGCTCCTGAAAATCCAGTGATATTCATCACACCTACTGTAGTGTTGAGCAGTGCTCCTGACTTGTGCACGCTTATCTTATCCTGCTGGCGAAGGATTTGATATAGCCGCTCCTCCAGCCGGTATGAAGGCCAGTTGCAAACTCGTTCTTCATGCTACTAGGTGGTGGGTCATGACCATCTTGGCCCAAGATTGGTCTGCAATGACATGTGCTTCAGATCTCTACCTTCCGCGCCGCAGGCCATCCTGTGTGTTGCGCGTGAGGGTTGAAGTATCAGTACAGAGTCCTTCCCTTCGAGTGCTCCAGAGCCCGTTGGGTCTTCAGGTCAACTGGGAGAGAGTAATCTCGCCCACGGGTTGAGTAACTCTTTTTCAGTTTTGGAGGTGGACTCGGTCCAACACGTCTCTCCAGTAGAGTGTGTTCAGCTGGTGCTTATAGAAGTGAGAAAGGGTCCCACTGAAAGAACATTCAGAGGCTCCTGGGGCATATGGTAGATGCAGCCACTTGGCTTCCTCAATATGAAGACCGCTTCAGCGCTAGCTTCACGATCGAGTCCCAAGGTGACCGTGGCAGAGCAGCTCACCCTGTGTGACTACAGTTCATCCCGGTCTGCTGCCAAACCCTCAGCAACTGAGGGGCCATGTACAAAGGGCGTGTTTTAACGGGGGCCTGGGCGACCCTCGACTACACAGGCATTCGTGCCTTGAGTTGTTAGACGTTGCGACTGTTGCATAAGCTTCCCTCGCATGTCACGACTCACCCGTCACCTCCTCCTTGGAGTCAGAAGCTTCTGAGGACACTTTGTTCCACTTTTCCCGCTCTACTCAATCATGCTGCCGACGAGCCTCACGACAGTTACAGCCAGGGTGAGTGGAGACTCCATCCCCTGGGGTCCAGCTGGGTCATGCCCACTCCAGGGCCGCTCAGTTGCCTCTCCGGTTTCGTCTCCCTGCCAGTTGTTTCTGTCTGAGCGGGCAACCCTTGGACAGACACTGGCTCTCAGCTGCAGAAATGCGTTTCCCCAGTGAGCCTCCTAAAAGCGACTGCGACTCATGGTCGCCTGGCGCCTGCTCAAGTCAGTGAATTCATCACACTTCATGTTGAGCAGAAATGCTCCTGAAAATCAGTGAAGTTCACATGTTGTATTGAGCAGTGTTCCTGTCTTTTTGCGCCCGTTCCTTGCACCTATGGTGCCAAGTCAGGAGGGAGCAGGTCTTCATAGTTGCCCCTTATTGGCCCAACCAGACCTGGTTCCCTTCGACAGCCTTCCTGACTTCCCCTGAACACTTTTTCAGGGGCGGGGCACGATGGCACCCGTGTTCTACCCCTGGAGATCCAGGCAGTCTAACGTCTGAACGCGTAGGTTCAGTTGGCTATCACAGGAACATGTGATAGTTACCATCACTTCTGCAAGCACCCTCTGAAAGAGGTGGTGTGCTTACGCATTAGAAGTGGAACCTAGTCGTTGATTGAGTCTTCTCTTCGTGAGGAGATCCTGAAAGCTTTCGATCATTTCAGTGCTCTGTTTCCTGCAAGATGGGTTGGAGTAGGCTGTTTCCTCCACCCTCAAAATAATGTTGCCTCTGTTTTCTTGACGCACATCATGATGCAGAAGCGTGGGAAGCACGTCCTGATCGTCAGGTTCCTGAGGGAGCGATGTAAGGTAAATCCTTTCGTCCCTCTTTATCCTCTTGGGCCTTATCTCTGGTGCTACTGCACTGCAGAGACCGCCCCTGAGCCACTGCAGGCAGTGAGTTAAAAATTCTGTTAAATCAGTTCTCCTGCTCGCATGGTCTCTACTAGAGGGTAGGGACTTGCTCGCTTTCGGTCAACGAATTGTGCCTGGAGTTCAGGCCGGCTAACTCTCACGAGCTGAGACCCCGGCCTGGATTGTGCCCAAGGTTCCTATCTCTCCCGTAGTAGGAGTAGGTGGTGAGCCTGCAAGCGCTGCCCCGGAGGAGGCAGACCAAGCCCTGGCTGTCTCTGTCCGTTTGCTTCATAGCGTTTAGACTTGTACAGAATGCAAGCCTTATACCTCAGACCAGCTCTTATCTGTTAGGAATTCAGCAGAGAGGGAAGGCTGTTTCCAAGCAAAGTTGGCCCACTAATGGTGGCTGCCTTCATTTTGGTGAAAAATTCCGAAATGCTCATGCCCACTGAGGTGTTGAGCTCCTCTATAATGAATGTTTGCTCCGCCTGGGTGTTGACAGAGTGCTTTGGTGACAGATTTTAGAGTTGGGGGCTGGGCGACACCTAGTTGAACCGCTGCTTCCCGTGGGCTCCCTTCTCATGAAGCCAGTTTCACCGTGAGCCCGGTTCAAGTGCCGGCTTGCTGCGCCATTCCCCTCCCATGGACTGGATACGTGCGCCTTTCTACTCCAGTTGAGTTCCCTGAATCCGAACCCTGTTGAGTTCCTCCACACCCCTCAGACGTCGGACGTGCGGAACGTCTGGTGTTAGGCCTACCACTCGTAAGCAGTGTGGAACCTGTATTAGGCTGGGTCCATATGTTGCGGTCCCTACGGTGATCCCATATGTACATTTACATTTATTCATTTATATGTGTATTCTTGTGTATTCATATGTGTATTCTTCCACGATACGGCTCCCTACGGCGAGCCCATGTCTTCCCTCGGCAGAGTCTTGGGGAGTGTGTGATGCGAATCACGCACGCCAATTCCATTGGCTCGTTCAATAGTACTCGAAGATGATAGGCTCCCTGGCATTATCCCCATTCGGTCGACGTCGACTACGTCCTCCGTTCCCTCCTTCAGGGAACGGTGGGTTGCATATGCAACCAGGACGTTTATCAGTTTTTGGGGTACAATTTAACTGTAATTATAGTGGTTAGACAATATATTGACAGATATATAACTTTGTAAATATTTCTAAAAATATATACATTACCGTTCAAAGTTTGGGATCAGAAAGATTTTTGTTGTAAGACAATAATTTTTATTCAGCAAAGATGCTTTAAAGCAAAAGTGCAAAAAGCAAAAGTGACAGTAAAGGCAATGTTACAAAAGTTCTTCTGAACTTTTTATTCATAAAAAAATCCTGAAAAATATGTTTTCAACATTTATAATGATAAGACATGTTTCTTGGGCAGCAAATCATTCATATTAGAATGATTTCTGAAGGATCATGTGACACTAAAGGCCTTGGGTAATGATGCTGAAAATTCAGACTTCCCATCACAGGAAAAAAAAAAACATAAAAAAAAAAACATTTTAAAATAGAAAACATATATTTTAAATTGTAATGATATTTCACAATATTACTGTTTTTACTGTATGTTTTATCAAATAAATTCACCCTTTGTGTGCATAAGAGACATCATAAAAATTGAAATCTTGCGAACCCCAGACTTTGATCTCATTTGCTTTCGTTAAATTGCATCATGTATCATTATACCAGCCATTGACCACTCCACTCTCAATACTGTATAATATTATTACATTGGCCATTGAAAAACTCGTATGACCATTTAATGTTTCAGTACCATGGTATATATCAAAATACCGCAATATTATCACATAATACATCACTGTGTCATTATACCATACAATACTTAATTTCATCTCTTTCATTTCAAACATGTGCCAAATTTTATCAGACAGGGCAGACACGGACCTTCTCATCTGGAGAGAACCAGGACTGATATTGATCTGATTAAAGTTGTGGAAGATCAAGTAAGTATTGCATTCCTTTTGATTCAGCGAGTAATCCATCAGCCAGTCAAAACGCTAAGCTTTCCTAACCAAGTTTAGATTAGTATTTAGATAACAAGAGGCACAATAGTTGTTTGTTAATGGGACCCAAGGAGCTTTAAACTGGAGAAAGAGTCTAAGAAATATGTGCAGAGAATGTCTAATAATCTATTCTAACACTTTCCAAAACTTTTAGTGGCAAAAGGAATTGAAAATAATGATGGAAAGACAGGAAGAAATTGAAAAGACAGTGCTGGAAAAAAGAAAGCAAGAGGATGAAGAGACGATCATGAAGAAACGCATGGAAAAGGCCAAAAAGAACACAAAACCTCACGAGTTACCATGAACCAATATATGATTTTACCTTTAAGTCTATAAATCACTGAGAAATAGTGGCAAACATCATTGAAATTCAAACAAATAAAAGACTGAACAATTTTTATTTTTCTGTAACATTCCTTTCAAATGAGAGACAGACAGATATTCGTTGGCTAAAATTGTAATTGGCAAAATTGGTAAAAAGATACTCTTCAGATAGTCACCACACTTTTCAAGATTAAAAATAGAGGAATATTCTCACAGGGTCAGAAAGCATTGGCCTGCTTTCATTATCCTGATTCACTAGTCACAGACCAATTTGGTCATAAAAGTGTGAATTAAGCAGCTAGTTGGAATACAGTGATCACAGCACTTCTGACTGACCATCAGAACGACACGCAAGTTGAAATTTTCATAAAAGGAAAAAGAAAAACATGCAGAATCAACTCAATTAACATTTGGAGAGGGAAAAAAAATCACAGTAGCAAGTCAACAAATGATCATCGTTCACACTCAAGATAAGCAGCCTTAAAAAAAGACACTCAGAGTATAAAACAGATAATGGACTCCCTTCCAGAATAAACATCACAGAATGAAGGCCAATGCATTTGAGAAAAACATTCATTCATGCAAATCTACATATCAGAAAGAGTTTCAAGAACTTTGCCAGGTAAATTTGGGATCTCTTGGAGAATTACTGCCAGGCAATGTCTGACTAAAGAAGTCTGTGATTTAAGGTCTAAAAAAATAGATCATTGTTGCATAAGACAAAAATGTACATTTGCATAGTTTGATTGTATAATAAATCTAGCTTTTTTCCATTCATAAGCTTCAACACAATCACATGTTTATAATCCATAATAACCATGACACCATTTTATGATCAAGCACTCCTTCCAACTTAAACTATTGCGAGAATTTATATTTCTATTGATATAAATATATGCATGTTTATAATCATATACACTGTAAATTGCTGCCTTAAAGTTTTAAGTACAACCATCTTGGATGTTTTAAGTCATTTTAACTTAAATTACATTAAAATGAGTTGAATCTTGTCTAACTTATTAAAAAAATGCTTAACTTATTTTGATGAGTTAAAGCAATGTAAAAACATATGTTGTCATAACTTATTGATCATATGTTTTACAGTGTAGCCTAATATGTTAAATAAAACATTTGATTTCTAAATATCATCTCTGGGAACAATGGAATGAAATCTTCAATACATTCTTTAGTACAAGACACCCACCAACCTTTGGTCAATTTATGTTGCTACTGAACCTATTTACAATCCTTCAGACTGAATAAAATAGACTAAAGTGAAAGAAAAAAAGCGACCAATATATACTATATATATATATTTAGAAAAAAATCACTTAAGAAAGATAGACACAAAATATGAGGCTTCATCATCTAAATTTCAAGTCACATTAAATGGTCCATTTCAATGAATGTGATAAACACACATAACTTGCAGTCATTTGCATTGCTATAAATTATCAAGGGACATTTAAAGAAATAAAGATTAAAAATTAAAAATGTCTGTTTGCATAAATAGCATAAGGACACCATTAGGTCACTGGATGGAGCTTTTCGGTTCCTTGCCACTGTTGCCTTTGGCTTGCTCAGTTGGGGATATTCAAATTAATTAACCAATCATACCATTGATCAGCTCTACCAAACTTGGATGTCTTTTTTCCAGTAATAAACAAACATTGTTAAGTTGTTTTGATTGATACTGTGAAGCAGCTTTGATACAATCTGTATTGTGAAAAGCGCTATATAAATATATTTGACTTGACTTGACTGTTGTTAGTGTTTTCTATGTTGTAACAGTGAATGATAAAAATGATGTGTTTAATTTTAAAATTGCTTATTTTATCACATCCATTAAGAAAGACTCCACCATGTGAGACTAAGGCACAATTCAGAGTAAAAATTTTAGGATGAAAATAAAATAATAAAACAACAGTTTAAAAGAAAAATAAAAGAATAAATAAAATTTGGGTAAATCCAATACATTTTCCAATCTATATATTAACGTCAACTCTCGGCACAGTGAATCACACATAAGTAGCTTCACGTCACGTTAAAATAACCTGAGAGAGCTGGTTGGGAATTCTTGTAGATTTCATATTGCACTTTGCTGTGAAGCATAAGGTTTATATTGACAATCATTGGATGAGTCCTCGGCTGAAGGCTCTCGAGTGCATTAGCCGGTGTGACTGCAGCTCAGCTCAGCTGTAGGCGGTAAGTCCTGATTTCCATGGGTTTAAGTCTGATCTCCTGCGGGTCGGATTCACTATTGTATGTGTGCATCAGAGACAGCGAAACAGGAGTGATGCTTTTCACCTTCAGATCTGTCAGGAGCTTCTCCAAATTAATCTACACACACAGCAAACAGTACGTTGATTAGAGCATTTCCAACAGAACAAGTTCAAGCAAGCATGCATAGAGTCATGGCCTTAGACTTTGAGTTTTCACTTGTAAAAAGTAAGATGGTTAGCATATCTGACAGTTCACAGGCTTAGCTTGTAAACCTTTCAGACTAAGTGGAAAGTAAACAACTTTTATTTACTTATGGGATTTATAGCTTATTGCATTATTTACATAAACATCATTGAGGTGAAGTTTAAAAAAAATGTTTTATGTTAAAACACTTTCTCCTCTCCTATCTTAATATATTTCTACGTAAGTCTTTCTTATGTTGATTTCCATGTAGAGTGTAAAGGGCAATTCACACCAAGGACAATAACTAAAAAGATTAAGATTATAGTTCTAAAAATCATTTTAAATATAAAAAAAAAAAAGAGTCGACACCACAACTATAACAACAATGGCGTAGAGAAATTATATCAATGATATCTCTCGGAACAATTTTTCCAGCTGATGAACAATATGAACACTGACAGCCAATCAGAATCCATCCTGATTTAAAGAGCTCGAGCATTTAAAGCGACAGGCGACATAACTGGAGTGTGTCTGCTGGTGTGGACCTTAATAGTTATCGTTCTTGGTGTGAACAGGCCTTAACACTGAGCATCTGAGCAGAGGTGTGTTTCCCAAACAATGACGTAACTCGCTACTTATGCTTAACTACCATAGTACAAAATCTCGCTGCTTATGCTTAACTACCATATTACAATGCATAACTGGAGAAATTAACTAGCTAGTTTCCTGAAATAGTATTTTGTTTTAGTATTCTTAATGTACTATCAATACTTTGTTAGATATTATTAGATATTTTGCAGATATTTGCATATTATTTTTACAATCCTGTTTAGAAATTACACACTTCACCTCATTATATTATAAAACTGATTGTTTTATAACTAATTGTAACAAATATTTTAAACCACCAAACAATTAGTCCATAATACTTATGTTAGTTGTTGACGTAACATTTGTACATCCACCCTAGCTCACTTGGATGTGTTCATGAGAATTTATTAGTGAAGTAGTGATGTCAAGTTCATAAACAAAACTTTCTTTTAAAGGACAAGTTCGGTATTTTACACTTAAAGCCCTGTTTTAAGATAGTTTCTGATGAAATAGAACGGTTAAGATTGAAATTTGGACAATTGCTGCTGTCCCGAGAATTTTCGGTTTCTGTGTTAGCACCGTAAAAGCATATCAGTGAACACCCCAGACCACTCGGTGAGTTTCACGTCTTTGTAAACTAAAGTTTAATGCGTTTTATGAATGATTCTTCCAGTGCCCCTATGAAACCATTGTGGAGCTGGGGGGGTGCTAACACAGAAACCGAAAATTCTATTTCAAATCACAATTCTATTTAATTAGAAACGATCTTAAAACAGGGCTTTAAGTGTAAAATACCGAACTTGTCCTTTAAGGCCAATTCAAACTGCACCAACAAATGTCAACAGTCAGAGGTTTTGTAGGATCAGTGTGTTACCCTGTCAGGTTCTGTTGCTGTCTGTCAGAGCTTGTTTTTGCCAATTGAATATGCTGAATCTGTGCTTGGGTCGTGGAATGTCTGTAAAGTGATGTACTGTAATCTTATGATTCAATCTGTCAGTGCAGTGTGATTTGGCCTTTAAGTTAGTTTTATAAATGAATCAGCTGATACGATTCACAAAACTGGTCTGAATAATTTGTTATCAAGTTCAACGCAGTGACTTAATATTTCAATTAGTGGTCAACCGATATTGTTTTGTTGATGGCCGATACTCTTAAGGCCCTTTCACACCGGACGCGTAACGAAAAAACGAAACGGAAAAGCGAATAGTTCGCGTGCGAATAGTTCGCGTCAAAACCATTCACATCAGCCGCGACGCGAATTTGCGACGTTCAGAGCTTCAACATTCCAAAACTTTCGCGCCGACAGCTGAGAAAACACGGACACTTCATCATCATCATCATCATCCAGTGAAGACGAGCATTTGATTTTCATTAAAAGACAGAAAATAAGGTTTTGTGTGCACCCAATCTTAAAGAACAGAGAGTCTGAAGGGGAGTATGATAATCTTGTAAAGGAGCTAAAACTTTGCCACAAAAAACCGGCCAAAGTAAGGATTATGTATTAAACATTTGAATTGTTTATTAATAAAGTGTTTTCTGTCAGTTTTCGGTATGAGACGCGCTCCAGTTCACTCGCCGGCTCCTCCGTGTCCTAATTATATTGTCTACTATATTTGCTTCTTATTCCTATTAATCCAGGCAATTTGTTGATGAAACATTGATTAAAATTAAGATACAATTTATACAGAACGAAATTCACTTTAAAGAAAGGCTTTCTACAAAACAAAACTTAGTGGTCAAAATTATGTCTGACCCATTCCAAATGTTTTCGATATATTGGGCATCTTATGATCCTTACTCATCTCATGCGGTTCCCTTTTCATATAGATCATCAACATAGATGAAATAAAAAAAATAGCATTATATTATTTAAACGTAGCTATATATGAAACGTATGTTTTGTTTGAGTTTTTTATAGGCCTATTTAAGCGTCACCCCGCTCTGCTTTATTTACGCACATGCTCTGGTGTGTGGCCTATACATGCATGCAAAAATAATATGAAACACACAACCATGAATGTTGAAAATATTCCAAATCAATTATTTCCCTCCTAGTCAAAAATATTATAAATCATCAGCACGCACTTCATCAACTCACCGGAGACACCAACTTTCCCAGCTATTTTATCCCATGCCTCGTTCTTTTGTAACTGGTCCCTATAAGCAAACAACCCAACTTCATGTCATAAATGATAGGGTATGCGTGCGTTGCGATGCGGAATAGGCAATATAAAAATGCTGTCATTATAAAAGGTTTCTAGTTTCAATGTATTGCTTGTTTTTAGTTTACATTTCATGTTGTGACACTTCTCTTCTCTCGCACATAATGCTGCTACGTCAGAGCGGCCAAAGCGTCAACAAGCTTCGCCTTTGTTTCCTTGTATGTGATTGGCTGAAGCCTTTTCTGTCGCCGCAAAAGTAAAAAAAAAATCGACATCGAAGCGGAAAAAATAAAACTCGTTTTTTCGCCGCAGCACATTCGCGTTCGGTGTGGAAGCACTCATTACACAAACAGCTGATCAAAAAATAAAACTATCGCGCAAATTATTCATAAGTCAAAATCGCGTCCAGTGGGAAAGGACCTTTAGAGAGTAGGGTGTCCGATATATATAATTTATATTTTTATTTATTTTACTTAATATTTAATAGATTAGAAAAAAAATACAAAAGATTTACAAAGATTTGTTTAAAGTATATAAATGCGTATTTGCTGAATACTGACGGTAAATGAGAAAGTATTATAGTGTTTGCCATTCTATTAGTAATAATATAAAAGCAAACTACTTTTTCGTATACCGTTTACTTTCTTTGTTTAACAGTTCTACAGGTCCTTCTAAAAAAATTAGCATATTGTGATAAAGTTCATTATTTTCCATAATGTAATGATAAAAATTAAACTTTCATATATTTTAGATTCATTGCACACCAACTGAAATATTCAGGTCTTTTATTGTTTTAATACTGATGATTTTGGCATACAGCTCATGAAAACCCAAAATTCCTATCTAAAAAAATTAGCATATCATGAAAAGGGTCTCTAAACGAGCTATTAACCTAATCATCTGAATCAACTAATTAACTCTAAACACCTGCAAAAGATTCCTGAGGCTTTTAAAAACTCCCAGCCTGTTTCATTACTCAAGACCGCAATCATGGGTAAGACTGCCGACCTGACTGCTGTCCAGAAGGCCATCATTGACACCCTCAAGCAAGAGGGTAAGACACAGAAAGAAATTTCTGAACAAATAGGCTGTTCCCAGAGTGCTGTATCAAGGCACCTCAGTGGGAAGTCTGTGGGAAGGAAAAAGTGTGGCAAAAAACGCTGCACAACGAGAAGAGGTGACCGGACCCTGAGGAAGATTGTGGAGAAGGACCGATTCCAGACCTTGGGGGACCTGCGGAAGCAGTGGACTGAGTCTGGAGTAGAAACATCCAGAGCCACCGTGCACAGGCGTGTGCAGGAAATGGGCTACAGGTGCCGCATTCCCCAGGTCAAGCCACTTTTGAACCAGAAACAGCGGCAGAAGCGCCTGACCTGGGCTACAGAGAAGCAGCACTGGACTGTTCCTCAGTGGTCCAAAGTACTTTTTTCGGATGAAAGCAAATTTTGCATGTCATTCGGAAATCAAGGTGCCAGAGTCTGGAGGAAGACTGGGGAGAAGGAAATGCCAAAATGCCTGAAGTCCAGTGTCAAGTACCCACAGTCAGTGATGGTCTGGGGTGCCATGTCAGCTGCTGGTGTTGGTCCACTGTGTTTTATCAAGGGCAGGGTCAATGCAGCTAGCTATCAGGAGATTTTGGAGCACTTCATGCTTCCATCTGATTTCATTTTTCAGCACGACCTGGCACCTGCTCACAGTGCCAAAATCACTGGTAAATGGTTTACTGACAATGGTATTACTGTGCTCAATTGGCCTGCCAACTCTCCTGACCTGAACCCCATAGAGAATCTGTGGGATATTGTGAAGAGAAAGTTGAGAGGCGCAAGACCCAACACTCTGGATGAGCTTAAGGCCGCTATTGAAGCATTCTGGGCCTCCATAACACCTCAGCAGTGCCACAGGCTGATTGCCTCCATGCCACGCCGCATTGAAGCAGTCATTTCTGCAAAAGGATTCCCGACCAAGTATTGAGTGCATAACTGAACATAATTATTTGAAGGTTGACTTTTTGTATTAAAAACACTTATTTTATTGGTCGGATGAAATATACAAATTTTTTGAGATAGGAATTTGGGGTTTTCATGAGCTGTATGCCAAAATCATCAGTATTAAAACAATAAAAGACCTGAAATATTTCAGTTGGTGTGCAATGAATCTAAAATATATGAAAGTTTAATTTTTATCATTACATTATGGAAAATAATGAACTTTATCACAATATGCAAATTTTTTGAGAAGGACCTGTATCTAATAATAACGTATTAGACAGAGCTGTTAAACAGAGACAGTAAACTTATGAAGATGGAGAATGGGAGTACTGTGTGCTCAGTGCTGTCAAAATAAAAGTCCCGCTTCCGACACATCGGACAAATAGAAAAATTTGGATATTTAAAAAAAATTATATATTCACTAGACTACTAATTTCAATAGCAGCAGTTCTCAGGTTAGAACTCACTGAAGGTGAAGATTTTCAGCGAATAACTTAAAAGTAGGTTTGTTTCTCCAAAAATGCCTGCATGACTTCAAAAAACTTGAAAAGACTATAACCTTTATGGTGATTTTTTTTTGTGCCCTTATTGAAACTTGAATGCTTTAATCACATTTCATAATTGGACGGTAAAAAATGACCACTAAGTTCTCCCTTTTGTGTTCTATGGAATATGTGTTTTATGTTTAAAACTGATTTTCATTTTTGAACGAACTATCCCTTTGGGAACAAATGTACACATTTGTAAATATAATCCTCAAGTTCTTTCAAAATTCAGGCCAAAATTAAGTAGCAGTGATGAGACTCTCTTTGAATTTTTGATGTGTCTGAGTGTGGGAAGCCGCGTGATCTGCTACTTTACCTTGCCATGTGTGGTGGCACACAGTAGGCCAGTGTTCCGATTGGAGAAGCCACAGTCAAAGCCTTTTCTGTGCAGTATCAAAGCAGCTTGCTCGGATGGACCTCCCCCTTCCTCCTGCGAGAAAAAAAAGATGAAGCCTCAGGCCGCATAAACACAACACTGTTTCTTCTCACTGAGCCAATAATGGAGCAGTGCTTTGCGCTCATCAGCTGCAGCTCAGCATCACAGTGAGAGTCTCTCCCATCACAACTTGATGGAAAGAGCCTCTCCTTGAGACAGCGGAAAACAAAGGAACTTGAAGCAATCGTCCTGGTTCAAAATAACATCGCTTTATCAACAGCATGTTGAAGGGCTGCCGATTTTGCAGGAATTTCAATGTCCTTTGGCTTGTAAATGAATCAAAGATTGCATTTACAGTAATGCACTTACAATGGATTGATGGGTCAAGGCATTGTGGGGGTTCAAAAGCAGAAATTAATTTTCACTGATTCTTTATGAAACGCATATTAGATCTGAAATTTGTATTATTTGAGCTGTACAAAG
Source organism: Gila orcuttii (assembly GCA_026230005.1). Taxonomy (NCBI): domain Eukaryota; kingdom Metazoa; phylum Chordata; class Actinopteri; order Cypriniformes; family Leuciscidae; genus Gila; species Gila orcuttii. Next base: position 51,122,062 of record JAPDVR010000004.1, read on the forward strand.
CTGGATTTCCATAAAGTTGTTTTAAAAAAATTATTACTGATGGTAACCTTTTATTTTTTTAAAGGGGTCATGATATGAGAAATCAAATTTGCCTTAATCTTTTGACAGATAAGGGTACGTTTACACAACAACGATATGCTTAAAATGGAGAACTTTTTCCTTTGAGTCTTCCACGTACACTACAAACGACACCATTGTTAAAACGAAACACCATAGACTGAACACGTAATACACATGTGCATGACGTCATCGTCTTCAGAGATTCACGTTTTTATTGTTTACACGGAGACCGGTTTCAAAAACTTCCACTTTGAAACCCGTTTTCTAAAGTTTGCGTTTTCAGACACCCAAAACGCTTTCGTCGTGTAAACAAACAGCCAAAAAGCATAAAAAGTTTTACGTTGTTTTATTTGAAAACAGTTGTTCCCTTTCAAGGGAACTCGAGCTGCGTCAAGCTGTGGGAACGCCTCTGCGTGTGTGCGTCATGAAGCACGTATGGAATCAGTCCAATGGAGAGACGGAACGTCATAGGCGGGTGACGTCATCGACCAGGAAACTATAAAGCACCCCCAAAACACAAGCGCGACAGCTTCTATGCCTTCAGTAAGCGCTATATGTGGATCTGTCTCAAGTGTTTTTGTCTGTCACTAAGCAGGAGTTTCACTATTTCAAAAAAAACTATATATATATATATATTATATTGAGAGACAATGGCGAGCGAACAGCAATTTAAGAAGTGTGTTCCTCCCTGCTCGCGCTATTTAACGGGCGGGGATACACACAGCTTATGTGTTGTTTGTTTGGGAGTGCAGCATGCCCAGTCAGCTCTCGAGGGGGCTGATTGTGAGCATTGCGAGCGTTTGCCTCTTAGAACGCTCCGCTCCCGCCGATCACTCTTTGAGGAGAGTGGTTCGGTTCGCGATCCCCGCGGATCGGGTCCCGCTCATGCCGAGGCTGAGCGCCGACGTCATTCGTGGGGATCGCAGATGGATCTAACAGCGGGGCTTGAGACGGGCTTTGCCCTATCTCAGCCCTTACCTGTTAGATCCAGTGCCTCAGTCTCGGGTTCGGAAGCACGCTCTGCGGTTTCTTCCCCCCGAACTGAGGCCCCAGTACTGCAACTATCCAGTTCTGAGGATCTGGATGTTGTTAGTCTGGATGCGGGAGATGTCGATGATTCGCCATCTCGCTCTCCCGAAAGTGAGGAGCTTATGGAGGTGCTCACTCGTGCTGTGTCTAAATTAAGCATCGAGTGGCCAGCTGTTAGGCAGGAGTCTAGAGAAAAATCTAAACTAGATGAGAGATTTTTGCCTTCCCGTTCCCAACCTCCACGCCGGTGCTTGCCCTTTTTTCCTGATTTACACTCAGAGGTTTCGAGATCGTGGAAAAAGCCGGTCTCTTATCGTGTTTTTAGCCCTCAAACGTCCACATATTCGAATATCGTGGGGGCTAAATCTCACGGTTATGGGGCGATGCCTAAAGCAGAAGAGGCGCTTGCTAGTCACCTTTCTGCTGAAGCTGCATCTTCTTTTAAAGCACCACTTTTACCCTCTAAACCCCTCAGAAGTACATCTGCTTTAGTGGGTAAGGCGTATTCGGCGGCCGGTCAAGCCTCGGCGTGCCTGCATACTATGTCCATCTTGCAGGCATACCAGGCTGACCTATTAAAGGACGTGAGTGATTCTCAAGAGGTCAGCACTGATGTAGTTCGCGAACTGCGTCAGGCTGCAGATTTATCTCTGCGCGCCACCAAGGAGTCGGCCAAGCTAATGGGCCGTACTATGGCAGCCCTGGTGGCCGCAGAGAGACATCTATGGTTAAATCTCTCTGGCATGAAAGAAAAAGATAAAGCTTTTCTTTTAGACGCTCCTCTCTCTCCTCATGGTCTGTTCGGTGATTCTGTGAATACTGTCATAGATAGATTTCAGGAAGAGAAGAAACAATCAGCAGCGTTTCAGAAATTTATGCCTCTTAAAATTCATGTCCCCGGTACTGCTGGGCGGGAGCAGTCCAGGCCGTCAGTCAGCTCCTCACATAGGGCGCAACAGAAGCAGAGTGTCGCGTCTCGCGCTCCCCCTTCCAAACAGTGGGACCAGACGCGGCACTCTCAGCCGAAGTCTTCTGGCAAAACTGATCTGAGGACAGTTATTATGGCCAAGAAGGCTTCGGCAAAGAGGAAGTCCTGACGCCACTGGCGTCAGGATGCTGAGGGTGGTCCCTGCCGTGGGAGAGAGGTGTTCACCGCATTACACGGTGCCCGCTCTTCTTCGGTGCCCTCAGGGGCCCGTTCTGCCAACCCCGCCTTCATGCCGGGGCACAGACGGTCCCAGCGAGCGCTTTCCCGAGGGACGCTCGCCCCCTCTGAGGAGGGTCTCAGAGCAGTTAAGCCAGTTGTTCCCTGCCGGTGCGCCGTTACAGGACGCTGCGTTTGCTGCTCAAGTTACACCAGAGGCCAGTCTCGAGAGACTGGTACCCTTAGTAGTATTTCTGGCAGAGTGGAAAAACCTTCCAAAAATATCTCAGTGGGTGCTGCACATAGTAGAAAAAGGTTATGCTATCCAATTCAGGTGTCGTCCACCAAAATTCAGAGGGGTTCTGCCCACAGTGGTGGGCCCCGAGCAGGCTCTGGTAATGGAACGAGAGGTGAAAGCGCTCCTTCAGAAGGAGGCTATAGAACGGGTTCCTCCTCCCAGTTTGGAGTCGGGTTTTTACAGCCGATATTTCATCGTTCCAAAGAAGGATGGGGGGTTGCGTCCAATTTTAGATCTGCGCCTGTTGAATCGCGCGGTAGGGAAGCTAAAATTCAAGATGCTCACTATCAAGCAGATTGTGGCACAAATCAGATCCGAGGACTGGTTTGTCACGATAGATCTGAAGGACGCGTACTTCCATATTTCCATCCTTCCACAGCACAGGAAGTTCCTGAGGTTCGCCTTCGGGGGCGAGGCGTACCAGTACAAGGTTCTTCCATTTGGCCTAGCTTTATCTCCCCGCACTTTCACAAAATGCATGGATGCAGCTCTAGTGCCCCTGAGGCTTCAGGGCATTCGTATCCTCAATTACATCGACGATTGGTTGATTTTAGCTCAGACGGAGCAGATGGCGGTTCGGCATCGAGATGTCGTTCTCGCTCATATAAGAAAGTTGGGGTTAAGGCTGAACGCGAAGAAAAGTGTTCTATCTCCTTCTCAGAAGACCGCTTTTCTGGGCGTCGTTTGGGATTCGGTCTCGATGCGGGCACGGCTCTCCCCGACCCGCATCGCTTCGATTCTCGCAGCCGTGAAACAAGTAAAGCTAGGCCAGCTACTCACTGTAAAACAGTTTCAGAGACTGTTGGGTCTGATGGCAGCAGCGTCCAACGTTATACCTTGCGGCCTGCTGTACATGAGACCACTGCAGTGGTGGCTCCGGACCAGGGGATTCTCCCTGAGGGGAAATCCCCTCCGCACGATCAAAGTCACGCGGCGCTGCCTTCGTGCTCTGGTCATGTAGAAAGAAACCTGGTTCCTATCCAAGGGGCCTGTGTTGGGGGCTCTTTGTCGTCGCGTGACGCTAACGACGGATGCTTCCCTCACAGGGTGGGGGGCGGTCATGAGTGGTCGTCCAGCCCAAGGTCTGTGGCAGGACCATCATCTATTATGGCATATAAATTGTCTAGAGATGTTGGCAGTGTTCCAAGCTTTGAAACACTTCCTAGCAGACCTCAGAGGTCATCACGTGCTAGTTCAGTCAGACAACATGTCGGTGGTCTCGTATATAAATCATCAGGGGGGCCTGCGGTCGCGTCCACTTTACAAGTTGGCCCGTCAGATCCTCCTGTGGTCCCAGGGGAGATTACAGTCTCTGAGAGCTATGTATCTTCCTGGTTATCTGAATGTGGTAGCAGACTCCCTGTCGAGGCAGGGGCCGAGGCCGGGGGAATGGAGGCTCCACCCCGAGGTGGTGGAGCTCCTTTGGTTGAGTTTCGGTCGCGCCGAGGTGGACCTATTCGCTTCCAAGGAGACAACGCACTGTCATCTGTGGTTCTCCATCAGTCAGCCAGCCCCTCTGGGGTTGGACGCTCTGGTACAGCCGTGGCCGAGGTCACGTCTGTATGCTTTTCCCCCGATTGCTCTGCTACCAGGAGTTCTGGAGAGGGTTCGCCGGGACGGGGTCAGCCTACTTCTAGTAGCCCCGTTCTGGCCGGCCCGAGTATGGTTCACGGACCTAATATCTCTTCTGGACGGCTCTCCCTTGGAGATTCCGATCAGGAGGGATCTACTCTCTCAGGAGGGCGGTACGATATTTCACCCCCGCCCAGAGTTGTGGAAACTGTGGGCTTGGCCTCTGAGGGGGCCCAGCTCATAGAAACTGGTCTCTCAACTGAGGTTGTTGAGACCATCCTTCACTCCAGAGCTCCGTCCACGAGGAAGTTATATGCCCTGAAGTGGAAACTTTTCACTTCTTGGTGTGCAGAACACCGGCAGGACCCAGTTAACGGCCCAGTGGGTGCAGTGCTGGAGTTCCTGCAGGAGCGTTTCTCTGCAGGGTTATCCCCCTCCACACTAAAGGTGTATGTGGCGGCACTAGCTGCTTACCATGTCCCTTTCAGTGGAGTTTCTCTTGGGAGACACCCACTTATAACTCGCTTCCTTCGTGGTACTTTGAGGCTGAGGCCTGCAGTTCGCATGAGGGTGCCGACTTGGGATTTGTCCATTGTATTAGAGGGCCTCTCTTTGGCCCCCTTTGAACCTATTGAGGAAGCTTCTGAGAAATTCCTCACATATAAGACTCTCTTTCTGCTTGCAATATCCTCAGTTAAAAGAATCGGAGATTTGCAGGCTCTGTCGGTTGCACCCTCGTGCCTGGAGTTTTCGCCTGGTATGGTTAAGGCTTTTCTATACCCTAGACCAGGTTATGTCCCTAAGGTCCCTACTAATGCTGTTAGACCTACAGTGCTGCAGGCTTTCTATCCTCCTCCTTTCGTGTCATCAGATCAGGAGAAACTTAACCTTCTCTGCCCTGTTAGGGCGTTAGACGCTTATGTCCACAGAGCTGCCCTGTGGAGGAAATCAGAACAGTTATTTGTGTGCTTTGGGCCACCCAGGAAGGGGTGTCCCGCGTCTAAACAGAGAATGAGCAAGTGGGTGGTTGAGGCCATCTCACTTGCTTATGAGTCGGCTGGTCAGCCTTCACCTTTGGCTGTACGAGCCCACTCTACTAGGAGTATGGCTGCCTCTAAGGCATTATTGTCAGGAGTATCGCTGAGTGACGTTTGTGATGCGGCTGGGTGGTCCTCACCGCATACGTTTGTTAAGTTCTACGAATTGGACTTGAGTTCCACTCCTGGGGCACAGGTGCTCTCGTCCTCTGTGCGCTAGTTCCCACATGACGGTCATTTGCTCCTATGGCGACGTGGGTATGGGCGTTCCCACAGCTTGACGCAGCTCGAGTTCCCTTGAAAGGGAACGTCTCGGTTACGTATGTAACCCTAGTTCCCTGATAGGGAACGAGACGCTGCGTCGTTCTGCCATACTCCCAGCATGCCCGTTAGCGCTTCCTTCAGGCCTATCAGAAGCTGTCGCGCTTGTGTTTTGGGGGTGCTTTATAGTTTCCTGGTCGATGACGTCACCCGCCTATGACGTTCCGTCTCTCCATTGGACTGATTCCATACGTGCTTCATGACGCACACACGCAGAGGCGTTCCCACAGCTTGACGCAGCGTCTCGTTCCCTATCAGGGAACTAGGGTTACATACGTAACCGAGACGTTTTTGTTGTGTAAACGGCCCCTTCAAGGTATTTATACCATTTAAACATCCTGCAAGTTTCATAGCTTAAAACATCCTCCTCATTATAAACAAAGCATTTATTTAATCAAGCTCGTTTTGATATCGAGTGACCTGTTGTCACGCTTTGAGTTTGTTTTTTCTCTGTTTTTCCTGTTCTGTTCATGTCTTTGTCTAGGTCAGCTTTCTAGTTTGTAAATTGGTTCAGTTCTTCTCCATTCCCTGCCTGATTGTTTCTATGGTTACAGATTGATTTGAGTCCTCAGTTCAGGTGTTTCATTAATTATCTCATTAGCTCCTTTGTTTGCACTTCAACTTAAGCCCTCACTTTCTTTTCGTTCCTTGTATTGCATTGTTTGTTCAGTTATTCTCTTGTTTATTGTTTTGATTCTTGGATTAAAGATTCATTTTGAGCATCTCCTTCATCGTGCACTTCATTACAGCCACCGACCGCGACACCTGTGACGTCACATTGGCAAATTAATTTGCATATAACTGCCTCCAGAGCGAGACATCAACGAATAGTTATACATCATCGCACAATAGGCCCCAATTAAATATGAAAAAAACCCTAAAATAATTACTTTATTCAACAATTTCTTCTCTTCCATGTCAGTCTCTTGACACTGCTCACGTTGTAAACACTGCAGCGCTTCTGGGTTCTACGTCAGAACGCCGGCTCATTATTGGAGAGCAGTGATTGGCTGGCTCCTGCGTCAGCACCACACACATGAAAAATATCTTAATTTGTGTTCGGAAGATAAAAGAAGAAGGTCTAACGGGTTTGGAATGATGTGAGGGTAATTAATGAAAAAAAAAAAAAAGATTAATTTTCATTTTTGGGTGAACTAACCCTTTAAATAATAGTATTATTACTGTTGTTGTTATTATTATTAGTAATTCATGCAATTTCATGACACAACTGATCATGTAATGTCAAAACTGCAGCTCCCATAAAGTGGCAAACCACTTCATGTAGAATAAAATAGTTTTTTCTAGATGACTGACATATCACATGTGTGTTAGAGCTGCACAATATATTGTTTTAGCATCGATATCGCGATTTGCACATCCGCGATAGTCACATCACAGGATGTGCAATGTGAGGTATAGGGATCGTAGTCGATCCGTACAGACCAGGCACCACGGTGCCAAACGCATGTGATTCTTGGATTAATTACGAAGTTTAACCATCATAGAGTGAAAGTTTATCATTTGCACGTTTTAGGTCCTGTCAGTTTAAACATTCAAGTGATTTTATACCATTCAAGCACAAGACGACGCGAAAGAGAACTCATTTCGAATACTGAATTCCGGTCTATTTGTACTTGAACAGACACATACACACAAAATGATGTCAAAATACCTGTCACGGTGTGGGTTCTCTCATGTTTCCTGTCTGTGTTCCCGTCTTTTTCCATGTTTGATAGTTCACTGTCATGTCTAACTAGTCTCCCCAGGTGTTTTAGATTAGCCACGCCCCCTTGTTATCTTGTTTAGCTTGTTTGCCTGTGTCTTTGTCAAAGTACAAGTTTATTTAATAAAACTGCTGCACGTGGATCCTGCTTCCTGCTCTGCATCGTCACAATACCCGTCTCAGCAAGTATCCTTGTAAACACTGTATTTTATGTCTTAAGTAAAAGTAAACAACTAAAACAGATGTATATTGGATCAGAGCATTAGTTCTTAAAGTGACATCAGCCTAATAAACCTGCTGCTGTGTGTCACCAATATTAATCAAACCACAAAAGACAAAGAGAAATTCTCTTTTGTAGCTTTAACTAAGATTCATTATATTAAATTTATACAGTGCGGACTATGCAGTGTTTATTTTACATATTATTGTTCAATTTTTGTACCTGAATGCTGTTAGACTGACCTGAAAAACTTAAAGCACTGTTTTTATATTTGCTTGTAATTTGTCTATTATTTACTATGCTGATTCACTCCCCTACAAAATCACCCCAATCATTCTAGAAGGATTAATTCTTTCCAGAGCTATTCAAGTCATCTGGTGAAATTATTTTCATATCGGACTATACAGTATATAGCAGAAAAACATATCACAATGCCAGTTTTTTCCAATATTGTGCAGGCCTAATGTGTGTGCATCATTTTATATTTCTAAAAAAAGTCACTATTAATCTCATAAAAAAAAAAACATTTTAATTAGCAAAAACTGATGCACCTTTGGATCTTGTGGCTATACTACTGTTTTAATATTTTCCCACTACAGAGTCTTTCCCCATAAATGTCCATTGCAGGTGCATTTTTTTTTTTCAAACTGAAATGAGTGGAAATATTTTCTATGGTAGCACTTGTATTGAACCCGGAACTTTTTCTGTCGTTATTCATGATTAAATTTGCATTCGAATTTGTACTTGCCCCTTCATGACATTATGAAAACATTTATACAGACATCTCTGCCCAGCAGAATCTCTCATCACTGTAAACCTGGAGCACTAGATTAACAACAGAAACAGTAAATCACTCTGCACAGTCGATAAAGCTCTCACAACTGAGATGGATTTTTTTTGTTGTGCAAAAATAAATAAATAATGAAATGTAACAAGTCTCCCATGCTTAAAAAACACTTTTCTTTTCCATTTGCATAGAGAGTGTCCTTGAGTGGATATTGCCATGACACATAACAAAGGAACTTTTCAAGCATTATTTAGCATAGACTATTTAGCATAGCTTGTGCAGCCAACAGTCCAATTAATCATTTTTATTTCATATTTAGATACTGAGAGTGAATTCAGCCTCACACATCAGCAGTTAAGGTGAGTTATTTTGGCTTTCTGATGATCTGTCAATCATAATTCAAGCAAGAGACCTGAGACTTAAGGGCCAACATTTTATGCATTTTGGCCGTTCGTTTACACGACAACAGCGTTTTGGGTGCATGAAAATGCAAACGTTTGAAAACAAGTATCAAAGTGCAAGTTTTTGAAAACGGTCTCCGTGTAAATAACAAAAACGTGAATCTCTGAAGACGATGACGTTGTGCACATGCTTATTACGTGTTCCGTCTATAGTGTTTCATCGCCATCTAATGACCTGGAAACAGAATACAGTGTTTTTAGTCGTTTTCGAGGATCCGAGTGAATGGGGATCGTTTTGACAATGGTGTCGTCTGTACGTGAAAAAATTTAAAGGGAAAACTCCATTTTAAGCATATCGTTGTCGTGTAGATGAATGAATTCTGGCACACTATAATGGTGACACAAAAATGGCCTATCTAGGCATCTTTTTTAAGGCAAGGCAGTAATATAATTGTCACGTGTATGTTCTGTTTTTGATTTAGTTTTCATTGTGTTATGTTTCGTTCTGCTAATTAGTTTTGTCATCCTAGTCCCCTGACTAGGTTTCTATGGTTACATATTGATTTGAGTATTCTGTCCGGGTGTGTCTTGTTAATTATCTTGTTAGCTCAGCCCTCACTTTCAGTCTCTCCCTTGTCTTGCGTTGATGTTGTTAGTTTATATGTCAGGTTGTATGTAGTTGTTACTTTCTCCTGTATATCGCTGTGAGTTTCTTATTAAATACTGTTCCAAGGATCCCTTGTGTTCTCGAGCTATCTACCACAGCAACCCATGACAATAATGCTGTTGTATAATATTATTTTGGCCCAGTTCTAAAGCAGCAAAGGACTTACACTTTAGCATACTTTTAAAGAGTAGTTATTACAGAAATGACACTGTATACTAAGAATATACTTCAGTGCAAACTAAATATAATGTTCTTGGACACGTAACGGCGTATTAATTGCAATTAGATAAAAATGTATTATAAATCATTTAAATTAATATTAAATGGAGTTAACTTTAGAGTGTTTTGACCCACTGAAGTAGGACTTAAGTACATCTTTATATGTAATTTCATAATTACTTCTTTTGACTTTGAAATATGGTTAAAGTGTACAGATGAATTTCCTGATATAACTTTGAAAATACTTTTATTTGAAGTATACTACAGGTGCACTTCTCAGTTAATATGCTACCTTAAAATGTAGCTGCCTATGTAGACAGTGAGGCAGCTCACTAGAGTTTGGAAAATCCCTGTTAAAGAGCAATGCTGCTCGTGAAATATCCATTAATGGGTAATATAATTACCTTTTATTATAAATTTTTCCTGTGGGTCTGCTTATGATGTTATTAAAGTTTATGTATTGAACCTCAATCTAGTCACAATTTGGTTTTTGCAGCTGTGCCTTTAAGACTCCATTACATGTGAAATGAATTTGTTTACTCACAAACTGCGGATTTGCTCTGCAACACTTCAATAGCATCCATGCTAAGCCTATAATATATGATAGATTCATCAGACAATCCAAGCTGAAATGTGCCACATAAACTGTTAATCGAGGATATTGTTCAAAATAAATGTCACTCTTTCTAACATTGGAATTGTTCAGAAGAGTACTGTAGGGTGACTATTTCTTCTGGAGTTAATAACTATCCATATCCATTTATGACTACTAAATATGCATTTGACATGATAATGTTGGCAGTCATGTGCTTATATGTAATTTCAATAAACAGTCTCTTTGAAGGAAGTACTGAGTTCTTAAAATTACAGTAAATTACAATTAAGTCTTTTATCTCAAAAGATCAAGCAAAATGGGATTTTTCATTATAAGACCCCTCTAAGCATTTAAGCCAGCATGAATCACATCCTCACATCCTCTATTAAATCTTTCCCATGAGCCCCCTTCTGAGCATTTTACCTTTATCCTGTCATGTTTTAAAATATTATCATTCAGCCCTGAGAAATGGGACTATGATATATCAATTTGAAGGTCAATACACTTTATGGCCCTCTTAGGAACTGAGCCAGCAGTCCTGTACTCCCCAATTACTACCAATTCAGCTTCCTCTTACAAATCCTCCAGAAGATACAAACAAAATTGAGCCATACCTTAGACTGGATAGCGCGCAGGTTGACCAGATGCATGTCGCAGGGGAAGGAGGCGCTCAGAGGGCTGTAGGGAATCAAGGATGGAGTGTCCGAGTTCTGACTGACTGGCATTGAGATGAGGGGATGGTTGAGGTACATGTACGACATGTGACTCAGTATAGATGGATAACTATCCGGTGCGGTCTCCTCGTTCTGGGCCTAGGAAAGAAAAGTGGTGCATTAGCAGAGAACAAAGACTCGAAAGGACCTATTATTCTTTTTTTTACATTTTTAGTGTGTAATGTTTGTAATGTTAAAGTTTCTTTCCGGGAACGCACGGGTCACAATATTTCCTCATTTAAAAAAATTCCCGCCAAAGGCATACTCAAAAAAATGGGCGAAGCCTGGTTGAGTTGCGTTAGTAGTGTTGAAACTCGTGATAATGGTAAGGGGGCTAACATTTCCGAAACTCAATCAAAGTGGTTAACCAATCACAACACACTGGTCCAGCCGACCAATCAGAGCACATTGCGCTTTTTGGAAGGAGGGGCTTGATAGAGACAGGAACTAAACAAGTTACTGACAGACTAGAGAGGTGCTGCAACAATGTCAAATATGTGAAAAATATGTTTTTTGAACTTTCAAGCATGAAAACCTATTCTAGTAGACAGATTTTGTAAAAGGGCACAATTTGGCCTCTTTAATTCATTTGTTTATATTCGAACAATGCAAGTCCATGTATGCAAACACTTCTGCACTAGAGCAAAATTGTCTTTTCTATGACTGTCATGGTGTAGCAGCATTTCAAAGAAAATTTAGCTAAGCAAGTTAAAGCGCAAGGCGCAAGCACACTTAGGGCGTGTCCGAATCGACTTTTGCTAGTTTAATGACGGGAAAAATGGTCGGCGCATGGTTTAAAAGGGTTGTCCCTATTCTCTTAATGAGTAATGGGTGTGTTTTGGGCGCAACATGCAATCAGAGTCTCATTTCCCATTCCCTTTAAAAGCCATGGCGGATTCGCTATTTACATGGCGGAATTTGCTAGCGGAAAAACTGAACGCGTGACTCCAGAGAGGAAATGGATCTGCTCGTGCGCGAGGTTAAAGTGCGTGAGCAGACCATCTACAGGACAAAGTGTACGTCAGTTGTGGACCCGCCTATAGGTGCACATTACTAACGTGCTCTTTAAATAACAAAAAAAATATTGCCCCATTGACTTTAGACCAGCTTTTTGTTAGTCAATGGTGCAGTATATTTCAGTTGCCTCAAAATAGCAACGCGCCAACAATTTGCCTGAACACAACTCGTTTTCAGACCAGCACGCCCATGAGTGCATAAATGGGTGCAAATGCATTTGCTATTTAAACAACGTGGCGCAGGACGTGAAAATGATAACTGTGTCGGGCTGAAACTAGCAAAAAACACTTGTCGTGCCTGGCGCTGCATTGCACCAGGTGTATGATAGGGCCCAAAGTTATTTACGGTGTATTCACACCAGGAAAGTCCGATAGTTCACTTGCTTTGGTCCGGACCAAATACAATGTTGATTTTTTTTTTTTGGTATGGTTTGCTTTCACACTGCTCTTTTTGCAAGTGAACCAAAATTTGTAAACAAAACCACACGTGTGCTAAGGTCGTCCATTCATTGGACAGGAATTATCAAGCAAGGAAAAGCAGGAAGTGCAAAAACAGGCTCAGTGTGGAGATATTTCGTAATGCAATATTTCTTCTTTTACTGATTTGGTGTTATTCTCTACAAACGCAATATGAAGAAACTAATGAGCATCATATGATACAATGTCATCTATACGATGTTGTAATTAGGATTTTGAGAATACGACGTGCTGCATGTGCTGCAAGACGGTTTCGGCGGAGAGAACATGCTCTCATGTGCGCCTACCATGGCATGCTGACAGTTGCACTGCGCAGAAGACGGATTAGGTATAAAGTTTTCATTCATAGAGAGGGGCTATGTTTATACATCCAAATCATGAGATTATTATTACCGCTAACAAGTGCTGTCAACGTTAAGGCCTGCGATTAAGTTTGTCCAGTTTAACGCAAATTAAAACAGCACCCGTTTTTTACCCCCTATCATCCTTAAACTATCGTTAAATTATATGATAACGCTCCTATTCATGCAAATGCTTTTAAACCATTTAAGCGTTATAAGACAAAAGAGAACGTTCTGTCTGTGACTGTCCTGTAAGGACTGGGCTAAGAGGGTGAATCTGAATAACTAAATACATACTGCTAAAGACCAAAAATCTCTGAATGTAAATTAACCCAAACACACACACACACACATTCCCCCACCAGGGAAGACAACACTCAGGACAGAGCGTGGTGTCCGCTTACAAGACATTTTATGACTGATCGGAAAGGAAAGGACTGTCCCAAAGGAAGTGGATTCCAAAGCGAAAAGAAACTTCTTTTCTTTAAAAGACATTTAACCAGATATATTCAATGTGTTTTATGTGTGTTTGTTGAATTGTACGAACAATGTATACAATCTTATCTTACGATTTGTCTTTTATGTGTTTGATCTATGTTGTTGGGAAACTCTAATGGGATAACAGTGTTTCCCCTAGAAATTTTTCCAGCAGCGGTGCTGTCACGTGCCGGAGGATGTTACCAAGTCGTGTGCGGGGGGGTCCGGGGGCATGTACCTCCGGAAGATTTTTTTTTTTTTAAATAACCCCTTAAACCATGAATTCTGGAAAGTTTTGTGGATAGGATCGATATTTTGAGACATACAAATATGACATACCATCAACAGATTCAAGGCATGATTATTGCAGCACGTACCTTGAACTGGTCACAAACAGAAACCTTAATTTTATAATTTTAAACAAGATTTTTCACGTTTTTGTTTCGTGTTAATTTTCAGCTATAAGGTAGATATTGATAGGGGAAAAATGAAATGGCACAACCCAGAAAAAGATTATTTAGAATTTATTGAAAATTTTATCTTATGGCAAAGGCCACACCCAATCTGTGAGCACTTAATTTTTCTAACATTTTTAATATCAAAGGTTTTATGTTAACATTATTTAATGCACAATGAATGAAGTGAACAAACATGAACAATCAAGTATTTGTATTAAATAACATTCACAAACATTAATTCATGTTGTAAAAATATATTGTTCACTCAATGTGTTGATGTTAGATAACGCATTAAGTAATGTTAATGAATGGTGTCTTATTGTAGTGTTACCAAACAATACAGGAGATAAAACGTGTTTTATTTGACTTGACTGTACTTTTATTTAATCCAAAACTGTGTTCATATTTAATTTTAAAAGGCTTTTTAAACCTGCTAAGAGTTATCCAACCAAGAATAAGCCTAGAACTGCTTTTCTGACGGACTAATAATGGCATAAACAGCACTCGGGTGTCGGTCCGATACTGTGCTCATGTACTCGTAAAACTACCCCGACACAACCGCACCCAAGTCCACTTTAGGGGCCGTTCACATATCGCGTTTTTTGTGCGCAAATTCGTTATTTCAATTGTAGGCGCGCGTGGCGAGATGAAAATATCCTAACATCTCATCTCAACAGGCCATGTGACAAAAACCAACCGATCAGCTTCGGCCTTTCCGTAACAACATCGAAAGCTCGGCCGAACAGCTGATCATAGCTGTACAGGCTTTTTATTTCTCATCTCCATAAATATATCTAGTAGTAAAGCTAATGCAAGGGCTAGAACTCAATTGATTCTTTGCTGATACTTCCTCGTCCTCATGGAGAGCGCCGCTTTCTCCTTTCCAAAAGGGCTTGCTCTCCCGTAGCGTCTGTCGTTGCTATGCAACCATGAACAGAGGCGGCCTGGAAAAACGAGCGCGCTTCCAGTGCGCCTACATTTGAAATAACGAATTTGCACGCGCAGAGAAACGCGCTGTGTGAACGGCCCCTTATGGCAACGTGACATTAGCCTAATCGAAAATATTTCCATATGTGGCTCTTTCCTCCTTTCTTGTCAACAAGTGGATTCAGAGCCACCGCATTAGCAGCGCCAGCGGTTGCCATGTCTCAGTGTTTTTAGGTGTGTAAGTGAATGTCGTGATATTACTGATCATGTGAAGATTTTGCAGCGGCGCTGAAAATCCAGTGGCGGCGCTGCGCCGCTGCTAAATACATTGTAGGGGAAACACTGGATAAGGTTTCAAACTTTGCAAACTATGAGTAACCAACTCCATGTGAGGCAAGTTTGGATTCTCTGAGCTCCGATCTTCGTTCCACATTTAGCCATTTATATCACATCTTGCTAAAACTTTGTGACACATAGGACTATAATAATTGTGAAGATTCTGCTCTTAAACACCCGACGAAATTAGGGTTTCAAATGTCTCTCTCTTAGACAAAGAGCAATAAAAACCAAAGTCCCGCCTGTGAAATTCCAACCCTCTAATTGGCCAAGCCAACAGGAAGAGGCTGGATTTCTCCAAGGTGATAAATGAGGCTTCCCCCCTCCGCTCGTTCTCTTACTTCTCTGGTCCTCGTGTCATAATGTAACGTCTCGCCTTCGGGCGAGCTCTTCGCCTTTCTTTTATTTGTTTCTAGTTTAGTTTGTGTATTTCAGTCTTAGATAAGTCTCCGTGTTTAATTCCAATCGACGAGTGAAACGAACACCGCGTGACATATCTCTTCAGCAAATCCATCTACAAGGGACCTTTAAACGAGCGCGCGCTCGCTTTGAAGGAGAAACACGCGCATCTGACCACGTGACGCGCCGGACCGAGAGACGCACACGCGTTTCTTCACCAGCCATGCAAAGATGTAACGTTAACTCCGCGTGATTTCACCGTAGAGATCTTTATTTCTTTTCTTTGTTAGTCAAAGTTTTGTTTTCCGTAGTCGACTCTGTTCACTTCCACGAAGTGAAACGAACTTAGCCGAACTATTTTCCTTTGGTAATGTTACCCCAAAGACTTTGAACCTCCGTTCAACACGCGCGCCAAGAAGCACCACGTGATGCTTCCTAAAGGACTCCGCTCGCGCAGGAATGCCGCGACACAGAGAGACCCAGAAATTTGTGCAAGTATATCTCTTTATAGAGCTTCTAAGAAGCATTAAGATGATGTTTTCGTGTTGTTACAGACAGGTGACTGTCAGGGTGAATGTTGCCAATGCTCTCTCTCTCTCTCTCTCACTCCCTCTCCCCCTCTCTCTCTCTCTCACACGTGTATCCATTGTCCAAACGCCCCGCGTTGTTGTCATTGTCTGTTAATGTTTGTAAATACATGTATTCCTGTAACGTAGTAAATACATAAGTAGTTCTGCCTTATTAAATTCATTATATTCATTTGATTGATGTACTGCCTCTGATCATTTTCCAAGGCCCTTAAGTGCCAAAGGTCTAACTTAAGCTACAAGCTTTACAAATTAAAGATACTTTAAAGAGTATTTGGTTTATAGGGCAGAAAACCCAATTCTAGTGGCCACAGAATTGCGTTTCCTGAAATCCTATAAAGTAGGATGATATTGTGGATCCCCACGAATATTATTCTGACAATTGAGCTAATTAATTTTGCCTGTTTTGTAAGACGTGGTCCGTGTAATTAATTACAATCAACTTGTGGTTAATTGCAGGGATACACATGCATGCATGCAGGTAAAATGACACATCATCCCTTAGCGGGAGATTTATTAACATGTAAAACTGATCTAATCCAAACATGTATGAATAATTATTAATTACCAATTATTAATTATGATATGCAAATTCCCCCACGGATTAGATCCGCCCCTGAGTCTTTACAGTCCTGATGCACACACGACGCGCAGAAAGACGCGCAACAGCATTGTTTTCTGCAATTGGGTCGGTTCATGTTCACACCGTAAACGAACCGTACCAGAGTTCGTTTGGAACCGTACCGAGACCACCTCTTCAGCTGGGTCTCGGTTCGGTTGCTTGGTCCGCACCCGAGTGCGATTGCTGTATTCACACCTGCCCAAAACATCTGCACCAAGGAGGGAAACGAACTTGAGTTTGATTCAATCGAACCAGACAAGGCAGGTGTGAATACACCCTTAAAGCGCCAACATGTTTACAGCTTAGTTAGATTATAACAATTACAAAACTACTGCGGTATTTTACAGTCACAATAATGCAAGAAAGCACAGTAAAGCAAGTTACGGTCTACTAGCCTAAGTACAATAAATAAATAAATAAAATAATAAATAAAGGTAGACCTTTACATTTAAAGGGTAACTAAACACTAAAACAACTTTTTTTAGTTAATGATCTGTAAGAATGGAGCTTCATAAATGCTGTTCATTGATACAAGTAACTTTTTTTGACATTTGGGTTTAAAGTGTTTTAATTTTACAATATATGGTGTAAAAACGTCTGAGTGCTGCCCTCTCCAGGTTGAACGGTGGCTACTGCAGTTGAATTTTCCTATTGGAAGTTGTGGTACCCTCTGATGTCAGAGGGTACCAGCTAACCACGCCCTTGCCTACAGAGAGATGCGTCTCAGGTGCACGCCCCCCCCTCCGCTGGGCTCTGCCCACTTTTCCAGCATTTTTCAAATATTGCCAGTGGGTGGAGTCAGGCTCTGACCAGTGGTTTAGTTACCCTTTAAAGGTGGGGTATGTGATTTGGAAAACGACCGGCAGATTTTGAAAATATACAATTCAAATGGTCCTACCTTCTTTCCTCCAACGCTGGCCCTGACTCCACCCATTCAAAGAACATGGACGCGCAATCATGCACGAGCGAAAACTCAGATGCGCGAGAGATTGCATTGACGATTTACTACTAATCATGGAACCGTCTTTACTGACGAGATGCGCATGCGTCACAAGCTTTGAGTATGCGCACGAAGGGGGTCACGCGCGCTGGGGGGAGGGGGGTGTGGTACGACCGTTTGATTGACGAACTTACTGTCCAATGATTCTAGGTGGTCTTGGAAATGATTGGCAGGAGTTTTTCGAGCCCTGCCCGTTCCACAGATGATTAAATTGCTTAATTTTCATTTCAGTGCTTCTAACTCAGTGGCTGTAAATGGGTTAGGAATGGGATTTCAAGTTATTTTGAAAAAATGGACAAAAAAAGAGATTCACATACCCCACCTTTAAGCATTAGGCATTACAGCATTATGATATGAAAAATGGTTATATTTTTTTTTTAGATTGGCTAAAGATCACATTTAATGGTGTTATTAAATTACTAACGATTTTAAAGATTATCTTTAAATGTGTGTTAGATGATGGCAAAGGAAATCAACATTTTAAAATAGGGGAAATGAGCATGTGCAATTAAATATCCAATATTAACAGATGCCGATAAATTAAAAACAATGAACGCCCAAATTTCCATAATCCAGACACTGAGAGTCAATGGTCAGACTGTTGTCATGTTTTTCTTCTTTAGCTCAGTTACCTCCTCCGCAGAGCTCCTCTTCTCCAGCAGTAGGCGGAAGGAGTTGGCAGTGATCTTATTGTCCAGGACTCCCTGACCCAAACCTCGATTATCATCCTGATTGAGCCTGCGGTCCATTATCACCTCCAGCTGACCTGTGGAATCCACACCATTGAGCTTCATTAGTATGTCACACATACTTCACCAGAACATTCACTGATGCCTCCAATGGACATGCATAAATCATGTGTGTCAAAGTCAATGAGACCATTGAGCCGTGTTTGAGCACCAAACAAATAAATCTATTTTTATAAAACAACCTGACAAAACCACACTTGACAGATTGAATTATGGACAAAAGCACTTTACATTCAATTGTGGAGTGTTTTCACAACCAATACACCTACGCTTGTACACCTGCCAGTGTTTTATTTATTTAAGGCGAGACACGGCAGGCAAAAACATCGTTTTTTTTTTTTCACTGGTCAATTTTGAGATTTTGGGATATTTGTCTTCAATAACATGTCTTCTTTCAGACTTGTGGTGAAAAAAAGTCCGAAATACACATTTAGGTCTTTATTTTACTACACTTTGTCTGTTTGCGTCTGTAGATTTCTCATAAATTCATCAAAAGTTGTCGTTATAAATCATCCCTCTGCTCCGCAATCGCGATCTGCACCCTGTTATCACACACACCGTTAGAAAGCTCTCTCTCTCCTGAACAAGACTGCTGGATCCAAATATGGTCATTTCCTTTTTATCAGCAACCAATCGCAAAAGTAAAAGGGGGGATTTTACTCTAAATGCGCAATCTCATTGGCTGATGCTAAATCTTTAAAGCCCGTTTTCTCAAAATGTCTTTTCTCTCATACTCCAAGTCCGAAATCTCCACTTCAGTAGCACCTATATACACCAAACTTTCCAGTCTTGCACCTAGTTATATTATGAAGACATTTACAGAGGGATTTGTAAATATATTATTCCTAGCCTAATTTATATAAAATTGTATTCCCCAAAACATGGTGAAAATCATTTTTTTAAGGCTATTGGCAGTATATTCTGATTTACAGGATAACAAAAGTAGATATCCATAAATCCCTCTGTAATTTTTTCCCCATCTAATATGTGAACACAATGAAAAAATAATTTTGAACCTGGCTTTGTCCAATACTCAGATTTCGTTTTTTAAAATATATGCAAAATAGCGCATATTTAATTAGACAATGCCTCATTTGCATATTTAAACATTAAATTACAGAAAACTTGTAATATATTTTTTTCTCATCTTAATGTAGGTAATCAACTGGCAAAGTTTCATGGTGATATCTGATAGTTAAAAAAATTACCCTATTCATGATGTGTCTGAATGCTAGGCTGTCAAATTATTTGCTTATGGTTTTGTAATTGTTGCAGCATTAGGTTGGCATTTATAATGAACTGAGAAAGACAGTCTCATTGTAAAGATCATTTCACTGAATATATTAAATGTCCTTGACCAGATGATGTCAGCCCATTTTCCACAAGAGAAAGACTGTATATTTTAAGTGCTAAATATTTGAATCTGCTAACTTTGTGTTATGACTACAATCACATTCAAAGCAAGGTTAAAATGTCTATAACCACTCTACAGAAAAAGCTTCTATTTTGCAATTTTATATGATCAGCATAATAAACAACTTCAGTGAAACTTAAAATTATTTTTTCAGAATGTCAAGCCCTGAACCGCAACGGGGGAAAAAAAATGTAAAGTTTTGAGAATAAAGTCGTAGTATTTTGAGAATAAAGTCATAGTATTCGAGAATAAAGTTGAAATATTTTGAGAATAAAGTCGTAATATTTTGAGAATAAATACTGTTAAGTGTTCTCGACCCAGATTGCGTGCCTATAGATGAGCACCACAATCCTGGTCCAAACTTTATGTGGCACGTTGACTCGTAGCCTAGGCAACGCCATCTGGGTCGAGAACACTTAACAGTAACAGTACTGTCGCCCTCTTTACTATAAATCCTTTCTGGATACATTTTAAGTGCATCATTCTGTATCCAATAATTTGACCGGATCCCATGATTTCCTCAAATATAAAGCTGGCTACCTCCATCCAGTCTGAAAAGTGTTTTCGCCTGTAAAGTCTATTCCGGCGCAGTATATTTTGTAACGTCATAAGACGTTGACATTTATTTTTAGATGAAATTGTATAGATTTTTAATATACAAAATGAAAGGGTGACTACGGAAGCCCTGAACCGCAACGTAAAAAAAAAAAGTTTTTTCTTCTAAAATTACAAGAATTAAGTCGAAATATTTTGAGATTAAAGTTCTCGTAAAGTTACAAATTTTTTTTTTTACGTTGCAGTTCAGGGGCTTCCGTTGTCACCCTTTCATTTTGTATATTAAAAATCTATACAATTTCATTTAAATTAAATAAAAAATAAAGCATAAAATAAAACTAATAAAACTAAAATCAATAGTTTTGTCAATGTCAAATCAATGTTGTGATGCTTAAGTGAATTTAGGCATGACATCATTATAATATACACTACGGTTCAAAAGTCTGGGGACTTTTTTAACTTTTTTGGAGTCTGGAATTTTTAAGTCTCTTATCTAATCTCTTGTGCTATTGATCAAACACACACTAAAAACAGTAATATTGTGAAATATTATTACAATTCGAAATAACGGTTTTCTATTTGAATATATTTTCAAATGTAATTTGGACCCCAGTGTAAATGGCATCTAACAGACATGGGGTAAAGCCAAAAAGCTTCAATAGTGATTTCATGAGGCTTTAAGATGAAAAGAAAATTTAAAGCACTCGGAAGGAAGCGAGTTAAAACTCTGACCGCTCTTGAGGCTGGCCGCTCCGAGCGACTGTGCCGTGAGTAGAGAGAGTCTGGCGCTGGAGTCCTGCAGATAGACCATGCTGGTCATGGGGTAGAAGTTTGCCTGCAGGGGGAGCTTAGCCATGGCTTTCCTCGGCTGCACCTGTAAAAACAGCCCAAGGCATTTATAGCAATGCAGAAAGAAAAAACTCAAAATTTCCCCTGTTTAGAGACCTGAAAACAATGAGCTTGGGCATGTGGAGACACTTATCTGAGGAAAAACACTGTCAATTGATGAGCTTCGATGTGTGTTAATGTGACTTGGAGGAAAAATGGATTGGATATTCCACTGTTTATTCATGAGGCATTTGTTTTGTGAAGTCAGTTAATTAGTTTGGACCGAAGAGAAGCACTTAATCCCGGCCAATGCCAGAGAGACATCATCAGCTAATTAAATGCCACGCTAATACTCCAACATGTCAAGACAACTTGACAGAGTGATTTAAATTGACACTTGTTTGTTTTGGTCAGCCAAACAACACACTCTAAACTGTTTTGATTAATTATTTGTCAGGAGAAATGAAAAATAAACTGACATTTTCATTATGCCATCCAAAAACAACAACATTGCATTTTGACACTATCAACCAAAATCAAACAAGACTGTCAAAACAACCACTTCAAGCTAATTAACTAACTTCTCATGACTTTTGTTGTTTAGTTTTACTTGTCAGTAAACAAAATTAGGCAAGCTTGCTGTCTGTATTCACATATTCAGATCATGTATTTAAATTGAACTTGTGTTACTTTCTTTCAGCTGTGTAATCTTTATTCAGAGACTAGTGAAAGTGTTGGCTTCATCAAATGACCAGGCCATAAGAGCAGCTTCTGTTGATATTAATGTGGTTTTGGGGATAAAATGTGATAGTTATTTTATGACATCTGTTAACTGTACCCTTTTTTGTTTAGTCTTTATACATCTTAGTCATATATACGAGCATACGCTACCTAAAAGTTTGAGGTCGGTCATTTTTTAAAATATCCGTTAGTCTTCTTCCGCTCTTGAGACTATGGCAGCCCATAGAATCATATGGTAAAAAATTGTGAAATTTGGCACACAGATAGAAGACAGTCTGAACATTAACCACAGCCATTTTGGAGTCTCTAACTCAATCCCTCTAACGCCACCAACTGTTCAAAGTTGCACTCACGCTTATGTTAGTAGCTTTACCTGTAAGGGCTTGAAACTAAATAATTTTTTTCTACTGATTCCTTGGCACAAGACGATTACATTCTACGACATAATTTTCCGTCATGAAAATTTTTCCGCCGTTTTGAATTTTCAGATAAAAACTGCTTTTTCTAGACCGCTCATCCGATGTTTACGAAAAATCTAACCAGATGATCTTCAGACCACGCCGACAAAAAAACATGGAACTCAAGATGATTCGTCAAACCGTTCTCGAATAAAGTGCAAACTAATTTGACGTAGACTACACCAAAATGGATGTAAGGTTGTATCTCTGCATCACTTTAGCATATTCAAAACAAATATACGTGTAATCACAGGCATGACTTGAAGGTACATGCAGTGTTTCGCCACTGTGCCACCTAGTGGTCAGAAAAATTAAAAATGTATATTTTTGCATATAACGTCTGATCAGATTGACCAAAAATCCTGAGACTTGTCTCTTCAGATTAGGGGAGGCATGCCAAGTCAGACAATGTCAAATTTTCCCATGTTGGCCATTTTGGGCATCGCCCATATTGAATTTTGTTGTAAAATGCTATATTTGCTATTAGCTTATGAACAGTTAGACCAAAAGTCACAAGACTGGTCTCTTTAGATTCGGTGCAGCACTGCAGTATACCTATTATAAAGAAATTGTCTTAAAAGATTCCTTGGGTCATGCCGAGAACATAGATACCAATTTTGCCATAGTCGGACGAACTTTCTTATGCTATTTTAACCTACTTTTTTAAACTTCTCCATGGTCTGATTTTCACCAAATTCGAGTCTGATCATCTTCAGCCAATGTCAGAAAAAATTATCGATTTAGCGTCGATAGATAAAACTGTTTTTTACACGTTTATCATGCAGGCCTCTTTTATGATCCATGCACTCACTCCTCTTTTTTTCCCATTTTCCTCCCATACAGTAGCACTATTTCATTCTGGCTTTTGCAGCGCATAAAGGCCAATTTTTGTAACAGTACCATTCTACTCAAACAAAATTTAGTTCAAGTTTAATTCAAGCACTTTCAAAGACCCACGTTTGTTTTCACAGACTTTCCAGGCCTTGAATCCATGTGTCTGAAATTCAGGTACTTTCAAGAAGCGTGGGAACCATTTCACTCACTCACTGACCACAATAGATCAATTTGGTGTCAGCACCACATATTGGTCAAAAGTAATAAGCAATTGTCACATTACAAGTGATTGTATTTATATGGGCTTTCAATGATTTTGCTTAAAATTTGTCTCCAAATGTCTTTACTCATTTTTTGCAGTTGGTCTGATGCTCACTTCCTTGATTTTTAGCTCCTCATTCTGTCTCTGTGGTGCTTGCCCACTTAATGGCTGCTTGCAGCTATATTTTTAATGTATTTGATCAAAAACACAGAAAAAGTAATAATATTGTGTCACATGGTCATTTAGAAATTATTCAAATATGCTGGTTTGGAGCTCAAATTACATTTCTTATTATTGTCGATGTTAAACAGTTGTGCAGCTTAATATTTTTGTGGGAACCATGATACATTTTGAATAGAAAGTTCTTTTGTAATATTAAGTGTCTTTATTGTCACTTTATCACTGTGATTTTTAATCAATTTAATGCATCCTTGATAAAAAAAAATGTCTTTCTTTAATAATGGAACTGAAGGTGTTAACTAGAAAAATATATATATTTATATTGAAATTAAATATGCAAATACATATTAATTATGAAATTAAATGATTAAATATTTAAACTATGAATTATTAATACTTTATTAGACTGACTGCTCTATTTTTAATAACTTCAGACAATAACATCAAAACCATGTTTTGATGGGAGGATTTTAGTAATAGTAATATGGAGTTACCAATTACAAAAGATTGCACATTAAAAAAAAGCTATTTTAATTACAAAAACAATGTAACTGATAACAAAACACTTTATAGTGCAAGTAAATATTTTTCTTTGTGCAGTTTTCATCCTGTACGCACAAATTGGCTCCCTGTTCTGCTGTCATTGTTTGAGAGTCAAAATTGTTTGCTTGCGATTAAAAAAGTTTTGAATTTAAGTGAAGCTGCATTTCAGCGGGCAGTATTTAAGCACCATAATGAAAGATGTTTCAACTGGTCACTCTCGTTTGGCACAATAATTCGGCCACGGCCCACTACCCGGTGTGAGTCTGACTCTGACATCTAGCATTGCAGAGTGCGTTAGATATATTTGCAATCTTTTATTTTGTAATTACAAAATTACAATACAGTTATTTTTGCTCTCAAAACCGCTTCTTTTTTTTTTTTGATTGCATAAAAAAGACATAAAGGTGATTCCATCTAGTTACACTGTTGTTTGGCACAGTGTAAAGTCAGTGAAAATATGGGCAGGTTCAGAGAGAGATCCGCAGATCCCCCACCAAGCCCCGGCCCACCACCAACTGCAGCACTAGACGCCTTTATAATTCACACTTACATGTAAACTGTGTAAACTTAAATGTGTATGTGGGTGTCAGGAAAGAGAATATAAATAATGTACTGTTGTCCTACCTGGTAGCCATTGAGGTCAGTAAAGAATCGATCCTTGCTGTTCAAATCCGAGGATATCCTCATTGCAATTTCACGGTTGATTTCGCCTCTTATATCTACAGTGTTACAGATCTCAACAGACTGACCCTCTACACCTATGACAGAGAGAGAGAGAGAGAGAGAGAGAGAGAGAGAGAGAGAGAGAGAGAGAGAGAGAGAGAGAGAGAGAGAGAGAGAGAGAGAGGTCAAAATGACTGACTGAGCACAGGCAATAGAAAAGAAATTGGACATCTGTTTCCTCCACTTCCAAACGACAGTTTCTCTCATTATTAAAGGAACAGTTCACCCAAAATATCATTCTCATGTTGTTTCAAACCCATATACTGTTATTGTATCTGTGGAACACCGATTTTTTTTAGGAAATTTGTAAAGTCATTGTTTGTATACTGAAGACCACTTCCTTATAGACCAATAAGTATCATTAGGTTGATAATGGACAAAACAACTGCTCATTAACTGTTTGGCATTAAACATCCATAATCACCTTACTAACTTGTTTGCATGTTTTTCTCAATGGTGTTCCTGGCTTAAGTCGGATGACAATATGAGCAATTATATTTACCAAGTACAATAAAAATAAGTGAACATTCCTACATGTTAAATGTACATTTTGAATTAGACTAATTAAGCCTCTGGGAATAAAACAGTGCAAGAAACAAATATGTACGGTTTCCTTTAATTAAAATAAAAACCCTTAAAGGTAGAAGCACATGCTCTATATAGCAGCACAACCACGAAAACAAGGTTGTTTTTATGGTGTACGATAGCTCGGAATATCTTCAACATAAGTGTGTCCTCATTAGCTCATTGCGAGATGGTAACACAACACTTTTAGTGAGCAGCCCTCACTGGGCAATATTGCTTATATTGAGAGATACTGATTGGAATGCATATGTAGTAAATGTATCTTAAACAGTGTGGCTTGCTGAGGAGGTGTGTGCTATTGATTTTCTGATTTAGAAAAAATCCTAGATTTACACTAAAGAAGGGGTCCAAACTATCTCTAGAGATCAGAATATCATAGAGACCAGGACAGAAAACACAGGGAGAATAAAGCCTTGTTCAGACTGTCATTCCAAATCCGGTTTTGTGCATATCCGATTGAAATCCGAACAGATTTAGAAAGTGTAAACAGTTTTGAAAAAAATCTGTTTTGAGCCACAAACCGCAAATCTGGCATTCAAACGTCAGACGTTGTTATAGGAAACATGCTGAAAGTCGCTGCAGAAACAAGATTGTGTTTTTGCAAAGTGCCGGACGAGCAGAAGATGTTGTAATGATTGTCATGTTGTAAATAAGACAAAATGGGTATTGCAAACCCCTTTTTTTTGCCGTATATCTACCAATGCAACATCTTTGCCATAGAAACCAATGCAGATAGTCCAGAAAACGATAGAGCGGCATGGGACAAACAAATCAGATCTGAACAGTTGCGATACACTAAAGCCTCATTCAGACTGTCAGTCCAAATCTGATTTCTCTGCATATCTGACTGGAATCCGATCATAATCAGCAAGTGTGAATGGCACAAAAAAAAAAGAAGATGAAAATGAAATGCGATTTTTACAAATCTGCTTTGAGCTACATTCATATGTGGTTTGAAATCTGACTCAATTCCATTTCTGGAAATCTGTTTCAGTCTGCTTTGATGGGATTACAACGTAAACATGTCAGATGTTGATATAGGAAGCATGCAAGGTTGTGTTGCTGCAAAGTGCCGGTCAAGCAGAAAATTACGAGTTGAATTTTAAGACCGGTGGAGGCGACAGCAACAGAATAAGCCACGCATACCAGCCTCCTACATTTCTGTCGCAGCCTCATAAGATACAGTAGACCAGCACGGTGGCTACACATGTTGTAAATAAGACAACATCTGTATTGTAAACCCCTCCATGTTGTTGTTTTTGCCTACCAAAGCAATTTCATTGCCCTAGAGACCAATGCAGATATTCCGGAAAACGAAAGAACGCCACGAGACACACAAATCTGATCAGAACAGTTGCGATACACAGCGTGGGCAGTCAATAACTTTGTCCAAATCCAATTATTTGTTTCTCCGATTGGAATCTGACCAGACAGTGTGAACATAGCTAACGTGGACAGTCAATAATTTTGGTCAGATTGCAATCAGACACACAAATAATCGGATTTGGACTGACAGTGTGAATGTAGCCAAAATAGGAGAGGAAATGATGAGGTTAATTAGGGCAGGAGGGACAAATGAACCAATAATAAGGTAACAAGAAGGGTGGGCTTAAGGGTGGGCACATAGAAACAAACATGACAAAAACAGGAGCACATGGCCAGTGAACACAATCACAAGCCATGTGCTCAAACAATAAATTAAGATAAAAGTTATTTTAAATTGCAATAATTTTTCACAATAGTACAGTTTTTACTGTATTTTTTGTGCAAAAAATGACAAAAAACAGCATTAAAGTTCAACAATAGTAGTCCATACAACTTCATGAATGGATCATTCTCTTGTGTTGAATATATTAAATGAATCAGTTGACCCGGTTTATAAAACCGGTCAGTGGTGTTTTCCGTACAACGCTGCTCGCTGCTTAACTACCATAGTATGATGCATCGTTGAAAAAAAATCAACTAGCTAGTCACGACAGTTTCCCGAAACCGCATTGTCACAAACTGGTTGTTCAACCACGTTGGTTAAGGATGTCACGCACGTGGTGGAGTGATAACTTCTTTTAATGAATCTGTTTGAGATTGAATTAAATGCTAGATGTTCTGCTATAAATTACGGACATGGCATCTGAGGACTATTTCTAATTTTTCTCAGTTATTTTGCTTTATTTCAGATTCATTCAAAGGCTCATTCTTACGTAATAGAGCACTTACGCACATGCGCACTCTTCAAAAATGGTGCTTTAAATCTAAAAGTTTAAAACTAAAAGACGTAAATGACATTTTTATGTATTCTAAATAAAAGATACAGATTGTACTGAATGTCAGCTAGCTTATTTTGCTCAAGACAAGGATTTATTGAGTCCACATGTCATGCAAACAAGAAACTATGCTTCTAACCACAGGTTGAGATTTGTCGTTCCAACCACAAATGCTGTTTGCGATGCTGTTTGCGAATGTTCATTAGAAAGATGGATTCGGGAAACACTGATTCGTTGAACTACGCTGATAACGACGGAACTTGCGACCATAGTTGGCTAACAATGCTTTTGGGAAACACACCCCTGAATGATTCAATCACAAATCTAACTGATCAGGTTCTCAATGAGCTGGTTATCAGTCCACAGGAAGGGAAGATTACCAGTAAATAACAGATTAAATAAAGCTAATGTATGAACACTTGAATTATAGTGAACAAGGTGGATGGACCACTTATATCTTTCAGTCCTTTTTGAAGTTTCATAGCTTTATCCTATTTGTTGTAACTACATGGAAAAGAGCGGCCAGTATATTCTTCAAAACGTCGTCTGTTGTGTATTTTAGAATTATGATGACATTACATTTACATGTACATTTATTCATTTAGCTGACGCTTTTATCCAAAGCGACTTACAATTGCTATATATGTCAGAGGTCGCACGCCTCTGGAGCAACTAGGGGTTAAGTGACTTGCTCAGGGACACAATGGTGTCTCACAGTGGATTCGAACCCGGGTCTCTCACACCAAAGGCATGTGTCTTATCCACTGCGCCATCACCACCCCAGAATTACATTTTTGTATGAGCTATTCCTTCAAAATCACAAAAGAGGGACAGCTATTTTCTGTGTGAGAAAAGGTTCCTCTTCTAAAACTTTCCAGGGAATAACCCACGAGAGATTTCATTCTTTTCTTTTTTTGGACAAAAACAAACACCACTGGGGGAAAGGTCCCTAGGGCTACGGGGCAATGGCTCATGTGACTGCTCCGCTCTTTCAAAAACACTCATGTACATTATCTCACCCACCCAGGGGGGGTCACAAACCGACCGTACTGGTGCTCTTGATAAGAAAAGCATGAAAACTGAATGCGTTTCTTATACGAAATGATCCCACTTTCAGCAAACCATTAAAATTTTGCTGGACTGTCTTTTGTCCGGTATCAAACGTCCTTGTCTGATGCTGATTCAATCTTTGTTACTTGTTGGTGTAAAGCACTGCCTCTTTTTACATTGCCAATGACACAGTTCAAATTGTTTGTTAAAGTTTGAGGAACGTTCAAAAGCTTACCTTCAAACTTCAAAGATTAATATTGCAAAAACTGCGCTAGAAAACGCTTTGTACTGCATCCAATAAAATAAAAAAGACTTGTACAAAACAAGCTGCTATAGGACTGTAAGTAAAAGGCTCTCTTAACAAAGATTACTTGGAACAGAAAAGGACGTCATCCAGCAGCAGTTCAAGGATTTCGAAATTCACAATTTTTTCTATCCCAGGGGTCAATCAACTTTCTGAGGTTACATTGCTGCCCTCCCACCACTGACTTCCAGCATAAACAAAAACCAGAAAGCTGCTTAATTATACAGGAACTCATCAAGACGACTAGTCAAACATGAAATTATGTCGTTTTGCAAATTCCTGGTGTAAATATTTGATTTACATACTATAAATAGTGGTGACTATTTGAATAAGTGAAAGTGAGAAGTGCAGGTGTTGTTGAGTGTTTGCCGTTCTATCTTACCCTGGATGTTGTAGAGCCGGAGAGTGTGTTTGATGTGTGTGAAGGTAGTGGTGACTTCAGAAAACAGCGGCCCTTTAGTGACTCGAACCACCGGCGGTTGCGAGGGAGAGTATATCTGTGTGTGAGAGAAAGAAAATCAATGTGAATCAAATCACACTCATAAAAATCCCCTCAAAGCAGGGCTACAAAAAACACTGCATGACAAAAATGTCCTGATGAAAGAATGAGGTGAGCTATTATGAGGTTTCCCAGTTTTCTCTGTGAGCATTGACCAAACTGCCATTACATTTATAACTCTAATCAGCTGAATGACACACACTGATGTTATAAGTTTCAATGAAACTTTACCAAATAATTCAGCAAACTCTCATAGCAATCATTTGTTTGCCACAAATTAACTGCAAGCCTGCTACAAATAAACAGTTTTTATAGGAGTGGGAGATATATAACCCAGTTTATCCTGCAGCACTATATTCAGCAGTGGAACCACGGCTAGATAAATTATACTTGTTTAAGAAAGAAAAGTGTAATGTAATAAAATTTAGTTTTAATCAAAGTTTTTATTAATAATAATAAGTATTATTACTATATATATATATATATATATATATATATATATATATATATATATATATATATATATATATATACATATACACAATAATAATAGTTGTTGTTGTTGTTATTAAAGGAATCGTCAATGAAAATGTGACCAAGTATTTCCTTTACCTCTATTCAGCATAGCAAATTATATTGTAAGAAAGTAAGTAAGGTAAGAAAGGTGCAATGGAAATGTTGTTATAATAAAACTTTTCATTATTAATAATTATTATTATTACTATTGTTACTACTCCTTTAATAACAACAAAAATAATAATACTAGTTGTTGTTGTTATTAAAGGAATAGTAACACAAAATGAAAATATTCTAATTATTTACTTACAAAGCGAATGGAAATGTAACTCAGTATTTCCTGCACCTCTATTCATTTGTAGCAAATTATATTTATGTAATAATGGTGCAATGGAAAAAAATATAATAATAAAATGAATACAATAATAATGTCACATCAAAGTTTCTGTTTACTTTTCCAAACACTGTTAGTTTGTTAGTTCCTGCTTCCTGTTTTCCTATTGTCTCGTTTGTTCCCCTTGGTTACCACCCAGCAAGCAATCTTGCGTTTAAAAGACATTTAATAGCCGTCATAATACAGCCCAAGAATAGAAGCACAGGCTACGTATAGAACATTTCAAAGAAATGAAACCAAACACCTTGTAATCACTGTTGACTTTGCTTACATGATGGAATATCATACATCTCACAAGTTATTTTGGCAAAATGTTGACATGTAACCTGATTAAAGGTTATTTCGGCTAGAAGTGGGTTACTCTTAGCCGGACTAAGTCGGGTCTATAGTTAACCTAGACGGTGAAATGACAGCTATTGCTTGCAGGGCGATTGTGTTCACCTTTGTCTTGTTTAGTTTCTCGTTATCCTGTGTGCATTTAAGCCCTCTGTTTACTTCAGTTCATTGTCCAGTATTAACTTTGCTGTTATGCTTACTGTAACATTTTCTCCTGCACCATAGCCAGCGCCTGGGCACAACAATCACATTTCTAGGAGGGGTCAACGGCTTGCGCAATCATGTTCAGGGCTGTTAACGTTGGTTCAACTTTGCATTTGTAGTGGAAAGCAACCAACCCGGGTGCGTTCATTTCACGCATTTGT
Organism: Gila orcuttii; assembly: GCA_026230005.1. NCBI lineage: Eukaryota > Metazoa > Chordata > Actinopteri > Cypriniformes > Leuciscidae > Gila > Gila orcuttii. The sequence goes on from JAPDVR010000004.1 coordinate 51,153,085, forward strand.
AATCACTTTCGAAAGCCGGTATTTTCTGCACCACTATTCAGTATCTGAATAAAAAAGCATCGAAGGGAAAGCGCTTGAGCTGTGCTGCTCATGGGTTTCCAGGGTTTGGGCCTAATCATGATTGTAACCCAATCTCCCCTATCTTGATTTCCTGTCTCCCTCAACTACTACATCTATAAATAAAATGTAGAAAAAAGCAACCCAACAAAAAATGAATACTGTTGGGCAAGATATAGCATAACCGATTAATCGTAGAAATAATAAAAAACGTATAGTACTAACTGTTGCTTCTTTGTCAGGCAGGAACAGGTAGGCGCCACTCTTGTCTTTATTGCTGGTGGTGCCGTACCAAACAAACTCCACTTTGACCTGGTGCTCTGAGTCATCGTCCTTCAACCTCACTTTCTGCAAACAAGAGATGTTTTCTGAACGTTACACAGAGTCATTCCTAAACGCATCAACTTATGACAAATCCACAAACCAGTCTAACCTCTAAAAGACCTGTAGCTGTAGAGATGGAGAGTTTAAGGTAAGGATTTTCAATGTGCACGGGAGCTACATCGTTTTGGTAGAACTGTCGGAAATGCTCCAGTTTATTGACTGAAATGCGGCCGCCATCCTGAAGAAACATGTACTTAGCAGCTTCTGTCCTTGGCTCCATTCCTTCCATCAGCTGGTACACGCTCAGACCCAGAGGAGCAGCGTGAGCCACGTAAGACAACTGCAAACAAACACATTTAAAGACACCATGAAATGGCTTGAAGAGCATTTAGATGACCTCAAACTAACCAACATGGACATCAACAATCTTCACGCTGATGTTTTCCATACAATACACCCCTAATGCTGTGATGTGATGCATCGATGTAGCAGACCTCACCTGGAAAACGTCGGCAGCAGCATGAGTGGCATCATTCCACACTGCACTGACTTGAGCGCGGACCACATGACCAAGAGCATTAAGCACGCGCACGTTAGCAGTGTTCACGTACACTGTAACCATGGATGTCCTGGCCTGCTCTGTGGGGTTGGAAACTACCAGCAACCTAAAAAAAGGGAATGTCATTTTTAAGTAGCATTTTCTGCCACACAAATTCTGCTGCCTCTTGTCAATTCATACATGTACCATGAAGGCCTTCTCAGAAACTCAACGTTAGTCTGCTATAAAGCACAACAAAAACATTGATTTTGCTTTGTTTTTGTATTACCTTGGTTTTCCACTAACTTCAAGAACTGTTTTGCGAGGTAGGGCATCTTGGGATGGCTGAACGTCATCCTATAATACAGAACCAGCAAAAATGTGACGTGCAGATGGCAATTTCCAAATTTAGGAGTGATGCCAGCATGTTGCGGATATGCAGTATGAACACTCACCATCTGAAGAAATGGATTTGAATGATCATGGTAGTATGTTTGTTTGTCCTTGAGCACCAACCAATGAGCAGAGCTCACAATCACTCGCTTCAGGTTCAGAATAGAGTGAAACAACCTTAAAAATAACAAAGATCATCATGTTTCTACAGCACGGAAGTATATATATATGTGTGTGTGCCAGAATTCCTGGGTAAATTAAACCATTAACAAGCAGTAGTGGTATTCAGTATGGATGCTTGCTGTAACAGCAACCATAATGGCTAATATTTTTGGTCTTTTTTGCCTAATAATGTCAGATAATTAAGAATCAGATTTTTTTAAACCGTTCATTTTTTCAAGTGTTAGACATTATTAAGAGTTAGGTAAAGTTCATATAAACTAATATTTTGGAAATTGTGTGGCTTTAATGGTTAATCTGGCCTGTCAACCAAAATGTTCTAAATTACTGTTCAAATGTTTGGGGTCAGTGAGGTTTTTTGTTTGTTTGTTTTTTTGTGGGAAAAAAAAAATTATTATTCAGCAAGAATGCATTAAATTGATAAAAAAAGTGTCAGTAAAGACTCAAATTGTTACAATATTTCTATTTCACATAAATGCTGTTCTTTTTAACTTCTATTCATCAAAGAATCCTGGAAAAAATGTATCAAGGTTTCCACAAAAATGTTAAGCAGCACAACTATTTTCAACATTGATGATAAGAAATGTTTTTGAGCATCCAATCAGCATATTAGAATTATTTCTGAAGGATCATGTGACACTAAAGACTGGAGTAATGATGCTGAAAACCGATTTGCCATTACAGGAATAAATAACATTGTAAATATATAATAATATAATATAATAATATATAAAAAAAAAAAAAAAAAAGTTATTTTAAATTGTAATAATATTTCACAATATTGCGGTTTTTCCTGTATTTTTATTTTTTTTTTTAAAATGTGGTTGTTTAAAAACATAAAAAAAATAAAAACCTCATAAATATCTCATTTGCTGTAAATAAAATATATTACATATCATTAAATCAGCCATTGGGCACCATTAAAATGCGCAGTTATGAATAATTATTTCCAAAATAAAAACTTTTATTAAAGAATCATTTAGGTTGATTAGCCCTAGAAAATGTATTATTTTCTTTCAAACATATTGGCAGTCTTTTGTTCTGTGTGGATATATTTATAAATTCATTATTCGTATAATTTCATCATGGTTATTTTAAGCGGAGGATAACGGCTGCTTCACAACCAATTTGAAAGTTCTGTGTGACTTCCACTTTGGGGCAAAATGTGATAATCATATGTGAATATTAAATATAGGTGAAAAGGTGGCTTAATACACTTAACCCAAGTTTGTTCCAGGAGAACAGTGACTGGAGCGAGTTGGTTGGATAAGAGAATGCATCTCACATCCTCACATCTCACTTCTATGTTTCAAGAAAGATGTGCTACCTGGTTCCATAGTCCACAACCACCCAGTCTTTGCCTGTGCCTGTGATGGCATCATGGTGTTGGAAGAGACCGAGATTGCGTCTGGCTTCTGTCAGTAACTTATAATTATCCACTGCAGGGTATTCACTGGGCCGGCCGTACTTCTGAATGTTGGCCAAGGTCAGAGAGTAGAGGAGCTCAGCTGCCCTACAGAAAAACATGAAGTGACATATGAAACTCCCTCCCTTGCAAGATCAAAAAGTTCCCTCAAATCCACACAGTTACAGGAATCCATCTAGCATGAAAATACATCCTGTATCAGGCTAATGTTCACATTACAGGAAAAGCAAGACAGCAGTCTGGTTTGGTCCCTGTTGTGTTGGGAGTGTCGGAATGCTCCCACAATGGAAAACAACAATACAACCAGAATCTCTCCACATTATGGTAACAATACAGGTGTCATCTCTCTGAAGAATGACCTTCTCAAATGTTTTACAAGACATGAAAATCTATAGCTGGGCTGACTTCACAAAACCTGTTGGAAATGAGTCATATTTCACATCTGGATGAAAAAAAATAATTATATTTCCCTTTAAGGTAGTGGTTCTCAACCAGGGGCCCACTAGGTGGCCTCGGCAAATTTCCAAGGGGAGCACAAGATAACTTAAAGGTGCTCTAAGGGATGTCACGTGTTTTTTAAGCCAAAACATTTTTTGTCACATACAGCAAACATCTCCTCACTATCCGCTAGCTGCCTGTCCCCTGAATACACTGTAGAAAAAAATGCAGTCACTGTAGACACCCCAGGCTCCACAAACAGCAACAAAAACAATCTGGGCTAACCCGCACCACGAAACATAACAAACTGTTCCAGTCAATAACCGACAAGAAGGATTTGGGGGGTTAGTGCGCGGATTAGGAGGAGGGAGGGTCTAGCTAGCCTCCGTTTTGTTTGACAATACTTCGAACTTCAACAAGAAGTGATGTCACCCAACATCGCTTAGAGCACCTTTAAAAGTATTGGTAATCAAATTAAAATCGAAAAACACATCAGCTATCAATAACTAAACAGCAATAACTATAGTGTTTTATTGAAGAACATTCGATTCTTGAAACATTTGGAATCACAAAATTAATCATGGTTCAGTTATTTAATACAAAACTCTCAGTTTCAGAAGTTTGAAAACATGCAGAAATACTGAAAATATTGTGTTTGACAGCGGGGAGTCTTTGTGTCAAAGGTTGAGAGCCACTGCTTCAAGGATTTTTTTTTTTTTTTGCATTGTCACATTTTGTCTAAAAAGTCTAATTCTCAGTAGTATCATGCAATATGTATGTGTGTGTATGTGTGTGTGTATATATATATATATACACACGCATTATAAAATTTAAGAAATACATTTTCATTTAAATGTATAGTAATGGTAGTATTTGTTGTACTGGCTTCAGTTTATGCTGATTTAAAAAAAAATATTACAGTAATTAGAATCTAATAAGGAGGATTAGTGAGAATAATTCATTTACAAAATGATTAAAAAAAATGATAAAGTAAAATGAGGGTAACAGGCTTAATTTTCTTTATGCAAAATATCTTTTCTTATTTATTTTTTTTATTTTTTATTAAATGTTAGGGTTAAATGTGACATGGATATGTTTTCTTGAGATTCACTCAGATATTGTACATGTGCAAAGAGTGCCAGTTGTCTAAAAGGTTTTAGTGACATTTTATTGAAAACCAACACCTTCACGAAAACTACGACCTCTCACCGGAGTACATTTGTAAACTGGAGTGACATTTCACAATAATCCATAGTTTAAATTTTTTTTTTTTTCAAATAGACCTTTGAAGTGAGATGAGCCTAAGTAGATTCAGCAGATCAAAAAAATTCTGTATATGGTTCACAGAAAGTAGTTACAAGATAAAAACGCAGCACATGCGACCTACATACCTCACATCAAACATACATCTGCTTTCTGCACTCGCAAGAACAGCCGAACACTTTAATAATTAATTAAACATGAAATGACCTTGGACTGAATATCTCTAATCAATCTGCTGTGTGTCTGTGTGTGTGAAACTGAGCAGAGCTGAACAAAGTCCTATTTGCTGTGTGAAAGAAGCCATCGTGTAGAACGGGGGATAGTTTAACAACTGCATACTGATGAAAACGGTCTCCTGCCTACATTTAGACACCCATCAAAATGCAAATAGTGTGTTAAATAGAGTTCTCCGCATCCGCAAGATGAAGGTGTACCCAATCTATTCACTTGTGTGATCAAGTACAGCCGCCTTTGAGAGGACGGGGTATACAGACATACAATACAGTCAGTAAATGAGGATAAATTCATATCCTTATCACGATCTTGCAATAAACAATGAAATGCAGGGCAGCCACTGACACACACACACACACACACACACACACACACACACACACACACACACAGGTCAAATATCTAAATACTAAAAATCAAATATACAAAATAATCTACTAAAACTAGGGTACTATGGGACTTACCCCTAAAAACATGGGACATGCTACCATGGGAAATTAAAAAAAACATGGTATATCAACAAAGATTGACGACTCCATAGTACATTTTCAGAATGAAAAAAAAACAACATGAAATTTCCATAGTATGTTGTTTGGTTAGGGGGTTTAAATTTAGAGTTCTATTGCTGTGTTATTTTACCATTATTTATATACTGTTATAATATTTATCAATATTTTGATTTGATTTATATTTTTGTGTTTGTTGTTCTATTTTAGTTTTGATTTTACATTTTTTTATTTAGATTGAATTTATTTTTATTTCAGTTTTAGTTAATAGCCAGTTTTTCTAATTTAAGCTTTTCATCTAATATTTAGATTGTATTTCATTTCAGTTTTATTTCAATTACCAAAAGCCATTTGTAATAGTTTTAGTTAATAGTAACAACACTGCTCTGATTTGATTAAAAAAATAAAATAAACACGTCTGTGAAGGAGAATGTAGGGAAAAATCAATGTAGAAAATCAATATGTACCACTGTTGATGAGACCTGCAAAGACGTTTTAACAATTTCCTGCTATAAAAATAAATAAATAAGCAAAGAGCTATTTCTTTCAAATACCACATATTAGCGATAATTTAACTTTATAAAGGGCTTTGACTAAATAAGATCAATTTTAATGTTTCCAGGACCAATATCATGTTAGAAAGGCGTGAAAGAGTAAAGTTAGTAAAGCACCCAAACAAGATAAGATGCCACAGTCAATGGCCACGGTCAAATATATATATATATATATATATATATATAAATATAAAATACTGAAGCCATTGAGCTGCTGGCTCAAAACCAGCTGCTTTAGTTTGCTGTGACCTTGTCACATGGCTTCAGTCTTATCGTCACAACACAGACATGTGACCTTCAGCTTTGATAGTTAGCAGCATACTGCCCAGGAAGAAATAGACGGTAACGTCGGTTATCACAGAGCTCCTTTACCTATAGAAAGACTCTACTAGCACAGTGACCAAGATCACTTCGGGACTGTGTGAGTATGAGCCTGAAAGTTTGAAAAAGGTTATGATATGTCATTAAAGAACTCATGAAATCAAATTAGAGTTATGGGGTTTTTAGTACATGTGTGTTTGGTCATTTGTATGCTAGTGTACTTCTAAAAGTTGACAAAACAAAAACCATAAAGACCAAAAAAAACTAGGTGAATATTTAGAAAGAAAGTGATTAGACTTTGAATAAGCTGAATTTCCAGGTAATGTCATTCGTTTATAAAATATGAATTGCTAATTTTTTTGTGCATATTAGCAAGCATTGTAAATGGTTCAAAATTAACTTTTAATGTTAATTTTGAACTCATGGTCTCGAAGGCAAATTAAGTCCAGCCATATGGAAATGGTTTCAGTTTTTGGACATTTAGACTCTGGCCAGAAATATTTATGCAGTGCATTTATGCAGATTTATGCAGTGCATTTGGGTTGTGTTCTTCATATCTTCACTTTGGTGCAATGAATAATTTTTTTGTGTAACACAGAGTATTATTAAAAGAAAAAAAAATGTTTTCTTCCAATAAACTTTTACTAATCATTTTACAATGTGGTAAAATTTGTCACTGATCTTTTCTCTCATGGACTGATTCGGTAGTGAGAATCTGACTTTTAGTTCAGTTTTATACCAGTTTCATGTCCTCGCTGAAGCCAACTTTTTCCTGCATTTGACACTGGGCGAGTGTTAATGTAATGTGATTGTAGAGATTCATGCAGTGCATTTGGATTCAGTCAAGCGTACCGAAGATGTGATTCCAGTATTCTGTCCAAGCGTTTATAGAACGGCCGTGAGGTGAAGTATCCGCTCCAGTAGTGGTCGTCTCGATCCGCATAAGTGAAAAAGTCACCGCTTAGCACAGGCAACGCCAACTGGCCAACGTTCATGCCATCCGGATCCATGCCAGTGCTTTTACGCAAGGCCTCGAAATAATCTGAAATGGTTCCAAACTGGGCCTGCAAAGAGAAACAAAAGAGGAATATATGGAAATATATTTACAATGAATGTCTGAAAATATACAAAGAGTTCAAACTGTGGCCAATTTAGAGTGACTTAAGCAAACACTGAAGCAAGACCTTGACGTGGAGCTCAGGGTGAGAATTCATGTAGTCAAAGAGTTTCTGGTAGTTATCAAACTGTTGGTCCCATTCGACAGCTTCAGTGTAGCGGAAATCATCTCCAAGTGGTGCTAGCAGCACCTTGGTCCGAAAAAGCTTGGATTTCTTCCTGTACTGGTCCAACAGCGTCTGAACTCTAAACACGGAGAGACTAAACTAAGTGGAGGGAAATCTAAGTCTGATCTGAATTGAGGGAACACTAATCCACAAACAATGACATGGAAAAAAAATTGTTATTCATTGAAACAGACTTTTTAAGACATAGTTAAAAACAATCATAGTTATTTTCTAGGTTGTTGCAAGTAAATAAGGTAGTTCCTAATGTCTGTGACTGGTGTGCATAGGTGTACCTCTCCTGTACGTTGTTGTCTGTGATGGCCTGAGGAGGAATTCTCCACGGACAGCTGATTCTTCCTCCGGGCAGCCTTTTAAAGTCAAACTGACAGCAGATCTTTGGGTCAGGACCACATGTATGGGGAACATCGTAGCTGTAGAATGGCATCATGTGACACAAAATGTCTGAACTTGAGTCCTGATCTGTTGGAATCAAAGACAAATGCAATTTTAAATTTAAGGTATGGCCACATTGGCGAAATTTCACCAAAATTCCATTAACAAAAAAATCCATTATCCATTGTCAATAGTGTTGGGATGTATGAAGCACCGCTTGCTACCAACCACAGTGACTTGAACACACCTGTCGTGGTAATTACAACTTCTCAAAAATACAAACTTCCCAGGAGGACTTGAACACATCAAATAGAAATGTAAAGCTACCAGTCTATGGCTGCGTGTCCAAAGCCAGCTAAAAATGCTTGGCACTCTGCTGAAAACGCCTAGCTATGAGCGTTTGAGAGCTTTCCAGTTAAGACGCTTTGCTTGCTATGATACGGATTATCCACGATATATAGTATATAGTGTTACTAGTATCTCATTTCACAGATAGTTTGTTTCTGTATTATTTCTATCTAAAAATGGCGCTACAATGTTATGTATTTGCTCTGGCTTTAGTTTTTAATTATTTTGTTCCGTTATTATGCTTGTTGTCATCATCTGTTGACGTTGTACAAGCAGAATGTGGCGGTTGGTAGGTGTTGTATTTGTCCCACCCCTCCTCCACTGTGATTGGATGGCTGGGTAAAAAGTGACAGTGATGAGCGCTACGTTTTACCATAAGTTGAACATTCTTCAACTTTCGGCGACCGGTAAAAAACGCAGTCGCTTTGGTAGACACACGGCCTAAAGGTGCAGCCACATTGGCAAAAATGTACCCAAATTTCACAGACAAAAAAAGATCCATTGTCTTAACAGTGTAGCAATGATCACAAATCACACAGAAGTCACTTTCAAGCCAAGCAGCTGTCTGTCAGTCAATGTGGCAAATTTGCGTGATCAACTTGAACCCTTAGTGAAATTCCCAATTGAGAATCCCAATTCCTATTGAAATATTCACAGCACAACAGTATATTTGACAACAACTAAATGATTAATATACACTGCCCGGCCAAAAACATTTTTGTGATGTTATTTCCATATAGAAGTGCATACATTTTTGGTCAAGATCTTGTATTTTCAATGCAAGAGTCCAGCACTCTGTAAAGTCTACTCCAGCACATCCCAAAGACTTTCACTGAATTTAAGGTCTGGACTCCCCTTAAAGAGGAGGCCATTCATGTGTGAAAATCATTCTTCATGCTCCGTCCCAACCATTCTTTAACAATTTAGTACATATGAAAGCGCTATATAAATGCCTCATTCATTCATTCATTTGAGCCTGATGAATTTTGACATTGTCATCCTGGAATATGGTCATAATGTGTCTTCCTACATGATTGTTTAAGAAATAAAAGCTACACACTCCATCAATTAGGGTTAGAAGAACTGTAGCCAAACAGTAATAATGATGCAATCATATCCTCTTAAGCATTTGCCAATTTAAATCCAAAAAGCGACTTTTTTTTTGGCAGGGCAGTGTTTTTAAATGTTACATATAAAATAAATATGTAAAATAAAACAACTTGGTCCACCTCTGAAATGACATCCGTTTTCAGCTGATGTTCCCCTCTCAATTTCGGGTCTTTCCCGCAAATAAGTACGCCCACTTACTTTATGATACAACCAGTTGCTGAAGCACAGAATCAAGTCCCAATTTTTCTATTACACACTGAAAATGTTGTGTTTACACATAATTCAGAGTGCGATTTTGACAAACAACAAGAGTCCATCCATTTTCAGGGCAGCAAATTATGCACTGATCCACTAATGTCAAAATCCAATCATATTTAATTTGCAATAAAAATATTCAATTACCCATTCAGCACAGCATGTGCTCCAGAGTGACCTTCATAAAAGCTGTGTGAATAAATAATGCAAGATTTCCCTTTAAACAAGGGACCAGATGTGAAGCACAGAGTAGTCTGGCTGTCTGTTAAATGGTGATATATGGAATTACACTGAGTAGAAACTAATTCAGCCTGGCATAGAGTGCACGCTGTTGCAGCCAAATGAACTGTAATCATATTTGTTCAGCAGCGGCTACTGTCAGAGATCTAAGTTAGGAGTCCATTTTTCCAAGGGTTTTTTAACACTAGCTCTGGGAAGAACATCGTATCCCAAACAGATGCATGACACTGAACAGAAAGACAACAGAAAACAATAGAAGGGATGTGGGAGGACATTTCCCCTGACTTCTCTTTTGTTTGATGTTCTGAGAAAAGCTGGCTCCAATTCAGCCCTTGTAACATTTTACTCATTTCCCTCAGCTCTTATTTTATATTCAAATCACTAGAGAACAAGTGCCAGTGGAGCAACAAACAGCAGCTCCAAAAAAATATGAGAACACTTAAATACTTGAGTGTGAAATGTATGAATGTCATTGCATGAGATAACAAAATCTCAAACCTAACAAATGCTGCTAAATCTTTTTTTCTTTTACAATGATTTTACCAAGATGATTTTTAGTGAATGTATGAAGTCAGTTCTCTGCAAGTTTATACAGGTGTCCAAGTAAAATAACCACATGTAGTTAAATAAGGGCACTTAACTATGAATTGAGAAACTTTGCTCTACATAATGAGAGAATAGTTGAAGGTTGTAGAGCTTACACTTAACATGAAATATTTACACCTGATTTTGTCTCACTAATAAGCACTCTCATAATGCCAACTAAAATAAATGTTTTAAAATGCTTAGACTTTTTCAAGAAATTTAGGATACTTCATGTTTTACATTTTTTTTTATTATTTTATTTATTTGAATAATTATTTTAATATTTAATATATAGCTTATTTAGTTGAATTCATAACATTGAAAGAGGTTAGGTTGGTACTTCAGCAGTGTGGAAATAAACAAATGCACTGTGTTCAATTATTAAATAAATTAAACGTGATAAGCTTTTGTAATACACTTTTGTTTCTTTTATCTCCTACATCAGAATAACAGAGCAAACAAATTTACATTATAATAACACCAAAAATAACCAGTAACAAAAAGTCTTTGAAGTTTTAACCCTTAAATCCTTATCAAAACCGGTTATTTTTAGGTTTTAAAAAAGTTAATAATAATTTACATTATTTTTATGAAACCACAGACAACATACTTGTCATTTACAGACTTTACGGTCTGGACTGTTCGTTTGCTCAAATCTGTTCATAATCTTAGCATACAACTTTTGGTTTTAATAATGTAATAGTAAATGTTGAAATTAACATTAACTAAAATTAATAAATGCTTTAGAAGTATTTTTCATTGTTAGCTTATTTTAAGTAATGTAGTTAACTAATGTTAAAGAGATAGTTCACCCAAAAATGAAAATTCTGTCAGTATTTACTCACCCTCATGTTGTTCCAACCCCGTAAGACCTTCGTTCATTTTCGGAACACATATTAAGATATTTTTGATTAAATCTGAGAGCTGGATCACTCCTCCATAGGCTTCTTAAGGGATTGAAACTTGTTCCCCGAAAAGTTATTAAAGACATTGTTAAAATAATCCAAGTGACTACAGTGGCTCAATCTTAAGTTTATCAAAGGACGAGAATACTTTTTGTGCGCAAAAAAAAACAAAAATAACAAATTTATTTCAGCTATTCATTTCCTTCTCTGTGGGCCTCGAGTCAGTTCACTAGTGTAATAGCGTAAGCTTCTGTTGTTGTACGTCACACGCATCACACACATGACCAGCGTCGGCCAATAGTGAGCCTACGTGTGACGTAGCTCTACGCGATCACACTACGTTAACTGACTAGAGGCCCACAGAGAAGGAAATGAATAGTTGAAATAAAGTTGTTATTTTTGTTTGTTTTTGCGCACAAAAAGTATTCTCTTCGCTTGATAAACTTAAGATTGAGCCACTGTAGTCACTTGGACTATTTTAACGATGTCTTTAATAACTTTTAAGGGCTGGCAAGTGTCAATCCCTTAGAAGCCTATGGAGGAGTGATCCAGCTCTCAGATTTAATCAAAAATATCTTAATTCGTGTTCCGAAGATGAACGAAGGTCTTACGGGGTTGGAACAACATGAGGGTGAGTAAATACTGACAGAATTTTAATTTTTGGGTGAACTATCCCTTTAACTACTGGAACCTTATTGTGAAGTGTTACTAATAATCATTTTGTGCATTTATTTCTGCTTTAAAATAAATAAATGCTACTTGGTTTGATATGTGAAGAGTGGCACAACTGTATCTCAGCAAGGTTGAGAAATTAGAGATATTTTTCCCTTTCATGATACAAAATTTGACATGAGGTGTTCGAGTGATCTTGAACACTATCCACATGTATCTACACGCAGGATGTTACCAAAAAATAATTATCCAGCCATAAATGATGAAATGCAGAAGGAGGAGTCCAGGGTGTGATGCAAGGTCACTGCTCCATTATTATCATTCATTTAACCTGGCTTCCTGTGTGATAAGAGCTTTCTGAGCTCCAGGCTTTTCTGTTTGATGAACTCAACCAACCTGAAAGCTGGGCTCGGTAGTGAGCAGAAAGTTTTCACGCATACAAATACACAATCAGGAGAGCATCAACTGGACAAGCGATATCAGCTCATCGCAGACCCACACGACACAACATCATACGATAGCTTCAAGCATGAGGTAGATCATTACGGCTCCTGTCAACATCTCAGTTTGTGGTTATCTTTCAGGCCAAGGGGTTGAATAACCTCCAGTGATGGAGATGTTTCTGGAACGAGAGTGAGCTTCCACTAGGCACAGACGGTGTTGGGTCCGTTACCAACTGCTTCGGGGCCAGCAGCTGCAGATGCTTCACCGAAAACTGGATTTATCTCACTTCGACCTCTATTTCTAAATCATGAGGCTAAATGTAACGAGCACCCCCTCCTACCCAGGTTTTAATCAACGTAATCGCTAAATAAAAGATGGATTCAATCAATGGGAAGCGTGAATGGCACCACAGAGCAGCTCATATGATTAGAAAAGGCTCCTACAGAGATTTCCAATCAAATGTGTGAGGCCACTCTGACACACACTGAGACTTAAAGGGACAGTTCGTACAAAAATGAAAATGATGTCCACTGCAGAAAATGTTTTTTTTAATGTCTTGTTTTCCATTACAAAATATCTACATTCTTAAATCAAGATACATTTACTTGAGAAGCAAAATTACTTAAGATATTAAGTCTTGTTTTCTGAAAAATGTATTAAAATGAATTAAGGCGAGACACGGCAGGCAAAAACATTGATTTTTCATGCAGTGGTCAGTTTTTATATTTTGGGCTAGTTTACTCCTTCAATATGTGTTCTTTCAAGCTGCTATAAAGAAAACATTGAAAATATACATGAAGATGTTTATTTGATTACATTTTGTTTACTTGCGGCAGTAAGTTTCTCTCGAATTTAACAAAAAGTTAGCATTCCAATGTGACATGCCGAGTTCCGTCTGTTTACTGAAGTCTGTCATGACCGGTATCGTTGTAATGCTCTGAGTCTCCTGCACAACGCTATGTAACCCAAATATGGGCATTTCCTTTCTATCAGTAACCAATCGTGAATGTCCAAAGGGGGATTTAAAGCTAATGACGAAATCTCATTGGCTACTGCTGGTTTCTGCTAACGTGATTCGCTCAGACGCATCACACGGTGTACTCTGCCAATGTTCATTCATTGAGCTACTGCAGTTTTAGGCCTTATATCCCTGCCATGTTATTAAATAATCATGAGTTTTCATGAGCTTGAAATATTATTATTACTAAGTAATATATTATTACTATTATTCTGTTTTTGAGCAATTTTTTTTCCAATAGAAATGTATTCAATTCCCCTATTTAAGGCGAGACACTACAGGTGAATAGGGTAATTTTTTTAACTAGCAGATATCACCATGAAACTTTGCCAGTTGATTACCTACATTAAGATGAGAAAAAAATGTATTACAAGTTTTCTGTAATTTAATGTTTAAATATGCAAATGAGGCATTATCTAATTAAATATGCGCTAAATTGCATATATTTTAAAAAACGAAATCTGAGTATTGGATAAAGCCAGGTTCAAAATTATTTTTTCATTGTGTTCAAAAATTAGATGGGGAAAAAATTACAGAGGGATTTATGGATATCTACTTTTGTTATCCTGTAAATCAGAATATACTGCCAATAGCCTTAAAAAAATGATTTCCGCCATGTTTTTTGGAATAAAATGTTATATAAATCAGGCTAGGAATAATATATTAACAAATCCCTCGGTAAATGTCTTCATAATATAACTAGGTACAAGACTGGAAAGTTTGGTGTATATAGGTGCTACTGAAGTGGAGATTTCGGACTTGGAGTATGAGAGAAAAGACATTTTGAGAAAACGGGCTTTAAAGATTTAGCATCAGCCAATGAGATTGCGCATTTAGAGTAAAATCCCCCCTTTTACTTTCACGATTGGTTGCTGACAAAAAGGAAATGACCATATTTGGATTCGACAGTGTTGTACACGAGAGAGAGAGCTTTCTAACGGTGTGTGTGATAACAGGGTGCAGATCGCGATCGCGGAGCAGAGGTATGATTTATAACGACAACTTTTGATGAATTTATGAGAAATCTACAGACGCAAACAGACAAAGTGTAGTGAAAAATAAAGACCTGAATGTGTATTTCAGACTTTTTTTCACCACAAGTCTGAAAGATGACGTTATTGAAGACAAATATCCCAAAATCTCAAAATTGACTGGTGAAAAAAAAACGATGTTTTTGCCTGTCGTGTCTCGCCTTAAATCTTTAAATGCAGTTTTCTCAAAATTAGTTTTTTGTCACTCTCCAGAACAAACATCTCAGTAGCACCTATGTACACCAAACTTTCCAGTTATACACTTAGCAGTATTCTGAAGATATTTTCAGAGGGATTTGTTAATAAATAATTCCTGGACTGATTTATGTGACATTTTAATAAAAAAAAATATATGGCAAAAATCGATTTTTTTAAGGCTATGGACAGTATATTTTGATTTCCTAGGTAATGAAAGCATATATCCTGAAATCCCTCTGAATTTTTTTTTTTCATCTTGAGTGTAAACAAAATGAAAAATTAATTCTGCTCCTGGCTTTATTATGTTCAGATCTATCTACCAAAAATATATGCAAAATTTTGCATATTTAATGAGATAATGCCTAATTTGCATAATTAAACATACAAATTTCAAAAACTTGTAATACATTTTTTATATATACTTGTGTAAGTAGTCAACTGAGGAAGTTTCATGGTGATATCTATTATTTTAAAATTGTACCCTATTCACCTGTTGTGTCTCGCCTAGTGACTTAAAGCAAGAAAAAATATCTACCAAGGATAAAGAAAAAAGTGAAAAAAAAGCTTATTTTTCTTACCCCATTGGCAGATATTTTTTCTTGGTTTAAGCATGAAGTCAGTTTGATTAATGTTTCAGAAAAAAAGACTAAGGGCCAGATTTACAAAACAGGGCAAATTAGCGTGAGAGCGCAATTAAAAAAAAAAAAGCAGATGGGAGTGGAAAGGTTTGTGCGTGATCTACCGACGACGACACGCAAATGAAAGAACACAGACGCAGCCAGATCATTTCCATAATGACCAAAGCAATCTACCAACATCAGTGCAAATTAGCTTCTGGTTTAAGCTTTTTGTGGGTGGTAAATAATGGCACAAATACCAGTAAATTGACTAGCGCAAACCTTAATAAATCACCTTGCGTGAATCATTTAAATACTCTCCTCCCATAAATTTTGCATCTGAAAGGGAAACTCCTACAAATGCATATGCAATAAGGTCACCCACAAAAATAACCCTGTCCAAGTCTTTTCATAGCTAATTTTTCACTGCGTGTCTTTAGTAAATCCTGACAGTAGTTTTTTTAACGCCAAAAGAGTGTTAGTAAATCTGGCCCATAATATCTTAAGTCATTCCCTCAGACCTGCAATCAAATACCCCATATGGTAACACTTTATAATAAGTATACAGTAATAAAGTACTTAAAAATCATTAACAAACTAATAGTTTATAATTCATAGTTAATATATTGCAGTCTCTACATTGTTAATATATTAATAGGCTATATAAAAATAGTGAGTTCTTCATTCATTGTCACTGTAATAAACAACTTTTATTGTTTAATTAGCTCCTAGTATAGCTATTGTCATTTAGTTATTAGGAGTAAAAAGTTCTCATTTTAGATTAGGGCATGGAAAATGTCATTAATGAAGTGCTTTAAACTAACCTTTGTTAGACATGAATTACATTCATACTCAGTGTTCCTTAAAATGTTTACAAATACATTATGTTGGCATATGTTATTTACATGTACTTGTAAATATATGTGTTAAATATATATATATATATATATATATATATATATATATATATATATATATTATGTTATATATAGGAACATTTCATACTAATGCAATTAATGTCTAATACAGGTTGGCTTAAAGCACTTAATTAATGACATTTTCCATGACCTAATCTAAAGTGAGAACTATTTACAGTTCATAAGTTGTTAACAAAGCATAATGAAACATTATCTAACACTTTACGAGCTAATTAAACAATAATAATTTGGTTAATTATAGTGACAATGATTTGTCTCACTATTTGTATATAGCCTTAATATATTAACAGTGAAGAGACTGCAATATATTAACAATGAATAAACTATAAACTAATAGTTTGCAAATGATTTGTAAGTACTTTATTACTGTATTACTGTATACTTATTAAGTGTTACCCATCCTATTTGCTATTTTACAGTAATACAGAAAAACATCACGAATATTAAAGCACTGCATAAATGGACTAAAAACACATCATATAACTTCCTTCTCTATTTCCTACATTAAGATCAGTTGCTCACCCCAGTTCTGTCTCCAGAAGAACTCTAGGGTCTTCTGGGAGGAGAAGTGTTTCTTCACTGTGTAGTGCACTCTCTGGATCAGCATGTTGGACAGACCGGCCTGTCTGAGCAGGTAAGCCTGGGTAGGACTGTGACCGAATGGATCCACAGCCCAGCCAGTCTTGGGTTTCACTCCTAACAAAAAAAGGAGGAATACAATTTTAGGTTAAATGAAAAAATGTATATAATTCAATAAATTGCAATAAATATTTTTTTCTACTTACTCTAAAGCATTACTGATGCATTTAAATGAAAATTATTCAATAATATTCTTCCTTGTGCTCATTTAATGAAAAACAGAATACAGAACATTCCATGATTATTTAACTAGATTTAAACTGTGTTTTACTTGATTGTATTTTACTGCTCTGATTGAAAGCCATCCAAACAATTATAGATATATGAATATACACTACCATTCAAATGTTTGGGATCAGCTTTTTTTGTTGTTGTTAAAAGAATTCATACTTTTATTTAGCAAGGATGAATGGAATTTAAGGATTTTTAATGTTACAGAATTTCAATTTCAAATGCTGTTCCATTGAACTTTCCATTCATCAAAAAATCGTGAATAAAAAAAAAAGTATCAAGGTTTAAACAAAAATACTAATAATACATGTTTTTTGAGCACCAAATCAGCATATTAAAATGATTTCTGAAGGATCATGTGACACTCAAGACTGGAATAATCACCACTGAAAATTCAGCTTTCTATTCACGGGAATAAATTGCATTTTAAAATTTTAAAAAACAAAACAGTTATTTTAAATTTAAATAATATTTCACAAAATTACAGTTTCTACTGTATTTTTATTACATAAATGCAGCTTTAGTGACCAAAATAGACTTCTTTCAAACACACACACATAAACACTCACAAAAAATCAAACTGAACCCAAACTTCTGAACGGTAGTGTACATACCGATTTTTTTTTTTTTAGCTATATCACCCATCCCTTGTCACATTTTTAGAAACAGCTAATACAATCATACACTTAAGTTAAAACTTGGTTAGGGTCCATTTTTAGTGTGTCTAAAAAAAAAACTGAATCAGTAGAACATTAACAACAGCTCTGAATGTAAGGTGATGCGATTCTCAGAAAGGACTCATGGAACAGAGTAAAACCCAGGAGATTCAGGTAATCTTGAAAGGCATGTGTACCCTGAAGAGACCTGTGTTTATATTCATGAGCACATGAGAACGAGCAAACCTTAACTCAGCAGCACAAACTTCTCCTGATTGTAATACTGGGAGCATGGCATCATCGGCTAAACAAGTGTTGTTTGAAATCCAAAGACTCACTGTAGAATCCGTCTCTTCAATCAATCTATATTTGAGAAACCGGTCTACTGACAGCTGAGATATCAGGAGAGCAGATGGTAGAGTCGATGTGTAGTAATGAGAGCCAGGGCTATGCTCCATGTTTTAATACACTAATAATGAACATTGAAAAAAAATCTCCCAGAGGTCTTTGAGCCAATATGGGAAGCATAAATATGTAGAGGAGCTAAAATTCCTTATAGTATTGCAGTTAAGAGGTTTAGCATTCTGGGTTTCACAACCCACATCTTGAGCTGAGGTTGATTCAGAATTTAAATAGGTCTGAAACAAGATATTGATACCCAGTTCAACCTAGGACTGCCCACAGTCCCTTCGAACCGGAAAACTGGAAAGTTCTTTCTTGATATAACAGGTTATAATCTATTTGGCTGACTTTACATAACTTCTGGGTGTAAAAGTACACACCATTTATCATCAATCTGCCAAAACAAAGTTGCATTCACTGAAACGTACCAGATTTTTTCTGCCATTTTTCTGCACCGTTACTTTTTTCACATAATATACAGTATATGTTATGCAGCTATGAGGTAAACATGAAGCGTCTTTTAGATTTGATGTGGAGTTATCAACCAAAGTAAAAAAGCAATAAATTTACATACCCAAATTTTTTTCCAACCACTGGTGGCCTTCAACTAACTGATCTATCAACGCAAAGTAGTGAGTGTTGGCTTCGTCAGGCATCACCCAGCCTCCTGTAGCCATCTCGAGCTGACCGCTCTCTACAAGCCTGTATCAGAGAAAGAGAGAGAACGAAAGAGAAGGAGAATAACATCTTCTTAGCCAACATGAAACTGCATTCACAAACGCATTGTAAGGATCAGATGCATCAGGAATTGATTCGACCATGAGGGTGCTTTCACACTAGCACTTTTGGTGCATGTCCTAGGTGTGTGTACGTACGCATGTGAGTGTGTTCTGCATTGTGGATGTTCTATAGTCTCATGCCTTCATTAGTATGTGTGTGTTTGTTCTGGATTGTGCCAGATTTTTTATATTGTTTTGAAAAATAAAATAAAAAAAAATTCCATTCAATCTTATGGAAGTCAAATTGACTTGAGGGAAGGAGGTGTTACTATTTTTATTACAACCATAAACTCAAATCCAGTTTTTTTTGTGTGTATTTCAAGGTCAAGTGTGACAAAAATCCAAAGGTCTTGGATCACTCTGATGAACACTAAATTTGCACACACAAAAAAAAGAAAAGAAAATTGGGGTCAAAATGACCATAAGGGCAAGTTTTAATCAAGACCACTTTGTACTAATTGGCTCCCTCGTTTTAGTTAAATCGTGGCCCTGTTGTACTAATTCATTCCCTAGTTTTAGTCCAATCATGGCCACTTTGTACTAATTCACTCCCTCATATTAATACATTTCAATATTTGATTTTAATTTTTTTATATATATATATATATATATATTTTATAACATTTTTTTACAGTGTACCCTAACAAACCAAAAACAAAACAAAACTAGGGGGGAGGGGGCGGCTAACATAAAGCATAATCACAGATACAATGAATTATTACAATGAGAACAATAATAATACACTATTCAGACTTGAAGAAATCCACGAAGTGCTGCCATACAGTTTGGAATTGGTGATGAGATTTGGACTCCAGGGAAAAAGTTTAAAAGTATTGGGGGGTTTTTTTCACAAGAGTCATGCACATCAATAGAGGTCGTTTCTGAGAGTTTGGAAGAGTGTTTAATGTCTCAGAAGATCCGAGAATTACAAGACCATGGTCTAGCTTAAACTCATTTTGTAAAAAAATCAAATATGGCACACCAAAAATTAAACAGTTTGGGACAAAACCAAAACATAATGTGACAAAGAACCCTCCTCTGTTTTACATCTGTTGCAGACTGGATAAATAGAATTGTATATTTTTAGTTTTGGAATGATACAGTCTATGAACCACTTTAAACTGAATCAACCTGTGCCTCATATTTATTGAGCAGTCTTGAATCTTCTTGAGACTTTCATTCCAGGTTTCATCGGACACTTGTTCATCAAAGTCCTTAGCCCAGGCTTCTTTTATATAATTTGTGTTTACAGGCAGTTGGAAAGAATTTACACAGAGTGAAACCAAATGTCTAGAGCTAGGATTTACCAAAAAAACATTGCTCAAATTTGTTAGACTTTGGTTTGTCAATAAATTGTGGAAGAACCATTTGAACCATTGTCTCACTTATAGATACGAAAAAAGTCAGAACCTAGGAGATTAAATGCAGATTGCAATTGGTTCAAATATGCAAATTTACCATCTATATAAAGATCCCCAATAGACATCAGGCCTTTGCTTTTCCATTTAATAAAACCTCGGTCTAGCTGAGAGGCTTTAAATATGTGATTTTTAGCAAAGGGTGTAAGGACAGAGACGTCAGGCGACTTCAGATGTTTCCTTATTTAATTTAATATTCGTATTGAATTTTTAATTATTAAATTGGTCCCAATTAGTTTTGATGAGGGTGACACTTTAGAAAAAATTAAAACTTGGGAGACAAGATGTTGTTAGAGACAATGTCTCTACCCTAAGCCAAGAGGATCAGCCATCGAGAAAGTTTCACCAGGAATACCATTCTGCCAATAAAATAAAGCCCTGGCATCTGCTGCCCAATAGCAAAATTTGATCACTGGGAGACCTAGGCCTTCCATCTGGGTGGGTTTCTGTAAGTGCATTTTTGCTATTCGGGGGGTCTTGTAAGCCCAAATAAATGGTACGATAATTGAATCAACAAGCTTGAAAAAAGACAAATATATAAATCGGCAAATTTTGAAAAAAGTAGAGGAATTGTGGTTAAGTGACGATTTTATTTGCATTCAATAAAATGGGAAATATTTGCTTAGGGATCTTTGGAACCACATGCCAAGGTATGTAAAGTCGTCTTCGACTATTTTAAAAGACAAGGGACCAACCTGGCTGGGATTTGTGTGTCTAGCAAGTGACATAAACTCGCTTTTGGACTAGTTAATAGTATTCCCGGAGATTTTACCAAAGGCATTAATATAATCAAGTAAATGGGGAACTGATTTGGCTGGATCAAAAAGATATATTAAAAGATCATCAGCATATAGACTAACCAAAGCTTCCTCATTTCCAATCTTGCATGTATGGGTGACTTCTGATCCCTACAGCAAAGCGGTTTTAACGTAATATCAAAAAGAAGAGGAGAAAGAGGATCTCCTTGCCTAAATCCTTGACACAACTCAAAGGGGTTAGATTTGTTAGAGTTTGTCAGGATGGATGAACGAGGACATAAATATAGAATTTTTACCCCCTTGTTAAAACGACTCCCAACCCCAAAGTGCTCAAGCGCTTTTAGCATGAATGGCCACTCTATTTGATCAAACGCCTTTTGGGCATCTAATGAAATCATTACTCCTGAGGCTTCCTAACCAAAAATCCTTATAAAAAATATTAAAGGAGACGAACACTGCAAAAGGAAAAACGACCTGGTATAAACCCCGTTCGGTCTGGGTGTACTATTGTTGAGATATGTTTTTTTAAGTCTATTTGCTAAAAGCGATATAGGTCTATAATTGGCCGGGTCCATGTCGTTTTTTCCTTTCTTTAATAGAACACAAATATTGGCCTCATACAATGAATTGGGGAAAATGAAGACTATCAGTTTGATTTAAATTTTTGAGTTGCCATTTCATGTCCAATGTAAAATCTGGGTCCTGAAGGAAAACCAGTTAAGAACCAATGATTCAAGTGTGGAAGAATCAGAAAGAATTAGAACGTTAATACCATTTGATGAAAGACTATGAAGACCCTTTTTTTTTTACTTTAGAATAACATGCGCTATAACACCAGGAACGTAAAGTATACAAGATCCATTTTGATGAATTTAAAGCTTTGAAGAGTACAAAGGTGCTGAAAATGTTTCACCACTGCAACATCATCGACAGCATTTCTTCAGGGTTTTCACTACAAAGCACTTTCTTCACATATGCAGCATTACACACAGTAACCAACATTTTTTTATATTTTCAGATTTATTGAGCTTTGCCGCTGCAAACTAATTATTTTCTTGAACAGAGAGCAGACACCTTGGGTAATGGCATCCCTTATTAGAAGTAGACTTCTCCAGGCCTGATTGCTAGTCAGCAGCTTTTCTCTGTAATGCTGAATATTTCAGCTGTGAATCGTATAGCGTGGCCCTCTGGAGGCCAGTAATAAGAGCGGCGCTAGCAAAACCAAGAGCACTAGCTCAGCACGTAACTAACAGAAACTTTCAAAATTACTTTGAAAAATGGTCTGTTATTCCTGAATCAATCACTGGCCAAGAAAAAAATCCACTGGGCAGCAGTGATTAGATCCTTCATTAAAGTCAACATGAATTCAAAAGCTACCCTATTCACTTTCTTTATACATATTCCTGGTCTTATTCATACATGTCCCTGGTCTTATTGTGCACAATGCAATGCATGTTTTTTGAAAAATGCAATGCATACCAAGTAATGGATGAAGACCCTACTATGACCCTTTCTCCATCATTTAAGATGTATTTGGTTCATTTCAGACTACAGCTGCAATTTAGACCACAGAATATGAGTTTCTAAATGCTTCCTATATCAAGTTAAATGTTGCCAGGAAATGAAATTGAGGTTCAGGTGAGGTTAGACCAATTTGAAAATATATTGACATACTCTTCGATTAGCAGCATATGAAATCTTTGAAAAGTCTCATTCCCAATACTGCAAATTAAATATATATATATGCCAGCATATATTGGAATTTATGGACTTATCTGCAGTTCCCATTTTCTTGAGCAGACTCTCAAGCACAGACAACTTGATTTATTCTGAAGATACACCTCCATGTATGTGGCAGTAAAAGAAATTGAATCATTATGCTAGACCTTGATTCGGCTGATATAAAATGAAATAAAACCTGCTCATGCCTGCCAAAAATCTTGATTTGGAGTCAGCCAAGGCCTTCTTGGAAATAATTGGGGGGGGGGGGGGGGGGGGGGGGGCAAATGTTCAAAAAGAACAGAGCTTGCTTGCTTCAAACTCTTTCTGTGCATCAAATCAATAATGAATAAATATTGGTGTTGGATTTTTCATTTGACTTCAGTCTTCACCTCAGGCCGTTTTGAAAGATGCTCTAATTGGAATTCAAACCCACAGCAGAATTGTTTATTACATTTCCACATGGTATTTGTGTCTTTTCCCAAGGCTAGTTCAACAATGAACACGACCAGTTCTGTATATTTGACATGCATTTACAGTCCAAAGTTTGGAAATATTACAACCTTTTCATGTCTTTGAAAGAAGTCTCTTATGCTCACCAAGGCTGCATTTATTTCATCAAAAAATATTTGAAAATGCCAGATTTGTGCAATGGCAAAGCTGAATTTTCAGCATCATTAATCCAGTCTTCAGTGTCACACAATCCTTCAGAAATCATTCTAATACGCTTATTTGATGCTCAAGAAACAATTCTTCTTATTATTATTATTATTATTATCAGTGTTGAGAACAGATGTGCTGCCTAAAATTTTTGTGGAAATTATGATAATTTTTTCAGAATTCTTTGAGGAATAGAAAGTTCAATGAACAGCATTTATTTGCATTTATTAAATAGAATTTTTTTTTAACATTATAAATGTCTTACTCTTCACTGTCACTTTTGATCAATTTAATGCATCCTTGATGAATAAATTTATTAATTTCCCTCTCTTTTTTAATCTTACCACACACTTTTTAATGGTATCATGGTTTCCACAAAAATGTTGACAGCAAAAACTGTTTTCAACATGGATTATAATAATAAGAACAATTTCTTGAGCAGCAAATCAGCATATTAAAATGATTTCTGAGGGATCATGTGACACTGAAGACTGGAGTAATAATGCTGAAAATTCAGCTTTCCATCACAGGAATAAATTACCCTTTACATTTATTCATTTAGCTGACGCTTTTATCCAAAGCGACTTACAATTGCTATATTTCAGAGGTCGCACCGTTCTGGAGCAACTAGGGGTGAAGTGTCTTGCTCAGGGACACATTGGTGTCTCACAGTGGGTTCGAAACCGGGTCTCTCACACCAAAGGCATGTGTCTTATCCACTGCGCCATCACCACCCCAGACTGGTGTGGGGTGGTGATACATTTTAAATGTATTAAAATAGAAACCAATGATTTTAAATTGTGATAATATTTCACAAAGTTTTTACTCTATTTCTGATCAAATAAATGCAGCCTTGGTGAGCATAAAAGACTTCTTTCAAAAACGATAAAAAATTGTAATGTTTCCAAACTTTTGACAGATACTGTACATTGTATACATTTTTGGAAAAGTTTACTTTGAAGAAAATGTTATGAAAATAAATATATACTAGAATCTATGTTAGGTATCATAATCATCATTATGTTTGTATCGATGTCTGGAATTAATTTTGTAGTTGGTTAATTTTTCCACATAAACCGTCACTTGAGAGCTAGGCAATAAAGTACAAACTTTGAGCTTAATTAAAATGGGACCAAAAGCACAATGGAGTCCTCCAAAACTCCTCAACATCTTGTTTACGCCAGACCTGTGTGTGAATGCTGCAATTAATGAATCCATATATTACACTAAACACATGAGGATGGATGGATATTAACGACAGAGAACAGCCTCACCTCCTGACAGCGTCTCGTTTCTGCTCGTCGATGCTGTCCCACCATTTTACAAAATATGAGATCTCAGACCAGATCATTTTTCGCCGAATGTCTTCGTGTAGTTTCACCACCATGTTGTTGAGAATGTGTTGCGTCTGGTCTCGATAGTAGTCATCGAATGTCTTCAACCAGCCTGAGAAAAACATCACATACATTTGTAACAGAGGTTGCTGAGATTGTTATTAATGACTTGATATTTAAAATGGTTTTAAAATATTTAAAACTCAAAAATTTAAATTCTGTCATCATTTATTCACTCTCATTTCATTCCAATCTTTTCTTTTGTGGAACAGAAAATTAAATGTTTAGCAGAATGTTTGTGCTATTAAATGACAATGGATGGGGATCATGAACAGCCGTAGTCACCATTCATTTTACATTGTATGGAAAAGAACAGCTTGGATATTCTGCAAAATATCAAATTTTGTGTTCAATGCAAGAAACAAGCAGCTAATATGTACAAGAAATGAGTAGATTACATTTAAATGGGGGTGTGAAACAAAAAAAAAAAAAAGCATTATGGTATCAGCATGTTTTTGGATAATGTTTTTGTCCATTACCATTATAGTATTCTTTGAGGTAACATGAAAATGCCATGGTATATGTTTCATGGTATAAAACCTGCCATTCAAAAGTTTGGGGTTGCAAGAATTTAAAAAAAAAAAAAAAAATGCTTGTCAAGACTGCATTTATTTATCAAAAATACAGTCAAAACAGTAATACTGTGAATTGTTAATACACATTAAAATGAACAGTTTTTCAATATTCAGTGTTTCCCCTAGGATTTTTTTTCAGGGGGGGGGGGGGGGTCTGCTAGTGTTGCGGAGCGGGCGTGTTACGGATACGTGGTGTATTTGTTTTTTATTATTAATTGAAATCATGTACTATGAATCATTAAACTTATACAACATTTTTTTTTAATATATATATATATATGGAAAAAAAATTCACACTAATTCTGTGTTGTGTTTTTTCTGGTAATAAAATGAAGACATAAAACACAAATTTTAGCATTTATCATCAATTTTAATCATATGAAATTAAATAAACTTTTTGTCAAAAAACTGGCTGCACAATGAGCTTTAGCCTAACTGTTCAAATTAAAACATGGATTATTCCTTAAAAATTTCAGTTTTGATGATCATTTATTTGGATTAGTGTTAGTGTATTATTACATTGGGATATATCTAAATTCTAATGTACAACAGTAATATATTTCTGTCAAGTTAAACCGAACTTTTATTTTGACGGGTTGCCGTGAAGACCTTTTGAGGTTCTGTGTGTTTGTCATGATGATAGTTTTTCTCAAATGAAGCGGTGAAATGATCACGAAGTGACTTTCAGAGTGGATCTAGAGCCTGGAGAGGAAGTTCATGCATTTGTGTCTTCATATAGGCCAAATAACAGCGCAAGCGTCACACGTGCTTCAGTGTGTGTGTGGTAAATTAAACTGCGCGTCGGGGCACCATTCATTCACACAGAACATGCAGGATTCGTATTTAAATAGTCTTTGTGTTTTAATATTCACACACACTAGTCTACATCGCGATTTGATTTCAAGTGTACTGAACTGCTTTCTATTTTTTCCTCAAATTTACAAATTCCGTGAAATTCCGCGTTTTACACTAAATTCCTTTTTTATGACTGTATTTCGTCAGCATTTTAGGGGGGGCGGGGGGTCGTTTTGCGGGGGCGGGCCGCCCCCCCAAAACAATGTTAGGGGAAACACTGTTCTTAATAAAAAAATATTTTTAAATATATTTTAAAATGTCAGCTTTGTGCAATGGCAAAGCTGAGTTTTCAGCATCATTACTCCAGTCTTTAGAGTCACATGATCCTTCAGAAATAATTCAAATATGCTGATTTGGTGCTCAAGAAACATTTCTTATTATTATCAATGTTGAAACAGTTTGCATAATATTCAGGTTTTGATCATTTTGCATTGATACATTGAAAGTTCAAAAGAACAGCATTTATTTGAAATAGATTTTTTTTAACAATGTAAAATTATCAATTTACATCTTTGTGCCACTATAGACAACATATATAATGTATAATACTAACTATTGTAACAGTACCTTTTTGCAGTAGAGCATGACCTCGTGTCAGTACCTCAGAATTGATCAATTTTACAAGCTCAGATTAACGAGCAATACAAGTTTGAAGTTTTAAATGAACACTGGCAAATATTTAAAAGTGAAGTGTGTAATTTCTGCACCACAATCGGAACCCAACGAAATTGCAAACTAAAGGAGATTTCACAAACACTCCTAGTCTTCAAATATTTATACAAACTTTCACCCTGCAAACAGACTTACCCACTTTAATAATACTTACAGATATTTTAATCCCACATGAATGTACATGAACATGAAATGACAGTCATCATAATATTAATGATTTTTAACTCAAACATAATTGAGAAAACTAATCCTAATAACTAACAGAGATGTACTTGCAGCTGTCCAAACACCATAACTGACAGTTGCTATTCATCTTTTACCAGAAACCATCACATGACATCAAACAGGAAAAACAGCATGACCTTCTAGTTTTCCCACAAAGCAGTGGTTTATGGTTTATCTTGAGGGGACTTTACTAGTTGCTGTCCAACTAAAATCTAATAAATACGGTATAATTACATAAATATAAATTTAAAGTTGATTATGAATTAAATGCAAGTCTGTTTTTACACACTTTTTGTTTCCCCTTTAAATCAACATTTTGACAAGAAACAACAATGTAAAAGTTAGGGAAATGGCGACAAAAACAGGACAGGTCAGGTTACCAAACACAGCAACAATGAGCATGTTTACATGCACACCAAAAATCAGTTAATTGAAATGACCCGATTTACCGGTTTACATGCAAATCAATAACTTGTTGGCAATGCAATTAAACCGTGTTTACAAGACTGTATTAAAAAAACAGGTTCTTGCCCAGTGGTGACGTCAAAACATTGTGATATATTTGCATGTTTATTCACCTGGTAATGTTTGCCTAAAGTAGTTGGAATAGGTTCATGATGCTAGTTACCCAAACAACAGACCAGTCACACTTGAGTGAGTAGTTAGAACTTATTAATTTTTAAAAGTTTGTTTGTGGCGGGATCTTTAATTAGCATGCCCACATTGTGCTGTGTTTAAGCTGTGAGACAGTCTGCCTAGTAAAACCTTTTCTGATAAAGTGCTTCTTTTGTGTCACATGCTATTTTTTTTAGCATCCTGCGCCATGAGCAATGCATTTTTATCACAGCGTGTTTGCATGTTGAATGCAAAATATGAATTGCACACTTGGCAATTCACATGGGAGAATCAAATAATAAACTTCCTGCTTTTGTAGGATGCCATTTCATTGTTAACTCTTTGGCGTTGAGTAAGACAACTGTTAAGAGGAAGGTACATCAATTCTCGTCTATCACAGCTATGGAAATACCTTGGGAAAAACCCTCAGAATGGAACATTTATTCAGTTAGTTGGTCTAAAGGAATATTCAAAGTTCAATATAAGTTCAGCAATCAACAGCATTATCTTCCATCAAAACAGGAAATACAATTCCTAGCTATTTTTAAGCTGAAAATCACAGTTTTAGCAAGGCACTTACAATGGACAAACATAAAACAAGCCAATGAAAAAAATACAAAGTATAGCCGTGTAAACATTAGACTCATCGACCTTTCGTGTGTAAAATGATATAGTATATTTGAACTTCGTTGTCATGGCAACTTTCTCACAATAAGGATAGCAGAAAGGGACTCTGACCCCGTTTACACCTGGAATGAATATCTGTCTGATCCGAACACAAGTGGTCAAACGGGGTCCATATGTTTCCTAACACCGAGATAGTAGGAAGTGCATGTGAGCGCATCACATCTGTAGTGAGACAGCAGGGAGGGAACGCCTACTCGTCTGTCAATCATCCACTATGTTGAAGAGAGGTTTGAAACTTTTCCCGGCTTTAATTGACAATAACTGCCTGATCGAAACATACATTTAAATACATACATAAGATTTCACTTCTTCTTCAGTATGTCTGACATCAACATGCAGTGACATAAAAGTTTAGAATAAATCATCGGAGAATTGAACTTGAAACATCTCGTTTGTGCTTAGATTAAAATGCATTCATATGTAAATGCCGCAAATTTTGTGGAATTTTTTTCAGTGCTTTATTTTCTTTCGTTTTTCAGTTGTTATGCGAAGTCAACACACACTAACACAGTGTGATGTCTGAAGGTGCTGATGAAGCCAGAGACCCTCCACTTGAAATCTGATCCGACCGGTCACAAGAGATTTGAGGCTTGAGACTGTGTAGGTGTAAACAGCAATCTGTCTTGTCTCTACAGTGATCAGATCACCAGAGACTGAGCTTAATACCAGGTATAAATCAGTTTTACACATAGCAAATTCCACCCACAGGAATTTTGTCAGTAACACAAAACCAGACGTTCATCCACCTGGAAAACAATTCCCACCTCGAAAAGGACAATTTAGCCAATTTGGCAATTTAATAGGTTTTTAAGACTATTTAAAGTCCCCCAATGGTGAAAATCAAGTTATTAATGTTGTTTATATGTCTATGTGGCATTTTTAACGTGCTTTATGACCAGTGGGGAAGACTGCAAGGGAAGCTCGGCTTCCCCTATAATGTCAAAAAATGTATGTCATTCATTCATACAACTTCCCCCCTTTGAAAGACCAGCAGCCGCCATTGCTGAGACTTTTCTCTTTAAAACTGCAGTGAACCAAAGACAGTCTCAAAAAAGGGGTTTGAAATCACTGGTGTTTCTGACGTCACAAACTACCTTGTAACCAATCACGTCAACATGCGAGCGGGCTTTAGCATATCATTAACAGCGAACTAGCAGGGGAGTCTCGAGAGATGCCAGGTTATCCCGGTATATATTTTTGTTGATATGAAAAAATCGGGTTGATTTAGCAATATAGCGGGGGTGTATGATGTTTATTACGATGTTATGATGAACTATATGCCTTTCTCCTCTGACGTTCTGAGTTGTTCAAAGCATTTCTGATGGTTGTTAGAAGGCAGCTGCCTGACTGAGATGGCGAACGGGAACATAGTTTGTGTAACATTAGCAACACATTAGCTGTTTGATAACATAGTCAAGCAAAAGGCTAATCATTAATTACTGATATGTTGCCGACGTTGTAAAGAGCGATACCATTGTGTAGCATTTAGCTACCTCAGTAAGTTGGCTGAGTGGATCTCTGAGCTAACGTGAGTGGAGGTGGGGCTAATTAGCATATTCATGGTCCCGCGTGTACTAAATGAAGCAAAGGTGTAGAGTTTGATTCATGCTATTTAAGGAATGATGAATTTATTTTCACAGGAAAAAAACATTTAAATATGCAATTTTGGTGATC
This sequence comes from Gila orcuttii, assembly GCA_026230005.1. NCBI lineage: Eukaryota > Metazoa > Chordata > Actinopteri > Cypriniformes > Leuciscidae > Gila > Gila orcuttii. The sequence continues at coordinate 51,183,315 of JAPDVR010000004.1, forward strand.
AAAGATGAGTTTTAAGGGATAAAATGATTGACTACAGTGGGACTTTTAAGCTGCAGTCCGTAACTTTTGGCGCTCTAGCGTTTAAAAAACAAAACTGCATGCGTCTTGTAGAAGAACATTGTAGCCGGAACTACTTCTCTCTGTTTATGTTTATGACGAGTCACGCAGGTACTGGACTACTCCGCAGTGGTACGACCCGTACCGATCTAAAATAGTCTGAATATAAACACTTATTATAGGTGTACAGTAGTGATTTAGGATAAGACAAAAACCCGGTTTGGAAAATGGATTCATGATGTACTCGCTTATTATATATATTTTGAACACAAAAAAAGTTACAGACTGCAGCTTTAAACTATTTACACTAACTCTTAGTGCTTTAACAAAAATTCAAGCTTCATATTTCTGCTTGAATCTGAAATACTGTCCGGCTTCATTTGCATGATTCTAACAGGAACTGAATATACTAATAATAATCAAAACATGTCTGTATCTGAAAGCACACATAAATCTCACATCCTCAGTACCACTAGGGTTGGGCGATATGGCCAAAAATATTTCCACAATTTATTTCTCAATATCATTCCTTATAAATATTTACATTTACATTTATGCATTTGGCAGACGCTTTTATCCAAAGGGACTTATATTGCATTTCAAGGTTCACACATTTACATTCTCATCAATTCTCGCTTTCCCTGGGAATCAAACCCATGACCTTGGCGTTGCAAGCGCAAACACTCTACTGTTTGAGCTACAGGAAAATGTATCACAATATTCTTTTCATTAATGAAGAAAGGAAATGCATTCCGTATGTTTATTAGACCTAATAAATGTAAAAAACAACTTGTTTGTTTATCAATAAACTCCACAAAACAAGCTACCTTTTAATTTAGGATGCCATGAATTTGTTAAATATTTCCCCAAAATTCTGTGTTTTATGTTTTGTTTTCCCCTGGGTTCTATGTTTTATGATTCAATACAAATTCATCATTAATTTTTTGCCTAATGAGATTAATTCATAAAAATGTAACAATTTAATCTCATTGCATTTATTAATGTAATCAAATGAAATAATTTACAACAACATTGCTTTTTTTCACATTAGGTGCAACACAACAGAACTTGTAGACCATATCAATTAAAACATGAATGAAAATACATATAAAATATTTTGGTTGTATGATATTCCTTAAAATAATAATAATACCAACAATAATAATAATAATAATACTTTGAGAAGTATGTTTTACTATGCAATAAAATAATACTTCTGTCATAATTTCTTCAAGTTAAACCAAACTTTTATTTTGGTGGGTTATAGTTATGAACTTTGAGTTTGTTTTGTATTTGACAAGGTTTTTTTTTTCCAAATGAAATGGCGAAATGCTCGTAAAGTGACTGTCAGAGCAGCTCTATAGATGAAGTTCATGTCCTCGTATAGTGAGACAGAAGATGCTGAAAACTCCATGAGCATCACGCGTGCTTGAGTATGTGTAGACAAAACCACACTGCTCATTCAAACAAAGACAGATAGAACATGCGACACGCACTTAGATACAGGCTAAATATTAAAATGTTTATATATTGAGGAATTATTTTTTCCGATAGGTATCGACTAGTCAGTTACTCATCTCATGCACATCCCTGAATTTAACCCACACTCGTGTCTGCAGCCAATCGAATTTCAGCCTTTAATCACAAATATTTGTAATATTCATCACATACAACCATCAGGCCAAAGCACCTGAGATAAACACGTCTGTTTGCTTGATAAATGGTGATTCTCATTGACTACAAACACATGACAATGGTCAACAAACTTTGACTCACCAGGGTCATTATGTGAATGGGGCACAACAAAGACTTGCAGTGGCTCACTGTCCCATTCGTCAGCCTGATAAGAGATATCAAAGCCTTGTTTCCATACTCCACCATCAGGGTTATCAAAGCTGAGCAAATCATAAACATCCAGCATCTGAAATAAAGCAGGAGAGAACATCATTTTACTGGACTGAAATAGGCATGCACTTCCATTCAATTGTTGACTGATTACTGGACATCAATATTTATTAGTTACGAAAGTGTTTCATATGTTGCGTAGTTATTTGAAGGCTGGGAAGAGGTAAGTCTTGATAAAAATGAATTTACATTTATGACAACTGTGAAGAGCCGCTTCACTGTGATGAAACTTATTCAAATGTCAATTAATTAAAAGGGGGGAAAGGATGCAATTTTATTTTATTTGTACACAATTTCATTCCTGATGACACTCCTAAAATTTGCAGTGTAATGGTGGCCATAGTTTATTTCAGCTTACAATTCTCTGAAGCAAAAAAAAAAAAAGAAGATTTTCTTTTAAGCAATTCCTGCACGTAAACTTAAAGATTTGGACAGGAATTAAATTAAAAAATTGGCAAGCACCACACAACTCTGGTGTTTGGTAATTCAAAAAACAGGTAATTCAGCAGAGATTTTTTCCCTTAGAGGAAAAACAATATTTTCTGTTGCACCTGTAAATGCTTATATTACATCACGTCCCCAAGTAGAAAAAAAAATAAAAAATACAATGGAATTAAGAAGGTAAGCCATAAACAAACTTAGATGCAAAAGTATGCAAAGATTTGTCTGGTCGAGTAACAATTCAGGCACTGAGATATTTTTCAACCTTCAAAGAACAGCCAGTGGGATCTCTGGAAAACAAGTCTCTCTGACATTGATCTATTCATGTTTACCAAACCATCATTTATGAAAAAATCTTCATTAAGTAGGCCTGTTTTGTGCATAAAAAAACTTTTCAAGGTAGTATCACAACATATAAAAAACATGTGACAACTTGTGAACACCCTTAAACTTTCAGTTAAAGTAGTTAACCAGTATGCTTAGTGTGGTTTTATTGTGTACATTACAGTATCGTGCTGTGCGATAAATCATAAATTATTTTCTATTTTGATTTTGGCTTCCAAAGAGTATGAAAACAAGATAATCGAGGTAATACGACTATTGTGCCACTGCCAAATTTAGTGGTGCGCTTTTGTTGCTCCCTGAGCCAAACATCCAAATCAGCTGAATAAGTGAGTGTTGTAAATTGCAGTCTACTGCTGCTAAACTATGGGACGTGCCTGATATTAAACAGTGTTAATAAAAGCTCATTAAGGGCGAAAGAGATACTGTTTCCCAGGCAGCTTTCTGTGCCCGCGCTCCCAGGCAATATATTGTATACTGTGTGGTTCAGATACATGCCTAAACGGTCAAATAACATACACACATCTATATGCCGTTTTGGTAAGTATACTCGTAATCAAAACAAGTTTTAAGTGAATGTAAACAGTTGAGGAAGAAAACGCTTGTGAAACAGTATATTGGATCAGTGCATTCGGTCTTGAAGTGACAGCAGCCCAATATTACTGCTTTAGTCTGTGTCATTAATGTTAATTAAACAACAAAAGGCAAAGATAAAATCACTCATTGCTCTTGAAAGAATAACTTTTGTAGCTTTAATAAGGATTAATCTATACTTAATTTATACTGTGAAGACTATGCAGTGTTATTTCACATTTGATTACTTTATTCAGTTCCTGTTGTAGGCTATTACTTATCTGAATACCATTGGTAGTACATCTTTACCTTAGTAAAGTATATACATTGGTAGTACCTTTACAACTTTTTAAGAACTGTTTATTTCATTTGTATTTAATTCGGTTTTGTGTGTAATTAGTATCTTTGTTCTTATTGTATTGGTGACTGTTTACTTGTCTTCTGTAACAGTTTTGAAGACATTTTACTTAACCTAGTATAAGTTTTTGCTGAAGTAGCCTATCAATCATTTGACTGATATAGAAAATTAATCATATCATGAAATAAGACTTTGATCATATCACCCACCAATAATCTTGATTTCATTATTGACCAAAATTATTGAGATTACGAGTTTTGCCATAATTGAGCAGCCCTAGTAGTATGTCTTACAAAAAGATGATGACATTGAGGTTTTAGTTTAGAGGGAGAATTAATATCAAAACGTAGTTTTATTACAGATGATCCATGCAAATGTTATTTACAGACCGTTATAATAAGCTAGTTTATTTCCAGCTATTTTTGCTTAAAAACCTAATAAATTATTGCAATTTATTGTAACTTCTTTTTTTAAGAAAACTTTTATAAATGTATGAATATGTATACTAGTTACATTATGTTAAGATTTTTTTCATGTTTTTTTTTTTTTACAAGTCTCTTATGCTCACCAAGGCTGCATTTATACGATTACAAATACAGTAAAAACAGTAGTATTGTGACATTTTATTAAAATTTTAAATATATGAAATGTCTATTCAAATATATTTTAAAATGTAATTTATTCCTGTGATAGTGTCACATGATCCTTCAGAAATTATTTTAATATGCCAATTTGTTGCTCAAGAAACATTTATTCTTATTATTCATGTTGAAAACAGCTGTGCTGCTTAATATTTTTGTGGAAATCATGATTTGTGATTGTACATATACTATTTTTATGTATATTATACTTTTAATTATTTTTAAATCAAATTTCTTTCCTTTTATCTTTGTGTTATCAGACAAAATATTACCAGGGCAGGTAGAAATATAAACCACTGGCCTGACTGGGCAAACAGAAGAAATCCTTAGGTTTTGAGCCCTGATAGTAATCAATTGATCTACTTAATCTTAAAGGGATAGTTCACCCAAAAATGAAAATTCTGTCATCATTTACTCACCCTCATGTCGTTCCAAAAGTACTGAAGTTTAAGTTATTTTTTATTAAATCTAAGAGCTTTCTGTCCCTTCATTGACAGCTACGCAACTTTGCAACTTCAAAAAGTTCATAAAGAGATCGTAAAACTAATCCATATGAATCGAGCGGTTTAGCCCAAATTTTCTAAAAAGACATGATGGCTTTATAGGATTAACAGTTTGAATTTAGGCTTTTATTCACATATAAACATTCATCAACTCACACATCAGATCTGGTAAACGGAAGCTCAAGCATGTTCGCTTGACGTGCGAGAACCAATGAGGTTCATTCTCATGTGTTGCACAGCAAGTTTGAGCTTACGCAAGAGGTTTTTCACATATAAACGTTCACAATGTTTATATGTGAATAAAAGCCTAAATTCAATCTGTTCATCATATAAAGCGATCGTGTCTCTTCAGAAAATTTGGAGTAAACCGCTCAATTCATATGGATTAGTTTTACAATCTCTTTATAAACTTACTGAAGCGTCAAAGTGGTAGTTGTGTAGACTGTAAATGAAGAGACAGAAAGCTCTCAGATTTCATCAAAAAAATCTTTCTTTGTGTTCCGAAGATGAACGAAAGTCTTACGGGTTTGGAACAATATGAGGGTGAGTAATTGATGACCGAATTTTTTTATTTTTGGGTGAACTATCCCTTTAAGACTCCCTTTCCCTCTATACCTGTACTCCATCCGCTGCCTTGGAGTGGGTCCGTGCTGCAAACTGGCAGTCCTGTGAGTGGATGGGGATCAGCGCAGGAGCCGGAGGCAGCAATTCCAAGTCTCCCTGACTCATGTTCCCTTCAGGAAACATTTTCCCAACTTTCACAGTTTCTCTCAGGTTAATTACGGAGTCCCTGATGTTGGCAATGATCTCATTGTTCTCTGCAAGCAGTCTTTCTAAGTGGTCTATTTTGTCCTGCAGAATACCAAGCTGGCCCTGTAAAACAGAGAAAAACGATGAGTAACACTTTTAACACTGCGTTGGACAGGATCACAAGCCCTACAAGCACAAAATTCAGACAATGACATAACTGAATATATTACCACATAACCTAAACTTAAATGAATTAAGTGTGTCGCAGATTTTGTTAATGGGCCTTATGCGGTTTTGGGGAAAAAATTAACATCCAAAGTAATTAAACGCAGCATCTGGCCTGCAACTTTTCCAGATCAGGCACAAGCACCGTGTTTGTGAAAAAGGGAGAGATTAAAATTTACAACATTATCCCCCGGTTTCACTGACAAGGCATTAGACTAGTCCCAAACTAAAATGCATGTTTGAGCTGTTTTAAAGGGTTAGTTCGCCCATTTAAGACATGAAGTTGTATGGAATCCTTACCAGCACTATAGTGCATACACACTGACCCACTCTGTAGTCACCTCCCTGGTCAGAGTTCTGGCCGCTGGAAGTTTTTCAAGAAAGTACTCCCGGTTAGTTTCCGGGGCCTCAAAACTGTGCGTTTTTACGTGAAAAAATTATTTGCGTTTCAAAGCTTGATTAATTTAACACAAAAAAAACACGCCGGTCAAAATTCATACCTCAGTTTTAATCGGCACTATTTTCTTTCCATTTCTATCAATCCGCGCTGCTGTCAACGTCAACCGTGCGCACGAGTCTTTTCTTCCCTGTAAGTGACGTATATCCGATTGAAGCAGCTCCTCCAACAAGAAAAAAAATCTTGACTTGATTATTGTCCATTGGAAATTATTTGGATCATTGTGATTTGCTATCACTGTGATCTCACGTGAGTGACAGGTTGCCCCGCCCTCGCGCCAGTAAACACGTCATCAGAGAAGAGATGTAGTAAAAAGAGGGAGGGGAAGTTATTTTAATTAAAGATTACATGTGCACATGAATTTAACAAAAATAATTATGTGGATAAATGAACGGATAAATAATTTATAATAAATAGCAACATTCCATTAAAAATTATTGTTAATGTTAATAAATGTTAATTTTAATTATTTAAAAAATATGTTATAATCCAAATAGTTTATACATGTATTGTAGGTATAGGACCAATTACGGAAGTTTGAACCTATTTGTATGCAAAAACAGAGATGAGCAGGAAACAATGTGTGCTGTCTAGATAGGCAGCTCGTTGGAATTTTGCTCGTTCAATCTATGAACGCTGAGGACTACGAGGAAATGAACTTTGAGCTCAGTTCACTGTCCAAAGCGAAACAGAATCTTCGCTTTCTGAATCGTTTAAGACAGTATCGTGATCTACATGGTTTAGTTAAAATATAACACGATACAAACACTTGAGAAACAGGAAATGCAGGCTTGACTTAACTGATCACAGCCATCTTTGTGCCGGTGTATTACTTTAATAGTGTAATGTCACTTGGAAAGAAGCAATCAATCAATTCATAAGTGTCTTTTTATCCACCACATCACAATCGAGTCAATATTATAAGTTCACGGACCAGCAGCTTGAACACAGAAAACACACATCTACTGAGTAAAACACAATTTATTGATAAACGTGAGGCTGCACATGGACTAGGCTACTTACGTTTTGCGTTTTCTCTCCATTTGGGTTTTTGCTATAATCTAAGTGATCCAACATCAGGTACAAGGAAAATACCACCACACAGAATATAGCACTGCCAAAAACTGTGAACTGTCTGCTGAGCTTCATTTCTGTACAGTCCTGTACATTCACATGAAAGGCAAACTTTTAAAGGTTTGTGTCTCGCGAGCGGTGGTCCCGTAGGTGACAGAAGGAAGAAGTGAGAAAGAAGGGTCTTCCATGAAGAGTTGCACGAAAGGGGACACCTTTTCTGTCTGACGGCTGGGAAATGTCGAGTTATGTATCCACGGATTGAAATCCACTGCGATGTGTCTTCAAAGTTTTGACGATGCGGAAGAGTTTGTGTGATTCAGCAAATTGTGATGGTCAAATAGGCAAAGGAAAAGCGCCAACCAACCCTGCCCCCTTTCCTGCGCTTACTGTGCTACAGTACACACACACACAGACAGAGGAAAAGTGAAGTGAGTGTGTGGAGTTGCGCCGCCTAACGAGTGAACACATCACTCATACACGCACCCGCACCCGCGCGCGCGCGCGCGCGCACACACACACACACACACACACACACACACACACACACACACACACACTATATACTAAGTAATACTATAATTTAGTATTATTTTCCTCAGCCCCATTTGACAGCTTTTGATCATTCATAACCTGCTATATTTATATAGAAATGTGCTTTCGGTTGTTTTAATGTACAAATAGAGAGTTTATAATAACTAAACGTTTATTTATTGTTATGTAATATATATCATGACCGTTAAAATGTATTGACGGATAAATTATGACTTAATAAATTCTTAGATAATCAGGTGAAATTGTTTATTGTGTAACATGTTTGTTTCCTCCCATCATTATTTCTAATGTTTCAGGGCAGCAGTGCTGCTTTTTTAGCCTTAAAAAAAAATGGGGAGTTTATGATAACTATACGTTTATTTATTGTTATTTATTATATTTTATGACAGTTCAAATTAATTGACAGTTATAATATGAAGTTATACATTCTCAGATAATTCTTAGATTTCTAATGTTTTAGGGCAGCAGTGCTGCTTTATGGTCTTTATATGGTTAATGGGTTTAAAAATAGGGAGTTTATGATAACTAAACCTTTATTTATTGTTATGTATTATATTTTATGACAGTTAAAATATGCCTTAATAAATTCTTAGATTATCCTTTGATTTCTAATGTTTCAGGGCAGCAGTGCGTGCTGTTTTGTAATGTTCTTTATAGGGTTAATAGGTTTAATGTGAAAATATGGAATGCATAATTCTACATTTTTATTTATTGTCATCATATCAACATCATTTTAAAATATGAATTAATACATTATTAGATAATCAGGTAAAAAATATGTATATCTTGTGTGTAGCATTCCTCCAATCATTAGACTTCTTCAGGGTATTTAGCAGTGCTGCATTTTTCTGAAAATGTTCTGGCCTACACACATTTTATGAAGCACCTAGCAATAAACAAATGTTTAATTGGAAATCAATTCCTTTCAGTTTCACACAATTAATCCACCCTGAATTTACATTTCCAGTGTCTGTCCTCCTAGCACTTCCAATTCAACGTACCTATATCCTACCCTGTCCTTTAACATCCCACCCCACCCCATTCCATTCAATCCCATTCCATCCCATCCCATTCCATGCCATCCCCATGATCCCATCCCTGTCTGCTTTCTGTTTTCCAGGTGGGCTTTAAATTGCACACGTGATGTTGCAGTTGGCTTACAGCTGCCTAGCTGCACCCGCTTTTAACGCTGACAATTATACTCACAGTTGATTGGTGGACGTGTGTCACGTGACTCTTAAGTTTCGTGGTGACGTTCGCAGAGTTTAGTTGACACAGGAGGCATCCAGGAACACAGGTACAGTCGTTTAACAGACGACACATTTCATAAACCAAAACATTAGTTTTGAGTTTTTTTTGCGCGAAATTGGAGGAATAAAATCGTTAGCAAACATTACAATCCACGCCCAGGAAGCTGCGCTTGTCGACAAACATTAGTTAGCTTGTTAGCTGCTCTGAACTTGTATGAGGGCCGTAGTCGACTGAATTGATCCAGCTGATCAAATGAATCATGTGATTTGTGTGTTTCTTGTAGTAATAAGCTGTTTTAGGGCGTTGAATATTGTAATGATTGGTTGTGAGGTAATGTGCCAAGCGATAGCATATGTCAAGCTACTTTAATGCGTTATGTTGACGTAACTTATGTGATGTGTTTGCTGCAAACTACAGACAACAATAACATGACAGTGATGCGTTTTGATCAGACTGAGCTAAGTAACCTCCGTGATCTGTTCAGCATTAATGTGATCTGGCTGAGGTTAGAAAGCTTTAATTCTTTGTAATCCTGGTCCAGGAGTAGCACTGCATTGCACATTTGGGATATTTCCTGTAGGCTATTTAACAAACGCCCATGGGTTGTTAGAGGCCCCAAGACCTAAACTGGATGTGTTTTAATAAGGGAATGACCCAATACTTAGAAGACTACTGCGTTTGAAGCATCGAAGATTGAGAACCTTTACTGGTCATTCAATCTTCCAGTAACATAAAACATTGTCACTTTTTACATGTTGGGATGAAGTGTGTGATTTGGTTTATCCGGTGAAACCTCAGTGTGTTTTCATTTACATTGGTACATTGAATCATTTAGCAAATGCTTTTATCCAAAGTGACAAATGAGGAACATCACAAGCAATTCATCACACATGTGCATTACAATGCATAAAAAAAAAGATTTTTAGCTTACACTTTATTTTAAGGTGTCATTGTTATAGTGTTATTATATATTTAAGTACTGAGTAATATTAAGCAAAAAATACTTACTATTGGGTTAGGGTAGGATTAGGATTTGGTTGAGGGTTAGTTGCATGTAATTATGCATAATTTACTGTTAATACTGTGGTAAGTACATGTAACATATGTAACAAGGTCACTGTAAAATAGTGTTACCGATTTTTATAATAGATATAGCTAAAGGAAGGGCCTTTATTTAGCTTAAAAGAATAATTTAATAATATGTGTGCATTTTGTACAGTGGCCGGCCTAGAAAATATGTGGATTCATAAAGGATAAGTTTGCAGAATTTCAACCAGATTTGTATTGCTAAGTTGTTGGTGAATACTTAAATAATTAAGAATTAATAATTTTACTCTTTCTCCATTTGACCTCTACACAAATAACCTCATTTATTTGTCAGCAAAAGTGCTCAGGATGACGCAAAACACGTCATTTTACATCATCTGGTGGACTTTCTACAAATTAAGTTTTTGGCTCCCAACAGCTCTTTTCTGTAGTCAATGAGTACCGATTTCAGAAAAATGTTCACTTTTCTACTGCTTAGACAAGTTTTATTAAAAGCCTGTCTTTCCACCGGTGAATTGCCCCTTTAAGGCCCAAAGTTTAGTTTTTAATAATCTTTCTAATTCTGTTAGGGAAGTGCACACCACAACTATAATGATGGTGATGACACAGGAATGATGTTGTTGGAATCGCATTCAGAATATTTTTTTCCATCTGATGAACAATTAAAACATCGACTGGATAGCCAATCAGAATCCACCAGATTTTAAAGAGCTTGAGTATTTAAAGTGGCAGACGACATACAGTAACTGCAGCGCGCTCATAATGAACAGAACGTTAACATCCGTTGGTGTGGACTCTAATATAGTCATCTTTGTTGTGAACAGGCCTTTAATCGTCTGTTTCGCGTAGGAATGGGTCAGGAGGCAGGAAAGTCTGCATGGTCCAGACCAGCAGGAGGATACCAGACCATCTCAGGCCGGAGATACGGCCGGAGACACGCGTATATCAGCTTCCGGCCGCTTACAGATAAACAAAGAGCCACATCTGGTGTGGACTGTCAGAACATGGAGAGGACGAGTAGTCAAAAGGACCAGGCAGTGGGTACGTACCAGCTGGTGTGGAAACATTTAGTGCGTGATGAAACTAAAGAGCTACTCAACTTTAAAGGTGAAGTGTCATTTTCTTGCTACAAACATTGAAAAAAAGGGAATGCAAAAGTGATGAATGCTATTGGTTGATAAAACTGATAGTCCAAACTCAAGCCAAGCATTTAAATATGCCTCAGTTGTCACTGATTATTGTATTAAAATATTATAATATATTAAAATTACTTATATTATTTTTAAAAACGTAACTTAAAAAATACTCCTTTCAGCTAGCAATTCCCGAGTAAGTGGAAATCTGTGATCTGCAAAAGTGGAAAGGATTTTGAGATTTCACTGGTTCTCATGGTGAATAAACAGCTTTGTAATATTGGGAATGTAACCGGGGTTTTAAAGAGCTGAAATATGTGTGTGTGGGTTGTTCTGCTTTAGAGTGGAGCATTTCTCACCTTTAAAAGGTGTAGACGGAAACCATGTAGGAGACCATCTGACTTTATTATGCAAATATATATATGAGAATGATGAGGGTGGGTAGAAAGTAGTTTGAAATGTGTTTTTTTAATAGAGTGACTGTCAAGAAGTAGTTTGAAATATATATATATATATATATATATATAGAGAGAGAGAGAGAGAGAGAGAGAGAGAGTGATTGTCAAGAAATGCCCAGGTCATATTTCACCCCTAAAATCAAAGGAAAACATAAAAATATTTACATGTTTTTGCATAAAGAAAAAGAAGCCTGTTGTTTGGAGTATAAAACTTGTTTTTGCTTTGTGACATTTTCTTGACAATTAAGCAAAGTAAAGTGTTCTTTTTGTCATTCTGTAATTTGATTAAAATCAGTTCAATAAGAAAAATAGATTTATTCAAATGTTCAATTAAAAAAAAAATGTTCTTTATAAAAACATTTTTTACACTGAAGTATAATTAAGTTTGTCACAGTAGTATTTATTTTAATTAAGGTTATAAATGTGTTTGGAAAAATTATTTTCATATTTTTTTTTTAGTTATTTTAAAATTACAGTAATTATTGTCATTTTGGAGGAAACTTAATCATCATGAATGAGACACAAAAGTATAAGTATAATTTCTTATTTTATTCTTTTGAATTTGGAGAAAAAAAAAATTAACCAGGACATTTTTTGTGACTTAAAGGCACACTGTGGAACTTTTCAACCTTTATAATATATTACCAAAACCCATTGAGATGGTACATCGACTTACAATAGGTTGAATGACACGTCTGCCGAAGCCTGAAGGTGTCTGTATCGCTTTTACTAGCACTATGTAACTTCGGGTTTCGGGTAGGAACCCGAGCACAAAAAGAACTACAAAATTCGACCGCTTTACGGCATACGTCACTTCCCCCACCACCCCAACTTCCTCAAATTCTAACGTGAGAGCTCAACTCGCGTTTGATTGCCGGCGTCTGTATGTTGTCGTCATGGCTGAATCAACAGCTACTCGGAAGAAAGCGAAGAAAGCAAAGATTTTGTCAGAGGAGACCAAAAAAAGAAAAAGGGAGAGTGATAAACTAAAAGCAAGGACGAGGATAAACATTGGTCAAGCGTTCCCTCGCTGGCGTGCGATAAAGGAGGATGAGGGATTCCCGACCGATGCTGACCTGGCCGTCATGCTTTTGGACTAGTAAGTTAAATATATTGCTTGCACAATATCTCTATTTTTTCAAATTTGTTCTCTGCCTGGCCATGTTACTGATTCTATATTGTCCTCCATTTAACTTAATGTAACAAGGAATGCTAGTAGAGTAAGTTAGCGAATTATCAATCTGGTAGCTAAATGTTAGTACAAATATAAATTTTATAAATATTGGGAAAGGTTTGCATTCAGCAGACACTTTATCCTCCGATTTTGAAACGAAACAGGGCTGCAACTTAACAACTAGCTACAGGCTTTTGTTTAATTTGTATGCAATTCATCTGGTAGCATTAACGTTAGAAACGTTAGAAGAGTTAGTACACAAAGCTAACAGGCAAAGAAGTCAAGCCTTTATATTGAATAAAAGGTACACTTATTGTAAACTGAAATTTTAAAATAAACATCGGCATAAAAGTGTATATATAATGTAATATTTACTGCGAATTCGTGTAACAAAACTGATATAAGTCACAACATACTGCCGTATACAAATGTAAATGTGTTTTTTTTTCCTTTCAGGAAATATGTTTGTATTTGTGTAAAAGGAAAAACAAACTGAAGACTACAAATAACGGAAATATATCAGTTTTGTTACACACGATTTCCCGACTACTCGATTTCATCTCCAACCCATTGCAAAGAGATCCTGAAGATGTTAATTGTTTGCTTCAGGTGTGTTTGATTAGGGTTGGAGATGAACTGTGCAGGACAGACGATCGGCAGGAGCAGGATTGGGCAACCCTTGTCAATGCGACTTACATCAGACATTGTTTTCTGCGTATGCTACTTTTATTCAATTTGTTTTCTTTATAGGATTTATATTATTAATCTTATATTTATATTATTATTTGGGTCAGTAGTGAATCGATTAACTTTCTCCAACATACAAATCAAATGCCGTCTGCACACACATAAAGACACGGGAGGTTGACCGGTTGACTGTTGACTTTTGCGACAATGCTGCGGCGCTTGTGGCCTCTAGGGGCATTAGACGTGAAAATTACAGGTCGAGCGCACCCTAGTGGCCAAAAATTCCACAGTGTGCCTTTAAGAATTTTCATTTTTAAGTGTACTATTCCTTAATTATTTTGTATATGAAAGTCAGCGTATATGCACTATAGAGTTATAGTGCATATACGCTTACTTTCATATACAAAATAATTAAAGGAATAGTTCACTTAAAAATGAAAAATCTGTTATCATTACTCACCCTCAAGTTTCTTTCTTCTACTGAACACAAAAGATGTTTTGAAGAATGTTGGTAACCAAACAGTTGATGGACCCCATTGACTTCCATAGTATTTTTTTTTTCCTACAATGGAAATCAATGGGGTCCATCGACTGTCTGGTTTCCGACATTCTGCGAAATATCTATCTTTGTGTTCAGCAGAGGAAAGAAATTCATACAGGTTTGAAACCACTTGAGGGTGAGTAAATGATGACAGAATTTTCATTTTTAAGTGAACTATTCCTTTAACTTCTATCCAGTGAAGAAAAAAAGAGAGTAATAACTGAAACATTTTCCTCTCTAGCGTCAAAGGCCAGCATTTCTTCAGTGCTTCAGACTATCCTCCCGACACCATGCACAAATTCGGTGCGCTCGGAGTTAAACGCAGCTTCAAGTCAAGAGGGCCGCAACAGGAGGCAGTCATCATTGTTTAGAGTCCTAAAAGCACCCTCCAACCATTTCAAGAGACCAAAGACTGAACGAGTTGTGCCATACGACAGACAATATTGTTCTGGTATAGAAAAAAGTGATCGAGCTAGAGTCTGGCCCATTAATGAAGACCGCAAGCCTAACCCGGAAGCTCTGAGTTACATCAACATTGATGCCTATGAGCCTGACAGTAGCGGAGCTGAGGAGGACGACTTGAGTTTAAACCCGTCTCTGGCTGCTCAGAAGAGACTTGATGGTATTTGTGATTTGGGTGGAAATGTAGATTCGCTTGATGATTCACATCCTGATGTCTTTCCAAAAACAAGTAAACGTTCAGCGCCAACGGAACCTTCTAAAAACTCAACAGAACTTTGTTGTGAGGAACCAGTTTTTCAAAGAACTGTAGAAGCAGATAGGAACGTTGGTCAGTTGTTGGTTGGTGAAGACCAAGCTCCGAAATGTCACGGGGTTACGGCCAGCGCTGGAGCCGTTTCCTATATAAGCACAGGAAAAACAAACCCTGAAGAAACATTACAGTCCGAAATGGTTGTGAGGCCAAAGATCCGCAAACAGACGAGCGAGACCCACCTTGAAAGGAGGAAACGTTCAGAAGAAGAGGATGTGAGCCATTTGTCAGGCTCAACGGACAGAAACAAGTGTGGCTCGGCACCTCCGGGTTTCCTCGCACAAACGAGCCCTGAAAATGAGTTCCTCTTTGATTTTCCACCCATGACCTTGAGTGACCTCTACTCCAAGGACAGTAAAAGTGTGAGAAATGATAACGCTAAAGTAGATGTTGATGATGATGATGATGATGATGATGATGACAATATCTGGGAAGATCTAGAGAATTTTGGAGAGAAATTTGAGCCATCTACAAAGGGTGATGAAAGGTACAGTATGTGTTGCATGCATCTCAATTCAGTAGCTTGTACTAAAATGTTTAATTGCACAGATTTGTACAGATTAATAATCTGCATGAAAATAAGTATGTGCTTCATAATATTACATTACAGAGAAACTTCTGCATCAATGCCAATGGTCATTAGTAACACAGCTGGTGTGATGGGAATAGTGGTTGGTAATACCATGGCATTTTTCACAAATGGGTTATAAATTGATGTCATTACCTTTTTTAGCCTTTACAGAAAATCTTTAGAGAGAGAACATTAGATGTTATAAACTTTTACACTTTTATATATATATATATATATATATATATATATATATATATATATACAAGATTTAAGTGTTTTTGAAAGAAGTGTCTTATGTTCGCCAAGGCTGTGTTTATTTGTTAATAAAATACAGTAAAAATATTTTTACATAGTGTTTTTAAACAGCTTTTATTTTGTAATATTATAGACACGTATGTCTTACCAGCATTGTTGGGGTGTAATGCTTTACTAAGTAATTCATTACTGTAATTTAATTACATTTTCTTTTGGAAAAAGTAAAATAAGGGATCACTCTTAATTTTTCTGTAATTTAATTATGAGGTAAATTTTTTTTTTTCATAACCTTCATTTAAATACTTCCGTCAGTTCAGGAATAATTCATGCAATTTTATATTATTTATTTGAAAGAATTAAAGGAGCCGTTTCATTTCTATCCTGCATTGTTCAACTGTTTGAGGTTGATATGGGATTTATAAACTAATTAGTAATGCAATACTTTTTAGAGGGAGTAATTAGTACAGTAATCTAATTGTACTGTTGAAGAAGTAATTAATAGGTAGTAATTAATTACTTTTTTTTTTTGAGTAACTTACCCAACACTGCTTACCAGTAAAGAAGGCTGTGTGTGTGAAAGCGGCTACTGTCACTTTTAATCAATTTAATTCGTCCATGCTGAATAAAAGTATTAATTTCTTTAAAAAATCATACTGTCCCCAAGCATAATAATTTATTAGATTTCGATTCAGTTGAAGAAAAAGCATATTTTTAATTCACATTCTAACAACCAAAAGCATAATATTTAGCTCCCACATTTTGTGCAACCATGGTACCTATTTTGCAATCTTTTAATTATATTTCTATAGCATATTCATTTTTCTCAATTTTTACATCACTACTGTTGAATGTATTCGTAAAGCAAAAAAATTTAGCCCTGCTACAAAAGCTATTGAATTATTGTACATTTACTGTTTGTACATGTTTGCTTGCTTATTTATTTTGTAGGAAATTACAAAATCACCCGTATAAGGGTTTTAAATTTGTCCCAAATTTTGATAGCAGAGTTACAAAAATCGCAAACTCAGGTGGACGAATCTCATTTTCTCAAGGTTAGGCCCCTCCTTTCATGGGCTCTTTGTTGAAAAGGAACAACATTTTAACTTGGTTCTTTGTGAAAAGTCGCTCATATAATGCAAGTCAAGGATGAGTTTGGGCATTTACTGTGAATGCTTGATAAGGTATACACTCAGCAGGAAGTGATTGAGGTGCCAAAGGTGCTCATTCTGCATGCTAAGGCTCTTCAGCTAAGAGGATTACCTTGACTTTTACGAGGTGTGCTCACGTGTGTGTGCTTGTGTGCATGTGCGTGTATCCTGCTCTGTGTTCTAAGCAGCAGCTCAGAATTCAGCGAGGGCGAGTGGTCGGCTTCCTGGACGTCCGACTCGGGGCTGGAGAAGGAGAGGTGCACAAGTGAGGAAAGCTGGGAGACTCTGCCTGGCATGGATGAGCCTCCTGGAAGCAGCAGCAGTCTGGAAGAAGTGCCTTCTCTCAACCTCGCTCAAGAGTAAGCACACAAACTAAACACTTTAGTAATACTTTGGATAACATCATTACACGGCTGTCATTGACACCGACAAGTGGGTTTTTTTTATGACTTTTAATGTTATAAAAAAAAGTAAATATCTGTTCATAAAAAAAAGTTTGGTAATTGTTTTTATTTTGGCTATAAAAATTAATGTGGTAATGCATAATATTAATGTTACATTAAATCATTCGTTTTGGCATGGTTTATAGTCAAATTATCAGGCTTTCTGCATGTTAATCATTTGGCACAATGGAGGGAAAAAAAATATTTTCATCATTAAATCATCATTTGAACAAACATCATTAAGAAAGGCATCAGATGTAATATTAAGTCCATAAAGTATGTGAAAGTTTTGACATTATTTAGATATTGACCAAGTTGCAACCTGGCTTCCGGTTTCTCTCTTGAATCCAATATGGAAGTGACTTAAACTGCAATTCATCGACTGGCCACTAGAGACAGGCTGCAAAAGAGAGTCAATCCCATATACTCCTCATGTTAATATGCCCAATTTTACAGCACAAAAAAACATGTTTACAGCCTGATTCAAAAAGTGTTTTTTTTCTATATAGCTAATTTTGCCCTTCATGACCACTGTTTGGGGGGGGGGTGAATTTATTTATAACTCATCCGTTTAAGTTATATTAAGCCTTAAAGTTCTGCATAATTAAGGGTGTGGCCACTTGAGTGACAGGTGGATTGCGCTGCTGTCACTACTAGCCGTTTGTCTGCGGTCTCTTAGCTGTCACGCCACCTCAGCTAATCCCGCCTCTTTGACCATTTCCGGTTATCCGGGAGTGACGCGCTGCCAAGATGGCGATGGAAGGTTCTGCCCACTTTGGGCTTCACTTTGCTCTTCAGAAACCTACGGGTGACGTCATGGACACTACGTCCATATTTGTTCAGTCTATGATATTGACAGGCTATGTACATGTAATCTGGGTAAAAAAGGATGACATTTTCCTTAAGAATAAAATGAACTTAATCAATTGATAGCCCTTGTATTTGTATTCTAGCTGGTTGGGGTTGAACAGACTAGTCGATTTTAATGGTCTGCCATGACGCTTTAAGCTTGAAGTCGACTAGTCGCTGATCATTCATGGTCTATAGAGGGCGCAACAGGATAAAACCCACAGCTTCACTATTAGTAGAGAGGTTCTGCCTGATGCAATTCACACGCAATCACTCTCTCAAAAACTAATGCATTCATATAAATGTAATCAATGTGCTACTTTATCTATATCTGATTTAGAACGAGCAGAAATCTGTGAGAAATATAACGACCCAAAGACAAAAGAACTGATAAAAATAAGCTGTTATGTAGGAATGCTGTGTCATATGCCATAGCTGTGCACAAAGGAAATCCGCGTTCGAGTCTCAGCTCGAGGTTCAGGCTTTGTTAATCAGTGACGTCATCAGCAACTAGTCGACGTCGACTCGTCTTTCATCACATAAATGTTGACTTTAAAAATCTGAAGTCGTTCAACCCCTACTAGCTGGGAACTGATATGATGGTTGATATTAGAAGAAAATACTGCAGCCGGTTGCATAAACTGCTTAGACTAGTCTTAAAAGTTAGTCATCTAAATTTTTTCGTCAAGGCTAGCCCCAACTTTTTAAAGTCAGTTATATACAGGTCCTTCTAAAAAAATGTGCATATTGTGATAGTTAATTATTTTCCATAATGTAATGATAAAAATTAAACTTTCATATATTTTAGATTCATTGCACACCAACTGAAATATTTCAGGTCTTTTATTGTTTTAATACTGATGATTTTGGCATACAGCTCATGAAAACCCAAAATTCCTGTCTCAAAAAATTAGCATATTTCATCTGACCAATAAAAGAAGTGTTTTTAATACAAAAAAAAAAAAGTCAACCTTCAAATAATTATGTTCAGTTATGCACTCAATAGTCAATACTTGGTCGCGAATCCTTTTGCAGAAATGACTGCTTCAATGCGGCGTGGCATGGAGGCAATCAGCCTGTGGCACTACTGAGGTGTTATGGAGGCCCAGGATGCTTCGATAGCGGCCTTAAGCTCATCCAGAGTGTTGGGTCTTGCGTCTCTCAACTTTCTCTTCACAATATCCCACAGATTCTCTATGGGGTTCAGGTCAGGAGAGTTGGCAGGCCAATTGAGCACAGTAATACCATTGTCAGTAAACCATTTACCAGTGGTTTTGGCACTGTGAGCAGGTGCCAGGTCGTGCTGAAAAATGAAATCTTCATCTCCATAAAGCTTTTCAGCAGATGGAAGCATGAAGTGCTCCAAAATCTCCTGATAGCTAGCTGCATTGACCCTGCCCTTGATAAAACACAGTGCACCAACACCAGCAGCTGACATGGCACCCCAGACCATCACTGACTGTGGGTACTTGACACTGGACTTCAGGCATTTTGGCATTTCCTTCTCCCCAGTCTTCCTCCAGACTCTGGCACCTTGATTTCCGAATGACATGCAAAACTGAGCAACAGTCCAGTGCTGCTTCTCTGTAGCCCAGGTCGGGCGCTTCTGCCGCTGTTTCTGGTTCAAAAGTGGCTTGACCTGGGGAATGTGGCACCTGTAGCCCATTTCCTGCACACGCCTGTGCACGGTGGCTCTGGATGTTTCTACTCCAGACTCAGTCCACTGCTTCCGCAGGTCCCCCAAGGTCTGGAATCGGTCCTTCTCCACAATCTTCCTCAGGGTCCGGTCACCTCTTCTCGTTGAGCAGCATTTTTTGCCACACTTTTTCCTTCCCACAGACTTTCCACTGAGGTGCCATGATACAGCACTCTGGGAACAGCCTATTTGTTCAGAAATTTCTTTCTGTGTCTTACCCTCTTCCTTGAGGCTGTCAATGATGGCCTTCTGGACAGCAGTCAGGTCGGCAGTCTTACCCATGATTGCGGTCTTGAGTAATGAAACAGGCTTGGAGTTTTTAAAAGCCTCAGGAATCTTTTGCAGGTGTTTAGAGTTAATTAGTTGATTCAGATGATTAGGTTAATAGCTCGTTTAGAGAACCTTTTCATGATATGCTAATTTTTTGAGACAGGAATTTGGGGTTTTCATGAGCTGTATGCCAAAATCATCAGTATTAAAACAATAAAAGACCTGAAATATTTCAGTTGGTGTGCAATGAATCTAAAATATATGAAAGTTTAATTTTTATCATTACATTATGGAAAATAATGAACTTTATCACAATATGCTAATTTTTTGAGAAGGACCTGTAGAGTAAATCTGGCTTATTTGAATTGTTAAAGTAAGACTGATTGGTTCTTAAGACACCGTCTTGACATAGTGGTTAAAGTTTATGTAACCTGATCGCAAATAAGTGCCATCACATGACTTGTGACAAACCTTTTTAATGTATAGTACAACCGATGAATAACTGTTTAGTTCTTCTAAAGCCTGGAAGAGAGTATGCTGATTGAAAATAGAAATAAACTACATATAGAGATGAAGCCTTTAGAGATAAAGCCTAAACATACTTGATACATTATTTAAATGCCTCTTGCAATTTAATATAAAGGATATTTGAACCAAAGCCCAGTGAGCTGCCTTACTAGACCACATATTTAAAAAAAAAAAAAAAAAAAAAAAAAAAAAAAAACTCCTATGCTTACCAAGGCTGTAACAGTAAGAGTTACATATTTCAGTTTAAAATAAGTTTTCTACTTTAATATATTTCAACTTTATTCCCGTGTTGGAAAAGCTGCATCATTACTCCAGTCTTCAGTGTCACATGATCATTCAGAAATCATTCTAATATGCTAATTTGTTGCTTAATATTATTATTATTTACTGCTTAATATTTGTGTGGAAACCATGATAAAATATTTTCAGGATTGTTTGATGAATAGAAACAGCATTTATTTATTTTTTGTTACATTATAAATGTCTTTACTGTCACTTTTGATCAATTCAGTGCGTCCTTGCTGAATAAAACATTAATTCTATTTTAAAATCAAATCTCACTGACTATGTTGGCACAAACAAAATGTTGTCTGGACTTGATTAATAAATTGGCCATTAAGATTTTTCTCCACTTTCTGACAAATGAGTCTGTCTACACTCTACAGCAGTGATGTGTACATGTGGTACTGCTCTTATTCCAATATCTTTAGTCACACAGAATCGAATGAAACAAGTCAAATTAATTTTAAATATGTCTCAAATATTAAGGCATCCCCAAAAACATTGTGTTTTTCTGCTGTCCTGTGCGTGTGTGTGGTGTTCTTCAGAGAGCAGACCCCTCTGGAGGAGGGCGAGATCCCCTGGCTCATGTATAATGAGGACTCGGGCAGCAGCAGCGATGAAGACCCTGATGGTGTCAGTCAGTTTGTGCACCCTGGACTCTTTATCCTGGATGGAAACAATAACCTGGAGGATGATTCCAGCATGAGTGAAGATCTGGACACAGAGTGGAGGTCAACAAACCTAATATACAACATAAAGATGCAATGTCATCCTTAACTCTTAAGCCCCCGATATACTCGCAGCAAAGTTCTTTTTCGTTCTTCACTTAAAAAGAACATCCACATCCGAAGCACACGAGTGCTGATTTCAGCTCACTTTCGTGGCTTATTGCGCTGGAACGGTTAAATACACACATTTATGTGTCAAAATGGGGCGCCACCGTGAATGTTGTGTTAGAAGGAAGGCCCACTGTGTTTGACTTTTAAAACCCCTGCTTTAAAGAAAGCAACTTTACAGTATTAAACATGAAAAACAGTGTCAATGTCTCTTTCGATTAGAAATACAACTTCTACTATAAAGCAACTCTCACGTGTGTCAAATGGTCAGTTAGTGAATCTCACGAAACATGTGAATAACATGTTACAAACCTTTGAATTAAAAGGGAAAAAAAAAATTACTTTCTGAAAATTGTTTGTTTTTAGTATTTTTACCGTTATGACATTTCATTTATTTTCAATCTCTTACCGTAATGCAAGAAACTCATTCTCAATCTCATTCATGGTAGTATTTGTTGTACTGCCTTGTTTTTATGCTGATTTAAATAATAATCAAACTTTTTTACTTTAGTACAATAATTTCACTTAAACAAATTTAAACCTTTATGAATAATGGGAATTGCGCATTATGGTAATGAGAATTTGAGAGGAAAATATGCTTTAATTTCATGAAAATAATGTCATGGCCCTAATAATGGGCTTAATTTTCTTTATTCAAAATCTATTTTTTTCCTGATTCTGGGTTGAAACACGACCTGAAAATGTTTTCATGAGATTTAACCCACCAAGCATGTCTAAAATATGAAAATCGTTGATTATAAGAACATTTTGCTTAACCGTTTTGATTGTGTTAGCTGCAACAGGAAACGAGAGAGGATGTATTTTAAAGTCCTTTGTTGTTCAGGTTCCTTGATGAATTTGGTGATGGTTTTGGGATGGCTCAAGCAATCTCTTACGTGGATCATTCCCAGCTCCTCACTTACATGGCATTAGAGGAGCGTCTCGCACAGGCTATGGAGGTGAGGGACCTTATTTTGCTTAATTGTGCAGTCTGTGTTGTGATATCGCTGTTTGAATCACTGCAGTCTAACTGTATTAGTTTTTGAGGGCATTAAGAGTCAATTAATTTTTTTATTCAAGGAAGAGTAGCTTCTTTTGTACATCACCAGGGCCCATTTTTATTAATGGTCAAATTTAAATGGAGCCTCAAGACCTGTTTTAATTTGATTTATTGTTCATTTCTTAATGAGATGAAAGCATAGTAGTCTTCCATAATTAATACTGCTTTTTCATGAACAAATAAATATTGTATTTGCATGAACAGCTAAGTTGTACAAATAAATGATCCATCTTAATTCAACCCAAAAAGACAATATTGCGAAATTGGACTCAGTTGCTGAGTGATGTTCTGAAAGCCCAGCAAACTTAATTGATTTCACTGAAAGCCTTGCAAACTTAATTGATTTCAGCCAATGAGAGCGCACACTAGAAATGTAAGGCTTAACGTATAATTAACTCTCTTCTATCTTTATCCAGAGGAAATTCAATATGCTAATGTGTTTTGTTGTGTTGCAGGCAGCACTGGCTCATCTGGAGTCTTTAGCTATAGATGTGGAGCAGGCTCATCCCCCCGCCACTGAACAGATCATCGACTGCCTACCACAGATCACCGTGCATGCCGAAAACATTGGTACTACTGCCATTACTTGTAGATACATAAAGTGCACATAATATAATTCTGCAGTCAGCATCCGTAGAGTTTTTAAATAATATTTAAAGAACAGGCTGTGCCTTCTTTTATTGTTACACCATATTCAGAATATTTAGCCTCAAATGTCTTAATCCTTGTGTCCAGACTATATACTAAGGTGGGTAGAGTATCCAAAAACTCTACTCAATTAAAATTAATAATCTTAAATTACTTCAGTAACCATACAATAACATATTATTTAGATGGATTTATTTAAATGGTCGTTATTATCATAATTAGATATCTTTGCAACAAACACAGAAGAAGCTTAATTTTGGCATTTCATCTGTAGCCCCAATATCATGTCCTTTACTTTGTCTAATAATTCAAATGTAGCTGTATACTGTACATTACTATACAATGTCAACATAAAGTGAACCTGCAGAGTTTTGTGTTTAAAGGCATGTAAAGGGAACCACTGAGACAGAGAGGAGTGAAATCTCACATTTTGACCGCGCTTATGACCACTACTGAACATCTGAACACAAACAATGATCAAATGCACATTGATGGATCTTCTTTCGTCTGTTCTCCAAAATGTAATTTCTGCAGGCGCGTGTAAACTGGTTAACTTTGTCTAAGCAAAGGCATTCCTTTTCAAGACGAACAGGTCACCGCCGCTGTGCAATACCAAAGACTATAGAATAACACAACTCTTCTAAATAAGAGCCAATCACTGCTTGGTAAAGTCATCACGTCACTGCAGCTGCTGTTAGAAGCTCCGGTTCCTATACAGTCAGTCAGACGCGCGCTTCCACTGCGCATGCGCATTAGCTTGATTCAGCCTAAAGAATTACGTTTTCTGTCATTATTCGAGTGTTTAGGAACTAAATTTATGAGACAGTTGTTGTCAGATTTCATTGGTGATTGCAAATGAAATTTAATTGTAAGCTTGGCGAACAGCTTTGGAGAATTTGATGTTTCCCCATTCAAAAAGATAGGAGCTGCACTTGCATGCCCGAGAGGTGTTTAAAAGATGGCCACCGTGAACTGACTTGTCTTAAAGGGACTTTGGCATTACCCACAAATTACTGCGAATTAGCAGTGTTTATGTCATACTCTCTCAGCAATGGTAGCTTATTTAATGTATAAATTAAAGTATTTGTCCAAAGAACAGGTAATGTCATACTTTGTAGTAGTGGTATCGTGTACTTTTAGCGCAATAATCTGTTTGGTTGTGAAATGTATTCCATGAATGAAATGAAATTGAATGTAGCTATACCTGTGGAATCGTTCACAGACAGCACCCGCAGATGTTCAACTAATAAAGATCATCGCTTCATCGCTGGCAAACAATAGGATGAATTTGCAGATTTGCTTTCAATTGACTGTAGGTCCACTTCATCCAACACTCTTGATGTTCTTATATTTCCTGTTATGAGAAACCGCTTCCGACGATTCAGTGTGCTGAACTGAAAAAATAATTCAAACTGATTCGTGAACCAATTTAGACGTTGAAACAAGTTGGCAAAACCAAGTCTTTGAACAGAATCGACTCGAGAGTGATTCATTTGTGAATGGGACATCGCTCATGCCCCTGAAAAAAGAGACAGCGAGCTTGGAATAAACTTCTCTAGTTACTTCATTTTAATATTGGTAAGAAATGTGTAATGTCGCCTGGCGTAAGTAAAAGTATTTTGTTTTTTCATTTGAAATGTTTTCGCCTTTTGACATAATTATCCACAAATAATGCTTTTTTCTCTCTCTCAAAAACGGAGGTATATGAGCTCAGATAAATGAGGCGTACAAGCATCGGTTCCAAAAAATAAATACAAAACCTGTCCTAATTGAAAGAAAACAGGTTGACAAAAAGATTAAAGCATATAAAGTGATAAAGCATACTGAATGATTTACAAGCAATGTTTATAATGCCAGTCTTTTTTGACCATGAACACCAAAGGTGTTACAGGGTTTTCAACACAGCGTAAGGGTTAAAGTTCCAATGAAACCGCATTGGGCACAACACCGCATTAGATTATAAGTGTTCGTAACTGGTTCTAACAGACATGAAAACTCGGGGATGGATGGATGGATGGATGGATAGATGGATAGCAGTTGTGCACAGGGACAGACTCTGTGCTTCTATTTTGTGCTTTATTATAGTTCTGGACAGGGTGTGCAGGTTACATGATTATGAGTGACATGACATGAGAACTGTATGTATAATTTGCCTTCCTGTTTCTCACTGCTCCCCATGTGAAATGTTTTGCAGATGGAAAATTGTAAGAACGTGTTAGTCTTGAGTGTGTATGAGACACACTAACATCCAAACTCATCACCTTTTAAGTGATTGACTTGAAATACTTTGTGTACTCCTTTTTTGTGCGATACGAACAGCAGATGAGAAATGTTTTTCACAAAACTCAATACACAGATTGGATGCTGGGAAAGTAATGCTCGCACACTAATGTCCCACTTCAACTTTATGGCCTGAGTGCATTTGGGGTGATAAATCTGCTTTGGAAAGCATAATGACTTCAGTTTCGCCCCTAATGACTGAAATGAGTCATTTGATGTGTGCGTGACTGGATGGAGACATGTTTAAATATTTGGTTTGGTGTCAAAGGTTTACGATGGAAAGCAGAGTTGTGTTTTACATACATTGACATGCCCACTCTCTTTGGTTCTGCAGAGCAGGAGCAGTGCTGTGCCATCTGCTGTTGTGAATACGTCAAAGATGAGATTGCAACCCTGCTTCCATGCCACCACATGTTCCATAAACTCTGTGTCACTCTCTGGCTCAGAAAGGTATTGCTGTTTTTCTTGGAGCTTGTGAAAGAGCCAAAAAAAACAGGCTAGTTCAACCAACAATGAAAATTCGGACATCATTTACATTTCCTTGTGCCGTTTCAAACCTGTAAGACTTTTGTTCATCTTTGGAACATGATTAAAGATATTTTTAATATCTTTTTGTCTATCCTTTGAAAGTCCATGCAGCCAAAATGTTCAAAAAGACACTGTAAAAGCTATCCATATGCATCCCAAATGGTTTAATCCAAGTCTTCTGAAGTGACTTGATTGCTTTATATGATGAACATATTTTTATTATTTTTAATGGTCAGTGCACCTACATTTAGCTCATCAGATATGGAAAACGGAAGCTTGATGAGCGAGAACTAACCTCTTTGGTTCTCGTGCCTCAAGCAAGCACCTTTGAACTTTCATTGCCCATATTTGATTTTCTGGTTGTGTCCGAAATCACCCCCTGTACCCTTATATAGGTATATATATGAACTTTATATATATATTAACTTTTTTTTATTTTTTTTATGTTTGTCTTTTGAACATTTTAAAGCATAAACATTTTTGTTATGTTGACTTCAATGGAGGGACATAAAACTCTCAGGTTTCATTGAAAATATCTTCACTTGTGTTTTGAAGATGAACAAAAGGTTAATAGGTTTAAAACGACATGAGGGTGAGTAAATGACAGAATTCATTTTTGGGTGAACTATCCCTTTAAGCTTATATTGACATAACTTTATTGTAATTACCGAATGTTGTCTCCCCATGATTTTCAGTCTGGCACGTGTCCAGTGTGTCGCCACGTTCTGACCCCGGAGGTGACCGATCCCTCGTCTTTAAGCTCCGAACAAGAAACGCCACCATCCAGTCACAGTGCGTCTGAGGGAACGTGTTGAACGGCAGTCACACACCCATCTAAACATCCGGCAGAGAAGTATTTAAATAATAAATAACCAGTTTCACTGAGAAATTCCCATCTGATATTTCTTTGCTGGAATGCAGCGGCCAGATTCCATTTAACCTAGCGACTTGTGCTGCAATTCATGGTCCAAACGTGGCGAACTAAAACTTATTTTCTGAGAAAATATGAATACGTATATATTCATAGGAAGCATATTTATTCATGTTTCAATTAAAATGTTTTTGTACATCAAGGCTAAACATAATAATTACTTGTATTTAACTTTTCACATGTCGTGTCAAGTAAAACGTTCAAATGCAATCCCTCAATAAAAGCTCACATTTGGTTCAAATAGTCATTTCTTTTATCAATTCAGCGTCAAAATGATGAGTTTTCTGGCAAAATGCCTTCCAGTGTTTGCTACCCTGGACTCTCTTCAGATATCTATTCAGAGTACATTCAGCTGCATTGTCACATCCAGACTTAAGTGCACATAGCTGGATATGAATGATAATGGCTGTACGATTCTACTTCACTGTGGTTCATAAACATATTTGTATAAATCATCCAAATGATGGGCTGCTGAATAGGTAGTTTTCACAAAAGCACCTTCGGGAGCAATACCATTTCTAGAAGGCTGACAGTCTGAACTGGAAAATATGATGGTGGGGGACTATAAATACGAGATGGCTTTGTGCCGTTTTTCTGTGAAAGCAATTGGCATGTAGTCAATGTCCTGTTATTTAGAGGCGGCAGCTCGTATCTTTTGGAGAAAACCATCACAGAATAATACACAGAGAAAGGCAAATAGGTGTAAATTGTCCCATTTTAACAAAACTCAATAGATCTTATTCACTAATAATTGCATGGCTTATTCATAAATTTATAAGCACAGGGGAACTTATAAAAACATCTGCCTATTTTGTAATGTGCGCATATGCACATGAATTAATGTGTTCCCTTACACATGTATAATAATTAATCTTAACACATCCATAAGGCTGCCCAGAGTATGTGTAAGTTTAGTTTCAGATTGATGAATTTGTGAAAATGTTCTTTAGAGAGAAAACTATTAGATAAACTTTATCTGTTATTTATATTATCATGTGTATACAGTATCTCACAAGAGTACATTTCAGCAAATATTTTAGTATATGTTCTAAAGGGACAATAAAATATATCCAAGTTCCATTTCTACAGTAGAGTAGTCAATGTGCTGCTTGTATAGCATTATATATTTACTGTCCTCTGAAAATAACTCAACATACAGCCATTAATGTCAAAATAGCTGGCAGCAAAAGTGAGTACACCCTAAGTGAACATGTCAAAACTGTGTCCGAAGTGTCATTGTTTTGTGTGAGCACCATTGTTATCTAGCACTGCCTTAATCCTACTAGGCGTGGAGTTCACCAGAGCTGCACAGGTTGTTGCTGGAATCCTCTTCCACTCCTCCATAATGACATCATGGAACTGCTGAATGTTAAACACAAGGTGCTTCACCTTCCGCTTGAGGATAACCACAGATGCTCAATAGGGTTCAGGTCTGGAGAAATACTTGGCCACTCCATCACCTTAACCTTCAGCTTCCTCAGCAAGGCAGTTGTCATCTTGTGTTTGGGGTCGTTATCATGCCGTTCGGCCCAGTTTCTGAAGGGAGAGCATCATGTTCTGCTTCAGAATGTTGCAGTACGTGTTGGAATCCATGTTTCCTTCAATGAAGCTCAGCTCTCCAGTACCAGCAGCACTCATTCAGCCCCAGACCATGATGCTACCACCACCATGCTCGACTGTAGGCAAAACTCAATTTTCTTGGTACTCCTAACCAGGGCATTGCCACACATTCTGGACACCATCTGAGCCAAACAAGTTTACCTTAGTCTCATCAGGACACAGGACATGGTTCCAGTAATTCATGCTCTTGGACAGGTTGCTTTCAGCCAACTGTTTACAGGTCTTCTTGTGAGCCAGCTTCAGAAGAGGCTTCCTTCTGGGACGACGGACATGCAAACCGTCTTAGTGCTCAGACCATACGCCGCACACTGCAACGACAAGCTGACCTTCTGCTTCTGCAACATCTAAAGCAATGCTGGCAGCACTCATGCGACTGTTTTTTAAGCCAGCTTCTGCACCTGACGCACAGCACGAGGACTCAACTTCTTTGACTGACCATAGCAAAGCCTGTTCCCAGAGGAACCTGTCTTGGAAAACCTCTGTATGACCCTGGCCTGTACTGTAACTCAGTTTCAGGCTGTTACCAATCTTCTTATAGCCTAGGTCAACTTTGGAGAGCAACAATTCTAATTCTTAAATCCTTTGAGAGTTCTTTGCCATGAGGTGCCATGTTAAACATCCAGTGGTCAGTATGAGAGAATTGTACTCAAAGCACAAATTTGAACTGCTCTAATAAAAGATACACAAGTTTGTATGGTCCTGTCAAGCAGAAAAAAACAATGAAAACGATGAATAGGACATGTGGCTTTGCATGGTTAAATGACGTACAGCTATTATCACTTAGGGTGTACTCACTTTTGCTGCCAGCTATTTTGACATTAATGGCTGTATGTTGAGTTATTTTCAGAGGACAGTAAATATATAATGCTATACAAGCAGCACATTGACTACTCTAAAATATATCCAAGTTCCATTTCTATAGTATTGTCCCCTAAAATGTGAGGGGTGTGCTCACTTTTGTGAGATACTGTATATTACCACCATATACACTTATTTTTAGAAAAAATATCACATTTTGCATGCAACCCTGTAATTGTACAATTTCTACCCTGATAAGATAATGCAATATTCCATTAAATTTAGATTAAAAAAGTGACATCATTTGGGCCCTACAGCACAGTGGGAGGTAATCAAATTTTACAAAAATTAGTGCTGTCTGCATTCACCAAGCTCAACCATGTTGTCAAAGTTATAAGGAAAATAATCAAACAAATGTTAACTATATTTTAAGACCCCCTGTGGTGAAAATGAGGTTTTTAATATTGTTTATATGTCTATGTGGTGTTTTTAATATGCTTTAAGACCTAAAATGCTAATGCTAAAAACCATGTGTAAATTCATCGGTCAATACCATTGCTGAGTATTTTCTCCTTGATGCCTACTACAGATGATTTCAGCAATCCTAGAAGATCATTACAAGTGAACATGATTTGTGTAACATAAGCAAGACATTATGAGCTGTTTGATAACATAGTCAAGCCAAAGGCTGATCATATCAATTACCATTATGTCTGACTTTACAGTCCAATTCACACCGCATAGACAGACGGTAACGTCTGGCTTTGGCGGATCAGTGTATTACACCTGTCGGAGTCTTTCTGCGCTCGTTTATGAAGTGGCTTGCTGTAATCTGGTGACTGTCGCCATTGGTGTGCGTCTGTCAGTGCAGTGAATTAGCCTGTAGAGAATGATGCATAAAACGTATTACCATTCTGATACATCGACTTGTAGTCTGTATAATTTACCCATCCTCTTCTTCTGAATCATTTTTGGGTTCAAACATATATGGCTGAATAAAACCAATATTTCTACTTGCCATTGTGTAGCATTTACTACAGTTAATGGCAGGATAAGTGATTTGTTCCAGAAACAATTTTTTTTTTGTCCGAATGTTGATACAATGGCCTACCTGCCTGTTAGCATATGTATTTTTATACCTCTGCACCTGCTTGCACAGACATCACATGTCATCAGCGCGTTTCATGCTATTGCAGAGTTTGACAGACATCAGTCACCGAGCACCGCAACCGAAACAGCAGCCGCCTTTTACAGTTCTTCCTGAACCAAAACAATGAGCTTATGCTGCGTTCACACCATAACTACTGTCATTTGAAAGGGATGGAAACCCATGACTCGAATTTCTGCTTTTCAATGCCAACACTATCAATGCTGAAATGAATCTGCAGCAGTCAGGTGGTACAGGTCTGCTCTTTAAGTCGTTCATGTTTATTATTATTGTAATGTTATGTGCTTTGAGATTGGAGGTAGTGTAACGCCGTCTCTCGTGATTCTTTTGTTTGCTCCCTGCTGAACATGTTCATGTGTTTTGAAGGAGGTGTGGTCTTGGAGACTCTCTGAAGGGAGGGTGGGGTTATGCTTTCAAAGCTAGCTCGCTATTGCTAGCCTCTCCGTAAATTGCCTACCCTACCTTTAACCGAGTAGATCAGGTAGTCTGAGCTGGTGTTATTGAGTGGAGGCGCGGATTCATTTTCATATTCATGAGTCTGGATTTTAAAAGAAAAAAAAGTTGAAATATGTAATTTTGATTATCAAAGATGAGTTCAAGGGATAAAATTGACTGCAGGGGGGACTGCAAGTTGTTTAACCATTCTATTGTTTTTCAGTTATTGTATTTGTTTCAGTTTTTATAAAGTGTTAATTATTTATTGATCATTATTATTGCTAGAAAATGGTTAAGCACTTCCTTTTATGCATTGTATCCTTTTCATAAAACGTCCCGGTGCACACATTAATCATCAATCATTCAGTTACAACACTCACTTTCAATAATTAATTTCAAGCAGCAAGTTCAAAGACTCAAAAAAGTTTATTGCAAGTGTACAATATAAACAATGAGGAGACATTGTTACAGTTGAATGTCCATCAGAGAGGTGTTCTGAGCAGAGACAGATGAAAGAAAACTACACGGGAAAAAAGCATTTCAGCTTTTAAATGTTAACCATTTAACTTGTCATATTTCCTCTTTCAGCGGCAGGGGTGAAAATCACTATAAGCATTAGTTTGAAAATCAGACGTCCAGTGTTGCTTTTCTACTTTTGTTCAAGGATCAATTCAAGACAGTTTGGAGTTGATCATTACCTGAAACAACAATTTGCTGTTTTATATTAAAGGGGATCATTTTAAAGCACAAAAAGGCCAAAAGTGCAATCAATACATAACATGTTCCATCACGGAATAAATAGTTCAGCACAGAGCAGATGATGCCAATCTGACTCGCAACAGAAACTTTTGCTGAAGTACTTAAAAAAAATAATTATATCGCTGACAAGCCATTTTTTCTGATGGAAGTTTACATGATCACTATGTGCAAGTCAGACATGGGAAAGGGAAATCTAATGTCTCTGAATAACACAAATTTCAATATAATGTGAGACACAATACTGGTGTTTGCTTTAATACACTGACAGAATTGTAGTGAATGGAACAAAATAGCAAGAGATTAAAATGCTAGAATAATAGTACAGTATTTCAAATAAATAAAAAAAAAATTAAAAAACACACTATAGGGATAATTGCTTTGACGTAAAAAAAAAAAACAAGAGCTCACTCACCGGTAGTTTAATTGATGTAAGCTCAGCTTCACACACCAAATTACTTTTAAAAATTGATCATGCAGGGATATGAATCCAAACTGTATTATACAGTAGATTTATGGTTATTGACACCAGTTCTGCATGATTGGCACATGCATTTTATTCCATGTCAAACACGTTGATTTTTGGCTGCATTAGTGATGACAACAACATGAACAGGCAAACAGTCGATCCTATGGGACCCTCTTTACATATTCCAAATGTGCAAATATTAGAGCAGTATTGATTCTGAATCTTCATCGCTACTATTACAGCTGAACGTTGAGGCATTCCTGACAGACATCCACATTCTAATAACATCAGTTTTGCAGTGGAAAAAAACAAACACCTACAATATTACATTACTGAATCTACAAAAAAGTATTTACAAAATACAAAAGGAATGATTTGATAGAGTAAACCTTAAATAAACCACTATTCCATTTTTGTGGAAATGGAAACAAATTTATGTGACTCAGGAACAAGAAGTTGCTGGTAAGAACGCATTGAATTGGTCCGCACCGATGCTCGGGTGGAGCTTGTGTACATTGGCAGGGAAAAAAACTGTGAAAGTCTTAATACAAAACACACCATTGTCTAACCAAACCTGTAATACTTGTGGAGGTAAATGCATATCTGTTAGAACTCAAGGGATATTTGCATGAGGAAACCTGATCGTAAAATAGCACAAACACACATGTTGCACAAGAATAAGAACATCACAATCCAAGACAATGGCATAGATACAAATAAACATGCTTGTGACTGGCTTTGGTTGATGGTTGGTGGTTACCCCCCCCCCCCCCAAAAAAAATAACACTGTTCCATGAACAGAGATCCCAACAGGACAAACCACATTCGGTTTTAGACAGGGCTTTTGGTGACTCCTAATATGCCACATGGCAACCCTGTAAATATTAAAGGGATAGTTCACTGAAAAATGTAAATTGTCATCTACTAATTTCCATCTGTCCAAACCTATATAATTTTTTTGTTCTAAGAATGTCCAAGGCAAGCTGCTTTTTTCCCATACAATAAAAGTGAATGGGAACTGGGACTGCCAAGCTACAAAAAAGCAGTAAAAGTAACCGACTTGTTCCCTATATTCTGTGTGGCAGAACAGACTAAAGATGCAAGATGTTATTCGCTTCAAAAAAAAAAAAAAAAAATTGGTGCTTCCACAAATATTAAAAATTGTTACATCATAATTGCTCTTGTAACGTGACAATGAATAGCATTTTGGCAACACTTAAATCAAAGTGCTGTTACGCACCTTTAAATGCCGTATTTAAATATGTGCAAACCGTGAATAAGATTTGAGAGCAACAATGGAGCGAGATTTTTTGGTGAATAGCAATTTACAAATTCAGAAGACTTAGATTCCACCAAAAAAGTTATATAGATCGCTTTTATAGTGCTTTTTGAAGCTTGGAAGCCTTTGCTTTCACTATATGGTAAAGAGCAGCGTGAACATTGTATTAAATTTCTCCTTTTGTATTCTATGGAAATGAAAAATCATACAGGTTTGGAATGAGAGTAAATGATGACAATTTAAATGTTTCGCAGAATTACCCCTATAAACATCAAATGGCATGAACCACGAAGAGGTGAGAGGTTGTAGTATTTGGAGGAATTCTGAAGGCTTGTAAAGTGTAGATTGGCGCTGTGTCCATGTCATTTACCAGCTCTCAAGCTGCCTAGCAAAATCATTCGATTTGACGTTAAGGCCACCGGATTGTAGTATGACATTTTTGCTAATGTGATCATAAATTGCACTTGGGTAAAGATATGCATTTGGTCTCGCTGCTTGATGAGTGCTGAAACATTGGAATGTTACTCAATGAAAGTCTTAAGGATGTGACGAGTTATTTTGTGTGACTGACGGACATCTGTCATTTTTTTTTGTCCAAAAAGGTCCTATTGCTCTAGGAATATAAAAATGACATTAAAATGGCTCGACTATAAAACTGCCCAAACCATCAAGCAGGTTTAGGAGACCTGCTCCATATTTTAAAGGGATAGCTCCCCAAATATGACAAA
Organism: Gila orcuttii; assembly: GCA_026230005.1. NCBI lineage: Eukaryota > Metazoa > Chordata > Actinopteri > Cypriniformes > Leuciscidae > Gila > Gila orcuttii. Next base: position 51,217,834 of record JAPDVR010000004.1, read on the forward strand.
TCTGTCATCATTTATTCACCCTCATGTCGTTCCAAACCTGTGTGACTTTCTTTCCTCTCTGGAACATGAAAGAAGATATTTTGAAAAATGTTTCACCTGTTTTGTACATATAATGAAAGTGAATGGGGTCCAAAACAACAATGGACCACACCAACCTTCATTGATTGGACACAAAAACATCTTCCTTTGCATTCCACAGAAGAAAGAAAGACATAAGGGTAAGAAAATAACAACATTTTTTCACTGGTGTGCACACAGGAATACTCAATGGCATACTGAATACACCTCATAAATCTTACGTTCTGTCTGTCATAGCTTAACTGTTGCTCAGTTACAAAAACAAAACAAAAAACAGGAAAATCTGCATAATTTTGATATCAGAGCAAAGCTGAGACCTCTCTCCATGCGAATGGCTCAAAACAGCTGGTGCATAGGCAGTTCACACAGTGATTATGTGACGGAGTTCTCTTTAGTACAATAATAGCATGTCATTTGGTGGGCGAAACATTTGTTGTGTTTCTCTCTGCAGATTAGGGATCACCTGGATGTGAAGTATGAGTTTCCTCATTAAAGGCTATTTTTTCTTGACCACGGCCAGTTCTTTCTGAATGTCAGCGAATTTGGGGCGATTCTCGGGTTTGTACTCCCAACATCTCTGCATGATCCTGTACACCTCATCTGGACACTTCTGCGGGCAGGACATCCTGTAACCTACATTATACACAAACAAACTTTCTCTGTCAGTGCTGATTATAAATCAATAATTGATAGTGGATATGAAAGATTATTAAAAGGCAGTTACACTTTATTTTAAGGTGTTTGTGTTACAGTGTAATTATACATTTACAGTACTGAGTAATAATAAGACAATAACAACTGCATGCACTTACTATAGGCTAAGGGTCAGGAATAGGGTTTAGGTTTAGGTGCATGCAATTATGCATAATTTATAGTTATTAGTGCAGTTGAATTAACATGTTATATATGTAACAATGACACTGAAAATAAAGTGTTACCTAAAAGGCTAACAGTGATTTTGTTACAGGTTTTTTTCAGAACATAATACAAGTGTACTGCACACTGTGCAGTACATACTTTATAGTGTATACTGCAGTGCCTACTTAGTGTGTGAAATAACATTATGCAACATATAACAATACACATTTCAAACTCTAGTTATCCACTGTCCAGCTATTTCAGAAACACTTTTATATAATTTAAGTTTTTTTAACAATAATTAGTTAAAATATATCTTAGAATTATGCTTGTATCATATTTTGTATGATCATGATTGCAGAACGAAATTGCATATGCACTGCTTGTGAACTTGTGATTTAAATCTGTGAAAACTGCCTTTTCGATTGACAAAGAGTGTGCAAAAATATCGTAGATGGTGACCGTTATCTCTAATCATTTCGGATAACTGTACGCTATTCTACTATGTAAGCTAACTAAAAAAACACTAAGAATGAGAAATGTTTCATTTCACAATCTATAGCTTTGTTTATATACCAGTATATCAAACATAAGTTAAAAGACATTAATGGTCGTTATAACATTGTTCAAACGACGTATATAATAAAGTGATTTTGTCTGATTTGTAGCCAGGCAGTAAAGCGATTACCAATAAAACGAGCTTTGAACCAATCAGATTGCTTGGGTCTTTAGGTGGGACTCATCTCTACAGTGAGACTCAGCACTTCCCCACACCGAAACCAGCGCAGCTGTAAAAGGGGACGGGCACTGTTGCACTCTATCCGCTTGTTAAGTCGTGACATTGGGAACACTGTTTCCGGGTCCAAGCCTCGATTTGTTTCAAATGAGAATACTTTTACCTGTTGAGACATGCCTTCACAAACCCCTCAAAAGCTGTGATTGTGATGTTTGATTTGGGGGGAGGCGCAACACGCAAAAGGGGCGTTTGCAAGGTTGTTTGAAAATATGATTTATTTTTCGAATTCCGCTAGTGTCGCAGAAACTACAGGTCCTTCTCAAAAAATTAGCATATTGTGATAAAGTTCATTATTTTCCATAATGTAATGATAAAAATTAAACTTTCATATATTTTAAATTCATTGCACACCAACTGAAATATTTCAGGTCTTTTATTGTTTTAATACTGATGATTTTGGCATACAGCTCATGAAAACCCAAAATTCCTATCTCAAAAAATTAGCATATTTCATCCGACCAATAAAAGAAGTGTTTTTAATACAAAAAAAAATGTCAACCTTCAAATAATCATGTTCAGTTATGCACTCAATACTTGGTCGGGAATCCTTATGCAGAAATGACTGCTTCAATGCGGCGTGGCATGGAGGCAATCAGCCTGTGGCACTGCTGAGGTGTTATGGAGGCCCAGGATGCTTCGATAGCGGCCTTAAGCTCATCCAGAGTGTTGGGTCTTGCGTCTCTCAACTTTCTCTTCACAATATCCCACAGATTCTCTATGGGGTTCAGGTCAGGAGAGTTTGCAGGCCAATTGAGCACAGTAATACCATGGTCAGTAAACCATTTACCAGTGGTTTTGGCACTGTGAGCAGGTGCCAGGTCGTGCTGAAAAATGAAATCAGATGGAAGCATGAAGTGCTCCAAAATCTCCTGATAGCTAGCTGCATTGACCCTGCCCTTGATAAAACACAGTGGACCAACACCAGCAGCTGACATGGCACCCATTTTGGCATTTCCTTCTCCCCAGTCTTCCTCCAGACTCTGGCACCTTGATTTCCGAATGACATGCAAAATTTGCTTTCATCCGAAAAAAGTACTTTGGACCACTGAGCAACAGTCCAGTGCTGCTTCTCTGTAGCCCAGGTCAGGCACTTCTGCCACTGTTTCTGGTTCAAAAGTGGCTTGACCTGGGGAATGCGGCACCTGTAGCCCATTTCCTGCACACGCCTGTGCACGGTGGCTCTGGATGTTTCTACTCCAGACTCAGTCCACTGCTTCCGCAGGTCTGGAATCGGTCCTTCTCCACAATCTTCCTCAGGGTCCGGTCACCTCTTCTCGTTGTGCAGCGTTTTTTGCCACACTTTTTCCTTCCCACAGACTTCCCACTGAGGTGCCTTGATACAGCACTCTGGGAACAGCCTATTTGTTCAGAAATTTCTTTCTGTGTCTTACCCTCTTGCTTGAGGGTGTCAATGATGGCCTTCTGGACAGCAGTCAGGTCGGCAGTCTTACCCATGATTGCGGTTTTGAGTAATGAAACAGGCTGGGAGTTTTTAAAAGCCTCAGGAATCTTTTGCAGGTGTTTAGAGTTAATTAGTTGATTCAGATGATTAGGTTAATAGCTCGTTTAGAGAACCTTTTCATGATATGCTAATTTTTTTAGATAGGAATTTTGGGTTTTCATGAGCTGTATGCCAAAATCATCAGTATTAAAACAATAAAAGACCTGAAATATTTCAGTTGGTGTGCAATGAATCTAAAATATATGAAAGTTTAATTTTTATCATTACATTATGGAAAATAATGAACTTTATCACAATATGCTAATTTTTTTAGAAGGACCTGTACATACTTCACCTTTAATCAAATATAAAAGAAAAATGTACCATTTTAATAAATGTAAAAACATTTAAAATAAATGAAAAAGGTAACAAAATTAATGTAAACCTTAATGTAAAAATAAAACCGGGTTCATTCACTAAATATGGAATTCATTTAGTACCTTTTTCAACCTGTTCTCGAGCCTGCTGGTTGGTCATGCCCGGGTAAGGACACACTCCTAGGCTAAATGTTTCCCACAGGAGGATCCCATAACTCCACACATCACTCTCTGAGCTGTATCTCCCTGTGGTTTAAACAACATGTCAAACATCAATCTGGATCCACTACTTAACCAAAATATATACAAATATACTCCTATTATGTTTGTAAAGAGAATAATTTTAGAGGCAGAAGTAGCTTTAACCAACGGCAACACAGACACCACGGGTGCTTTACCATAGTTCAGTGCTTCCGGTGCAGTCCACTTGATTGGGATCTGTTTCAGTCCTGATGAGGAGTAGATGCCATCGTCCTCCTGTCGGGACATCCCAAAATCGCTGATCTTCAGCACATTGTTCTCTCCCACAAGGCAGTTGCGAGCAGCCAGGTCTCTGCAAGATTTAGAGAAACTGTAATATCACATAATCCATAATACAATGCATACACACTCTCATTGGACAATTCACATCTGCCAACAAAATAATCTACGGGAAAATTGGTCTAAACTGGTTTCAAATTCAAGTCAACTTCTGCCAAAAAAACAGTTGTCGGAGACTGGAGTAAACAGTCTAGACAATTATACTGTGATTGCAGTTGTGAACACCCCTAGTCTAGAAAAAGTGCCCAATGAGACCGTCCGCGGCCAAGTCAGGATCATTAGCCTTCTGCTGTCAAAGACAGCTGGGGAGAATATCCAAAGATTCTCATCTGTTTCACAAAACTTCAGAGTAACAAAGTGACTTTGTTTAACTGCAGAACATGCAGCACTGTGTGTGATATTGATTTCCACATCACTCTTTCTATTACATGGGTACAATACAAATACTTCCACAAAAACAGGACGAGGAACAACAAATTCTATTCTTACAGTCCTAATGTAATAAAGAAACATTGAGGGAAACATGTAATTCACACATGCATTTTTCTCTAATCTCTTTTTCTCTAATTCAAATAAATGTAATCTTATGTACTACTTAATCTATGTGTCTGATTCATAGCAGGCAGAATGCTCGATCTAAGGAGCCATAACTGACGAAAATAACCGTCATTTTACCCTTCCGGTCAAATATTACGCTGCAAACATCAATAACATGCTGTCAAATGACCATGGTATAAGTGGCATAATCCATGGCTAGCTGTGCATTATGAATTTGGGTGGTTCTTTGCCTCTGTGTCCTGCATTAAAATCATTTAATGTATCATTTATCATTTAATGTGTTTCCACAAAAATATTAAGCAGCACAACCGTTTTCAAATGTGATAAGAAGAATTGTTTCTTGAGCAGCAAATCATCATATTAGAATGATTTCTGAAGAATCATGTGACACTGAAGACTGGAGTAATGATGCTGAAAAATCAGCTTTGACTTCCCAGGAATAAATTAAATTTTAAAATGTATTAAAATAGAAAACAATTATTATGAATTGTAATAATATTTCACAATATTACTATTTTTTACAGTATTTTTGATCATATAAATGCAGCCTTGCTGAGCATAAGAGACTTTTTTCAAAAACATTCAAATAAATATAAGACTCCAAACTTTTGATCGATAGTGTATATCACCTATAATGAGTCTTTTTAGGCTATGTTTACACGACAAGGATGGACCAAAAACAGAAAAGCTTTTATATTGCGTTTTTTCGCATACAGACAACAACATTGTCAAAGCTATCCCAGTTCACACGGATCCACAAAAACCACTAAAAACACTGCATTATGCTGCCAGGCCAGTAGTTGGCGATGTCACTTTGTAAAGAAACACTATAAGTGTTTGTAGTTTGCACGGAGACGATAACGGTATCGTTTTCAAAAAACGTGCACTTTGAAACCATTTTCAGGCCCTAAAATACCGCTATCGTGTAAATGAACAGCCATAATAAAGCATAAACGCATTCTGTTTTTAGATGAAAATGGTGGAGTAAACAGCCCCTTAAAAACACTCTCCAGTCCAGACATTAAATAACTGCAATTGAGTGTTGAGTATGGCACTGATTGAACATTAGCTAAACCTAAAACAAATCTTAAAGGAATAGGCCCTTTTTTAAAAAGTCTACAAAGGCCGATCATTAGATTCGTAACGTCTCTCTCATACAAGGAAGATGATTCTATCAATTCTCTTCATCCCCAACCAGTGATTTAAGATTCTAGTCCACAGCCACTGCTGTGCCTCTCGCTGGCATTTATGCTGAGCAGACATCCTCAGCTACACAACCATATTAGGTTGTCACATCCCAAAAATTGCCTTGCTGACATGAGATGGAGAAAGACAGTGGGGGGTAGCGGAGGAGAGAGGGTTGATCTGACAGAAAGGTGCTCAAACCACCATCGCCCCTAACATGATCATGTCTGATAGTAAATGGATTTTTAGCAAGGTGCTGATAGAGCGCCCACAGCTCATTTCTGAGCGACATGTATTCAGCCGGCTGGCTTCGGCCTCAAACAGCACAATGCACCAAAGCCCATTTCACAGTTTAAAAATCACCACCAGAAAGAAGCAAGACGAATTGGACAGGATGGTGCCGCTAGGTTCTGATGTTTTAATGGGTGGCTGAGTTGTTCAGATAAAGAAAAAGTAAGGTACTCTTGGGCTACTGCTAGTTGGATGGTTTAAGAGGATATTACTAAATATAAATCATCAAATACCAAACTTACATTAGTTGACACACACACATATATATATATATTTATAGCCTTCATGGAATGATGTTAATACAACACAGTGAGCTGCTTTGCTGTTGCCATTATAGGTAGTTTCCTTCTAAAGTTGCATTCACACTGCTAGCAACAAGCAGCTACAACGTGACATGATCCCTTTCGGTTCAATGGAGAGCTGGCGATTTCCCGAGTCATGAGCGACAATGATCATTGGTGACAGGATGTAGGCGTGTCCAGCGAAGCAACAAAGTTAAGATATGTTTAACTTTCTGCAAATGAATAGCGACTTTTGGGAGCAACAACCAATAGGAGTGAAGTCAGTGGTGCGCACGTGATCAGTCACTACATCCTGTAGTGATTATTTTCCTATAATTTGTGATATGTCTCCGTGTACATATGGGGATACTCGCTGTGCTGAACCTGAACCCAGGTTGACCGGTGCTTGTGCTTTCGCTGCAGATAAATAGCCGCAATAGCAAAGAGCACTCGCTGTTTCTCGTATATCTTTAATAATAAGCATTTTATGTACTGATTCCATTTATATTTAGTCTTTTCCCATTCAAAATTAGTTTTTAGCGGCAAGAAAACTGATTTGGTGTCTACAACATGGAATAACATCCGTGAACAGGGCTGCCAACTCATTAATGCTTGTTATTTAACCACTGTAAAACCATCAAATATTACTGAAGTCGGGACCACCGCTGCTCTTCGTTTGGAAAACTGTGCTAAGGTGAGTCTGAGGGCAAAGTGAAGGGGAGGGAGAGGCAAAATCCATAGCTGGAGACTTGTGCCTCAGTTGGTAAAAAGATAAACCAATCACCATTGAGTATTTCACTAGGTCATATCAACCAATCATCATAGAGATCAAATTACAGTCATGGTCAGAATTAATGGCACCCCTGGTAAATATGATCAAAACTGGCTGTAAAAAATAAATCTGCATCGTTTATCCTTTTGAGCTTTCATTCAAAAAATTTGCAAAAGTCTAACCTTTCATTGAAGTAAATGAATTGAAAGTGGAGGGGAAAATCACATTATGAAATAAATGTTTTTCTCCAAAACACGTTGGCCACAAATATTGGCACCCTTTTATTAAATACTTTTTGCAATCTCCTTTAGACAAGATAACAGCTCTGAGTCTTCTCCTATAATGCCTGATGAGTTTGGAGAACACCTGACCAGAGATCAGAGATCATTCCTTCATACAGAATCTCTACAGATCCTTCAGATTCACAAGTTCATGTTGGTGCTTCTCTTCAGTTCAGCCCACTCATTTTCTATAGGGTTCAGTTTAGGTCATGGCAGAAGCTTCATTTTGTGATCAGTTAGCCATTTTTGTATTGATTTTGATGTTTGTTTTGGACCGTTGTCCTGATGGAAGATCCAACCACGCCCCATTATAAGATTTCTAGCAGAGGCAGTCAGGTTTTGATTTTTTATCTGTTGGTATTTGCTAGAATCTATAATACTATGTATCTGACCAAGAAGTCCAGGACGTCCAGCAAAAAAATAGGCCCACAACATATAAGATCCAACAGTATATTTAACCGTAGGCATGGGGTACTTTTTTCCCTGTATGCACCAAACACAGCATGTGGGTTTGCTGCCAAAAAGCCCTTTTTTTCTTTTTTTTTTCATCAGACCATAAAACCAGGTCCCTTTTGAAGTTCCAGTCATGTCTGACAACTGAATATGCTGGAGTTTGTTTTTGGAGGAGCGAGGAGGATTTTTCTTGAAACCCTTCCAAACAACGTGGTGATGTAGGGGTTGTTTGATATATTTTTTTAAGGCTTTCTGACCCCCAAGACTCAACTTATCTCTTCCATTCTCCATCTGTGATCCTTGGAGAGTCTTTGGCCACTCAAACTTTCCTCCTCACCGTGCATTAACACAATATAGACACACGTCCTCTTCCTGACAGATTCATAACATCTTTTGTTGATTGGAACTTCTTAATTATTGCCCTGATGGTGGAAATGGGGATCTTCAATTCTTTTAGCTATTTTCTTACAGCCACGTTCTATTTTGTGATGGTCAACAGGCCCTGAAATTAACACCTGACCACGCGCCAAATGCGGGTGAATTTTGCAATTGGCGGGTAAAACTGTCAATCTACCTGCCACATTGGCGGGTAGCCAATGAGAATTGAGTGATTCATTAGTTGTTGTTTTTTTTTTTGCGTCTGTCCGATAACATCAGCAATTTTCATTCAAGCAGCTGATTTCTGTGAATGCATGTAAAACTAAATGTATATTGCAGCACAGGGTGAAGTCAGTATATACATTAACGACGGTTTGAGACAAATAAATGTACATTTAATGTAAAACTATGTAAACGGCGCTCTGTGGAGCGGCAGGATTTTGAACAAGGTCCTGAGCCGTTGCTGGGCGCCGCGGACAGACGCCGAATGGCACCGCTGGTGTGTGTACACTGATAGGCCTGGGACACATTGGCTGCGTGGCGTAAGCGTGGCGTTTCTGTTGCGTGTCAGCTGCGTGGCGGCTGCGTTGCGTTTTCTGTGTCTTTGCACATCAGAAGCGTGTCTGACGCGGCGCTGCTGACACGCATCATCCTTGTTCGACATATGGGAGAGAGTTGTGGAAGCCCTATACTTCGTGTTAAGCATAAATATAAAGCCTACTGATAAAGACACTGTCAGCACAGCAGTATTGACAGCAAAATAGACTACAGAATATTTTGTTCTGTATTGACAGGTGCAATATTTGAAAATTGATAATTAGGCCTATTTATTTATTTATTTTTAAATTAGGCCTATATTTATAACTAAATTTGTCAAAAATGTAATTTATTAATATGTATTCGTGTACAAAATAACATTTAAACATCTTTTCCTATTCTATTTTGCCTGGAAACGCTTCCAACACGCTTGCGTGTCGCGTGAAAAATAGGCGTCGGTTCTATTTCTAGTATGCACGCGTTTTCCGCCTGAGAAGCGCGTGTCACGCAGGCAGTGTGCAAGCTCTAACCTGTTAACATGGGAGCCGAAATAAAAACGGACACGCCACGCAGCTGAGACGCTTACGCCACGCAGCCAGTGTGTCCCAGGCCATAGAAAATAATGTGTTCAAATTTTAAAGACGTGGTTCTGCGCGACGCGGCGCCACCCTGCGCATCCGATGTGCGACCCCCTTAAGAGTTATTATTATTTATAGTGATTTCGTTAATAACTTGACAGCACTTAAATGTGTATTCTTACAAGTTAAAGAACAATGTTTGTGTGATTTCTATTTTTCACCTTTATGAGGCAAAAAAATATAATAAAAAAAAAATTGGCTGGTAAAAAGTTACTGTGGCAGGTGGTCAAAAAAGTTAACTTCAGGCCCTGATGGTCAACAATCTTTTGCTGCACATCAGAAATATATTCTTTGGTTTTACTCATTGTTAGGGATGCACCGATACCACTTTTTAAGGATCGAGTACGAGTACCGATATTTTTTTCCTGGTACTCGCCGATACCGATGCCTGTTGTACTGGGGGGGGGGGGTCTCGTTTTATGTGGCAATTTTCTAAGAACAACACAATGAGACTAATGAACATATCAGCATCTTTATTTTCAACAACTTAAATAAACTTATGTTTAAAAATAAATCATTCTTATGTGCTTATCACAAATTTTCAAAGCCCAAATTTCACAGTGTCCAATAATCTCCAAAGGGCAAAACCAAGGACATAATGAATGTAATTTTTACCTGCCTGTCACAAAGTTGTCAAAGTGCTAAAGAAATCACAGACAACAAGACAATCAAAGTTGTCCTAAAGTGCCAAAGAAATCACAGAACAAATGTTTATAACATAACACTGAGTAACAATGTAATCACAGCCGAAAACATGGTCCGAAATTAACTTTTTGGCTCACCTGCCACGGGGACTGGTAGATGAAAAAATCCACCAGCCAAGCATATTTTTTACCGGCCAAAATAATAAACAGCCTTTTTGTGTCACATATACATTAATTTATATATAGGCTATATTAAAACATTTTTGTCATATTTCTGGTCTATTATTTTCCATTTTTACTTTTATTTACACACATATTACACAATTTACACACATTAAAATAATATTTTTGTGGTGGTGCCTATATGAACATAGTTCTGTACAAATTAAATGTATTAATTGTATATTTAATAAAATATATGCAATAATAATATATTATAATTATTTCAAAAAAATATTTAGTTTTACTCTGCCTATTTTTTTTTTACTCAATTTACTCTGACTGATCCGATCAGTAACTGAAGGACTGGAAATATCAGTTTTAAAATAAAATTAAAATGAATCGGTTCAAATGAGTCATTAGTTCGCGAATTGGACGTGTCAATGTCATTATCGGATGTGTTCGCGTTGTGTGATTATCCTGGCAGCTAGGACATCCCACAAGATTTGTGTCAACACAGAAAACATTTAATCACTGGATAGGTTTTTCCGTTTATTTAAAGTGTGGTTTATGTCAGCTGAATGTGCAGAACGCTTCAGAGAAGATAAGGTATTTTAGCACAATTCACACCCAGCGGTAATTCAGGAAAAAATATATCCGAATGCTCCACATGAAACTATGGTCTTCCGACCTTTTACCATCGTGTCGATATATTTTGATTAATATGTGACAACGAGAGAGAGCAAGACAGCACTAAGAGAAAGTGCGCGCGCGACCTCTCTCTGCTCGTGCTTCAGTTGCGCCCTGTTACACGCACTACTGTCGTCTACATTACTCGCAGATCAAATAAGACTATGGCGGGACAAAAAATTCGCTTTGGAGCAGGAGCATCGATAAGAGGACTCGTTAACGTTAACTCGTTACAGTACTATTTTGGTATGAACATTCACCCGCCAGTGGGGCGGATAGCCTTTTGAGATTTACTTGCCAAACAGAAAATCTACCCGCATTTGGCGCTTGGCGGGTGTTAATTTCGGACCCAGGCCGAAAGTGTAAAGTGAAATATTAGACTGTACTATTAAATCTAGCAACACTATAACTGCAGGAAGAGTGTTCATAAGAATTAAGAAATATAAGCTAAGGATATACGTGAGGTCACATGTCACGTGAGGTATCGGTCTTTGGTATCGGGGTATTTTTACGAGTACGAGTACAAGTACATGAGCTTGGTATCGGGCCCGATACCGATACTGGTATCGGTATCGGTGCATCCCTACTCATTGTGATGAATGATTGAGGGAATTTGGCCTTTGTGTTTCCTCATACTTAAACACCTGCGAAACAAGAAGTCATAGCTAGACAATTCCATGTTCCTAGTCACCCTGGTGTGCTAAAAAAAGGTAAATATTAATGGGAATATACTTCAGAGATATTTTACTCGTAAAAAATTCTAGGGGTGCCAATAATTGTGGCCAATGTGTTTTGTAGAAAAACATTTATTTCATAATGTTATTTCCCCCCCACTTTCAATTATTTTGCTTTAATGAAAGGTTAGATTTTTGCCATTTTTTTAATGAAAGATCAAAAGGATAAACAATGTGGATTTATTTTTTACAGGCATTTTTTTTATCATATTTACCAGGGGTGCCATTAATTCTGACCATGACTGTGTGTAATATCAGTTTGAACTGCTACCACTGATAATGTACCAACTACCTTTATTATGGAGAGTAGAGATATTGAATATTTGATCACCAACAAGTTTACCTAGCTACCATTCAAACATCCGCCACAAATTAAAAATGAAGGAAGACCCCATGCCTAAGTTGGATACAGGCTAAAGCAGGGCTTCCCTATTCTAGTCCTCGCGCCTCCCCGCTCTGCACAGTTTGTATGTCTCTCTTATCTAATCATCAGCTTGTTAGAAGAGAGCTCCATGAATTCGGGTGTGTACCGATTGACAGGGTCCCTATGAAGTGTTCACTGCTCCCTATTCCCTGAGCATAGGATATCTGTTGAAGTTCACTTCATTTGACAAAGTGTGTTTATTCGCAACACCCTGCGATTTCAAACTCAGATGAAACTCAAGTTGGGCATATTAGAGGAGTTTTACAGTTTGATGCAATAATATAGCTACTTCTGTACATAAATATGATATAAATGACCATACTTTAATTTAATATACATGTGTATAATATATCCATATAAATATTAACTAATTATAAATTTAACTTAATCTAATCTGTCCAATTCAAAAGCCCTAAACTGAATGATAAATGTAGAGTATGTTGCAATGATAAATATGAAAATAAACACAATTTGGTAATATGTATTTGTATCTTATTTAACCCGTAATCATGATAGTTGACTTGTAACTGTCGCGTCTAACACACTTTACACCCGCGAAGAGATGCATATAAACACACCTGCTTTGGACTGGAACCCACCCCTCAACTGAGCGTGTCAGATAAGAGAGACATAAACAATGTATAGAGCGGGGAGACGCGAGGACTAGAAATGGAAACCCCTGGGCTAAAGCAATCAGCTTCACTAAATGGTCGAATGTGCTCTTTTAACACAGATATTATCTCTTTATTGAGATTTTTACTGAAATCTGAAGGAGACATGTAGTGTATATAATGAGTTGCATTTGTAGGTGTTATTATAGTACATAACACCCAACTACTTGATTCCCAACTCCACCCAACTCGCTAATTTTCAAACCCCGGTTAAAGCCATGTTGTGCCTCCTCCATTTTAAAACCCACCAGACGCCACTGCTACTAATATCTGGAGATACATAAAAAAGTAAAACATCCAGATAAGGTAATGAGAAACGGGAGCAATGGTTCATGAAAAATTCACAAAAATGTTCCTAAAAACAAACCGTTTCGGTTATGCAAAATATTGTATATAATATTGTTTACATTCTTTTAATTTTAACTAGGGATGTCCCGATACCACTTTTTCACTTCCGATACCGATGCCGCAGCTTTGGCTATTTGCGATACCGATATTAATCCGATATTTTTATTTTATTCTTGAACTAATACTAGGCCTAATAAAATATATGGAAGCACTTTGCTCAATTAGCAACCTAAAAACATCTCACTCAAATGGAGAACAAATAATTCTCCAGTATATAGTCCACAACAACAGTTGATTATGAAAGACTGCCACCCTTTATTCAAACAGGACAAAATACAGGCAGGCAGGCTACTTCAGTAGGCTACTTAAAGCTACCAACAGGTTTAAAGTTAATCATTTAAAATTAAAAAGCTTTAAAATTACCCATTGATCCGTGTGCTTTTGCGTCCATTCGTTTTTCCATTTTTACCCGTAAAACGAAAAATTAACGGTTGTTGTATTTTTAAAAAGCAAAGTTGAACACCAACATTTTAATTTGAACTGTATGCACACCAAAAGCTGCGCAAAAAATAAATATTGACGTAAGTTATATATAAATAAGTTATTTTCTGCTTTTCAGTTTTCCTAACCTGTGTATGCAGTTCTTTAGCTCCAGGTACGCCATTCCTCCAGCAGCGTCTAATGCAAACTTTACCAGTTGCTTTGTTTTAAGGTCCTCCTTTTTCTTTCTTAAGAATGATAAAAAGTCCCCACCTATTGAAAAATGGCAAAGTAAATGAGCTACAGATGAGCAATAAATTAAAAGAGACACCAACATCCCAAACAAGTATTCAACAACTTTTAACGAGAATGGGTTTCAGAGGCTAATGGCTGAGACGAAGATCCAGTTTACTGACCTGTTACAAGTTCCATTACTATGTAAATGGGCTGCCGTTGGGTACAGACGCCTATTAACTTCACAATGTTCGGGTGATCATACTGCTTCAGGATCCTAGAGGTGGAGAAAGCATAAATGAATATGGACATGACCACATTATTTCATCACTCATTTTTTTTAGGAGAATGTGAACAAAGTGAAGTTTGAAAAATGAGAAAGTGTGACGTAAAGCATACAGCGATGAATGTGTCTTCACCTGGCTTCTGAGAGGAACTTTATCTTGAGGTCTTGTGGTAGATCTTCCTTACAAGTTTTCACAGCCACTGGGGTTTTATCTCGCAGCGTTCCTTTAAAAACCTCACCAAAATTTCCCTAAAAACAACATTTGTCCAAAAGCACTTAGCATCTTATTTCATTTAAAATAATAAAAAATACAAAAAAGAACAGCAGTTTTTCTAGACATGCACCATAACATGGCTTTCTGGACATGCACCATATTAGTAGTACTAGCGACGGTTAACTTTAGACGACTAATTATCCAGCACACTACTTGGTCGACTAGTTTTGTGTTTGTTTTGCTGTCATTTTTTAACAAACCTGTCAACCAGTCAACCTAATTAATTGTGAAAATATGTAATTTTGCACAAGGTCCTACCCTAAAAATCCTTGCTTCATAAAAGGGTAAGTTCACCAAAAAATCAATTACTCACCCTCATGTGGTTTAAAACCCGTAAGACTTTTGTTGATCTTTGGAACACAAATGACCATGAACTTTTTGAAGTGTCAAAGTGGTAGTTGTGTAGCAGTCAATGAAGGGATAGAAAGCTCTCAGATTTCATCAAAAATATCTTCATTTGTGTTCTGAAGATGAATGAAAGTCTTACGGGTTTGGAACAACATGAGGGCATGTCATGAGCCCATCAGAGTTTTTACTTCTGGGTGAACTAACCCTTTAATTTCTTTCAAAATAACTAAAGTGTACTAACACCAAACTTTTGAATGGTAACGTATGTATATCTCCATCAAAGTCCCATGGTATTACCATCTGATCACTGTACCATGGTACCACCACAGTATTTTTCTGCAACAGTCTCAAACACAAGCACAATGGATGTGGACTTACTTTGCCAAGGAGTTCTCCAAGAATGACGTCCTCATGATTGAGAATCCATTTCTTATCCTGAGCAAACAAACAAAAATAGCAAATTATCTTTCTGACACACGTTCATTAATGAATTAATGACTCGTGCAGAGACAAACAGAAGAGAGATGCTGAGCGTCCTGTGGGTCAGTCACTGTGCTACTCCTCTGATGAATGATAATGATGCAATTATCACCTCATTCTCCAAAAGCACTCGCATAGACAGAGACATACTGGGATATCTTTTGAAGGTCTCCAAAAACCTTTTTTTATTGTGAAACCTCTACTTTTACAACTTTATTTGACAATTAATACACTATTGTGATAACAGCAATACACAGAGGTATATGTACACAATCCATTTATCTTTGCAAAATACAAACTCAAGGTAATCACACAAGGTCAATTAACCAAAATATTCCTTAAAAGTGCTCCTATTATGCTATTTTCAAGGTTCTTAATTTTGTTTTGGAGGTTTCCTACAATAGGTTTCATGGTCAAAAAACACTTTAGTTTTCTAAAGTCTGAAAAACGGTTCGTTCAAAGATCCAGTCTCTCAAAACCCCTCCTTTTCGGCTCTGATTGGTCAGACGGCCCAGTTGTGATTGGTCTACCACGATTGGTCTTACAGCGCGAGTCGGAAACAAAACCTCTATTAGCATATCTGAATTTCAGCTTCGGATACTTCTTCGGTTCTTGATACACAGTATCAGAATGATACCGTTGTTTTTTTAGTATCAGTTCCAGCAGGATTACGTCCTCAGTCTTTTGAAATGCATTCAAAGTGGATTTGCAGCGCTGAAAACATCGTTGTCTTGTCATGTTGACATCATGAACCAAACTCTTCCAGGCCTCAGCTACAACTACAGTGTTTAAAGGTCAAAGTAGACATCGTTCACGGGCAGCCAATGAAAGCTATAGGCTGGAATTATGCAAATATGTTACATTGTTACACAAGTATGTAACAGTAAGTGAGACTGGAATTGCTGGCAACCCGTTTCAACAGTTCAGAATCAATTATTTCTTTTAGTATACAAAACTTCATTTGTCGTGCACTTTGATCTTTAAAACTTTGCAGACCTTTTACATTTACAAACAGCAATATTGCACACTGCATGAAAGGTAATATTTAAATAAGTATAATAGGGGCACTTTAAAAGACACAAAAACACATTTACTGTGCATATCTTGTCTATGATTTTCTGTCAGTGTGTTTAATTCAAATTTTAGAGTTGACTCAAACTGCTTTCACCGATCACAAACTAATAGAGGATTCAAAGAGGTTCAAAGACAATTAAAACATACCCACAAAAAAGAAAAATCCCTTTCTAAAACCTCAACACATTTACAGCAGTGGCAATGAGAACAGACATTTACCTCAACATTGATAATAGCATCAATTAAAGGGCCATTACTCTAAACGTCATGAGGATGAGTGACCTGCAGTATTGACATTAGTCTGGAAAATAATGCACTTCACTCAACATGCTTATTCAAAACTAAGCAATGAAACAAGCAGCAGTTTCTGCATCAAAACTGGAATTTCTGCGTTAAAACAGCTTAAAGTACCCACACATTTCAAGATGATCGGGCTGAATTTGGTCCCAATTCTCCCCTTCCGACAATCCTAGGTAAAGTCACGATTATCTTAATGGTTCTACAGATTATCTTATCAGATTTTCCTGTGGTGGGATGTGTGTTAAGAGTGACTGAATCAGCTCGGAAGAACGTCGGAGCCACACCATTCTCAAGTCGTAAATATCCAACATGTTGAATATTTACAATCAGAATTCCTGTTGTGTGGCCAATTGGAAAGCAAGCTGACGAAAGACCTGTCTCCACAACTTCACCCCAACCTTTTTTCTTTTTTTCCCCACAAATTTTCTGTAAAAAGCAGTCCAAACACTAATATTGCCATTTCTTCTTGCCCGTCGTCAGCCATGTTTGTTTACTCTAAAGTCACATTTGACCAGGGACGTGCAGAGAGTTTCTCAGGGGCAGGGGCTCAAATGTAAAAAAGGGGCATATATATATATATATATATATATATATATATATATTAGTATTCATAAATGTAATTTTCAAACGATTTATGAATGACCAGAAAATTACCGCTCCACTTCACATTGTCCAATGAAATTTGAACTTCTTGTGCCCTGCATGTGCTGATGACGATTGGTCGGTGTATTATATATGACAAACAGGCTTCAATGAATTATGTAATATTTTAAAATATGTGATATGTTGATTTTTAATTGAATTGACACACTACCTTTTATTATTGAAAAAAAAAAGTTTCATAACGACTTCATAAAAAAGCGCTTCATAACTCCTGACCTAATATTTAGATACACTATTCAATAAACATATTTGTTTGACAGGGAAGCTGTGCGCAAACAGGAATATATATTACTTTTCAATAATAAAAAAAAAGCACCCCAGAAAAAAGGGCACTTTCTCTCCAGGAATAAAAAGGGCAGGTGCTCAAGCCCCTTTTGATGTCTATGTGTGCACGTGCCTGCATTTGACCGCAAGAGTAGGGGTGTGACGATAACCGCATCACCGCAATAGAATGCCAAAGTTATGACGTCACTTTGTAGGCCAAAACGCGGAAGTGAGTTAGCATTTTAGCACTTCCGGTTCCCTCGCCCTAAAGTCTATGGGTCTTTGAATGGGTTTTTGCTAAATCGCCTGAAATAAGGTCTGTGGTTAACAAAGCCTCTAAATATTTTCACGTTTTGATCTATGACATAAAACACACCAGTTATAACCTGCTTGTGTTTTTTTTAAACTTTATTGTGTCTGCTTGTGGTTTTTTAAACTTTTTATAGGCTTCAAAATGTATACATTTTGGATGAACTTGTAAAGATTATCTTAATAGACAAAACGTGTAAGGGTCACAACTCTTTGTTGAACACAGATCTTGTTTTTTGCGATTTTCCAAAAGTCTATGGGGAAAATGCATAGCTTTTCGATCGAAGGAACCCATGCGTCGCTAACTTCCAAATTGTCCTACAAAGTGACGTCATAACTTCGGCACTCTATATCGCGTTAATGAGATGTCTACCGCGCTGTGAGGTCATCACCGCACTTTATTTTATTTTTTTTCTGCTGAAAGTTACAAGGAGTGCATATGGTGTGTGATATGAACCATAAACACATTAATCTTTGCTTATCATTTACTGTATTCCGCGGGTCCTATGTTCTTACATGCTGTCTTACATGCGCTTCAGAGGCACACTAGCACACACACGCTCTCTCCCTCTCTGCTGTGCGCGGCGCGCGCTACACGGTTTGGAGGAGCACATATGTGCGAGCTCTTGCTCGCAAGCTCTAGATTCCAGGAGATTTGAACTAATTTGCGTGCATCAGGGAGCCGCTATAAATATGCGGGAGACTCCCGGAATGTCTGCAACAGGCCAGCAGCGACAGTTGGGAGTCTCGAGGCCTTTGCGAGAGATGCAAAGTACCAAAGAGGCAGCGATCAGTGACGAGCACTTACTGACAGCGTGACTCGTTATTTGGTTCAAGAAATGGTAAGTTACCATTCCGTACGGTTGAGAAGCCAGCGTTCAAAGTTCAATTGCTACAGGCATTTGATAAGAAATATACTTCCTGACCGAAAGTAGGCTACTTTCCTCAAACAGCGATGCCAGAAAAGTATCTGTCAGTGAAGGACGGCATAATACAGGACTTAAAAGACGTTGATCATTTCTCAGTGACTTTAGCCTAATTAATAGTTAATTATTAATATTTACAATTTAATATAACTGTTAATTTGCTGTTAATAATAAAGAAAACTGCTTTATAATTATTAAAAAGGTTGTTTAAGTTTAGCGTAATTAATAGTTTATTAATATTTACAATTTAATATAAATGTTAATTTGTTTTTGTTAATAAAGAATACTGCTTTATTATTATTCATTTCCATTGTCATTTACAAGAAGCTACATGCGTTCTTGATCGCGTCTGCAGTGTGTGACGCGGCCGCGGGTGATTTTTTTTTTTTTTTTTTTTTTGTCGGTTAACCACCAAACCGCAAGATTGGTTGCTGCTTCACCGCGGTAAGAAAAAATCCCATACGTCACAGCCCTAAGCGAGAGATTTTGCGAGATTTCCTATGTTCACAGTCAGGACTGTTTGTGGATGGAACCTGTTAAGTGTTTGGTGTGCTGTCTTGGTCACGTCACAGCAGGGCCGGCTCTAGCCCTTTGGTTGCCCTAGGCGAGATTGATTTTTTCAAATTATGACTTGAACTGTAATAAATTGTTTATACAAATGCTACAAAGAATGTTCTAGGATATTTCAATCATCCTACATAGTTGCATTGTACAAATACATTTTATCTGACCATGTAACTTGTAGTAGATGAATGACAATTATTACCACCATTACAATTATTACTAATCTATTAGGCTGCTACAAGGCTAGGGGGGTTGGGGGGCATGCTCCCCCGTAAGAAAATTTTGTGCATTTTAATGTTAAATTCATCAATCTGGTGCACTTTGAGAGCTCAAAATTAAAAGCTCCAACCCATATTCAGTGTTCAAATTAAACAAAGAAAAATTCAAACCTCTTTTAGTTAGTGTCTGTCTACATTACATAATAATAGTTATAATATTAATCCCATGATAATACTCATATATTGTAAAACAATTCACTGAAAAATAAAGAAAACTTTCATAAGTTTTGTACTAATTTCTATACTTATAAAAAGAGTATTTTTCTATACTTCACATTAAAGGTGTGATTGGGCCAGCCCAGTGTCAATCAAGAAAACAACCAATGGGCCGCTGATCTACGCGTTTCATGCGGTGTCAGAAAAAAAGCTAACACTGACTTTTTTTTACCAATGCATTACACTAACCCAGCGCCGCCGATTAAGCAAAACAAAACAAAACAAAACGAATGGGCTATTTCTATTTCTATTTCAGCCCCCGGCCGCTTTTTTGCTTTATCCATCTTTTTCGACGACAGCGCTCGCGCCCGCTCGCGATATTATTGGAGGGGGGTCCCCTGTCAAAATTCTATGATGAAATCTTTTGAGGGCGCTTACTCCGCTACACATACCGGTATACCCACTTTTTGCGCCACTGGCAGGCTTATGTAATTGCTCCACTCGTTGCAGTGTTAATGAAGTACAATAAAAAGCGGAAAGTTCCTTACGCGGCTCTGGCGCCCCCCCTAGGGTATAAGGCGCCGGCGCCCTTAGCATTTGCCTATACTGCCTATGCCACGGGCCGGCCCTGCATCACGGCACTCCACACACTAGAGGAACCAAGAAATGATTTGTTATTTTTATCATCATGTTTACGGTCTCTCACATTTTGAAAATCGGATACGATTTAAAAAATATTTTAGTGTGGGCCAGGCTTGAGTTCAGCTGTAATTTCTGTAATAACAGCCCAGTTTTCACTCAATTGCACTTTTTTGGAACAATAAAGTCAAATATAATAATAATAACATGATCAACAACATTATTATTATCTAATATTAAAATGTTATAGAATTTTTTTAGAATTTCCAGAATGTTCCTCACTCAAAATCTGATCAATTGAAACTGTGTCAGGCTATTACGTTTGTATAATAACCTAGTATGGTTAGAAATGCTTGGAATTATGCAAATGTGTAGAAAAATAATAGCATAAAGCAAGCCAAACTCAGAGAACCTCAAGATATGTTGAGTTTGTGTGACATATTTCAGTCCACTCTGGCCCAGTAAAAACAACGTTTGGAGTATATGAAGTAGGTACACTCATGATTAAATGTTTGGGGCTAGTAAGATTTTTTTAATGTTAATGAAAGAAGTCTTTTATGCTCATCAAGACTTCATCAGTTTCACATGATTCTTCAGAAATAATTCTAATATGCTGATGTGGTGCTCAACATTTTTTTTTTTTTTATTGTCAAATTTGAAAACAATAGACAGTCCAACAGAGCAGCATATATTTGAAATATAAATCACTTTTAACGTTATTAATGTCTTTATTTCCCTTTTAATTGAACATTTAATGCTAAATAAAAATACTAATATCTTTTAATAAAAAACTCTTACTGGCCCCCAACTTTTAAACAATAGTGTACATGCTTCATATGTAATTAAATTACAGTTTAATAATCACACATGACCATATTACAATTTCGATTTTGTCAATTAAATGTGCAGCTCTACACAGAATGAACATATCCCAGCATTCACAGGGGTGTGAGAGTGTTTCTGGCATGCTGCAGCAGAAACATCACCACTATTATGATTTCAGTCAACATGCTCGAATGGAGAGCTTTACCCCTGTCATCAAAAACCCATCAGAGGAACAGCATGGCAGGTAATCATCCGACCTGACTGACACACACACACACACACGCACACACACACACACACACACCGGGGGGAATCCAGCCAGTGTGGACCACTATCAAGAAAGGAGTCTCAAGCGAAATTTCCTAAATCACTTCAATCTTTTTTCATAGCCAAAGAGAAATCAAAGCACACACAGGACTTTACATCCGCAGGACAGGTTGATTTGAGAACTGCACTGCACGACATCAATTTAATATCAAACGTAGTTGCACACGTTAGGGGAAATGAGCAATGTACCCTCTGAATTTCTGTAATAAGAAAGTTTATGGCTTCATACATTGGAAATACAGTGATAGCCTCAGAAGTGGCACAGCAAATGACTACTGAGAGCAGAACAGCTTGTTAAAATGAAAAGAGACACAATGTTTCACCTTTATGACGGGGTTCAAGAGCACGACCCCAGATTTCTTGGTGATGACTTGTTTAGTCGTGTAATGATGCTCTATGAGCTGTGGTATGGTGGGGAAGCCAGTGCCTTCAAATCTGTACTGATTCTGCAGACAAAAAGAGGCAAATGAAATCAGACAGTTCAGTAAACTCAAAATAAAATAAAATAATTATTTGGTGTATTTTAAAACAAAACCAAATATATCTTTTATGATTACTACTTCACTTATTTAATCTGACAAAAATGTGAAAAATGTATTCTTTGAATGAGACAACTTTTTTAATCATGTACTCACATCAGCAAACTGAATGATGAAATGTCTGCGCTGTCCGTCTGAAAACACAGAGAGCACATATTCTCCAGGTTTGCCATGGCTCTCGCGCACTAGGAAGTCTCCCTGCTGCTTCAGCAGCTCCTGGGCCTCTGTCCTGGGAATGGCACCATGATACCACTCCTGCTCGCCCAGCGGTTTCTCACTAGTGGGTATCACATCGAAAAACTGAAGAGGGACAAAACCCAGGAGGTCAAGGCAGAGAATATGACAGGTCAGGATAAAAATGAGGAAGTGTTGATGGAAAAAGCAGCAGACTCGGTTCTGAAACTTACTGATGAAGAGCCCAGTACAGACTTGGGCGAGCGGATGATTCCAGCGATGGAGTGTCTGAGGGTGTCAAACTTTGATACCTTGTCTTTGCTTTTATCCTGAAATAAAATGTTGTAATGAAATACTTGTGCAAGTCTAGCAGAAAAAGTATTACAACATTTTTTTTGGACATGGTACAGTGATAAAACTATATCTTTATTGAGTAATAAAACATTGTACCATGTTAACCCCACAGATGTTTACTGTAATATGGTACAGCCAAAGCACTGTTTTGTAAGATAAAAATCATACACTTATTGTAGTGTTTTAAGTATATTTGGATGGATATATTTGAATGCAAAGTAAAATAATTTAAAGGACACATTTTTAGAAAAAGAAAATAAATGTAACTTACAATCCCTGCAGTAAAAGTTTTCATTTTTAAAAGTCTTAATAAATATACTGTGCAGCAATAATAATAAAAAGCAGCAATAAAACTGAGGACACACTGCCCTCTTCAGACAGCTTCAACACCAGCAGCATGTCAAACCAACTTTACCTTCATATTACACAACAAAATGCACATGCATTTATCTTGAAATTAAATCACAGCACACATATTAATATTGTGTTGGGGTCAGTGGCGGCTGCTGGTCTTTCAAAGAGGGGAAACTGTATTAATGAATGAATGAACAAACGATCTGAAAAAAGATATTAAACTCGACGGAGGAAATGTGGGAATTAGGTTAAACTGAAACAAGGAATGTGGTGTATAATTGTGTGAAATTTATGAAGAAAATTGGTTAGCAATTTCGCCAAGAAATAGGTTGCAGCAGTTTGCCTTTCGACTATACTTGCAAAATCCGCGATGGGACTGAGCTTGAATAGCTTCAGCGACTTTTTTTATAGTACAAAATTGCTGTCAATTAGTTAATTAGCATATACTGTGTATACTAAATGAAACAAGGCTTGCTGGGGCTTTAGCCCCACCAAAAATTAGCTTAACACCGGCGTAATTAGCTTTGACCGTTATTGCATCTCTTCTGCTTTTTCAGTTTCTCACGCCATGTTTTAAAACGCAGTATCAAGTTAAAAGTTCAACTTTAACTCTAAAGTTCTTTTCCATTTTGTTTGCGTTTTAAAAGCACAAGCGCGTTCCTTAATTTAGCTTACTGCAGCTTTAAAGCCCTCACTATCTGTTATACATGGACATAGTAAATGCGTAGCTACGCCTATAGGCTATATTGGTGCATTCAAGTCATCTCGTAAAGAACGCACATGAACGCCACCACAATGTCATAAATACGAGTGGGAAGCTCAAAATGATTTCTTTAAGCCCCGATCTTTACGAGTGGGGGCGTGTCAATGAGAAACATGGCGGAATACCACAATACTTAAAGGTATTTAGCAGTGATATTGTCAGGCTTTTCTATTTACAGGGACGTAAGCAATGATGGTAAGAATATGATGGTATTACAATATAACAATGTAATATGTAACGAAAAAGTTTGCAGTGGCTTCATGAATTAATTAAAAACATAAAAAAGCAAAGCATTGTTCTAATTGTTCTTAATTTTCTAGAACTAGAGTTTAAGAACCTTGCTGTATTTTTGTGTAATTAATTTAAAGAATGTAAACCACCATCTTACTCTAATGAAAGTGACTTGAACGCATCTGCCGTCGTAAAAGTACGAACTTCCCAGGAAGACTTGAACGCACCATATGTCTATGGGACAAGTCGACAAGTTATACGTATATGCCTGTGTAGGGACTAATTGCATGCTTGATTAGTGATATTACTGTGTACTTTATTTGTGTTACAAGTACATTACAAATTCATTACGAGTGTCTTCGAAACAAGTCATATACCATAAGTGTATTATATTTGAGTAAAAAGCATATGCTCAGTAATACCTTTGGCCTACATTCCAAATACTACAAATTGCACAATTTGTCTTCAATAACAAATGCACATTAATAAACAAATATTACTTAGCTATACTTTGTACAATATACTATTGTATACTATAATTTATTTTGAAAATATACTTCAATGCTTTGTTATTGACCTGTAAATGATATGCCGGTATGGCAGTAATTATGATTTAACATACATTTCAGAAAATATTATTCCTTAAGTATTCCTCTAAAGTGTAACACTATTTAAAATTATTTGATTTGAAATGTAACATTTATTTCATGTTTACTTACCCAGACTACTGACTACACACACATTCCATATGAAAAGTGTAAATTAAAAGTAAATCTATAGTATATTTATTATTATTATTTTTTAAATATATAGTAATTAAAGCAAAACATAATATTAAAGAGATTACAACATTTATTACCACATTATTTAGCACCAACAATACGCTACTTTTTCTTTTGTGTGTGTGTGTGTGTGTGTGTGTGTGTGTGTGTGTGTGTGTGTGTGTGTGTGTGTGTGTGTGTGTGTGTGTGTGTGTGTGTGTGTGTGATGTTTATTTCCTCATTGTTTTGTTCATATGACCAGGAAAAAGTTGTTACTCAGGTACAGGTGTCATTTACCACTGGGACTTTTCCCCAACAATTTTTGCCATGGCCAATTTTGTCCTGAGAACTTAATGAAAGTCTGAAGCAAAAAGCTTACCTCCAGACCAGGGAGTCATTATTTATAACTAGTAATGACCCCTTTAACTTTTAGGTTTATACATTGCAAAGCCGCTGTGCAAACAGCTTTAACCTCGACCATTCTGCAACTGAAATTAACTTACCGCCACAAAGTCCTCATCTTCCATTGGGGGGATGTGGCTAACATGAGCTAAAATGAGCATGAGCTATGACACACGTCAAAAACCCACCGGAAATAGAACATCATCTGGGCAACCTCTTGCATACCATTTTTAATGTGCTCTAATTTGAGAGGCACAAATTCTAATCTCTGTACTCTTTAATGAGGAGATAGTGTGCGAATTGGGACGCAGCTCAAAGCGATGCCTTACCATTGAGTTGACGGAGCGGGCGTCCTCTTCGTAATTGACGACAGGCGGTGGTTCTTTGCCCTCATTCTCCTGCATCTTCTGCTCCAGTAGTTCTCTCTGTGCCGTGAGTTTGGCCTCCGAGCAGCGCAGCAGCTGGACCGTCTGTCTCAACTCCTCCAGAGACTGCTTCTGACAGAGTAACAGCACCACACTGGAAAGAGAGAGAGAGATCACGCTGTTCAATCCACAATGAACGCTTCTTTTTAATCTCTTTTTAAGGATTTTTTTCTGAATGTTATGTCAGAGGCAGACGCACTGTCAAGTTTATTTCTGTAATCAATTTTTACTACAAAACCTCCAAAAGTTTACAAAAATGCAACCACTGAAACTACAAAACATACCAAAGACATCTTTAAAACCCTCTGATGTACGGTGGGGTCCACTGGACCCCAAATGACTTTTGCTTGAATTAATAAAAATGTTCTCTTTTTCCAAATGGTATGAAACTTCCTACGGCTCTCAACACTTCCTAGATCTACAAAAAAAAATTTAAAATGGAACGTTATCTGTTTTTATGTAGGCGTGACAAAAATAGTCACACTCGTGGTCTTCGGGGTCCATTGGACCCCAAAAAATGCAATTTAATTTTGTAACAGAACAATATATTTTTTTTTTTTACAAATATAAATTGACTTTATTTATTAATGTTTTTACTCAACATTTGTGCAGTTTTTGGAGGATTTATTATATATTTTAAATATCTATAAATAAATAAATACATATTTATTTATCATTGGACTCAAAATAGACAAAATTCATCATCAAAATCAGAAACAACGCAGAACATAACGCAAATCTTTTTTTTTTTTACAATTTTTTTTTTTTTTACTGCTTTATTTGCTAATTTGTTATTGTAGTTCAGTTGAAATAAATGATACAACCTGAAGACTCCAACATTTATTTTTGTAACATGTTGTTCAGGTTTGATTATAATCATACTGTAACATTATTGAAAAACTGTTGTTTTTTCAGTACCAAAAAAATGCTAAACTTTGACAAAAAGTATTTTATTTTTGTTATAATTGTGTTTTAAAATTTTTATATATGAATCCAACTGAATCCAACTTTAGAAACTTTAGAATCTTTCAGTAATTCAAATAGCATATAGGCCTTATGGAGCTCTATAGCCATCTAGTGGTTAAAGTGATTTATTACAAATTTTAACCTGTATTTTCAAAAAAAAATGGGCAAAAATCTTACATTAAACCTTGTAAAATTATCCATGGTATCCCCAGGAATGAAATTTTGAAATCTGGGTTTTTAATAAATTTAATTTAACGTAAAATGCAGTTTTTTTGTAAAAATCCTATTTAAATAAATGTTTATTTATTTATTTATAGAAATTAAAAATAAATCATAAATCCTCCAAAAACTGCACAAATGTTGAGTAAAAACATTAATAAACAGAGAAAAATTATATTTGTTAGAAAAAAAAATATTGTTCTGTTACAAAATTAAATTTTATTGTCTGGGGTCCAATAGACCCCGAAGACCACAAGTGTGATTTTTTTTTTTAAGACCATCAGATCCTATAAAGCTTAATGTATCATTTTTCATATGCAAATTTAAAAGGCCTCTAAATTAACATAATCAAAACTTTTCTGAATAACCTGTTGCATACAATCTTCTACATGCCTTCTGTCATCTGACTGATATATTCATAGTTTTTAGCAAGCAAAAGGCCTTTAAGTATAATTCTAAAAGTGTATTTTTTTGTAAAATGTTTCCCTATTTTTATTTATTTTATAAAATAAACGTAAGAATACTTTTTATATTGTTAGTTATATTTGAAGATGAAAAAATACATAATGGACCGAAGAAACTTGATTATCCTTTTTTTATTGTATTTCATTTTTTTTTTTTTTTTTTTTTAAATTCATGTTAAATATGAGTATCAAATATGATACATCAGCCTTTTAGGGAACATGTATTTGTACTCGGATAATTGGATTGCATTGCATTCTCTTTGATTACTTTTCAAGTTATCAGAATTTCATCAAAAACT
The DNA here is from genome assembly GCA_026230005.1 of Gila orcuttii. NCBI lineage: Eukaryota > Metazoa > Chordata > Actinopteri > Cypriniformes > Leuciscidae > Gila > Gila orcuttii. The sequence goes on from JAPDVR010000004.1 coordinate 51,245,346, forward strand.
GCACCAAATTGCATAATTTTGTTCAGTTTGGGCCTCTGAATAAAATGTTGTTGTTTTTTCCTCTTCAAGTGTGAGCTCCATATTTTTATGAGCCATAAAAGCCAGACATAATAAATATGACTCTCAAAAACACAAATGCAACCCTTTTAGAATTTTTTTTTTTTTTTAAGATTTTGTCCAAAGCTTCAACAAACTGTTCCATTAAAAAACATGATTTTTCTGACTATTATTTCATGTCAGGCTATACAGGGTTAATAAATGAAAGCAACTTTTTAGCAAAGTTAATTTTTTTAACCATTAACGCATTTATTACATTTGACAAGTCCCGTTTCACATGCAGATTTTCTACATACTTGATTGTCATGTATTTTAATTTAGATTTTCAGCCCTAGCTAAATATTACGAAAAGATTTTAAGCGTACATATGTACGATTAGGTCCATAAAGTGTGATAAAATATAAATGATTGCAGACATGAGCATAGAGTTCAGCTGGCTGAATTGGCATGAAGTACTTCAGGTGTAGAGCTGAGCAGCAGTGCGGCTCATTTCAGTTTGCAGAGGTGATTATATCAGCATCTCTTGTACCCAGCAGACCTTAAAGAATGTGCTGAAGCTGGACAAATCCTCATCCATCCAGTTCACTGAGCTCCATCAGTCCGAGCCCTTTCATCTTCACAGAGGTGCTGAGGTCAACACAGAGCGCACTGCTCAGCCTAATGAATCTCTATGGAAACACTTGAGTTCTCCACACTTCACTACTGCATCCATTGTTATAGCTGACCATGAATGGACATTCAGTCAAATAATGCATTCACTGAAAAAAAAAATGCTGCTTAATACTGTATAACTCCTGGATTAAAAAGTCACAACTAATGTAAACTAACATGGACATTGACGACGAAAAATATGATTTCAGTTTCTGAATTTCTATTCAATTTTTAGCATTACTTTTTAAATATAATTATCTTGTGGCCTCCTTGGCAGTTTCCCTGGTTGAGAACCACAGGTCTAAGAGACGACATCCCGAGCTCATATCTTTGTGTGGTAGTTAAGAACTTAATTTTCTTACTCAGATTTCTTCTCATAGGTTTTGGTAGATTCCTCTATTTTGTTCTCCAGGTCCAGCATGAGTTCCTCTTTGCTGCGCAGACTTTGCTGGGTCACGAGCAGCTCCTCTGAGGTGGACTTCAGCCTGAGATCGGTCAAACACACACCTTTACCATTTAAACTGCCATATCAGGTCTACCACCAAAAATAGCTGTTGTTACGGAACATAGAGACTGTGGAAATAGCTAAAACTCATCAATGTTCAACTAACAATTATGCAAATTTTTATTAATATGTGATCTATCTTACGTGACTGAGAAATTAGCAACTCACATGGCTTGTAAACTGTCTGCCGTCAAATTATTCCACAGAATCTCATTTGCTTGAAGATTCTCTGTTTCGTCTAACAGCGTTGCATCAAATTCTACATTTGGTTCTTTGGCTTCTGGTGATCTGTTGAAATAGAAATTGTCAAAATTTGAAATAAAAAGGGGATGTCAAAGTACATATTAAATGTTTAGTTGTTTTTAAAAATGTTAATAGAATTATTAGTAGCACTTGACAATAAGGTCTAATTTCTTCTCATAGTTCATGCATCAACTAACATGAACTAACAATGAGCAATATATTTGTTACAGTATTTATTCATCTTTCTTAATAAAAATGCAGCTGTTTACTGTTTGTTCATGTTAGTTCACAGTTCATCTCAACAAATACAACTTTTGATTTAAATGTACAAGTTATGTTGAAATTAACATTAACTAGGATGCTTTTGTTCATTGTTTGTTTGTGTTAACTAAAAGTAATTAATTAATGATAACAAATTTAACCTTATTGTAAAGTGTTAACAAATTATTCACTCCTTTAAAACATTATAATTAATTTAGAATTTTAATAAGTGCCTTACTTATAAACTTCGATGAAGTTGTCATACTCTGACAGTGGATCGATTTGGTCGATGGAAGTGTGTATTTCTTTGTGGACCTTCACTATTTCATCTGTTAATAGGCTGGTGATTTCACTGTACTCCTCCAGAATCCCCTTACTAGAACAGTACAAATGAAAATCATTGTTAGAACATTTATGAATGTGCCATTTCATTAAGATGAGTTAAACTATTTAAATTGTAGAGGTGCATATTGAACCCATACTTAAATTCATACTGGTATGAATTTCTTTCTTCGGCTGAACACAGAAGAAGATATTTTGAAGAATGTCAGAAACCAAACAGTTGATGGACCCCATTGACTTCCATTGTATTTTTTTCCCATTCTATGGCCCATCAACTGTTTGGTTTCCGACATTCTTCAAAATATATTCCTTTGTGTTCAGTAAAAGAAAGAAATTCATACAGGTTTGGAACAACTTGAGGGTAAGTAAATGATGAAATGATCTTTAATCCCTTTAAGATTAGAGATTTGAACAAATCTATTACATTTCTTATTAGGTAAACTAAAATCTACTATTTATAATTGTTTTAAATGAACTAACTGTTCCACTAGTCAGTGGTTCTGAACATGAAACTTTCCCCCTGAATGTATGGCTAGTTTGACCCACACTGAATGGTCAAATATAAATCAGTGGTGCATTCTAAATCAATCCCAGAAGGCTCTTGCAATTGTTTCCTTCGTGTGGATTAACCTCTACATCAGATTACTGCAAACTGTGATTAAAAAAACAGCTTAGGAAAGGAAAAAAACCCAAAGAGACTTCTGTTCTCTACTAATCCTCTGACAGCTATGAGATATTGGATTGAGGCTACAACATGCAGTAAGGGTTCTGGTGGAGCTGAACTGGTTGTGCAAGGTCTATAACAAAAGATTTAAATACATGTGGCAGTCCAAGCATTCACAACAACCAGGCACAATACAGTGGGAGGACTCTGCACTGCAGTTGAACGGGAAGCGCTATTCTCACTTCAATGCTGAAAATGAAATTTCTACATATGAAATGAAAAACTCATTTAACTACAGATACAACTGTCTTAAAAGCTTAAAATGTATATTGTTATTAAATTGTTTAATCCTCATATTTTTTTAAGAAATTACCTTTTATTCTGCAAATCAACACAGCAAATCATTTATTATGTTACCAATAATCTCCATTTAAAAAATACTGTTCTTTTAATCTTTCAATTCATCAAAGAATCCTGAACATTGATAATAATAAGCAATCTTTCTTGAGCTCTAAATCAGCATTTTAGAATGATTTATGTAGGATCCTGTGACTCTGAAGACTGGAGTATTAAGTAATAATTCAACTTTGTCATCACAGGAATAAATTACATTTTAAAATATAATAAAATAGAAAACAATATTACTGTTTTTACTGTATTTTAATCAAATAAATGAAGTCTTGGTAAGCAGAAGAGACTTTCAAAAAGATTAAAAAGCGGGGGGGGGTATACACAATATATCGCAATACAAAAATGCATCAATATGTATCGTCGATAATGACAATATTGTGTATAATTCACCCAAAATGAACATTTCTGTATAATAAAGCCAGAGGCAGATCAAATTTGTGTCGGCACCACCTATTGGTCAAACGTAATACGCAATAAACGGAGCAATTACAAGAGGGTCCTTGCACAATTAGTGCTCGGGCCCCAATTATGTCACATTGAAAGTGATTCAATTTATGGGTTTTCAACCATTTTGCTTAAAATTGTCTCTAAATGCCTTTTAATAATTTATTCAGTTGGTCTGATGCCCGCTGTCATGCTTGCTCATCATTTTGCCTCTGTAGTGCTTGGCCCCTTATATGCTGCATGCAGCTATATTGTTTCTATTGTTTTTGAAAACGACAGGCTAAAATGATTGTCTGTGTGGTAATCAACATGTGGAATGTACTGTAGACATGTACATTTATGCATTTAGCAGATGATCTTATCCAAATCGACTTGCAATGCATTGAGGGGATACATTTTATCAGTTAGTTCATTCTCTGGGAATTGAACCCATGACCTGGTCCTTGTTATTGCTAGCACCATGCTCTACTGTTTGACCTACAGGAAAAACTAGAAGAGGAAATAAACCAGAAGTCTAATCTGGTCCACTCACAGTGCATTGATCATCTCCTCCTGCATCTTCTGCAGGGAGTCCAGCAGCAGAGGCAGTGCAGTCTCATGGTGGTGCTCCTGATGTAGCTGCGCGCTTTTCACTGCCAGCACGTACTGGTTGTGCAGGTTATGCAGCTTCATGGTGGCTTTGTCATAGCGCTCACGGGCTTTCTCTGTCTCTTTGCCTGCAGAGGAGATGAAAGCAATTCTGGCGGTGAGATGAAAGTCAAAGGACAAGTCCTCTGCTGAAGGCCTTTGAAAACTGCAGATTTGTTATCTGAGCAGTTGTAAGTAGTGTTCAACCGATACTGGTATTTACTGTTTGTTTATTGTTTATACTAAGATCAATTTTTTTTAAACTCTTCACATTGCTCTCCTATCCAACATTCAGATTGGTATTGCAGTGAATTCCACATTCAAAAATGCACTAAAACTACCAAAACACTTTGTGTTTCACACTTCAAACAAAACCAAGATGTAAACTAAGATTATATTTCTTATTTAATTAATTCCCTCAACAACTGTATTTAAGAACCAGGTTTCCTACTGTCTTGGTAAACCTAGATATATGAGGGAATTTTAAAGATGTGATTTCTAGACCTGGAAATTTCATGAAATTAAAACTAAAACTTAAAAGGTCATGGAAATTTGTTTATAGTTATGTCAAACCCCTTTAACCACTGCATGGTCAATCTTTGTTGTCAAGCTCTAAAATTATGTTGGGTAGATTCCAAAAAAATTATTTTTTGGAAAAAAAAACTGTAATCACAAATGTCTACTACAGTCTAGTAAATTAACTGTTGTAAAAATGTAAACCCTGAATAACATTCAGATATCGAATCTTCTGCAATCACAGAATTGAATTATTCAAAATATATATATATTTTTTTTCATATATTGCCAGTCATAATTTCCGTAAATAAAGTTTAAAAATGACAATTTCAGCAGAATGGAAACCAAAATTAGACAGACAAACCTACATTGCACGTCACAGTAATAGTTCTCCGTTCATCAGACAAATCTGATAAATTACTCAAGATTCAGTAAGGGAGTTATTGGAGAAGTCCATAACGACTGAGTGATTCACTGAGTGAGCGAGTCTGAGGGACTTGAGCACTTGTATATTGTATTCAAATGGCTATGAATTCCACAAGCATGTGTAGACCTTTTGATTAGCCAATGGGACACTGTTAAGTGTATTTTTCCTTGTGTCTTTATAATATCCTAGTATGCTTTTTGATGTTTTCTTTGAGTTTCAGATCATCGTTGATTTGCTAACAGTGCTTGGATGATCAGCTGGCGGTCCTTTTAAAAACTCCTCTTCCGCTTGACAGAGGGAATTGTTGTGGCTTCGAGTCGGTCGCAATGGCTCAGACTTCCTGCCAGCCGCCAGATCAAAATATTCTTTTTGTGTTTCTTTTAGTTGTGCGTTTTATTTAGAATGTGGTAATGCAGGAGAGACCGGCTCTTTTGTTTGCAACTTATTTATTCTATGTTTTTGATAAGCGTAGTTAGGTAAGTGTTATTGTAGTTCTTTTCTTTTCTTTGTGTTAGGTTAATTACGTTGCTGTTTAATTTCATTACATTGGGTTTTGTTTGTTATTTTGGGCCTTGGGTCTCTCTGACGAGAATAACACTCTATTGATTTATTTATCTATTCATTTTTGTTAATGAATTCTACTTTATCGTTATATCATTTTCGTTTGGGCCATGGGTCCTTCTAACGAATCCTAACTGATTTATAGTTATTTACTTTTGTGATTCACAATAAATTTATATAATAATTTATTGTATTTGCCTTCTTTGGTATTCGCCATTGGTTTCTTTTGATCTGACGGCCTGCTGGAAGCCTGTCGTACCTTTTTCTTTAATTTATTGTGTCTTACCCCTAGCGGACGTAATAGACACACTTACAACATAAAAATGTAAAGTTGAAAGTAAAGATTTTACAGAGCTTTATTTACACATTTTAATTTTCAATACTTTGAAATAAACTTTTAAATGTCTTTTCAGTAGTCTATATGGAACAGATGATACAATTTAGTAATTGCGGTGCTTCTAAAAAGCAGTAGCAAATGTTTTGCAAAATATAAACATTTGTTTAACTTACACTAGAAAGTTCTCTATATTTTGCAATTTTGGGCCACGTAAGTTCCAGGTCGGGATGAATGATGGGATATGCTCAAATATAGATTTAATGTGCGTTAAAGGGGTCATGACATGGATTTTTTTAATTATTTTAATAGGTTCCTTGAGGATCACTTGTAATTTGTAATGTTAATGAAGTGTGTGTGTGTGTGTGTGTGTGTGTGTGTGTGTGTGTGTGTGTGTGTGTGTGTGTGTGTGTGTGTGTGTGTGTGTGTGTGTGTGTGTGTGTGTGTGTGTGTGTGTGTGTGTGTGTGTGAAAATTTAAACCCTCATTCTGACCCTCTTTTAAAAAAACATTATCCATGTAAAACCATAATTTACAGACAAAGCATTATGAAATATGTTTACTTACACTTTGCTGTCAGATCCAATAAGGTCGCCAGCTCAGTTTTTCAACAAAAGCTTTTTGGAAAACTCTCAATTACACTGTGCGTTGATTATAAAGCAATCTGCAGTCAAATGCTCCAAACAAACATATAATACTCCTACTCAATCTTGGGCTTCATTAAAAGTAAACCATTCACTTGTTCCTGATGCTGGGATCCTTCTCGCAAACAAGCTGTTTAAACAGGACGTGTCAAAGCCAACGTTCATTTACTCTTCCATTTTCCTCTTGTCAGTAGATTCAAGCGTGTGGAGTATGTCAGAAATTGAATGTGCATCTATATGCTGTATCCAGTGTAGACAGCGTTATTGATTAAAATGGGTTATTTGCTTTTGAAGAAACAGGTGTCAGACGTTAAGCGACTGTACGCCAGTGGGCGGGGCCTATGGTGTGATGTCGTCTTGCTCAAGAGGCAGTCATTTGCTGATGTATTCACATCTTGCGTGTTACATCAGATCCCACCACATCCAAAAGAGACATTTTTGGAGCTTGGTTACATAAATGTTTATAATGAGGAGGATGCTTTAAAGGGTACATATCATGCTAAATCCACTTTTTTAGCCCGTAAATGCATTTTGTTGTATATTTGGAGTGTTTATAAGTACAGAAAAGTTGAAATTAATCTCTTCAGGTGCTTCGTTGATATCTTTATATTCTGTTTTGTTCATATTCTGCAACCTGTTCTGATTTTTCTATTCTCCATGACGTTTTTTTGAACAATTACGTCACAGTATTTGCAGCGGAACTGCCAAATTAGGACATCGACTCCCGGCCCAACACTTCGAGCAATCCGACATTTTTATTTCTCACTGCGATTTTGTAGTCCAAGCTCAAGGATGCAGAAGTTACGAGAGGGTAAGTCAAAATGTTCGGTTGTTGGATGTAGTAACCCACACGCTTCATTACACCGTCTCCCAGCATCAGAACCTCTTCGAAGTGCCTGGTTGAGTTTTATTTTTCATGGAAATGTACCCACATCTGTGGGTAAAGTAATTTTTGTGTGCGCAAAGCACTATAACTACTTCAGCAACCTCCGCCAGTATAAAGAAGGATTTGCCGATAGACTTCGTCTGATTGAGGGGTCAATTCCTTCTATCTTTGGAGACGACAAACAGAGCACTTCGGTAAGCTGTAAATAACGTTAATAAAAATAAAGTACTTTACTTTCTTTAAAACACACGGTGGTCATGGTTTAGCAGTACCTTTGTCTTTCTTTTTTTTTTTTTTTAAGTAACTGTTACACGTCTGTAGCAGTATTACTGTTGTTGAGTTTCATCATGACAATGGTCATTTAGCTGCAGTGTTTTCTGATGCTTTTCTAAACGTAGCATATTATACTTTAGTGCTTTTCTTTAATTGTTTATAATATAACTTATATTTTGTTTTGTGAGTGTTAAATAGTCGTTGTAAAACATGCAGTATTGTAGTAGTGGGCATGGATGGAGAAGTTACTGTAAATACAGTAACATACCATTGCAATACATCCATCCATATGAAGACGTTGTTCTGCAGGTTCGTCGTCTTCATTTTCATCTCGCTCCGGGTCCGGCTCTGGCTCGAACATGTAAGGCTTGATGGACAAGTCTTCCGTTGTTGACATTTTGTTAATAACGTGTGAATAAAAAGTTTCTGTGCCGCTAGATAATCGTATCTCTGCTATCAAACTACAAAAATGGCCGAACGGGGTGGAGTTGAAACGAGTGTCACCTCTGCAACCTGGAGAGGGGGCGGGGTATGAAGTGTCTCATTTGCATTTAAAGAGACCGCACCAAAACGAGTTGCTCTCAGATGCACATCAGAAAAGGGGTAGAAAAGGGGTCTGTGGAGCTATAATAATGAGGAATTCAGACCCAAGCATTGCAGTTCCGCTTTATATAGACCACAAATGTATGATTTATATGTAAAAAGGAACGATTTAAAAGCATGATATGTCCCCTTTAAGATATGAAACTTGCAGGATGTTTTAATGGTAAAAAGACCTCTTATATGTCAAAAGTAGTGCTGGGCAACGATTAAAATTTTTAATCGCGATTAATCGCATGGGTTTCTTGCGATTAATCCCATTGTTATGCGCAAAATTGAATAATGACTTCTAAAGTAGTGTATTGCGCACTTTTGATTTAAATGTACTGCTATATACACAAAAGTGCAATAACTTTAAACAAATAAGGTGCTTTTATACCAGCAGTATTCCCTTTACACAGTAATCGTAAATCTCAACTTAAACATTAATGTAATCAAATCAAATATTTAAACAAAGCTATTTGCTACTGCCAGGGCATTACCTTTTATCTAGTTTGTTAAAACGAGTCCAGTTTTCTTGTTTTTTTTCTAAACAGGTATCAACAGGTATCTTTTATCAGGGAGCAGCAGAAACAGTCTATGTAGTAGTCAGAGGTCATGATCACTACTATATAAGTCGACCAACGTTACTTATAGTAGCTTAGGTTTGGTCATGCCATGGTTTCCCACGTAAGATTCCATTAAACAGAGTAAAAAAAACAATTTATACTTTATACTCACGCTGTTGCTGTGTAGCGCGCGTACACGTCGGCGTACCCTGACGTGCACCTCTCCAAAAATGTAACGTCAATTCTACGCGTACCGCAAGCGCTGTGATTGCTACAACCGCTCCCCGGGTTTCACATGCTCCCTCTGCATGTGTAATTGCGCGTCAACGCGGACAACGACGCAGAGATATAAATGAAAACCAACGCGTAGACTATAGCGTATTGTCTTCGGCGTAAGTCCGACGCAGAAGTATAAATCAGCCAAGAGTGAGGTGAAGTGGTCGAGCACAAGGTGCAGCGACAAGCGGGTGCGTTCCTGTGAAACTGTTGCGGTCATGCTCGCCTCACGCACGCGCCCGCGCCCGCTCGTTGCCGAAGTTGAATGGTCTATAACTTTTTATAAAGGACGCGCAGCACAAATCATTAGAAGAGAGACTGATCCTCGGCTCGCTGTTAGTGAGTTTCCAGAATCTAAATAGTTATTATCTATAGGTTTTATAGGTACTATCCATAGAGCGCCTGTCATTCACTCGCGGAGCGCAACCCTTTAACTGTTCACCAGAGAGAACCTGCCTCTCTCCACTGCTTGTTTGGGTGGGTTATTTGCTGGCTGACCAACATCCCACCCCTCCTGTGATCATGGTTTGACTGTAGGCCTATGTGTATTCAGAGCCAGTGAGCAACGGACTTTCAAAATAATAATAATAAAAAAAACTGCGTTAACGTGCGATAAAAAAATTGTCGGCATTAATTAACAAATGCGTTAACGCGATAATAACGCGTTAACTTGCCCAGCCCTAGTCAAAAGATCAAGGAAAATTGGATTTCTCACATCATGACCCATTTGAAGGCACTGAGCTTTGGCATTTATCAGACTTGGGACAGCCTAACACATTTACTGTTGTGTGTATGCACTCTCAAGTGGCCAAGACTGCAAGCGTGGGTATTGGGACAGGCCCTCACTTAAACTGTTCATGCCCTTGACAGACTCATTAAAACAGGTTGATAAGAGTCATTTTGTTGTGAATTGGACATAATCGGTTTATCATTTGAGAGAACAGAGAATAAATAAACACTTTACCTTTTACAACGGCCTCCTTATATTTGTCTCTTGCTAAAACAGCATCCTTAGTTAACTGCCTGTAGGTGCATTTTAACTTCTCAAGATCACCTTTGGTTACCTGTGGGGAACAGAAGCCAAGTCAAAACTGATCCATCAAACTGATGCTCCCTGAAATGGCAGTGGTGATCTAAACAAAGGCTTACCTTGTTCATTTCAGACTCAATCTGCTGGTGGAGGCTTTGGTAACTCTTCTTCACCTGCTGCTTGTCTTTGATCATCATGGTGAGGCGGTGGAGAGGCCCTGAGTTGAGCTCCTCAGCATGACACTTCATAATCTTGCTCAACTGCTCTGTCTGCTGCACCATGTGAGTCCACGACTGATAACAACAACCACATGATGATACAAAGCGATAGAATAAGAAAGTATGTGTGGGTGAATGAATGTGAGAAACAAACAAAGAGATAAAGAGATTGAGATGACAAGACAAAAAACAGAGAGAGAATGTACTGAGCATATAAAAATCTTAAGCTTCAGCCACCCATAATGCAGCTGAGAGGACCAGAAGGCCGTTACCTTGGAGACACTGCTGACATAGTTGATCTGAGAAGAGTTGTCATGCTTGTCCACCTGCTGGCTGATGTTGAGCAGGAGCGATGCATATTCCTTTTCGCTCTTCACCCGTAAGGTCATGAAGCGCTTCACCGTCTCCAGCAGCTTCAGCTCCCAGTCCTGCAGCTTCATCAGACCCTCGTGGGAGTTGCGCAGGTCCTGGCCAAACCCCATCTTACTCGCAAGGCTGTCTCTCTCTGACTCAATGGGGTGTGCCGCTCAGGTCTGCATTGTTGCTGCTGCTGCTGAAAGAGGGTATGGGTAGAAATAATGACTGGTTAGCTGAAGGGCATGAACACATGTGCCAAGTTGTACTCTTTGCATTCATGCTTGTTTCAAATGCTTTTGATAAACTTTTATACTATTTTTAATAAAAGTTTAAATGTAATGATTCTAAAAATGTAATGTGGCAAGCAGGACGGGGCTGAGAGCCGTGGTAATGGAGCGAGGACAGTGGCGAAATTGCTAATGTGTGTGCACAGTGTGATTGCATGTCACACCGGTCTCACGGAAGGAGGTCCGGATAAAAGGAGGAGCGACGACAGTGCAAGATGAGAGAAGATCAGGCCTGGCCTTTACATTGTGTTTTGTTTATGTTTGTGCAGCAGTCGTCTAGTGAGGGGCTGCCGCTTTACTTTCTTTTTGTTGTTGGTTTATTTTGTGATTAAAGTTGTGTTGAATGTTTGCCAATTCCCCCTCCTTCTTCCCTGAACCTTTAACATTCTTACAGAGGCTTGTAACCATCAAGCAAAAAGTAATAGCATATTTTTCTTAAATGATGAATACATGTGCATCAAAAATGATTAAAATTGTATTTTTCAAAGTGAAAAGTTTTTATACATAATGAATGATTGATTAATTCATAAATATCATTACAATTTTGGAGAGTCACACCACATTATATTTTATAACTTTAACTAACCTTGTGTTGTCATAAAAAGGTCAAATTATCTGATATTTTAAGTGAACCCTGCAGGGGTCCTCTCTATAATATCCTTTCCTTTTTTCATTCTGCATGTTGGTCACACCACATGACTTTGATATGGCAGACATATGGCAAATACATTTATTATAATAAATACAAATGATAATGCCAAACTTCATAAATAAATATAATTATAATATTTATACAATAAATATAATTATTATAGTAAATAAATAAATTGGTAACGCAATAATGCTTTTTCAAATAAATAAATAAAGCAAGCCAAACAACTTTTCTTCTCTTTTCAAAAGAGGCTTTTATCCATAATGATATTAAGACAGTTGTTTCAACAAATTTACATGATATATTATATATCTGGGTTAATTACATGTCTTTCTTTTGGGAGACAATAACTTTATTTGTCATGAACTTTGATCTTTAAAACTTTTCAGACATTTTACATTCACAAACAAACAGCTATATAACACACTGAATTAAGTGTGTTGTAGGCAGTGGCTAAAGGCTGCAAAGAATTGTAAATGAGAGAACACTGTGACTAACTCTACTGTGACTAATCATCTTTCATTCACTCTAAATATTTGCATGCCAAAAAAGAGACATTACAAGCAAGTTCAATATCTTATTATCGAGAGAAGGTGAGACTGATTTCTGGAAGATAAAATGGTAACGCTTTACAATAATCTTCCGTAATTTGTGAAATACAACCGAGTGTAACAGATATCGGGAAAAAAAATTGTGACTTGGTTTTATGGATCGGTTGTTAACTGGATTTTGAGATATGGGCGTTGCACTAAAAAGTAGAGGCAGATGAACGTGAGCTTGTGGGGGGGGGGGGGGGGTTGTTAAATGGACTTAATGATTGGAGAAGACCATGTGTCACCAGAGAGAAGTCTGACGGTTTCATTGGAAGGTCCAGTTTTAGGCAGTGGCTAAAGGCTGCAAAGAATCATATATATGGTAGGAATGCAGAGACAAAAAAAAATCTGAAAAACTTGTAGTTGCCATTTCAAACTGGATGACTACGAACACAGTGTTTTATACAAAACAGCGAGGAAGAAACCTTAGTGTTAATTAGGAAGAAGAGGAATGGGGAGCACCTTCTGCCCAACCCCCAAAAGCAAAATGCCATTGTGTGCCAGTAAGAAGGGTGTTGCCATAGTATTTTACCAAAATGCTGTTTAAAGAGTAGACAACAAAAGTGCAATACAATTTTCAGTGATAAACCTACTCATAAAATAACAGTTTTTTAATAATCCTCTGTCGATCAGACTGTCTCTGGGCAGGAATACATAAAATGTGGAAATACAATCGTAGTTTTCACAAAAGAGCTAGAGCTAACAAAACACAATTGGCTTTCGTGAAAACTACAGATTGCCCTTACGCATTTTTGAAACCGTGTTGGAAGTTTCTCAGTCTAGGTAACACAAAGAAAGAGTATACATTGTTAATTTACATATACTACCGACATTATAACTACCAATAATACAAAGCAGGTTAAAATTGGGAAAACTTACACTTTGCTTAATGGGTAGTTTTACTCTCTAAAGAAGCAACCAAATAAATACAAGATGATGTTTCTGTTAAACATAAACCACAAGTGATTTTTTAAGAAATTTCTATTTTACCTAATAGTCCACTTCCATTGCCTCCCAGTAGAAAACCACAGACAGCTTTTTATCAAACAATAAGTAGTTATCCAGTGAAAAAAACAGATTTGTCTGGAAAAAAAATATATGCATAAGACCTAGACGACAGACATGTCACACTCAGGACGTGTTCCTCCAAGAATCACACAGAAAAAAAAAAAAATCTGTTTACACCTCAAAGCCATGACCAGTCTTAAATAACCACGTAATAAAAGGCATCACAAAGCATTCTAACCTTGTTATCAGCACATCTCCATTTCGCTAAATAACCTCACCCAACCAGTGCGTAAGAGAAACCGAGGAATATGTGAACCAGTGAACATTCATTCCGGGTTTCATAATACAGGTTAATTGAAAGAGAATGTAGTTTATCAAGTGCAAATCAAGCAAAAACAGACTTCCTGTATGACGACCGTCTAAAACCCACATGAGTGGTCTGTCAAGAAAACAGCCAGATCTACTAAAAGGCAATGACTGTTGAAACGAAAGTATCTATACAGTAACACAACACCACATTTTACACCTCCAATTCCTTTCTTAGCAACTAACGTAAGTATGAGAACAACTTCAGCTATTTGTGCCTTGAGGCTAGTGTGACAACATGCAACAATTAATGACACTGAGACATAACAGTACTGAACTGTGTGCTACAATTAAATCAAAATGCTTCTAATATCAAAAATGGTGACTGTGTTGGACTGGTTTACAGTCAGGGACTAAAACAGAAGGTTGTTTAATTACTCAGATTAGTAATGTAGTTTAATTCTTCACAAAGCCCTTAATAACCTCCTTATCTAAGAGTACAAACCTTCTGCTCCCCTTCTTCCACCAAAGGGAATAACACTGGGTCACATTTAGCTTATAGAACCACCGATTCATTAAGAAGCTTACAGGAAGGCAGTATTTTTTTTAGGATGTTTGCCACTAAAAGTGATGAAGACAATTGAGTTGTATTGAAAGACTTACAGAAATCATAAAACTGTTTTTATTAAATGAGGCATACTCTTTATCATGAGATATTTTCGTTTGTGAGGGTTAAACTAAAGGTAGTGTTCTGGCAATATAGGCTACTTTTAAAATGACATTATTGCCATCATAAAAAGTGACCAAGTTAAACTTGATTGGGATATTTTATTCTGCTTAACGATCAAAGTTCTCAGTAAATGTATGGTTTGTTTAAATAGTCAACCATTAGACTACGGGAGGTGGGTAAGTTGTGTCAGTAAGCCACAAGAAGAGACCAAAGCATACAATGTTAATTGAATGTGATTTCCTGTGAAATGTGGTTTCCTGTGAAAATTACTATTCTGATAAACACTGTCAAAATGACAACTTGTGACGGATATATTATGTACTTAGCAAGTTCATGTTCACAGTAGGGCTGTCAAAAATAATGTGTTAGTTTCTGCAATTAATATTTTCTGTTTAACACGTTAGAAATATTTAACGCAATTGATGCAGCATCCATTTTTTTCCCTTCCTAAAGTAGTTATGCTAATGTCTACCAAATAGGTAGGAAAACTTATAATGCCCTGAGAATGTTGCCATCCTAAGGCCACTTCCACCTGGCTGTCTGCCATGGATACTCTTGAACAGAGTCAAATACTGCCTTGCTTTAGTAGGAAATACTTCTTAGTTAACTTTTAGTTAATATTGTAGACTTATATTGTTCCCGGGTGCAAGAATTCAAAGAGTAAATGTTTAGCGGGAGAGAGGATCCAGCGTGTTTGTAGGCAGTTGCTTAAAGCTGCAAAGAAAAGTAAATATGGAGAATGGCGCGGAATTGGATGACAGCGAACACAAGTGTTCTAGGTTAAATGGAGGGGGAAAACTGAAAGAAACTGCGGTTCCGTCAGCTCCTCCGGAAGCAAAACACCATAGCGTGCAGGTATGAAAGCTGTTGCCATAGTGTTTCATTTTTAACATAATGCTGTTTAAAGAGTGAACATAGTACGATACTGTTTTCAGTGATAAACCTACCTTTACAATAACTCTATAAGACATTTTGTTCCGAACTAGTGGTCGACCATTATAGCCAATATCGCCCAGTATTTGGCATTTTTTAATTATCGGCGTTACAATTAGTTTACCGTCTTTGTTTAGGCTAACAGTTCACAAAAAGGTTGAATAAAGAAAGCAAATGGTAAATGAAAAGCATTACAGCACTTGCATTTTATTATTAATAATACAAAGGCCACCGCTATAATACTTTCTCATATTCATCCATGTGAATTGGATTCGGACAGGAGATTTCTGCTGTCACTGGACAAACATGAGCAACAAACTTTAAATTCTTGATTTTAAACTATGCTGCTCTATATCCAGTTGGCCACTGTCAAATTCATGTCATATTCACTGTGGCTACCTTTATTTGAGAAAATATGATTTCCAGTGGACAGACTTACAAGATTTACTTCCTTTTTGTCCATGCTTTTTACAATTTCTTTATTTGAGAAAAATACTATAGTACTACAGAACCAAGAAGATGCTCGTTAAAGTATAAATCTTTTATTTCACAGGTTTTCAAGTTTTCTTCATATTGATTCATTCACAAATTATGTATTTCTAATTTAGTAAATATTATTTTATACATATAAATGACTCTGCAGCATGTGCTATTTACTATCTTTAAAATAAATATTAAAAAAATAAACATAAATAGTGTAATATTATATATAACAGCTTTATATCCCTGCTCTCTAATATATCATCATATAAGTCTATTGGTTGACCATTAAAAATGTGCAAACGTGCGCGTTGCGCCTACACACAATGTGAAATATTTTACAATGTGAAACGAGAGGTAGAAGGAGGGGGTTCGACCAAGCAATCGAGCCAAGTCTAAAACCAACTTAATAAAACCAGTAATGAAATCAATACCAAAAACACAGGAATTTCAATGACAGCTCAAAAGCAAAAGCCAGGCCCATCTGTGAAAACACATCATAGAGCTGTAAAATAACCACTGTGCTGTATAATCCTCTCTCACCCATAACACAATTAGGCTGGTTAATGCACATCAGTGGGAGTTCAGCTCAACAAGGATTTGCTGTGTGCAACAGAACAGCTCTGTGGGGGCACAACTGCTTGAATAGCACTTCTGAGCAAACTAGCAGAGGAATGTGATGCGAGTCCTTTATTTGAGAGTCTGAAGAACGGGACACCAAACATAACATGTAAACAAAGTCAGCTTCTTCTGGTGACTGCCACTGCTTTATGTTAACAATAACATAATGGCGTTCAAAGACACATACAAGTGTGTGTGGTCTTCAATTGCAATCCAGGTTAAAATCCAGGCTCTGGATGTTTCTTACCACATGTTTTAATAATTGCTGCCATCTCATCCCAGTGGTTGTGACAGTTCTCCCACAGGAAATGAGTAGCATGTTGCTCAAAATCCAAAACACTGTTCAAATCCAAAACATTAGCATAGACTTCCAGTTGTCAATAGCAGAAATCAACTAAAACAGACTGAGAATAAGCAAAAGGACTGAGTTCATTTTCATTCTAGGCATGTAGTGGCCACAAAATATATTTGCACACTTGGTTTGTCATACATAACTGGATGAATTGCATTATACTGCATATTATGTATTATGTTATAACAAATATCAAACCAAGTGGAATTTATTTAAAATAAAGCCAGTACAAGCGCACCTTTTTGTTGGACTTTAGATTATGAATGATGGACATGAACGTTTAATATAAATATTATATAGTGTAATATATACATATATATATATATATATATACAAAACACTAAATACAAAATTATTCAACATCTTGGCCTAGTTGTAACGTTCATGCCCATCATTCAGCACTACTACATCAGATCTAATGACATAACTGTACCATGGTGCCACTACAGTAATGTTTTGTAAGGGTAATTCAAATAGTTAATGATCATTAAATAAAAAAGGAATTTTTCCCAATCACTGTTCAATGGGATGACCAATTTCCTTATGCACAAAGCCTTTCTCAGCATTCCTCCACAATGCACATGTGACACAATCTGACAGAATAACATTACATACTAATAATATGCGATTGTTTGAGCTGGTCAATGTGAATAAACCGCACTTTATCTGGTTATCTGCACGGTCCCTGAACGTACAGCTGTTGTCAAAAGTTTAAGAAGAGTGACGGACGACTCTTTCTTTGATTTCAGATATAACACAAACTCACACATCCATATAACCACCACAAATAACATTTACTGACAGATGACAAACTGCAGAACACATTTTATAGGCTTACTGAACATGTTCATTGGCTTTCCTGTGCTGGTGGGACGTTAGCCGCTGCTAGCGCTGCCCTGCTAATGCTGCCTGGCCTTTTCCTTTAGAAAAACAGCAACATAATTGAATACACACGCGCGTAAACGAGACTCGCGGCACACTAAACACCATTTACGTGAGAAAAAAATTGCGTATGTGATAGAATAGTTCATTGGCTTACTGTAATGGTGTATTGTGATATTTGTCCTTGTTTCCTGATTCCTCGGTATTCCTCTTTTCTTTGACTGGGGTTGGAGGAGTTGAGTTGGGATTCGGGAGGGGTTTCCGCTCACTCCAGTGCTACCACAGGCTTATGACGTTTACCGCACGACCCTCCGAGCTCTGCAACATTGTGTGTCTGTGCGTGCGTGTATGTGTGTGTGTGTGTGTGTTCAAGAATGAGTATTTACTCTATATATTTCAAAGTAGAAGACAGACAGGTGTTCATTTATGGTCATTGACACGAGGGTTGTGGAGTAGGAGGCTGCAGAACTGCTCTTTTCGAGATATACAACTGCTAAAGTGATTGAATATCTCAGTTTTATACACTTTCGAAACACTTAACTTTAAGAGAGAACCAGTCACTCACTCATACTCTGTGTGTTGAGATTAAATGGATGCTCAGAAGAAGTATGTCTGTCTGGGACACCAAATATCCGTAGTCTGTTTTCAGAGTAATTATAAAAATGTCCATTAGATGGTGCTATATCGCCTCGAAGAACACAGTCGTGGACGACTTCTTTTCCCATACGAAAATTAAAATTGTTGTTAAATCATGGTAACCACAAATTAACCATTTGTAGAACTGTGGTTATACAAGTGACCAATCAATCCGCCAAAAAACATGGTTCCCTTTTGATTTTGGTCACTTCAACATTGCGCCGGAATCTGACGCTTTGGGGAAACACGTTTCAAAGAGAAATACTGAAACCTAATTGAATAACACTGTTGTTCTACAACGGCCAATGGCGCTCAAGCGCGCGAAATATGGACTGGCTTGCTCCCTATAAGGCGGCATTGAGCAACACTGTAAAAAAATTAACGTAAAATCAACAGTAACTTACTGGAAACAAATATCCAGCAAGCTTCAGTATTTTATTCCACGGTAAAATTACTGTAAATCTAACTACAGCAGTTCACAGCTTACTGTATAATAACTTACAGTATATTTATACTGTAAAATTAATTACAGTTCTTGTTTTTGCACTGTATTTTAAAATACTGTAAAGTTACTATGCAGTATAATTGATTACGGTAGTTTTTATATTCACATACACAACATGTTATAACTAACTGCAATCTGTTACACGCTTAAAAACAGAATGAAATATAAAGGCTTGTATGCAAAAAATATTTCACACAGTTATATTACTGATTATTAGATGTCACGTCAATTAGGACAACACTCAGAAGTCAGTTTAAAAACTTTTATTAAAATTGAATTCATTAAACTGTAGAAACACTCCAGACTTGGAAGGGCCAATGGAGATCCCAGATTTTTGCTGCCTATGGAGAACAAAACACAAAAATTGAGTTGCACTACTGCTTGACAAACATCAATGTGATAAACAGCTTTCATTTAATTTACAGTATATGGAACCACAATACATTCAACCAGGAGATGTGCCAAAACATAATACCTTTAAATGAGAATGAAACTATGTGAGGGTGAATACATTTTTGGGTGTACTATACCTTTAAACTAAATTCTAAGATCCTGATCTCCTCCCATGTTAAAATCTGAAACCGCTCTAATTTTATGAATTTTAATGCGTTCTTCAATAGCTGATAATGATTTACCTCAGGGATTATAAAACGGGGATTGTCGCCTAACTTAATGGACATTTTCGTGAATATCAAACGAATATTAAATATACAACTAAATTAACCGCAGTCCGTTGGCAGTGAATGTATCCAGACATCAACAAACTAATAGTGCACTTGAAGAAGTGAATGAAAACGAGTGAGCAAAATCGAACCCTGTGAACGTCTGGTCTGAATGACCGTGGATGCCGAGCTGAGGGAATTCATTCGGCGCGACTTTCACTGCCTGTGTATTCACTTGTGCATCAGTTGTAGCTACTCACGTTATGCATGTATAATATGACTTAAAACACTGTGGTTGTCCCTTCAAGTCGTGCATAACATGGGTCGATTTCGAACGTAGCCTTGTAGGGGTAACGTTAGGCGAGTATGAGGACTCGATTGCGACCATAGATCGCGACAGGCCACACGCACACAGTGTAGTTAATTTACACACAAATGTTCAGAAACAAGAACATTTCGATTACTTTGTTCTAAACTTGAAATTATTAACTAAAGTTAACAGCAAACCTTGTGATAAATAGTATTTGGCTAACTGGATCTGAATGTTTGCGTTACAAAGCTATCAAACTCACCACCGATTTAATGGTAAAACGAATATCTTCACATATGGGGTGAAACATTTAGAAATACACATCTTTAAGATATTGAATAAAAATAAAAATGTACATCTCACCTGGCTGGTTCTTGCTGGTAGTGCCCGTCCTCAAAGGCTCAGGATGAAATGGAAAATTTGAGTGATGAGTGATGGCTGACGGTTTAGATTATTGGTTGCCAGGTGTATATTCCGTGCGATTCCGCTCTTTCTGCAATTAAGTGCGTTTAAAGAAAGCAAAATAATAATAATAAAAAAACATCATGGGAATTGATTTGATCTATTTTACCTAGCCTATGTCAATGATCATCGGATGGAACTACATCTGTCACCCAAAAAATTGTATGTTATACCATTTGAGATTAGTTGGGTTTGTGACAAAATCTGGCAATCATAAAGACACACAATTAAAAAACACCCACATCAAATATTTAACTTTTTTTAACTATATGCTAAATGCCTTAATATATGGGTTACCTTATGAAACAATGTATTATAAAATTCCTCAACTGAAATTACCTCAATAAACCAAAAAACGTCCTCTGTTGGGGTTGTCTGTTGGAATAATACTGTCATCAATTTAACAGTAATATAAGGATTACTGTAATTATTTTCCCACTCTGTTGGTTTTTTCAAAGAATAGCATAAATTGACAGCAACTTTCCTGTAAATCGTTTCTACAGTAAGACAAAGCTGGAAATACAGCAACAATACTGTAAAAGCTATCAAATTGACAGAAACTTACTGTAAACTGTTTCTACGGTAAACTTTCACTGATAATACAGCAATAATACTGTGAAAACAACAGAAATCATTTACAGTGAACATAGCCTCAGAATTTTACTCGTCCAAGAGAATGCATGCAAGAAGCCTCTCTCAATGGAGCCTGGTGGCTCGAAAACGCAAACCTTGAAATAGGTTAAAAAAAATGTATTTCTGCACAAGCTTTAAAAACACAAACCATGACGGCGTGCACATGCGTATTTACATTTACATTTATTCATTTAGCTGACGCTTTTATCCAAAGCGACTTACAATTGCTATGTATGTCAGAGGTCGCACGCCTCTGGAGCAATTAGGGGTTAAGTGTCTTGCTCAGGGACACATTGGTGTCTCACAGTGGATTCGAACCCGGGTCTCTCACACCAAAGGCATGTGTCTTATCCACTGCGCCATCACCACCCCGGTATTACAGTATTATATGCGTCTATAGGTATGCGCGTTTGAATATATATGTGCGCAGGCATGTAGTCTTTCTTTACAAATTGACCTCAACAAATTACTTGTCTGGCCTTAATTTATCATACAGAATTATTTATCGTTTCCGATTTATTTTATTTATTTATTTATCGGTTACGTGGCCACGTGAACCGTAACTATTTTGACAACAACTATTTGGCCTTCACAGGCGAGAGACTAGTTGACACTTCAGGACTGCATTGTCGTCGTGTCCAGGCGCAGGTCTTTCATCAGATCTGGATACGGCCTGGATTCGGCAGACTGCGGTAAAATTCAGGATAAACAGAGAGACTAATATTAGGATAGACGGCATTCTTCTTATGATGTAACAAGTACATCAGGATTTATGGGGAGTGTTCCCGGTTCCGGCTGACCTAATCTATGCAGCCTAACATTGAATTATAGAAGCTTATAATGTGTTATGTGTATGTTAGGTCAAAGAGATGTGTTTTTAGTCTAGATTTAAACTGACTGAGTGTGTCTGCTTCCCAGACAATGTTAGACTATAATGACCAGTAGTCGATTTTGATATTCTAGGTATTATCAACTGGCCGTAATTTTGAGATCGCTATAGATGTGAAGGTCCATAATGCGTTAAGAGCTCACTCAAGTACTGGGGAGCTAAATCATTAAGTGCTTTGTAAGTAATCAGCAATATTTTAAAATGTATGCAATATTTAATAGGGAGCCAATGCAGTGTTGACATAATCATACTTCCTGGTTCTGGTAAGAACTCTAGCGGCTGCATTTTGGACCAGCTGTAGTTTTATGTATAAAACGTGCAGGGCAACCACTCAGTAGAGCATTACAATAATCTAGCCTTGATGTCATGAACGCATGAACCAATTGTTCTGCATTTTTCATTGAGAGCATATGACGTAATTTAGACATAATTATAAGATGAAAAAATGCAGTTTTACAGATACTAGACACGTGACTTTCAAATTAAAGATTGGTATCAAAGAGCACACCCAGGTTCCTAACCGACGACGAGGACTTGACAGAGCAGCCATCAAGTGTTTGACAGTATTCTAGGTTATTAAGTGAGGAAGTTTTTTTTGTCCAATAATTAGAATCTCTGTTTTTTCAGAATTAAGTAGTAGGAAATGACTAGTCATCCAGTTTTTTATATCAGCAAGGAATTCCGTTAATTTTGTCGATTGGTAAGTTTCGTTAGGGCGTGAAGAAATATAGAGCTGAGTATAACAAGCAGTTTAATCATAGATTAAAAGTTTTTGGTATGTATCCTAATGACAAAGATTAAAGGGACATTGTGTAGGAATTTCTCCCATCTAGCGGTGAAATTGTATTTTGGATTCAGACGAATTGTGCTCTCCACCGCCTCACTTTTTCAAATGCGTGTTGCATCTACGGTAGCTGTTATGTACCAAAAAGCTATGACAGGATGTCTTCTAATAGCGCTTCGTCGAGTTTTCCTTCGGGTGAACAGGTTTGTTATTTCAAACAAACTGCAACTTGACACAACGAACAAACGAATGTTACAGTATGAATAATAAGCAGCCTTTTAAACTTGCCGGGGCAGTGACAAGCGCCTCTCACTGCTCTGCTCCTCCGTTTCCACGACATGGAAGCCTCCATGGACCTACCCGTCACATGTATATAAAGATAATAAATTCTTTGTTTACGAGGATAAGTCAGATAATTGGCAGAGGTATTTGTACACCATTGAGGACATATATATTAATAAAAATATTGATTTTAGATAATAAAATACCTAAAAAACTACTCATAGTCCCTTTAATTAATGATATTAAGAAGAGGATCTATGACCTCTGGAAGCATCTCTTTCAATAGTTTAGTCAGTATTGGGTCTAACATACATGTTGTCGCTTTGGATGATTTAACGAGTTTAGAAAATTCTTCCTCTCCCATAGCAATGAATGAATCAAATTTTTCCTCAGGGAGACTACACTGCACTGTCTGATGCGATACTGTAGTGGACGGTTGCATAATTATAATTTTCTCACTGATATTAAAGGGATAGTTGTAACAATGTCTTTAATGACTTTTCGGGGCTGGCAAGTTTCAATCCCTGAAGAAGCCTATGGAGGAGTATGGAGGAGTGATATAGCTCTCAGATTTCATCAATAATATCTTAATTTGTGTTCCGAAGATGAAAGAAGGTCTTACGGGATTGGAACAACATGAGGGTGAGTAAATACTGACAGAATTTTCATTTTTGGGTGAACTAACCCTTTAACATTCTTGTAAGTAAATAAGTGCATAAAGTCATTACTGCTGTGCTGCTTGGAAACGTCTGGGGTTGAAGCTTTATTTTTCGTTAATTTAGCCACTGTTTCAAATAAATACCTAGGGTTTTGTTCATTGTCTTCTAATAAGGTTGAAAAATAAGCAGATCTAGACATTTTTAAGGCCTCTCTGTATGCAATCGTACTCTTTTTCCGTGAAATGCCAAAAAAAACTCTAGTTTTGTTTTCTTCCAGTTGCACTCCATTTTTCTGGCTGCTCTCTTAAGGCCCGGAGTGTACCACGGCGTTGGTCTATTTTCTTTAATCTTCTTTAAGCGCAAAAGAGCAACTGTGTCTAAAGTGCTGGAAAAGAGAGTCAAAAGTTTCTGTCGCAATATCAAATTCTTCTATGCTATCTGGGATGCTGAGGAGATGAAACTGATCAGGTCTAACTTATTTGTAATATCAAAATGTTTGATATTTACGATTTGGGATTGTGCGGGATCCTACACGATCGGGAGCAGTAAAATAATCGTAATGACACCACACATTTGAAGATTTTTTGGACAAAAAGTCAGTTGCGTGAAGCCTTGAATCGGGCCACATGAGATCGTTGGGGTGCAAATCGGACCCAAAATCGTGCTTAAAATCTTCAAGTTTGTGGCCAGCCTAAGCCACTGTTTTCAGTAAAGATGTGCAGTGCTGTCTATACTAACCACCACTGTTTTTATTTTCGTTAGGATGTGTAGTGTTGCTTAAACTAACCTCTACATGCATCTGTACTGCCGCCGTTCATAGCCTTTTCATGATACAGCTACGGCTGTGACGCTGTTCTGCTGAGGGAGTGTAGTGCTACTTGTGCTTTTTGCTACACCAGCATTGCTGCCGATCATAGCCTTTTCATGATAAACCACAGCTGTATCGCTGCTTCCATAAGGGAGTGTACTGCTGCATTCGTTAAAGCCAACTGTAAAATCCATGCATTTGTTCAGACTGTCTCACGTTTCCCTGCATGTTGGGCATCAGAGCCGATTATCTTTAGCCATGACAATGCCTTTCCAGTTAAGAAATGCAATAAAGCAGCACCTCGTTTCAAGCAGCAGACTGCTCTGTACTGAGCAAAAGTTGCTTCAGCTTCTGTCCAGATGCTGCCAGTTAATGGCAGTATTGTACTTTACTAATGGTAGTATTTCACCTGCATTGAAAAGACAGTGATAAGCGAGTGTGCGCTACAGTTTATTTGCAGACCTCCCTGTTCTATCAGCGTTATGTCTGTTGTATCAGCTCAAAGTGCCCCGTGAACAGAATTTCACACTTCTCACGAATGCAAGATTAAGGTAGTGCCTCTCTAGGATCTGTGCTTCTAAGTGTTCCGCCCATTCTAGACCTAAGACGGCTAAACCGTGCTTTATCAAAAAGTTCATCCAAAATGATCACACTAAAACAGATCCTTTGGCACTTTCGCCCTGGGGACTGTTTTGAAAGATGCATATGTACATATTCAGATAGCCCCTTGACACAGACGCTCCCTGAGATTTGCGTTCAAAGGCATATCATGCACATTCACAAGATGCATGAACGCTCTTTGATTCGCTCCCCTCTTTTATTGATTTTGTTCTGAACTACCTCCACGATTGATTGGTTCTTGTTCATTCACCGAATGCGTTGAACAGCCACAACCGTACTACCGTTCTCCTCACGCCGTTCTCTCACGTCCCTCAGCCTCGTCCTGCTCGCCACAGGAAGATCCTTTGAGCGCAGCTTATACGCCGATACGAATATGCCGATACGCGTTTACATGACCAAAAATTCAGGTTAGAAAAGGGGTACCCTAGCTATCATATCCCGGTTTTTAAAATCCGGGATATGAGCATATTCGGGTTTTTGCCGGTGTTTACATGGCCGTGCGTGACCGGGTTATTGCTAATATTCCGGTTTTGAACAGGTTATTGGCTGCATGTAAACGTAGTCAATGTGACAGGTGTGCAGACGCAAAAACTCTCATAACGCACACAGAGAAGGCATGGCACATAAACTGTCTAGAAATGGGAGCAGTTCAACTAGCTCTTGAGTGTTTTTATGCTGTTTCATCAGACTATGGTGGCATGCATAAATCATCAAGGAGGTATCAACTTCCACCCCCTGCTGAAGCTTGTAACAAGTCTTCTGTTGTGGATCAACATATCCTGTCTATTCGAGCTGTCCACATCCCTGGCTGTTTGAACTGCGGGCTCGGACATGCTGTCTTGAGGAGGAGTAGTCCTAGGAGAATGGTGACTTCACCCTCTGACAGTGAAAATGGTTTGGAACATTTTCGGGCCAGCAGAAGTCGATCTGTTTGCGTCAACACTGTCTCACTGTCTGCTGTTCTTTTCTCTAACAGGTCGCCCCACACTGAAGCCCTTCATTGTGAAGTCCACTGCTGGCCAAAAACATGGCCGAAAACTTCACTTGCTAAAGTACTGCTATGCCTGGAGAAAGAGTAGAAAAGCCACAAGTGGCCACAAGTGGATTCCTCTATCTGGCGAGCTTCATGCATTATCCCTGTGCACAACAAAAGCTCACCTGCCCGATGTGGGTCCTCTGGAATTTTTTTCACCACCAGCAAACAACCTGACAGAGATGGTTTTAGAGCCCACCGCAGACCAGGTAGACTGGCCTGTCGCGATCAATGAGCCTGATCGACAAGCATACGGCTCCACCAGACTCCCTTGTTTTTCCAGCTCTGCCTTGGTCAGGCGTCGACCTGCCTGCACCTTCGGCTCTGTCTGGCTCTGCCTTCTCCCCAGCTCCGCCTTCAAACTCGGCCCCACCGACTTCGCCTCTGTCCTCTGGTTCCCTGGTTACTCCTCCGACGCTCGTCACCGCGCTCCACCTCGGTTTCCAGTACCATCGGTTTCGCGTGGGCTCATCGGCCTGTCATCTCCACCTTCAGTATTCCTTGTGTCTCCATCTTCGGCAGCTCCATCTCCGTCGGTCGTCCCCAGGGTGCCTTCCATCAAGTCGCCACCATGGCTCCTTCCGCCTTCGACTCCGCCCTGGGGCCTCATCCTGGCTGGTCTCTGGAGCAACATCTGGCTCCACCTGCTCCTGGCTCCTCACTGGCTCCTCCCACCATCCACTAATTTTTACCCTGGACTCTTTTTCCTTTGCTCTATGCCCTCCTCCAGAGCCTCCGCCCTCCCTCTTCAGTTGGACTGCTTACTGCACAAGGACAAGCCAGGGGGCAAACTGTTACATGTATGGTCCGTCTCCTGTGTTTCATTTTGTTTTTGGTTCTGCCCTGTGACCTAGTTTTCCTCAGTCTGGTTAATTAGTCATTCAGTTCACCTGTCACCTATTAATCATCTCATTAGTTCCTTTTGTTTTCTCTGAGCATAATAACCTTGAGTTCTCCCTTTTTCTCTGTTCATCCTCATTTATATTAGTGTTTGGTTGTGCTTTTCTGTTCTCCTGCAATTTTTTATTATTAAAACCTGTTCCCTTGGATTCTTCTTCTTTGTGCACTTATTGAAAACCAACTCGTAACAGTAATATAAATACGCTTTAGAATCAAAAGATAAAATTTAAAAATGACTACATGTGAGCTTACATGTTCAAATATCTGTATACCTATATATTATCAACTATATAAACTGTCTTGTTTATATAAGATGGCATCTTGCTTTATCTTTATTATTTATTAATTTCTTAAAAAACAAAACTTTAACAACATAAGGGCAGTGTGATAAGGTTCAAAGTTGTGGGAAGGAGGAGGCGGGAACCGGCGAACATTCAAACAATTTTAATTATCAAATAAAAGAAATACAAAAACAAAAGCCCCTCGCGGACGACACAGAACAGAAATAAAACACAACATAAACTCAGGCCTGTTCCTCTCTCGATCTTCACAGTCGTCGCTCCTCCTTTTATGCTTCCGCTCCTCCGTGAGAGATGCGAGACCGGTGCGCCTCACAGGTGACATTCATTATCACTCACGCCACTGGCCTCATGCCGTTCTCTCACGTCCTTTATAAACTCAGGAGCTCAATCATGCAATGCTTTAAAAACAAACATTAACACCTTGTATTCTGTATTTAACAGGTAGCCAGTGAAGGGATATCAATGCAGGTGTTATGTGATCCCGTTTTCTGGTATTTGTTAAGAATCTCGCTGCAGCATTTTGGACACACAGAAGGCGAGTAACCAGTTATTCACTTATGCCTAGATAAAGAGCATTACAATAGTCTAACCGGGTTGAAACAAAGGCATGCAAAACAATCTCCAAGTCATTGTAAGGATGGGTTTCAGTTTAGACCATTTTCTTAACTGAAAAAAAGATGATTTCACAACGCTGTTAACTTGACGATCAAAGCGTATTTCAGAATCGAAAAATACTCCAAGGTTCTTCACATAAACCATGCATATTGTTGGACAATAGTCCATAATTTCCAGCCAAACCATTCCCAAGCTCTTTGTTCCCAAACATAATAAACTCAGTCTTCCTCATTTAATTGTAAAAAATTATTTGCTAGCCATCCCTTTACCTCAGTCAAGCACTTATAAAAATTTGTAAAAGATACAGCCATCACACTCCGAAGGAAAGTACAGTTGTAAATCATCAGCATATAAGTGATAATATTATGCTGCTTAAAAATGGACCCCAGGGATAACATGTATGAGAATGAGAACAGAGTTGGACCAAGGATTGATCCCTGAGGAACCCCCCAAGAAATAGTTGCAGATGCAAAGACATAATTTCCAATTTTAACAGAGCATGCCCTGTCATGCAAATAAGAGGAAACCACTTAAGGGCTACGTCATAGAGTGCCAAAGTAATGGCGTCACTTTGTAGGCCAAAACGCGGAAGTAAGTTAGCATTTGATCACTTCTGGTTCCCTCGCCCTAAAGTCTATGGGTTTCTTTAATGGGTTTTTGCTAAATCGCCTGAAATAAGGTCTGTGGTTAACAAAGCCTCTAAATATTTTCACGTTTTGATCTATGACATAAAACACACCAGTTATAACCTGCTTGTGGTTTTTTAAACTTTATTGTGTCAGCTTATGGTTTTTTAAACTTTATATAGGCTTCAAAATGTATACATTTTGGATTAACTTGTAAAGATTATCTTGATAGACAAAACGTGTAAGGGTCACAACTCTTTGTTGAACACAGATCTTGTTTTTTGCGATTTTCCAAAAGTCTATGGGGAAAATGCATAGCTTTTTTTTAGATCGAGGGAACCCATGCGCTGCTAACTTCCGAGTTGTCCTACAAAGTGACGTCATAACTTCGGCACTCTATTCATACTTTGCACGTGACGTCACAAGTATTGGCTGGCGGGCAAGAACGTCGTTCTCTAGCAACGAAACCCAGTAAACAAATCAAGGATCTTGCCAGGACGTCGCCAGTTTTAATATACAAAAGTTGGTGTTTTGAGGTGTAAACGACATGCCAGATAGTTGTTGTGCGATTGGATGCACTATTATTCAGCATAAACGGGTTAAGAACGTGCATGTAAACGCACTCATTCCCCGAAAGTGAAAGTAGAAACAGACTGAGCTTTCAGCATCTGTCGCTGCATTAACGCCATGTTCTCTCAGAGACGACGATGGATATAACGGTATAGCGACGACTATCTTAATTTACTGGCTTAATATTTCTCTTGTGGACCTACATTAATGACAGTAAAAAATTAGAAGAATATTTCTTTTTAAACAAGTTTTTGAAGCTGCTTTTGATTTTCACAGATGGCAGAGTTGTGCTGTTCGTGAACTAAAGACTGTTTTTAGGTCTATATCATTTTAGTGATATTATTAATATTTAGTAATTGTATTGTTTTTAGGGTTATTAGTGTCATTAAATGTTTTGTTAATGTGCTATGGAAACAAAAAAACCTCACTATACTGGCTGGCCACTGTTTGTCGCCATTTTGTCAGCGTTTGTTGCCCGCCAGGTATCCATGGTAGTCACGTGACTGCAAAGTATTTATTGATCCCTACATAATCTCTGAGGCGTTCTATTAAAATTGCGTGATCTAGAGTATTAAAGGCTGCACTTAAATCTAAGTCATCTTAATATATGAATATAAGAAATTCTGTCATCATTTACTCACCCTCAACTTCTTTCAAACCAGTATAGATTTCTTTCTTCTGCCGAACTTCTGGTGCAGCCATCTTTTTAATGTAACTGCACATTGTCCTGATATAAATAAAACAAACAAAACAAACACAAAGGAAGATATTTTGAAGAATGTCGGTAACCAGACAGTTGATGGACCCCATTGACTTTCATAGTAGGAAAAAAAAATATATGGAAGTCAAAGGTTACTTGCTGCACAATGGTATCGCTCTTTACAACGTCGGACAATCTGTAATTAATATGGTTAGCCTTTTGCTTGACGTTATCATACAGCTAATAATGAACAAACCATATATTGTTTGCCATCTCAGAGTCAGACAGCTGCCTTCTAAAAAGTAAGATCCTTACAAATGCTTTGAACAACTGAGTCAGTGGAGAAAGGCATATAGTTATCGTAATATACATCACATTCACAATTCACCGCCATATTGCTAAATGTACCCGATTTTTCATATCAACAGAAAAATATACCGGGATAACCTGGCTTCTCTTGAGACTCCACTGCTTCAGAGAATAGTTAATGACATGCTAAAGCTCACCCGCCTGTTTACATTATCGGTTAAAGGGTAGTTTGAGAGGGTAGTTTGTGACGTAAAAAACAACAGCGATTTCAAACCGCGTTTTTGAGACTGTCTTTTCACTGCAGTTTTAACGAGAAAATATTCAGCAATGGTGTTGACTTATGAATTTGCACATGGTTTGTCTTAAAGCATATTAATAACACCACATAGACATATAAACAACATTAAAAATGTTTAATAACAAATTACTATATAAGGACTACAACCGTTATTTCATTAGCCAAGTATGTAAACTCAAATCATTATAGCGAAATGTTTTCATCAGGCGATTTAAAAACAGTGAGTACAATGTTTTATCAACATCCTGTGAACATCCTGTGCCCCCTAACGGTATCGTGAAATTATGACACGCTACTAGTCTCGTGCAGTCACGTGATTGTCATCAGCCGTCCAGTGTGACGCTAGTCAGCTGACGTTCAGTCGACCTTCCACTGCGGGAGATACGGACATCCAAACATCTCCATCCGCAGTGTTTCAAATATTCCCCTTACTGAAGTATGGCGAGCCAGTCTCAAGGCATCCAGCAGCTGCTGCAGGCTGAGAAACGAGCCGCAGAAAAGGTCGCTGAAGCCCGTAAAAGTAAGTTGTCGTTTTTCTTGTCAACGCTAACGTTACAGACAGGCGCTTAGCTAGCATGCTACGTTAACTTGCCCAGCAAATCATTAGTCTATGTGTATAGAAATAACATCGGGGTAAATGAATGAATTAACTGGATTGAAATAATGACATATCTCTTATTATTATATCATATAATGTCCATTGTCGACCAAATGGAAATGTTTACCGTTTTATTTCCAACTGCTCATTCTCTGTCGTGTGACAGACTGCTCGGTAGAAAAGCACGTATAATGGATATTACACCAATTGTTGACATTTAACGTAAATATTTATTATGGCTCATTTCATTTACACTGAGAATGTTTGTAAAAGTTTAAAACGCAAAGTAAATACGGCATCACCACACTTTAGCCTTTGAGATCAGATTTTAGCTCATCACTCGAATGAGGAATTTTGCACATATTTGTTGTTATTTTTGTTGGAGATATCAGGTTTTAGGATTGTTCTTTATAGTGAAGGAAATAATGACTGTAAGTGTACTAAATATCTCCTTTACTGGAGAATGACATTGACTCACTGGACGTTCACTCAGTTCCTGTTTTTATATAGATTTTCTGCTGGTGGCTCTCATTTCCCATATACATACAAGAGAGGAATTTCCCTGTTAGAGCAATATTTGACTATTGTCATTTCCCCTCTCTGTTTATGTATTTATGGCACTGATATTAATGTATTATTATGAGCATTGTGCATGTTTTTTTTTCCCAATAGGGAAGAATCGGCGTCTGAAGCAGGCCAAAGAGGAGGCGCAGGCTGAGATTGAGCAGTACCGTCTGCAAAGGGAGAAAGAGTTTAAGACAAAGGAGGCTGCGGTGAGAATTATATATATCTAAAAAAATATTCAAGGATACATCTCTATTCATATCAGTATTTCTGTATTTACTTGGGTAAAATCTTGTCAAAAGATATTTCAGTACTGTGCTTTGAGGAATGCTTCAAGTGTCTGGTTATTGGCAGTTATAATGTCTTGCTGTTATAATTTCAAAACTTCCACCATTTTTATTAACATCCATACAGTTCAATTGTCAGATTCCAGGAGTAAAATCCCATTTGTTTTCCCCATAAGGAAATTGATTGACCCTCCACCAAAGATTAAAAAACAAGCACTCTGTCCACTCCCATGAAGCACTGCGAATGACACACACATATATGTGTGTATATATATATATATATATATATATATATATATAAGGGCTGTCAAAAGATTAATCGCATCCAAAATAAAAGTTTGTGTTTACATAATATATGTGTGTGCACTTTGTATAATTATTTTGTATATATAAATACACACACATGCATGTATACATTTAAGAATTTTTTTATTTATATATAAAATAATATAAATTATATATACAGTATATACATGCAAATATTTCTTAAATATATACATGCATGTGTGTGTATATATATATATACAAAATAATTATACACAGTGCACACACATACGGTATATTATGTAAACACAAACTTTTATTTTGGATGCGATTAATCGCGATTAATCTTTTGACAGCCGTAATATATATATACATACATGTGTATAATATATATATATATATATATATATATATATATATATATATATATATATATATATATAATTGCAGATTTTGCAATAACCATGAAATACTTTGTTTCTATATACACAATCAACATGTTTAAATGAATGTAATTTTTAATTGTAATATGTCATTTGCAATCTTACATGGGATTGTAGTTCTTTCCCTCACTAAAGCCAATAACTACACAATCCTGTACCTTAGTCTTTTTGTAAGATTTTCAAATACTTTTTTTGCTTCAAATCCAAGTTTGTAATGTTGTCATTCATCTTGTAACTGGTTGGTTTGTTTCGGTTCATGGTTTATAACTCTTTCACAAAATAAAAAAATCCCTATGGGAAACATGAATAGGAAAAAAAGTGGGCAGTCACTGTTGTGCTTTATTAGGTTGATAGAAGAAAATATGAACGTCGTCTTTAATACAATTTTAAATAGAGCTTCTATTTTAAAATGTTAATTTTCAGTTTGCATTACAGATCCCCTGAAGTTATTCACTAAAATGGCCCCTGAGATTTAAATTAATATTTACTAACCTTAAAATAAATAATACAATACTAATTTTTCTAAAGAAGTAAGTAAGTAAAATAAAGCAATGAGCTACTCTGTGCTTTACTTAGCCATCTTACACTGGGTAAAATCAGTGTGATGCACGCCTTTAAGTTATTGCTTTTACAATATGGTAAACATTGTTCAATAAATAGAGATCTCAAACATATCCTCTGCAGTTCCATCATGGACCCCTAGGGGTCACACGTCTTCTTGGGGAAACCCTAACAGATCTAAATAACACCATACTGTAATTGAAAGAAACATACTTGTGCATTAGTATCAGTTCTAAATACAGCTGTTGCATAAAGTTAATGTCCCATTGCATGGTCCTGCAGGCACTAGGGTCCCATGGAAACTCTGCGGTAGAGGTGGATAAGGAGACCATTGATAAGATGAAACACATCCAGGGCAGTTTTCAGCAGAACAAGGAGGCTGTGGTGGGCAACCTGCTGAAGATGGTGTGCGACATTAAGCCAGAGATCCACGCCAATTACCGCGTCGCTGGATAAACCGCTCTGTCCAACCACCACATCCGTTACAATCTCTAAAGGCCCACACAGCACTGAGACAAAGACTGCTACTGGACATATCACATGTTAAAATCATAATATTAACAATTGCTGGACTACACTGCTTAATAAAACACTTATCTGTTTTGCGACACATTTCCTGCGATTTAAAAGGACATTCATTGATACATATACCAATCAAGGGTCTTGTACTTTACATAACACATTCCTGCAGTGTTTTTCATTTGCTTGCATATGTACCTTTGATATAATCCAATGCAAGTCTTTGTCTCTGCTCTCTTGGTTAACTGTAGTATTGTCTGGTTTATCAGAGTGAGCTTCTTTCTTCGTGAATGATACCTTTAAATGTTTGTATGAGTGTCTGTATCTTGATGCTATGTTCTTAATTTATGAGTAGTCAGATGTTATTGTTTTATCTAATTGATGTATACAGTTTAATTTTTTTCAATGGCTCTTTTGTGACAAAGTTCATTGTCTCATACCATTATCTTAATGTAGTAATAGTGATTAAATTAGCTCCACAAATCCTGCGCTCTAGTTCTGTATATGTTGGTGGCATTCCTCTATTTGAACCTGCTGTGAAATTGTAATAAATGTCTCTGTGTACAAATGGATCCACACTATGTTTTCCATGTGAATTTTTTCCACTTGTTTTTCTAGATTCTAGAACAATGTGGATAAGATCACAGTTAGTGAATATTGCTTAACTATGATCTGCTCTGGATCTAACTTAAGTTTTTAATAAATTCATATGGCAAGAGTGATGGTTAAACGCTTTTGACTTCCAGATGCAGCTCATTCCTCACAATTTATTTATTCTCGAGAACCAATTTATTATTTGAAGACTTCAGACCAGTAATTTCACTTTGATGGCAATGAAGAGGTTACTATTTATTGAAATGGCTTATTTTAAAAAAATGTCTCTGATAAAAACATAAAAATGCTCAAAAGTAAAATGTCAGACTGACTTAGGGGATTTTGCATGTGAAGTCTTCATTTATAAAATAATAACGTGTTCATAAACGTAATACTTTAGATGGCTTCACAACACGATATTATATTGATTCCTTACGGAGAAAGATCAGGCACACTTTTCCCGAAGAGTTTTAATAAAAAGATAAATTCTTTTTCCAAATCTATATATTTTATAATCTAAACAAATTAATAAATCGCTACATTTCTTTTTTTAGCTTAATTTTTTTCAGTGGTGTTAAATTATTTTGACTCCATGACACATTTAAAGTTATGAAATGTCTTATTCATTATTAGTAAACGCACAGGCTACATGTACATAATCACCCGAAAAAAGCAAAAACACTTAAATAATAACGTAAATAAAGACCCTCATGAAACATCATGCATAAATTTGCCATGTGGCAACGGAAGTACGAAAAGCCACAGTACTGTAGTGAATATGCCACAAAAGGCCCCGGAAGCATGTATTTCTATTGAATGCGGTTGAAATCTGTTCAAAATATTTGGTTTTTAAATTCTCTTTATTTTTCATTCTTAAACAGAATGGTCAATCCATATTTGTGAATCAGAGGTGGAATATATGGATGGAAACGTTTTTTTCTGTATTATTCTATTGTATTATTATAAAATAATACTAATTGTTTAAAACATGTTAAAAAATACCAAGAAGAAAAACAAAATTAATTTTGTGTGTTTGTGATTTTAATTTTAATTTTAATTTACCGACTAGTAAAGAACATGCTAATAAACAAAATGTTCACTCGGAGAAGAAGGGACTTTTATTGTGGATTAAAATCAGTTTTGTAGCTGACTTCACTGGAATCTAGCCTCCACTCGTCAGAAGAAACAGTGCAAAGATTAGTTCATTTACTCTAGTCCCAAAACTGATGATCTGCAGTGAATATCAAAGCCATTAAAGGAACCCGTGGACGGATTCGTCGCATGTTGTCAAGGTGAGGTTTACGTGAGAGGTTTACGCAGCTCTGAGAGGTAGTTTTGCCTGTAATCTCTGTTGCTTTGACCTCTGAGAAGACATAACTTAATTCAGCTCTTTTAGTATCTACATCAGGTAATAAAGCATCAAGGCAGCTGGGTTATACTATACTGTCAAAAGAGTTGTGTTTGCAGGTCATTCGTGATTATCATGCTCACTAATTTCACTTTTCATAAACTTGAGTCATAAACTGGTATGAAACTGCTATCCTGAAGCATAATTAACGGTGATCACTTTAGTTTTAGAGTGCCCTTGAACACAATTTAAAGCTAAAAATTAAAGGAATATATCAGCCAAAAATTAAATGTCCTGCTCATTACAATTACTCTTTTTACATATTCCAGGAAAGTGTTATTTTAAAATTTTAAATGTACTAATATAGTATTCATTAATAATTTGAATTGTATTAGGCTATTTCATTATAATTCTTTTTTCGTTCTAATTTTAGTTTTTTTTTTTTTGTTATATGGATTTTTTTAAATATTTTTTTTTACTTTAGTACAATTTAGTACCCTACTTAATTTATTTTTATTTTTTAATATTTATATTTTATTTTATTTTAGCCTTAGTTTAATTTATGGAAACTGTTTTTAATAGTTTTGGTTAATAATAACACTGTTTCAGGGTTTTTGCAGAAAGCAGTAAATCCAAATGCAGCTTATGTAAATGCATACACAACATTCTTACATTTTTTTTAAGAGTGTGCATGTGTGTGTAAAAAAGACCGGATAAATAATGTAACAAAAAGGTGAGAGAAAAGCTGTTTACTGAGCTGAATGTGTTAGAGGGGTTAAGAGCCCACTGCGAACACAATGCAATGTAAACATGAATGCTGCTTTTGCTTTAAGCAGCTTTTGTGCAATAACTGTTTCCTGGTGATCATGTAAACCAGTGGTTCTCAATCTTTTTTTACTTCAAGGCCCCCCGCCGTCCACAACAATATTCAAAGGCCCCATGACTTTTCCAGTTGTTGGTGATTTACTGGATCAGGATTAAAGACAAGGATTTATGAAAATATTTTTACGCACAATTAGAGCTGCTCGATTCTGGATAAATTGAGAATCAAAATTGAATCACAATACATATTTTACAGTCACTTGTCGCCACCTACTGGTTTAACAATGCAATTTATACAGTCTTTTTTTTTAAGCTTCAGGTTACTTTAAAATGGTGATTTCCTCAATTTTGGTCGTTACCGCAGACATCAGTGTTTATATCTGACCTATAAACTTTTATCCTAGTACTTTTGTAATAATTGGAATTATTTTAACAGAAATCTGATATTTGAAAGGTTTAATAGACATAGCTGAATCATTGTCATTGATGAATAAATTCACAAGGGTGTTTGAATCGAGATCGAGATCTTTTAACGATTAATCATGCAGTTCTTCTCACAATTTCTCCCCGATAAAATATTTTAGAGCTTGGCATTACTAGAAAAAAATATATTTATAACATAAAATGCTGAATACAAAAATAAAAAATGTAATTGTGACTTTTTATCTTTTTCAAAAAAAGTCACAATTGCGAGTTATAAAGTCAGATTTGAAAGATATATATAATAAGTTATCTCTCAATTGCTTGATTATATCTCGCAATTCTGACTTTGTCTCACAATTGCGAATTTATACCTCACAATTCTGATATTACAACTTGCAGTTGTGAGTTTATATTTTGCAATAGTGAGGAAAAAAGGCAGAATTGTGAGATAATGTTTTTTATTTTGTGGCCTTTTTGTACATGACCTTTTCAGGTCTAGAAATATATCTAATATATCAGGTTTTTCAAGACTGTGGGAACCCTGAATCATCAAAGTAAAAACAGTTGTTAAGGGGTGAATTCAAATAAGAATTATTTTTAGCTTATTCTAATGCTTGTCTTGATTTAAATTATTTAAAGTCATCTCTTGCTGAGTTGAGAACCACTGATGTAAATGCATTCAATGAAAGTGAATGGCGACTGAAGCTGTGAACTTCCAAAATGCATAAAAGCCCATATAAACACTGTAAAAGTAGTTCATACCATATGACATACACACAGTATTCAGTATTGTAGCTTTTTGATAGCTTTGTGTGAGGAACAGAGTGAAATTTAATCTTGACATCCAAATAGCAGCTTGCACATTCTTCTAAACTTCTCGTTTTCACTGGAAGGAAAAATTGACATCCTTTGACATCATTGTTAGATATTCATTCTGTCCTTTTAGAATGACATTACTTTCCCATGACTTGCTTTTGTTCCTGGAAACTTTTTTTTTTTTTTTTAAGAGGAAGTTAGCATCAAAAGTAAGGGAAGTAAGGCCACTGGATTCAATGTGTGTGTTTATTTATAGGTTGATTGTTTTGCTGAACCAGAAAACCAGGTTGAAACCCGGCACCCTGGTTGGATGAGGTCCTCTGCCATATTTCCTCTGCATTTTCTAGGATGTAGACGAAGTAGTATGTCTTTTTAAGCTTTAGTAATGCCACACATCTATTGGCATTTATTGTGTTTATATGATATTTGTATTTTTGTAATTTAATTTTTGCCATGAAAATAGCCTTAGATGCTGACATGGCATTAAATAAAACTCTATCCATCCATCCATCCATCCATCCATCCATCCATCCATCCATCCATCCATCCATCCATCCATCCATCCATCCATCCATCCATCTATCATCTATTAGGCAAAATATAGGCTATCTTAGGTTTTACCCATATGACTGTAAAAAAAGATGGACGACGCCCCTTCGCTCTCTTCCATTGGCGAGAAGTGAAGCCGCCATTGTCCCGATATGGCGCTGACATCTTGGGACTTGAGTCTGCGGAGTTGCAGACTACTAGTTCAGTGACTACTTTGCTCAGAGAACCTGTCAATCACAGCTGTCAATCATGTACGCCACAGCGCATTTTTTATAGCATCAAATAACTAACTAAAAACAAACTTATTTTAAAAACAAACACTTGAAATTACATCAGCGTGATGAAAACTACAGTAAATGACAGAAACTATCTTTGGAAAAAAGATATGTGAAGTGTAATTTAATTGTTTAGTTGGTCTCACGTCCCATTGAATAACATGGGGAGGCGGGGTTTATGAGCTATACTAGGACCGGTCAGCGGGGGACGATCGAGATGCTTTGGCTTCACTTTTCAGGGCTTGTGCGGCACGCTTGGTTTTACCTCTCTTAGGAATTACTCTTGTGTAAACGGGTGTAAAGTACTTTGATTTGGATCTGTATGTAAGTGCACTAGCAGGTCAGGGTAACATAACACTACCTCTGTTGTCTGTGTGACTGTGACTCTTTCAAATAAAAGCATATAAAATGACTCTCTTTAGACTGTCTGTGTCACATACTCACTCTAGGCCAAGTGTAAAGTGACTCATTTCACTGATAAAGACAGACCTATTGTTTGGCTTTATAGTCAGCTGGCCAAAGTTGGTAATAATTTGAAGAAAATTGCGATATGCGATAAGTCATTAAATAATTCGATATGCGGTACAATAATGCTTAAAGTGTGTAAAATAAACTTTAATTATCTTTAAAATATATTTCAAATGATATAAAAATAAAACACTGCTTAGTTTTCACTGTATGAATTAAATATATACTGATTCTTATTAAAGCTACAAAAGTTATTTAGCCAAGAGCATTGAGTGATTTTCTCTTTGTCTTTTGTTAATGACCCCAGTTATTGCAAGGTGTTGCGATATATACGTTTGCGATAATTTCGATATATTGTGCAGTCCTATCTCAAATGAATGTGTTCTAACAAAGTTTTGTTTAATTTTGATTTTAATCTCTGGCATTAAAGCTCAAACCAATTTTCACTCTGATGCATTTTGTTACTATTTAGTCAGATCTGAAGAATTGTCCAGGTCATGTTTTATAAAATAATCGAAAGAATATTTGTGTTATTTAATTATATTTCCCCTTCTTTCTCATTACTGTAATATGAAAAATATGAGATACAACATTATTGATATCTTGATGCATTTTTTAATTAAAATCATATATCAAATTCACAAAAAAATTCTAAATTAAAAAAATGAAAATTTCAAAAATGAAATACTGCAATATAATTTTTTAAAAATTTCAATAAGTTTAGCTATTACAGTAGTTGTAATGAAAATGTCAAAAACATCAAAATAGTCCTAAAAATAGTTTCTATTTTCTCAGTAACAAGTCGGGATGAAATGTACGGAACCCCTTAAAGGACAATTCCGGCCAACCTAGGGCTAAATAACACATGGGTACAGAGTCGACCGTTCTCTGGGATGTGTTTTCATTATAATTGAATGTACCCAGTTTTAACGTTAGTTCTAGTTTAACCACAGATTAGCTTATAACGCTAGTGAATGGGGCATCGAATAAGTGAAAATAAAAATCGCTAGTTAATACCACTAACAAGACTCAAAATAACCCGACACTAACACGGTAGCATAATGAGGGTCTCTACCTGCAAACCGAAGCATTGAGAACTTTGTAAGTGTACAGACAGAAGATACTTTATAAAGACAGTACACTTACTTATTCGATGCCCCATACACTAGCATTATAAGCTAATCTGTGGTTAAAGTAAAACTAACGTTAAAACTGGGTACATTCGATTATCATGAAAACGCATCCCAGAGAATGGTTGACTCGGTACCCATGTGTTATTTAGCCCTAGGTTCATTTTTGGCCGAAATTGTCCTTTAAGGGACATGGTGGTGAAAATAGTGAAATAGAGCAAAAACAGTAGACAGTTGAGAGGGTATTCATTGATGTCACTCTCCCGCTCCTCAGCTAGACTGAGTGGCAAAACGTCCTGCAACATGACTGGGTTTAATAGTGAAAACTAGAGGAAAGTAAACGATTATCTTAAATTAAAGGTGCAGTGTGTAATTTTTAACGGCATCTAGTGGTGAGGTTACGAATTGCAACCAACAAAAGTTACGGTGGCCGACAGGAAAATATGTCATCGTCTGAGACAGCAGAGAGTAGCCAGTTCAGCAATGAGGTTTCTTTACAAGGATAAATAAAGAAATTGTTTACTTAATTATTCAGTAAAATTATATGTTATTGCGAATATTATTGTTACTTGTTCATCATTGTGTCAGTGTTTTATTCGCTGAACTAAGCTTGCTTCCTTGCACGAAGAGCAACACAGTAACGAAACGCGTTTGTTCGTTTAGGGCTACTGTGGAAACATGTCGGCGCATTTCAGTGTGAGGGGACCCGTGGTGTATGTAGATAGAAACTGCTCATTCTAAGGTAATACAAATA
This sequence comes from Gila orcuttii, assembly GCA_026230005.1. Taxonomy (NCBI): domain Eukaryota; kingdom Metazoa; phylum Chordata; class Actinopteri; order Cypriniformes; family Leuciscidae; genus Gila; species Gila orcuttii. The sequence continues at coordinate 51,286,083 of JAPDVR010000004.1, forward strand.
TAACGGTTCATTAAGTAAGTTCTTTATACACCACTGAAAACTTATTTTTCAAGGTAGTGACGAAACAATCTCTGTAGAGCTGTTTATTCGCTGTCGGCTACGGTAGAAACATGACGACACAATATGTCGACCTCCATAGAAGGGGGTGCCCGCGGTTATGGAGATATAAATGTCTCATTCGAAGGTAATAAAAACATAACAGTTCATTATGCAAGGTCTTTATACACCACTGAAAACAGTTACGGATCTTATATTGCATTTCTGTCAATAGATCCTCAGAAATATTACACAAATAAAGGCAGTTGGACTCGACATTGTTTCTTAGAACATACTAAAGAACCAGGGGGACTTTAATATATTTTGTAGAAACTTTTAAAGTTATCTCAGCTGTTACCGTCAGCAGACGATACGAATTTACTTTGTGAGGAAAACTGTGCTTGTCTAACATTATCCAAACATCCCTATTTGTAGTACACAAGGCTCCTCTTAATGGATGTTTTTAATAAACGCTGACAAAAGCTTTGCAGTTAGGCTATACAGAATATAAGATCTAATTGATGAGTTGTCAATACAGTATATAACCTAGGGTGTAAGTTTACCCCAAAATCCAACATATCTGACACAGAACGGTAACTGCAAATGCACATTTCTCTGCCTGGATTCCAGTTGTTTCTGCGAATTGTAGCGATCCATTTAATTTAACTTTTCTGTAGCTTTCAGCAGTAAAAAGAAAGCTCAGATTGCTTGTTGAATCTATTAGAACATAGTCAATCGTGAAGCTCTTTCCCATTCTAGATGTGTTTTGTTTTGATATTGCTTAACTGTATCATATGTAATATTAAAATTAAGAACTCAATCAGGGGATTTTTTGGCCCCCATATACCTCGAATTTTTGGGGCATTTTTATGATCCCATTTATTTTTGATCCTGCTTATGATAATACAAATGTACGAAATACAAAAAGAAACAGCAGCTGCACATGTTAACCTGTTTCACCTTGTAAACAATCTCTGAAGTGTAGTCCACCACACACAACTTTTTCACGCTTGATCTGTTGACCGATGGATTTTGTGAAATGCGACTGAAATGGTTGCTCTGTAGAGGCTGAACTCTGGCCCTCTCTTACAATCGAGTTCAGATCTGCCTAAATCCAATCAACAACTGGTGGATAGACCCTACAGTTCTTCTTTTCAATCTACTTCAAATATGTTTTTCTTTTGCAGGGTTTTCTCTTTTGCAGTTGATGTGATTTGTTTGATCAACTGTATAATTCACAACTTCTAAACCAAACAAAACCAACATTCAACATTAGACCTGTTTGCTTTTGTGAAATTTTGAAATGCACTGAGTCAACTGCTGTTGAGTTGCTCTTTGTACCTCGACTTTACCTCTGCACTGAAGTTGGTACATTATACTACTAACGCTGTTGAACACTAGTTCATGTTGCCCCCTTCACTTTCATTCATGTGTACTTTCCTGTTTTATGACCTGCCAATGAGAAGGTAATGCATCATAACGATTAGGAATGATTGACCAAATCCTCATACTTTATTCATGCCCTTAGTATTGAAAAGGTCATTGATATAATCACTTTTTACATAATGATTAAGGCATTAACAAGTTAGTATAATTACCATTGAAATTAAAATATTTACCACTCAGGCAGTTTCTCATTTTTGTGATCTCTTTCTCACTCCCCTCCCTTTTCCCCCATAATTTGTCTGCTATTTATATTTATGGAAACAAGCACATAGCTCTTAATTGAAGTCCTTATAGTTCAACATTGTAAAAAGCTGTTCTTTGAACACCAATAAAGTTAAATCACTCACGTACTTTCCATAACTCAAGCTGAGGTTTGCATTGAATTCTCATTGTGACTGTAGAGGACTTATCCTGGCCATATTTTGCACAAAGAAATCAAAACCTATTAGGACCATTAACATTTTCTGCGTTGTGATTTTAGACCAATTTTCTTAAAAAAAAAATTCCCCGCTGTTGTTATCAAGAGAAAATGTGCACAAGAAAAAAGGTTTGCTAAATTTGCTGTCTTTGGCCTGTTTGCATTCATTTGGCGTTCTACAATTAAAATTGTGTCATTTTGTCATCCTTACAAAAAAACTGTTGAACTGGTGTATCTCAAAATCCCCCCCCCCCCCCACACACACACAAATTGATACATTGAAAAATCTTTGGACTGTAGATTTCGTTTCGTTGTGTTTGATGTCCAAGAAACTGATAGCAGTAACATATGTATGTGGACACATGTCATGTGACACCACATTTATTTGTTTAAGCCCTTTTTCTTGACATTTTTTTTTTCCTAACTAGATTTTACTAATTTAAAGTATCGACATTAGAATTTATGTTCAACAATAAAAAGATCTATATGCGTGCAAAACTGTATCAGCAGCATTTCCATCCGCTATATCAGTAAAAATTTTGATCCGTTTAACCTTCCAATATAATAAATCTAATATAGTTTTGATTTTACATTTTTGGTCACTACATAATTCCCATACTTCATTCTAAAAAGTAATTCAGGGGTCATGATACCACAACTTAAATAAATGCATTGTTGCAAGTAAAAAAACTAATTGATTTAATTAAATCTTTTGAGGTCTGTTGACATAGTAGTGTTGATCATTACATTAACCTAATATTGTGTGTAATTCAACTTACATTTCTTGTCTTGTCATAACTTAATTAAATTTTCTTGATAGCTTTGGAAATTTTTCAGTGGATTCTAGTTCCCATCATGCTTTGCATAGGACTGGATAAGGAAAATAAATGTTGAAATTAAGTGTAAATTTATTTGTATTTTAGTAAAGGGAAGGTCCTGTTAGTGTTTATGGTTATGTTTTACATTTAATAGAGTTTATTTTATGTTGAAGTTTATTGTGCTAAAAATGGTAAACACTATATTGACTCTACATATTTACTTGCTAAACAAGTTGCATTTATGTAACTTATAAGTTACATACTAAATGCGTAATATGCGCTATGCTATCTGTGGAATTTAACTAAAAGATAAGATGTGATAAGATTAATTGGTTCCAGGGTTCATTAATGATTAATCAAATTTTACACATTATTAAGTTCCTCTAACTCAATGTAATTTGTTGGTTGAATGTAATTTTATTCAAAGTTGCAGTCCTATCTCAAATGAATGTGTGCCATCAAAGTTTTGTTTCATTTTGATTTTAATCTCTGGCATTAAAGCTCAAACCAATTTTCACTCTGATGCATTTTAGTCAGGTATGAAGAAATTTCCAGGTCATGTTTCACAAAATAATCGAAAGAATAATTGTTTTTTTTTAAATTATATTTCCCCTTCTTTCTCATTACTGTAATATGACAAATATGAGATACAACATTATTAATATCTTGATGCATTTTTTTATTAAAGTCATAAATCAAATTCACAAAAAAAATGCTAAAATGAAATACTGCAATATAATTTTTTAAACATTACAATAAGCATAGCTATTACAGTAGTTGTAATGAAAATCATAATAGTCCTAAAAATGGGCTCTATTTTCTCAGTATCAAGTCGGGATGGAATGTATGGAGCCCCTTAAGGGACATGGTGGTGAAAATAGTGAAATAGAGCAAAAACAGTAGACAGTTGAGAGGGTATTCATTGATGTCACTCTCCCGCTCCTCAGCTAGACTGAGTGGCAAAACGTCCTGCAACATGACTGGGTTTAATAGTGGAAACTGCGAAAACTAGAGGAAAGTAAATGATTATCTTCTTAAATTAAAAGCAGTTGGACTCAACATTGTTCCTTAGAACATACTAAAGAACCAGTGGGGCTTTAATATATTATATAGAAACTTTTCTCACTCCCCTCCCTTTTCCCCCATAATTTGTCTGCTATTTATATTTATGGAAACAAGCACATAGCTCTTAATTGAAGTCCTTATAGTTCAACATTGTAAAAAGCTGTTCTTTGAACACCAATAAAGTTAAATCACTCACGTACTTTCCATAACTCAAACTGAGGTTTGCATTGAATTCTCATTATGACTGTAGAGGACTTATCCTGGCCATATTTTGCACAAAGAAATCAAAACCTATTAGGACCATTAAAATTTTTTGCCTTGTGACTTTAGACAAAGTTTCTTACATTTTTTTTCCCTGCTGTTATGTTATCGAGAGAAAATGTGCACAAGAAAAAAGGTTTGCTAAATTTGCTGTCTTTAGCCTGTTTGCATTAATTTGGCGTTCTACAATTAAAATTGTGTCATTATGTCATCCTTACAAAAAAACTGTTGAACTGGTGTATCTCAAACCGCAGTCCCGTCCCGTCCCCCCCACAAAAAAATTGATACATTGAAAATTATTTGGACTATAGATTTGGTTAGGCAGTTTTGTTTTGTGTGATGTCAAAATAGATTTAACGCAAGCGTAAACAATAACAAAAAACTGATAGCAGTAACATATGTATGTATGTGGACACACGTCATGTTTAAGTGCTTTTTCTTGACAATTTTTTTTCCAAACTAGTTTTTACTAATTTAAAGTATTGACATAAGAATCTATGTTGAACATAAAAATATTATATTCGTTTAACCTTCCAATATATTAAATCCAATATAGTTTTGATTTGACATTTTTGGTCACTACATAATTCCCATACTTCATTCTAAAAAGTAATTCAGGGGTCATGATACCACAACTTAAATAAATGCATTGTTGCAAGTAAAAAAAATTATTTATTGATTTAATTAAATTTGAGGTCTGTGAAATTAATGTTGAAATGAAGTCATTTTATTTGTATTTTAGTAAAGGGAAGGTCCTGTTAGTGTTTATTGCTGTTATGTTTGACATTTAAAAGAGTTTATTTTATGTTGAAGTTTATTGTGCTAAAAATGAGGTACATGAAGATAAACACTATATTGACTCTACATATTTACTTGCTAAACAAGTTGCTTTTATGTAATTTATAAGTTACATACTAAATCCATAACATGCGCTATGCTATCTGTGGCATTTAACTAAAAGATAAGATGTGATAAGATTAATTGGTTCCAGGGCTCTCTTAATTCCAGGGCTTGTCTGTAAATTAACTGATTAATCAAATTTACAAATGATTAGGTTCCTCCAACACAATGTAGTTTGTTGGTCAAATGTAATTTCATTCAAAGTTGTTATAACTCAAAAAGATTGATGCAAAGTGTTGCATTTTTTTTTTGAGTCAACATTTATATAGTCAATATCAAATAGTTTTTGATAATAGTTGTTCAGAAATGTGGAAAATAGTCATAATACAGAATGAGTAGGTTGTGCAGACCTTTTACTCTCACTTTATAGTGAGCAAGAGTGGATTAAGACAAAAGTTTTTTTCAGGCACCAGGCTTTGTGGGAGTGGACAGAACCTTGTGATTGGATTAATGGCAGAAGAGGGAAATGAAAGGCAGATGAGAGGTCACATGACAAGTGTGACCATGCACACACTATACTCCTACTGCTGTTCCTGAACACTATCACTATCGGGCTACACTTAATACACTCACTGCACCTGTTTGTCAGATGATAGTAAGGAAGGACTGACAGGAATAACTTGTACATTTGTGTGGTTGCCAGACAAAAAAATACTTTCATAAGGAATAAAGGAAGCCAACTGAGAGAGGTGACAGATTTTGCTTGGGTGAGTTATTTCTTTGAAAATTCACCATTGGACATCATTTAATTTTTTTATTTTGGATTTGACAGACAAATTATTTGTATAAAAAAATGTAATGGCAGAAACAAATGAATGCAATATTTAGTAATACCATGGTACTAAATAATTTTCTATATAATATGCCATGCTATTTATTCACATAGTAATTTAAAGAATATAAAACATAGTACTACATAGTACTACTATACATGTCCAAAAAACTATGGTTGTAGTAGTACCATGTACTCCAAAAAAAATCGTTAAAAAAAAATCTGAATACCATCTGTATAAGCCGGTATCAGGCTATAAGTTCAGTCACATGATGTGTTTTACTTCTTACTTCTAACAGTGCACATTGTCTGTCCTCTCAGCTCTGTGATTATGAAGACAGGATTCAAGCGGACATTTCTTATTTGAGTGTACTTTGTGACTTGTTTTTTCCCCCTCTTTCATTGCCTCAGTTGACCTGGTTTGATCTTTGAATCTGAGCTGAATCTGAGGGAAAATTACATTCCAGTCTTGTAAAAGACTAGCCAAATGTCTGTTTAGCCAACAAGTACACGCTGACTAATGGTTAGTGCAGATAGTGTAGATAATCATCTTCATTAGTCTGATGTGTGTCTTGTACAGCCATCTCTGATGTGTTTCATCCCTGAGGCTGTCCCAAACCTTTAGGAAAGCATGTTTGCTGCTCAAATGGGAAAAGTAATTGTTTAATAGAGGCATGTATTAGATTATCTGGACGACGTTGTCTAAGTGAATAGCCTGGGGTTGTTGGGACATTCGATTAGTGAAGGTCTTTTGTATCTGTTATTCCTTTCTCAGCATTTGATCACTTTTTCAGGAATTGAAAATAACCAGGGGCTTCACTTAATACACAGTAAGTTACTCTGAAAAGTATCATGTATGTGTATATATAACTTTTGTTTATCTTTGAAAACACAAATGGAGATATTTTTAATGAAACTCTTGAGATTTCTGACCCTAAATATAAAGATTTATGTCCCTCGTATAAAATGATTGTACGACAGAAAACCACTCAATTCGTATGGATTAGTTTTACGACGTCTTTCTGAACTTTTTAAAGCGTAAAAGTTTTAGTGGAATGGACTTTCAGTGGAGGGACCGAAATCTCTCAGGTTTCATTAAAAAATATTCATTTGTGTTTCAAAGATGAACAAAAGTGTTACGGGTTTGAACGACACAGTAAATGGTGACAGAATTTCCATTTTTGGGTGAACTATCCCTTTAATATATCCACTAAATTTCACTGATGCACTAGTTAATTAAAAGTATAAGTAAAAGTGAAGTTAGTTCTGAGAAAAGTGGCTTGCTTTTTTTTTTTTGTGCAGATTCAGTTTGGTTTGATATTTTGTATATAATGCAGTGACATTATATACATGATATTTACAAGTGTCTAAATACTTTTTACTACCCCTGCTACTGTAGGCTATTTTCAGCTGCTTATTTGAAGCTGTTGATCAGGATCCTGTAGATTATCCTTATTTCACAGTATCAAGCTTTCATATATCCCTAAGCGTGCCAGCTAGAAAGCTACTTTCATGATCCAGGAACACTTGAAATGTTTGTTTAACTCAGCTATATATGTTCTGCTCCTTGCTTTTTTTCATTTAGCAGAATAGTCATTTCATATTCTGAAAACTTTAAATTTTTATTAAACGTTTTATTTGATTTGATTATACTTGAGAGCTGTAAGAATTGTTTGTACTCTGATCTCTCCCCAGCACCTCTGTGCAGAAAGAGAAGTATGTCACATCCACACATGCATCATGAGGGCCATACCATGGCACCTGAAAGCACACAGGGTCATGGGGACCATATGACGCCCGACGCAGGTCATGGGCAACACATGATGATGATGGTGAGACAACCTGGAATTCATTAAGCCTGAGTGTCAGTATATCAGTTCACTTGATAAAAATAGATGTGAAAAAGATGTGATCATGTTATCACCATTTGAAGCTGTTGTTCAATGGAAGTAAGACTGCTTCTGTATGTTATTAGAATTGCTTTATTCATTATGGGCAAAGATAGGTTGAAAACTGATTCTTTGATACATTATACTTACAGCAAATGACCTTCTACTTTGGGTACAAAAATGTGGAGCTGCTATTCGCTGGGCTGGTCATCAACACCCCAGGAGGTAAGATGCTCTTTTCTTTTTTTCTTTTTATTTAAATTGGTGAAGTTTTGAAATGGCCGTTAATAAACTAACGCATTAATTGTTAACTACTTGTGAATATAAATTGGAACGAATATACGGTACATATGAATTGGCCCTACCATTTTTTCCCCAAATTCCATTTTATTTCCCCCAAATTCAATGTTTCTGTTGTAATGAATTAAATACATTTTAATGATCAAAGAATTATATCTCATAATGCCCTATGAAATGTTTACTTTTTTCTGGATTCTGTGTTTTATGATTTAATACAAAGTTATTATCAATAAACAGTGGTAATCAAATAAATGCATAGAACTTTAACAATTTAATGAATCTTTTAAAATGTAATCAAATTAAATTTGAAGGGTTCCTTACATTTTTGGCAAACAAAGTTCTTCACAACAGAGGTTAAAGGGATAGTTCACCCAAAAATGAAAATTAGCCCATGATTTACTCACCCTGAAGTAGTGCTGCACGATTAATCATATCGCAATCGTAATCGCGATGTCAACCCTATGCGATTATATGACGCAAAATGCTGCGATTTTATATGAAATAAACAAATTAGGACTGTTAACACAATTAACACAGCATCTGTTCTTTTTTTGCCATCCTTTGGCTACTTACATGATCCCGCTCTTATTCATGCGAAACCATTCATGCGAGACAAGTCAAAGAGAGCGCGCTGCCTGTGAATGTCCTGACTGACAGACGCGCGTCAGTATCATGCGCTAGCACAGACCGCGCACCAGAATACAGTTCTCTTTCGCGCTTGAACGAACAATAACACACACAATTATGCGGTTTGTCGAGTATCTTTATAACATAAGAGCAGTCTTATGATGAACGTGAAGAGTTGTGAGAGAATGAGGCGCGTGTGTGAGATCCTCGTCTCTGTCAGCAACGGCTGCTCTTAAAGAGCCAGTAGCCAATAATGCTCTGTCAGTAAAGTTAATCAAAGAACAAAGGGAACAGAGAAAATTACTCACTGCTCTTGACTAAAGAACCTGTTTAGCTTTAATAAGAATTAGTCTATATATAATTTATAATTTATGCAGCGCATACTGTTTGGTAACTTTATTCAATTTCTGTATATGTGCTACATGTTGGACAGGAAGGGCACAGGTAAATATGACATTTATTATGTGAGGATTGTTTGAAGTTCACTTAAATTAAAAGCTGTTATATGTTTTGAAGCCTAATAAAAAAAAGTAAAAGTAAAAAAAATGGATAGCTTTTAATTGTAATGATGGAATCACTGTAATGTTGGATGGCTATAATTAATGTTTAAAATGGGGGGGGGGGGATTTGTCTTATTGATCATTATAGGTGTTATCAATCATTTAGTTGTTGTTGCTAGTTTGAGTTGAGAAATACACATTTCAGAATCATCACTAATCTGTGTGTGCATTTTGCTTTAGAACCAAGCAAATTGACTCATGAAACCATTTGTTTATTATATCGCAATCGCCAATCGCAATATTGACCTCAATAATCGCAATATGACATTTTCCCCAAATCGTGCAGCCCTACCCTGAAGTCATCCTAGGTGTATATGATATTCTTCTTTCAGACGAATACAATTTCTGTTAAAAAATGCTCTTCCAAGCTTTATAATGGGAGTCAATGGGTATATATTTTTTTAAAGTCCATCAAAGCCTATCCATCTGTGATAAAAGTGCTCGAAACGGTTCTGGCGGGTTAATAACGGCCTTCTGAAGTGAAGCGATGCGTTTGTGTAAGAAAAATATATGTATTTCAAACTTTATCGACTAAAATAACTTGTTTCCGGCAGACGGCCTACGCAAGTCGACTTGCGCCAAAAGAGTAACGAAATTTTGAACAAAAATTTGAGAAATGTGTCAGTGTTTTTTTTTGTTTTTTGTTTTTCTCATTCACTGGATGTCAGTGTGGCTCTAATGTTGTTTGGTTCACAATGTTCTTCAAAATATCTATTTTTGTAATAGTAAATGATGAAAGATGTTTATTTTTGTGTGGACTATCCTTTTCCGGGCTGTTCACACTGGCAGCAATTTCTGCAGTGAAAAAACAATGATGTTATCCATTAAAATTCGCATTTTCGTGGCAATATTTGATGCAAATTAGCATTGACTTGATGTGCCAATTGAAAGTTTAAATCAACAGTACAGTGACTTGCTGACCTCCAATGAATCACTTTCACTGTACAGGTGACCTGAAACTAGATCTTGAAACAAAAACAAAACCTGTCATTGGTTCTTTCTTCAGATTAATAATGTCATAAGATACCCTCTCAGTGTTGAGGGCAAGTGTACTGGTTGTACAGGTTTTACTAGATTGTACTAGTTTTATCAAGCCGAATCATCTTAATTATGAGAACAAAACAGAATATTTTGTAACCAGGAAGTCTAGACCATCGGTTCCCAACAGGGGGGTCGCGGCCCACAAGGGGGCCTCAGCGAGCTCTGTGGGGGGTCGCATCATATTTTGAAAAGTTTTGAGCAATGAGCATTAAATAAAAGTCCTTAACTTTTTTCTGTTCAAAATGTATATGAGCGAGTACATCATGAATCCATCAATCCGTGTTTTTGTCTTATCCTGAACCACTATGGTACACCTATAATAAGTGTTTACATTGGGACTATTTTACACTGGTTCGGATCGCTGCCGCTGCGGAGTAGCCCAGTACCTGCGTGACTCGTCATAGACGTACACAGAGAGAAGTAGTTCCGGCTACAATGTTCTTCCGAAAAGACGCATTATTCTGTTAATAAACGCAAGTTTATTATCGCTCGCTAAAGCGCCAAAAACATAAAAAATAAAGCCTCACAAATAACTTGCAAGTATTGAGGCCCCAGACAGCAGTCATTTAGTAATAGCCTATATTCTTTCTTTTTTTTACCTACACACCAGTGTGAATATTTTTGTTTTTGCATTTCAAAAAGGGCCAATATAGGCTTCTCCTAGGCTTACTTTTTTAAATTACAAAGGGCCTACTGATGTTTTTGTTATTGTATTTTCAATATTATAGGCTATTATTTGTGCATAAACATATCTGGTTGTAGTAAACATACCGTTTGTTTGAAAACAACATATTTTGTCATCCTTGCTGCAAGCTTACAAGAGCGATAATATCATTAAATATGAAGGGGGCCCTAAAATATTTTCTTGGGAAAAAGGGGGTCTCAGACAAAAAAAGGTTGGGAACCACTGGTCTAGACTACACTGGAATTGTAAGATGAGGTAACAAACAATGTACTGTAAGGTTTCTTATGTGTTCAGGGAGTCATGAACTTCATTTTTTTAATTTTATTTATAATGTTCTCTGAGGTCCACTTATAATGTTATCAATAATTTTACACCAAAAAATCCTAATTTAGAAGTAATAAGCTATTTTCTATCCTGTATTGAACCCTCTCTTTTGAACACTCCGTTTTGATGGGCGTTTCGCAATCAAGACTTGGAAATAAACGCCCACTTATATTAAAATCATTTTCAACGTCCCATTACACGTGTGCAATTGTTTAAAAAAAATTACGATGTTGAAAAATATCTTGTTACATAGTTGCCAACGATGTGAAACATCAATGCGTATTACATATATGCTTTATAGGTCTTGGTTGTGGCAAATATTGTTTAAGTACTTGTAGTTACCAGTTGGTAACTGATATTCCAACACATTAACCCTATAAATGCCGAAGCAAAGGAAAGAACAGCAAATCACAACTATTCAGTGTGACTGTGGTGCTACCGTATTAATACTCGGAACATATCAAACCCTGTATCAGACAAAGCAATAGTGACACATGGTAAAAAACACTGTTAGTCACACTTGTGTGTTGCGGCATTCTCGGATCCAATAACCCATAGTTGTCACGGCATCATCTTTATTTTCAGTCTCTCTGAAAAGCCTGAAAGTCTTGTTTAAAAAGGAATCCACAATGAAATGAAACAAACTGTGTCTTACTGACGTGATCTGACTGGAATTTCATTAAAATAAAGTTCATTTACACTTTCTTAATGTTAGAATCACAAGGATTGCAATGCAATGTGTTTTTTCACAACTTGGCACTTCAAAACCTCTTGTAATCAGAGGCATCTCTCATTTTGTTGCTTGATCTTTGTTTTTTGTGTCTCATATTTTCTACGACATGATGTGCGAATTGGTGGGCGGGGCTAAAGAAGCAATGATGTAGAATTAGGTGTTGATCATCTTTGTGGCATCATTGTTTTTCATCGCACTATGGCGTAATAATGTGACAAATTACGAAACGAATCATTTTCTGAGCTTGGTTTCAGTAAAAGTTGTTTTTGGACTAACGAGGAAGTTTGGAGTTCTGTAACTTACAGGATTTTTTTAATAGTACAATGACCTCTTATATGTCAAGATCAAGGACAATTTGATTTCTCAATTCCTGACCACTTGAACCTTTCTTCATCCTCGTCTTTAGAGATGGTAGGTGCTTGCATTGGTGTGTTCTTGCTGGCTATGCTCTACGAGGGTCTGAAGATCAGCCGTGAGGTCCTGTTGAGAAGGAATCAGGTGAACGTGCGCTACAACTCCATGCCTGTCCCAGGAGCTGATGGCACCGTTCTCATGGAGACTCATAAAACAGTCGGGTCAGTGAAATGAGTACTCATGTTTTCAGGAGGTCAATGCGTAATCAGAGCCTACTTTCACACTGCAGGCCTTGGTGCTCAATTAGGCTATGATTTATTCCTCAGATCCGATTTTTTTCGTATAGCTGTTCACATTGTTGTTTTAAATGTGACCAATATCATGGTCCTGGACTGACCCGCAAGCGCAAAAAAACGATGAAAAGAAGTCACGCAGTAGCTGTCATGCGGAAGTAAACACAGATCACATTAAAGTAAGCGATTGCACATTTATTTATAGTGTGATCTGCCGCTGAATCCAGCGAATTTATGCGCAAGCGATATAAAAAACAAGGACGAGGATACGAAAAATAGAGAGCAGAGTTGTTAAACATTTATGATACGAGCGCTCATGTTTTGCTTGTATATAGAGCTATCACTGTAATACTTCTGAGCTCTGACATCACTGTCCTTCCACTGACTACCTTTCGCAACTGTCTTGATAACTTCAGGTATGTACGATCTTTGAAGTGACTCCCATGAGCGCAGAATTGTGACGAATGTTGATCTTGAGGGACGTAGAAGTCGCATGAATTCCGATATGACTTTTCACCCTGAGTTTGCATTGCAAAACATCTGACCTGTATCAGATTTAGTACCACATATTGAAGTGGCACAAATCGGAATTGAAAAGATCAGATTCCATGTGGTTTGTGCCGTTCACACTGTCATGAGAAAAACAGACACATGAGCAAAAAAATCGGATTTGGGCCACATTTACCTGCAGTCTGAACATAGCCAGAATGACAGTTTACTATCTTATTCATCAGTGCACAATAATGTTTGTCTTCATAATCTTTCGTAAAATTTCAGCAGTTATCAGATGTGCCCTTTTCAAGTCTCCATTATGATATGGAATGGCCACTCTGCACATTCTAAACGATCCTGATTCAACACTCTACATGTTTCACTTGAATTACATATGACATAATGAATTTTAAATGGGTTGCAAATGCAATTTCATGTTTATTAGCCAGCGCTATTGAGTTTTCTGAGGACAGGCTAGCACCTCCTTGCACCACTGTTTGAAAACCCGTGGTTTGCAGTTTTTAGAAGCGTTTTTCTTTCATCGTTGTTTGAATGACAAGGTCACTAAAACTCAGCCTTTAGCCTTGTTTACACTGATTTAATCATCCCTTGTATGTATTCATTACCACACGAGTGACCTCGAAGACGTAAATACGCATTTTCTTTGGTTTCTTCACACTGATGACCTGACATTTGTAATGCCATAATAAGGTCAACACCTGGTTCTGTTCTCTTCTCCAGCCAGAAAATGCTGAGTCTCGCACACTTCATCCAGACGCTTCTTCACATCATCCAAGTGGTGGTCAGTTACTTCCTCATGCTGGTGTTCATGACGTACAACGGTTACCTGTGCATAGCAGTGGCATTGGGCGCCGGCCTCGGCTACTTCCTGTTCAGCTGGAAGAAGGCAGTAGTGGTGGATATTACAGAACACTGTCATTAACCTCTCTTGCATAAAACCTCAAAAAACACCCACTGTACAATCCCAGCATGCATCACAGCAACTCTGTATGATTTAATAGTTCTTGGTAAATATTGGCCAAGTAGTTCTGTTCATTTTAAAGCAGCTCTATTTTGATTTGATTTTGATACAATTTAGCCCCATATTTCACATGCCAAATGCTCATCGCCACCAATCCCGGTCATTTCCTCTGCAATGTTGAGATTTGTGTTCACAGCCTAAAGGTCGCAGTCGCATTTATAAACATAAAGGGCAAAAAGGGCCGTTGTCAATAGTGTAGCCGTATGAAGCTCAGCTCACACAGAAGTCACTTTCAAACCGAGCAGCTTTTTTTTGGGCAATGCTGCAAATTATTGTGACCAATGTGAACCCTTTGCGAAATCTGTGTGCAATTTTCAAATCATTGAAATGGCTTGATTTCGAATGCAAAAATTCCCTGAACAATGGAAAACGTGTGGTAAAATTTACCATTGTTCAGTGAATCATTCTAGTTGGAATCCACTTGATTAGGAATTTTGCACGAGGGCAAAAGATTTCCATACAGATTTCACAATGGATTCCAAGATTTTCACCTGAATTCACCACATTGGCAAACAGAAAGCCAATTGGTTTGAAAGACTTCTTTGCGAGTAGTGCTTCATGCATCACTATTCTATTGACCATAAACTTTTGCCAGTGAAATTTTACTAATGTGACTGTGCCTTAAATGTGACCACACCTCAACAGTTTACCTCCACATAGTACTGAGATTCACGGGTTACCTTGTTCATTATAAGCACATCTGTTATCCACATCTCTTGATGTATGTCATGTTTATGAAGGTGCTTCTGGGTGCGATAGAGCCTTATTAAACCCTTTGCCTTAAACGAGGGAACACACACACCCAAGAGGGTGACCGTAGACTCTAAAATCCAAACTGGATCTGGACCCAATATACAAGCACTACTGGTGTTTTTCTTTTCTTTTTTTGGAGGTTGTTATGGCCAAGTGTTTCACATCAATGAAACTACCGTTAATAATCAATGACCATTGTTTAGACATAAACACTGGACTGAATGATGTTTGCACAAGAAAGAGAGGTTTTGGGACTCTGAGTTTGAAGTCGAACTTTGCTCTCTTTAGTTATTTTAAGTAAATATGGGGAGATTGGTGAAAAATAAGTTATAACTGATGCCAGTGTCACCGATTTAATTTTATAATTTATATTTGTAACACTCAACTATGACCGTGTACTTGATATCAATGGTTTCTAGCAATCTTTATGTAGAACCTTTTACGTTGACATCTTTTAAATAAAAAATTGTGGCACATTTGTGATGTTGAGCTAATCATGAGCTGTTAAACATATTAAGATCATCGCTCTGGTAGTTACTGGGTCCCAGAATGTGAATTTTATGTCAATATTGATGATAGTTACGCTCCTTAACTGAAAGGGGTGTGCCTTTACATGCGGGACCCAATTAAAGTGCCCAGACTTTAAATTGTCTGAATTGTTTGTGAAAAAAGGCTGGAACCGAAGGCTTTCTTACTGACAAAATCACAAAACCACATATTTTAAACCAGTACGCATGTGGGTTTTAGAAGAAAGCCTGTTTAAATGATTTTTGTTCCTTTGTAGATTTTGTTTCCTGTTTGTTTGTTTGTTTTTTTAGTTAAAAGCAGAAAAAATGAAATATTCACATCATATTTTTGCAGCAGGTGCCACTCTGTAGATTTGACTATCTGGGCTTAATCCTATTGCAAATTTATTTTAATTACAAAATAACTTTGCATTGTCTTAGATGGGAAAAAATACAAGCTTAAGGGTAGAAGGATTGCACTTTGTTTCCAGTCTTGTGGCCGTGTTAACATTTCTTAGGCTGTTTACAGTTACAGTCACGTCTGTAGAGTTTGAAATATACACAGTACTGTAATCATGAAGTAAATGATGAATAAATATATGATTTCAAAGATAATTGTTGTGACCACCTCATTTATAAACCAACCTGTTTTTATTTTCGGCTCACTTGTGAAATGTTTGTCCTTGTCTAATAAAAGACGTGAAAAGTTACCAATTTCTCCATTCAACTAGCAGACTTTATTTACTCAAAAAATGAGTCCTTTGAAATCAGTTGTCACAAACACAGTTAACCAAACCCAAAATGCATGTGCTTTCAGTCCATTTCAGGTCAAGCAAGATCAAAACAATGTGTGTGAGTGGGTTGCAGATTCTCAAGACCTTATAGTCCATTTTTCAGGTTTGCAAATTGTCAAAACTGAAGGTTTCCAAAAAGTGATGGTAATGTGTTAGGCTTTGGGTGGGGTTTGTATCCGATTCGCTCGTGGATCATCTGCTCCCTGGTTTTCCCGTCCGTGCCGCCACCTGGTGCACCGCTCATCTCACTGGATGTGGCTACACCAACTACATCCACCTCATCCCTCTGTTTCTTCCGGCTCTGGACAGACATGGAAAAGTAATGTGGAGAGATCATAAAAGCAAGATTAATCTTTACTTGCGCTTGACCATGCTGGTGTAACCTGTTTGTTCCAGCAAGGATGGTTAGGATACGATTAAGGATCTGATGAGGTAAATTAGGGTAGGCGATTTGTTCCAGAAACATTTTTTGTTATGCTGGTTGAAAGTCTCTTCACATCCTGACAGTAATCACTAAGTTAAGTGGTCAAAATGTATATATATCGTCTGTGAAAGGCGTAGGACCATAAAATGTTCGACCAATCATTGTATTCGGTCCGAATGCAATGTCCTTCCTGCCTGTCAACGTATGTATTTCCATACCTCGGCGCACCGTACTCCCACAGACATCACAGCGTGTTTCATGCTATGCAGAGTTAGACAGACGTCAGTCACCGAGCACCACAACCAAAACAGCAGCCGCCTTTTACAATTCCTCCTGAACCAAAATAACAAGCTTTTTTTTTACGCTTTTGTTTGCTCCCTGCTGTCATGTGTTTTGGAGACTCTCTGAAAGGAGGGTTGGATCTTATGCTTTCAAAGATAGCTCTTGCTAGCCTTTCCGAAAATTGCCTATCCTACCTTTAAATAAAAATGTATTACGTTGGAGATTTTTTTTTTTTTTTTACTTTTATAGCTTTCAATATGCTGGTCAATATAACGTGGTCTTAGACTTTTTGGATACTGGATGCCATTGTAGAAACTGACAGGTGTTTTTGTTACCCATGATTCATTTATTCTGCAGCTGAAGGCTTTTTTAAATAAAAAGGTTATGAAGTAGTTTGAGTGATCACAAGGTAATAAACACCATTTGAATGCTATGTCCTATGTAGATTAAACCAGATTTTTCTAGTATATGATTTTAAACATTTGTCAAAAGTAATATTCAGTCAATTTAGGCCAGAGGGGAACTGGCTCCTTTACTGAGCCTGGTTTCTCCTAATGTTTTTTTTTCCACCAGTCTCACCTTTGGCTTGCTCAGTTGAGGTTTAAAAGACAATCCCTCGGTTTTACAGACAAGGCTTAAACCTAGTCCCAGACTAAAATGCATGTTTGAGTTGTTTTAAATGAAAGCAACTTGCACTGTTTGGTCTCAAAATGAACACCAGTAATGTTTTTTTTTGTCTAAGCTACTTAAATGCCCTAATTGAACTAAAGCCTAATCCTGGCTTAATCTGAGCCCTGTTTGTGAAACCAGGCCACTATTCAGCAATACCTCTGATTTAACTACTGACATTGGATGAGAAGAAAATTTCAACTGAATTGAGCCGGATAATGACGATAACTTTACAACATCTACACCATTTTTGAACTGAATTGAATCAATATCGAACTGACTTCTGCTGAATAATAACACTATTGTCTTCTGTAGAACCTCTTGACAGCTGAAATTTATGACCTTTGACAGTTATTGAACTAAATTGAGCGGAATAAGAACACTCAGTGTGTTCTGTAGAGCTGAAATCGGCATCCGTTTCAATTCATGAATTACATAAATACTGTTATTTTCCTGTGTATTAATGTGAAGCTGCTCTGAAACAATTGGTATTGTACAAAGGGCTATAAATAATTGTTGCTTGACTTTGATGTAAAACGAATTTATCTCTTGGTTGTTTTAATGTACTTTTATGTACAGTACAGTAATTTGTATAGAAGCATACGGATATGGACAAGTCCTAATTTAAGTTACTGGATGATCAAGATTTTACCTCCAGCTCTTTCTTCACACTTTCAAACTCCTCCGTGTCATCCAGCTTGAGCTCAAGGCGCGTGGGTTTCCTGCGCAGCATCTTCACATCACCGGTTTGTTGTTGCCTGGAAACATACACTGATATTGAGTTATTGTGGATAAAATGTTGTGTGTTTTGAGTCCTGAAAACAAACACACACACACACACACACACACACACACACACACACAGCCGATGTGTGCAAGATTCTATACATAATACATACTTGAATAAATATTATTATTTTATGTTTAACATCGTTGAAAATTGCATATAATGTAAATTCAGTGATGAGTGAATCGACTTCTGCTGCAGACACATAACCATCTTTTTTAGCAGCTACATGCTAATTAGACCAATAGCTTTCAACGCTGTGTCTTATACAGCCACAAACAGCAGAATAATGAACCATGAAGACTGTTGTTAACTTTATTGAACATGACAGATCAAAGACAAACAATTCAAACTGAAAGAAAGGGTTTTTTTCACATCACACCACTTACCGCTATCACACTCGCTTGATTTCATCATAGAATGTTCAGAAGGGGATCATGGGAAATGTAGTTAGAGCGCATAGCAGGGGGAAAAAAGGATAGAACTCCGTGGAACGATGCAGTGTTTATCTATTGGTGTTTTATTTGTTTTTTACTGTTTACATTTAGTTGAAAAGCCCATAATATGGAATCTGATGGCAGGTTATGCGACAACTGATACCATATAGTAACAGTAACAGTATAGTAACACGGACACGGTTATGTACGTACATTTAATCGTCATGTGTTCACTGTGTTTCACTAAACAAGCATGAAAACTAGCCCTCCAGAAAACACATCAACGTAATGTCAAACTAGTGTTTTCACCATAGACTGTATAAAATCAGTTTTTCCACTCGTGCGGACTGACGAGTTTCTGTCTCTTTTTTTTTTTTTTACAGTCTATGGGACTGACATACCTGTAATACATCAGTCGCTAGATGTCACTATTTATTCATGGTAAAGAGTAAAACAGGCGGATATGACGGAAATACTGTGCGCCGGATAGCCCGCGTTGTGTGGTCGTGTTTGAAGACAGTACACATTAGATTTCATAAAAACAAATTGTTTTTAAAGGACAATATTTGTGCGTTTGTGAAAGCATAAAGGGTGAGTGGAGAGCTGGATGTGTATATTTTTTATTTATTTCTCATGTTTTAGATCAAATTTGTTTAGTTCTCTGAACACCCGGCAAAAAGTTATGTGGCAACTTACACTTACAGTGATGTATCATATGGTTCATGTTACTTAATGATTGCCGTTTTCAAATACTATGGTGTTTACACTGTAATTCAAAGAATATCACGGTAATACCACAGTACGTTTTTGCTAGTTTAGGAGTATAAGTTATTCAGCCTTTAAATAATACCGAATATGTACTATATTTTGTTGAGTGTGTGTATTCCGACAATCACCTATTTAATTATAATATTTTGATGATATTGAACTTATCAGCAACCAAAGTAAAGGTTAGGTTGTTTGATATGACGTAGTATTGTCCATATCTTATTTGTAATACATGATATGGTGTCTCAATAATTATGCCTCTGTTTCAGATCAGATAATCTGTGATTGCCAGACAAATATTTGAAACAATGTCGGATGAAGACGAAGTTCCAGTTGTGAAAAGGGCCAGAATCTTCTATGGAAGCCTTGAAGAAAAGGAGAAGGAGCGTCTTAGTCGTCTTAGTCGTGATGGGACATCTACCAAAGATGCTGTTAAAGCTGGCATTGAGTCTGGACATATTAATATCTCCAGTGGTAAGATTGATATTTCAAAGCAGCTCTGTTCTGGATAGCGAATGTTAGTGTTTGGACAATAGGAGTCGAACTCAACCCACTACAATCTTGAAATATAATTTTGTCCAAGTGTTTTAACCCTGTAAAGCCGTCTGTATCATATTTGATGCATACATTTCCAAGGCCTCTAATTAATCAACATGATCAAAACAGTTGTACACCTTCTGCTACATGCCTTTCCCTGTGATTGATAGTTCATACTTTTTTAGCATGTAAAAGGCCTTTTAGTGTAATTCTAAAATGTCCACTTTCAAGTCTTGGTACATGTCTTTATATTATAATTTCAAAATGAACATTTACTGGACTAAAGCACATTCAGTTTACTTCATTATTCATACATTATGTTTTAGAAAAATCATGTTTAAATGTGAGTATCAAATCTGATATATCAGGCTTTTGAGGTATGTTTATTTGTTCATCTCTCCATCAACATGGTCTTGGGTTGCATTATATGTTTTGTCCCACAAATAAAACTAAACACTTAAATTTCATCTTACTCAGACATGTTATAGGGAGATATAGTGTGACGACTATATTTATATGCAGTTTATGTAAGTAGTCTGCTGTACTTTTATAAAGATCTCTTTGATTTACAATACAAGCTATCAGAATTTCATTTGACTTTTTGTCCATTATATAAATATCAACAACTGCACCAAATTGCATATTTTTCCTCAGTTTGGGCCTATAAATTAATGTTTTTATTTGATTTTTCCTCCTCAAGTGTGAGCTCTATGTTTTCATTATATCATAGGATATGAGCCTTAAAAGCCTGATCTATCAAACGTGATACAAAACATAAAACACATATTTAAACATTTTTTTAAGTGTTTTTTTTTTAATTTTGTCTGAAGGTTCTTTTATATTATGTCAAGCTTTACAGGGTTATTATGTGACTGTTAGTGACAGGAAGTTAAGTTTGTTTGCTCTTTAGTAGTGTGATTTATCTCCTTTTTTCTCTCCTCAGGTGAGTCCATGGAGATGGAGGAGCGCGTGAGTGAGCGTCAGGCTGAAGTGCTGGCAGAGTTTGAGCGCAGAAAAAGAGCCAGACAAATCACAGTC